>CM073001.1:21610938-22894688 GCA_037038555.1 Rhynchonycteris naso
ACCATCTGCTTCTCTACCCCTCCCTCTCCCCTTCTTTCTCTCTTCCTCTCTTGTGGCCAGTGGTCCAGCTGATTCGAGCATCTGCTTCAGGTGTTCAAGATAGTTCAATTGATTCAAGCATTGGCCCCAGATGGGGGTTGCTGGGTGAATCCCTGTTGGGGTGCATGTGGGAGTCTCTCTCTGTCTTCCCTCCTCTCACTTAAGAAAAAGAAATGTTGATGAGTTAAAATTGATAGTTGTTGGTGATTAATTGGTGGAAGAAGTCAAGAGCAAAGTGCAGGTTTTTATTTGGCAACAGGCTGGAAAAATGGGGAATATGCCCAGGAGGAGTGAAGATGTTTGGCATGGTCTCCAGGGTGGAGGAAGGCAGAATGGTAAATGCGGTGTTTGGACATGCCGAGTCTGAGGTATCTTTTAAGGTGTTCAAGCTATGTCAAATCAATGGTCGGATTGCAAATGTGGAGCTCAGAGAAGATATACATCAGAAATATACATTTGTGGATCATCTACATGTTGTTGGTTTTTAAAATCGTGGACATGGATGAGAGAGTCTAGAGCATACCGCAGAAAAAGAAGAGGTTTGAAGCTGTGCCTTAGGTAACTCCAACATTTTATAGCTAGATAGAAGGAAATTCTAAAAAAAAAAAACAAAAACCCTGAGAAGTGGCCAAAAGAAATAGGAGAAAAACAAGGATAATGTCTGAAGGAGGAAGTGCTCAATAAACTCAACTGTTGCTGGGAGAGTTCAGGTGAAATAAAAGCTGGCAGAAGCCCATTGAGTGAATGAGCAATGTAACATTTAATTTTTATTGTTAAAGCTGTTTAGAAGAGAGGTCAAAATCCAGATTGGATTGGGTTGAGAAGGAAGTAGAAGGTAAGAAAATAAAGCCAAAATAGACCACTCTTTAGAGCTGTTTGGCTGTGAAGGTGAGGAGAGAGAGGCTAGTAGTTGGATAAGATATGGGAATGAGGGAGTTTTTCTTTTTTTTCCCAAGAAGGAAGAGAATTGAGTAAGTTAAAATATCAAGAAGGAAGAATTCTTTGAAGAGGAGTTGAGATCAGAAGAGAGGGAGTGAATAATAAAAATGTATAGTTTTTGAAAAGGTGAGAGGGAATGGAACCGAAGCTCTGATGGAGAGACTGGCCTTAAAGAAGAAATACTGATAGAAAAACATGTGTACTGTAACACAACATAGGAGGAAGACAGAATGGTAAGGGATCGAGGAGTGGAGCAGTATGTATCTGATGGCTTTTCTGTTCTCTGGAAAGAAGGGGAGGTATGTGGTCAGAAGATGGTTGGGGAAAGTTCTTGTGACGAGGGGGAAAGGCTTGTACATGAGTGTCAAAGTGATCATAAACTGATGTAGGTGATCATGAATTCATTGTAAACCTTTTTGTGTGTGTGTTTTCACATTTTATTAGCTACACTATAGGTTCTAAAGCTGCCTGGTTCTCCTCCCTTATTCTTCACACAGGGTTAGTCCTTCCCAGGAGCCTGCCCTTGTCTGATTTTTCTCCATTCAACATTTGCCTCCTTGGGCGTGGGAAAAAGCAAGGAGAAACCAGAGCGTTGGGGCCATCAGGGTCATGACTGCTGAAAACAATTCAGCATTTCTTAAACTGGTCTTTCTCAAGACATTCTCCTCACAGAAGTTAACAGGTATATTGATGAAAAAAAGTTCCTTGGTCCAACAAGTTTGGGAGCAATGCTATATACTCTATTCCAGTCTTACTACGCAACAAACATAATTGAATTCTGAAACCCTTACATTTGAAAACTCAGTTAAATTTAAAATAGTCAACTTTTTCAAGCGTATTTGCATCCAGAATGCTGTGTGCATGTGAGTTGCATCGGTTCAGTCTCATAGTTTGGTTAATGATGGACTGGATAATCAGGATTTCCCTCCATTCACCTTATCTTTATGTGAAAGGACAGGAGCCTTTAATTCCTTTCATCCAGCATGTTTACATTATCTGTAGTTAGCCATTAAGCACCCACTGACTTAGGGTGGAGCAGTAGCTGACTTTTTCTGGAAAGACCTCATTCTTTATAGACAGCAGCTCCACGTGATTATTCCGCTTGTTATCAGTTCTGGTCAAAAACTTAAAAAAAAATTAATAAGCTAGATTTCTTACTGTCCTCCCAGGACCATAAGAAGCCAACTTGAAAGTTGTCAAGGTAAGAGGATCAGTGACCATCCCTAAGGGTTAGGGTTAGCATTAGCAGGGAGGGCAGCAAACGGAGTTACTTGTATTATTTACTACTAATAAAAACCAACATTTTCATAAGTCTTTGAGTCTACAAATTGATCTCATGTATTATTTTATATAATCACATTTAATTATTGTTGAGCAAGGTGTAACTATTATTGATGAGAGCCAGGAACATAGTTTGAGTGGATAACAAATGAAAGATTCATTGAGAAACAAAGAGAGGAGCTGGGAATGGAGCTAAAGGAATATTAGGGACAGTGGTCTAAATTATGCATTCTTAATGGAGTTGGTATTGCCACCAGGGGTGTAAGAAGTGTTCTTGGGGGCAAATAAAACTTATATATTACAGTATTTGTGACCTCCAAAGGGCCACAGCACAATAACAAATAGACAGTATAGTTGTGATATTTAATATTTCATGGTGGGAGGTGAGTAGAAAAAAATATCTATGAAGGTTTTTTGAGGGAGAGGGTGATAATGAAAAAGAGGTTGAGGAACACTGGTCTGAACTCTGTGGTGCCTGTGGAACTTTGTGGGCAGGACAAATGATTCTTCTGTTCCCAGATGTGTTAGACAACTCATTTGTCAAGCACACTGCTTCTGGCTTCATTTGTCCTGCCCATTTTCCTCAGGACCCTAAATGACCCACGTTTTGCCATGTAAACTCTTTTCTCTTCTGGTCACAGCTGACTGAGTTAGGGTGGACATAAACCAAGAGTGACCAGTCCCAAGAAGCCTGGCTACACTCACTTCCTCTTGTCAGACTCCTGGGATGTTGTTCTGTGTTTTTTATGATGTCTACTTCACTGCTTCCTTTGAGATGACTTGAGTGGAAGAGAGCCCTGGTTATGGCATCTGCCCAAGCAGGACACTTCCCCGGTGGTGGACTGTGTGAGAGAGATGGAGTGTGATTGAATGAGAATGGAAGAGAAATCTGTCTGAATCATCAGCGCTCCATCCTTCACGTGTTACCTGATTCAAGCAGGGTTTCTCCTGGCTGCACTACTGACATTGTGGGCCAGAGAATTCTTTGTGGGGGAGGGAGGTTCCTATGCATCACAGGTAGTTTAGTTCCCTCTCCACTAGGTGTCAGTAATACTGCTTCTGTCCCCTCCCCCATTTTGGCTGTGACAACCAAAAATGTCTCCAGACATTGCCAAATGTTGCTTAGGTGACAAAGTTGCCTCCAATTAGAACTGCTGATGTAGAGAAACTAGAAGTTCAGGAAGTTATCAATCTCCTAATCATTATAAGTATGATCCGCAATCCATAAAGGGCTGGTAATTTACTGGTATGCATCACCTTATGAGGATGCTACTAGAAATGACGAAGACAGTTCCTGTGGGCCAAGACCATGATATACACAGCTGACACTTAGTGAGTGCCTGCTTGTGTACTGGACTCTTGCTAAGCATGTTCTGTGCTATTATTCTACCCACCCTACAGTGAGGGAACTGAGACACAGAGATGTTAAGGGACTTGCCTGAAGTCACCCAGCTAGTAATAGTAGAGTCACCTAGGCAGCATGGTTCTAGAACCCATGCGCCGCTTATGAGCACATAACCTCTCTGTCGTACTGTCCTTCCTATAACATCTATACTTCTTTATCCTTCACAACACTCAGCATAGTACCAAGCATGTAACAGGCTCTCACTAGACCCTATTGTTTATGTCCATATTGACATCGGCATTTACAGGCATACTTTGCCCCACTCTCTGCTTCACTTGGGTCTCTACTCAAATATCACTTTCTTTTTTTTTTTTATAGAGACAGAGACAGAGAGAGAGTCAGAAAGAGGGATAGATAGGGACAGACAGACAGGAATGGAGAGAAATGAGAAGCATCAATCATCAGTTTTTCGTTGCAGCACCTTAGTTGTTCATTGATTGCTTTCTCACATGTGCCTTGACCGCATGCCTTCAGCAGACCGAGCCACCCCTTGCTGGAGCCAGCGACCTTGGGTCCAAGCTGATGAGCTTTTGCTCAAGCCAGATGGGCCTGCTCTCAAGCTGGCGAGCTCAGGGTCTCGAACCTGGGTCTTCTGCATCCCAGTCTGATGCTCTATCCACTGCGCCACCGCCTGGTCACTTAAAATATTACTTTCTTAATGAAGATGTTTCTTATCACCCTCCATCACCTCCTAGCTCTTTGTCTTGATTAATCTATCTCATAGCACTTACCATTATCTGACTATATTTATTGTTTGTTCCACTACTCCCCAATATAAGCTGCATGAAAAGAAGAGCTTTGCCTGTTGTTTGCCGCTGTATCCTTGGCACCTAAGACATTCCTTGGCATAGAGTAGAGACCATAAAATGTATGAAATAAATGTAGAAACCCCTTAACTGAAATGCTGTTTTCAAATCTCTACTCTGGTTTTCATTACTTTTTCCTCAATACTGTATTTAAAAAAATAACCTGCCCTGGTCAGCTGGCTCAGCAGTAGAGCGTTGACCTGGCATGTGGAAGTCCCGGGTTCGATTCCCTGCCAGGGCACACAGGAGAAGCACCCATCTTCTTTCCCATCCTTCCCCCTCTCCTTTCCCTCTATCTCTCTCTTCCCCTCCCACAGCCAAGGCTCCATTGGAACAAAGTTGGCCTGGGCACTGAGGATGGCTCCATGGCCTCCAACTCAGGCACTAGAATGGCTCCAGGTGCAGCAGAGCAACGCCCCAGATGGGCAGAGTATCGCCCCCTAGTGGGCATGCTGGGTGGATCCCAGTCAGGCACATGAGGGAGTCTGTCTCTCTGCCTCTCCACTTATCACTTCGGAAAAATACAATAATAATAATAATAATAATAACCTTTCTCTGAATTACCAGGAATATTTATACAGAGAGGGGCATAGCCCTCAACAGAAATCCCAGGGTATTGGGGATCCGCAACTAATGCCTTTCAGAGATTTATTGTTAACTGTCTGTGTCACTCACATATATTTATTTTTTTAATTTTGCTCTGCTAGTCTGTGAAAGTAATTTGATAGAAGCCATAATAATATACATAGTCGGTAAAATTAATTTATATTTAGATTGGTTTTAAATCACATAGTAAAATTTCTTTTAAAGATTTGAGAGAGAGAGAGAGATGCAGGAGGGAGTGGGAAGCATCAACTTGTAGTTGCTTCTCACATGTGCCTTGACCAGGCAAGCCCAGGGTTTTGAACCAGTGACCTCACTGTTCCAGGTCAACACTTTATCCACTGAGCCACCACAGGTCAGGCTCCATAGTAAATTATAAACTGTTTTTTGAGAAACTTGTTACAGACAATATAATAGCAGATTTTCACACAAAAATAATAAAAGGATGATTCAACCTTCCCATCTCTCTCCATATTCGTAAGTTGAAAAGAATAGTTTTAACATTCACTAAAAATTTAGGAATTACTCTCATTATATAGAAATGAAGCCACACAGTAACACAGTTAAATTGCAGTTGAAGCTGCTTTGTTTCAAAACGATCTTTCTCACTCTCCAAAAAACCTGTTTAAAATGTGTTGACTGACTCCTCTCTCTCCTCAAAGTAGAGGGCTTAGGGAGGTTACCCAGTATGTTTTTTGTGAAAGCATCAATTGCTGTCCTGAAATGAGGCACTTCGGTCCATTATGCTTGACCTGGACATATGAGATAGCTTGTTCCCCAAACCCAAATACTAGCTCCGAAAAATTTAGATCAAATTTATTCCTCATCTATGTTTGAACCTCTTCAGACCCCATGTAGCTAACTAGGCTCAGGAGGCAAACAGTTGCCTTTCTGTTGCTGGGATTTGGGGGTGGAACTGGTGTCTCCATAATAGAAAGGATGTGTAGCAGAACATCTTCTGTGCTCACCAAGGGTTCTCAGCTCCCCAAACTCCCCATATCCCACAATTGGTATATTGCCACTCTCCTCACTGAATTCCAGTATCAGCCACCTGAACTCATGGACAGGAGACTGTTCCATTGTTCACTAAGTCTTGCTCAACCCTGGGTCAGATTTTTAAAGAGGTTATATAGCATGATTTCATGCTACTGTCTTATGCTTGTAGAGTTATGAGCATTTGTGAGCCTAGGCTCTTGAGGAGTATCTAGAGTGGCTTCAATTTGGATGTTAGAATAAATTCACTCTTTTAAAGCCTAATATAAATTAATTTCAAAGACCCAGCTGGCAACGGTAGCATCTCAGGTGAGGATACAGCCCAAAAGCTACTTAGTAGAATAGAGTGGGAGAATTCCCATTTGACATTGAGGGAGCTTTATGATATGATATGTCAGAAGTGGGAGTGGGAACACAAGGAAAGATGAAATGGTATTATATCTTAGTTTTTGGACAATATTAAATAATTAAAAAGTTAGGACTTAAAGCTCCATGGCGTTCCAGACAGATATAGACCTTCTTCCTGTTCCTTCCAACCTGGGGTCAGCACCAGTGTCAGAAGTAAGTGGTACAGATAGTTGGCATGCCTTGAAAATTCACCTGTCTTGGAGCAAGAAGGCCAACACCCTGGGAGATTCCAATGCCAGCAAATCTAAGGTAGGGCATGGCAAAATGAAATAAAAAAATTTTTTTTTGTTTATTGATTTTTAGGGAGAGAGGAAGGGAGAGAGAGAGAAACATCAATTTGTTGTTCCATTTATTTATGCATTCAGTGGTTGATTCTTGTATGTGCCCTGACCAGGGATCAAACCCACAACGTTGGTGCATGGGGATGACTCTTTAATCAACTGAGCTACCTGGCCAGGGCAGCAAAAGGAATTTTTAACTGATGATTCTAATACACAGATAGATCTGGGAAATGTTGCAGAGACTAGGAGAAACAACTTTTCTCTTGTTAGAAGTGACTAGGAAGAGCTAAATAGCGCCAATCATACTAGACTGAGGTCCTCCGGCTGAGAGATCAGTTTAAAAGAACTCTTTGCCCAGATCCTGGAGTGATACATATGGTATTATTACAACTTACACCTTGCACAAGAAAGAGAGGGCTTGGTTGCTGGTTGTCTACTTTCTACACATTCTTAAGAGGGCAGTGTATCAATCAGTATTGATAAATTTAGACTTAGTGTATCATCTGACACTGATCATTGTCTTGATAATTTTTCTATGTGTGGGTGATAGATAATAGCAAAAGAAAAAATATCTATGAAGATGATTATATTCAGGTTAGAATCCTTTAAGAATGAGCATTTACTGTTAAGTAAATTAGAAAGCATAAAAGGGGACATTTCAAACAGAATCTTTTGGGGATCTTAATGCTAATAGATGGCAGCATCACAGGTCAAAATCTACTGTGTATTAGGAAAACACTGAGAAGAAAATGACATCTAAATCAGGCCCAACCACCCCATGAACTTGCTCTGTGGTGCAGAGATTTTGTTTCATATTTGTGATCATGGATAACTGTGATTGCCAAGCTCATGGGTAAGCTTCCAAGTCTGTTCCCCATTCTCCTTTTGAATCCACTGGGAGCTCCAAGGGCTCGGCATTCACGTCCCTGTGGAATGTACTGGTGGGCTCTTTGCCGGAAGACCCATTTCCCTGATTTTTCCTGTCTCTCCCCTTTCCCATTGGTAAGACATGGACAGAGAAGTTCATGGATTTACTCCACTGATACTGTGCAGTGCCAAATATGGCCCGGGCCATGAAGTCTGAGGTATACACAGATAGAGGCCAAGAAGAGAAGAAGGCAGTATCCCTGCTCAGTGGTGGAATATGCCACTCACATAAGGTCACTGAGTCTCTTTTCTAGACCTGAGTGGAGCTACAGAGATTTCTTCACCTGAGCATGTGTAGGCACAACTTGTGCTCACGTACGTGTACACGAGCAGACATAACCCCAGTTCAGAAGCAGCCTTCAGCTAATATGGCTAAGGCTGGTGCCAAGTGGGGACAGAGCCTCCTCAGTCCTCTTGATAGAATTGCCCAGAGGGGGTCCAGGTAGATAGAAGATTCAGTGACAGGTTTCTCTGCTCTTGTTCAGATCTGACAAGGGGATAACCCAGCAGCTTCATGGTATTGCCACAGACTTTCTGAAGCCGAGAAACCTTCTCGTAAGGCAAGGACCAGCGCCAGGCCTGGGAGATGTGGAGGGCATTCCTGGAATTTGTATGAAAGGCATGACTTCCCATACCCTTGCCTCGAGTGATGTTGTGCACCCAGGTCTGGAGGTGGGGCAAGAATTTCAACCCTGCATATTCATACATTCGGGCAGTCTGCGCGAGGGGGTCCCGGACCAGGTCCTCGTAGCGCATGAGGAGGTAGTGCCGCTGGAGGGCTTTGGGCAAGGTCTGCACAGCCTTGTAGATCTCCAGCTGGCTTTGGCAGATGACCTGCATCACATAGTAGGGTTGGTCTTCCTTCTTGAGTTTCTGCTGCTCCTGCCCCATCACAATATGGTTGTCAATCATGAGTTCCATTGTGGTACGTTCTCGGGAAGAGAACACTGCCCGGGGGTCCCGGACCAGGTGTACAATGTGCAGATTGAGGGAAGGGTCCCTCAGTAGTGGGTAGAGCACCTGCAGGTTGAAAAAGCGTACCTCCTTGAGCACCACGTGGCTGTAGTTGCGGCAAGCCTTCTCTACCACTTCAAAGGGCTGTTTCTTGCACAGGAGCTTGCAGTGACCCTGGGGTATGATCATATCCCGTGGGAAGATATTACAGGCAGGTGGGGAGCACAGGGCCCGGCTGGTTTCCCACTGGAAGAGACTGGACTGTGTTCGGGGACCAGGTTTCATGTAGGCATCAAAGACGCTCATGTCACACAGAAAGATGGACCGTATCAGATCTCGCACTGCCATGTGCAGCCTCCAAGGGGTGCTGTGTGTGAAGGTCATCCAGACGTGCCAGGCAGGCTCCATCAAGTAGAAGACATCTGGGTGCTGCCCAAAAAGCTGCCCCACAAAAGAAGAGCCAGAGCGCCAGGAAGACAGGACCAGCACGTGCATGGGCTTGGGCTTCTTCCTCATAGACGTGGGGTTGTAGTTGTACAAATGGATGAATAAGACGAAGATGGCTATCTGGAAAACCAGGAACAATAGCAGTGGCCTCATTTTTTTGGGCAGTATCATCATGCTGAAGTGGAAGACCTTTAAGGAACAAGCAGAGGGGCTGTGTTGGGCTGTTGTTTTGGTGTCTGCCTTCTATCCCCGTTCTAGCCAAGGCCACCTTCTCCCTGACCCCCACCAATGAGCACTGCACAGGGCTGGACCCTTCTGGTAACCAATTGTACAAATTCTCCTCTGAATCAATTCCTGTCCCTTGCAGTTAGTGTGTCAAATAAGTTCTACTCATTTTAGGCTCTTTACCTCCTCTCTCTTTGTTGGGTTTTGAACTACTAGAAATGTTTGAACTCAGCCATATTTTGTCACTGTAGGGGAACAACTCCACCCTAGCACCCTGGTGACGTGCACATCTTCACACAGGCCTCTAGGGAAAGCTTAACTAGAGTCTCGCCCAAGTTTTGGTTGAAAGCCCTGTGATTCCTTCTGAAACTAAGAAATATAAACTGGCTTGTATGGAACTGCCATGAGACCATCACCCGCGCCCCCATCTTGATGTGGCCACATTGTCTTTTTTATCTCAATTAAGCACAGGACTTATGGCCCCCCGAAGGTTATGGCTGCACGCTTTAAAGCTGCTTGGCTTTAGTTTGAAGTTATCTTGTCAGTGTCATGTGGTCCCCCTGATTTTGTCTCATCTTGTGAGACTAGGAATGTGAGGAGCTGACCCAGTGCTGACCTCATATGTGTGGGTAATAAATTACCTGGAACTATTTAGGTTGAGTCGTCTCTTTAACAGCCAGGTGTAGAAAGTGTGGCAAGCCGACCTGATTGCTGTGGCAGGGGTACTTGTGGCCCTGTAGTGACTGAGCTGCTGCCTAGGGAATGCTTGACCACTTGGCACCACCTAGTCAGGGCTGCCCAGTGTGGCTGGCCAGGCTGTGTACTGTACATCCCTAGGGAATGCCATCTCATCAAGGACTTAAGATATTTATTATAAAAAAATGTTCTGGTAGTTGACAGAAAAATGTCTTCGTCCAACAGAATAAGTATATTACATTGGTTTGCTATATAGTTTTAGATGTTGGATATTTAGAGAAAGGAATTTCACTTTGTAATTCACTCTGTAGCTCATAGTGGCAATCCTGAACTTACTCCTGTCACAATCGGGGCTTGCTTTGTATGAAAAGACCATGGTTCTCGGGGCCATGCTAGAATATTATTCCAAGGGAGCTCTTAACCCACTTTAAAGATGATTCTGGATCATTTGGCGTGACTTCCTGACATAACTATTAAGAGATAAAACTCTCTTCTCTCTCTCAAATCAATAAATAAAATCTTTTAAAAAGGCAAAACAGCTACTTCACAAAGGGTAAAATGATAATAGTAGTGAAGTATTAAATTGCATATCACTGTATAACCCAGAAATTCTTCCTTCAAGCTTTAATAAAGAAAATATATTGCCATGCATTAAGTGGAGGTGGGTTTAGGGTTTACTGTTATCCCAGTGACAGGTCTTATCACCAATTTTTAGAAGTTTTTAATAGGTGATAGTTACATGGTCAAAATTGTTTTTAAAAGTATCATTAAATATTGGAGAATCACTTTGTAAATTATATAAATATCTAAGCACTATGCTGCACACCTGAAACTAAAATAAAATCATATTAAATATAAACTGTAACTGAAAAATATAAAGAACAATCAAACAAAAACAATATACAAAAGATGTATCATTATTATGGACATTAAATCCACAGACTCAGAATTTAAGAGGAGGCTTCCTAAGACCCTGTGTGCAGTAAGGGGAGTACTGGCTAGCCTGCAGCCTTGCCTGTCACACCCCAGGTGACAGGAAATCCTATGACAAGCAGTTGTGTCTGTGGAGGAGACCTGTTGTCATAAATTAGAAAACTTCTAGAGCTATTTGTATACAAGGGTAAGGACATGGTTTTAAGAAGGGGTCACGGTATTGTTCTGGGGGAAAGAACACCTAAGAGTTTTATCAGCTTCTGAATCAGCAACCTCTTTTCTATTTACTAACAGCTAGTATTTACCTGTCAGCTGGTGTTTTCTTATATTGTCAGTGAAAAGTCTACATCTAACACTTGACTTCCATCAGCCCATTCCTTTTTTTATTGGTATTTTTTTAAAGTGAGAAGCGGGAAGGCAGAGACAGACTCCCGCATGCGCCCCACTGGGATCCACCTGGCAAGCCCACTAGGGGGCGATGCTCTGCCCTTCTGGGGCTATTGCTCCGTTGCAGCTGGAGCCATTTACACTGGGGAACAATTATGTTTTTCATTTTCTGTTTCATGAGGTTTTAGAACTATTTCTATATATTTCTGCATCACTGGTTTCAAATCTGAAATTCGTTTTTGGTGCATGCTCTAGTTTTATTCATTTTTTTTTTTAGAGAGGAGAGAGAGAGAGAGAGAGAGAGAGAGAGAGAAAGGGGGGAGGAGCTAGAAGCATCAACTCCCATATGTGCCTTGACCAGACCAGTGCAGGGTTTTGAACTGGCGACCTCAGTGTTCCCAGGTCGACGCTTTATCCACTGCGCCACCACAGGTCAGGTGCATGCTCTAGTTTTAATTCAACTTTAATTTCTTTTTGTTACAGTTAATGGCATGCATTGGTTTTTAAATTGGAGTTAAAGGGCAATGACTCTTGAATTGAACATAACCACAAGGCAATTATGTTTTACAAACATCACTTTTACAGAATTGTAGTTGTTTTTCAATGGAAAAAATTATTATCTGATAAAAACACCCTCTTATTTTATTTTAAGGTTGGATCATGGCTTCTTCGAGTAGGCATAAATGTAAGAATAGTCCTGACACCTTCTGTTATATATTTCGCTGTTACATACTTCAACATCAAAGGCGCAATATTTCATCATTTGTGACACGTGCATATATTGCCTATTTTCAAGTTCCCCTTGGCGATCAAGACAAGAATTGGGCTCCTCATATTGTGTGTCATAATTGTGAGGAAATGCTTTGTGACTGGACAAAAGGAAAATGCAAAGGAATGCCTTTTGGTGTTCCCATGGTTTGGGATGAACCTAAGGACACAGCAGTGACTGTTACTTCTATCTGATCCTAACAAAGGGCATCGGCAGGAAAAAATAGCATATAATTGCATATTCTAATATTCCTTCAGCAATACGACCTATCCCACACTCTGAGACACTACCAGTTCCAGTTTTCAATGGTTTTCTTTATTCTAAGGGTAAAGAAAGTGAACATGGTGATCAAGTGTATTTTGATAAGATGCATGAGGAAATGGTTGTAGAATCTGAAGGGTCTTCTTCTGATGCCAAGCAGTCATTAACCCCTCAGCAGTTTAGCCAACCCGAATTGAATGACTTAGTAAGAGATTTGGGCCTATCAAAGAAAGCCGCTGAGTTATAATAGCCTCCAGCCTTTAAGAAAAGAATGTACTTCACCGGTCAGCTAAAGTATCCCATTTCAGGAAGCGTGAACAAATTTTTGTGAACTTTTTTTTCGAAGACAAACACTTTGTTTACTGTGATGATCAGTAGTCTTCTCAGCCAGCTAGGTGTTACCACTTACAGTCCAACAGAATGGCGGCTATTTTTTGACAGCTCTGAATGGAGTCTGAAATGTGTTCTTCTACGCAATGGTAATGTTTATGCAGCAGTTCCAGTTGTTTATTCAACTCATCTGCGAGAAGATTATAATGACATAAAAATTGTCCTCGACTTTCTGAAGTATGAGGAGCATAACTGGATCATTTGTGTGGATCTTAAAATGGTAAATTTCCTGCTAGGACAACCAAGATGTTTCACGAAGTATCCTTGCTTTCTGTGTTTGTGGGACAGCCGAGCTCAGGAGAAACACTGGACACAGAGGAGTGGCCAAAACATGAAGCTCTGGAAGTAGGGATGTAAAATACCGTGAATAAACCTGTAGGTAATCCAGACAGGATCATTTTTCCCCCACTTCACATCAAACTTGGCTTAATGAAGCAGTTTGTTCAGGCTTTGAATAGAGAAAGTGAATGCTTTCAACATATTCTTTCTGCTTTTCCGGCCTTCTCTTTCAAGATGATAAAAGCAGGTATATTCAGCCTGACCTGTGGTGGCGCAGTGGATAAAGCGTCAACCTGGGAACACTGAGGTCGCCAGTTCAAAACCCTGCACTGGTCTGGTCAAGGCGCATATGGATGCTTCTAGCTCCTCCCTCCCCCGTGTCACCTCTCTAAAATAAATAAAAAGAAAAAAAAAAAAAAGCAGGTATATTCGATGGACATCAAATTCGAACCCTCATATGTGATGAAGAATTTGCCAGGAAGATGAATAAGGAAGAGAAAGCGGCATAGCAGTCTTTTGTGGCAGTTACAAAGAACTTCCTTAGCAACAAAAAAGCAGAAAACTATGAACTTCTGGTTCAAAGGATGCTGTTGGCTTTACGTGACATTGGATGTAACCTGAGCGTTAAGATTCACTTCCTGAATAGTCACCTTGATAAGTTTCCCGAAAATCTTGGAGCTGTTAGTGATGAGCAGGGAGAACACTTTCATCAAGATCTGAAGACGATGGGCCTGACCAGGCGGTGGCGCAGTGGATAGAGCGTCAGACTGGGATGCAGAAGACCCAGGTTCGAGACTCTGAGCTCGCCAGCTTGAGTGCGGGTGCATCTGGCTTGAGCAAAAAGCTTGTCAGCTTGGACCCAAGGTTGCTTGCTCCAGCAAGGAGTTGCTTGGTCTGCTGAAGGCCCGCGGTCAAGGCACATGTGAGAAAGCAATCAATGAACAAATAAGGTATTGCAACGGAAATGAAAAACTAATGATTGATGCTTCTCACCTCTCTCCGTTCCTGTCTGTCTGTCCCTATCTATCCCTCTCTCTGACTCTCTCTCTCTGTCCCTGTAAAAAAAAAAAAAAAAAAAAAAATCTGAAGACGATGGAAGAGAATTACCAGGAGCGATGGGACAGAAATATGATGGCAGACTACTGCTGGAGCATCAAACGAGATTGTCCTCAACAAGTACACAAACGCAAGAGCTACAAATGCAAAATTTGCCTAAATAGAATTTAAATAAGTTTTGCGCAAATTTTATGATTAAAATAAGTGTTTTAATATGTTTTATTTCAAAATTGTAGACAAATTCTGATGCAATCATATCTTTTCATGTATTAGTGTATTTACTACATTATATAAATTATTATATTTTCACAAAGATGATGCCCAAGAAGACATTCTACTTCATTGTGTTAAACTAAATGTTGAAAATTTTACAATAAGATGAAAACCTAAAATCTTGAATTGCAAAAAAAACAGTAGCTTACAGAGAAAAACTAATGTCAGATTTGAGATCAGCACACTCAAATTAGGTTTCTATGGATGCAACAAAAATTTTGTTCCTCAGTGTAATTTATCAAATATCTGCATTGCAATTTTTATGTGAATTGCCTTCCTGCCCTTTGATGACTTAAGCACAGCCCCTCCTGCTCTCTTCTCCTTAGGCCAAGATGGCCTATAAGCCTTATTAACTACCTGATCTGTCCTTGGGTCCCACACTCATAGAACCCCCATATGAAAATTTGGTCATGTCCTCCTTGTCAATGTGTCTCATGTTAATTTAGTTAAGTTTAGGCAGAACTTAAAAGGGTAGAAGGAAAAGTTATTTTTCCTCTTCCACATTTCCCAACACATACAGTAGTAAGTTGAAATCCCCAAGTCCTATGCCCAGACTCCTTCATGATCTATCTAATCTTTGGTCTCCCATCACTCCCATCCTTTTTCTTTTTTAAATTGACTATTTTAGAGACAGGGGATGAGAGAGAGAAACATTGATTTGTTGTTCCACTTATTTATGCATTCATTGTTTGATTCTTACATGTGCCCTGGCTGGGGATCAAACCCACAACATTGGTGCATCAGGACGACACCCTGACTAGCGGAGCTACCTGGCCAGGGCCCTCCCCTACTTTCTGGAGCCTTAGGCCCCAGACTTTACTTCAGTTCTTCCCAGCTTGCCCTGCTATTTAGAGTCCAAAGACATTCACAAGACTCCTCCTCCCTCAGGGGTCTGCCCACATATCAGCTTTCTCCCTGAAAGTTTTCTCCCTTCCTCTAAGATAGCGGTGCCCACACTTTTTTAGCTTGCGAGCTACTTATAAGATGACCAAATCAAAATGATCTACCTACAATAAAAATGCAAAACATAAATTTATTTCTTCTATATTATTATTATTTAAGTTACTATTATTACTATTTAATATTTTGTATTCTTCTTTCACCTTTCTCCTTCTCAGCTCTCTTTTTGGAGGAAAGTTAATGTCATAGTTTTTATGAACAGTCCGAAAAAGCCGCTCCACATTTCCCTTCTTTGGAATAGCAATGGCACACAGACAGATGAGGCAAACGCACTTAGAATATGACCTAGTGAAAAAAATCCCCTCCCATTCTGTATGAAAGTGGTAGGTTTTAGGCTTCTTACTCAGACCAGCTACGGCACTCATTTTTATACCCTTTGTTGTATTTAGTTTAAATAAATTGAAGGCTAACTACGCAGCAAAGTAACTGAACAAGTTAGCGTGGTTTAACGCGCATGCGTAGGGTGTCAAAAGTTCAGATGTCAGATTGGCTACCCTGTATGCCAATCAAAAGACAAATGTCTTTTTAATGTCATACGATCTACCCACACTTCCTTCGCGATCCACCAGTAGATCGCAATCGACGTATTGAGGACCCCTGCTCTAAGACTTAGTTGTTCCCCAAACTTTGTATTAGCATTCATCTCTCACTCTGTAGTAAACAGCTGTAGATGAATGTCTCTCCCACTGGCTGTTGTAACTGAAGGGTAAAGGCCGTGTCTTATGTTGTTTACAGGTGCATAACACTTAAAGTGACTAGGGCTCATTAATCATTTGTTGAATGAATGAATGAATGAATGAATAAGTAAATAAACAGTTGACTGTGGAAAGAGGTATAGTCATTGCTAGAAAGCAGATAACTAAATGAAATGCATCAGAAACTGAAACTTGTCCTTTTCTAAAGTACACACAAATGTCTCTTTAGTACCAGTTACTAAAATTTAGGTAATTCTGATGAATATTGAGCACAGAACCAACATGGTCTCAATTGCATGGAGCAAGATTTAATAAATATGCAGAGGTGTAGGTTTGATGCAATATGGCACAGTTCACCTCACTCCAGAAAAATAGTTTCTACACTGAGCATGCATTAATTAAAACTAGGGGGGAAATGAGTATTCTTTTAAGAAACATTTATTAATAAGAAATAGAAGTCCCATTATGGAGCAACAGACGATTCAGATCACTTCCCTTGCTGTAACCAACTCAGTTAGTAGAAGAAGAAAAGAAAAAAAACCCTCAGCACATCTCATCATCACTATCCCCCCAAAAGAATGAAAAAGCATGTTGCCCCAATGACAGGCAAGTGGTATCATTGTGGCTCACAAAGGACAGTCCATCATTGAAGAGTCCTGAGAACTTTAGGATTTTGGCATAGGGGTGGCATCTATGTCAGGCACCTGACACCATGCAGCACAAAATCGGTGACCTCATTGAGCAGCCTGATTACAGAGGGCTGAATTATGGATGTCCCCCAAATTGGTACCGGTAGCCTTTTAGAAACAAAGTGAAGAATCTGAGAAAGAAACAGGCAGACGTCAATTTAAAAGCTCTGTATTCCAGCTGCTGACACATTCCTAATTTAGATTTCCCCGTGAGATTATGATTCTACAAGCAGGAATGAGGTCACAGAAGATACTTGTACAAGCAGGGAACAGAGGTAATCAATAGAGCAGAGCTGGGTTGAGGAAACCAACACCTACATTTACAGCTGTGGTCCTGGGAAGCCGGTGGAAATAAACACCTTGGCAAAGAGTGTCCACATGGTAACAAACTGTAACTAGACTGAAAGCACCAGGAGGACTGGCCCTGGGTCCTCATCATTAATCCTGTATCTCTAATGCCAATGATAGTGCCTAGGACATAGTAGGTGCTCAAGAAACATGTATTGATGAATGACTGAACAAACATTTGTAAAGTGTTTTTACTCTTTCAAGTGCCCTCTTTGACCTAGGCAAGGAAGGCAGAAACCAGATATTTTTATTTTGCACATATAAAAGTATTTCAATTTATTCAATTTACTCTTATTTTCCATCTGAATGGTGCTCCACAACGTTGAAAGATCTTTTAGCTGCAGTCATGTCAACAATCCAATTAAGTACACATGCATACCTCATTTTACTGTGCTTGGCTTGAGGCGCTTCACAGATACTATGTTTTTCACAAATTGAAGGCAAGACCTCCACCAGTAAAAAGATTACGACCAGCTTTATTGTGAGGCTCACTTGATCGCTATGACCTGGAACCGATCCTACAATCTCTCCGAGGTATAGGACAGTGATGATCCATCCACACTACCCACACTACCATTTTTTCAGAATAAGTAAACTGAACTTTAATTAATTGATTCAATGGTGAAAATAGCTCTGCCAGATTTAGAACCCAGGCCTTTTGAGTCCCAGGTCCCAGAGTGTTTAGTTCTCACAGCACGCTTCACCTAAGTTAGAGAAAACCTGCAGCTGCCTGTACCCCTAGTCTGCTACTCCCGAGCACTGCGCAGAGAAGCTGCAGGAAGTACAGAGGCTTGAGCTCCGAAGCTAGGATCTGAACAAGTTAGATAGATGCTTCAGAGCACTGGCTACAAAATACACACCAGAACAGCCTGTGCTGGCCTTCTAGGCTCTTTCCGACCCTTCTAGGGCTGGAGCAGTGTGGGGATGGAGGAGCTGCTGGCAGGCTCTTGTGCTTTCTCAGGAAGATTCTCCAGGTGGTCTGAGTCAGCCTCCCTCCATCACCATCGTCCACTGTCGTTGAAATCCTAGCTCAGTTGTCCCAGGTTACCTGACACTGGGCTCCGGTAGCCTGGGATAATAGCCCTGCTTTGGAGGTATCTGCAGAGGAAACTGTTCTTACCTTGCTGATGGCTTAGGTTTCCCGGCAGCTTCACAGAGGCTCTCGGCTGGCTAAGCCACACAGCTTTTCTCTGAGTCACCAACACCGGTCTGGGCTTCCTCCTCCTCCTCCTCCTTGCATTTTACATAACCATCCTTTATCAGAGGAAATTCCACTGCCCTCTCCCTTCTGCCTAAGAAAGGACGCACCTTCCAAGACAGAGTTGAGAAGGCATTTCCTCCCAGGCAGCCTTGATATTAGCAACTTTCACACTGAGGTCACAAGGGGTGGGGTGGCTCTGCTTGAGGTGAGCCAGAAGCTCTCTCCCACAACTGGGAGGTGATTCTGGAATGTAGACTCCTTTAAAGCAGCTGAAAAGGTTCACTGTCTTAGGGCAAAGTGGAAGAGGAAGGACATCCCTGGAAAGCTAAGAGCTGAGGTTGATAGGCAAGTTATGGACAGTTACAACCAAAATGCCCACAGGATCTTAAACCTTACTGTTTATCTTGCTCTTATCTCTTGAAGGAAAAAAAAAGGGTGGGAGAATAAGAAAGCTATTTTTGGATTGCATCTGACTGCTCACTCACTCCACACTATTAAGGGAGTTAACTTTTTTTTTTTACTTTTGTCATACTCAGCATCTCTACCTTTCTTGCAGGAGGTAGTAACTAGATTTACCTAAGTATAATAGCTCGATGTATGGAGGACATAGAAGCACTGGCATTTAGTGGGGGTCTAAGGGAGAAAAAATGTTTTCCCTTAAGAGTAAAAGAAACAAGCTAACATCAAAGATTATAGCTTCTTACTAGCTGTGTGTCCTTGGACAAATCACACAACTGCTCTGAGCTACTTTACATGATTGTTGTTAGTATAAAACAGTAGATGATAAAACTCTTCACAACATCTGCATAAATAAATGTAAATTGTGGAGGAGGGTAAAAGTCACTGACTTTGGATTCAGACATCTGAGCAAGTCATTCTACCTCTTTTGAGCCCTGGAGTATCAGTGTACAATAAGGTGTAAAACATCAGTGTAAAATATCTATCCACTTTATAGAATTTTTGTGAATTTTAGGATTGAGTTAATGCATACAATACCCCAATATATAACAATAATGAGTTAAAGAGTGATCGTTGTTGTTGAATCATAATAATACTTCTTTCTTCTTACTCAGCTGCTGGTTTCCATCAGCTGAGCCCCTGTGGTGGTTCCTTGTATTGCTTTCAATTGTGTAGCCCTTCCTCCCTCCCTATTTCCCTCAGGCAGAGAGAAGAAAAATTTCTCTTCCTCAGAGTGACTCTGTGCAGACATGTGCAGAGACATAAACTGGAGAGCCGGAACTGGGAAGCTGGTGGTTCTGCTTTTATTTTTGTTATCAAAGTAATACTTGTTAATTATGAAAACTTTGAAAAATATAAAATGTATAAGGAAGACAGTATAAATTCCTTTATATTTTGCTGCCCATTGAAAACCACTGTTGATCCACCCCCCACCTGCCACTCTGTGCATGCAGGAATCTGTATACTTGAGATTACACTGGAAAATAGCGGTTTGTACTTGTTTTTCCTTGATCTTTATTTTAAAACATTTTAAATTATGAAATTAACATTAGGGCATAAAGTTATAATTATTTTTTGAGAGGGAGAGAGAGTAAGAGACAGGAAAGGAGAGAGAGAGGGAGAAGCATCGATTCATAGTTACTTCACTTTAGTTGCGCATTGATTGCTTCTCATATGTGCCTTGACCGGGTATTGGACCCTGGGCTCAAGCGAAATCAGCGACCCCTTGCTTAAGTCAGCAACCTTTGAGTTCAAGCCAGTTACTTTTGGGCTCAAGCTAGTGACTTTAGGATCCTGTTAATGATCCTATGCTCAAGCTAGTGACCCTTGCTTGGCCTTTCAAATTGGTGATCTCAGCATTCTGGGCCGGCACTCGATCTACTGTGCCACCACTGGTCAGGCCATAAAGTTACAAATTTTTTTAAAATTTAATGGGGTGACATTGATCAATAAGAGGACATAGGTTTTAGGTAAAAATTTCTATAGCATTTGGACTGTTGATTACGTTGTATGCTTATCATCCAAAGCCAATTAAAAAATATTTTATATATTGATTTTAGAGAAAGAGAGAGAGAAAGAAACAATTTGCCATTCTACCCACTCATATATTCATTTGTTAATTCCTGCATGCACCCATACAGGGGATTGAACTCACAACCTTGGTGTAATGGGATGATGCTCTAACCAACTGAACCACCTGGCCAGTGCTAAAGGTACTGGCCAGGTGGTTCAGTTGGTTAGAGCATCATCCCATTTATCTAAAAATATAAAAGTACACTATCATTTAAGAAAAACCCCCAGAACATTGCCAAAGCTGCTCAAGTGTCCCTTCCCTCCCACAACCTGCCCCTATCCTCGTTACTCAGAGGGGACCACTTTCATGGTAAATAGTCCCTTACTTTTTAGTATAGTTTATCATTTTCTGCAATGCAGTTAAATTTTCCCCAGTTTGACCTTTAGATGCATAAAATCTTGCCACATATATTCTTTTGTGCTTTGCTTTTTGTGTGTGTGTGTGTGTGTGTGTGTGTGTGCTTTGCTTTTTTAAATTTTACATAATTTTTGTAATATTCATCATATTGTTGCATAGTTATAGGTTTTCTTGGGGTTTTTTTGTTTTTTTTATTTTTATTTTATTCATTTTAGAGAGGAGACACAGAGTGAGAGTGAGAGTGAGAGAGAGGGAGAGAGAGAGAAAGGGGGGAGGAGCTGGAAGCATCAACTCCCATATGTGCCTTGACCAGATCAGTGCAGGGTTTGAACTGGTGACCTCAGTGTTCCCAGGTCGACGCTTTATCCACTGCGCCACCACAGGTCAGGCAGGTTTTCTTGTTTTTATTACTGTGTAATACTCCATGTGTGAATGTATCACGATTTGTCCATGATGTTGTTAATGGATATTTTAGTTGTTTATGATTTAGAGCTATGACTAAACATCCTATACATCTCCTCTGGCACGTATCTATAGGGGATACTTGGACGTGGGGGTGGGGAGAGTGTTTGGCTTTGTTTTTTTCACTGCACACTGTATTATAAGCATTTACTCACACCAACAAATATTTATGGAAGACATTACTTTGAAAGGATTTACCATAATCCAAGATTCCAGTGTTCTATTGTCAGACATTTAGATTGTTTCCTGTTTTTCCCTCTTAGATGTAACTCTGTGGTAAATACAGTGCTGTCGATAATTAACAAAGCAACTAACTAGCACAATCCTCAGTACAAGCAGCTGCCCCACCTCTTTCCCTACATGTAATACCACAGATCTGAGCCCCCTTAATTTGTGATTCATAAATTAAGAAGAACTAATTGGAATGGCTGGGCTGGAAGCAGCCATTGAGAAATAGGCATTCATAGTAATTAAAAATCCAGAGTATCTAAAACTAAGGGCACTCACCTGACCAGTGGTGGCGCAGTGGAAAAGCATCAACCTGGAATGCTGAGGTTGCTGGTTTGAAACCCTGGGCTTGCTCAGTCAAGGCACATATGGCGAGTTGATGCTTCCTGCTTCATCCCCCTTCTCTCTCTCTCCTCTATAAAGTGAATAAATAAAGTCTTTTAAAAAATTAAAAAACAAAAAACAAAACAGAGGGCATTTCTAGTAAGTAATTATAGAGCGTGACGATCACAAAAGGAGATAATTATAGCTATTGTTTGTTCAGAGCTTGCTACCAGCCAGGTACTACACAGATATATGTGCAAAGTCTGGACTCAACCCCAGGTTTGGACCAAAGTCCAGGCTTACACATCAGGCAATGCTACCTCCCTACATTATCATGGAGCAGGACTATGAGTCTGTTCACTGGGGGAGGTGCTGTACTCCTGAGAACATCAACATGCAGGGCAGAACTCTTTCTACAATTATGGGAATAGAAATTTAACATTCATAAAGAGCAAAGAACTGCCAAAGTTCCCTGTCCCATCATGTACTCTCCAGCCCTTGCTGACCTTACGGGGGTGGTGGGGTACGGGGTGTCTGCTGACCTCATCTGGAAAGAAAAGAATAGAAACAGAGAAATGACCTTTGTCAATTGCTGATAAGTACTGATAGTTTTAATCCAGCCCTTTCTAATGTTCTTTTCATGCTTTTCAGAAGCCTGCCCAAAAATGAGGTCATGCAAACACACTGTAATCCCTAAGTAATTCATATTACCTACCATCTTTTCCTTGATGGGAATTCATGCTGATAGAATTCCATGCAGCCAAATAATAGCATCTTCTGGTCACTAGCATCTGGTCACTACTAGGTGGTAGTCAGCAGGTGCAGATATTGGGCTCTGTTGGGCAGATAAAATATATTATGCTCACTTTGTTAAAGATGGCGCTGCCCACATAGAAGTTCATTGATAATAATGTGTGTTCTGGAACAGGCTGTGGGCAGGCCGGGTTGTTATAGCCTAAGGCTTAGTTTAAGAGTAAACTCTTCCCCACACCCTTGACTGATTGGATGATGTAGGGTGGTGCACTCTCCTGAGGAATCCCATTATACAGAGACTTCCTTGTTTGTATAATTGGATTAAAGGTTTTGATTCTATGGTATAAAGTGGGAGAGACCAGAGCTTGAGCTCTTTCTCTCTTGGTTCCTGAGGTATTAGAGAGTAGAGCAGATTAAGGCCACGTGAAGGCCAGGAGAAGCAGCCAAGATGGCAGAATGCTGAGGGAGAAGCCAGTTTGTTAAGAGTTTGAGCTGGAGGAGATGTGGAACAGAGGCGAATAAGGCTGGTGAGCTAGAAACCTTTGATTCTAGGAAACTCGGATAAGTCAGTAGCTTTGTGAGCACTGAATGTGTGGGTTTTGGAGCCCAGTGTGTGTTTTTGCTTGCCCGCCGGGTGCAAGCTAGAATTAAAGCTGATGGCTCACCAGTTCTTGGCTCCTATGTTTCATTACCGACTGTTTGAATCTAATGCGAACCTGCACAGGTCGGGCGGCTGTGATAGTGGCCCCTGGCTACTGGCTTTACAGGCTCCCAAGGAGCTATAGTATTCTGCAGCACCGGGCAGAAATTTGAATGCTGGTGTCTGATATCCAAGCCTTCTTGCGGAAATTTCACTGAGAAAACACCATTTCTCTAAGGCAGCACTGTCCAGTAGAACTTTCTGTGGTGAGGAAATAGTATGTATTGCACCATCTAATTTAGTAGCCACTGCCACATGTGGTCATTGAACACTTGAATGTGGCTGATGCTGCCATATTGGAAAGTGCAGTTAAGGTTGTCCACGTCCAATCTCTTTGCTTTTGAGTCTCAGAAAATCTGATGAAAGATAAAGATCTTCTCTCTAGAAAAATGCACATGTGCTCATCATATAAGCACAAAATCAGACCCAGTTTCGAAGGGTGCCAAGTTAGGAATCCCTGCAAACAGCTGCGTGTACTTCAGGTACTTCTGCAAACATGACAGTTGTCTCAGTGGGACCCCTATTCAGCAGAGCTTGTGCTCCACCCTTGTCCTTGGTTCTTTACCATCTTTATAGTGCGGGTGAAGAGACCCTCATCAGCCACTGAGCCAGAGTCTGATTTTCTCAGAGTTAAGAGGATCTTTCTACTGGTTACACGACCCACTCCTGCTGCCTTTACCCAGACCACAGCTCATGTGTACTAGGATCAGAGTTTCTTCATTGCTCTATGTTGGGCAGATAAAATATAATATGCTCACTTTGTTAAAGATGGCTCTGTCCACATGGAA
Organism: Rhynchonycteris naso; assembly: GCA_037038555.1. Taxonomy (NCBI): domain Eukaryota; kingdom Metazoa; phylum Chordata; class Mammalia; order Chiroptera; family Emballonuridae; genus Rhynchonycteris; species Rhynchonycteris naso. The sequence continues at coordinate 21,634,828 of CM073001.1, forward strand.
GCCCGTCACCCAGGTGATATTATTTGCCCTTATGCTTGGGATGGGTGTGGGGGAAAGGCTGTAATGTAAGCAGGCCAGGTCGTTATGGCCTAAGGCTTGGTTTTAAGAGTAAGTTCTTCTCCACATCCTTGACTGATTGGATGATGTAGGGTGGTGCACTCTCCTGAAGTATCCCATTATACAGAGACTTCCTTGTTTGTATAATTGGATTAAAGGTTTTGATTCTACGGTATAAAGTGGGAGAGACCAGTAGCTTGATCTCTCTCTTGGTTCCTGAAGTATTAGGAGAGCAGAGTAAGGCCACATGGAGGAGAGGAAGCAGCCAAGATGGCAGAGTGCTGAGGAAGAGTTTGTGCAGGAGGAGATGGGAAACAGAGGTGAATAAGTCTGGTGAGCTAGAAACCTTTGATTCTAGGAAACTCGGATAAGTCAGTAGCTTTGTGAGCACTGAATGTGTGGGTTTTGGAGCCCAGTGTGTGTTTTTGCTTGCCCGCCGGGTGCAAGCTAGAATTAAAGCTGATGGCTCACCAGTTCTTGGCTCCTGTGTTTCATTACCGACTATTCGAATCTAATGCGAACCTGCATGGGTCAGGTGGCTGTGATAGTGGCCTTGACTACTGGCTTTACACTCTACTTGGCTCTATGTCTTTTGTGTCCACTGGGACACTAAAATAACAGTCAGGCTTTCCTTGAGTTCCTCTCTAAGAGAGAGTTCCAGCACTCCTCACTCACTCAGTATGCATCAGCCTGCAATGTGGATGTCAAGGCCTGAACCCTGAGTGACATTCCACTCCCCACACTGGCTCATTCCTGTGTTGCTCACCAGAGCCTGGGACCAGGCCTGACCAGGGTACTGGCTAAGTGGCTGGGCTTAGAGAATGGATTCCAGAAAACTGGAGCTTTCTGCTTTGACTAAGCACCTGCAGTCTAGGAAGCCAGTGCCTTCTGAGGAAATGTGCCATGAAGGAAGCTTGGTTGCTGTAAATCCTTGAGTTGGCCTTGGGGGTGAGTGCCTGCGTAGAGATCCCCTGGTCATAAAATGACCCTTATCTCTGTGTTAGAAGTGTTTGTTTCAACAGTGGGGGAATAATTGGATTAGGGTAAATCGGGATTAGGGAGAAGGTAAACATGGTTCTAAGGTGGGGATTTTCTTGTTGTTGTTTTTTGTTTTTTGTTTCTTACTTTCTTGAGGTCCCTTAATAGGGCAGAGAAGGTGAGAAAATGGGAACTAAAGAGCCAGGATGTCCTTGTAAAGCCCAATCTTTTATGTCTTTGGTGGTTCAGGAACTTGACATTGCCTTACCTGCAAGAGGGCCAGGACATGATCTGAGAATTCTAGGCTTTAAGAAACCTCCAAAGACGGGAGGTAACTAACCCATGATGCAATTTGGGGAAGATAAAAGGGTGTCTTCTGGTGGTTCTAATTCTATGTGTCCTATTGATCACCAATGTGGGTCTCTTCTACTCCTAACTGTCAAATCTGCTCCCCTTCTTTTTATGTCCAGAACCACTCTTTTTGCTGAAGCTCTATGTTGGGCAGATAAAATATATTATGCTCACTTTGTTAAAGATGGCACTGCCCACATGGAAGCCCGTCACCCAGGTGATATTATTTGCCTTATGTTTGGGATGGCTGTGGGGGAAAAGCTGTAATGTAAGCAGGCCCAGTTGTTATAGCCTAAGGCTTTGTTTTAAGAGTAAGCTTTTCCCCAGCCCTTGACTGATTGGATGATGTGGGGTGGTGCACTCTCCTGAGGAATCCCATTGTGCCTTGGATGGGTGGCTCTGTATTGGAGACTTCCTTGTTTATGTAATTGGATTGGAGGTTTTGATTTTACACTATAAGTGGGACAGACCAATAGCTCTCGGTTCCTGGGTTCCTGAGATTAGTATTAGAGAGTAGAGCAAATGAAGGCCACATGGAGGCCAGGAGAAGCAGCCAAGATGGCAGAGTGCTGAGGGAGAAGCCAGTTTGTGCAGAGTTTGTGCTGGAGAAGGAGATGGGGAACAGAGGTTGTAAGGCCAGGAGCCGCCATCGTGGCCATTCACATGCAGGTTCCCATTGGATTCGGGCTGACGGTGAAGAAATGGCAGAGTCGGAGGATGGTAGGCCATTCTGTTTATTGGTGTCTCACCAATACAGGCAAGCCACAAGAGGAGACAAGGGAGAAGCAGAAAACCAGCTTTTCCCATGGAGGTCAAGGGATCAGGGAGGCCCCTGCAATGGCAATAGCAGGAACTGAGAGAGCTCTAGCTACTGGTCTCTCCCACTTTATACTGTAGAATCAAAACCTTTAATCCAATTATACAAACAAGGAAATCTCTGTATAATGGGATTCCTCAGGAGAGTGCACCACCCTACATTATCCAATCAGTCAAGGGTGTGGGGAAAAGCTTACTCTTAAAGCCAAGCCTTAGGTCATAACAACCTGGCCTGCTTACATTACAGCCTTTTTCCCACACCCATCCCAAGCATAAGGGCAAATAATATCACCTGGGTGACGGGCTTCCATGTGGGCAGCGCCATCTTTAACAAAGTGAGCATATTATATTTTATCTGCCCAACAATCCACCCCTATGCTCACTTTACTACCCACAATTTACACCACCGGCATCCCTGTACAAGGAAGTTAAGTACATTACACAAATTACAGCAGTAGCACAAATCATACAGTTTCAACAATTACAAAGGAACATTGCATAAACAGAAACAGTACGAACTACAGCAATAGGATTAACAAATCAAAAGCTATGGGCGAAATGACAGAGCTGTCAACGGCACCAAGAGAGGCAAATCTTTTCCCTTTGGCAGAATACAGGCCAGAGTTTTATCTGCAGACAGCACCATAGCTGGTACCAGAGGCCGCCCTGAGTGGGCATACCAAACCTTATTGGCCAATACACCAGCATCTGCTGGTTCTACGTTAGTAAAATAGGAGAACTCATTATCGGCCATAAAGAAATGACAAAGGTGCCCTTCATTATGCTGTCCTCCTGAGCACTCAAAGGATAATACACTTCTACCTTAGGTGGCCAGGTGCTGGTTGCCCGAGGAGTTAACTGGAGGTCCACCTCTAGCCCCTTTCCCCATGGTGCCAACAAGGCCACCCATCTCAGATGGGGGGCCTGGACAGTCCAGGGCCAAGTCCATTGAAGCTGTTGGCCTTTAAGAAGGGCTGTTGGGGCAGGCAAGAGCACATTGCCCTGCTGTCCAAAGCCTGGCTTCAGTAAAATGTCCTTGGTGCGTATCTGCAACTGAATGGGGGCAGCTGCCCGATGCAAGAGGGCATCCTCTAGAGCTGGGCTCCCATGTCGAGGTCTCTCATTCAAAATCCGGAGTACTGTCCATAAGCGGCGTGTCCATCCAGTAAGGGAGCTGGTGCCCCCCTCCTGTCGCAGTCCCTGCTTTAAGAGTCCATTATACCGCTCAATGATACCAGCAGCCTGGGGGTGGTAGGGAACATGGTATTTCCAGTCCACCCCAGCTCTTGAGCCCATTGCCTCACCATTGAACCAGTGAAGTGGGTACCATTGTCACTTTCAAGGACCAGTGGTCGCCCATATGCAGCACTCAGGCGGTCCAAAGCCTGTATGACTGCCCTCTGGTCAGGATTACAGGCGGGATAAGCAGCAAGCAGACCTGTGGCAGTATCTACACAAGTGACCGCATACTGGTACCCTTCTGACTTTGGTAAGGGTCCAATGATGTCTATCTGCCATCGTGTCCCCTCTGGATCTGTCCAGGTGACACCAGTGGTCTCCGAGGGTGCTCCTTGGAACACACTGCACATTGCTCACAAGCTGCAAGTACCTCTGCATAGGACACAGGCAAGTTCCACGCCTTAACCGTAGCCCACATAGTTTTCTGTCCTGCATGGAGCAGGCGCCGGTGGAGCCATTGCGCCACATCACCTGCAGGTGCAGTCTCCAACCATTGCACCTTTGCCAATGTATCTGCCTCATCATTCCCAGGATGGGCTAGAGGGGCATGCCCCATGACATGATATACTGTCACCTGCTTCTGGTGTCCTATTTCCCATAAGTCCTGCCACATGGCCTGACCCCATAGTGGGCGGTGCATTACCATCCACTGGTTAATGTGCCAAGTAGCAATCCAAAGGGTCAGTCCACGATATACAGCCCAGCTGTCAGTACAGATCACCAGAGGTGAAGGTTCATTGTGGGCAACTAGCCAAACAGCTCTTAATTCTGCCCATTGGCTGCTTTGGCCTATACCCGTGTCCATCCAAATAGTCTCAGTGGCTGGATGGAAAGCTATGGCCGTCCACTTGACAGGTTGGTCCCTGCTGGAACCATCAGTATACCAGGCATCCTCAGGGATGGGCACCCACCCCTCCTGGTAGGGACTGACTTCAGGTTCTGCCTCCTGATCCCCAGCTGCACCTGACTCAAAGGTTGCATAGGTGACTGGACCCAAGACTTCCTGCAGTTCTTCCCTCAATGGGCTGGTGCTAAGAGCACAGCGTTGTTGCAGGTAGGCACCCCACTTGGCCAGGGTGGACATTTGGGTCATACCACTACGTGGTTTTGTCACCCAATCTCTCACCCATCCTGCAATAGGGTATGTTGTCTTGACTGTAACTGGTGTTGTGGTTGTAATACTCTCAGTGGCCAGGAGGGCAGCATACACAGCTGCCAGCTGCCTCTCTACTAATGAGTAAGGAACTTCATTCAGCACCTTTCCACAATTGGGACCAAAACCCAATAGGTTGCCGTAAGCGCTCTGTTCGTTGCCACAAGCCCCATCCAAACCCCTCCGAGGTTACACGAACATCTAGCTCACAGGGCCTGGCAGGATCAAACACATTCAAGGCCTGTGCCACCTTGACAGCTCTCTTAGCTGCTGCAAATGAACCTTGCACCTGCTCAGTCCAATCCCAACGAACCCCCTTCCGAATAAGGTTGTACAAGGGGCGTAGTAACTGAGCCAAATGGGGTATAAATGCTCGCCAATACCCCAACAAACCTAAGAATTCCTGTAAGTGTTTTACCGTATTGGGCACGGGGTATGCTTGGATCTTATCTATAACTGCGTCAGGGATAACTTTTGTCTTACCCGACCAGACAACTCCCAAGAATTTAACAGATAACCCAGGTCCTTGTAATTTGTCCTCATTGACAGCTCAGCCTAATGCTTTCAAATGGGATAGCAGTGTAGGAACTGCTTGCTCCAATTCTGGAAGAGAATCACTAGTTAGCATAATATCATCAATATAATGATACATGCGAACTGCCTCTGGCTGTTTCCATTTAGCCAGGTCAGCAGCCACCAGTCCATGGCACAAGGTGGGGCTATGCAAATAGCCCTGGGGTAATACTGTAAAGGTCCATTGTCTCCCTTCCCAACTGAAGGCAAATTGGTCTTGACTCTCTGCTGCTATATCAATGGAGAAAAAAGCATTGGCCAAGTCTGCCACAAAGTAGTATGTCCCCAACTCATGGCTTAACCGATCCATCATGTTAGCTACCGAGGGAACAGCAGCGTGCAAAGGGGGAACAACTTTGTTAAGTTCTCTGTAATCTACTGTCATTTCTCCAGGTTCCGTCTGGTTTGCGCACAGGCCATACCGGGGAGTTGTAAGGACTGTGTGCTGGCCGAATGATCCCCACCTTTTCTAGTTCGAGGATTGTCGCTGTGACTTCTTCATAACCACCTGGCAGGCGGTACTGCTTGGTGTTAGTCACACGCCGAGGGATGGGCAATTGCAAAGGGGAATGTGATGCATGTCCCCGCAACACTGCCTTCACAACCCTGATCCATAGCCGGAACTCCCCGGCTGTAGTTTCCAACCATAGTCCTTGCAAGACATCTATCCCCAAAATATATTCAGGAATAGGAGATACATACACCTTATATGGCTTAGGAGGCAGTCTTCCTATCCCCAATGGAATAGTTACTGGCTTCACTTGAACAGTTTGGCCCCCATAGCCATCAATGGCCACTGGGGTCCCAGCAAACCACTCTGGGTTCCCATAGAGGAGGGAACATTCTGCACCTGTATCCATCAAGGCCAACACCCATTGTACATTGGAAGGGGACCAGTAGATAGCCAGTCCCACGTGTGGCCTCCGGTCCCCACCCATCCCTGTTAGACGGGTCCCTTGGCCTTTTTCCTATTCAAACTGGTACAATGGGTCTTGGGAGTTCTCCTCTCCCTCGGCCATCTCTATCATAAAATCTTGTAACCGAGCTGCCCACGCACCAAATGTTTTATTGGTAGCTGCTGGGGCCCTTCGTCTCAATGGCTGGAACTTCTGTTCTGGTTTAAGCTGCCGCCAAAGCTCCAAAAGAATTTTATTAGACTGGCCATCCAATTTCCCCTTATCTGCTCCAGCCGCAATCAAATCTACCCACATCTGTGTTCAGGTAACCTTTATAGGCCCGTTTCCCTTGTTAGTTGGGGGGGCAACATGGGCAGCAGCCCTCACTGCTTTATGATCCCTAGCGGCTTCCAACTCTCCCAAATCTGCTACCATCTGTGTAACTGCATTGATGGGCTGCCCCACATAGGGGCCCAAGATAGCCACAAGTGACCCAAAAAGGGCTGATGGGGCGCTAGCAAGGATAAATTCCCTCATTTTTGCCGTAAACACTTCCTCATCTGGCCCACGGGACCCAGGGTTGAAAACAGCATTTTTCATACATAGTTCCTGAAGGACCTTTACTAACTCGCCGTAGCACTACCACCGACTCATTGCCCCTGGCAATTCTCCAGCATTCTGCCAAACCATACGAATGGCAGCCATCACCCATTCTAATAGGGTATGGTCTCCTGGGTTGCCATGGCAGTTTTAAAGACGCTGCCTCAAGGAGAAGTGTGTGGTAATGGCGGCCAATTTCTCCATCTCTGTTCCGGAGAGCATGATGCCATCCACCCCTATGTCCCATAATCGTAGTAACCAGGCTACCAGGGATTCAGTAGGTTTCTGCCTAAATTGTGCCCCCAACTCCATCAGCTCTGCCTGGGTATAGGGCCGGACCACAGAGTGTTCCATTACCTGGGCAGGAGGCTGTGGCTGCCCCTGAGGGATTCTACGCTGCTGGGTTTTTACCTTCTTGGCGACCACTGGTCAGCCTCTCAGTGTGCGTATGGCAGCTTCAGCCTGAGCCTTCTCATCCTCAGAAGAGGAGTTGCAAGCGCCTGCTCCCGCTGACTCAAAACCAGTCCACCGGCACGGGTGCTGCTGCTCCTTTGGCGACTGTTTAGGCTCCTGTGGCTGCTGGCTTTTGGCCAGAAGCTGAGACTCGAGCTCTTGAATTCGCAGTTGTTTCTCCAACAAATGCTGGTGCAAACGTTCAGCTTCCAGGGCAAACTGCAACTCGCGAACCCGTAATTCCTTCTCCAGTGCTCGCTCCAATTCCAGCCTTTTCTGCCATTCGATTTGCAATTCATACTGAAGCTTTCGACCTCGAGCAGCTTCTTTCACAGAACTCTTGGTTTCCTCTTGAGTAAAAAACACACAGCCCACAGCTCCTAAAAGGATAGCCATGGGAAGCCAGAACTGCAACCAGTCCTCTACCCCACCCCTCAGGGGTGGTGGCCCCACACCGATCTCCGAATCCTGCCGCAAACTACGCCAGTTGTAAGGCCAGGAGCCGCCATCGTGGCCATTCACATGCAGGTTCCCATTGGATTCGGGCTGACGGTGAAGAAATGGCAGAGTCGGAGGATGGTAGGCCATTCTGTTTATTGGTGTCTCACCAATACAGCCACAAGAGGAGACAAGGGAGAAGCAGAAAACCAACTTTTCCCATGGAGATCAAGGGATCAGGGAGGCCCCTGCAATGGCGATAGCAGGAACCGAGAGAGCTCAAGCTACTGGTCTCTCCCACTTTATACCATAGAATCAAAACCTTTAATCCAATTATACAAATAAGGAAGTCTCTGTATAATGGGATTCCTCAGGAGAGTGTACCACACTACATTATCCAATCAGTCAAGGGTGTGGGGAAAAGCTTACTCTTAAAGCCAAGCCTTAGGTCATAACAACCTGGCCTGCTTACATTACAGCCTTTTTCCCACACCCATCCCAAGCATAAGGGCAAATAATATCACCTGGGTGACGGGCTTCCATGTGGGCAGCGCCATCTTTAACAAAGTGAGCATATTATATTTTATCTGCCCAACAGAGGTGAATAAGTCTGGTGAGCTAGAAAGCTTTGATGCTAGGAAACTCGGATAAGTCAGTAGCTTTGTGAGCACTGAATGTGTGGGTTTTGGAGCCCAGTGTGTGTTTTTGCTTGCCCGCCGGGTGCAAGCTAGAATTAAAGCTGATGGCTCACCAGTTCTTGGCTCCGTTGTTTCATTACCTACTGTTCAAATCCAATGCGAACCTGCATGGGCCAGGCTGCTGTGATGGTGACCTTGGCCACTGGCTTCACACTCTCAATTTCTTCTGCTCGAATTTCTGTCAATGACTCAATTATTCCTCTAGCTCCAATCCTGCCCCCTCCAGTCCTTGCTCCACCTGCAGCTAGAGTGACGTTTCATTGTGCGGCTCGGATTCCTATGAACTTCTCCGATTAAAACTCTGCACTGGAGCTCATTCTAGATGAGGTGGAAACTCCTTGGCATGCCTTTAAGCACCTTTTAAGAGCTGATGTCTCTCTACCCTCTGTCATAATCTCCTTGGTGCAATAAATTCCAAAAATAGTCATTGGGTATTTATTACATATCAGTATCTGCCCTAGGCCTAGAAAACAAACAAAATTCTCTGCCTTTGCGAAGCTTGCTTTCTGTTGGGTGGAGGACAAACACACCAGTAAAACATGTAGCGTATCAGCTTGTGGTGGGTGCAACGAAGGAAACGAAGGAAAGAACACACTAGAGACTGTGGCCGGGGCTGGGGAATGTTCCAGTTTTAAATAGAAGGGTCAGGGGAAGTAACATTTTGGGGTAGACCTGAAGGGAGGTAAATACAAAAAAGAGAATATCTGAGGAAAGACCTTTCCAGGCAAGGGAACAACAGGTGCAACAGTGATAAGTCAGAAATCACAAGGAAAACAGTGTGATCAGAATTAAGGGGGGCCAGGAGAGGTAACAGTGGGCAAGGCAACAATGGACAAATTGTGTAGGAATGCAGTAGTCCTTGTTAGTGGGAATTTGACTCCTACTTAGGGTGAAATGAGAAGCTGTTGGAGGGTATTTGTTTAAGAATGTCTTGTATTCTAAAGAAATCATTCGGGATACAGTGAGGAGAAGAAACCTTAAGAGCATTAAGGGCAGAAGCTGGCAGATCAGCTAGGAAACTAGGCAAGAGACCAGTGGCTTGGATCAGGGTAGTGAAAGTACAGGTGGTGGGTTCTGAAACATCTATTAAAACATCTTTTTGAAAGGTAGAGTCAAATAATTCACCAATGGATCAGTTGTAAGGAGAAAAGTAAGAGAGGAGTCAAGGCTAACTGTTGGGCAGATAAAATATATTATGCTCACTTTGCTAAAGATGGCTCTGCCCACATGGAAGTTCGTTGATATTAATGTGTGTTTGGGGACAGGCTGGGGGCAGGCTGGGTCGTTATAGCCTAAGGCTTGGTTTTAAGAGTAAGCTTTTCCCCACACCCTTGACTGATTGGATGATGTGGGGTGGTACACTCTCCTGAGGAATCCCATCGTGCCTCGGATGGGTAGCTTTGTATTGGAGACTTCCTTGTTTGTGTAATTGGATTGGACGTTTTGATTTTACACTATAAAGTGGGACAGACCGGGAGCTTACTCTCTCTAGGTTCCTGAGGTTAGTATTAGAAAGGAGAGCAGATTAAGGCCACATGGAGGAGAGGAAGCAGCCAAGATGGTGGAGTGCTGAGGAAGAAGCCAGTTTGTGCAGAGTTTGTGCAGGAGGAGATGGGGAACAGAGATGAATAAGTCTGGTGAGCTAGAAACCTTTGATTCTAGGAAACTCAGATAAGTCAGTAGCTTTGTGAGCACTGAATGAGTGGGTTTTGGAGCCCAGTGTGTGTTTTTGCTTGCCCGCCAGGTGTAAGCTAGAATTAAAGCTGATGGCTCACCAGTTCTTGGCTCCGTTGTTTTATTACCGACTGTTCGAATCTAATGTGAACCTGCATGGGTCAGGCGGCTGTGATCCTGACCCCGGCTACTGGCTTTACACTGACTCAATCATATGTTTGCCATTTTCTAAAGTGGGAAAAACTGGGTTTGGAGTTGGAAATCAGGAGTTTTAATTTTGGATGTATTAAGTTCAAGATGCCTATTGGACATCCAAGTGAGAATACTAAACAGGCAGCTTGATATATGTCTAGTGTTCAGAGGAAGAGTTCAGGTTGGAGACACACATTTAAGAGTCATCACACAGAGTGGCACGTAGAGCCAGGAGGTGGGTGAGTAAGAAGAGAGACAGGGGACAGAGGAAACCAAGGAGTCAGCAGCAAGTTCAGAGGAAAATAGGTGTGTGGTATTCTGGAAGCTAAGAGAAGAAAATGTTTCAAGGAGAAAGGAATAATCAGTTTGTTAAAAGCTTCTGTCGCATTATATATCCCATGAAGCAAAGCTGCAGAAGTACTTATCTGCCAAGTTCTTAGGTCATGCAGGTTGATCTGATGAGAGCACTTCCCTTCCTGTATGATTTAGTCAACTACCATACCATCCTCTCTTTCAAGGTTCAGCTCAAGTCAGCATGAGTTAGGTGGCCTTGGCCGGTGTGTTCAGAGCCTGTGACAGGTTGCAAAACCACCCCCATTCTCCTCTCTCTGTGTCCATGCTTCCATGCCCTGTGTCGTAAATCTGATTCTGGTCTTAGCCACACAATTTGCTTTGGCCAATGGGACATTTTTAAGCAGAGGCATAAAAATCACTTGTGAATCCTGACCTGTGGCGGCACAGTGGATAAAGCATCGACCTGGAATGCTGGGGTTGCTGGTTTGAAACCCTGGGCTTGCCCGGTCAAGGCACATAGGAGAATCAACTACTATGAGTTGATGCTTCCTGCTCCTCCTCCCCACCCCTTTCTCTCTCTCTTTCTCTCTCTCTCTCTCTCTCTCTCTCTCTTCTCTCTATAATCAGTATTAAAAAATCTTGTGAAGTTAGGCCTGCTCTTTCTCTTGTGTCTACACCAGTGCCACGAAGGTGAGAGATACACGAAGCAGAGTGGCAACATCGTGGTGAGGCTGTTCTAAGTCAGCCCACGGTAGCTAAACCCCCAACACTTTGGGGCACCCAACTAGAATCAGCAGAACTGCCTAGGCAACCACCCTATATCCATGAGAAGTTAATAGTAATTTTTGTATAACACTGAAGTTACGTGGTGGATTGTTACTCAGCATTACTGTGGCATTAGTTAATTAATGCAGACACCCTTAGCCATAGGGCTGTCACAAGCCTTAACCCTGTCACTCCAACTAAGGACGGGGGCTCCTTTAGGACAGGGCCACTTTTTATCTGTGTGTATCTAGCACCTAGCACAGTGCCTCGCACATGGAAGGTGTTCAGCAGAAGCTTGCGAAAGAAATGAGTGAATGGATCTTTGTTCAGTCTTTAAGAAGGGGCATAGAGCTTTGTGCACAACAGGTACAAAATTCCTCATAACTAAACAGTGTAATCAAATGAACGTACCCACAGAAGACCTGGTTCAACAGGATTTTTGAAGCTACAAAATAAAATAAATTTTCATCACAGATTAAAGTGCTTTTCTTCCTCAAGTACAATGGTCACTTCTTAAACACTGGGTACTCAATTTGATGTTTTATTATATTGTACAGATTAGTTCAAAGATAATCTAAATCCTATAAGTATACTTTAAAGGGCAGAATGTAAATAAGTGGCTATGACTCAGCCTGGATATCCTTACTGTTATCTTCGGTATACAATACCAAACCATTGTTATCACTAACATTTCCTAAATAATGTCAAGGAGCTTGATATTGCTTTAAGAAATGACATTATTTATATTAGCATAAAAAAGGAAAAGAGAGAATATTCACTAGGGGTCTGCAGAGGAAAATATATCTGGTAGCCTAGCCCAAGTATGGGGGTAGGAAGGTGAGAATATCATCCTATGACAGGTCAGCGATCACAGTATGGCATGATTTGGGGACACTGAGCAAACTGAGTTTTGCTAAAGAAGAGGGTTTCTGGCCCTGGCCGATAGCTCGGTTGGTTAGAGTGCAAGAGGTTGCCAGTTCGATCCCTGGTCAGGGCACATACAGAAACAGACCAATGTTCCTGTCTCTCTAGCTCTCTTTTATTTTCTTGCTAAATTGATAAATTAAAAGAAGAAGAAGGAAAAAAACCAAGAGGGTTTCTGTAGAGAAATAGTAAAAAAGGTTGGGAGTAACTAATATATTATGTGCCAATGATATCTAAAATTTTAAAAGATTTTATTTATTCATTTTTAGAGGGGGAGAGAGAGAGACAGGGAGAAAAGTGGGGAAAGAGCAGGGAGCATCAACTCCCATATGTGTCTTGACCAGGCAAGCCCAGGGTTTTGAACTAGCAACCTCAGCATTCCAGGTCAAATGATTTATTCACTGCACCACCACAGGTCAGGCATGTATCTATATTTTAAAAAAAGAGGCTGGCTGTGGTGGGACATTAGGGAAGTCCGGGTGAAAATCTGAATATAAGGTTAGGGGCATTTTAATGTTTTCTTTTACTCAGCAGAGAATGTTACAACTTTTGAGCAAGGGAATGACATCACGAAGTGTTGGGCCAGTCTTAGCTGCTAGATTCTAGCAGTATAGTGTGGGATGGTTTTTGCAGAAACATGCCCAATAGTCATATCAAATAAGTTAATACCCAAATGCTATTATGCAGATAATATTTCCATTTATTTTTAAATCACATGTCTCATTAAAGTCTAGATTTATGCTGGATGCAAATGACCAAGGAATTATTTCGAGATCATAGGTTTGCTATTGTCTTCCTGACAGTCATTTAACCTGTTGTCCATTGAAAGTCCATTAATTATTCCCCCCTCCCTTCACCTCCTGCTGGTCCAGTTCTGTGAAAAACTTATTATAGCCAGGGGTGGAGGTCAGAAGTAAGAATGAATGAGATCCCATGTAGCCAAAACCAGAATCAACATCGGGATAAACTGCTTTAAGTGTCTCTTCCAAGAGCACATCTCACCTGAGTTATAGCATTTACCTTTTGGGTGTGAAGGTGTCATTTTGTCCTTTAAGGTATTTTATAATCCATTAATTTTATTTGCTATATGGGTGTCACTATTTGTTTTTATTCAAGTGGAACTTAGAGTCAGGAAGGATAAATATCTTATCCAAAATTTTATGTCATGTTAGTGATAGTAGAATGTCTTTTCACATTCCATTCTTCTATACCTGTTTTCTCTAGAACGTTCTCCTCTCCAACATACTCCCATTCCACTTTATAAACTCCCGTTCAGCCTTCTAAACCCTGTTCAGACATCCCATGTCTGTGAAAACTTCCTTATACTCAATTCTCTCTCCTTCTCCCCCACCCCATGTAAAAGATCATCCTATAGTTTGTAGGGGCCTTGAAGGTCCTCCCGTTTGTGTCCCCAGCATCAAGCATAGCGTCTAGTTCACAGTACGTGCTTGATTAATGCTTTTAAATCTAAGGAGAGAGAATCTAAAGGCAAAAAATGAAAATTCTAAACTCTTCTAACAGTCCAAGCAAAAGATTAAGGGACAACACCTAAAACCATCCCACTGTGATTCATTTTTGTTTTTCTACTTTCAAATGTTTGGAGAAGGAGGTTTCAGCCCTCCTGTAGCCAAAGAGGAACTGTCCGTGTGGCCCCTAGGGGGTCACTTCAGGGGCTCCCACGTGGACTCCCTATGGAGGAGCGTGCTGAGCTGTTCGACCTGAGAGTGTGGGGGCTCTTCCCTCCCTGCAGCAGCATTTCCCACCCTGCTTGCTTTGTCCTCCTTTTCTCCCATTTCCTCCACCGGGGAATTTCATTTTCTTCCCGGGAGGAGATCCACCTTCTCAGCCACATCCTCCACCACCACCTCCCTGTAGAGTGGTGGGCAGTGGGGGTGGGAGGGGGCTTTGCCTCTGGGTCCCGGAGTGTGTTTTCTTTAATGCTGAATGTTCCTCAAACTTTTCAAATATGTAATCAGACAGGCAGGAAGTTATATCAACAAGCAGTAGCACCATTTATTTAGGGGCCAGGAGGACGTCTACACTGGCAGGCTGGCTCTTCCAGCTTCCTATAGCTCCCTCTGGACAAAATCACTGGCCCCACTGGCTTAGGGTTGAATGCAGCAGTTGGATCTTGGGGAAACTGAGTCCTGAAACTTTACACACAACTGTCCTCAGAATGTGAAAAGAACCAAGGAAGGAGCAGGCATAGTCCAAAGGGCTGGGTGGGGGCCAGTTATGGGAGGTTGAGGGTAGACCATGAAGCACAGATGTGCTTCTGCTCCTGAATTTTTCAAATCTGTGACAAAGTAGGGGACCTGAAGCCCAGCTGCTCCACCTCTAGGGTCTCCTTCCAAACACTTTCTCAGGTGAGCCTGACCTGTGGTGGTGTAATGAATAAAGCATCGACCTGGGATTCTGAGGTCGCTGGTTTGAAACCCTAGACTTGCCCGGTCAAGGCACATACAAGAAGCAACTACTATGAGTTGATACTTCTCAATCCTCCCTTTGCCTTTCTCTCTATCCTCTCTCTAAAATCAATAAATAAAATCTTAAAAAACAAACACTTTCCCAGGTAAGACAGGAAGTTGCTGGTCCTGCTTCCCCAAACTTCTTCATTTCGCTGATGGAACAACTCAGGTTACATACATAACCCCAGGTCTCAAGCCCCAGCCTCCAAAGTGGTAAAAATAGAGATTTTCACTTGGGAGAGGAGAGGAAAGCAAGGGTAACAGTTGTCTTGAGCAGAGGAAGGAGCAGAGAGAGAAAAAACAAAAAAATGATGATTTCTGCTTGCATTTTTCCTAGCAGATCTCTACAAGTAGGTTATTTAAAGCTAGTATAGGGAGTGTTTTGCCAAACACATAATACAATCACATACAATCCATAATAATAGCATATTTGTGTAGATTTAAAATTAACCAATATATTTTTTAAATGCACACAACTTAGACCCAAAATGTTGACAGTGGTTATAATAATTAGGGTTCCCTAAGGAAACAGAAGTTACCCTAAATTGGAATTTTTAAGGGAATTCCATTTGAAGGGACAATTTACAGAAAAGTGGGTGGTATTAAGGAAATCAACAAGAGAATGTGAGGTACCCAGGGTCTGATCCTAGCACCTTTAGGTGTGAAGGGGGAGGGGAGCTCTGTGAGAGCCAAAAGGTGTGGGAGAGGGGCCTCTGGATGGGAACTGTGTTTGTGGAGGAAGCCACCACTACCAGAACTTAGGTGATGAGAAGGGAGGAAGTGGGGAATGAAATACCTCAACCTCTCTCTCATCCCACCCTCTGCTTTCCAATAGGGGCCTTCTGCTGTCTGAGTGTTCCTCCCCACTGAAGCCAGGAGGCAAGGAATCCCACGTGTGCAGTCCTCAGGGCTCAGTCTCCCAGGGAGCAGAGTAGGACAGAGAAAGGCAGAGATATGATCTGGTGGGAAGAGGGGACATGGGGATAACCAAGCGCAGTCAGGGCCAGGATTGGGGTGAGGTAAGTGAGGTTAAGTGGGGCAAGTGCAGGGTAAGATCCTACCTTTCTTTAAAATTAGGTATTATGTCATCCTAGATATTTTGCAATAATTTTGATTTTTGTTTTAGGTGAGAGGAAGAGAGATCCACCCAGCCTCAACCAGGATCCATCCAGTAACCCCATCTGGAGTCAATGCTTGAGTACTGAGCTATTTTTAGTGCCTGAGGCCGATATGCTCAGACCAACAGAGCCATTCTCAGCATCTGGGGCCACACTCAAACCAGTTGAGCCACTGGCTGCATGAGGTGAAGAGGAAGGGAAGGGGAAGCAGGGATAGGCAGATGGTCACTTCTCCTGTGTGCCCTGACCAGGAATCAAACCCAGAATGTCCATACACCAGGCTGACACTGTATTGGCCAGTGCCTTATTCTGATCTTAAATGCTCTGTGTGGACTTCTGGAAAACCCGTTGCTGTCCTGTACTCAAGTATAACTCCAAGTCTTGACTCAATACTCCCAGTCTCATTATTTCCATTCCTTTGTCCTCTAGCTCCTTTTCTGCTCTGTGATGTGTCAGCTTTTGCCTTGTGTAGACCCTCCCTCCAACTTTCTATCCTTAGTCTTTTGTAACAAAGGTCTCACAACAATACCCAAACACTTCCTGTCCTACAGATTAGCCCCAAATTGTTTATGTTGCTCTTGGCATGTTCAGGATTCCATGTTTTAAAATCATCGATTCCTCTGGGGAAAGGAAAATAGTCACGCGAAGGAAGGGCTGGAAGGGAAACTTACTCTTTTGTGATAGCTTTTGTATCACTAGTCAGAAATAAACTAAAACTTTGGTTCAAATGAAGCAAAAGAAATGATTTCCTGAAGTGTAATTATTTATAAGAACTTCCTTGTTTGCCTAGCAGCACCGCATCTAGGAGGCGGGGATTACCTTGACCAGGGGTTACAGAGTAGGAAATATGTCAGGAGTCACTGGACGGTGAAGAACAAGTGTGTATTTTAAATAGAATGAAAAGGCCTTTGGGAACCTCAGGTTTTTGTTTTTTTCCTCTCAGTTAAATGAGTCAGATTTTAGTGGAATAGACTAAGAATATTATTTGGCCTCTCTTACTTTAAGAAAATGATTTTTAAAGAGACCTGGATATACTGTAAACTTAGATATACTAGATATCGTATATACTATACATACTAAACTTTATCCTTTCTGTTTATTTGCTGGTGTTTAATTTAAACAATGCTTCTTTGTGCTCTGCTTTCATTGTTTTCTTGGCATTTTCCCATGCTCCTGCATTTAAAGAAAGGTGCTCAGTGTAGGTGCTATTGTCCCCAACCAGGTCACTTATTTGCTGTGAGATCTTTGGCAAGTCTTACCCTTGGTCTCCAGGACCTATAACTGTCACAGAAGGTAAGACTTGCCTTTGTCGGGTAGGAGGGAAACACAAGACCCAGACAGCAAAGTCTTTTGTAAAGTTCCAAGTCCTTCTGGGGTGGTAAACACACAATACAATATATAGATGATGAATTATAGAACTGTACACCTGAAAACAATTTAATTTGATCAACCAATGTCACCCCAATAAATTCAGTTTAAAAAAATCAGATCCAATGTAATGGGGAAAAGGCTTTCATTTATAAGTGTACTATTGTATCCTTCTAATAAGCATTCTTATTCTTTTCTTTATTTTATTTTATTTTATTCATTTTAGAGAGGAGACAGAGAGAGAGAGAAAGAGAGAGAGAGAGAGAGAAAGGGGGAGGAGCTGGAAGCATCAACTCCCATATGTGCCTTGACCAGACCAGTGCAGGGTTTTGAACTGGCGACCTCAGTGTTCCCAGGTCGTCGCTTTATTCACTGCGCCACCACAGGTCAGGCTAAGCATTCTTATTCTTAAAGAAAACGTTAAACATCCTATTCAAAACCTAACTAGTAGTGTTAACTATTTCTCATGCTTAAGTCTAAAAATACCATGGAATAGTAAACCAGATATTGGGTCCACTTTCCAGATCAGAACAATATGCCTAAAAAGAATGTTCCCTAAATTCCAAACAAGTCAGTGGTTGAGACTTACTTATTTATTTATTTTATTTTTAAAAAGATTTTATTAATTGGTTTTAAAGAGAGGAGAATGTGAGAAGAGGGGAAGGAAGAGGGTGAAGCACCAATTCGTATTTGTTGCTTCTCGTATGTGCCTTAACTGGGCAAGCCCAGGGTTTGAAACTGGTGACCTTAGCATTCCAGGTTGATGTTCTATCCACTGTGCCACCATAGGTCAGACTTCTCACTTTTTAAATTTATTGACTTTAGAGAGAGAGAAGGAAGGAAAGAAAGAAACACTGGTTTGTTGTTCCACTTATTTATGCATCATTGCTTGATTCTTGTATGTACCCTGATGAGGAAATCCATTTTTAGACCCTCAGCTTTCACTAAAGTGATCCCATGTACCTATGTCCTTGTATAAGGTTTTGGTTTCTTCTCACAAAGAATTTACAGCCATGCATTTGGAAGACCATCAAGCCAGATCTGGGAGGGTTGTGGTGCGCTTGGAATATGTAGTATTGGGGGACAGGCTCCTCTGTGCTGATATGAGTTGGTGGCTGAGTAACAAGGATGTCATCTCATTTGTGCACTCAACACTGTGGCACAGTAAGTGAGAGGGGATCTGTTGTCAAGCCCCATAGATATTGCTCCTGCCGGAGAAATCACTTCTTCCTGAACCACACACCCTTCCATTTCTTACAGGAAACTCAGCTCCACTGTCATTTCATGGGACCAACATTGTATATGTGGTTCATTATTGACCACAACTTGGTTATGTGTCACGTGACTATGCCACAACCTACTTATTTGCTCATCAACTGATGGGTACTTGTTGCTTATTACAAATAATGCTACTGTGAACATCGGTGTACAAGTATTTGATTGAATACCTGTTTTTGTTCTTTTGGGTCAATACCTTGGAGCAAAATTGCTGGTAATTCTGTTTAACTTTTTGAGTAACTACCCAACTTTTCTCTTTTTTTTTAAGATTTTTTAAATTCAGAGAGAAAGAGAGAGAGAGAGGTGAGGAGCAGGAAGCATCAACTCCTATATGTGCCTTGACCAGGCAAGCCCAGGGTTTCAAACCAGTGACCTCAGAGTTCCAGGTCGATGGTTTATCCACTGTGCCACCGCAGGTCAGGCGGAAACTGCCCAACTTTTCCACAACCACTGCACTATTTTACTCCACCAGCAGTATACGTGGGTTCCAATTTCTACACGTCCTTGACAACTCTGGTTATTTTCAATTGTTTAAAAATGATAGCTAACCTAGAAAGTTTTTTAAAATAAAGTTTATTGATTGATTTTAGAGAGATAAGGAGAGGGAGAGAAAAACAGAAACATCAATATGCTTCTTATGTGCTCTGACCAGGAATCAAACTGGCAACCTCTCCGTATTGGGACAATGTCCCAACCAACTGGGCTTTCTGGCCAAAGCTCACTGATTTGCATTTGCATTTCCCTGCTGATTAATGATGCTGAGCACTTTTTCATGTGTTTGTTGGCCACAACTTCAGAGTTTTTACAAAATTATTTTAGTTGGTGTGCAAGCAAAAAACTATGTAGTACGGGGCTCTAGGTCTAAGCCACTGTGTTTCTGAGGATCTTGCCCCAACTGCCCTGCTGTTCCCAAGCAACCTCCCCCTTTGGCCCCAAGGATTCAGGAGAACTTGTCTGAGGGACAAGTCTCCCTTCTAGACGTGTCAAACTAAGAATAAAATACTTGCCTTTCAGCAGGGTGTCTTGAGAGTCTGTGTCTTGTAGTCTAAAACCACAGCTTATTGAAGAGGATCTTCTTTCTCTGCTACCTGCTAAATTAGCCCTCCTGTTTCTTTCTTTTTTTTTTTTAAGGTAACTCTATTTATTCATTTATTTTTTCATTTTAGAGAGGAGACACAGAGTGAGAGAGAGAGATAGAGAAAGAGAGAAAGGGGGGAGGAGCTGAGAGCATCAACTTCTATATGTGCCTTGGCCAGACCAGTGCAGGGTTTTGAACTGGCGACCTCAGTGTTCCCAGGTCGACGCTTTATCCACTGCGCCACCACAAGTCAAGCCCTAGCCCTCCTGTTTCTTGAAGACATTATTATAAATGCTAAGCTAGTTTCTATGATAAAATATGAATGTCAAAGTCAGCTAGTCCCTTGCACATAGTGAGTTTTTCTGTGCTTTGTTGGTTTGACATGACAGCAGGAGGGCCCTACTGCTCTGCCCAGCTGTGATTCTCACAAACTGCATGTCAGTGTTCAGAACAAGACAGTTCTGTGTCAGGCTAGAAGAAAGTGAGGAAATGGAGGGGCTCTGCATAGATGGGGCTAGGTAGGGAGCTGGGAAATGAGAAGAATGTCCAGGAACCTCTTGTCTGCCCTAGGACAGCAGGGAGCTTTCCGATTGGCAGTCTGCCCTGGATAGATTGCTAGTTCATCGAGGGTAAGGACAGCATCTTCATCCTGTGTCCCTCACCCAGAACCTGGGTGCATAGTAGGTGCACCTGGATATTTGCTGAACTGGAATGTGCACTGGTGACATCCTGTCCCATGATGACTGTTGGGGCCCCTTGTCCCACTGATGGGAATTAGGAAATAGATAACCAGGTTGCTCTGCCTGACTGTTGCTCATTTCTGCCCATGTCAGTCTGACATTATCCAACAGCTCTCCATTACTTCCACCACTTTGTTCCCAGGATTCTCAGTTTGAATACGAAATATCCCCTATACCCTTTGTCATTATTTCTAGAGTATTCCCTCCACTTCTTTTTGTTTCTGTTATACTCAAGCTACCCATAGGCATGGCCATGCTTGGGATCTTAGATTCACATCCACTCCTTTGTAGTAAAGAAGACTGTTGAATTTTTGTTGCTATACTTCTCCAGGTTGACCTGAGGTTATTTATTGCCTCTCAGAAAGGGTCTTCCAGGATTCCAGGAGGAGTGTATAAAGCCTGGTTGATAGTGTTTGAGAGCCAGGTGGGAGGAGAGGGCTTGGGGCAGTTGTGAGGCTTCTCTGTTCACTGTGCACTTTTCATTCATCTCCTTGTTTTAAATCCACTGCTTTAATCTGGCTCTTTGCTGTTTTTCCCCAGAGAAGAAAACTCCTATATTATAAGGCTTGGGAGAATCATCTGGGCTGTACATGTGAGGATGGGATCTGCAGGTCCAAGTTGCTCCTTAAACCTCTGTCTCTGCGTTGCAGAGTATCTGACACCTAATTCCCGAGCCTTTCCACTGAGTGAGTCAGTTTATGTCGTGCTGTTAGACATGTGTCCGAGGCACCCTCCTCCCCACTCCAATCCCATGCAGGGCTTCAGGTATTCCCTGGTTACCCCTTTTTATCTTCCCAAACTGTGTTGATATCTCTCATCTGTTTTCATCTTTCTCATTCTCTTATGCTTGTAGATTCTCATTCTTTTGTATGTTTAGTAGCATGTTATGGGGTTCTAAGAAGCTAATATTTTACTTTTTAAAAGATTTTATTTATTGCCTGACCAGGCAGTGGTGCAGTGGATAGAGTGTTGGACTGGGACATGGAGGACCCAGGTTCGAAACCTCGAGATCACCAGCTTGAGTGTGGGCTCATTCAGCTTGAGCATGGGCTCACCAGCTTGAGCGCAGGGTCACTGGCTTGAGCATGGGGTCATAGACATGACCCCATGGTCACTGGCTTGAGCCCAAAGGTCACTGGCTTAAAGCCCAAGGTCGCTGGCTTGAGCCTAGGGTCACTGGCTTGAGCGTGGGGTCATAGATATGACCCCATGGTCACTGGCTTGAGCCCAAAGGTCACTGGCTTAAAGCCCAAGGTCGCTGGCTTGAGCCTAGGGTTGCTGGCTTGAGCAAGGGGTCACTTGCTCTGCTGCAGCCCCCCAGTCAAGGCACATATGAGAAAGTAGTCAATAAACAAGCAATCATTGAACAACTAAGATGCTGTAATGAAGAATTGATGCTTCTCATCTCTCCCTTCCTGTCTGTCTGTCCCTATCTGTTCCTCTCTCTGACTTTCTCTCTGTCTCTGCATAAAAAAAGAAAAGGAAAAAGAAAATAAAGATTTTATTTACTGATTTTTCAGAGGAAGGAGGCAGGAGTGGGTGGGACAAAAAGTATCAATTTATAGTTGCTTCGCTTTAGTTGTTCATTGATTGCTTGTCATATGTGCCTTGATTGGGCAAGACCAGGGTCTAAAACTGGCAACCTCAATGTTCCAGTTTGATGCTTTAGCCACTGCACCACCATAGGCCAGGTTCTAAGCTGCTATTTTTTAAGGCCATCAGTTCCATGCAAAGTAATACTCTGCAGTTGTTAAATGAATAACATATCTTCATGTCTAGACTTGTGAAGTGAGCCATATAGAAAGTTAAATGAAAAAAGAAACTTGCACCTGACCAGTGGATAGAGCATCGACCTAGGACGCTGAGGTCTTGGGTTTGAAACCCCGAGGTCACTAGTTTGAGCACAGGATCATAAACATGACCCCATGGTTGCTGACTTGAGCCCAGAGATCACTAGCTTGAAGCCCAAGATTACTGGCTTGAGCCCAAGGTTACTGGATTGAGCAAGGGGTCACTGATTTGGCTGCCCCCCCCCATCAAGGTACATTTGAGAAGCAGTCAATGAACAACTAAAGTGCTGCAACTATGAGTTGATGCTTCTCCTCCCTCTTCCTTCCTCTCTTTCTCTCTCTCCCTTGCTCTTGTTAAAAAAAAAAAGTAAAAAAGTTGCAAGTTGGTATGTATGATACTGTTTTCATGAAAAATTATGTATATAAATATATATATAGACACACATATACATATGTTGTATATATAATATAAAATATATACTCCTTACATTGCCTGAAACAATATAAATAAATATCAGAATAAATATAGAACTGGTTGGATATATTCATTTGGAAAAGAATATTTCAGGGGGTCTGATTTAAAAGTCTAGTCAATTTGATGAATGTAAAAATCTACCTAGGGGACCATGGAGCCAGGGAACACCATCACATTCACACTGTGTTCTGTGTGAACAGTGCTCCCTGAAGCGGTACACCCATAGTGGCCCTTCCTGCAGGCCCCCCACACCAAAATGAAGCTGTGGCTCTCCAGAGCAGCAGCAGGGGTTCTCTTGCAAAGGAACTGTTTCTCCCATGTGTAACTGCTAGTGGCCTGTTTCCTGGGGTGTGATTATTTGATTGTAGTCAATGATCCTCCCGAACTATCCCTGGGAGACTAACTCATGAGTAAGGTGACTAAGGAGCAGTACAACTTGTATTTGTGGAGATAGAGCTGGTCCAGCATGTTGTTGGAGACCTAGGGTTCCCCACAAACGCCACTGACTCCTCCTTTCAGCCCACCTTCAGCCTCCATGCCAACGCACAATCAGATGAGAAGACACAGAAATTTCCCAGTTCAAACTCAATGGCACAGGTTTGAAAGGAATTCAGCTACATATTCAAGCATTCTCTAGCAACAGGTCTCTAGCTTTTTCCACATCAAACTTTGCAGCATATTAGAATCACCTGGGAAGGTTTTTAAAATCCCATGCCCAGGCTGACCCTTTACCTAGAGCAGAGGTCCCAAACTACAGCCCGCGGGCCAAATTGCAGCCACCTGAGGCCATTTATCCGGCCCCCGCTGCACTTCCAGAAGGGGCACCTCTTTCATTGGTGGTCATTGTATGGAGTACTGTATGTGGTGGCCCTCCAACGATCTGAGGGACAGTGAACTGGCCCCCTGTGTAAAAAGTTTGGGGACCCCTGACCTAGAGAGTCTAATCTTCAACTGGGTTTCTCAGCTGTGGTCCTACTGACCTTTGGGAGTAGATAATTCTTTGCTGTGGGGTGTGTGTCTTTTTTGCGCACTGTGGAATGTTTAGCGCCATTCCTGGGCTCTAGCCACCAGATGCCAAACTCTGTCCCAGTTGTAATAACCAGAAGACATGACCAAGTGTTTCATGGTGGGAGGAACAAATCACCCAACTGCGAATCACGGCTGTCAGGGCCAGAACCCAGGCATCATATTTTTAAAAATCTTCCCAGGTGAATCAGTGTGCAGTCAAGTTTGAGAATCTGTGCTCTGATGGAGTTTCCTCTGGGAAGTGTATCCTGATGGAAAGTCCGGGGAATTTTAGAGTGGGTTTTTATAAACCGTGATTCACTATTGATTCAGTAAGAATGTATCTATTCTGAGCTGGATGGGCAGTTCCACTCATCCTATCTAGTAAGAATACTTCTCTCAAGTAAGGGAACTTTGGAAAACAAAGAGGCTGTGAACATCCCAAGAGGCTAGCAAATCGGCTGAGCCAGTGACTTAGAGAAACTTCACAGCAAGCTAATGAAAGGGACCCGGAGACCCACGGATGTACCCTATTGGTGCCTAGATAATAGCTACTGCTGACTGTAGATATTGTATGGGCCAGGGTCTTGTGCTAGGGGGTCTCTTTGCATGTCACCAAAGAAGAAGACATCTAATTTAATATGTTAATAAATTAACTGTAATAATAACTAGGTCTAGTGTAAGGAATAAACATGCCAGTACTTCTGAAACGTGTTTTAAACTTAACTGGTGTGTATAAACATTTACACATTTTGAGTATGCTCCTCAGCCCCATTGTGTCAGGACGGTAGTTTGGCTCATATCAGGCCTTTGCCCACCCCTTGCTGCTGTGGAAACCAGAAAGCTAAACACTTGCCTGCCAGTTTCCTCTGCTGTTGGGAGTAGCCATGTGACAGGATTTTGGCCACTAAGAGTGCAAGCTCTATGAGGATACAGATTTTGTCTATTTTGTTTTCTACTGGTTAAAACTCACCAATTTTAGACTCTAAAAATGTCCACTTTGGATGGGAGGATAGAACAGATGTTTAAAAGTACAAATTTGCAACCAATAGTAAATTCTAGAGATCTAATGCGTAGTATAATGACCGTAGGCAACAATATTGAATTACAATCATCAAATATACCAAGAGACTAGTACTTAATTATTCCAACGGTAAAAAGAAATGATAATTATGTAATGTGATAGAGGTGCTAATTATTGTCACAATGGCAATCATATTGCAATATGTAAATGTATCAAATTAATATGCTATATACCTTAAGTTACACAATGTTATATGTCAACTATATTTCAATAAAAAAATGTCCAGTTTATGTACAATTTGTTTCAGTAATGTGAAAAATAAAAGAGCCTGATCAGGCGGTGGTGCAGTAGATAGAGCATTGAACTGGGAGGCAGAGGACCCAGGTTCAAAACCCCAAGGTCACCTGCTTGAGCGCAGGGCTCATCTGGTTTGAGCAAGGCTCACCAGCTTGAACCCAGGGTCGCTAGCTTGAGCAAGGGGTCACTTGGTCTGCTGTAGCCCCCTGGTCAAGACACATAGGAGAAAGCAATCAATGAACAACTAAGGAGCTGCAATGAAGAATTGATGCTTCTCATCTCTCTCCCTTCCTGTCTGTCTGTCCCTATCTGCCCCTCTCTCTGTCACAAAAAAAGAAAAAAGAAAAGAGCAATTGTTAAGCAAATTAAAAGGCAGAATACATATAGAAAAATAAAAACATTTCTTGGTCCTTCAGGAAGCTGAGGTGAGAATCCTGAGAGGGAGGGAAACACCAAGACCCTGTTTCTCTCGAGTTCAGATAATTTGCAGAGCTAACTGAGATTTAACCTGCTAACACCAGATGTCACCATTGTGCTGGGCAAAAGTAGCTGACCCTCAGGAGTGCTATTTGATATTCAGGATAGGATCAGGCTGTTCAAGTGTTTGAAGATTGTTCATCCCCCAACCCATTCAGGCCAGAATGTTATTGCTGTGGCTTTATTTATGAAAACTCCCTAAACCTTGATTTTTCTCCTGTTTATGATTCATTCTACATCCCTTGTACCGGTACTGTTTGGGACCAAGTTAGGAGCAGCGGAAGGCAACGGTCTCCATGTGCCAGGTGGAGTGTCCTTGTACAGTGGTTCCCGCCTCCGGGTCTCTGCCTGGAACTTTGCTTGCTTCTCAAGGTCTCACAGCTGCAAGTTTCGCTCCTGTTGTCATCTCTGTCATCCAATTTTAAGGACCCTCATTATTACATTGGGCACACCTGGATAATCCAGGCAAGTCCTCTACTTTAATATCAGGTGACTAGCAACCTTAATTCCTCTTTGTTAAGTAACCTAAATTACAGGTTCCAGAGATTAGAACCGAGACATCTTTGAAGGGAATGTTATTCTGTCACAGGAAAAATGAGGAGAGAGTGTTGATATGGGCTTTTGGGGGTGGGATGACGAAAATGTTCTAAAATTGATTGTGGTGTTAATTGTACACTTCTGTGAATATACCCAAAACTACCGGATTGTTCACTTTAAATGTATCAATTCTATGGAATATGAATTATATATAAAGCAAGTGTGTCTCTGTATGTTCAGTATTTCTAAAACCAAATTCTATAATCTTCCTGCCTGAAACCAGCTCCTCTTCCTGAATTCCTAATCTCAGTTAATGATACCTTCATATAACAGGTCATCCAATCTTCATAGCTCTGATAGATTGCTCCCTCTTATAACTCTTATTAAATTTCTTTTATTGTCCATTGTTTTCACTTTATTGTATTCTTTCTCAATTCTGGTCTTTTGTAATGTATCTTAAGGTATCTCTACCTCTGTGGAAGACGTGTGTTTGTGTGAGGTGTCCTCTTTTGCAGTGTAAGGATACCTGTACACACCTCCAAAATCAATGATATTAAAATACAGTTAAATAGTTTAAAAAAATTTTGTGATACATTAATATATGTGCATCTTTACTAATGTGATGAAATGACAATATATAAAAATGTGAGCCTAATAATGATTATAATTTTGAGCTTATGGACAAAAAAGGGGCCATAGACTGAACCTGACAAGAGCAGGGAAGGCCTGCATGGTGGGCCTTATAAACTCAGAGACCTAACGTAGCCACATAAAATGGTCTGAAATTAAAACCTACTAATAGTGAGTCACAGGCAGGGAGTCATGCCCTAGGCCAGTATCTTCCTTGACAAAGTTTAATCTTTACCTTAACTAAAATTGTCTATTATTTTTTTACATCTACAATAACATGCCTTTGGAATGTCAGAGTGACCACAGAACCTTCATTGTTATCTTGTTCCCACACTACCTATATGCTGTAAATGTTAATTGTTAACTATTGCTAAAGCCACCAATATAAAAGAAATATGTGTCTGTCTGCTTTACTTTTTAAATTTTATATTTATTTTTGTATTTTTCTGAAGTGAGAAGTGAGGAGGAAGAGAGACAGATTTCCACATGTGCCCCACCGGGATCCATCCCGCACACCCACCAGGGGGCGATGCTCAGCCCATCTGGACTGTTGCTCCGCTGCAATCCGAGCCATTCTAACGCCTGAGGCAGAGGCCATGGAACCATCCTCATCCACCCGGCCAACTTTGCTCCAATGGAGCCTTAGCTGTAGGCGGGAGAGAGAGAGAGAGAGAAAGATAGAGGCGGGAGGGGGGAGAAGCATATGGGCGCTTTTCCTATGTGCCCTGGCCATGAATCAAACCTGGGACTTCCACACGCCCAGCTGACGCTCTACCACTGAGCAAACCGGCCAGGGCTCCTGCTTTTTATCCAAATCAGAGATTTCCCTGGTCTTACTTTATCCCTTTATTACTTTTTCTAATCTATCACGAATGGATTTCATGTAACCCCTTTATGTCTTCTCCTTTGATTCTTATGTATAAAATAAGGTATAAAACAGCCATTCTCTGGAGCTACCGCCTCCCCCCCCCCCCATTAATGAGAGAAGCATCAACTCGCTATTCTATTATTCCACTTAATTCATTTAGTTGTGCACTCATTGATTGCTTCTTGTGTGTGTGTGCCCTGACCGGGGATGAACCAGGAGACTTCCACACGCCAAAGGGTGCTTTATCCACGGAGCCCCCGGGGCCAGGGCTTGGAGTATTTTCTCAACCCGCTGAGATTTTTGCTTCCCAAAAATGGTCAGTTTGGCTCAAATAAATTTATAAAAGTTCTTACAGGTTTGGATGTTTCTTATATTAATAAGAATAGCCCGCATTTTGAGATATCTACATAAATTGTAATGTGATATAAAATCTGTGATTTATATTGATGACAAAAATCACAGGTACTGCTGACACGTAATTAAAGGAAATGCTAAATTTTAGCTAGAGATTAGCAAAAACAGGCATAAAACCTCTCCCATTCAAGGTCTCCTTAGGATCCCAGTTTAAAAAAAGTCCGAAAGCGGGCGGTAAAACCAGGGAACCACCGAGCGGCGCGCTCTGGCATCCTAGAGAGGAAGCATGTGAGGCTTGGGCGGTGCGGTCGGTGTGGCGCAGTTCCGGTCATGGGGTACCTGCACCTGTTCTGAGGTGGGTGTTGGGGCTCGTCGTCTAGGAGTGGCGTCTGGGATCGCGCCTTTCACCGTCAGAGAAAGCTGTCGCCTTTGTCCCTGCGGCCGCGGTGGAAGAAGTCAAAGGCAGCCTCCGAGTCAGTTCCGCCCTCCCTTGGGTGCCTTAGGTCAAGCCAGCCCGTTTTGCGAAGTGGAGGCTGTGGCTGGACAGGGGGCGTGCTGCGTGCCTGTCACAGTCAGAAAAACCCAGTACTTGGTGGACAACGACTAATTGAGCAGCTAAATAAATGTCGGTTGTTGTTACAGGTTCCTGGATGCAGCTATGAATGAGACGGGATGTGAATTCCGACTTCAGGGAGCTTTCAGGTTAATGAGAAAGTTACATAGGAATGAAATCTGACCATTTTTCCAGGTGGCTGCAACCTGTTGCTTTAGGTCGAGAACCAAGCCCTGAAGGTTTACAAGGCACTGCGTGGCTTGCTCTTGTGCAGCTTTAGCCTCGCATTGCAGCACAGAAACCCTTGGCTCTGCCACCATAGTCTTGGCTTTTCACTTCCAGAAGATGCTTTTGCACTTGCTGTCACTTTTGTAAATATTTCCCTTTTAATATAATTGATTCCTACTCAGTCTTGTCATTGAGAATAGATTCTCTTTGGCACTGGTCACAAGTCACAATTGTGATGTTAAAGTTATTTATGAGAATCTTTGCTAATATGTGTGTTTCCTTTACGCTAGACCAAACTCAGTGACAAAAGGTATCACACCTTTATTTCCCCTCTCTCTCACACTTGGCCTGCAATGAAATAAATATTCAGTAAATGTTCGTTTAATGAAGAAAGCTCAATGTATAATCTCAAACTGGGAGATGCAGTACACAGGAAAGGGGATACAGTACTGATGAAATGTGTAACTTGGGGACCTGGTCTGGTCTGTACAGGATGATCTGAAGGATGAACTGGCATTCCCTAAGTGAAGAGGCATTCAGGCTGCTGGAGAGTATTGCAGGTGGACAGAAACAGTTTCAGAGATTTCAGGGTTGAAGAGTGCTGATTGATACAGAAGCAAGAGCAGATACAAAGGTCCTGAATTAGCATAGTAGAGAAACTGGAAGAAGACTGATGTCTAAATTAAGAAGGGTGGCACACATGAGCCTAGCAGGAAATTATAGCTAGTAATAAGTTTCTATGGGGAAGATGGCTTTTTTAAAAAATAGAATTTGACTGCCTAACAGAACAGAAAATGTTCATAGGGATATAATTAAAATAAATAATAAATACATTTTGAATCGTTGAGTTGGCCTTTCAGGGTCCTTTGTGGTTATCCCTGGGTCATAGAGTAGGATGTTGAACAAAAAGAATGCCTTCCCCAAGGTCAAGAAAAGGAAGACTTACTCTGAAATTCTTGATTCTGAATTTTCTTGGCTACTCATCTATTTTTTCCATATTGACCTTAGAAACACTTTATCAGGTTCTAAGAGGAACCCCTTTGGGATTAGATTAGAAGCAAAAGTAGTTATTTAAAAGCATGACCTTTGGAATCTGGCACATCTGGGCTTGGATCCAAGTTCCTCCATCCACCGAGTGACTTTGCTGGAGAAAATTATTCTCTTAGCCATATTTTCTCATTTGGGAAAAAGAAGAGATTCAGAGGGTTATTGTGGGTGCTGAATGAGATGTGCATTTTTCATCAGAAGACATGATATTTGTTTCTATTTTCTTTAGCCTTTTATGTTTCTCAGTAAAACTATATTTAAAAAAATAAAGGTCTGGGTTTCTTCTTGTTAGCTTTTGTTTCTAGGTTTTTTGGTTTCTTTTGTTCTTTCTGTACTCTTGTTCTTCCTGTACTCATGTCCTACCTAGGACAGACAGCATTACTTGGTGTTGGGTAGTACAAACTCTGGTGTCTGACGGCGAGTCACACTTTTAGAATTTGTTTCTTCCTAATTTGAACTTTATGGCCCTAGTCAGCGGATAGAGCGTTGGCCTGGCGTATGGACATCCTGGGTTCATTTTCTAGTCATGGTACACAGGAGAAGTGACCATCTGCTTCTCTCCTTCTCCCCCTTCTCTCCCTTTTCCCATGCCAAAGCCAGTGGCTTGATGGGTTCGAGCGTGGCCCCAAGCACTGAGGATAGCTCCATTGGAGTGCATCAGCCCCAGGTGCTAAAAATAGCTTGGCACTGGAGCATCAACCCTAGATGGGATTGACAGGTGGATCCCGGTTACGGCACATGTGGAAGTCTGCTTCACTATCTCCCTAACTCTCACCTAATAAATAAATAGATAAATAATAAAAAATAAACTTCATGGTATAGTATGGATTTAAAAAGGGAATATTTATATACTATACAATGTATATTTAAAAAGGGAATATTAGTCAGTGGGCATTTAGTAAATGATTGCTGCTGTTATTGGCAGGCTTGTTGGTTTAAAGGAGAGCCTTTGACTGGACCAGGCTCACTTGTGGTTCTCTTTACTTTTGCCCTCAGCCCCTGCCCTTCACCGAGAGGGAGCCCAGGTGATGGCAGCAATGCCCCTGAATGCCTGGCACCAGGTGAGCTGTTGACCCCCAAGTCAGCCTTCGAGAGATCTGATTTGAAGGAAATGGGGAATAAGAGGGATGATTCTGGCAAAAGTCTTAGAGCCAAAACAGTAGGAAGACTGTTGATTTTCTCCAGTAGGACTGGATGCTGGGGGAACACTGATGGTGAGGGACTGAGCAGCCCACCAAGCACTGGCTGGAGAGTGGCCTGGGAAGTGGAATTGTAGCCTCCTATACTCTGAGGATTTCTGCTGAGCTGGCTAGTCCCCAGGTTTAGAGGGATCTGTGAGAATGAGGGACTCAGGCTAGTGGTGTAGGTATCTGGTCTCAAGGTTCTTGGGAAGTCGTGACAGAAGGATGGCAGGAAGAAGACAAGACAAAAGGAGCTCATATCATTTACCCTCAAAGAAAGAAGTTTGGGCTTCAGAATCAAGGAAAACATGCTACATGGCTTACTTGAGGCCAGGGCTGCTGGTTAAGGCAAGGCAGTGTCTATGATAGGAAAAACCTGCCCTAGGACAGGACACCTGAAGTTAGGGATCCCGGTGGGCCTCAGTGGCCTTGAACCAGTAACCTCTTTGCATCGAAACTGACCTTATTTGTGAAGTGAACATTAAATACCTTGCATTTGTGGGATAGGGAAATTGATTTTTTGAGTAGTTCACTTTTTGAGACTGACAAGTTGCTGAGTGTTGCTTTATCATTTCCTTCCTGGGACTTGTTTATCTAGTAACTTAGCATCCATGAGCCGTATCCCAAGTGCCAGTCCTGGATTTCTAACACCTAGTAGGTCTTTCTGCCTGACTCTTCCATGATACATTGTCTTTCTTGGAGCTCCTGGCCTCTTCTGATACTCTGTAAGTACTGGTGAGTCACTGGTATCACCATCTCTAAGTTCTGACCTACAATAGGTTGTTGAGTACTTGTTGCCTCTTCTTCCTAGGTACCGTTCCCAGAGGGTCACCACATCGGAATGGTTTTGCCGACGATCTCTTCCACCTGTCCCATATTTGATATGGCCTTTGTTCAGGGTTTGTCTCTCCTTCTCTGGGAGTTTTGTTTACAGAGCTTCCCACCTGGTTTCTCTGCAGTCTTGTGCCTGCCGCTCACCATCTACTAGTCACCCGATACAGCTCACTTTCCTGAGCTTGGATGTTATCTTTTAGTCCAGGTTTCTCAGACTTCATAGTGCGTCGCAATCACCCAGAGGTCTCACTGATGCAAACGTTGCTCTCAGGTGGGGCCCACCAGTTTAGTTTGCCTTTCCAGCAAGTTGTCAGATGCTGCTGCTCTGAGGACCACACTTCAAGGACCACTGTTGTAGTTAGTGGTGACTCATTAATTCAGCTGAATGGGTCAGGTTATCATTTAAAGTAGGTCATTGTATGTGCTGGCAGAGGATGGCTTCAATGCAGGACAGTCCGGATTGGAGCTGTTTAAGTATCCCCATCTGTTGAACCAGTGTGCTGTTTGTGCCATAGTGAAGATGAGTCCGATTCCAGAAATACTGTGGCATCAAAACTGGCAGGATTTGATTACTAACTGTCTAAAGTGAGCGGTGACAGGGGTTAGTTAGTCTAGCATGAATCGTAAGTTTCTAGTATAGGAGACGGGGCAGAAATTGGTGATATCAACTGAGAAAGGAAAATAAAATTGTCACTCACTGTGCCAATTTGTTCATATACATTAGAAAGGGAGCCAGCTGTGGGCGGTGAGTTTAGTGTTAGATAGTGGGTCAGACATGTTGGGTCAGCAGAGAGTTTGAGGCAGTGCCCCGACTGGTGGAAGGAGATGTGCAAAATCCGCTGAGTTGTAGGTATAACAGTAAAAGACTGACAATATTACAAATTCAAACCAGAGGTGAGTGGGATGATACTCAGCTCTGGTTCAGGTAGCCAAGTTTGATATTCAAGTCTGGAGTGTGAATAAAGGGTCTGAACCAGATGCTGGAGCTTTCTGGGAAGGTAGACTTGGGCCATGAGGGCGGGGAAAGGATGGCTGTTGAAAAAACACGAGGCCTGGTTGACAGAAACTATTACAGGTTGTCTAACCTGTATAAAGGAATGCGGCTGAAAGAGCTACCCAGCAGCAATTTGATTCCAGAAGCGTATTTTCCTGGGGAGATGCTTTAGGAAGCAGAATGCTCGACTGCCCAGGACAGCGCTGAGCCCCCTCTGCTGGACATTCTTGAACACAGGCTTCATGGGTGGGGGGGGTGTAGGATGAAAGGAGCTCATGGCTCTAAGTGCCACGGGAGAGCTTGTTTGGCTGGTGTCCTGTCTCCCTTTGCTGGTATTGCTAGTTCCAGGGGTATTCATTTCAGATTTGGAAAGTGACCTCAGCCCAGGGTTTAGGGTGGCTGTCCCTCAGAGTGTTTCTCCCTGTGTCTTCCAGACCACACTCTCTTTCCGCTGCTCTGGTCCTCTCCTCTGTCCCCGTTCCCCAGAGCCCTGGGTGAGTGGTTGTGAGAGAAGTTTTCTGCACTGTTCCTTTAAGAAGAATCCTGGGTCTGAGAAAACTGTCTCTTTCTCACAAACAGTATCCTCACTTGTTTCACAGCTCAATACTGTCCAAATGCCTCTTCTAGGCTCTGGGCCTGCAGGCTGGGGCTTGGTTCCTGGGACCCAGGTCCCTCCCTCTCCGCTAAACTCTCTTCCCACCACGCAAGTCTGCCATTCGCTCCGGAGAGCTGGGGAGCCCTTTCCATGTTTTTGCTTTTCCTACCAGTCTCAATGTGGCTTCTTCAGTGTTCCTTGGTTGAAGAGTCCACTTAGTTTAGTTCAAAGTTGGTTTATCCAGATAATGGTTCTTAAAATTAAGTTATAATCCACTTTGGTTCCAGGAGTTGGAAGTTGGTACGTCTGCCTACTCCATCGCCATCTTGCCCTTCTCTCATATGCAATTCTTGAGTCCCTCATTCCTTCCTGCATTTAGCATGACCCAGCTCAGTGTCCCTGCTTCCCTGGACAGGATGGACTTATTCAGGAGCAATTTTCCAGCACTGCTGTGTGCCAAGCTTTGTTTAAAGCTCTGGAGGATACAGGTTGTGGAGACGGATGTAAAAGCTTTAAAAATGTGTTCTGCATGCTTCTGTTGTATCTAGCAGTGGGCTGTGGGAGCAGAGCAGAAGGGGAGGTTGGAGGAATTCTCATTTAAAAGCTCAGGTAATGCTTCTCCAGGAGCAGAGCTGTTTGTTCCAAATTTGACAGGTTATAATAGATAGCATGTGGAAAAAGAAGGTAAATTACCTGGCCCGAGGAAGGGAATAACGGATCCAGTAAATCATTGTGAAGGAATCTGTAGCTTAATGTGCAGGAGAGTCACCTGGGAAGCATATTTTTAAATGAATCTATTTTTGTGGAGCCTGCCTGCAAGTACTGTTCTGTCTTTTCTAGTAAGCAGTGCAGAAGCACAAGCTTAGGATTCAAAGGCCAAGCAAGGTTTTCTGGAATCTAGGCTGGTAGAGTCTGCAGGGTACCCTGAGACCCCCTTCCTTTCACCAATGGTACAGGTAAATGGAGTTGGTATGTCTTACCCACCCAGCATTGGGTGGGATATTCAGAATACAGACTTTGTGGCAGACCTGAGGATCCAGTAAACCCTGAGGAATTACAGCACAGGAACAGGAAATGAGAGAGTAGGTAAAACAACCCGCCACAGGGGCCTTGCCACTAGTGACATACGCCTGTAATTGCTATGTTTTAGAAATATATTAACATGGTATGTGCTTTGACTGGTGTGAAGGAAACTGAAGACATAAAATCCTGTTGAACTATTATTATATAGGAGGCATGAACTTTTGAGTAAGTGAATTGGGTAGTGCAGAAATGGAAGAGGAAGGAGTGTGTGGAGCCAGAATGGACTAGATCTGATAAAAACTCGGCCGTAAAAGGGAAGAGTTGAGCCAGATAACATTGGGGAGTCAGGACATAGGAAGAGCTTTCTAAGTTCATATGAATCAGATCTGAGCACAGTCTGAGGTTCCTTTAAAATCTGTAAGTCGGCCCTGGCTGGTTGGCTCAGTGGTAGAGCATCTGCCTGGCGTGGATGTCCTGGGTTCGATTCCCAATCAGGGAGCACAGGAGAAGTGCCCATCTGCTTCTTTACCCCTTCCGTTCTCACTTCTCTCTCTGTCTCTTTTCCCTTCCTGCAGCCATGGCTCTATTGGAGCGAGCTGACCCCAGGCACTGAGGATGGCTCCATGCCTCCACCTCAGATGCTAAGAAGAGCTTGGTTGCTGAGCAATGAAGCAATGCCCCAAATGAGCAGAGCATTGCCCCCTAGTGGGCTTGCGGGTAGATCCTGGATAGTGTAGATGCAGGAGTCTGTCTCTCTGCCTGCCCTCCTCTCACTGAATTAAATATATATATGTAAGTGGATGGCTAGCACACGTCACTGAGAAGGCAAGTGTAGAGTCTGAGGTAAATATCAGAGAGCAAGTACAGATACAAGTGTACTCTACAGAGTTTTAGTTGAAATGACCCCCAGGGAGCAAAAAGGAGGGCTGAATCTTAAGTATTAAGGGATATTTAATTTTAGTGAGAGAAGGAAGAGAAAGCAGACAGAGGAGGGTCACAGGAGGGAACAGTGAAACCAAAGCCAAGGGTTCGAGTTTTAGAGTAGATGAATTGCAGAGAGGGAGTGAATGGGAGGTTACAAAATTGAGATAGAACTTTAGTCTCTTATTTTGCTTAGTTTAGAAATGAAAGAAAATATCGTAAATAGTAGTGAATGTTCTTCAAACTTTTTTTTATTATGAACCTCAGTAGTTATTACATTTTACATCAAAACCCTGTGTACTTATTTGTCCTCTAAAACTGGAGTTTCAGGAAACAAAATTTACCCTTGGCATTACAATGTGTGTGACCTCTATTCTGTTCTGTTTGTTCCATTCCTATTCCTATCCTTATTCTATTCTATCATAGACCAGAGTATTTCATTTTAAAATAGGTGTGTTTTTCAAATTGTCTATCATTAGTTGTGATAGACAATTTGGAAAACACTACTGTAAGAAAAAAACTGGATATAAAGGGAGGATCGTTAAGCCCAAGAGGACTTGAGGGTGTAAAGAAGGCTGAAGAAGAAGCGACATCACAGCTGCTAGAGCAGTGCGCCGGGGGAAGGGAGATGGCATCTGGGACGACCGGGGAGTGTGAGGCCTGAGAGGGTGGCTGGGGCTGAGAGGGTATGGGCATGGGAGGGAAGGAAGCTGAGGTGCTTTGCTCTTTCAGCAGGAAGGAGGTGACAACCACTGGAGAACTAGGAAGGTGGGGGGTGCTTAGAAGGACTGGCAGTTCTGATCAAGGCGAACGGTGGAGTGCTGGCAGCAGGGAAACTAGAGTGCTGTCATCACATTGCTCAGTCCTGGTTTCGAAACATTGAGCAGCCTCTCAGCAAGAGCAAGGCAGGTGTGAGAACAGCCACCCAGTTCTCAGTTGTCTTCCTCATTCTTTTCTAGACCTTACCCTGTTCACTCCCATCTCAGGTCTCTCCTCCTGGGTGCCTCACTCATTTAATTCACACTCAGAGGGTGAACTTGATTAACCAGCAGATAACCAGAGAACCCAAATTAATGTTAAAACAAAATTTGTTTAATGTTTTATATAAAATAAATTGGCTTTAACTTAGGTAAAATGTCACCTAGTGTTTAGGAGCAGTGCCATTTTATAGGTGGCTGTTTGTCTCCTTTTAGCTAATATGAGAAGGAGTGCTTTGCAGTCTTGGTGTATCTAAGAAAAATTTGTTATACCCTTTCCAAATAGGCAGAATCAGTTTAGGGCAGTAAGTTACCGTGTGTGTGTGTGTGTGTGTGTGTGTGTGTGTGTGTGAGAGAGAGAGAGAGAGAGAGAGAGAGAGACAGACAGACAGGAAGGGAGAGACAAGAAGCATCAGCTTGTAGTTGCGGCACTTTAGTTGTTCCCATGAACATACATGCCTTGATGGGGAGAAGGGCTCCAGCTGTTCCAGGGATCCCTTGTTCAAGCCAGAGACTTTGGGCTCAAGCCAGAGACCTTGGGCTTTAATCCAGTGACCTCTGGGCTCAGGGCAGTGACCATGGGGTCATGTCTATAAGCCAATAATCTCGGGGTTTTGAACCTGGGTCCTCAACATGCCAGGCCAGTACTCTATCCATTGCACTATCACCTGGTCAGGCAGTTTCTGCATGTTTTAGGTTCAGACTTTTTTTTTCTGAAGTGAAAAGCAGGGAGGCTGAAGGACAGACTCCTGCATGCGCCCGACCGGGATCCACTGGCATGCCCACTAGGGGTTGATGCTCTGCCCATCTGGGCCGTTGCTCCATTGCAACTGGAGCCATCTTAGCGCCTGAGGCAGAGGCCATGGAACCATCCTCAGCACCCAGGCCAACTTTGCTTCAGTGGAACCCTGGCTGTGGGAGGGGAAGAGAGAGAGAGAGGAGAAGGGTGGAGAAGCAGATGATTGCTTCTCCTGTGTGCCCTGACTGGGAATCGAACCCAGGACCTCCACACACAGGGCCGACACTCTACCACTGAG
This sequence comes from Rhynchonycteris naso, assembly GCA_037038555.1. Lineage (NCBI taxonomy): Eukaryota > Metazoa > Chordata > Mammalia > Chiroptera > Emballonuridae > Rhynchonycteris > Rhynchonycteris naso. Next base: position 21,671,826 of record CM073001.1, read on the forward strand.
CCAACTGGCGAGGGTTGAGGTTCAGACATTTTTGAGAGTCTGATGACAAGATAACAGGTGCCAACATTTTTGGGGTGTTTGATTATCACCTGTGGAACTCCAGTCACTAAGGTTGACCATCTTCTAAGTGCTCCTGCGATTTTCTTGTCTTCTCACAGCCCATTGGCCTCAATGCTCAATGTCTCCAGTCTTTCAGGACATTGCAAGGTATGAGTTTTTTTTTTTTTAATTTTCTTTAAAATTTTATTCATTTTAGAGAGGAGACACAGAGTAAGAGAGAGAGAGAGAGAAAGAGAGAAAGGGGGAAGGAGCCGGAAGCATCAACTCCCATATGTGCCTTGACCAGACCATTGCAGGGTTTTGAACTGGCGACCTCAGTGTTCCCAGGTCGACGCTTTATCCATTGCGCCACCACAGGTCAGGCGCAAGGTATGAGTTTTTTAAAAAAAACGCAATTCATTCATTGCCTTTGCATTTTGACTCTTTAATTTTACTTTGACTTCTGAGTTTCGCCAGCCTCAGTGTTACTACTTACTTACTCTTAGAGCCTGTACCTTTGGTATTTTGTAGACCTGTAAGTACCATAAAGTCAAAAGATGCGAGAGCATACATGGGAGAAGTCATTCAAATTGGAGTGTGGAGAAGCTTAGGAAGTGCCCTGACCGGATAGCTCAATTAGTTAGAGCAGTGATAGGCAATCTTTTGAGCTTGGTGTGTCAAAATTCGCCAAAAAACCGAGCATAACTCCGGTGGTGTGTCACTTCAAGAAAAACGGCCTAACCAGAAGTTCCAGAACTAGACGCTTTGTGCTGGAGTTCTGTTGTTTTGGCCTACAGACCTCCAGCACAGAGTGTCTGCACTATAGCAAATGTTTTATCCTCGGCTACTGCACCTGGCCGTGCTGGAGCCGAGGATGAAACGTACTTCTCGGCATGTGGCCCCATACTTCTCTGGTATGCAGCCGCATGCAGCCACGTGTCATCGAAAATGGCTACGCGTGTCAGTGCTGACACACGTGTCATAGGTTCGCCATCATGGGGTTAGAGCATCGTCTTAATCTGCAGAGGTTGCCAGTTCAATCCCCGGTCAGGGCACATAAAGGAATAGATCGGTGTTCCTGTCTCTCTCTCTCTCCCTTCTTCTCTCTATAAAATCAATAAATAAAATTTATAAAAATTAAAAAATAATAAAAGAAAAGCTTAGGAAGCAACCTGATGTGCCGTGTGCATGATGATACCATGTTCCATCTCGCCAGTATGATATCTGGCACTTTTCTTACTAGCAGGCTAATGGAGGTTAAAATAATTATGTCTAAAAGCCCTATAATATTTGGTGCTCTTTTGTGTCTAGTATAACTCTCAGGTGGCACTTGTGTTTTCTGTTTATGTCAGATACTGAGACCAACGTTGATTGTGAATCCAGGTCAATACAGGGAGTTTCTGAAAACAAAGACGTGGTGTTGTCTTGTCTGCAGAGTAGTGTTCTTCAGAGAATCAACTTTCTAGAACCTTGTAAACTGGAGAAGCACCAGGAAATTTCCACGGTGAAAAATGTTAGAGGAAAGGCTCCAGGTATCCCCTGTGATAGGAAACCCTTCAGATGTGAGGAGTGTGGGAAATGTTTCAGCTATTTTTCTCACTATGTGAGACACCAGAGAATCCACATTGGGGAGAAGCCCTTTGAATGTACTGAGTGTGGGAAAGCCTTTAATGGCAATTCTTCGTTGATTCGGCATCAGAGAGTCCACACGGGAGAGAGGCCCTATCAGTGCGAGGCCTGTGGGCGAGCCTTCAACGATAACGCCAACCTGATCAGGCATCAGAGAATCCACAGGGGGGACAGACCCTATCACTGCTGGGAGTGTGGGAAAGGTTTCACCACTAGTTCCACACTGGGGAAAAACTTTACACATGTAATGAGTGTAGAAAAACTTTTGTTGGTAATTCATCACTTCTTTGACATCAGAAAATCCACAGTGGAGAGAAACCCTATGAATGTTATGAGTGTGGGAAAAGCTTTGAAAGGACTTCCTATCTTATGCAACATCAGTGTGTTCACACAGGAGAAAAGTCATTTTCTTGTAAAATATGTGGGCAAACCTTCAGTTTGCATAAAAAACTAACTTGGCACCAGAGTCCACAGCAAGAAGAAGCCCTTTGACTGTGTAGATTGTGGAAAAGTCTTCAGCGCTCAGGAACAATTAAAGAGGCATGTAAGGACCCACCTTCAAAAGTCTTCCTGCCTAACCAGGCGGTGGAGCAGTGAATAGAGTGTTGGACGGGGATGCAGAGGACCCAAGTTCAAGACCCCGAGGTCGCCAGCCTGATTGCGGGCTCATCTGGTTTGAGCAAAGCTCACCAGCTTGGACCCAAGGTCACTGGCTCGAGCAAGGAGTTACTTGGTCTGCTGTAGGCCCACGGTCAAGGCACATATGAGAAATCAATCAATGAACAACTAAAGTGTGGCAACGAAAAACTGATGATTGATGCTTCTCATCTCTCTTCATTCTTGTCTGTCTGTCCCTATCTCTCTCTCTCTCTGACTTTCTCTCTGTCCCTGTAAAAAAAAAAAAAAAAAAAAAAGACTCTTTCTATATGTGTGATGAGTGTGGAAAAGTCTTCACTAGCAAAAGAAATTGTCTTCAGCATCAAAGAATCCATCCTGGAGAGAAACCCTATGAGTGTGTCAAGTATGAAAAAGCCTATAGTACTTCTTCCCAGCTAGGTGACCATATGAGCGTGATCACCCTGGAGAGAAACCTGAGCTGGACACTGGTCATTTTGGCCTCCCAGAGTTTTTTACCCCCTTTGCTAATAGAATATTAAATTTCCTTTGGGATTTCATCTTCTGCTCAGGAGTGGGCTGTGTGACACAGGCCTGGCTGAGCTGCATGTTCCTTCCCTCGAGCCATAGTTGTCAGTACAGATGTCAGCAGGTGACCCCAAATGGTCCGATTTGATTCCCAGGGTGTGGCCCGAGTTAATAGGAAGAAATACTCTTTTCCCTAGTCTCAAAGTGGAGAGGATTTCCTGGATTCTAGTGGAAGCTGAGAATAGCGTCACCAGAACAGAGTCTGGGTTGGAGAGGAATCAGCCTTGGCAGTTTTGTTTGAACCACTGTATTAAACCGTATCTGACGCTAGAAGTATGTCTGGGTTTTTTAATTCCAGTAGCCAATAAATTCCATGTTTGTGCTTGTTTTGTTTTGTTCAAGCAAGTTTAAGTTTTCATTCCTTGGAATGAAGCCTTATCAGTATAACAATTATCTTTAATAATTACTTTAATTTAATAATCTTCCTGATGAAGGAGAGATGTTTTGTGTGTATGATGTGTGGCAAAGTCTTCAGCTGTAGTCCCAGCAGCCTCTGGGATTGTAATAAGAAAGGGAAACCATTGGAACACTCGAGTGCCAGGCTGCATTAGGACACCAGTGGGCAGGAGCTCCTGACAGCTTAAGCTCTGTGAGAAAGTTTTAGCATGTCTACAAAACTGTCAGTGCATCCGTTCCAAGAAAAGTCTTAACTATGTAACCAGAGCCATCACTAAAACTTTCATTTTGTTCACTCGGTTTTTATTTGGAATGGATACTATTCTAGGCATTAAACTGGTAAATGCCAGGCTATTGTAGCTTTTCTGGTTCAGCGTTTACAAGTTGGTCTAGAACAGCATGCCTACCCTGCCCTTTGATCTGCTTCCTGGAACAAGGAAATGCTTTGGGTCTCGCTCCTAGGAGTAGGAAACCAAGGAGCTGGCCCTTTTCTTTGGATGGTGGATGTAACGTGCATCCTCTTCTCTCCCATGTGCCCGTGTGCTGCCGCCCAGAATGGCAGTCACACTACCTGATCCAGGCTTTCCTTGCTCCCTGAAGTCTACCTGGGCGGCTTCTCCACCTCTTCCACTTTCCAGTAGTTGGATGAACAGTTGTGTCATGTACTTGGACTGACCCTGAATAATAGGCTGGGGATCACTTCTTAAGTAAACTTTTAAAAATTGAAGTATAATAGACACAGAAAAATGCAGCAATCATAGCTATATAACTTGAGATTTTACAAAAGATAATAGCCTAGTAATCATGAAGATCAGGAAATAGAGCCTACCGGCACCCTGTAAGGCTCCCTCTACCTTGTTTCAGTCATTACTTCTTTGTCATGGTAACCTCTATTCTGACTTCTGTCATCAAAAGCTTTATGTAAATGGTATCAAGAGTATAGGTTCATTTACATTGCAGGGTGGTATCCTGTTACATGAGTATACGGTAAATTAATGCTTACTGTCAGTGGGCATTTGGGTTATTTCTAGGGGGATCATTTTGAGGCCAGAAAAATCTAAAAGTCATTCAGAAAAACAAAAATAGAGTAAACAGGACCACATGTTGCTGCATCAGCTATAGCTGCTCTTTAATAAGTGACCATCATAGCAGTAATATATATTTTTAAGGTTTTATTTATTCATTTCAGAGAGGGAGAGAGAGAGAGAAAGAGAGGAGGGCAGGATCAGGAAGCATCAACTCCCATATGTGCCTTGACCAGGCCATCCCAGGGTTTCAAACCGGCGACCTCAGTGTTCCCAGGTCGTCACTTTATCCACTGCACCACCACAGGTCAGGCCACAGCAGTAATATCTTTTGACATTCACCGTATGCCAGGTGATTTCCTAACTTACTACAACAACTTTATGAAGTAGGCGCTGCAATGAGGAGACGGATTAATTAGGCCAAGAGTCCGAAGTGTCAGAGTAGGGATTGCATCAGGCAGTCTGGTGTCAGGGCCCGTGTCCTAGCCATCACAGCATTGCCCTGTAGCGATTGGAGGTCTCTGGGACAACTGTGTCTTAGTAACAGAAGAATGGGGTTGTTTGAGGAGGAGAATGATTAGCTTTATAGGGATCAAGGAGAAGACCAGGGTCAATTTTGAGGGAGGCTGTGCCTGACTTCATGGAAAGGAAGGTCGATAGGGACCAGGCAAGAGGCAGGGAGAGCACAGGTTGAGACAGAATAGCCTCCAAATGCGGTATGGACTCAGAGGTTTGCCAGGGTTGAATTTTAATTTAATTTCTTAGATTAAACCTGAGTTACTCGTCCAAGTAGTTAGTATTAATTTTAAACCACTCAGTGACACAGACTATGACTATAAATTCTTAGGAGGGTGTCCCACTATCATTCCAAAACCTAGGCAAAGACCATTTTTTATTATCTTTGTTAGTGGGACAGTTTTCTAGTTTATCCTTGCATGGATCCAGGCATTTGGTAGAGGGGTGTGTGTGTGTGTGTAGCCCCATGTTCTACTTCATGCAGGCCTCTTAAATATTATAATTCAAACTTCTCAGATATCAAGATCTTCAACTTTCCATCACCCTTAATCATACAGTGTGTCCGTAAAGTCATGGTGCACTTTTTTCCTGTGACCTGTCAAAAGTGCACCACGACTTTACGGACACACTGTATTTGCCAAATCATCAGCTCAGCTGACCTCTTTGATTTCAGTCACTCATTTTTGGTATCTTGATATGCTTTCCTTTGAGTTAGGTATATGGAATGATGTTGTAAATGATATCCTAAATTTCTAGAGACTAGTTTATATCAATCACAACATTGTCTGAAATGGGACCCTGCCTAATAGTTTGTGTTTTTTTTGTCTTAAAACCTTTGCTGTAATAATGTAGCTGGGCTCTTTTTCCTTTAGCACAATACTTATCTGGTGTATCTTTCCATTCTTACTTTCAATCCTTTTGCATTCTTGGGTTTTAGTAGTATCTTATAAAAATATAACATTTTTATTTCTAAATTTTAGAATTATGTTCTTTTTGTTTGTTTTAAGTGAGAGGAGGGGAGGTGGACTCCAGCCCTGACCGGAACCCACCCAGCAACCCCCATCTAGGGCCGATGCTCAAATCATCTGAGCTATCCTCAGTGCCTGATGCCAACACTGGGACCAATGAGCTATCCTCAGTGTCCGCGGCCAATGCTTAACCAATCAAGCCACTGCCCTGCTGAAAGGGGAACAGAGAGAAGAGGGGTAGAGGGAGGGAAACAGGTGGTCACTTCTCATGTGTGCTGTGTCCTAACGGGATCGACCGTGCGACATGTATAGGCCGGTCCAGCACTCTATCCCCTGAGCCAACCTACGCAGGCTAGAATCATGTTCACAAGTTCCAATACAAATGCTATTGGTGTTTCCTTTGAATAGACCAATTAATCCCACTTTATTCTTCTTTTTCAAAATTCTTTGAAATTGGACTTCAGATTAAATCAAGATGAATGCCCTCCTTTTTGAAAAATTGCCTGTGCCTTTTCATTTACACAATTTCTGGTTGGTGGTGGCTTAGTCCCAGAGTATTTCTATTTTCCTTCATCTGTATCCTACACATTTATTATTAAGCCTATGCCTAAATATTTTTGGTGGTTTTGTTGCTTTTGTGAATACGATCCCTCCCTGCCCTAGTATTTCTCCACGTAATAGGCTGTGTTCTCTTAATTTAATTCACAATATCATTAAGTGAAGGAAGATTTTTATAATATTCAAACATTATTGAATTCCTGGGATTCCTACCAGGCTTTTACTACTTTCCCACAATGTTCAAGAGGAGAAGTGGGAAGAACAATTTTTACTCTATCATCTTAATACTGGAGACACCAAAAAGATGTGAGCTGATCTGTCAGTTTTCCCCGGTGGGCAGGGAGGAAGGGGACAGGAGAAGAGCGGGAGGAAGTGTGGCTGGCTGCCCAGCACAGAGGTGGATTTCCAGAACTCTGCCATACAAGAACCAGCCGAAGTTTTAAAGTATGTTGTGTGCTTTTTCATCATCTCTCATTTCTAGGGGTGTTAGGATGTGGTGTTGGGTATTGATTCCAAGAACCTAAGTCAATGTGGTTTAAGTACTTGAAAGCTTATTTTTCTCTCGTATATCGTGTGAAGGTAAGCACTGGGGCAGATAAAGCAGCTCCATGACTACTCACTGCATCCACATGATGCAGAATACTCACCCCCTGGTCAGCATGCCACATAGCTGATGGGGGGGGGGTCCTGGGCCAGAGAGAGCATGTCCCTTCTCTTTAAGGGCACAGCATCACTTTTTCTTACAGCCTGTTTGCCAGAGGTTGGTCACATAGCCACACCTCACTGTAAAAGGGACCAGGAAGCGTATTATATTTTCTGGACTGTCTTTGCCTTGCTAGTGTTCTGTTACCATATAAGAAGGGAAGAATGGGGGTTGACAAGGAGTGGTCTCTGTTTCTGCATGCCTTTGGTAGAACTTTTGTAATTTGGAGTTGGAGCTTCATAGTTATTTATGAGGACTTCCTTTTTAAATATTTCTCAAGGATTGTTATTTTTAGATTTCTTTTTTTTCAGAGAGGAGAGAGAGAGAGAGAGAGAGAGAGAGAGAGAGAGAGAGAGAGAGAAGGAGGGTAGAGGAGCAGGAAGCATCAACTCCCATATGTGCCTTGATCAGGCAAGCCCAGAGTTTCAAACCAGTGACCTCAGAGCAGCGTTCCAGGTCAGTGCTTTATCCATTGCACCACCACAGGTCAGCTTATTTTCTTACCTCTAAACTTAGGTGACTGGTTTGTGATCCAGCATTTGGGGCCAGCATTTCTATGACAATGATCTCCTAATTTCTTCCTTAGACAAAGCTTTATTCTTGGGTAAAGATCTACTTTCTGAGCCTAAGAAGAAGTGGAAACATTTATTGCCGAGAACAATGTAGCTTCCAGCAATCACTCTGCTCAATTATGGTATCATTTTTCTATCTGGATAAGAGGGACCGTGTAAATTGCTCATTTTGGGAAACAGTGATGATCAGGATCAGGGCAAAGCAGAGAAGGGTTTCTGGTTATAGTCAGTAATCCTATGCATAAGATGGACCCTAACTCCAGTGGCACAGAAATAAAGAGGGACTCTATCCTAGAGTTAGAGCTGGAGCCTTTGGATTGTGTCTAAAGCAAATATTTATTGCATACCTCCTTTGTGCGGGGCCTTGAGGATAATGGTGTTGAACAAGACAGATATAGTCCCTGCTGCCTGGAGTGAGCAGAGAAGACATATTTAAATAAACTGTCACCATTAAATAAGCACAAATGTGCTAAGCATTGAGAAATAGAGAGTGCCATGAGGCCTCATAACTGGTGGGCCTCCCTACACTGGGTGGTCAGGGAAGGCTTGCTTTCCAAGGAAAATGAGTTTGAGACGAGACCAAGTAGCAGTCAAGACAGGATGGGAGACCTTGGTGGCGCAGTGGATAAAGCGTCGACCTGGGAACACTGAGGTCGCCAGTTCAAAACCCTGCACTGGTCTGGTCAAGGCACATATGGGAGTTGATGCTTCCAGCTCCTCCCCCCTTTCTCTCTCTCTCTCTCACTCTGTGTCTCCTCTCTAAAATGAATAAATAAAAAGAAAAAAAAAAGACAGAGGATGGGGATGGGAAGGGCAATGTAGGTTTAGAAAACAGCATGTTCAGTCCCTGGCCGTTTGTCTCAGTGGATAGAGCATCAGCCTGGCATGCGGCTGTCCTGGGTTCAATCCCCCATTAGGGCATACATGAGAGGTGACCATCTGTTTCTATTTTCCTCTTGTTCCCCCTTTTCTCTCTTCTCTCGCAGCCACTGGCTTGATTGGTTTGAGTGTTGGCCATGGATGCTAAGGATAGCTCAGCTTGGTTGGTCCAAGCATCAACCCCACAAGGGGGTTGCTGGGTGGATCCCAGCCGGGGCACATGCAGGAGTCTATCTTCCCTCCTCTTACTTAAAAAAAAAGAAAAAGGAAACAGCATGTTCAGCAAGTGAGGCTGAAGTTGAGAGGGGGAGAATGGGAGAGCTAAGAGGCTGGAGAAGTGATTGTGAGCCCCTCCAACCACCTCCCAGTGCAGGGAGGGATCAGAGCTGGAATGAGAAAGGCCAACACTATGAGGGACCCTAAGGGTGGTCCAATCCAGTGGCTTTTAGTGCTCTTCACCATACCCAAGGGCTCATTTTGGAACTTAATGGTAGTACTTTTGTGACAGTGTTTGGTGGTGTTGGAGAGGAACCAGGTGTGCCACAAATCCTGAAATGCACAGGATGGTTCTGCATATTGAAAAAAAATTCAGACATTCATGTGTCTTCCTGGACATTCATGTAGGTAAAAACTGCTCTTAATTTTTTTTTCTTTTTTTACAGGGACAGAGAGTTAGAGAGAGGGATAGGTAGGAACAGAGAGAGATGAGGAGCATAAATCATCAGTTTTTCATTGCAACACCTTATCAGAGGTCCCCAAACTACGGCCTGCAGGCCAAATTGCGGCCACCTGAGGCCGTTTATTGGGCCCCCGCTGCACTTCCAGAAAGGGCAACTCTTTCATTGGTGGTCAGTGTATGGAGTACTGTATGTGGCGGCCCTCCAACGGTCTGAGGGACAGTGAACTGGCCCCCTGTGTAAAAAGTTTGGGGACCCCTGCTTAGTTGTTCATTGATTGCTTTCTCATATGTGCCTTGACTGCGGGCCTTCAGCAGACCAAGTAACCCCTTGCTTGAGCCAGCGACCTTGGATCCAAGCTGGTGAGCCTTGCTCATGCCAGCGTGAGCCCGGGCTCACGCTGGCGTGACCTCGGGGTCTCGAACCTGGGTCTTCCGCATCCCAGTTCGACGCTCTACCCACTGTACCACTGCCTGGTCAGGCAGTAAAAACTGCTTTTAAAATACCTGAAGCTAGAACTTGTTTTTCAGATAAACACAATGTGTTTTTTCACAGTTTTAACACTGTGTTGTGATTCATTTAAACTTTACCAAAATGGGGTCAAACCCTTTTGGATTCTACCTTGTGATTTTTGAAACACCAATATAAGACACAGCATCATGGCTATGGCATTCAGGTACACTCTGAGTGAACACTTCCTTCGGTCTCCTACAATGGCAGTCATGACCAAATAGTTACATATTGAAATGTGTTTTAAATAAGGTGACCAACTTTTTTACAATGAAAAGGAGGACAAAAATAAATTGAAGAAAACTATCATAAATAAACATTTTATACACTGCAGCAATAATACACTATAATATGATAAATGTATTATAAAAACATTTGTAATATTTTATATTGTAATTATGTTTACATGCCTATTAATTTTTAATAGTAATTGTAAGAAAAAAGCACTCATTTAGATACAAATACATCACATCACACACATGGATCGACTCTGATTCGATCGAATACAGACATTTACAGATTAGTCTTCCAATAGCAAAAAGGAGGACATGTAGGAGGACACTTTTCGAGGGAGGATGGAACTTACTAAAGGAGGACTGTCCTCCCTAAAGGAAGATGATTGGTCACCTTAGTTTTAAATGACAAATTATTTCCTTTTATTTCTTCTTTGTTATAGTTAAAGTATAACAATAGTTTTTTAAAATGTATGTTGTTTATATTATCTGTACTCTTCCAAGTATTATCTCTGATTTTCATGACAAGAGAATAAAGTGGACACTAGGAAATATCTGTTACAAAAAGGGTGGCTTTAGGTCTGATGCCGTGTAAACCACCTATCCAGTCCACAGACTCCCAAATGTGGCTGCAGCCGCAGCTTTACTAACACAGATCTCCGGAACCACCCCCAGGTTGAATCCAGCGGCTCTCCTCGGAGACCTGCTTTCTTCAGCCCACCTCGAAGACCTTCAGCAACCTGAACGACATCCACCTGAGAGGAGCAAAGAGGGCGGAGCCAGAGTATCGCCGGGGGCGGAGCCAGAGTATCACCGAGAGGGAGCGACGCTAATCCTAGAGAGGTGCGGCCACGGCCTAGTGACGCACTTCCGGTTGCACCGCGGAGCTGTTAGTTGCGGAGGTGAGCGTGGGGCTTCGGAAAGTGGGGCGGTTCCCTGGCCTGGAGGCTCTGAGAGCCTTAGGAATGCCCTTCCACCCATGTTGGGGCTGGGTCACCTGCCCTTGGAGGAGGGAGCAGGGGGACAGCCCCTCCTCGACTCCCGCTTTGGATTTAGGGCCCGAATACGTTCTGTCCCATGGGAAGAGATGCTACTGGCTTTTGGGAAGATGTGTCAGAGCAGCCTGAGGGTGGAATATTTGCAGTGGTGAAGCGGCCTGAGGTGATAATCACGAATCTTGACATGTTGAAGTCGTGCAGGGGCTTTGACAAAGTATGGATTGTCTGCTCTCTGGCTCCTGACACAAGGTCGTGACTCAAGGCCCAGTGGGAGATTTGAAAAGGCAGGGCCCCTCCCATCTACCCAAGAGCTGAAGAAACCGGCTTTTGGAAGGTGTTGTTTGCTGGAGCGGTGTCAGTTCCAAAAAGGTAAATGGACACTATTCTCGAGCTGTGGGATGACAGTGACCTGGGAATGATCACTACAATAGAATTACTAATTTGCTCAGTTCTAGAGTACACTTTGAAAAATTCCAGAAATGCTAATGCATACCCTCATGAAAAGCAAGTTTACTAATGTCGACCAATAAAGATATGAGGCTATAAAACAAAAGTTTATCTGGCGTCTTAAAAGATTCCATCCAAGCCTGACCAGGCGGTGGCGCAGTGGATAGAGCGTCGGACTGGGATGCGGAAGACCCAAGTTCGAGACCCCGAGGTCGCCAGCTTGAGCGCGGTCCCATGTGGCTTGAGCAAAAGCTTGCCAGCTTGGACCCAAGGTCGCTGGCTCCAGTAAGGGGCTACTCGGTCTGCTGAAGGCCTGCGGTCAAGGCACATGTGAAAAAGCAATCAATGAACATCTAAGGTGTCGCAATAGCAACGAAAAACTAACCTCTCCGTTTTTGTCTGTCCCTATCTATCCCTCTCTCTGACTCTGTCTCTGTCCCTGTAAAAATAAATTAAAAAAATAAAAGATTCCATCCAAGAGATGCGGATTCAGTTAACGATCCAATCTATACTTTGGAGAGAACGAAGAAAGATAGTGTGTAAACTGCAAAAACTACAAATGAGGACTTGCTGGCTAGATTAACAGGTTTTGGTTAGTTCCAATATGGAAAGGAGGGAGGTGAAACTACGGAAGGAAGTGAAGTCCATACGTGTCCGTTTAGCAGTTCTGAGATGTTTATGGTTCCAGCATGTTTATGGCTCTGCCTTGAGCTGAGTTTAGCAATAGGTTTTTTTTTTTTTTTAAATTTAGTAGCTGGGTGAGCTATGTAAAAGCACCTCTGAAAACAGAGGCGTAAGATGTGCAGAGGCCTCACTTCCTTAATAGTCTCCTAACACTATTCTAAGTAACTGGCTTAGCAATGTTTATTACATTTTATTTTATTTTTTCTTTCATTCTCACTAATTAGAGGGCAGCATCTGAGTACAGGTCTTTATAGCCTTATAGTATTTAGTCAAAATACTGTTGTTTTCCAAAGTTACTTTGTTCTTTTCTTTCCCACCACTTCAGTGTGGTTATGTCATTCAATTCTAATAGGATATTTAGGTTCATTTGCTGTTGTGTACCTTTTTGGGTCGTCACCACCATCCTATCCTGGTTGGTTGATTTAATATGCGTCTATATATGTGCATTTATTTATCTGGATGTGGGAAACATTACCGTGGTGATGGAAGTCAGAACAGAAGGCACACTCAGAGATGTGTCACTCCCCCCTCTTCCCTTCTTTCTACCCAGTTTCCTTCCATTCTGTTTCCATCCCAGGGTTCCTTTCACCCACTTCCTACCGACACCTGGTGTAATTGTTCTTAATTTCTGGTTTATCCTTCTATTTCTTTTTGCGTTAATGACCAGAGACACATTTTCTTATACTCCTTTCTTTTTCTTACATAAAAGAACAAACACTACTTTTTCACTTTTTTTAAAAAATTTGACAATATACTCTGGAAAATCACTCCACATCATAGAGATAACTGTATTTTTGTAAAATGCTGTTCACATATAACAGGACTGCATCTAATATAGCAGTTCAGAAGCATAGTAGTAAAATGGGAACCCATGAACACACTTCCCGTTAAGAAGGTGAACATTACCAGTACTTCTCCATCTCTCTGCTTCCCCCAGCCCAGTTCACAGCTTCCCACCCCTAGAGGTAACAGCTGTCCTCTACAGTGCAATCGAGGATGATGCTTGTTTAGAGAAAGAGAAATAAATCAAAGATCTTAGTAATGTTCTGTCTCTTGAGCTGAATCACTGATACACAAGTCTTTGTTTTATGACTTTTCAGGCTCTGCATACATTTTTATGCACTCTTGTGTGTGTGGTATGTGTCAGAATCATAAAATCCTATGGATCCTGGCAGGAGCATCAGTGCACTGGCTGGGAGGAGTCCTGGGTACTGAGCGAGCGCACAGGTCACCCCGTTCCTCCTATGGCAGTTCCTGCTCACACTCCTATCTGGACACAGGCTGCCTGCATCTTAGAGCTTCAGTTCTTGGTCTGGGTGGCTTGCTTTACACTTGTCTCTCTGTGTTTTCCCTTAGCTCCAGCCCTTCTCTCAGAGGGAGACCAAGCAATGGCAGCCATGCTCCTGACAGCCTGGCCCCAGGTGAGCTGTGGGTTCTTCAGGTCTTCCTCTCAGCAGTTTCAAATTGAAGGAACTGAGAAGGGAAGCTGGTGAGCCCTGCAGTGAGAGCTGGAGAGGGCCTCCGTGCTTACGTTGGCAGACTAGAACTTGTGGCGGAAGTGGTAATTAATGTGCAGGGATGGAAGCATCAGGACAGTGCGCCTGAAGACATGAGAGTCTTGGGCATGTCGAGGTTCTTGGCTCCTCTGGTACAGCGGCTCCCGCAGCAGAGGGCTGTGGGGAATAGGAGATGTGGAAGCTGACCATGTAGGATGCTTGTGTATGCATGTGAATGGAGGTGGTAACAGAGAACTGGGATTCCCAGGGACTGGAGTATTGGTGAAGGTGAAGAGGCTGAACTTCCAGTTCAGGGAAGATGAGGGAGTAGGGTCAAGGGAGAAAAAACACTGGAAGCTCTGCGGGACAGGATTTCTCATTGTGTCCTGAGAGGCTTCCAGAGCTTGGGTGCAGTGGCTCAAACTTGAGGTCTCTATGAGCTGTGGACCCTCTCCCCCAGAAATATATACTTGAAAACCAAATTTTCCATGCAATTCATGTAACCCCCTGAAGCTCATCCATGGACCTCCGTGGACTGCAGGTTGGGAGTAACCCTAGTCCCCAGTAACTCCAGTAACATTGGTTGCGGCTTCCTATGCTGCAGGCACCACGCTAAGCACTTTGCATGGATTGCTCATTCCTGACAGCTGCCCTCTGAGATCATTACACCACAAAAGACATGAAAGCAAAGGGGAATAGAGTGACTTGTCCAAAGTCACACAGCCATTGTGTGATTCTTAACGGCCCAGTGACATGTGTGGAACCAGTGAAGTTAACTTGGGCAGATTTGTGATGGCTGTGTAAGGAATAACTTTCAGGGAGATTCAAACACAGGGTGACCACTTCAGAAAGAATTCCTTGGTCCAGGCAATGTGGGCGTCATCCAGTAAAGTGTTGTTAAAGAGGGGGATCAAATTCAAGTGATGCTTACCATAAAAATCATTAGGACCTAGAGTCAGAGTAAGGAGGTGGGGGGTAAGCAAGAGGGAGGAGTCAAGAGTGAAACCCCAGGGTTCTAGCTGAAGTTTCCTGTACCAGCTGAGGTTTGAATCCAGGAGGAAGCACCCACTTACCTGGGTAAAGGGTGGTGGCAGCGGGCAGTGAAGGCATTTTAATTTTGTGCAGAGAAGTTATCTGACCTGTCCATGGTCACACAGCAAAATGATGCACAGAAAAACCCAGAAGCTGGACTAGGTTTGTTGTTGGGTGGAGATTGGTTAGAGTCAAACAAGACAGATTCTGGCAGAGAGGATTTAAGGGCAAATTCCTGCCAGTGTTGTGAGCCTGAGGTTAGAGAAGCTGGGGCGGAGGGCAGAGAGCATGCCAGCACCAGCCCCGAGTGGCCAAGCCTGTGCTGACTGTGCAGTGTAATTATGTGAAGAGGAGCAGCTGAAAGGGTGTTGAGTAGCTGGCGAGCAGGAAGCTGAGCTCCCTTCTTGTCCAGACTCTCTTGGAGAAACAGTGAATTCTGGGTGACGTTGGAAAGGAGGAGGCTTGAATGGCAGAGGGTAACAAAATGTTGAGTTTTCAGCAAGACCCATTTGGAAGCAGAAAGGATAGCTGCCCCCACCCCATGCCCCCTGGTTCCCAAGCCCCTTGGTTGGCAAATTGCGGCTTACGAGCCACATGCAGCTCTTTGGCCCTTTGAGTGTGGCTTTTCCACAAAATACCACATGCGGGCGCTACCTGGATAAGGAATATATATACCTATATAGTTTAAGTTTAAAAAATTTGGCTCTCAAATTTCAATGGTAGTACTATTGATATTTGGCTCTGTTGACTAATGAGTTTGCTGACCACTGCTTGAGCCGATCTGGACAGCACTCAGCTTCCTCTGCTGGAGGTTCTAAAATGGAGGCTGCACAGCCCCTTGCTGGGAAGCTAGTGACTGAGGCTGCAGATGGGGCTGGATGACATGGAAACCATGGCCATTCCTTCGGGGGTGGCTCGCCATTTGAGGGTGAGGACAGGGAGTGGGGAGCAGCACAGAGCTGAAGTTAGCACAGGGAGCAGGAGGGAGGAGCCAAGACCCCACAGCGATGAAGTGGGAATGCTGGTGGGTTGGTCCCGAGCTGTTCCTGCCCGTGAGGAGGGGGTATGTTACTTTTATAAGTGTAAAGTGGCATGAGGGTTTGGGCCACGAGAAAAGTCAGATATTCCCTGGTTTACTTTACAGATTATTTTTTCAAATCTTTCACCTTGTTATTAATTTCGTGCTCTTTACAAGCTCCCTCCCCAAGCCCTTATACTACCCTCTGCCCCTCACTTAGGGCCTGAGCCATGGAATTGGCCCTAGGGCAGCAGGAACCTGTTGTTTCAGAAGTTGGTGACCTTCGAGGACGTGGCTGTGTACTTCACCCCAACGGAGTGGGATGTCCTATCCCCTGCACAGAGGGCCCTGTACAGGGATGTGATGCTGGAGAATTATGGGAATGTGGCCTCCCTGGGTAAGGCCTCCCCCCTGGCTCCAGACTTTGCAGGTTGGGGTTTCCTGACTTCCTTTCCCCTTACATGTTGGGTCTCCAGTAATCCTTTACTGAGTGGGAACCCCAGGGGCTGAGATTCCTAATTCCCTAGACCCAAGGATTGCTGGGAAGGGCAAACCCCAAGCCCTTTTAGGGTCAATGTAGGACCTTGCTGGGACTAGTATGCATGCTTTATCCACCCTACAGAAGCTGTGTGTTGGACACTGGGAAAAACTAACTTCCTGTTTTACAATGTTATCTTTAGGTTTCCTTCACCCTACCTGCATCTTAGGTCTTTCCACTGATGTCAGTGTACTCCGACTATCTCAGGCCAAGGTTAAAATATGGCATCCCACCTCAGCTCGTTGGCTCAGTGTTAGAGTGTTAGCCAGGGCACACAGGAGAAGGACCCATCTGCTTCTCCACTCCTCCCCCTCTTGCTTCTCTCTCTTTCTCTTCTCCCCTCCTGCAGTCATGGCTGGATTAGAGTAGGTTGGCCCCGTGTGCTGAGGATGGCTCTATGGCCTCTGCCTCAGGTGCTAAAAAAATTTCTCCAGTTGCAACGTTCTCAGATGGGCAGAGCATCGCCCCCTAGTGGGCTTGCCAGATGGATCCCGGTCAGGGCTCATGCGGGAGTCTGTTTCTGCCTCTCCTCCTCTCACTAAAAAAAAAAAAAAACGGCCCTGGCTGGTTGGCCCAGTGGTAGAGCATCAGCCCAGCATGTCGATTTCTGGGTTCAATTCCTGGTCAGGGCACATTGAAGAAGCGCCCATCTGTTTCTCCATCCCTCCCCCTTTTACTTCTGTCTCCCTCCCTCTCTCTGATCTCCTTCCCTCCTCTCCTGCAGCTAAGGCTCAGTTAGAGCGAGTTGGCCCTGGGCACTGAAGATGGCTCCATGGCCTCCACCTCAGGCACTAAAAAATGGCTCCGGTTGCAAGGGAGCAACGCCCCAGATGGGCAGAGCATTGCCTCCTAGTGAGCTTGCAGGATAGATCTCGGTCAGGCCGCATGTAGGAATCTTGCTGCTTCCCCTCCTCTCACTAAAAAAGAAAAAGAAATTGGTATTCTTTTGGGCAGATTCTTCCTCTTCATTCTAAATGAAGTCTCCTGAGCCCACGATCTGGGTCCTTCTTAGCTTCTCCCTCACCTTCTCAAGTGTGTGTGCGCGCACACACACACACACACTCACACTCCTCCTCCCCTAGTCCTTAGGCACAGACACCCTGGGGCACTGGCTTTCCTTCCGGATTTCAAGACAGTCTGAGAAGAGACTTAGGAACTCATCCATGGGAGGTTATTCACCATTCTCTTCTATTTTTTTCCCCAAAACAGGATTTCCACTTCTCAAACCTGCTGTGATCTCACAACTGGAGGGAGGTGAGCTGGGGGGCCCATCTCCACTGGCTGCTGGAATAGGCACAGACCCTCCAGGCCTCTGGACTGGTAAGGGAGGCACAAATAGAGGGGGGAATGTAATGTGGGGATCCTTAATCAGAGGAGTCTGGATTTCATTCTATGGATAGCAAATAGTCCTGAAGTTTTGAACCATCCATTATGATCTTAGGTGATGATAGAAACGTTGATTTATTCAGTGTTTATAGGTTAATTGGGATGAGGACTCCGATGGGTCTTAGGCAGGCAGAAGGCACAAAACCCATGTCAGCAGAGTTGACTTTTTTTTAAAAAAATAAAACTTTTAAGACAGGGAGAATAGGTACTGGCAAACCAGTAACAGTAACATGTGCCACAACATAGGATTTGGTAAATAGAAGGTCACTAGGGTAGAAAAATTGGCAAAGAATGTATGGTAAGTGGTTGATCCACATAAGGAGTACATATTTTAATCAATGTGAAAATGTTCACCCTCAGTAGAAACTAATGAAATACAAATTTAAACAATAAGAGACATTGCTCTTGGACTTTTGGCCAAGATCAAGTGTAAAACAATAAAAGCTGTTTCACAATTAAATTATAGTGAGTGATGGCGAGAATACAACAAAAACAGTAATAGACTCTGGAGGAGAATGTGAATTGGTGGTTTTTCTAGAAACTAATTAAGCAATACATATCAAGAGCCCTTTAAAACTTTGTACTTGATAACCTGGATAGTCAGTCCCTTTTAGGGCTGTATCCTAATAAAGTAATCAAGATATAGACAAAGATGCATGTGCACAGAAGTTCATCATAATTTTATATAACAAAATACTAGAAATAACCTGGATTGTCAGTATAGAGAGGATGGGTAAATCAAGGCACCTCTCAAAAGATAGAAACTTCCAGTTATAAGTATTAGGGATACAATACAACATGAGGACTGCACCTATGATATATAGTGTATTTGTTAGAGGAAATCCTGAGGGTTCTCGTCACAAGAAAAAGATTGTTTCCTTTTTGTCTTTATATGAGAAGATGGATGCTAGCTGAACCTATTGTTTTCATCATTTCACAATATATACATATGTAAGTAGAGCCATCATGCACTATGCCTTAAAGTTATACAGGCATGTGTGAATTATTTCATATAAAACTGGAAACAGTTAAGGTATCTGTAGGGTGAAGTACTATTTAGCAATTTAAGAAAATATTTTTACAGAATATCTAAAGACATTGGAAAATGATCATTCTTCATATGTTAAGGAAGAAAATATTTTTATTTTTGAAAAAATATGAGAAAAATGAAGGAAAATGATTGGGGAAGAGCTACATCAGAAGATGAGCAGTAGTTAGTGTTAGTTGTATTTCAGGTAATTTGAATTTTCTTTATAAGTTTCTGGTGTTTCAAATAGATATTTTTATAATAGGGGAAAATCTAGTATTTTGAAAATGTTTGCTAGGGAGATTCAGGTCATTTGAGTTTATTGAGGGTGATGTTAATGACATACTGGGGCAAGGGACATATTCCGTGTGGCTGAGGAGAGATGAGAGATGGAAATAAATAGAATTTGGGGCTCGATTTTGAGAACTTTGGGAACAAATGCAGAGGTCAAATGTAGCTCTGCTGGCACTGTATGGATTAGAGCAAGACGAATGAGTTCACAGAATTTTAGGGAATGACCACCTGAGGATCGAGTGAAGAAGTAAAGGGAAAGGCAAGGAGACTGCAGTGGTGTTCTGGGGGCTGTGCCACATGGTGTTGCATTCTGTGCCTTTTCCTTCTTAAGCATTCCCATTTTTATTAACAAGGGACTCAGTGACATGGGGATAAGTGAGAAGAAATTGCAGAGTGTAGTAAAGTATGGTGTGATGGTAAGAATGCTTATTTGGTGGGTAGGGTCTAGAATTTTGTGCCATTGCTGTCTCTTAACCTTTATGTTATTGGTTATTGGTTTAGAGACAGTAATCTTTTAGAATCATTACAATTTATAACATTGGCACATGCGGAAAACAGTACAGAAAGTGTATAGAGCCTGACCTGTGAGGTGCAGTAGATAAAGCACTGACCTGGAATGCTGAGGTCCCTGGTTCGAAACCCTGGCCTTGCCCAGTCAAGGCACATACCCTGCTCCTCCCCACTGTGTTTCTCTCTCTCCTCTTTCTAAAATCAATAAATAAAATGTTTTTTTTTTAAAAAAAGGAAATGAAAGTGTATAAAGTAGGGGGAAGCCTACCAAACTTCCTGTGTTAGTTTACTCACTTTCTTGTGTCTTCCAGAACTTTTCTAGTCGTGTACAAATATGTGTCTATGTCAGCCCTATTTTCCTTTATAGAAGTGGAATCTACATACCATTTCTCAGCTTGTTTTTCCTGTCAGCATATATGGATACATTTCATTTTCTTCCTGGCTACATATTTTCCACCTTATGGATGAAACTTAGATTTTTATTTTTCTTTTTTACCAAATTTAGTGATTTTAAAAAGTCCCTATATTAATATGACCCTTTACTTTTTCTAGCACAGTTTTTTTTTTAATCATGGTTCTTATATGACATTTTCTGTTTTCTGTTTTTTATAGTAGATATCGATATTCAAACTGGCAGGAATTGGACAAAGGAAATGTATGAAGACAAACATAATACATCATTTGTACTTCAGGAGGACTTTTCCCAAGAAACAGACTTCTCAGAAGCTGATACTCTAGAAAAACAACAGCAGGAAGTCCACCTAATAGGAGGTATGAAGAAAGAAAACAGCAGTGTCAGTGAGGAAACAGTGAAAGGTGACACAGGCCCCATGAAGGAATGTTTCTTTAGTCAGAGTCCAAACCTGAGGCAGTGTCATACCATCATCTCCACTGGAGGGGAGCCCCCTGAGTATATGGGATTGGAGAGAGCCTTGAGCTTTGACACAAAACTTATCCATCATAAAATAAGTAATTTCAAGGAGAGACCTCTTGAATGTGAAGAATTAGTGGAAACCTTTAAGTATAACTCTCAATTTCATCATCATCAAGATAGCTACACTGGAGCGAAGCCTTATCAGTGTACGAAGTGTGGCAAAGCCTTTAGCATTAATGCAAAATTAATTTGGCATCAAAGACTTCATAGTGGGGAGAAACCCTTCAAATGTGTGGAGTGTGGAAAAAGCTTCAGTTACAGTTCCCATTACATCACGCATCAAACAGTGCACAGTGGGGAGAAGCCCTATCAGTGTAAGGTGTGTGGGAAAGCCTTCAGTGTTAACGGGAGTCTAAGCAGGCATCAGAGAATCCATACAGGAGAGAAGCCCTATCAGTGCAAGGAGTGTGGGAATGGCTTCAGCTGCAGTTCTGCATATATCACACATCAAAGAGTCCACACTGGGGAGAAGCCATATGGGTGTAATGACTGTGGGAAGGCTTTCAATGTTAATGCAAAATTAATTCAACACCAGAGAATCCACACTGGAGAGAAACCATATGAGTGTAATGAGTGTGGGAAAGGATTCAGGTGCAGCTCCCAGCTTAGGCAGCATCAGAACATCCACACTGGACAGAAGCCTTGTCAGTGTAAGGAATGTGGAAAAGCCTTCAGTAATAATGCAAAACTCATTCAGCATCTGAGGATCCACACTGGTGAGAAGCCCTATGAGTGTTCTGAATGTAGAAAAGCCTTCAGTGTCAGAGGGAAGTTAATCCAGCACCAGAGAATCCACACTGGGGAGAAGCCCTATGAGTGTAGTGAATGTGGAAAAGCCTTCAGGTGCAGCTCCCAGCTTCGGCAGCACCTGCGAATCCACACTGGGGAGAAGCCCTATGAGTGCAGGGAGTGTGGCAAGGCCTTCACTGTCAACGCAAAACTAATGCAGCATCAGAGGATTCACACTGGGGAGAAACCCTTTGAATGTAATGAGTGTGGGAAATGCTTTACTTCTAAAAGAAACCTACTTGATCATCAGCGAATTCATACTGGAGAAAAACCTTATCAATGTAAGGAATGTGGGAAAACCTTCAGTATCAATGCCAAACTGACTAGGCATCAAAGGATTCACACTGGGGAGAGACCTTTCAAATGTATGGAATGTGAGAAAGCGTTTAGCTGTAGTTCTGACTATATTGTACATCAGAGAATCCACACTGGAGAGAAGCCCTTTCAATGTAAGGAGTGTGGAAAAGCCTTCCATGTTAATGCCCATTTAATTCGGCACCAGAGAAGTCACACTGGGGAGAAACCCTTCAGATGTATGGAATGTGGCAAAGGCTTCAGTTACAGTTCTGACTGTATTATACATCAGACTGTCCACACTTGGAAGAAACCCTACATATGTAATGTATGTGGGAAAGCCTTCAGATTTAGCTTCCAACTTAGTCAGCATCAGAGTGTCCATAGTGACGGCAAATCCTAATGAGAAGGATGTAGAAAACTCAAGATTAATGTTAAACTGAATCAGGTATCATCAAATTTACCCTGGTAGAAAACCCTGAGAGAAATGAATGTGACCGTCTTCACATGGAAACAAGTCTTTTTCATTTTATTCCATTTTAAATCAGGAATGATGAGCAGTTAAAAAAGTCATATTTAAAAATAACTAGTGTATTTAATACCAACAACCAATTAGAAAATACAATGAAAGAAAATATCCCATTCCTAACATCATCAAGAAAAGTCGATTTTCTAGGAATAAACTTAATTATGCAGGACCTATATGGAGCTCCACTGAGGGCCACAGAAAGAAAAATAAATGGGGAGAGAGAGAGAGACATTGTTCTTGGATAAAAAAAACTCAGATATTCACTCTCCCTAAATTTATTTATTTCCCTTTCATTTTTGACAACAAGCATGCATCATTTTTGTAAAGAGGAAAAAGAAATAAAGGTTTCCTTTAAAAAGGAGAAATGTGGGTACATTTTTTTTATGGAATAGAGGAAACCTTTCTATCAGGTGAAATCTAGGAACCGAATATAAATAGACTTCAAAATTAAATACTTTTGTTGTAAATAATCCCAAATAAGGTTGAAAGATAAAATACAAAAGTAGAAGTACTTTTGTAAAATTTGATATATGTAAGAAGTCTTACCATTAAGAGGAAGATGAGTGATAAAACCCAGCAAATGGCAGTAGCAGGGTGCTTTTTAAAAGATAGAAAAATGGCCTGACCAGGCAGTACAGTGGAAAGTGTGTTGGACTGGGATGTGGAGGACCCAGGTTCGAGACCCTGAGGTCGCCAGCTTGAGCGCGGGCTCAAGCAAGGGGTTACTCAGTCTGCTGAAGACCCGCGGTCAAGGCACATATGAGAAAGCAATCAGTGGACAACTAAGGTGTCGCAACGAAAAACTGATGATTGATGCTTCTCATCTCTCTTCGTTCCTGTCTGTCTGTCCCTATCTATCCCTCTCTCTGATTCTCTCTTTGTCCCTGTAAGAAAAAAAAGGGATAGAAAAATGACAAAGTATGACATTCAGTCTCATTAAAACAATGCACACAACCACACAGGGAGCCCCAAACTATCCCACAGACACAACATACAGACCCTGTCATAGATACAACAAACAGATGTACATAGATACAGACTCCTGCATACACAGAGACAGTCCACTTCCTTGCCCCAGACATATCTGCTTGAGTGATTAGTGTTAGCTGGAAGTACTGTCTTAAGTACTTAGAAGGAACCACTCCTGTCAAAAAGCTAGTGGAGATGTCACTGCGTAAGTCCCTTCCTCCACCCCCACACTCCAATGAGCGGAGCATATGTGGAAGCAGACCCTGAAGCCTCAGACAAAGGAGCAGTGCCCTGCTCTGGGAAATTTTAGAGTGCACACAGGCCTATAAGTGCCATGGGGTCCAAGTCCATTTACTTACAGGGAAAACAGGCCCAGAGATGGATGGCACTCCCTGGTCACACTAAACCAGTGGCTTATATGATCACTTACCTAGACCAGAAGGCTACAACTAGCTCCAACCCTTTGGTTCATGAACAGCCTGTAGATCAGTGGTTCTTAACCTGGGTTCTATCGAACCTTAGGGGTTCGATGAGTCGGTCTCAGGTTCGGAGAAGCCTCTGCCGCGGAGGCCAGAATAAAGTAATACCGTAATTTGTTGTGAGTTCATACACTTTGTTGGTTTTGTTCTTTGAGCAAGGTGATGTTCATGCACGGCTCATTTTGTGCACCAGTAAAAAAACATATAGCTATGTCTTGAATTTGGAAAAAAAATATTTTATCACTAACGAAGGGTTCAGTGAATGCGCAAATGAAACTGGTGGGTTCAGTACCTCAAAAAAGGTTAAGAACCACTGCTGTAGGTGGTTTCTGGGTGTGGCAGTCAAGGAGATGGGTACAGGAAGTCTAGTAATCCCGATTCCTAGCAGGGTCCAGCTGTTCCTGTTGTAGCAGGGACTCTAGGAGGGTTAAGTCACTGAAGACAACCAAATGTGCAGGATCTGCCACCAATGTTGTATGACTTTGACCTCTGGGTCTCCGACCTGGTCAGCTCAGATTGGGAGGGGCTGGTACCAGAGTTCAAGGCCCTTCCCACCTGGATGCTCCCTGAGGGTTTTCTCTCTGTGGGTTTGATATTGTCTAGGGCAGGTCCTTCTGTTCAGATTCCAAGGATACCAGGAGAAGAAGGCAGTTACACACCTGCAAAGCTTCATGAAGCCCCATGGACCCATCGCCCAGAACTCCCTGGGTCCAGTGGAGGCCTTACAAGGACAAAAAGCCACAGTGCTGGAGACCCCTGTTCCTTCACAAAAGCTCTTCCTTTTCTGAATTGGAGCCACGGGCCTGGAAGATTGGATAGTCTTTCTATCTCAGTCTAGGTCAGTGAGTTCTGTCCCTGCAGCACGGCGCACCCTCCCACCCCAGCTAGTCACACTGGAAGGTCCAAAGGAAAACATGGCTGCTACAGGGCACCCAGGAAGTCAGGGGAAACCTGAGAGACACCCAAGCAGGGAAGGCAGATGTGGGTAAGGCCTTGGGCTGGTATAGATAGAGCTCAGTATCATCTTGGGGTGGGGGGATAGGCTCAGCCCGGTTATCCCTGGGCTGGCGGCCCTCAGGAGAAGCGTCTGAGCTCTCCGAAGTCCTCCTTCTCCTCAGACCACGACCCCATTTGTCTGCTATCCTATCCTGACGAGGATCTGAGGGCGCCCTTCCCCTTACTCAGTCCATTCAATTCAACTGAACGTTTGTGGAAGGCTGGTCCCTTCCACATGCCAGGGCTCGCCAAGTACTGGGGAACCTGAGGTGAGCGAGCCCCGGCCTTCTCCAAGAGCTCCCGCAGCCCCTTCCCCCATCTTAGGCGCCATACACACCACAGACCACGTGGTCTCAGCAAATCCGACAGCTCCCAGGACTCCCCGGGCTCCAGCCCCGGGTCTGAGCTCCTCGCTGCCGAGCTCTGGGTCCTCCGCCTGCCGGTGGAAGCTCCAGCTTTCTCTCCCACTGCTCTCCAGCTGGACCCGCACAGGCTGTTTCCTGGGGTCCGCGGGCCTGAAGGGTGGCCCCTGAAATCCCACCCACGCTCGGCCCAAGCCCAGCCTCCAGGAAGCCCTCCCCAGCGGCATGGCTGCCCGGTGCCTCTCGCGGCCAGTTTCCTTCAGCCCGGCACGGTAAGGGGTGGTTCCGCGTGTCCGCCGTCCGCCTTGGGCCCGAGAGCTCGGCGCCCACGTGCTCCGAGCACATGGCGAGGCTGCGATCCCACCCGGCCGGGGCCGCGGGCGCGCGGTGAGGAGAGGGGTCGGCCTCCCGCGGCCACCCTTCCCGCCTGGGCGGCCGTGGGCGCGCACCTTGTCGCCCTGGCGCTGTCCTGGGCTCGGTGTGCGCAGGAGTAGGGGCGTCGGGCCTGGCGTCCGGCGGCCCGACACTTGCACCTGGACACCGAGAGGCCAGTAGGAGCCCTAGCCGCTGGGCTCGGCCTTCTGCTACCTCTGGCGGCCAGTTCGCTCAGTGCAGCGTGGAAGCCGCCACAGCCTGCCCTCCTGCAAGGGCAGGAAAACAACCAGAAGGGCTGCCCTGTCAGAGCTCTTGGTGGAAAATCTCTTGTGCACCCGCTGGGTGTGAGGGCCGGGTGGACATGGCCTTTAGAAGCCCCAAAGGCCTGCAGCGCCCACATCCTCCAGAGTCGGGAGAACTCTCGGCACCGCTGGACTGGTGCATTGCAAACTTTTAAAAGAGCGCAATCCCCTTCTCCCCGCAGAGACCCATACTGTAAACTCACCTAAGTAGGGCTACTGTGGAGGACTGTGAAGAGGGGCCAGTAGCCAGCAGGGTCCCCAGAGTGAACGGCCGAGGGCTTTGTTTAAAGGTAGGTAAGGCGGGCCGGTAGGCTGGATTTAGAATCCAAGTGTTGCCCAGCACAGCCACAGTTGTGAGGTGGGTAAGAGCAATGCAAGATGGGACAGACGAGACCATCTTGCAGTCCCACGTGGGAAGGAGTGGTGGTTGGAGCCTCCCATGACAAAGAGGGAGAGAGAGAGAGGAAGCGCAGAGACCAGGTGAACAGGGAGGAAGGGCCTAGATATGCCAAGCATTGTCCCTTCTACCCAGGGGTTTCCTCCTCCCTCTTCACACTGAGCTTGGCCAAAAGCCACCTCCCCCTTGCTGGCCTCCCTGGTCTCTTGGCCAGCATTGCCTGCTCTTTGTCCTCCCCCAGCTCTCTGCTCTCACCTGAGTCTAATAGTTCCCACTCTCTGCCCCCCACTGCCTTTTTTACTTGGAGCTGCTGGTTTACTTGCTCTCGGTATGGACCACAGGCTCACTGGCTGTCAGTTGAGTGGATGGTATCAGTGAATCAGTAAGGGAAGAAGTGTTTTGTGTCTGTGTTTATATGGTTTATACATTTTTGTCAACATCAACACACAGGTGAATTCCCAGGGGCTTTAGTGCTGGGTGGTGTAGTGGTGGGGAGGAGCAGTACCCTAAGCACAACCTTCAAGTGCACAGGATTATGAGCTCAAAGGGCTTCCAGGTGGTAAGAATTGGGTTGCTCTCCTGCCCACCAGAGGGCACTTCAGCCTCCATATAAACTTATGGAGGATGTAGTAGTTTGAGGTCCGGCTCTGAGCACCCAAACTCTGACCTCAGTGTTTGTCCACCAAGTGCTGGGGCTCCCCCCACCCACCACCACTACATTTAACTATAGCTGGCCAAGGTCTCTGGGCAGGGTCACCATCTGCTTGCTGACTCATCTCCTAGGAAAACTAAGGTAAGAAAACCACCAGCCTAACTGCCTGAAGCCAAAGAAGGAAAGAATTAGAACAGAAGAGTGCGTGCAGTGGGAGGGCTGGGCCCCAGCAGAGGTGAAGGGCGGGAGCGGAGCAGCAGAGGATCCAGCTTCACCGCCCCTTCCCCTCCTGCCAGAAAGGGACCACCAGGCAGAGGGGATCGGCAATGCTTCTCAAAAGGGGTCCCCAGACCAGCAGTAGCAGCATGGTGACGTCCCATGGGAACTTAGTAGGAATACACACTCTTTGGGCCCTGGAATCAGAATCTCTGGGCTTGGGCCCAGCACTGTTTTAACTAGCACTCCAGGAGGTTCTGATAAGAACCGAGATGAGACAGCCGCAGAAAGGCTTCCCTGGCCTTCACTTTCAGAGATATTGGTGAAAGATGAAAGATCAGGGCCAGGCCTGTTCAAGTCAGAAAAGTGGCTCCTCCCTCCTCCCTTGATCACCCATATAGGCATCAGCCAGAAACCAGCCTTCCCAAGTGAAGTCGATTCATCCAGAGGTGAAAATTTGGAATGGCTCTTGTGTACAGCCCAACCCAATTGTCTATGTTTGAGCAAACACTGGCTCTTGTGGGGCAGCCGGAACCCAATCCAAAGACGTGCCCCTCTAAAAATTTCTCCATTCTTCCTCCTGCCGGGAATTTGCTTGGCAGTTCCCCATCTTGCCCCTCATCCAAGGGCACTTCGGAAATGGCAGCTCAGTTGGTGGCCCTGCAATTGGCTGTGGTTGTAGTCACACCCGGTAGACAAGCCATTCACGGCCCAGACACGTGACCTAGGTTCTGACCCTGGGCTTGGTTACAATTAGGCAGAAAGTTTAAAAACAGCTGCACTGCAGGGGATGGGGGCGGCTGAAGACAGTGCCTAGGTGTGGAAGGGAGGGTCCTGAGCTGTGGGGTGTGTGTGTGTGTGTGTGTGTGTGTGTGTGTGTGTGTCCCAGCACTAGATAGAGCTCAGCTCTGCTGACTTCCCATATCCAGGGATTGGCCTTCTGCTTTGAGAGGGGAGTTTCATGCCACAGGGATTGGTGAGTGTTTCTCTGGTTGGCAGAGTTGACTGACTTTCAGCTCTAGTTGTTTACGTTGAAGCTTGGGACAGAGCGAGTTGCTTGGTAAGGGGAAAGGGATAGAGCTGGGGAATCTGGGTTATTGACTTCCTTCTGCTCTTTCTAGAAAGCCTTTCTTATACTTAGGGTGAAATCCTGGTTAAATGGCCTCATGACCTTTCAGCTTTCCCCAACCCCCGGTCGGTTGGGAGGTCTGAGCAGAGCTGGCCCACCCTCGTCACTCGGGGCTGTGTGCTGTATGCTTTTACCTTCACAGGGCACAGCCAGCCCTGGTGTGTCAGTTAAAGGGGCATGGTGTGCATCAGGGTGAATTTGTTAAATTACTTAAGCAAGTAACAAACGCGAGTCCCCCAAATTATCATTTGGGGGAAGATGAGAAAGAAAGGACTTGGTTGAGAAAAAGGCTTATGTTCCAACAGTTTCAAATTTAGGTTCAAATAGCCACAAATATGCAAAAACAGCTCAAGTTATGCAGCAACAAATCTCCCTCCCATCCTTCTTTCCTGTTTGCCAATTTCCATTCCCAAAGGCACCCACTCTTCCTAATATGTGCATACAAGCATATGCAAAGAAAGGTTCTTATTTCCATCCTTCTTTGACACAAAAGCTGCATAGGTTTTAATTCACCCCTCCACCCATTGATGCACCTTAGAATTTTTCATCATGCAATAGTGTCTTTGTTAGTTTTAACAGTTGTGTAGTATTTCACTTTATACATATTCTCATTTCACCAGTCCCGTCCTCTGGGTTTGTCCAGTCATCTGCTATAACAGCCAATTCTGTAATGCTTCAGCTTCTACATCTATTTTCTTAAATACGTTCAAGTGCACTTTTAAAATACATTCTTTAAAGTGAAAATGCTAGGTCTGAGGGGAACTGCATTTGTACTGATGGTGGATGTTGCCTTCTTATGGGGAGGTAGAAAAGGAGACTGTTTAGAGCCAGACAGGGCAGCGTCCGAACCTCTTCCCTGTGCTTTTCTAGCTATTTGATCGCCTGCTCTGAGCTTTCGTTTTAAAAACCTATAGAATGGCCCACACCGTTGTGAGGATAAAAGTTGCTCAGCTATGGAAAGTGTTTGGCTGGGGACCAGACACATAGCGAAAGCTCAAAGATGTCATTGTGGGTTTTGTTAACCAGTGTCACCCCAATGAATTCAACTGAAAAAAAAAAGTTGTGGAGGCTGCGGTACAACAGCCCCCTGCAATCTCCGCGGGCAGGCAGCCTGGATGCTCAGGGTTATCGGCTGCATTCGGGGAGCATTGGTGTCTGAGAGCCAATGATTGGGTCTGGTCAGCAAGGCATTGGTTCTAACTGGAAGATGCCCTCCGCAGCCCCACCATCATTTTGTCCCTGAGGCTTCTAAATCTGCCTGGTACCAGAACGGCGGGTCTCCCAGGGCCTTGTGGGACTGGCCTGAATGGAAGCACCCATTTTTCCTTAAGTCTTCCAAACCATAGTCGCTGGCACAGCCCACAAATAAATGCAGTCTTTGCTGTTGTGTGATTGTCGCTAGCCTTATGTAATGGAGTATTCCACATGGATGATTCCGTTCAGTTCTCAGAATTCTCCCGCAGGGTAGGAAAGACTGTCACCACCAGCCACCCTCTTCAGCACTCTGCGTCCTTGCCCTGTCCACATGGAACATCCTGTTTGCAGGACTTCTTTCGAGTTCTCCCCTGCTGTCCCCTCCAGGGGGTGAGAGGCCTAGTGACTGGAGTGGAGTTTCCTGTTGCCTTGTTTTATTTACACTGGGGATGAATCTTCTTTGGACAGATAATACCCCTTGATTAAAGAGTGAAGTTGAGTCTATAGAACTGGAAATGCAGTCTGTCTAGAAGGAAAAACCACAGTCCTGGGCACATCTCACAATGTCTGCAACTTTTCATCATGGCTGCCAACATTTTGTTTAAAAAGTTAGCAACTAATCTTTTGAATCCTATCATCATGAGTGGTGTTCTCTGAGGCTTCTAAATAGACCCCAAACAATGTATCTGTTTCTCTCTGGCTACAGGGGACTGGAACAAATTGGGACCCCAGCATCTGTTTGACCGGCCTGTTTCTCAAGGCCTAGAACCAGGTGGATCAGGCCGCTTCGCTGATCTATGAACATGAGTGGGGAGAAGGAAGACACTTCGTTCAGCATCCTCAGAATTTACGATGAACCAGAGGAGAGGAGGTATGAACCAGAAAGCTCTGGCATTTCCTCCCAGCCTGGGTGTGAAGCACAGTCCCAACTGGATGGGGGGTTACGCCCCAGTGGCCCCAGGGTGCCCAGCGCAGCACGGCCCAGTTTATCAGGAGATGAGCTCTCTGACTCCTCTGCGGTGGGCCCTCCAGGCCTAGTCAGGTCTGAGCTCCAGGCCAGCTGGCTGGCTGAGGGGAAGCTGGGAGAAGAAGCAGAGTTTGGCTCTAGGTAGGTCTTCCTTGTGCAAGACAGGTGGAGGGTGCAGGTACTGGCCTGGGGGGAGGGGTCCCAGCACAGAGCTCTCCGTTTCATGTTCTGTCTCCTCCCTCTCTCCTCTCCATTTGTCATAGCAGCTTCCCAGGATCTGAGTTTGGTAAGTCCCACTGGGACAGAACAGTGTGGGCAGGGAGGTTGGTAGCTCAGGGTCCCCAGAGGGGGACCAGGAGCAAGGCCCTGGTGTCAGGAGGGTGGGCTGCCTGACAGCCTCTCTGTGAGCGGGTGGGCATTGACATTTCTCTGCAGGCCAGCCTTGTCCTTCGCCTCCTCCCAGTGGAGATGTCTGGTCATTCCTCAGAGCAATTGTAAGTGCCTTCTTTTTAAAAAAACAAAGACACACTTGGGCTCTTTTTCTTCCCCGTTTTCCACCACACAAGAAGCTAGTTGGAAGATGGTGAAGGTGTGCGATGTGTCCACGCTCACGCAGCAGAGGTGGCGGGTGTCCTGTGGCTCCCTGCTTCTTTGGAAGCAGGCTGCCCCTCTCTCTCATCCTACCACCCATCTACAGGGTCTTCTGCTCCCGAGTCACTCCTTCCAGGGCTGCATCCTGAGGCGCTCCGAGCCAGGCTCTGCTCTCACTCAGGGCACTCAGAATTGTCAGAAATGTGGCCCTGTTATTAAGGAGGGAGACCTGGCTGTGGCCTGGGCTCACGCAGAAGGGCTCAATGGTTTGAGGCCCCAGATGAGTGCACCAGAGAGGAGCTGTTGGATGAATGGTCAGGAATGTACTCAGAGGACAGGGGCAGGGAGTCCTGCAAGGATGACGGTGGCCCAGGGCTATGACCCATTCACAGCCACCCCCTCCCCTCCCCAGCCTCCCGTGGCAGATGAAGCAGTGGTCAGGCAGAGGACCCCACGTGCATGCTGGAAAGTGGGTGGACTCTGCCACGGCAAGAAAGTCTTTGCCATCACCATCAGCAGCTCGACTCACCATGTGTACACGTGTGGTCACGGCTACATCCGGGTGTGGGACGAGAGCGCTCTGCATACCTGGAGCAAGGCCCCTCAGGCTCAGCTGAACTTCCCGGTGAGGGGTGTCCTAGAAAGGCTTGGGGGAGCCCGATCATGATTCTGTCAGGAGACTCAGGGCCTGTGCTTTGAGGAGGTGATATGAGAATGTAAACCATCCCTACAGGACCATCAGAACTGTGTCCTCACCTGTAAGCTGTTCCCCGATGAGCAGAGCCTGCTCACGGGGGGGGTGTCGCGGACCCTGACCCTTTGGGATCTGGCACCCACACCCCGCATCAGGGCACAGCTGGCCTCCACAGGCCCCGTATGCCAGTCTCTGGCCATCTCCTCCAATGCCCAGATCTGCTTGGCTTGTTTCAAAGGATTCATTGAGATTTGGGATTTGCAGAACCAAATTCTGATCAGGTATGACCTTGGGGAGGTCCCGGCGTAAGGCCTTCGGGAAAGCACGTGACCTTTCTGGACCTGGCTTCTGCTCTCTGTGCAGTAGGACTAGGCTGGTCAGTGTGGGGAACATACCTGGGGTCCTTCTAGGGTCTTTCTGGGCTCAGAACTTCCAGAGGTCCAACCAATGTGCAAACCTTTGAGTTGTTTCCCACCAGGAAGCACGAAGTCCCTGAATATGGGTCCCGATGTGTGGATATCACAGGCAATAAGTTCTGGACCGGAGGTGAAGACACCAGCCTGTATTGCTGGGACCTGAGGAGCTACCAGAAGCTGCAGCAATACAGTCTACACCATGAGGTGCCTGGCCGGCCACCCCTGGGCTGAGTGCGGTGCTCGGTGCTGGACGCTGTGGGTGCTCACGGGTGTGGGGCCCGAGCTCGGAGGTGAGCACCAAGGATGGGTTGGCAGCTCTGAGCACCGACTACACACCTTCTTCCCAACAGATCCTCAGCATTAGCCATGACCCCAGTGAGGAATGGATGTTGGTGGGCCTGAGGACGAGTGACATTATAATCCTGCACACGCACCGGAATGAGAAGTTTAAGGCCATTGTACATAAGTACGTCCGCCACCACAGCCTCAAGTTTGCCTCCTGTGGTGAGTGGGGAGCCAGATGACACCTTGGGGTGTCCTGTCACATTACAGGGTGTCGACTTACTTGTAGAGTTGGGCCCAGCCTTACTTCAGATTCTTAGTTCTTCCCTCTCTAGCCCCAGCACGGCCAGCTCTCACCTCTGTGTTGTCCTTCCCACTGACCACCTGGCTGCGTTTCCTACCACCTCTCTCACCGTCTCCTGCTCTGGCTGCCTTTCCTACCTCCTCTCTCACTCACCCCTCTCCTGCTCTGGCTGCCTTTCCTACCTCCTCTCTCACTCACCCCTCTCCTGCTCTGGCTGCCTTTCCTACCTCCTCTCTCTCTCACCCCTCTCCTGCTCTGGCTGGCTCTGAAATGGGAGCTTCCTCCCCAGAGTGACAGTAAGAGCCAGGCAGACAGAGAGGCGTGAGGCCCCAGCGGGTGGTCCTGTGTTCTGTGATGCTCACCAGGATGCTGTGTGTGGTGGGAGGGTGGGGGCACAGGAGGGAACAGTTTGGGTTGTGCTTCTGGTTTTTATATTTGGGGAAGCGAAGGCAAAGAAACCTTTTCCTTAGTCTAGTCGGGAACAGCTGGTACTAGCATGCAGTGTCTGGCCCCTCCATCTTTCTTTCCTTCACAGGGAGCTATTTTGTGACCACGCTGGACGAGTCAATCCACTGCTTAGCTGCGCCTTCTCTGCAAAGGTTGTTTCAGGTACTGGAAGGAGGGATGTGAAAACCTAGGCACTCGAGCTGTAGCCCCAGACCCCAGTTGATCTGGTCCCAGGGATAGTGCTGGAATGCACCTCTGAGTTGGCATCCAGGGCCGTTTCATAGATGAGGGTAATGAGGACTTAAGGTCCTATAAACTGAGGGACTCCACCTTGAGCCCTGAGGCCTAGCCATCTCCAAACTGAGCCTTGAAAAAGACCTAAATGAAGCCTTCATCCCTTGCCCAAGCCTGGCCTTGCATGTGGTCCTGTTTTTGGTCTCTCTTTTCCTCTAGGAAAAGGAGTCTACAGACATCCTGTGTTGTGATATGTCCTCTGACAACCAGTACTTAGTCACGGGCTCCAAGAAAAGTGCCACGGTTTACCAGCTCTTGTATTGAAGAGGGTGTGCCGTGGTCCTACTGGCAAAGACCCAGAGAAGGCCAGTGTGCTGAGAGGGTGACCTTGGGTGCTGGACAGCGCCCAATGCCTGCAACCCTCCACCTTATCCTCAATGGCAGGTCGTGTATCTGTCCCCTTCCACCCCCTAAACATACCCCTAACCTGCACTCTAGGGTTTGATTGAACAGCTTAGGGATTTTCATTTTGTTATTTTTCTACCACTGATTGCTGGGTTTGGGTGGGGAAACTTGCCTTTGTAATTAATAAAATAGAAAAGCAAAATCCAGAATGGCCTGGCTACATGGTCAGTTTCTTTCCAATGGCAAACTCATTGTGGTGGATTGCTTGTACCTCCATGAAGCGAATTACAGGGTGGGGAAGGATTTCAGACCAGACTTAGTTTTGTTTGTAACTCTTTTGCGGGTGGGGTCAGAGAATTCTTGGAATTTAAGAAGGCTGGAGAAGAAATGTGTGTACATAGAAACTTTCAGGCTGAGTCAGTCGGTAGACCAACAATGCTTAACTCCTGACCCAGGTTAGGGTTCCATGACCTGGTCTAACAACCATAGAGGAAGGGCTCTCTGTCCTTTTAGCTTCCTACTTCATGACACCTGCTTTATGTGCGTCTTAGGAAGTCCTGATCCTATGTCTGGCATTCAGTCCCAGTCAAAAGCTGTTTCTCTCTGTTTCAGGGCAGCTCCCTTGTGTTTGAGGATGGGTGATGTGATAATGTGTGTCTTGCCTTCTCCACGATGAAAAAGCCAGACAGGCCTCCTTTTCAGTCCCCTTCCATCCTGCCTCCTCTTTGCTTGGTGTTGGCCTGGCCGAAGGAGAGCCGCCCACTAAAGATTGTAGCTTAGAGCTGTCACTAGGAGGGGCTGCAAAGCCAGGGACCAAGTGGGCCATCCTTTGCATTGAGGTGGTGTCGGGTACCTCGTTCTTGCTGCCGGATCACGAGTGAAGAATGGATCTCATGCCTGGGCCAAGGCTAAAGGAGTAGGGGTGTCCCCTCCAGGTTCTCTGTCCTCTTCCACCAGCTCAAGGCGAATGATAGGGAAGCCGTAGAGGACCTTTGGGCGATGAGGTGAAAGCATCCTGTGTCCACAAGTCAAACGTGGAGAAAAGTTGCCCACTTTGGACTCTTACATGGAAGAGAAGTAAACTTATGTTTGAGCTATTTTATACATTTTGGAGTCTATTTGTTACTATAGCACTGAAAATAGCCAACTTAAAGGGCTAGGTAATAAATATTTTAGGCTTTGCCATGTGGCCTTTGCCCCAGTTACTCAGTTGCACTGCTGCGGCATGAAAGCAGCCACAGACAATACATAAATGAATGCATGGCACTGTGTTCCAATAAAACTTTTTTATAAAAACAGGCAGTGGCCAGATTGGTCTGCTGGCGGTGGTTTGCCTACCTGCTATATATAGCCAGTGTGCCTCTAAATAATATTGGTAATTAGCAGCCATGGGAAAATATAATATAGAGGGTAGAAGCCAACAGTAGATCTGTCCTACCACGGTATAGGAACAATAGACTCCAAAATTTATGTGCACTGATGGATGAATGCAAATCAAACCCATGGTGATATATCACTTCATACCTGTGAGGATGGCTAAAATAAAAAAAGACAGACAATAACAAGTGTTAGTGACGATATAGAGAAATTGGAATCCCCATACATTACTGATGGGATTAGAAAATAGTGCAGCCACTTTGAAAAAGCTTTTAGTTCTTTAAAATGCTAAACATCAAGCATTTTATGACCCAGCAATTTCACTCCTAGATATATGTCAAAAAGAATTGAAATCAAAGACACATAAATTGAGAGAGTAATAGTTGGGAGTGATAAAAAATTCTAAAATTTTTTCTGGAAAGTAGGTAAAAGTCCCAATTAATAGTAATCTTGATAAGTCAAGGAGTAGCGTTGTAATTTCTAATTGCTAAAAGAATATTAAATAAGGGTATAGCTTCTAATCTAATGGAGAGAAAATTCTGAACAATAGAACAATATTTTATATTTATTATTAATATAATTTTATTTATCACATTAATACTACATTATTTAATGTTATAATAATCTATTATTAATATATATAAAATTATATAATAATGATAAAGCAATCCAAACTAATGATAAAGCAGTACATATGTTTATATGTAAAAGCAACAAAGAACAGGCAGAACAAGAAAAGTTTATTAAAATGGTCAATTTAAATTCAAATATATAAATAATTATAGTGAATGTAAATAGAGTAAATAATCCTATTAATCTGTTGATATTCTATGACTGGATTTTAAAAAGTCTCAAATCTACATGTTTAAAAGATATTAAAACATAAGGATACAAAAAATATGGAGATAAAAGCAGACATTTCATGTACACATAAATCAAAGCAGGCTGATTTATTAATTTTAGATTACATATTCTCTAAAACAGCAATATCAGATAAAAGCAAACACTTTATAAATGTTCAATTCATCAGAAAGATACAAAAATTTACTGTTTTATGGATTTATTAATGAAGCCTCAAAATTTATAAAGAAATTTGACAAAATAGACAAATCTCTCAGTAACCAATAGTTTAAACAAAAATTAATAACAATATAGATTAAACAGACTACATAAGAGTTGAATGATTAGAAAACTTAGACCAATTTATATATAACCATTACAGAATACGTTTATATTTTTTAATTTTTATTTTTTTACAGGGACAGAGAGAGTCAGAGAGTGGGATACATAGGGACAGACAGACAGGAACTGAGAGAGGTGAGAAGCATCAATCATTATTAGTTTTTTGTTGCCGTCACAACTTCTTAGTTGTTCATTGATTGCTTTCTCACATGTGCCTTGACCACCGGCCTTCAGCAGACTGAGCAACCCCTTGCTGGGGCCAGCAACCTTGTGGTCCCAGCTGACGAGCTTTTGCTTAAGCCAGACGGGCTGTGCTCAAGCTGGCGAGCTTGGGGTCTCGAACCTGGGTCCTCCACATCCCAGTCCGATGCTCTATCCACTGCACCACTGCCTGGTCAGGCCAGAATATATTTTATGACCACAATAAAATTAAGATAGAAATGAGCCTGACCAGGCAGTGTGGCGCAGTGGATAGAGCGTCGGACTGGGATGTGGAGGACCCAGGTTCTAGACCCAGAGGTCACCAGCTTGAGCCCAAGGTCACTGCCTCAAGCAAGGAGTCACAGTCTGCTGTAGCCCCCTGGTCAAGGCACATATGAGAAATCACTCAGTGAACAACTAGGGAACCTCAACGAAGAATTGATGTTTCTCATCTCTCTCCCTTTTTGTCTGTCTGTCCCTCTTCCTGACTCTCTCTGTCTCTGCCACAAAAAATAAGAATAATAATGAGAACTAGAAATGTTCCTATTTTTTAAAATTATTTTTATTACTTATTGATTTCAGAGAGGGGAGAGAGTGAGAGAGAGAGAAGGGGGAGGAGCAGGAAGCATCAACTCCCATATGTGCCTCAACCAGGCAAGCCTAGGGCTTCAAACCAGCGACCTCAGAGTTCTAGGTCAAGGCTTTAATCCACTGTGTCACCACAGGTCAGGTGAAATGTTCCTATTTTTTAAACTAAGAAATAGCTAATACAGACTAAATCACAAAGTAGTAGTTGGAAAGCTATTGTAAACTGAATAATCAAAAATGTAAGGATTCGGGGGACATCTCACTCACTAGCATATGTTGTCAGTTTGGCTCAAATAAAATCTTATAAAAACAAACCAACAAACCAAAATAGAAAGATTCCTTTAAAGCTATAGTTAGAGCTTGGTCCAAAGTGAAAGATTCCTCTAAAGCAGTGGTTCTTAACCTTTGTTGAGGTACCGAACCCACCAGTTTCATATGCGCATTCATCGAACCCTTCTTTAGTGATAAATAAAATATGATTTTTTTTTTCCAAATTCAAGACATAGGTATATGTTTTTTTACTGGTGCACAAAATGAGCCGTGCATGAACATCACCTTGCTCAAAGAACAAAACCAACCAAGTGCATGAACTCACAACAAATTACAGTATTACTTTATTCTGGCCTCCCTGGCAGAGACTTCTCTGAAACCCTGAGACCGACTCATCGAACCCCTAGGGTTCGATAGAACCCAGGTTAAGAACCACTGCTCTAAAGCTATGGTTAGAACTTCGTTATTCCCGGATCAGCAGTGCCCGGCCCCAGGGTGCTCTCCTGGGCCAGGAGGGGGGACCAGCACTGCCAGCCCCAGTCTTCAGGCCTCTGGAAAGCAGGGTCTAGAATGGAGTGGAGATACGGTCTGGGGCGATAGCTGGAAAAGAACCTGGGGACAAGGTCTTGCTCCCAGTAAAGGAAATTGGGGGAAAAGGAAACCAGAAGTGATCTCTAGGATTCTAGGAGATTGATTTTAACAGGTGGCGCCAAAGGAATTGAGCCCCTGAGCCACGATAAATCCATTTCGCCGCAGTCGCGCCAACACTGCGTATTTTTTCACTCGTGAGTTTTTATTCTTGGGAGCAGGAAACGGCGATCACCCGTGTGGCTGTAACGTCCACAGGAAAACAGCAGTGCCCTCTCTGAGGCTCGAACTCAGGACCTTCAGATTATGACTGACGTGCTGCCTGCTGCGCGAAGAGGGCCGCTGGAAGGCGCCTCTCCTTTGTCACTAAAGAGTGAATGCCTTCAGCCCCTTTCCCCGGCTCAGTTCCCCCGGAGTGTCGGTCTTTCCTGGCGGAGACCCGGCGGGTCCCCGGCCGCCCGCGCCTGCGGACACGTGGGAATATTGCGGGCAGGTGTGGAGGGACGTGCCCCGCGCGGCGGCGTCGCGAGCGGATGCGGCCCCGAGTCGCCCCGGCCCGGCGGAGGGGGAGGTGGGCGCGGAGCGGTCGTGCACCGCAGGGCCCCTGAGGTTCGGAAGGTGGAGAGGAGGACGCGCGGGCGCGGTGCGGGTACCGGCCCCGAGCGGTGAGCCCGCGGACACGCGAGAACACGCGCCCGGCTGAGGCTGCGGGGGGGCGCGGACTGGGACCGGTGAATGGCCGCCCGAGCTGAGGTCCGCTGTTCCGACGGCCACCGTCGCGTGGGAGGGCGGGAGAGGAGCTCAGGCCAGTGTTGGGGACTAACGGCGGGTGTCGGGGTGGAGGAAGGCTGCCGGGGGCGCCCCTGAGCCGGGGTGAGCAGGGCCCGGAGCCGCGGCTCGACAGGGGTCGCGTGAGGAGGGAAGAGGGGCTGAGACCGTGGGGCCCAGGAACCCCCAGGCCCCAGGCTGGGTTTCAGGCAGCCGTGAGGCAGGAGAAGGGCAAGAAGATTCCAGAAGACTCGTGGATGTGAAGTTGGTAAGAAAACCGGGAGGGAAGAAACTATAGTTAACCTTGGACTTGAGAGCTTGTTTATTAAACCCCGTGTTTTTGTTTTTTCTCCTCTCTTTCAAATAATTTTGCTTCCTTATGCCATACAGGGGTATCTCATCTTGAAGGGCAAAGAGTGGCACCATTCCCCGTGAGCAGGGTCTTCAATTTTATTGTTGCAAGAAAAGGCAATGGGAAAAAACGATGCAGGATGGATGGGCAGAACATATACCCATCGCTAAGAGGTGCCCCTTTCTTACTGACTCAGGGAAGTTTCTGCTGCCAAGCCCAGAAGGGAGACTACAAGGAAGCTCCACCCCATCCCATTTACCCAAGATTCTTAAGGGGTAAGATGACTATCTTGGACTTATCAGTTTATGCTAGTGTATTCATTCTCTCAGCTCATGTGGAGTTTTTATTACTATTATTATGTAATTGATTTTAGAAGGCCCTGGCTGGATAGCTCAGTTAGTTGAAGGATCGTTCTAACATGCTGAGATTGCGAGTTCGATCCCTGTTTAGGGCACATACAGGAGTCGACCAATGATGGCATGTATAAGTAGAACAACAAGTCGATGTTTCTCTGTCTGTCTCCCTTCCTCTCTTTCTAAAAATCAATAAATTAAAGAGAAAAAAAAATTTAATTGATTTGGGAGAGAGAAAGGGAGGCATTTGTTGCTTGGAGTAACAGTGGTTGCTTCCTGTACATGCCCTGACTGGGGATCAAACCCGCAACCTTGGTGTTTGGGGACAGTGCTCTAACCGACTGAGCTAAGTAGGCAGGGCTGGAGTACTTGTTTTCAGCAGAGTAAGAATACATTTCCATATCTGGTAGAATGAGCCCCTTCCTGCACTTGCCCCTCTGGGTTTGGGTGCTCCATTGGAAACAGGTTTCAGCTCAGCTCTGGTGCAGCTGTTCTCACTGATTCCCTCTCCCTTCTCTGATTTCCTGGGCACTTAGTGATTGTAGTGCACCCTGTGGTTTAAGGTTGTTCTCAGTGTGTCAGTCCTGTCTCCTCCTTGGATTGACTGGGTGCTCTGTGATCCAGGGACAGGATCTGAGCCACCTCTGGGAATACCACATACAGAAGGATGGGTCAGGTAGGTTCCACCCTCTGCTT
Source organism: Rhynchonycteris naso (assembly GCA_037038555.1). Classification (NCBI taxonomy): domain Eukaryota; kingdom Metazoa; phylum Chordata; class Mammalia; order Chiroptera; family Emballonuridae; genus Rhynchonycteris; species Rhynchonycteris naso. The sequence goes on from CM073001.1 coordinate 21,711,496, forward strand.
CCATCTCCTGTCCAGACTTCGTACTGGAGGGAAAGTGTGCAGTGGGCAAAGAACACTGCAGGGAGAGGCTGCAGCTTGGCTTTGCTCTCTCAGCTACTTCCCAAACTTGACCTTGTGGCTTCCTGCCTTGTTCACTCTGGGGCAGTCCAAATTCTGCCCCAGCAGTCAGAGGCAGAAGCTGACTGTGGGGCGGGGCGGGCAGCTCCCCCAGCAGGCGGGGTTCTTAGGTGTTATTAGAACTGTGCAGCCAGGGCTCTCCCCACCTCCCCCCTGCGAAACTGCAGAGGGACAGACTTGGTTTGTTCTAGGAATCTCGCTAGTTACACTTTTCCAAGTGTCCTTGCATCTAATCTTGAGAGGCTCCTCGCAGCCTTTGGAGAAATATTCCTCCAGGCCTACAACCGTAAGGCTGACCCTCTGCCTACCATCCAGACAAAACAGACCGTGCACTGTCCTGTAGATCCCTCCAGTGCCTTCCTGCTCCCAGCCGCGGCTCTGACCTGCCTCCTGCCTGCTCCCTCATCCTAACCGGATGGCCTCCATCCACCACGCCCCTCCTTCCCTGGACTCCTCTTGCACAGCGGCCCCGGAAGTGGCAGATTGTTTCTTTCTCCATTATTGTTTTGCTCCTTTACTCTTCCCCTGAGATGATTTCTCTTTCCCTGGGCAGAGGTTGGTTTGGAATTTTCTGGATCCTCTGTCGCAGATACACAAGAACTAGTTTTAGCTTATTGATGTCTGAAATGTGCAGCTTGTAGACAGGCCTATGTATAAGGTGACCAACTTTTTTACAATGAAAAAGAGGACAAAATAAATTGAAGAAAACAATACGTAAATAAAAGAAACATTTTATTCATTGCAACAACAATACACTATAGCCTGACCAGGCGGTGGCGCAGTGGATAGAGCATTGGACTGGGATGCAGAGGACCCAGGTTCGAGACCCCGAGGTCACCAGCTTGGGCATAGGCTCATCTGATTTGAGCAAAAGCTCACCAGCTTGGACCCAAGGTCACTGGCTTGAGCAAGGGGTTACTTGGTCTGCTGAAGGCCCATGGTCAAGGCACATATAAGAAAGCAATCAATGAACAGCTAAGGTGTCACAATGAAAAACTGATGATTGATGCTTCTCATCTCTCTCCGTTCCTGTCTGTTTGTCCCTGTCTATCCCTCTCTCTCTCTCTTTCTCTGTAAATAAAATAATAATACACTAGAATATGATAAATGCATAATAAAAACATTTGTAATATTTTATATTGTAATTATGCTTACATGCCTATTAATTTTTAATAATAATTGTAAGAAAAAAGTACTCATTTAGATACAAAAACATCACATCACACGCAATGGATTGACTCTACATCGATCAAATATGGACATTTAGAGATTAGTCTTCCAATATCAAAAAGGAGGACATGTAGGAGGATACTTTTTGAGGGAGGACAGAACTTACAAAAGAAGGACTGTCCTCCGTAAAGGAGGGCGATTGGTCACCTTACTATATAGCACTTGTAGATCTGAGGGTTCAGTGTTGGGGTGGGATGGGTGAGGGTGGGTGAGTGATGAGAACTGCAGGAGACATGGCCAAGGCCAGAGAGGAGAGGACCTGTGAGAAGAGGCAGATACTACCTGTGGAGAGGGAGTTGTAAGGATCGGACAATAGAAACCCCCCAGGACTGTAGTGGGAAGGGAGTGAGATGTGGAGGGACAAAGCAGGCACCAGGGAATATGAAGGGGGGCAGCCTTTGTTCCTCACCTAGGAGCTTTTTTACCACCTTCTTCCCTGCTTCATACTTAGCTCAGATATGATGTCCTGACTTTATCAGCAAGGTCCTGGGAGATCCTGCAGGGGACACAAATAAGAAAGAAGAAATCCCCGGGGAGGGACAGGGTCATGAAATCCACCACTATGCAGCTTGAGGCTGCCCAGTTGTGAAAAGAATAAGGAAGATTTTTATGAACTCACATGGGGTAAATTTCAAGATATACTATTAAGTAAAAAACTTTTTGGGCAGCCCTGGCTCAGTTGGTTCGAGTGTCACCTGGACACGCCACAGTGTAGTTTCAGTCCCTGTTCAGGGCACATACAAGAACTGACCAATGGCCTGACCAGGCGGTGTCACAATGGATAGAGTATCGGACTGGGATGTGGATAACCCAGGTTCGAAACTCCCAAGGTCGCCAGCTTGAGTGCTGGCTCATCTGGTTTGAATAAGGCTTACCAGCTTGAGCCCAAGGTCGCTTGCTTGAGCAAGGGGTCCCTCGGTCTGCTGTAGCCTCCCCACCCCCAGTCAAGGCACATATGAGAAAGCAATCAATGAACAACTAAGGTGCTGCAAGAAAGAATTGATGCTTCTCATCTCTCTCCCTTCCTGTCTGTCCCTATCTGTCCCTCTCTCTGCCTCTCTGTCCCTGACACACACACACACACACACACACACACACACACACACACACACACACACACCCCGACCAATGAATGCATAAACAAGTAGAACAACAAATCAATGTATTTCTGTCTCTGCCCCTTTTTCTTTCCCTTCAAACAAAACAAACTCTTAAGGGCAGATGATCTATAGTGTGTACATAAACAAGAAAGGATTATAAAAATAAACATGTCTCTGGTCATTTGTGCAAAAAGAAACCATGAAATTAGTCAACTATAACATGTGGGTGGAAACGGATGGAAAATGGGTAAGTAGAAACAGGGGAGAGGGAGAAGGCGGGTGTGTCTTTTCATATAGTTCTGACATTTGGAAACATGGTCATGTTTCTTTAACACCCAAAATAAATAATAACCAACCAGGATGTAGAAGTAATCTGAAATGGATTAGAAAAGAAACCCATGAACCTTGTTGTATGCCAAATAAACAATACAATGTGTCCATAAAGTCATGGTGCACTGTTGACCGGTCAGAAGTGCACCATGACTTTAGGGACACACTGCCTAAAGGGGATAGGGAAGAAAATAACTCAGCCATGTAGCTGGTGAAACAATATTTCTTTCTCTTTCTTTCAAATGACAGAGTGACAGACAGCGGGACAGAAAGGGACAGACAGATAGGAAGGGAGAGAGATGAGAGCATCAATTCTTTGTTAGGCCACCTTAGTTGTTCATTGATTGCTTTCTTATATGTACCTTGACTGGGGGACTCCAGCCAAGCCAATGTCCTGTTGCTCAAGCTGGTGACCCCATGCTCAGGCAGGCAAGCCTACACTCAAGCCAGTGACCTCGGGGCTTGAACCTAGGTCCTCTGTGTTCCAGGCTGATGCTCTATCTACTGTGCCACTGCCTCATCAGGCATGAAACAGTATTTCTATCAGATAATGTAAGTCTGGAAACACAGTCTGCCCATAGATGGATTTCATTTAGTATTGTGTTTTTCACAGGGGAATGGTGTAGCATTTCTGAAAGTCTTTTCTGTAATGTATTCTAGGACTGAGCGTGGAAGAGGCATGTTTCTTGAGGGGAAGGAGGGAGGGAGGAGTAAGGGGAGGACGAGGGCTGGAGTGAATGCTGGGTGTTGTGTTGGAATCAAAGGTGTCAGGAAGAACTCCTGGTTGTCACAGTGCCAGTGAGTTTGAAGCACTCAGAAAGGATGGGGACTGTTGGAAGGACACAGGAGCTCACTTGAAAGTGCTGCCAGTGGTCACATCTGGGATCCTTTTGGAAAAATAAAATTGATAGTAATGGATTATAGCTTGTTGGATAAAATAAACGAGTTCATTCTGATAGAACTAAATGAATAAATATGTGGCCATGTATACACAGATGTGTAGATGTTATGTATCGACTATATCTGCATATTTATATACTGAGAGGTGATTGGGGGGGGGGGAATTGCCATTTGGCAAACTGCCAAATAATGATACCGGCAGGTAAGAATCATCAAGGGGAAAGACTGATTCTCAGTGGAAGAAACCTGCCACATACCAGTTTTTTCAAGTCAGCGACGTTGAAACCGGTGGTAAGGATACATGTTGATGTGAAGTGCTGAGGACAGAGCATCACTTAAATCACTTCTGTGTCATTCCTGCCCCGAGTGCCTCGTCCAGATTTATTCACCAGGAAATAGCAGGTAAACCCACACCGAGGGGCAGGCCACAACATCACTGGCCAGTCCTCTTCCAGAATAGCATGGTCTGGTCTGCTGAGCAGTTGGGCTGTTGGAATGCTGGGGAAGTGAATAATCTAAGAGGCAGTTGGGAGGCAGCTCTGAGCAGAGGGGACCGTTGGGGGAGTGAGAAGGCTGCCGGAGAAGGATGATGGTCAGGGGAAAAGTTTCAGAGCTTAGAGGGCCAGGTGAACAGCAGTGCTGGGAGCTGAACAGGGCTGCTGGGCGGGACACTGGGCTGAGGGCGCCCCCGAGGCCAGATTCCTGCCCACAGGACTCCACAGTTGGGGGGGCGGGAGGCCAGCTCGGCCATGCAGTTAAGCCATGCTGAACTAGACTAGATATAATGAACTTAGTGCTGGAATGGGAAGAGGGGTGAGCTCCCTGAGTGAGGCGGGGTGGGGCCTCAGGACTGACTGGTTTCCAAGGAAAGACATCCATGCGGATATATCCTGCTGGCCTTTGGAAATCTATCGGTCAAAGGGGAGATAAAGGCTCAAATCAGAGTAGAGGTTGGTCACACAATAGTCAGAGGAGGAGTTAGTGAGGGAGAAAGCGCGCTTCAGGGGCCATGGAGGGGCCACTGGGACATCCAGCGCAGTCCCACCCTGGAGGCCTCACAACAGCGTGGTTGGGAGCAGAGGCCGATTTAACGTCAGGCGCACCAGGCGCGCGCCCTGGGCCCCGACTTCTGAAGGGCCCCGCAAAATCCCAACTTCACACTTTTTTTCAAACGACACCAAGTTTGGTTTCATATGTGCAATTTTAACATTAATAGTACATACTATTTTTTATTTATTTAAGAATAGGGTTAACATGTCTTTTTACTTTTCCTGTCTATCTTTTTTAAGGGGCCCAATATTTTCTTCTGTGCCTGGGAGCTTCAACCAGGAGGGGTACTGGGTCCAACAGCCTGATTGAAACCCCTCTTGGGTGCATGTGGGAGCTCTGTCCTTGAGTGTCCTCACCTTTAAATCAAGCTCTGAATGAAACCTAACTGAAAGCGTTGTTGTAATGGGCTCATGTAAACTGCTGTAATGTATGTACAGTACTTCACGAATGTTACCATTAATTAAGGGGCAAGAAGAGATTGAAGGAGCGAGTCAAGGGGCTGCAGAGGATACCAACGCGTGCACATCACTGAGGCCCTGGGCAGAACAGCTTCTAAGAGGGATGCAATCTTCATGATGCTGAGTGCCAGCTAGATGCCAGGTATGGAACGTGTGTTATCACAGATGGTTCTCACTGTGACCCTTATGAGAGAGTGTCTCTTAACATCCCCACTCTATGATGTGACACGCTCAAGGCCACAAGAACATACTTATAATTCCTGTTTTCATCTAGACCTTGAGTATCAAGTGGCCCTTGGGTTAGAGGCTGGCCTCCCGTTGAAGATGGTCATCTGTAGGATATCTTCTAAGGGCCAAGACAGCCAAATACTGGTGACTTTGAGATGCACGAACCTTAAGCCATGTCCTCAAGTGAGCTCCCAGTGTGAGGGTTCCTGTCATTCCTTCCTCCATTGTTCCAGAGGGTCTTTCCAAGGCCAGTTCTCCTCCCCTGGCCCAAGCACCTTCCCTGGTTTCCTGTGGCCTCCAGCCCAGGGACTGAGTCAGCTCTACCAACAGTCCTCTTGTCTGCTTTCAGGGCCTTTTTCTGTGCTCAGAGCTGCCATCTTCATCTCTCACTGCTGCCGGTCTTCACTTGGAGCCCCGGTCACTGATCCCTTTCCTGCTTATTAATACCCTTTGTTCATCTTGGTCTTTTGGTCTGAAATGCTGCCCCTCCCTGTACGGGCTACTGAAATCCAAGTCTCTCCCCTCACAAGCGCAGCATGCAGGAAGTCTTTTCAGGGTACAGCTCTGCACTGATCATTCTTCTTCTCTGTTTTTCTAGAATTAGAGACCGTCCCATGGCGTGACTCAAGGTGAGAGGCTGTACTTGACTCATATCGCGTGTGTGTCCTGAGTTATACACGAGGACCGAAGCACCGTGAGCCAGGGGTGGTATTTGGGAGGCCCACAGTTCATGTGCGGAGAGCCGTGGGGAAGTTCCAAACCCCACCAAACTCATGCCACTGTTTATTGCCATCTGGTGCTCAGGCCCAACACTGGGCTGGAGGAGCAGGGTGCTGTGGACCGGGATCAGGGCCTTGAGGTCTGTGCCATCCCACCCAGTGTGTGGTGAATGATCGTGAGCAAATGGAGTCTTCCCTCTGGGCTTGGGTCTCTGCGTCTGTCAACTATAGATATTATAGATACGCCACTGGACTAGAAATGCCCCAAGGCCCTTCTGGTTATTGGGACCAGCATTCCTCTTATCTGTGTGAATTTCCTGGAGATCTTGAAATGCAGATTCTGATTCAGTAGGTTTGGATGGGTCCTGAGATTTTGCATTTCTAACGATCTCCAGATGCTGGTGGTTTGTAAACCATGCTTTGAGTTGCAGAGGTCTCGCCTGGTGGGTCTCCGCCCTCACTGAAAAGTAGAATGGTGTGAGGGGTTGCTCCTCCTCTACCTCTTTCCCTAGCTTAAAAATTAAAAGTTCCTCTGGTAAGCCCAAAATTCTGATGCTAGGGTTGCATCCAGGCCAATTTAATCAATTTATGGAGTTGGGAGTCTGGCATCAGTGTTGTTTAAAGCTCCTTAGGTGAACCCAGTGTGCAGCCAAAGTTGGGAACCGCTGCTGTACCTGGTGGGCAGTGAATGTAGACAGATGGGCTGTTTTCAGTTAAAGCTTTTGTCTCCTGCTGCCTCCTGGTGGCCATCTTGTTCCTGCACACTCACACTCAAGCTGTTTGGAATAGTGAAGTAATGCTGCTGCCCAGGGAGAGAGGGCTTCCCTGTGCTGCCAGGACCCACTCTCAGTAGTTGGCTCCTCCCTGCCCTTGTACTTAACAAAATTCTTTAAACCCTCAGCTTTCCTGGCAGGGACCACAAGAAATTTGTGAGGCTGATCTAAGGTTTGGATTGCTCAGCAATTAGACAGCAGAGGGCACTCTGGCCTCACCTAGGTTCATACCTCTGATGCCTTAATCCTCCCTCCCCTTCTCTCTCCTTCCTTCCCTCCCTATCCCTGTCCCCCTCCCCTCTCTTCCCTCTCCCCCTCTTCGCCTCCCTTTCCCAAAAATGCTGACCCCAGTAGAAATGCAGCAGCTTCCAGGCTGCTGGCTGGTGCGCAGTGGGGTGGGGTGGGGGAAAGGGTACCAGTCTTCACAGCATGCTTTCTGTGAGGTGAGGAGTAAGAAGACCTGTTTCCCTGTTTTGACTCCACCAAGTTGTAGGGTTCATCCCTACCAGCCTGTTCTAGGGCACAGAGCACGCCCCAGATCATTCTGGGCTGTGGTGGTGCCATACTGTCCATCCAAGCTTTTGTACATTGCCCGTAGTGGACCGGAAGTCACGGAAACCAGCCTTTCCCCGCTGTGGGGACTGGTCCTAAGCTGGGCACTTCCCATGTCCTTCCCCAAAGCCACCAGGCACAGCTTGTGGGCTAAGATACCCAGTCAAGGGAAGGAGCTGGGGCCCCTTGAGAAATGAGCCCAGATAGCGTCCAGAGGAGGGCAGTATGAGGCCTTTTCTGTGAGTTGTCAAAATACTCCCAACAGTATGACACATTGTTTCTGTCCATGAGTGTCCCATTTCAGTAAGAAATATCCAGAGAAGGGATGCTCCCTTGACTGAGATAGTGCTTGTCTCAGAAAGGGGCAGGTGACAGAAAGGAACAGCAGGGTGATGGGGAGCTTAGCTTTAAAATAATGGTTACTGGAGAGCATTATGCTTCATGAACTAAGCCAGTCAGAGAAAGACAAGTGCCATATGATTTCACTCATATGTGGGGTCTAATGAACAGAATGAACTAACAAGCAAAACAGTGACAGACTCATAGAGAGAGGGCAGGCTGACAGCTCATGGGGGTGGAGTGGGGGATTGAGCAAAAAAGAAAAAAGTAATGTTTTCTCCTTTGAATAAACTGGTCTGGTGCACATATGGAAATGGGTGACAGCTGTTAAATCTGTTGTTTTCTGAAACAAAACTTTCAGATTTGTGTATGTGTATTTGCAAACTAAGAAAAATGTGCCTCTGAACAAAGTTTGGTTGAACACAGTTTCTTGATTGTCACAGGCCTCCAGGGACACAATAGTGCCACACTGGGTGGCTTTCAGCAGGAAACCTGTGATCAGACTGAAGGGTGACCACCTGGAAATGAGGACAGAGGCTGAGAGCCCCGGGGCTCGAGCTCGGCCATCAGTCCCTGCCTGCCCCACAAACAGCCTCTTGCGATGAAACTAAAGCAGAGAGAGACCGAGGGAAAGCCAAGGACAGGTTTAATGGAGGAAAAATAAGGAAACCTCAAGGATTCGCTATCACTCATTAATTTCCAGATGTTGGTTAGCTGCTGGCCTCAGGAGGACAGAGAGGGCCTGGCGGGCCCTCTGTGCTGGTTGGATGTACAGGCGTCAGGCCTTGGAGCTGACATGCTCCCCCCTCGCCCGTGAATCAGCCAGTGGTGCGGCTGGGCATGCTCTCCTCTGAGGGGGAGAGTGTGACCCGGATGGAGCTCCCGCTAGTGCTCCCAACCTGGAGTGCCTAGGGCTGTGCCTGTGGCTCTGCCACCAGCTGGCTGCCTCACCTTTGAAAAGTTATATGTACTCTAGTCTTCTTTGTTACATGGCCATTCTAAGAGTTCTAACTGGGTTGGATGGCTATGAAGTTTAAATATGGTAAAAGGTACCAAAGGTTCTTTTGAGAGGGGGTTCTTTATTGACAAGGATAAAAAAAGTTGGAAAAATCTCTAAAAAGAGTACCTGACCTCACTATCCTTGGGTGCCTGGTATTGGGGGGAGGTTTTATGAATGGGTATCAGGAATTGATGACCCACCCTCCTGCCCCAAGCTGTAAAGCTTTGTGTCTGCTTCTGTGCTTATAAATACTTTATTCCCCAATGGAAGAGTCTATAGACTAACTTAGGGGTCAGGACGCATGCGGATGGCTAGGGATTTCACAGGCCTTTATTTTCGACCAGTTTCTCCACCTTAGCACTATTGACATTTGGGGAGGGGTAATTCTTCGTCTCGGGCGGGAGCATCTGTGTATTGTGGGATGATTAGCAGCATCCCTGGCTCTCCGCATGAGATGCCAGAGCATCCCCTCCAAGTTGTGACAATCAAAAATGCCTGCAGACATTGCCGAATGTCCTTGGGGAGCAGAGAGGGGACAAAATTGCCTCTGGTTGGGAATCACTGCTTTGCTATGTCCTCTCTGAAGTGAGCCCTAGGTAAGTGGCTGTTATTTGCTAGGCTGGAGTTCAGCAAGATTGCTTTTCTGAGTGTTGGTGGTCTCTGCCTACTTCTGTGTACCGTCTGGAGAGTCCAGGGACGTCATGGCACAGGGATTTTCCAAGCTGATGGACTGCAGACTCCAAACCACAGCCTGGGTCATTCACATGACCGGTTCTTGATGCTGCGGGCCGCTGGACTGACTGCCACTCAGTTTTCATCGCATTTTTTTGTTGTTGTTGTTCAAACGTCAAGGATTTTTCAAGCATTAGCTACACTCTCCTTTACTATTAATTAAATCCTGAGCTACAATTAAAATTAAACGGTTAGTTCTGTGGGGAACAAGGCCTTGAGGTAATCTTTTGTGGTGAATACTAGTTGTATTTTTTTAACCACAAACCTCAGAATAGATATGGTTCTTCATTTGGGGTAAGGCCCTGCGGGAAACTGATATGAAGGCAGGGTTGGCAGCATCGGAGGTCCCCACCCTTTGGGAGATGCTGTAAAGCATCCTGCTTTGGGCACCCTCAGGCTGGGACATCTAGATACGATGAGGTTCTCAGACTACTTTTTTTTTTTTTTTAAATGATCACTTGTCTTTCAGGATCCGGTTTAGCTCTCCTCTTGCTTAACTCCTTGTATACCTACTCTAATATTTTCCCAGTAATTCCAAATGACTCCAGGATGTGTTGTTACTCAGGAGGGATGAAGGTTCATTCAGACTTTGGGATAAATGCACATGGAGCTGGCTTCCAGGCAGGCTTTCACACGCGAGTTCATCAGCAGGATAGGCCCTCATTTTGGGGCCCATGGTACCTGGTACCAGGCAGCAAGCTTTGCAAATGCTGTGGATAAAAGAAGGAGCCCCTCTGGGTGTGGATCGCCTCAGACCAGGGGAACCAGGGCTAGCACTTGCCTTGAGTTGTCCCTGTGCTCTGTGGGTTTTGGGCATCTTGTCAGTGACCCCAGGGATGATAAGCCGTGTGAAGCCTGACTCTGGGAGGTGTGCGTCAGTAGCATTGAGTGTGGCCATCACAGTCCTCCCCCTGTAACCATGTGGACCTGTACTGTTGCCTGCACATCTGGTGCTGGGAGCTTGGTGACTAGGATTCCAGATACCATCCCGTGACTCCATAGCTGTGCTGCGACACTGAGAATTGGGTCAGGCGCATGCACCACAGCAGTGTTGTTGGTTGTATTAAAGCATAGAGGTCATTCTCTATGGAGCCAGTGTGGCTGTTACCATGGGAGTCTAAACAGCTGCACTAGGATGCCAAGGGCTGGACATTACAGACCAGGTTGAGTGTGCAGGTCATCATCGATGTGTGGTGGTTGGGATTCTTTTTCTCAAAGGAGCATGGTAGCCACGGAGCTGGGGCATCAGGTTCGTAGTTCATGGCAGATGGCGCTTCCAAGGAGACATTTCTTCAAGCTAGGCAAGTAGCACCCAGGGTTGTGGTGCAAGTCATACCTGTGTGGAGGCCTCTCATTTGTTATATAGACTGTGCGGTCAGTGCCGAGTATGGCCAGTCTCCATGGGGGCACAGTCTGATAGTGCTCACTTGGAATTGCCAGGGAGGACTGCTGAGGAAGATGTCGATGGGGCTGGCCCTGGATTGGCCGTCTTCATCAGAACGGAGTTGGTTGCTCCTTGACCCCCTGAGCCAGTGGCTTTTCTGAGCTTACGTGCAAACGTGAAGGGTTTCAGCAGCGCACAGGGGGCCTCAGGTGAGCCCAAGACGAGGTGTAGAGCGTTCTTCCGTAGGCACAGTCCTCAGATGGGCTGAACCCCGGCGAGGACCTCACTGGTTGGCTCCTCCTCATTGGTGGTGGGAAAAAGCAGTGAAGGCTGTGTCATAATGGTCGTCAGATAGTTTTTTATTCTTTTTTTTTTAAACCCAAGCTTCAGATTGTTGTCCACATATACCCTCTTGGGAAAAGGGAAATTCTTTCTTGGGGACAGCAGTGCTCTGCAGGTTTATGAGGACCCCTAGAGGTGGATGGACAGCGTGGGGCCACAGCAGGCCCTTGGGGTGGGGGTGGCGGTGTCTCCCCTGTGGGCTAGGCCTTTTCATCTCGGTTTGATCACAGAAATCATGGAAATGACAGTTGGCGTATGATGTCCAGCTCTTTAGAAGAGAAGGGTTTCTTGCATCTAGTGGGGGGACCCCAGCTGTACCAGTTAGGAGTCAGGCACTGCACTTGGGGCCAGAGATGACCTCTAGGAGCCGGTGTTGCGGCTTCCTGTCTGGGCAAGGCCCCTTCAGCAAGAAGAGGGGGATGCCACAGGCTGGCTTGTTTGTGCTGGGAGCAAGATTTCACCTGGTGGTTGGGCCAGAGGCGTTCTCTGGTCGCTGAGGGCGTCTTCCAGGAAGTTTCTTGTAACTGTTTACTCCCGTTTGTTGAAAGAGTCTCTCTCTCTCTCCCCCTCCACCCCCCTCCTCTCTCTCCGTAAGTTTTGTCCTGAAAACGTGTCTTGAGTTGGCAGTCCCACCTTCTGGGGCAAGGGCTCTTGAAACACTCTGTGCCATGAGCGGGAGGAGTTCATGGTTTCTCTGTTTAGAACACAGATGCCAGCTTTATGGGGCACTTTTGATTTTCTGATGTTTTTCTTCAGGTCTTGGACTTTCTACTTGCTCATTTTCACTTCCTCAAGCAGCTTCTGCTCTTTCTCTTCCTGACGGGCTGCCTGTCGCTGGGTCCCCATGGCTGGTTGCCCGTGGCCTTCCTTAAGGCCACCGTGGTCTTGCTGTTCACTTTTCAAGTGAGCACCGACCTCCCTCATTGCTTTGCTTTTCCTATTCCTCCAATATTTGCCCGCTGTATGGACACGGCATCTCTCTTGGGTCGGAAGGCTGCATCTTTGTCAGCCCAGTCTTTCCTTCCTGAGCTCGCGTGGGCTGCAGAGCCAGGACTTGCTGCTGCTGGCCTTCGGAAGGCTTGCGTGCTGTCCCTCTTGCGTTTTCAGTAGAGCACAGGTTGTACGCCGTCTCAGCTGCCTTTGCCAGGGTGCCGCGATGCCTCCTCTCCCCGTGTGGAGGAGGAGGAGGCTGCCTCTTTCAAACAGTTGTGGACAGTATTTGGTCCTGGGCTCATCACGATACGACTCATCGGACTTAGTATTTTTCTTATCCTGGGATTCAACTCTGTTCTGACTCACCAGTGGGGTGGAGTGGGCCTGGTACAGGGCACCAGGCCCCTGGGGTGTTTGCCCACCGACCCGTCTCCTCTTAGCTAGAGGACGCTCTGCGGTGTTAGTTCATTTCTACTCTTACTAATTTTCTCCGGAATGTGTGGCCTCCCTGCTTTTTGGGGCCCATTCCTTTTGCCAGTCCTGTTTTTGCTGTGCTTGCTCAGATTCTTAGCTAATTAGTCCAGTGGCATCACCTGGCGACTCTCGCTGCAGTAGCCTCCCTCCTGAGGAGTGTCTTCCTGACTTCAGTGACTCGTGTGAACCTGAGGCCCAGGAAAGTGACACCGGAGAGGGTGTCCTGAGTGGCAGCCCCCTTCCTCAGGACTTAGAGAAGACACTTTTGGGGTGAAGATGAGAGGAGTCCTTTATCTACATGGAAAAAATGGCTGCCGGCAGTATTCCCCGGGGCACCGTGCTGCGTGTGCACACCAGCCCTGGGCCGGGCCCACTGCCCCCTCCTCGGGCTTTAGAAAGTAGATCTGTGTGGTCTGGTGGTACTCTTTGAAACTTCACTTTCTTTTTTAAAATGAACATTCAGAAACCTTGCTTTTCCTTACTTAACCTTTCATTTCCAATTGCAATTTCTGCTCTTAATAAATTTTCACATCCCAATTAAGGGGAATTGGTGAGATTCTGGGTCCTCTTAGGGATGACAGCCCATCTTGTGTCACCAGCTGGGTCCGACGGCTGTGCCCAGGCTGCTGGATCACAAGTGCACTTCTTCCTGTTCCTAAAGGGTGGGCTGCCGCAGGGGGCATTAGACCGAGCACATACCCTGCCCTTGGTCTAATGCCTGGAACTTCTTAATAGTTTTTTTTGAAGGAGGCCCCATATTTTCTTTTAGTGCTGGGCCATATAAGTCATTTATCTGGTTAGTCCCGAAGAGGGCAGTGAGGGGAGAGGGGGCAGCTCACTGGAGAAGGACTTGTGAAAAAAGGCTGGGGTTCAGGAGAGAGAAAGTAGGGGTTGAATACAGAGGGGAAGGGACCACCTTAAAATCAACCAGATGAATAGGCTGAGAGATGAGGCATTGTGAGGGACTGGGAAGGCGAGACAATTTGTGTGAATATGTGATAATTTGCCCCCTGGAGTGCTGTACCATCTCAGACTGGGAGGTGTGTGGGGCAGGGGGGTGGGTCTGCTTCCTTCTTCACTATCTAACCCCACTGTGGGTGTGGCCTGACTCGCAGCCTGGAGTTCATGCTTTATAGGGTAGTTGTCAAGCAGTGACAAACCTCATGACTGAGTGGAGTGACACTGGCATGTGTTTTCTTTGACAAGCTGCAAGTTTCTGGTCCGGGCGCTGGTTTAGCATGACGAAGATCACTGATATTTTCTATTGCTGCTTTAACGTGGTGGAGCACGTGCCCTTTCGTATGCATCTGTAGGCTTGAGTCCATGGCCCCGACCCTGTGGATTGTCTGTGCCTTTTGAGGAACCTTACCTTCTCAGCTTCTGGACTTCCAGTCGGGATTCTTTCTGTCTCTGCTAGGTCACTTTCTCCCTCCACCCCCTCTGCGCACTGTGGGGCTCCAACTCGTGCACCTTAAAGATGTCTACCTAGCAGGGTTACAGACAGCATGGTTGGTCCCACCGACCACTTCTGCTGCTTTCTGCCTGTTTCTCCATTAGGTATGATTCTTCCCACCTGGCCAGCACTCCCACCCTTATTCCTACAACTGAACGTATCTTGGGTCAATGTAGGCGGTCTATATGTAGGCAATATGCTTGTGTTGCCTGTGATATCTACCCAACCCGCCTGCTTTCCCTGTTCTGGGAGCTGCTCCCTCTGAGGCCAGCCCCCTCCGGCCCCCACCACCCTCCATGCTCACTGTGCCTGTATTTGCTGGAGAAAACGCGTCAGATGGAGCATCTCCAGGAGGACCTTGATGCTGGGAGCCCAGGGACCGGTCTCTGCGTGGTGTCAGCTCTGTGCTGGCAGTTATGGCTAGGCTGGGGAGCTCCTAAGTATCTTTCTTCTGGGATGTGCGGGACGCCCTGGGGCAGAGGGGGGATTTAAGCACACTCCTCAGTTCACGGCGGATCATTATTCCCAAGTTCTATTCATCTTTCCTATGAAAGAACTGCATCTTGTACCTGCAATAAGGTGAATTTTGTTCTCTTCATCAGATGTTTCTTTTGCAGTCCGTTCCATTTAAACTGCTGTTCCCATTCCCCTGAAGTAGAATACCAGTCAGTGAACGAGCCTCCCCAGACATTGGTGTAATCGCAGAGTTTTCTTTCTTTCTTTTTTTTTTGGTGGTGGTTTTATTGAGAGAGTGTTAGAAACTTAGAATTTCAACCGTCCAGTCACAGGTTCTCCTGGTGCTCCTTTTCTTTTTTATTTTTCTTGACTTCCTTCATTTGTAAGCCATGACCACCACTATCAGAACATTCATTGTCTTTGCAAACAAATGTTTCTGAGTTTTTCGGGTGCATACCCAGTAGACGAATTGCTAGGTGTACACCTGAAGCCTGTGTGATCTTATGGACCAGGGTCACCCATTAAATTTCATTTCTAAATTTAAAAAAAGAGAGAGAGAATGTTCATTGTCCATAATAGGAAATTATTGCTGGTTACCAGTTTGTTCACTCTTTGTTGAATTAATTGCTGTCAGCAGCAGCAGCATTATGTATGCTTTCTGCTACTTACATTCCACTTGCTTTGTGCTTCTTTTATATTTATTCAGTCAGTGGACAGAGGACTGGACCTTCGGACTGACACAGTGCTGCGTGCGGCAAAGGGTCTGGGGGCTTTGGTGCCATTTCTTATTCTGTTCTTTTTGATACCATGTTTTAAACATGTGGTCTTAGCCCTCTGCATTCTTAAAACTTACTGAGATTACCCAAAGAGCTTTTTGTTTATGTGGGTTAAAACTATCGCTATTTACCGTATTAAAAATGGAGACGGAGCCTGACCTGTGGTGGCACAGTGGATAAAGCGTCCACCTGGAAATGCTGAGGTCACCAGTTTGAAACCCTGGGCCTGTCTGGTCAAGGCACTTCCTGCTCCTCCCCCTCCCGCTCTCTTTCTTTATCCCTCTCTCTCTCCTCTCTAAAATGAATTTAAAAAAATTAAGTATGGGAATAAGAAGATACATTGAATTAAAAAAATAATAAAAGGAAAAAAAAGATGGAAACGGTGATGGTTAAAAAACGCTGAGTCACTTGAAAATAGTCATGATGAACCCATAGCATGTGAACATAAATAACATGTCAGCATTACTGTGAAAATAGTCTTGACCCTACAGACTGTCTTTCCTACAGTAATGTGTCAGTTTGTTACACAGTGTGAAAGGGCGCTATGAAGGATGAAGTTTGGAAAGCAATTTTTATTTGTATTATTTTGTAATACCTGCACCTGGAAAGAAACCATGAAATGTATTATATTTAAGCAAAGGTTGCTCAGGTTTTATGGGCTTGCCTCCTTGGCTTACTGATTAATACCACTGCCTGTTATATGGAAGGTTATTCTAGATGACAGAGATTCCATGCCTCACCAGGGAACTTTTTGGTGCTTTACATTGAATTTTTCATGGTCTAGAATAGATTATTTTAAAACATAATGAACAAAAAACAACTCCTCACTTATGAGCAAAAAACAACTCCTCACTTATAAGCTGTGTGGACTTCTCTGCTCACTTTAATTCTTTTACAACCCAAGCCTGCAAAAGAAAAAAAAACCCAAGGTGTTTTTTTTTTTTTTAATAAAGAAAGTGAAGGTAAATTATTATTATAAATATACAGTGGGTTTTAGCGTATGTATTGGTTGTGCAACCACCACCAAGTGTACCCGATTCCAGAACGTTTTCGAATGAAGACTCCTCCCTGCTACTCCCTCCTCACCTGCAGTCCCTGGCAACCATGAAGCTGCTTTCGGTCTCAGTGGATTTGCCTATTCTGGCCTTTTCGTGCAAATGGAATTAATTACACGACATGTGGTCTCGTGCGATTGGCTTTTTTGCTCAGCACGTTTCTGAGGTTCAGCCATGTTGTAGCATGTATCTGTGCATCATTCCATTTTGGGGGTGACTGATATTCCATTGTATGAATAGACCACATTTTGTTTAGCCATTCATCAGTTGATGGATGGTTGGGGTTGTTACCACTTTTTGGCTGCCATGAATTATGCTGCTGTGAACATTTGTATGTCAGAGTTTATGTGGACATATGTCTTTAATACTCTTGGGTCTGTTGACTTTTAGATGTTATCTCTTAATTAAATGAATAACCAAGGTGTGCTTGCCAGGCACCTGTGATTATATTAAGTGTCCAAATCTCTTCTGAGAACTCTTTAGATTTTACCTTTCCAAATAATTTAATACACACAGAAAAAAAAAAAAAAAGGGGAACTTTCAGGATATCTTTTACCGCTACAATGATCTCTTGAGATTTTCCAGAGTAGCTCAGGGCTACTGTGGAAAGTCACAGATATTTGTTCTTGCACCTTATTAAAAACGAGATGCTAGGAATAATTAGGTCTGCTTGATGTGTTACTATGGTAAGATCTTAATGAGAAGAGTTGTCAGATCAGAAGACATCTTCAGTCCTGCAGAAGTTCAGCTTATATGGACGAAATTAGTTAACGTAGTCCAGAAATTGTATGTTTTACAGGAAGTCCCTGGCCATTTGTCAGTCCCCTACTGCCGGTATGCTTTTACTCTCAGCGGAAACACTCTTTAAAAGTCTTATGAAATAGTTACATACTGTATCCTGATTGGGAAGTTTACATCCTCCCTTCTGACATTATTGGTTACAGTGATAAATTAATCACAGCTATGAAGTCTCTGTCATCTGTTTACTGTGATGCTTGCCTGAAGGCTCAGCTCTAATCAAAAAGGACAGCCTTAGAGCTCATAGTAAGTGACTACCAGCTACTTCAAACCATCCTTAGTTTCAGGGATAGACTCTTGGGTGCAGGCTTCCGAGCTGACCTCACTTAAACCAGTGCTTTGTAACTGCTGGTGTGTGGGCTGGTCCACAAGAAAGTTAACCACCTCGATGTATGAAGATTACAGACACAATGATCTTAGTGGAATTCACTTATGCTCAGGGTGATTTCTGCCTTGGCGATCCCTGAGATAATTCTCCTATTTTTACTGGTCCCCAAGTATAAACAGGTTGAAAAACACCAATTAGCAACTCTCAGACTATACTCCTTGACAAGGTCAGGGTTTCCAGGGCTCTTGTTAGTCCAGAAGCAGATGGCTTCATGACAGCAGACTGCTAATCCACGATCTAATGGAACGAGAAGGAAATACATAGGACTCTAGAAGGGAGGTAGGGATTTCCTTGTGGTTATTTGTTTAAACTATTGGTATTGTTGACTTAATGCTCTGCTTTCCAGATCTGTAAGCCTTTTCTCTTCTTTAGCTCCCTGTAACCCACAACAATTTACTAGACTCTGCTTTTGTAAATGGAAATAAAACTTTTCAAAATTAGGTTTGGTTTTTCATTGGTGTGTAGTGGTATCTTATTGTGGTTTTAACTTGCATTTCCCTAATGGACCTCACCCTGAGATTCTGGGGACTCCCTGATGCAGCTCAGACCACATGATCCCTCTCGGCTTAGTGGGCTGTGGGCAGGTGAACAGGTCAGACGGTGGCTCACTGGGCTGCGCCATCCTAGCTGTGGACAGGATGGCTTCTCTCAGAAAGTCACGTGGCTGGGGAAGAAATGGGGCCTATGTCTGATGCAGGTATGTCCACCCCTCAGTGGTGGTCTGTGTATTGCTCCAGATGGGTTCCTGCATACTGAATACAGGGACACTGCCAAATGTGACCTTGGAGTTAGACCAGCCTGTATTTGAGTCCTAGCTCTGCCACAAGAGATAATTTGTTCATTATCTTGAACAAATTAATGTCTTTGAGCTTTAATTTATTCATCTGAAAATAGTATCCATCTATCTCATGGGATTGTTGTGGCATTAGATGAGGAAATGTCAAAAAATGCATCTTGTAGACAGTCAATAAATGATAGCATTAAAAATATCAGATATTCCTGTTCTAACATCTCTAAGAGCTCTGTGGTGCCAGCAGCATCTGATGACTTGTGGGGTCAAGTGCTCTTTGAGGAGGAGGAGTTAAGTTTGTGGTGGTCTACAACTCCTGGTTGGAGGTTCTCTCCCTGACTGGTGGAGACCACCTGCTCACATTGCTCTCCTATTGTAATAAAGAGCGTGGAGCAGAATTGAGGGATTCATACCCTGGCTCTGGCCCCAGCTGGCCGTGAGACCTTGGGTTTGTTACCTTCAGTTTCCTTGTCTGTACAGAGGAGACAATCACAGCACCTCTCTCAAAGGATTAAGAGAAACAACTCCATAAACTGTTTAGCACAATACCGGAGATGGCAGGAACGAATGTGGAACAAAGAAGTGATGGGTGGATGAAAAGGCAGGCAGTGACACTCAGGTCAAAGCCCAGAGCCCTGTATCCTACGCCCTGCTTCTAGTGGTTACCCTCCCTCCCCCCCACATGAGTACAGGCTCTCTCTTGGTCAAGAAGAGCGGCTCACTACAGAGAGAAGTTGACTACTTGACCAGAATGAGGTGAGCTCCCACAGCAGAACATTTCCATTTTATTGTCTGTAAACTTCTTTGGTAAACAAGAAGACAAGAAAGCCTAAAAGCAGAGGGGCATGCTGAGTCAAGAAGACAAGGAAAGGGCTGGCGCCCTCCACACACAGGAACTGAGAGGACAGCTACCATTAGCAAGGTGGCGGCTGGAATGGGGGAGTTTGGGGTGAAGGGTGGCATGGGGGAGAAGCGGAGGGGAGCAGGGGGGAAGGGTCCACTCTGTTGGATGTAGAAGCCTAATCATACAGCAAATGAGCTCATGCATCACAGCAAAGAGAATCAGGGACCCTCCCCCCTGTGTCCCACCCACCTTCTATGCTGTTAATTGGTACCCCCTGCAGGCAGGGCAGAGGGCATGCCGGTCAGGGTCAGGTGAGGGCTGGGTTGATGTGGGGCTCCAGGAGGCCGGTCAGTCTGCAGCCCATCCTCCACCTCTCCCTGCTCTGCAGGCTGGTGTGCGCAGGCTGCGGGCCAGGGTGGGGTGGAGGAAGAGCACTCATGATCTCATGATCTGGGTACAAGTGGCAGGGCAGCAGGGGCAGAGTTTGGGGGAGGTGGAGAGGCAGCCCCTGTACCCCCTTTACATGGGGGGCTCGCTGCAGAGGACAATCTCCAAGTCCTTGCGGTACAGCTTCCCCGCCTCGGCTAAGGACATGACGCTCTTTCTGTAGTTGGTGAGCTCTTGGATATTCATTTCCTAGGAGACACAGAGAGAGGGTAAGAGTAGGCTCTGTGGGTGGCAGTATCCAGATGGACCGCCTACTCATTCACAAATACACCTGATGGGACCTTCTCATGCCATCACAGTACAGGTAGCACACAGGAAGACAAATCACGGATTGCGGAGTCAGAAAAACCTGGGTTGAAACTTCTTCACTTACTGTCTGCATTGCTTTGGGGAAAGTATTTAACTCGATTTTCAGCTGCCTCATCTGTAAAATGGGTACAGTGATGGTACTTGCCTCACTGAGGAGTCATAACGATTAGAGGAGGGGATGATTAGCCCAGTACCTAACACAGCATGCACTCCAAAAACCAGAAGCTACTCTGGCGACAGCCATTATCTATGTGAACTTCTAGAAGTTATTCCACCTCAGCGGGCCTCCATTTACTCAAGCCGTGTCCCTGCAGGTGAGGAAGAGAATGCCAGGTTCTCCAGGCCCCTGGACCACATTTCCCTAAGCCTCACCCATTTAAACAAGGAATTCTAACCTCCGTCTCCTCCAGCAACAAAGCTTACCAGCCTACTTCCTGTTCACTGGCTTCTCCAGGCCTTCAGAAGCCACTGAGGCGATCCATGAACATATATGTCCATAGTCCCCATAATAAATGGAGGCCGACACATTTTTAAAATAACTTGTTATCTCATGCAATTCTTGTGTACCTCCAGCTTCAAGTTTTAAAGACGTACATGTATAATCATGCCCTGGATGGTCAGGAGGCACGAGGACACACATGGACGTTTGTACGACTCAAAGGGTTAAGCAGAACACCAACTCCTAATGTCTTACAGTGACTACAGGCATATCTTGTTTTCACAGCGCTTTTCTTTATTTTGCTTCACCGATATTGTGGGGTTTTGTTTGTTTGTTTGTTTTTACAAACTGAGGGCAAGACTCTCCACCAGCAAAAACATTGTGAATCACTTTATTGAGCTACTCGTTTTTCTGTGATGGTCTGGAATTGCACCCACAATATTTCAGAGGTATTTCTAAACTTGCTTTATAGTGATTGCTTTGGATGCAAATAGCCCATGGGTCGGAAATACAGCAAAGTCATCACCCACATTGCAAAGTCATTTAAACAATTATCTTCTTCCCTCCCTCCCTTCTTTCCTTCCTTTTCTTTCCTCTTCCTATCCCCTCCCCTCTTTCCTTCCTTCCCCCTCCTCCTTTTGTATTGAAAATGTCTTTAGGTATTTTTTAAAAAATCTCCTTTCAGACTGAGACTGACAGGTCATTATTCCCATTCTGCTAATGAGAAAACCAAAGAATAAAGACTAGGTATGTCCTAAAGGACTGGACCAACTCACAGCCATAGATATCCTTAGTTCCCTGAGTCCTGGAGTCTCTTTGTTTACCTGGCTCACCTGTCCGCAATCACCTCTTAGTATTCAAAAGGTCATTCTTTTGTTGTTGTTGTTTCAGGGTATCCCCTCTTGTCACTGATTCCTGGTTTTGTGCCAGCACCCAACCCAAAGGCACTTTGCAAGCATCTCCAGCTTTGGGGGACATCTTCCTTATAGTTGTGAAGTCCCTGGAAATGTCACTTAATGATAACACTGGGGTGTGCCTGGTTAGGAACCAAAGGAAAAACCCCCAATACCCCAGCTCGAGAAGGCACCCCCCCCCTCCCCAGTTTAGTGTGGCATCTGGAGCCAGCAGCACTGAGGGAGGGGCTGCTGACTCCCTGCCTCTAAATGTTTTGCTGGAGGCTGGGGACTTCTCGCAGTTGCCTTAGGAGCACTAAGAAATATTGAAGCTTGATTCTATGAGCTTATCCCTCAGGAGCCTCCAACATTATTCTGCTCAGAAAACAGATTATAGCTCATGCACCCTCAAAACGGAACATGCATTTGCCATGTGGGTTCACCAAAAATAACCTTTCCCTTCCCAACTCAGGTGCGTTATTTTTTATTATTGTTATTGATTTTTAGAGGGTAAGGGAGAGAGCAAGAGAGAAACACTGATGCATTGTTCGACTTTTTCATGCATTCACTGGTTGATTCTTGTATGTGCCCTGATTGGAGATTGAACACACAACCTTGGTGTATTGCGATGATGCTTGAACCAACTGAGCTAGCTGCCTGGCCGGGGCCTCAGGTGCTGTTATTTATAGTCATGCAGCTCTCTCTCTCCACAGATTCATCCCCTGGATCCCCAGGTGCTAAATCTGAAGCTGGCTACAGGTGGAAGGTTCCTGGGTAAACAACATTATGAATAGCCTTGTTTTCTAACCTTCAGTGTCTGAGTTTTTGTTTATTTGTCTCCACATCTCACCTGTGCAGCCATATATCTTTGGTGATAATCAAGAAAAAGAGCCTAGTCAAGTGACGACCAGGAAATCCACGTCACTGCTGAGAATTAATGCATGCCTTCAGGGTCAGTCAGCCTTGGCCCTAAGGCACCGCCACGTGGAGAATAATTATGCCTTATCGATAAAATTACTGCAGTTAAACATAGTTTCCATTATGATGCCCAAGTTTCCTTGGGTACATAAAAGTGCATAAGTAAGTTTCCCCTAGAACAGTGGTTCTTAACCTTTTTTGAGGTACCGAACCCACCAGTTTCATATGCGCATTCACCGAACCCTTCTTTAGTGATAAATAAAATATGATTTTTTTCCCCCAAATTCGAAACATAGGTATATGTTTTTTTTACTGGTGCACAAAATGAGCCGTGCATGAACATCACCTTGCGCAAAGAACAAAACCAACCAAGTGCATGAATTCACAACAAATTACGGTATTTATTCTGGCCTCCGCGGCAGAGGCTTCTCCGAACCCCTGAGACCGACTCATCAAACCCCTAGGGTTCGATGGAACCCAGGTTAAGAACCACTGCCCTAGAATTTGGTGACAGGAAAAAGTCTACCACGTTCAAACACTTGGTGATACTTTCTTCTTCCTGGGAAAAATATTTTCTGCCCCTTTCGAAATGCAATTGGAAGTAACAACAAGAAAGAAAGAAATGTAGGATGAAAGACATGAAGGAGGATGTTCAGGATAAAGAAAGAGAGGTTGGAAAGCAACCTGAAAAAGAGACAGACTCAGAGACTGCAATGAATTTTTTCCCCCTTGAAACTGAGCAGTAACTTTAGCTCCTGCCTGGCAGCCAAGGCAGTCAGACAACAAGATTTTACAGAGTCCGTCTTCTAATTAAAGGGAGCAGCAAGACCTTTGACTCAGAGGAAGACATTTTCCCGGAGGTGAAGGCTCGCCTCTGGTTCTTGTCCCACCTGACCCCTTGCATCCAGGGCACCAAGCTGAGCCCACAGGGGCCTCATGGGGTCTGTCCAGCAGGCAACAGGCCAGGCAAAGTAAAGGAGATCCATCTCTGCATTTCTTTGAGGGGAACAAATGCTTTCATGGCTCCTTTTAGCCCCTTGCCCAGCTCCAGGTTCTACAGTGAACTGATTCAGAATTCCCTCACCTCCCACTGGGCTCTGATCTCCAAAATCTCTCCTTGTGTAAAAGTCTTTATTTTGTTGGCAAAGCGACTGACCATGAGCAGGGCCAGTGAAAACTGCCCTTGCCTTAGGATCATCCACGACAGCCAACAGGAGGAAGCATCCTAAGTGGCACCCATGGATGAATGGATAAACAGAATGTGGCATAGACACAGTGGAATATTACTTAGCCTTCAAAAGGAAGGAATTCTACAACACAGATGAACCCTGAGGATGTTATGCTAAGTGAAAGAAGCCAGCCACACACACACAAAACAGATACCATGTGATTCTACCTATATGAGGTACCATCTAGAGTTGTCAAATGTATAGAGACAGAAGGTAGAATGGTGGTGGCCAGGGGCTGGGGAGTTGTTGTTCAGTGAGTATAGAGTTTCAGTTTTGCAAGAGGAACAGAGTCCTGCAGATGGATGGTGGTGCGGGTTGCACACCATAAATGCATATGATAGCACTGAACTGTACACTGAAATGTGGTTATGCCGGTAAACTTTGTGTTGTGTATTTTATCACAATTAAGTAAAAAACAAAACACCATAAACCAATCAAGAAATCATTCAACCAGAAACAAAACAACCACCTAAAAACTGTTACTGCCTTGTTAAAGCTGATCAGGGGGGAGTAAAGTGCACTCCATGGGCGCTCCTTTCCACCCCTCTCCCAGAACACTTCCTCACCTCCCACCCCGTCACCCAGGCCCCTGGGCGCAGTTGCTCACCTTCTTGTTTTTCTCATACAGGTCCTTCAGAAGGGCGTCCAGCTCATTCTCATCAATGTAGCCGCTTCCGTCCTGGTGGCCGGCACAGAGTCAGTACGGAGCTCCAGAACGCAGCCCCATCCCATTCATTCTAACCTTCCCTTTACTCTGTGCAAAAGCAGGTCTTCAGACCGTGCAATGCCAAAATAAGAAGTGGCTTCTGGCTTCACCAGTCGGTGCAGGAACAGGGTAGTTCAGGGAAAACTTTTGGTAGTCTTTCATTCTGGTGTCTTTCATTTGCATTGAAAATATAAATGAGGTTCAGGAAGCATTTAGCTGAGTGTCACATCCCATAAGGTGTCAGGATGAACATAGGGGCTGTCTGAAGCTTACCCCCACAACCCTTTGGTTATAAGGAAAACCATTAGAGCCTGGTCAGGTGGTGGAATAGTGGATAGAGCATTGGCTTGAGACACTTGAGGACCCAGGTTCAAAACCCAGAGGTTGCTGGCTTGAGCGCTTGAGCACGGGCTCACAGACATAATACCATGGTAGCTGGCTTGAAGACCAAGGTCACTGGCTTGAGCAAGGGTTCACTGGCTCAGCTGGAGCCCCCCCCCCCCCATCAAGGCATGTATGAGAAAGCAGTCAATGAACAACTGAAGTGCCGCAACTATGAGTTGATGCTTCTCATCTCTCTCCCTTTCTATCTGTCTCTCTCCATTTGTCTCTCCCTCGCTTAAAAAAATAAAAAAGACCGCTGTGAGTCACATGGGTAGGGGACAACTATGGGAAGGGTGATGGGTACCCTTCATTCTCAATATCCTAGAAAAAACAACTGGCATCATGATCTGAACCAGGAGAGCAATACTGAACACCTCCTCCCTTTGGCCCCCAACAACCTAGTTCTGAACAAAACTCTACCATAAACTATTCTCTCTTGTACTTTATTTATTTATTTTTAAAAGGTTTTATTTATTGGTTTTAGAGAGAAGATAGAAAGTCAGTGGGTGCAGCAGGGAGCATCAACTCATAGTTTTTGCTCCTCATATCTGCCTTGACTGGGCAAGGCAGGGGTTTCAAACCAGTGACCTCAACATTCTAGCTTGAGGCATTATCCACTGTGCCAGCACAGGTCAGGCTCTCTTGTACTTTTAAGGATCCACAGGCCATGAATTGCGGTGACATTTAATCCCTCACACAGCAGCAGACACTGGGGGGAGATTCAAAAGGGACAGGAGGAAACCACACAGCCGAAGCTGCCCCATGGCAGTTGGTCTATTCCTAAAGATGAAGTGAAGCCACTTGGCCTGCGTCTCTGTCCCACCCTGTTCTCCCTCTTACCTTGTCATAAAATGTAAAGATGGCGTTAAACTCCTCCGAGGTCAGCTTCATGCCCTGGAAGGTTCAAGGTATTAGAGAAGCAAACGCCGTGTGTTGCGTGAGCGTGCGTGCATGCGTGAGCGTGCTTGTGTGTCCGAGGGCAGGAACCTGGAAGGTGAGGTTCAGAGGGGTAAGAGGAAGGGAGGAGCCCAGGGAGGCGACGTGGCCCTTTTACCTGAAATTTAAGCAGGAAGTTTTCCTGTACAGGCAAGAGTCTGGTAAGAAAACGTGAGAGCAGAGATTAGGAGGCAGAGCAGAGGAGACAGCTGCCCGCACCTGGGGGTTTGCAGAAGCACAGTCTGTAGTTATGGAAACAAGCTCTGTGACCTTAAGCTGGAGTTAGTGGAAAGTTCTAAAGAGGGGGCGGGGGGACAGGCACACTGAGGTGTTGACTGTCACGATTCTATCTAGCTTTGTTTTGGGCTTCATGCCACCAGACCTGTCACCTACAAGATAGGGATGGTAGCACAGGACACGGGTTGCGGGCAGGCACATACCGGGACATCTCCGAGAGGCCCAGTTTGCCATCGCCATTCAAATCAAACATCCGTAGCTGTTGGGGACACAAAGAGGTGCTTGGGTTATTTGCTTTGACCTCCTTTCACGTGGGACCTCGCTCTGCCATCACCATTTATATGCTCAGGCCTCCACTGAGGTCACCTGGAGGCCAGTGACTAGTATGATTTAAATCTGTCACTGTTCCTCTCTCCCCGCCTCAGGGAGAATATTGCAGAGGCCAGCAGGCCAGCCCCAAAGGCCCACCATCTCCAAGTTTATCCTCGCTAGTGCTGTGGAGGTTGTCATGGAAACAGATACTCCTGGGCTCAGTGAGTATCTTAGAGAGAGGCTGTTTGGAGCCATCAGCTAGAGTACCTTTTGCCAGCTGCCACTAGAAGTCATTTCACCTGGGCCCAAAGAATCAACCAACAAAAGACCCCGCAAACCAGAATCGCACTGGATTGGAGCCCAAGTCCTGTGCCCTGGGGAGGACGAAAACTTCTGCCCACTCACTATGGTTTGGGTGTACTCGTGGAGCTTGGGTTCATCATATGGCCGGTTGGCCTTCTTCAGCAGGTCAGACAGGAATCCCTAGAAGACAAAGGGTCTTCTCAGAGCTCTTGATGCAGCCAGTCACTTAGTTCATGACATTTATGTAGTTTACTTCCCTCATAATTCCCAAACCTCTTTCTACTTGTGGAGTGACCTTGGAGGTGGCTCCTGGAGGCAACCTTACCTCAGAGTAAAGGCAGTAGAAACTAACTGTGGCTCCTCAGAGAGCCCAAGGCACAGGGCTAAGCAGTGCCTGGGGATCACTGGTCCCAGAGGAATACCGGGATAGATGTACAAGCCAGAAGGCCAGTCTGCTGGGATGGCCTTGAGGATGCCTGTCCTGGGTACCACATGCAGAGCAGTGGGGTTTGGTTGAACTCTATGGCCCTATAGCTCCATGCTACTGATGTCACATGGTTGCCCTGAGTCTTCCTAAATTGACCAAAACCCATGTTCCTCACCCAGTGTCGCCTCCTTCCCCAGGTTCCTTAAACCACCACCACTCTGGCCCTCGCCCCATTCTCTGTGCCCTCCATATCCTCCCCAAGGCCCATCCTACCTTGAGCTCATTGGCTTCAATGTAGCCACTCCTGTCGGTGTCATACTTCCGCCAAGCCTGCAACAGGAATGCCAACCTATTCGCAAAGACCTACTGACATTTGTAGGCCTCCCTCCATTCCCCTCCAATGGACTCAGGTAAGTCTTGTTGATATTTAAGAATATTGCAGTGGGGGGGGGGTGGAGTTGGTCTAGCTCAGTCCTCGCTATGTTGCAGATGAAGAAATGAGGGAAAGTGTCTTGGCCACGGTCACATTGAGAAGGAAGAAAACTGCAGGGACAAGGTCTCCTCACTCTAACTGGCTAAACGTCTGGGTCTCTTTTTGGATCATCTTCTAACCAGGGTTACAGTTTCTGAGGTTGGCAGCTTCTACCAGGGCTAACACTAGGATCTGGCGGATCTGATTTTTACTGAGTATATAGGGTATACTCTCTGGAAGCTTCACATTTTCTGGGTGGGGGCTGGGAGCCAGGGTAGAGCCCTCTGGAAGGGGCTGAAACAGGTTTGGTTACTCTTCATTGCACTCCCTTCTTCATCCCTCTATCATGATGCATATGGCGGTGTGTATGAGGAGGGAAAGAATTGCTATTATAATCAGTAGGTTTAGACTGTCCCGAGGCTGCCCCCCACCTTTCTTATAAAAGCCTGCCTTCCTTCTCTCCTTCCTTCCTTCCTTCCTTCCTTCCTTCCTTCCTTCCTCCCTCCATCCCTTCCTCCCTCCCTCCCTCCCTCCCTCCTTTCCTTTCTTCCTTCCTTCCTCTTTCCTTTCTCTCTCTCTCTCTCTCTCTCTCTCTCTCTCAACAATCTCTTTCCCATGCTCAAACCCTATGGTTTACGAAGGGTTGACCCCATCTCCAGAGGCAGGCGTGTGACCCCTGGATGATCAGTCCCTCTCTGGATCCCATTCCATACTGATCAAAGCCCCAGTTATCTGGTGCATATGCTGGGTCCCTGTGCGGAACCAGGGCACTGCCTGCCGACCACAGCATCTGGGAGATCAAAGAGAAGCAGAGCTTCAGCAGGTGACATGGGTCTGACCACCTCCCTCCTCTCTGTTCTGGCCATCTGAGCAGGAGCAGACACTACACAAGGGAACAAGGAAAAACAGCTGTTGTGGCTTGAACACGGAGCCTGAGTCCCTTCTCCTTGAACGTAGGCTGGACTTAGTGACTTGGTCCTAATGAATCGAGGGTGGTGGATATGAGGGTGTTCGACTTCCAGGACTAGGTCATAAAAGCACTGAGGCTTCCTTCGTATGCTCACTCTTGCATCACACACTCTGGAGGAAGCCAGCGGCCGTGCTTGGGAGGACACTCAAGCAGCCCCACAGAAAGGCTTCATGTAATGAGGAACTGAGGGCTCTTGCCAACAGCCACATGAGTGAGCCATCTTGAAACAGTAACTTCCAGCTCCAGTCCAGCCTTCAAGTGGCCACAGCCCAGCTGACATCTTGACCTCAATCTCATGAGATGCTGAGCCAGAACCACTTGACTAAGCCGTCCCCAAATTCCTGACCACAGAAACTGTGAGATAACAAGTGTTTGTTGCCTTAGGCTGCTAAATTTGGGGGGTAATTTGTTATGTACCACTAGGTTAATTAATACAATGGTCCTGAGAAACCATGGTCCTGGGTACAGTTGCTCTGAGGCCCCAGCCTTTTACCCAAGCCATCTGATGAGGAGGAGGGAATACCAGGCTGGGGGCTGGGGCAGGGTGCTGCCTGTATCCCTGACAAAAGGCCCGGAGAACCCTGATTTCTAAATCTTTGGTCTATTTTGTGGCCTGATTATATTTCTTAGATTTTTTTTTTTTTTTTAGAGAGAGAAAGACAGGCAGACAGGGACAGACAGGGAGAAAGATGAGAAACATCAATTCTTCATTGTGGCACCTTAGTTGTTCATTGATTGCTTTCTCATATCTGCCTTGACTGTGGGGGGCTCCAGCTGAGCCAGTGACCCCTTACTCAAGCCAGCGACCTTGGGCTTGATTCAGCAACCTTGGGCTTCAAGCCAGTGACCTTTGGGTTTAAGTCAGCAACCATGGGGTCACACCTATGATCCCACACTCAAGCTGGTGACCTCAGAGTTTTGAATCTGGGTCCTCAGCGTTCCAGGCAGATGCCCTATCCACTGTGCCACTGCCTGGTCAGGCTTTTACATTTTTTTTTAAAGATTTTATTTATTGATTTTAGAGAGAGAGAGAGAAAGTGGGGGAGGATTGGGAAGCATCACTTCCTAGTTGTTGCTTCTGGTATGTGCCCTGACCAGGTAAACCCAGGGCTTTGAACCGGGGACCTCAGCGTTCTAGGTCGACGCTTTATCCAATGTGCTGCCACAGGTCAGACCATGTATCTTAGATTTTTTTTCCTCAAGTTTTTTCTTGATTTTAATTTTCTTCTCCCTCAGTTCCAAACTACATACTTAGGCACCAGCCAACACTTGATTTTCTGGGTCAGTGAGCACTAATTCTTTCCCCAAATTTGATCTCTTGCCTCCCCCACTTCTCTATATCACACCCCCTTTCATTGTCAGGAGTGTGGGAGTTTAGATATTTTAGAATCTTCCTTCCATATCTGCAAACAAGGCTGTGTAATTCTCACAATATAGTAGTGGCTCAAGAAATTTGATCCTGATATTTATTTATTTATTATAGAGTTCTAGAAAAGTGAGCAAGACCCAATAAAAGGGTGAGCTTATACTACGGACAACTTGGGTTGATGGTATTTGATGAGGGGAGTGTATTTTCTCCCTCATCAGAATATTCCTTCCCATGCCCAGAAAGCCCACCCTTGAGAAAGTACTAAGAAATAGATGCTGGTTTTCAAATATGGCCTCACCAACCCTCTGCATACATTTAGTACATTAGAGTTCATGTAGGTTGAGTCTTGACTGGAAAAACGGCAGGCAGCCCTGAAACTGTCTAAATGGAGGATATGCTGAAGGGAGCCCAGTCTTTGTATGGAGCAAAGCATCGGGTCACTGCTGTCGGGAGTGAGATCATTCCAGCTGGTCTGACCTAGCCTCCTTCCCTCCCTCTCTTTCCTCCTCCCTCCCTGTACCTACCCCCATCCTTCACATTCCCAGGCTCACTTCTCTCCCCCTCCAGCACTTTGTGCTCATCCATCAGTGGGTCATTATTCTCTTTCTGTTCAAGGAAAAGAGTTAAGAGGCCTGGGCTTTGTGAAATCTCAAACAAATCCTGAGATGTCACTAAAATTAGAAATTAAAATGTTGTGCTGAGCTGCGGGATGGGAGCTGTCTGACAGCACAAGCCTTCCAGGGCTACGGAGGGACCGTTTCATGTTTCCAGCTGATAAAAATGGAACAAATGGACAACCCCAAGAGGGGGTGGCACTGTAGGACGGTGGGGTCCCAGGAAACTTGAGGGGGGTGTTGGCTCAGCAGTTAGGCTGGGGCTTAAAAGAAAAAGCAGGAAAGAATATGGAATGATGTAAACTATACAGAAACCACTAATTCTGAGACAGAGAAAGAGAGAAAGAAGGAGGGAAGGAGGGAGAGGGCGAGGGAGAGAGAGTCTTTTATTTTATTTTATTTTTTGCTTCTTTTTAAGCATCTCTGCCCCCTGCAAGCTATCGTCGTCCCATTTTCCATATCAGAGGTGGAATTGAGGCCACCTTTGGCTGTCTCCCTATCAGGAAGGGGCAGTCAGGCATAACGCTCCCTTTCCTATGGGCAGAAGCCCTGACCCTCACAAAAACAGCACCCCGACAAGCTTAAAGTACATGCAGACGTTCCCCCTCGACAGGCACGAGAAGGACCGAGAACAGACTCCGGAATGTCAATTACCAGCTTATGGAATTTTGCCATCCCGAAAACAACTGGAGCAAATCCTTTAAGCGCCATAAAATGAAATCCTTATCTGATGCTCAGGCAAGCTGCCACTTAAAAAAATGACTCTTTGGCCCTGAGAATAGGCTATTTCTGACTGGCTTTCCAGCCATATGTGGAGAACTCTCAGCAGTGTGGGTATTAGGGTTAGCTCGCTAGCTGTTTCAGGCAGCGACTCATGAACAGGGGTCTACCGGCCGCTGGAACTAGATCTAGCACGGTGAATGGCAACTCGAGCCCAGTTGAAGACCAGTCAGCCATCTTTATCATAGGAGGCAGTGTCTGTCGGGTTTGGGTGGAATTTCACTCTGAGGGACACACACACTGAATGGCCATGGTGCAGGGCCCCAGAAAAAGAGCAAGAAATAACCAGTGGTTAGCTGGCCATCAGAATTAGTAATATATTTGGTTGGACCATATGGAATTTCCAATTTTTGTAAGTAAAAAATGGTTAAATATCAGCAATTACACATAGTTCAACCTACTGGTTGAACTTTACTCAAAAGACACCTGAGTTTGTATGTCCTCTTTTCACGTGATCTAAAGAATTTCTTTGGCAAAGACAGTGATGCCCATTTAAAAGGGGGGCAACCATGTCCAGACCACCATCAAAGGTCAAACCTGGAAGACAGTGGAAACTGGAATTCTCGCCAGGCTTTTCCAGTTTGAGGACAGTACATAAATCCATCCTTCCCCAGCATGCTCCTTGGAACTCTGACCTTGAGTGACAATAGTGGTATTGCGTGAGAAGAAAGCATGGTGATCCCAGAGCCAAACCGGGTGAAACGGGTTTCTTTCCTACAGAATTTGGAACCCATGATATGCAAACATCTGTGACAAATCCCCTAAGAGACTATAGCGTTTACACAGTATTTCCTAAATGCACTCGACCTAGGCTTCCTTCTCGCCTTATTCCCCACACTTTAATGCACACACATATCACCAGGGCATCTTGTTAAAATGTAGATTCTGATTCAGTGGGTTGGGGACTCTGCATTTCTAACTAGCACCCAGGTGATGGTGACACTGATGCTGCTGGTCCCTGGACCACACTTGGACTAGTGGAACTCCAAGGGGTTTAGCATCCCCCAGCAACCACTCCCAGGCACTTGGGTGGGCTTGGCTCTGAACGTGGGAGTGGGGGGTGGGGTGGGTGGGTGGGGGTAGGGGGATGGACAGGCAGCGCCTTGGCCTCACCTCCATAAACTCAGTGCTGGAGCCCACGTGCTGCCGGAAGCACAGAAGGAAGTTCTCCTCGGTGGGCAGAATCTGTGCCAGCTGTGGGGATCAGAGAGCGACAGTAATGTTATGGAGGCCCTGCCAGGGAGCAGAGCAGACTTTCCTGGAGAATGAGTGGAAAATGGCCAGTGGCAAGGCAGTGTGGGAGTCAACTTCTGCTTCCTTCCTGAGAACAGCCCTCCAAAGGGGAAGGAGGATGTTCAGAGAAGTGCATCTTTGTCACCCAAACCTTAGGGTATGAACAGCTGCAGGGGCAGAAAGTGGTGCCAAGTACCCAGACTCAAAAGCATACTAACTATTCATAACTTCCTAAAATATGCAGACGAATCTGGGAGTGGTGGTTGCTAGCACAGGGTGCTCGGCACCAGGAGAAGGACATTTTTGGGGTGACAGAAATGCTGAATCTTGATTTGGTGGTGATTACATGGCTGTCTACTACTGTGTAAACTTATGGAATTTTACTCTTCAAATTGATTCAATCTATGGAGTTTATTCTATGTAAATTATCCCTCAACAAACCTGACTTTTAAAAAATGCAAGTGTTCTTGTGCAGCAAACCCTGTTGGCTCCCCCCACCCCCCCAACTGGCCTTCCCCTGTCTTCTGCTCCCTGCATCCTTGGTCAGGGGCAAATCCTGACTAGTTTTAGTTAAATGTGCTAATCTTAATTCCCTTGAAAGTGATTGGTTTATGGGTAGGCATGTGACCTAGTTATGGCCAATGAAATGTGAGAGGAGGTCTGCTGAGTGTACTCCTGGGAAGGGTTTCCTTGCTGTTCTGAGGGACCAAATGAGATGAGCCCCTTCTGCATCTGTATGTGGGTGTGATGTCTGGAACTGCTGCAGCCATCTTGCTACCAGCCTGTCGATGAAGTTGTTTCAGGGGCAGAGAACAGAGCCAAGATAACAGCAGAGAAGCAGAGCTGGATACCTGGCCTTCTTCACCTGGAGTCCACCCTGTCCCCTGGCCTTTCCCATTAGGAGCCTCTTATAGTTTGAGCCAGGATTCTGTAAACTGTGGTTCCTGGGCCAAATCTGTAAATGAATTTGTATTGGAACACGGCCATGTCCATTCACTTACAATTGTTTCTGGCTGCTTTTGTGCCACAATGGCCGGTCTAAAGAGTGGTGGCAGAGACTGTATGGCCCACAAACCCAAAATACTTCATCAAAATCTGGATCTTCACAGAAAGTCTACTGACCCCTGGTTTAAGTCTGCCTGAGTCAGGATTTTCTGAGACTTGCAGCTTAGGTATCTATAATGGATGCTTTTGATGCATTTCCAAATCCATTTTAATTAGGCTGGTGGGCCACCCCTCAGCGGCTGTGAAGGACCACTAATGGCTCATACAAAACAAACAGACAGCCAACTAAATGGGAGATGATATTTTCAAACAACAGCTCAGATAAAGGGGCTAATATCCAAAATATACAAAGAACTCATAAAACTCAACAACCAACAAGCAAACAATCCAATAAAAATATGGGAAGAGGACATGAACAGACACTTCTCCCAGGAAGAAATACAAATGGCCAACAGATATATGAAAAGATGCTCATCTTCTTTATCTATTAGAGAAATGCAAATCAAAACTACAATGAGATATCACCTCACACCTGTTAGATTAGCTATTATCAACAAGACAGGTAATAACAAGTGTTGGAGAGGCTGTGGAGAAAAAGGAACCCTCATCCACTGTTGGTGGGAATGTAAAGTAGTACAACCACTGTGGAGGAAAAAATTAAAAATAGCTGCCCCTGCAGAACTGCCCTCCACCAAACTTGGGCTGCTACAACCATCCCCCCCCCCCCCGCCACCTGCATCCAACAACTGATTGACAGGGAGATACAAAGGACCATCCCACCCCTTGTCTCAAAGTGGGACCAATCCACACTCCAGAGCTCCCCTTGAGAGCCAGCCAAGACTGGACCCCTTCCTCTGCCTGTTCCTGCTGCCCTCTGTTCCTTTTTCTTGAGAGTTCTCCCTCAGTAAACCCCACACACTGGAATCTCTGTCATAGCTGGAATCTCTGCTTCTAGGCACTGACTTATGGTGGCAGCCCAATCAATCCACCCGGGGAGCTAGCTATGCCCTCATTCGTGTGCCGTCATCATCCTGGACCCCTTGACCATGGGTCACAAACTGATTGCCAGACATGCTTGGCTGGGCCTGCACACACATGCATTGTGTAAGTGTATGTAGGAGTGTGTATGTGTATATAAATTGTTAAATAAACAAGGGGTCCTTAATGTCCAAGTAGCCCATGAAAGCAAACCAAAACCTAAACAAACAGCCAACTAGGCTTCCCAAATATGCAGCCATTTAAGCTAGAGCCAGTCAGATGATTTCCTTGCTTTGCTTCTGCCTCCTTTCTATGAAAGCCTTCCCCTCAGCTCCTGTCGGTAGAGTGTTCCTAACCATTTCCAGTTTGACGCTGTCCGATTCCAATAGATTTTTGCTCAAAACAACTCTTAAAATTTTTAACATGCCTCAATTTATCTTCTAACAATATGTATATAGCTATTCATATATGAATGTATGTGTGCATGTTATATATAATATATACATATAAATTATACATGTTATATATTAGAGATATATACAGGGTGGACAAAAGTAGGTTTATAGTTGTGAGTATGCAAACCAGTTTATTTGTATTATTTTTTATTTATTGTATTATTAATTTGTATTATTTGTCTTATTCTTGTTATTATTTCATATCCTTACTTATGATTTATCTTTTAGGTAATGATGGCTGGCAATTTAACCTGCTTTTGCCTACCCATATATTATAAAAATTTTGCCTTTGATGCCTTTAGGTGGGGCATGAACTCTCCTGTTCCTCAGTTTTCACCCTCCCTCCTGTCTGAAGCTGGGTTCATCACACATTCAGAATACCTGTTGGACCTGAGAGCATTTAGAGTCTCATCCCTGTCTTAGGCCATTTGTTGCTTCTTTCCTCGTGAGACACAGAAAAAGCCCCCTTTGGTCAGCCTAAGTGCTGAGGGTGGGGGTGGAGCTTTAAGGCCACCACCTCATTTAGATCCCTAGATGGATGCTTGTACATGGCAGAGGCACAGGTGACATGATCCTTCCCACGTAGCCCGTGGACAGTAGGACTTACCTCTGCCATCTCGATTTTCCCATCTGAGTTCTTGTCATACTTCTGCATGAACGTCTTCATCTTCTCCCCAAAGTTGTCACTCTTTGACACCTGTGGAGAGACAAAGGGGGCTGATTTTGCCGCTGGGGCCCATGTGAGCCGTGGCTCTCTCACCCTCTAGGTGCAGCAGTGGGGGGAATCATTTTGAGCCCTAAGTACACAGGCAGGGAACCAGGTTGAGCCAATGCCCTGAGTGATCAGGGTTGTACCTTTTCCCTTTTCAGGATTCCTCCAAGTTCAGTGGTGTCTTGTTCAAAGCTTAGTCACATCATTTTCAAGGAAGAACAGTACATTTGAGGGTGTCCTGCACCATGTAATTAAACGTGCCCTACTTTCTTTGAGATGGGTTAAACCACAACCTTTATCAGGAGGGCAAGGCTCCAATCATTTATATGTAAGAACTGAGGCCCCCAACAGTTTACTGCGGCAGCTTCTATTAAAACCTGACTCAATCCAGTGGCCCCCAATAGGATCTAAGCCCTCCACCAAAGCAAGGTGCATTGATCATTTTCTTCTTTAAAGACTAACTGGCAATTCCATACTATTTTTCACTTTGATTTTATGCCAGGAGGAATGGGAGGAGAGCGTTTTTATATAGTTGCAGGGTAATTTAAATTGCCCACTAGATTACTCTGACTACTAGAAAGACAAAGAACTTCAAAAGTGCCATTAGCCCTGGTTGCCTATATTAAAGGTAAGGCTCTCTTGAAGTTCTCAAACCTTTTCTTGGCTTGGGGTACAGCTGATTTATCATTTGCATTAGTGAGCTCTTCCTCATCCCTAGTCAATGAGGAATTTACTTGAGCAGCTGATGCCTCCTGTTTGTTTATCTGATGACTTTGCGGAGGGCTGTGGGCTTCCTAGGATAGGGCCATGGAGAATTCTACTGATTCTTAGAGTCTCTTCTGAATCCCTTCTATGCTTTCCACCTTTGAAATGGGTCTCAGTTTGCCAATATTTATCAATATTCATTGCTGTACATTTACAAATGTGCATGGGATGATCCTAGGTCCTTATCATATACGAGGTAATCCTATTTAATTTTTATACAGTCTCTATGAGGTGAGTAGCCTACCCAGCTACACACAAATGGAAGCTGAGATGAAGTGACTTCTCCCGAGGTCACCAGTTAGTAGAGCCAGAATTTAAACTTATGGCTCCTGCTTCCAAGGCCAATATTCTTTCTACCATACAACAGCTGCTCTTATGGACTCAAAAGAACTTAAACCAGTCTGGGATGATGTCGGTTGAGATTGTAGGGAATAGACTTGAAAATCACCTGTGATGCCACCTGAGGAAGGCAATGACTGAGAAGGATTTCAGATTTGAAGCACTTCATACCCTGGCTGGGTTGTTCAGTGGATAAAGCATCATCCCGGTGCACCGGGGTTATGGGTTCAATCCTTGGTCATAGCATGTACGACAAGCAATGTATGAATGGGTAACTAGTGGAATATATAAATGACGTACTTCATAAAAACATAGTCCTCTACTTACTCCATGACCTCAGAGGCAGTTGTGAAGCCTGTTTTCTGTGGTCCAGGCTTCCTTATATTAGTAATGAGAGGTGACAGGAAATCACCTCTATTGCTTAAGCCTGTGGCTTAGACCTCCTCCTAACCCGAGCACTCTGTCAAGCTTTGAACCAGGAGTTCAATGGTGAGTTTGTGACTCATCACTCAAACTGCTCCACAAAGACTTGCAAATAAGCAGTGGATTGGCAAACAGCCATGCAGCAGGGAGACTCCCAAAGCACCCTTAAAGGAACTGGTGGAGGAATTGGGTCTGACTCCATATATTTGAGAACCAGGCGTGATTCCAATCACCTCACCTTTTCAATATTTCAGACACTCCTCCAAAAGGCTTCAGTGAATTCCGCAGTGCCACGCTGGCATGGGGAAACGACATCCCTGTCATTAGGGGCTGGGACATGATTTGGAGTCACTTCAGGCAGGCTAAGAAGGGTGGTCTGGCACATGAGGCCAGCCAGTCCCATTGGTTCAGATACTGGTTTGGAGCAATTCTCCATTTTCCTCTAGGTCCTTGCTGAGGATGCTTTGTTAGTCTAGGCAAACCGCGGCTCGCGAGCCACATGCGGCTCTTTGGTCCCTTGAGTGCGGCTCTTTGGCCAGCTTAGGAGTACCCTAATTAAGTTAATAACAGTGTACCTACTTATATAGTTTAAGTTTAAAAAATTTGGCTCTCAAAAGAAATTTCAATCGTACTGTTGATATTTGGCTCTGTTGACTAATGAGTTTGCTGACCACTAGTCTAGAGCAATAGTTCTCTCATGGGAAGATTCTGCACCCACTGTGGGCTACATTTGACAATGTCTGGAGGCTTTTCAAAATTTTTTATTGATTGATTTTAAAGAAAGAGAAAAAGAGAGAGAAAGACAGGAACATTGATTTGTTCCATATGTGCCCTGCCTGGGGACGAAACCAACAACCTCTGCACTTTGGGAGGATGCTCTAACCAACCAAGCTGTGGACAGGGAATGGAGACATTTTTGATTGTCACAACTTGGAAAGAAGCTACAGGCATCTAATGTCTAGAGAGCCAGAAATGCTGCTAATGATCCCACAATACATGACAATGTGTTATCTGTTCCCAAATGTCAATAGAGCCGAGACTGAGAAACTCTGATTTAGAATAAAAGCACTTGAAACTCCTTTGACATCTACTCTTGAGTCGTGACCTCTCTGAGCATCTTAAATATGCTGTGGACTCTTCACTAGGAAAAAATATTTTTATATACATGTATACAGGTACAAAGCTTTGCAGTTTTGAGGGGTTCATCAACCTGTGGTCCATTCATGAATACCCCTCAATCCCAGACACCCAGTGATTCTGAGATGATGTACTCATTTTAGAGAGCACTCCATTTTTTAAAAACCTTACAAATAAAAGAAAAACTTAAGGGTTCAGACCAGAGCTGCAGGCTCACAAATAGGATGCATAACTTGAGACAGAAAATGCTAAAAGCCACAGGAGAGGGGCTTACCATGCCAGAGCCTTTTCTTGCCTTCTCCAGCTCTTGGAAAAAGTTTTCTAGTTCTTTACCTTCAATATACCCATTTCCTGCAAAGATAGCAAAGAAAAAACACTTCACCTCAGAGCTAAATAGTTAAGACCAATGGAGGGGGTGAGTATGATGGGGTTGTGGGGGGCTTTATGGAAGAACTTCTCCTTGCTGGCTGACAAGCAGGGGTCGGGCCAGCCCTGGACTTTTTTAGGGGTGCTGGTCCTGCCCTAAGGCATTTGCAGCTGTGGAGATCAAAGATTAATAACTGGGTGTCTTTGGGGTATATATTCAGTAGTCAGAGAACATGGGATGGGCCAGCATCTGGGCCACCACCAGAGTGAACAGCAGCTGGTAGGGGCTGTGGGGGGTGAGTGGAGGGAAATATAGGGGTGATGTGTGTGTTCTTCCCATACTCTCCCCCTAACACCCCCTGGGAATTTAGATTCCCAATAGGTAACCTTTGTAGCGCCCTCTAGTGGAAAATAAGCCACAATAAATATTGTATGGAAGGACTCATGTGAGCTAAATGATATATTTTTGTCTGCAGGGAAATGATGTGATTGTAATTGGGTAAATGAGACTTGAGTTCCCCCACCCCCACCCTCAGGATAGAGTAGTCATCTTTCTTCTAGGATGTTCTGCAAAGCTTCTTGGGAAAGTTGGAATTTAATGAGAGTGTGCCTAACAGCCTGTGAGGCCAGCCAGAGTTGGAGAATGAAGGAAGGGAGAGAAAGGAGAAGGGGCCTTCTAGGCAAAAAAATAGTCATCTAGTTAGTTGATGTTAACTCTTGCGCTGGAGGAACAAGTACGTTTTCTCTTCCTGGTCACTTCCTGCAGTGATCTGGCTGTTGTCCTATTTCTCAGGCAGAAAGCTTGAGGTAAGCTCTGGGTCCAGGTACTGCTTCTAGAAGCCTGAGGCTGGGGTTGGAGAGGTGGCTCCAAGCTTGCACTGTGAGCATGCATGAAGTGGAGGCCTTGGAGGTGGGCCGAGCTAGGGGCAGGCGGACACGTGAGTGAGTGTGCGTCTGTTTCTCGAGAGTATTGAGAGGCATTGTAATGACTGCCTGGGCTTCTTGGACAGGATGGGCAGAGGGGCCTCTCTGAGAAGCCCCAGTGAGGCCAGGAGCTGGGATCGTGCCCCTGGAGAAAGGGCCCCTCCTGAATATGGCTTGAGCAGCAGGACTAGCAGGAGATTCAGAGGCTGGATGAACCCCTTGTGCCAAGCTAGGAGCGCCTCACCAC
Organism: Rhynchonycteris naso; assembly: GCA_037038555.1. Taxonomy (NCBI): domain Eukaryota; kingdom Metazoa; phylum Chordata; class Mammalia; order Chiroptera; family Emballonuridae; genus Rhynchonycteris; species Rhynchonycteris naso. The sequence goes on from CM073001.1 coordinate 21,751,046, forward strand.
CTCCCTCTGTGTACCCCAACAAAGGTGCAGAAATGTTCAATTCATCAAGCCTTTTATGAACTGAAAAGTTCAACACTGTGGAGCTCAGGGAGCTATAGCCATGTTCTAGAAATGGGCCTATTTTCCAAGAGCATTTAATGGTCTGCTAGGGTGAGGACGCCAGACTATGTGAATATTCATAACAATGTGAATATTCCAGCTGGAGGCTGAGGGTGAGAAGCAGAGACTAGATGGCAGGAGTGGCAGGACCCAGAGGGGCATCCTTCACCACTTGGGGGAAAAGGCCTTGCTAGTTTGGCCTCCCTTGGAGCAACTCTCACCCGCCCCCCAGGAGGCGCCTCTTATCCGAGGCTGGGCTGGAGGATGGTTGCCTACCTTTTTCCAGGGAGGACTTCAGCACTGGGAGAGTGGTTTGCTTTTTTTATGATCCTCTTTTGGGGTAGGAGGTGACTGGCCACCAAGCAAATCACATGTGGATGGGTATTTATAGAGCTATGGTTACCATGGCAACCATCACTCACTCCTAACCTAAGTATCAAATCTATTCTGTGAATCTTACAAAGAGAGGGCTGGGTGGGAGCCAGGGTCTGCACCTTTCCTTAGCCTACTCTTGCTACCACTCTTCACCACCATTGTGCCTCTGTTTCCCCAAATTTAAAGTGAGACAACACTGCTTTACAATTAATCTGACCACAAACACTCGGAAAGCCTTGACTGAAGGATGCTCTGCCCACAGGGGGTAGATGCCCACTTGTTTCTCACTGAGACGTGTGTATACAGATTTTCTAAGATTTAAAAAAATATTACTCATTTTAGGGTGGGAGAGAGAGAGAGAGAAAGAAGGGGAGCGGAGGAGCAGGAAGCATCAACTCCCATTTGTGCCTTGACCAGGCAAGCCAGGGTTTCAAGCCCGGTGACCTCAGCATTCTAGATCGACACTTTATCTACTGCACCACCACAGACCAGGCCCAGATTTTCTAAGAATTGAATAGCAAAGAGGAAACCAAGTAGGAGGTACAATTCTACCATCAGCTATATGTCTGTCCATGCGATGCTGAGCAAGTCAGTTTCTCTGAGCCTCAATTTCTTGATCTCTAAAATAGGCATAACTATTTATGCGCTTTCTGCTTTGTAAGGCTATTGTGAGAGCTACACAGGTAATGTTGTGAAAGCATGTTGGGAAATATGAACTCTCACTAAACAGAAAGCACCATTTTTATACTCTGTGCTTTGAAGGTCTTCTGAACCTGTCCATGGCTGTAAACCCTTTGGGCCAGAGTCTCAGCATGCCTGCTGTCTTTAGCATGCTGCTTCTGAGCCCAGGCTGTGAGTGGGAACCACCTGGGAGCTTTTAAAACGGCCAGGGCCCCATCCCCAGAGCTTCGGATTTAATTGATAAGGTGTACATGTCTCGTGGGTATTTTCAGAGCTCTCAGTGTTAGAATTGTGTGGCCAGGGTGAAGGACTGCTTTAAAGCCACGTGCCTAGAATTTTAAGGTGTGTAAGAATTACCCAGAGAGCTTATTACAATGAAGATTCTGATTTAGTAGGTCTCACCTTATAGGGCTTGCTGTTCCAAGTGTGGCCTGTAGAACAGTGGCACTGGAATTACCTGGGAGCTTGTTAAATGCAGTTCTGGTCCCAGCCCAGACCTACGGAGTCAGAAGCTTTGGGAGTGAGCCTCAGACACCTGTGTTTGAACAAGCCCTTCTGCCGACTCCAGTTTGAGAGCCACTGGCCCAGATGCTGGTTGGTATAGTGTTCACCTGTCTGTGTTCCTCTGTGATGCGCAGTTAAGAGAAAATCAGGGAAGGGAGAAAGGCGGTTTCAGACTTCCTTGTTAAGTGGCACTAGAGGTCAGGCTACTTGGCTGGTGGTCGGAGTTCCAATTTATGAAAAGGCAAACAGTCCTCTGCCTTCCAGCCTGAGCACCCTCGGGGACAGTCCGATACTACCCTTCTAGGCAGGAGAGTGACTTCCTTGGGCTCTGTCCCAATATGAATATTACTGTGCACGATGCACACCATTTACAAAGAGCTTTCAACTCCCCGCCCATCTAGTCTTCAGGACTCTGCCAGGTAAGCAGCCAGCATTATAGACCCTATGTTAGAGGGGATTGGAGGGGGAAGAGTTTTAGTTACAGCTGACAGCCTTGTTTCCTTCTATTCATCTTAGGGACAGGGACAAGTTCTGTCCATATCTGTATTTGTCTTGGTGTGTCTTTGTTAGACACACACACTTCTCCCAGTGGCCCCCGAGGGATGGGGGGGCGGTTCCAGCACAAACAGCTACTGGCTGGCCGTTCAGGCACTTGACTTTTAATCTGTGTTTCTGGGCTATGTGCTGCTTCTGGACCGGTGGCTCCGGAGCTGGGCTGGGTCCCCTGAACCTGTGGACAGCTGGCAGCCTAATGCTGGGCTGATTCCCAGGCGTGGGCGAAGCCAGAAGGATGGGGCAGATTGGGCAAGAGAGGAGGGGAGACAGCAGAGAGCCAGAGAGGAGGAGAGAGAGCCGAAGCCAGAGGCCCCAGATGGGACCGGCTGGGCAAAGGAGGGCACATGACGCAAATGGGCCAGGAGAGCCGCCAGGCTGCACCAGAGTGGCGCTGCTCGTGGAGAGCCTCGCGCCTGCTCTATTAATTCTGGTCCTTGGGAACTGGAAGAGGTTCCCTCACGGGTCTCCTTGGCCCTGGAAACCTCTCCCAGGGGCCTGAGCTCATGAAACCACTGGAGCCCAGAGGGAAATAACTGAGGCCAATAGGCAGGATGGCATGGCCAGCTGCCTGGCAGACGGGCTGAAGCATCTTGTTTGTGGCAATGTGTCCCTGAGGCTGCCTCCCTGGGGGTCCCCAGTACTCAGACACAGCTGCCTCCCCCTGGCTGGTGCAATCTCCTTCCACAGACAGGCAAGGTGCTGGGCACAGGAGTTGCACAGAGGGCACCCAGCACAGGGCTGGCACACCATGGATGCTCCACACCGAAGGGCCCTGATCATGAAATAAGTGGGCGGTGAGGGGGTGAGGGGGAGGCGAGGCTGGGGTACTTATTCCGAGTGCCCCATGTCCTGACACCATGCCTGAATGAGACACAGGCCCCGTGGAGATACCCTGACAGGGTTAAAGCCTCTCTCAGTCAGCTCTGACCTCGGCTCCCACAGCCAGAACCCTCTGACTTTAGTGTGCCAGAGAGCAATCATTTTTATAAATCCTATAATTATCTTGTGAATAGCACAGTTATATTGCATTGTGAACGATGTATTTGTGTAAATACTTAATATGTACGAGATGTTTTGTAACCCTGTTTGGACATGGCTTCCTTCTTAGTGTCCCAAGAGCCTTCATTTAATACCCTGCTCCCAGCCACCCTGGCCTCCCTCCACCTCTGAGAGGCGCTGTCCTTACAGCTTCCCTCCCCTTTGCGCACCGGGGACAGGCCCTTATCAGGGACTGGAGCCGGCTGGTGGGTGGGTTTGGGGGAGCGTTCTGTTCTTACCACTGGGTGTAGAAGAGAGGAGAAAAGACTGGGCAGGGCTTGCTGCAGCCCCTTGCAGTCCTTCCTTCACTAATTTGCAAAGTCCTTGGGGCCCACACAGATAAGGGTAAGATCAAGATCAAGATAAGATGAGGATAAGCTAAAGATAAGGCTCAGTCCCCCTGAGAGGCTTTGAGAGGCCCTGCGTCACCAGGGCCATCTGGACGCCATAGGCACCCCGAGCGTCTGGGCGCATTCATTCCCACACCTGGAGATAGGCTTACAGAAATTAGGGGATATTTCAAAATAAATATGAAGCGATAAAAAGAAGCATTTGATTTGTCACTTGCTACTCAATCATAATAATTGAGTTTGTATCTCATTTGCATAACCAAACAACTTTCTTTGACTTGTCATTTGCTTTTCTGATGTTCTTGTTTAATAAAAAAAAAAATCAAATGCTTCTTTTTTTTTATCGCTTCATATTCATTTTAAAATATCCCCTAATTTTTTATTTTATTTTATTCATTTTAGAGAGGAGACACAGAGTGAGAGAGAGAGAGAGAGAGAGAAAGAGAGAAAGGGGGGAGGAGCTGGAAGCATCAACTCCCATATGTGCCTTGACCAGACCAGTGCAGGGTTTTGAACTGGCGACCTCAGTGTTCCCAGGTCGACGCTTTATCCACTGCGCCACCACAGGTCAGGTGAAATATCCCCTAATTTTTGTAAGCAGTGTATAATTCTTTTAGGTGGAGGGGGAAAGGTAAAATTATTTCCTTTTACCTCTTTCTTGTTTTGCTGATTATTCAAGAAACACATGCTCTTATAAAAATGTCAAACACTGCAGAAATTAACTGAGAAGATGGAAGAAAATGCCTTTCTGCAGTCTCATTCAGGCATGGTGTCATCCCCTCTGTGGGAGAGCCATTACTATGTCATCTTCTTTCAGCTATTTTCCAGCACCCATGTTTCATGAGTAATACAAATGGGCTCATACTCGACGTTCTGCTGCAATTTTTTAAATCTTACTAATACATCTTGGACATTTTCCCATGTCAGTAGCAAAGCCCCACCCATTTTCACTGGTTACATAGTATTCCATGGTCAGGATTAGCATGGGTTATTCCCGTTCCGAGTAAAGCACGTTTCCCTCCAGATTTTCAGCATTCCGAAGAGCGCGGGGAGGGAGCCCCTGCTTCATGGAGCTCTGCGTGTGTGCGAGCATATCTGTAGAGGACAGACTCTTGGAGGGATTGGGATTTCTGCCTGGTCCTGGGAGAGTCTGCTGGCCTCTGGGGGAGAACACATCTTATGCCTTTGCTTTCAATTGCTTCCAAGGGGCAAAGGCTGAGGCCACAACTTGGCTCCTCACGGACCTCCTACTGGTCGTCAGCAGAATTGGATGGAGCCTGGTGGCCCGTGTGGTCAGAACCACACAGAAGGTCAGAGCAAGCTCTAAGCGGGTCATCCCTCAGCCACCTGGGTCTTGCAGAGTGAGAGAGTGCCTGACAAAGATGTGATCAGGGAACACCAGTAGAGTGGACTCAGACATGTTCAGCCACCTAAGGGTCACTCTGAGCGGGGAGCTGATATGAAAGAGTGCCAGCCCGACCCAAGTCCTAGGGAGCGCTTGGCTGCTATCTTCCCTCCCTCCCAAGTGCATGCCCCTGGCTGACCACTTGGAGCAGTCTGGGGGAGGCACAGAGGCTAGGAGGCAGGATTCCTGCCCACCCCTCACTTTGCTGTGTGATCTTGTGAAGGAACTTGGCCTCTTTGAGTCCCGATTTCCCCTTCTTCAAACACCGGCTCCATCCTTTCTCCAGAGAAAGGGTAATGATAATTTGAAAATAATCGAACTCTTTGAGCAAAGCCACCAGGATGATGATTTCACCTCCTGGTTAGAAACCGGCTGAGTTAGGGTCAGCGTCCCCGCCCAGCCCCGCTCTCCTCAGAATCTAGCGTCTCTCGGTCTCCTGGTCTCTTGTTTACTGTAGAGTCCAGGAGGGGTGGGGCGCTGGTCCCCCCCCCCCCCAAGGCTGTGACTAATTAGGCTCCAGGGAGCTCACTCCTGGGACTCTCCTTTGCAGAGACCTCCCAAGACTCCTTAAGTTTGTGCTCAGCAGCGGACCCAGGCTTGGGAAGAAACCCCATGATGAAAACAGAAGCCAGAGGTAGTAAGAGGGAGTCCCAGAGAGGGCTGGGAATGCCTCTGGGGTGGGGTGGTGAGCTCCCTGGCAGGCTCTGGTGTTCAAGAGGGGACAGGCAGGGAAGGTACAGTGCAGGTGGTCCTCAGCTTAATTCTGGGTCCTTACTGCAATTCCAGTTTGGCTGTGTCCTCATTTTCCTAAATCACCTCTGTGCTACCAGGCATTTTAACCTTCTTGCCTGCCTTCTCTGTTAGGTCCACGGTTCCTCATTGGGACTGCTTGGAGGTGGAGACCATACAGAGCAATGGATGCCCGGTGGACAAGAAGCAAGATGCTCCCCTTTCTCATCGGAGCAGCGGGAGCCACAGGTAAATTGGCTTTGGGGGTCTTTAAAGACTCTTGAGTCTAGTTGTAGAGTAGCTATGCCCAGCTACACTAGAGATCCCTTTCTGGGATTAAAAAAACTGCCCATTACCTTGGACACAGGGTCAGGGGCTCTTCTGTGGACAAGATGGAGCGAAAGCAGGTGTCCAGAAACCCAAGTGGGGAACAGGCACTAGACAGTCACCTCTGAGAAGTCACTTCTGTGTCTGTTTCCTCATTTACACAAGGCTCACAGTGTAAAACTCAAGAAGGTGTGATTGTGTTTTTGAAAAAATACAAAAAAGTCTCAGATAGGTGTAAGGCTTTGCATGATTATCATGAGCGCTATTGGTTGTCCCCAGGAGACTAAGGGGAAAGTAGAACTGTGGAGTCCTCTGTTTATAGCTGACTCATCTGGCAGGAGGCCGGTGGTGTAACCTTGGCCACTTGGTAACTTTCCTTGAATCATGCAAGTCTCTGGTGCAGATAAACCAGCAGGAGCATCCTTAGGGACTGTGCTTGTCATCTGGAATGCTAAGAGGCTGCAAGATTCTTAGAGCCCTTTCACCAGGGGAGTTTTAGGGCATCAGCTGGGGATTGGGAAAACAACCCCTCCTTAGCCCCATTTTACAGATTTAACCATCTACCCACCTCCTTCTTTAATTCATAGGCAGACCACGATCCTAACCCAGAGATCACATGCTCAGCCCTTGACCCCAATCCCACCTTCCTCAATTGACTCCAAGGGAACAAAACTTCCCTTATTAGTATCCCAGACATTACCCCTGCCTCTCCAGAGCACTCTGGACAGAGGACCTCTGTTTAGCCACCTTTACCCCTGCCCTGCGGAGGTGAGGAAAGGAAGGGGAAAGAATTGAGTGAGCCACTGCCTGATCCTCCTTCTGGCTCCTGTTCTCCCCCCCCCCCCCCCATCTCAGTCTCAGGATAAACAGCCTGAGCAACCATCCTGCCAATGATCTGAGATGTAGATACGTTTTCGGTGCCCACCTCAGCCAGGTCCTCAGGGAAGGAATACCAAGATCACATAATATTTTTGGAGTGGTGGAGAAAAAGTCTCCAGCCAGATCAGAAACCTCTAAAGGGGGCCCTCCCTATATGCCTGAGTACAGACCTCGGAACCTCGGCGCTACGAGCCATCTCCAGAGGTCGTGCAGTCCAGGCCCCACTTTTTGGGTGAGTCAATGTCAAGACCACACAGAGCAGAGGGTTGTTCACGGAGGCATTTAAAATTGTGCTTCCTTCCCCACTTGGGTACGGATTCACCAAAAGCAATCAGGATGGTCACCATGAGGGAGCGTGTCAGGCCAGCCCCCCAGCCCTGCCCTCACCACACCCACTGCTGCTGTGGGTGGGACCACGTGCCTGTCTTAGATCGCAAATGGGCAGAGGAAGCCCAGGAGTGTTCAGGCCCCAAAGCCACCCTTCAATCCTGCTCCTCGTTTACAGGGTTGGGGAGGCTGAGGGTTTCCCTGCAGGATTGCCCAGCTTGCCCCAGGCCCCAGGATGGTGACAGGGCTAACCTAGGATTCAACAAAAGGGGAACTTGAAAGAAATGAGTGGGCTTCTGAGACCTGTGGCTGCAGCAGCTGAAGGCAGGACGTTTCCTTGAAGAGAAAGGCGGGAATATAAGATAGTTTTGGGGGGCAGGGGCACTCATGGGGAGCCTTGTCAGCTCAGGCCTCCCTCTGGGAAAGCTCCAACCTGCCCAGAATGAGGTTGCAAAAGCAGGTGGACACTGTCATCTATGTCAAGGAAGAAAAGTTACTGACAGTTGTCATCAGAGCAGCCAGATGTCTCCCAAACTCAGGACCCCGACTTCAGCTGGCTCTGCAGTCAAAACGCCCCCTGGGGCAAAGGTATACCTGCGGGCATCAGCACTGTCCCCCTCCCCTCCATCACAGGTCCCCTGGGGTCGAATGGGCACAGAAGTTGGGAGTTTTACTGACCGTCTGCGTCAAAGTGCTTCCAGATCTCCAGGAACTGGGACGCCGTCAGCTCGGCCAGGTGCAGGTAAGGGGGTTGCTGCTGCGGGCCAGCCATGGCGAGCCGCTCGGAGACCTCGGGCAGCACAGTGCTCTCCTTGCGCACTCCGCACTCGGCCAGGTCTTGCGCGCCACGCTGCCTTTATATACAGTCTGGAGGCTGCGCTGGCGCCCAGCCGCCAGCAGGGGACGCGCGCGCACAGAGAATCAGCCTGGGTCGCAGAGGGGCGGTGGCCGCCCAGGGGCTCCGCCAGGGTTCGTGGTAGGGTGGGAGCAAGTCTTCGCTGAGATCACTCCGAGTCTGGCCAGGGAAACAGAGGCTCTTAGGTGCAAAAGGGAGTGAGGCTGCACTTGCCTTCCCTCTGCCTCTCTCTGATCATTTCGAGTGCAGCTACCATGTATTGTTGTTGGCAATAGCAATAATGACTAGTAACCGCAATATTGATAATGGTAGTGATATGGTTGACAAGTATATAGCACCTGGACTTGGGAGTTCACTAGGTCTCTTGTGCCTCCATTTGTCTGACTCTTCCACAATGGAAAGACCAGGGGCCACTTTTCTGATGTGGAGACTTAAGATTTTAAATGACCTGCCTAGCAAATAGGTGGCAGAGCCAGAACTTGAACCAGCTCTATGTTCATGCTTTCATGGCTCCTTAATGGGGCCCAGTTTTGGCTAGAAGCCAAGTAAGTGTTCACAAGGCTCTTCCCCGGGGTGGCTAGAATCAGGGCCAACCAAAGAGGATCCAGATGGAAGTGGGAGAAGGGTTTCTGCTGCCCCCCGTCTTGGTTTTTGCCCGTCCTGAACCTCCTGGTACTTGCCTCGCCCTGGACAGAATCCAGGGTCTTTTAGACATTTGTCCAGGGAGTGGCAGAACTGGATTTTCCCTCCAGTGTCTTAGCCATGCCCACCTAGGCCCTCGGCAGAAAACGTCCAAGGCTGAATTAGGAATGTTGCTCACTGGTATCTGAGAGCACAGTCATGAGGCAGCCTGCCCCCCCCCCCCCAGGCTGGGAGCTGAGCTCCCTGTCCATTGTCTCTGGCTGCTGGAGCTCTGGGGGCTGTCCTGGCCTTGGGCACCCACTACACCCCCCCTCCCCCCAGCGGCAGCTTCTTTCTTCCTTTCTCTCCTCTCCACTGCGTGAGTGACTGAGAAATGAATTGATACTCATTATCATGTGCTAAAGAGTGTTAGCTGAACTGCCTCGTGAAGGGAGAGGAAACCGGAAGGAGGTGAGAACAGAAAGGAGGTTGTTGGGGGAGAGGTTGTCCCTAAGGAGAAAGGACATACCCAGAGTGATCTTAGAGGGCAACCCAGGGTGCAGGTTTCAAATCTCCTTGTTTTCTGCCCAGAGCAAATGTGTATCAAGAGTTACTTACAGGAACACACTAGGAGAGAGAAGTCATAAAAAGCCAGCTTGTGAGTCTTGTATTCATCTGTCCGCTTCTGTCAGAGGAGAGTTCTGGGCTGAGGAATTCACCAAAGCCACTGGGTCTCTCTTGCCCCATCTCTAGGGGGACAGATGGCCCAGTGGTCAAAGTGCACACTCTAAAATCAGCCTGCTTGGGTCCAAGTCCCATAATAAACTCTGTGACCCTGGGCAAATTATATAACCTATCTGTCTCTGCCTGTTTTTCTCTTCTGCAAAATGAGAATGTGCATATTTACCTTAGAATTGTTCTGAGGATTAAAAGAGTTGGTGCTCCTCCTATCCTTTACAGAACCAGAAATCAGTGGTGGTTGGCTTGGCAGGAAATTGTGAGGCCAGCATCTCTCTCCTGGGGTATTGAATGGCTTTTGGAGGAGGCTAACCCCAGAGTGAGCCCTGTGCTGCACAGACACTCAGGGTCTGGCTATGCCTCTTCCAGTTTTGTCACTGTCACTGGGCTTCTCTGCCTCCCGTGGCCCAGATCTATGGGGCCAGAGAGCTCGTCCTGGCTTTCTAAAGACCAAAACTGTCACCCCCATGCTGCTTTAGCTTTCCTGGTAAGGAAGAGAAAGTGGAACTTCTGCTTTCTATTTTCCAGAACTGTTGAGCTGGGAGAAGGTGTTGGCTTGACTGAGGGAGGTTCTGAGAATGACTGCAGGGTGGCCACAGTGACCTCCAAACTCCTCATTAAAGCATCCCTGCATCGCCCATTTCAGATATGTGGTTGAAGTCTCTTTCTGGAAGGCTCATCCCTGACTCTCCCAGAGACAGGCTCAGGGAAGGTCACCGAACCCAAACAAATAAATCCTTTTGTCCTTTGTCTCCAAGTCAAGCCTGCAAAAGCAGTCACATTTAGAAGTTACAAATCCTGCTCTGGGGCCAGACAGATGAGGGTGCAGAACCCACTTGCTGGTTGTAAGGCCTTCAGGAAGCTCCTTAACCTCTCTGAACCTTAGAAAAAATAGAGGTAATGATAACACTGGTTGCACAAAGTCTGTGTAAGGACCAAAATAATGGACTCAAGGAGTTAGCTGGCAAGAATCCTGGCAGTGGTAAGTGCCACATTAAAAAGTAGTTATTATTGTCCTGGCGGGGGGCTCAGTGAATAAAGCATTGACCCAGTGCCCCAGAAGTCATAGGTTAGACCCACAGTCAGGGCAAGAACAAGACGCAATCAATGAGCGCACAGGTAAATGAGGCAGCTAAGTGAAACAAGTTGATGCTTCTTTCTCTCTCTCTTCTCCTTCTCTCTTTCTCAAATCAATGGAAAAAAAATTGAGAAGTAGTTGTTATTATTAAGGTAGACTGTTAGGAGGAGTGTTTCTTGTTGTTTAGAAACAGTAGCACAAAAGGGGCTAAGTACTTTGCTTGCCAAGCTTCTCTCCGGAAGCCAGGAGCCTCCTGCCTGCTGGACTCACTAAGCCTGCCCACTACTTCCAAGCAAGGCCATGGGCTAGGAAAGAGAACCTGCGCGGGGGAGAGAGAAGGGCCTCCACCTTTGGAGAGTGCAGCATTTGTGTCTTCTCGGATGCCATGTTTTGTTGGGAGCATCTCCAGAAGATCTCTCCAGGTCACGGGGGGTGCCTGCACTAAGGGGACATTGGCAAGCCACTTGTTACCGGAGCAGAATTCTGGAGTGTGGGCCCCATAATTGGAGCTTCTTCTGACTTAGAGCTGTGTGAAGGCCCAGGCTGTCCTGTCCTGAGCTTAGAAGGAAGACGAGGGGATGGTGAGATTGCATCCTGGTCTGGTTATCTGCAGGCCTTAGGGCTCCCTGTGGCTCCTGGGAGAGGTGGACGGACAGTTTAGTGGAGGGCCCCACATACCTACTGGCCCATCCAAGTGTTGAAAGGCTAAGGTGGAGCTGAAAACGGCTCCTAGAAGACCTTCGTTCCACTGTGCAGGGACCCTCTGACTCCTCAGAGAATAGCCTACATACAGCCCATGGTGACTGTGGATTCAGAAGATCTCCTCCTCTCTCTGCTCCCAGCTCATCTCACCTACCCAGGGAGATGTGTCAGGGCGAGCTCACCCCTCCTTCCTGGAGACAAGCCCTTCTGTGCAGTTGGCAGTGGGGAAGATTAGAGCTTTGAAATAAAGCTGGACTGGATCGAGTTTGCATACCTGAACATGAAAAGAAAAACATGGACTCATCAAGAATTTGTCAAGGGACAGGTAAGAGATTCAATGAGCATATTTGAAAGCAGTGATGAGAAAAATGAAACTCTTCTATGTTTATATCTCAGTGAATTGAGAATCTTGTAAGTTTTTAGATGTCTGAGTTTTTGCAGTTCCTCAGTGATCTCTCCTCACATTTTATGGTGACAATGATGATGATGCCCCCAAGCGTACATTTAGATTCCTTTTTATTTTTTTTTTATAGGAACAGAGAGAGAGTCAGAGAGAGGGATAGATAGGGACAGACAGACAGGAATGGAGAGAGGCGAGAAGCATCAATCATTAGTTTTTCGTTGCCGTCGCAACACCTTAGTTGTTCATTGATTGCTCTCTCACATGTGCCTTGACCGCGGGCCTTCAGCAGACTGAGCCATCCCTTGCTGGAGCCAGCGACCTTGGGTCCAAGCTGATGAGCTTTTGCTCAAGCCATATGGGCCCATGCTCAAGCTGGCGAGCTCGGGGTCTCGAACCTGGGTCTTCCACATCCCAGTCCGACACTCTATCCACTGCGCCACCGCCTGGTCAGGCCATTTAGATTCCTTTATAGAGGCTTTAATGTATCCTGCTTGTTTGGGACCTCACAACTAGCCTACCAGTTGTACAAAGCACGAACTGGCCCTGTTTTAAAGATTAGGAAACCAAAACCCAGAGAGGCTGATACCCAACCAAGACCTGGCAGGGGTGGGATGTTGAGAACACTTTGAATCTTCCAGTTTCCAGTCCCAGGTTATAGAGAGTCTGAGGAGCAGGTGCCAAGTCCCTGCATAATAGGTCCAAAGTTCATCCATGATCCTGGCCACCAGAGCCACAGGGTGCCTACTGGTAGCAAGGTGTTATGCCACATCCAGTGTTTCTAGACTGCCCATGAATTCAGCTGATGGCTGTTTCCTCCCTTCTCTGAAAGTGGCAGATTGGATGCCATCTTCTCTTTTGCACCCCCAGCTCACCAGCTGTATCTTGAATGCTGTAACTCAGTGATTTTCATCTTTTAGCACACACCAAAAAATATATTCTTTACCTATCTGACAAAAAATAGACATAATTTTGATTCAGTTTTACCAGATTGTTCTTGTTGCATTGGCTATTGTTATATTTATTTATTTTTGAAATTTAACAATCTAAGGGGAAAGAGATCAGTGCCCCTTACTAGTCAGGTACTGCGTGTTTTAAAAATTCCCTTTGCTCACTGGAGTGCCTGCCACGGCACACTGGTTGAAAATCACTGCTGTAACCTAATACCTAGGATTAACAAGGAGATGTGTGCAACTTGTCCTCTGTCTCAGACCCCAGAATTGCTCCCCCAGAAGGGAGGGAGGCCTGCTGATGAGGGGTATGTGTGAGATGCAGAACAGATGACAACTTCCCAGTCAGCATCCATTGGGCCAGGGTTAATTGGCAGAGAGCACCTGGCTGGAGCTTCCAGTACTATGTTGAATAAGAGTTTAGAGAGAGGGTATCCTTGTCTTATTCCTGATTTTAGAGGAAAAGCTTTCAGTTTTTCACAATTTAGTATGATATTGGCTGAGGGTTTGTCATATGTGACCTTTATTATATTGAGGTACTTTCCTTCTATACACATTTTATTGAGTGTTTTCATCATAAATAGATGTATCTTATCGAATGCCTTTTCTGTATCTATTGATAGGATCATATGATTTTTGTTCTTTGTTTTGTTGATGTGGTGTATTACATTGATTAATTTGCGTATGTTGTATCATCCTTGTGCTCCTGGAATGAATCCCACTTGATCATGATGTGTTATTTTTTAAAATATATTATTGTATTCAATTTGGTAGTGTTTTGTTTAGGATTTTTGCATCTGTGCTCATTAGATATATTGGTGTGTATTTTTTTTTTTAATGTGTGTTTTTGTTGTCCTTGCCAGGTTTTGGTATGAAGGCTATGTTGGCCTCATAAAATGTGTTAGGGAGTATTGTTTCTTCATCTATTTTTTGGAAGACTTTGAGAAGGATACAAAATCTTTGAATGTTTGGTAGAATTCACCAGTGTAGCTGTCTGGTCCGGGACTTTTATTTTGAGGGAGGTTTTTGATAGTTGTTTCTACTTCCTCCCTGCTTATAGGTCTATTTAGGTTTTCCACTTCTTCGTGACTCAGGCTAAGAAGATTGTGTACTTCTAGGAACTTACCCATTTCTTCCAGATCAGGGTCCCCAAACTACGGCCCGCAGGGGCCCCCTGAGGCCATTTACCCGGCCCGCCTCACTTCCGGAAGGGGCACCTCTTTCATTGGTGGTCAGTGAGAGGAGCACAGGATGCATCCACACCCATAGTTCCCATTGAAATACTGGTCAGTTTGTTGATTTAAATTTACTTGTACTTTATTTTAAATATTGTGTTTGTTCCCGTTTTGTTTTTTTACTTTAAAATAAAATATGTGCAGTGTGCATAGGAATTTGTTCATAGTTTTTCTTATAGTCCGGCCCTCCAACGGTCTGAGGGACAGTGAACTGGCCCCCTGTGTAAAATGTTTGGGGACCCCTGTTCTAGATTGTTGAATCTGGTGGCATATAATTTTTGGTAGTATTCTACTATGATTCTTTGTGTATCTATGATGTCTGTGGTAATTTCTCTGCTTTCATTTAGGATTTTATTTATAGGACTCGTTTCCTTTTTTCTTTAGTGAGTCTCACCAGGGGTTTGTCAACTTTATTGATCTTTTCAAAGAACCAACTCCTTGTTGTATTAATTTTTCTATATTTTTGTTCTCTATTTCATTTAGTTCTGCTCTGATTTTTAACTGAATTTTTTTTAAATTTTTATTTTATTCATTTTAGAGAGGAGACAGAGAGAGAGAGAGAAAGGGGGGAGGAGCTGGAAGCATCAACTCCCATATGTGCCTTGACCAGACCAGTGCAGGGTTTTGAACTGGCGACCTCAGTGTTCCCAGGTTGACGCTTTATCCACTGCGCCACCACAGGTCAGGCAGTTCTGCTCTGATTTTTACTATTTCCTTCTTCTGCTGACTTTGGGTTACCTTTGTTCTTCTTTTTCTAGTTTTTTAATGTGTAATGTTAGGTTGTTGATTTGGGATCACTCTTGTTTCTTGATATAAGAGAGTAATGACGTAAGTTTCCCCCTTATTACTGCTTTCACTGCATCCCAGAAGTTTTGATATGTCATGATGTCATTCTCGTTAGTCTGTATATATCTTTTGACCTCTGCTTTTATTTCTTCTTTGATCCATTCATTTTTTAGAAGTATGTTGTTTAATTTCCACATTTTTGTGAGTTTCTTCACTTCTGTTTTCCTGTTGAATTCTAATTTCAAAGTCTTATGGTCAGAGAATATGTTTGGTATAATTTCAGTCTTCTTAAATTTGTAGAATTTGGATTTGCAACCCAACATATGGTCTCTCCTTGAGAACGTTCCCTGAACACTGGAAAGGAATGTTTAATCTGATATTCTGGGATGAAATATTCTGTAAATATCTAGGATGTCCATTTGCTCTAGTGTGTTTTAAATTTCTTTTTATTTATTCATTTTAGAGAGGAGACACAGAATGAGAGAGAGAGAGAGAGAGAAAGAGAGAAAGTGGGGAGGAGCTGGAAGCATCAACTCCCATATGTGCCTTGACCAGACCAGTGCAGGGTTTTGAACTGTTGACCTCAGTGTTCCCAGGTCGACGCTTTATCCACTGTACCACCACAGGTCAGGCTGCTCTAGTGTGCTTTTTAAGGCCAATGTTCCTTTATTGATTTTCTGTTTGCATGATCTATCTAACGCTGTCAATGGTATGTTGAGATATCCAAATGTGATTGTGTTTTTGTCTATCTCTGTTTTTAAGTACTGTTAGTCGATTTCTCATATCTTTTGGTGCTCCCAGATTCAGTGCATATATATCAAGAAATGTGATGCCTTCTTGATATAGTGTTTCCTTTGACACTATGGAATGTCCATATTTGTCTTTTGTTACCTTTGTTGTCTTCAAGTCAATATTGTCAGATATAAGTATGGCCACACCTGCTTTTCTTTGGGTATTATTTGCTTGGAGAATCATTTTTCAACCTTTTT
The DNA here is from genome assembly GCA_037038555.1 of Rhynchonycteris naso. Classification (NCBI taxonomy): domain Eukaryota; kingdom Metazoa; phylum Chordata; class Mammalia; order Chiroptera; family Emballonuridae; genus Rhynchonycteris; species Rhynchonycteris naso. The sequence continues at coordinate 21,766,670 of CM073001.1, forward strand.
CTTTGAGTCTACTTTTGTTCCTGCAGCTTACTGTGTCTCCTGAAGGCAGCATATGGTTGGGTGTTGCTTTTTGACCCAACCTGCTATCTATGCCTTTTTATTGGTGAGTTCAGTCTATTTATGTTTAGGGTAATTATGGACACATAAGGATTTCCTGTAGCCATTTTATGTTTTGTTTTCTGGTGCCTCTGCGTCTCCTTTGGTTCTTATTCTTTGTGTTTCTGTCAGTTGTTCTTATTTGGTGGTATTCCATGGTTTTTCCTTTTATTTCTTCTTATTTTTTTAAGCTGCTTATTTCAATTTTATATTTTTTGTGTGGTTACCATTGATTTTTTATTGAGAAAAATGTTTCATATATACAAGAGTCCTTTGTCTTATGAGTGCATCTTCACTTTATCCTTATTTGCTACCTCAGACCTATATCCTTTCCCCCTTTATGTGTTTTTGTAATCACAGACTACTTTTGTTTATATTGTGACCTTGTTGGAGACTTTAGTCGTAGTTTTGTGTTGTTTTGTTTTTTGTGTCCAGTAGAATAACCTCCTTGAGTATTTCCCATGGTGGGAGTTTTCTGGTGATAAATTCCCTTAGCTTCTCTATGTCTGCAAAAAATTTTTTCCTTTATGTTTGAAATATAACTTTGCTGGATATAGTATTCTTGGCTGGTAATTCCTCTCCTTCAGTACTTTGAATGTTTGGGTCCACTCTCTTCTGGCTATAGAGTTTCTGCTGAGAAGTCAGATGGTAACCTTATGGGCCTTCCTTTATATGTTATATTCTTTTTTTTCCTAGATGCCTTAGGGATTCTTTCTTTGTCACTGAAATTTGATAGTTTTAATACAGTATGCCTTGTATATGAGTCTTGGATGCTGTTGGCCCTTTTGTGGGTAGTGGAGTTAAACCTTCAGACTGGCTGGTTCTAAGAGTCAACCTTCATCCTCTGGGGCATAGTTATTTTCAGAAGAATCTGGTACCTGTTGGATTTCTCCTTTGGGTATGCCATTTGTGTGGCTAACTGAGACTAACATTGGTGTGGTCTGTAACCTACTACTGGTTGTGTTGGTTCTGAGTCTTCTTGTGTGGGGTTTGGCTCTGGTGATTTAGGCTGGGGTGTCTGGCCTAGGTCTTCGGACACTCACCTCTCAGGGAAAACCTCCCAACTATTCCTCCAGACCCTCATCCACCACTTGCTCCTGGGAGTTGGGGCAGCCCTTTTCATGCCTCTGTCCTTCCTACTAGTCTCGATGTGGCTTCTTCTGTGAATCCTTGGTCATAAACTCTTCTTGATTTAGTCCTGAGTTGATTTCTCAGGAGGATTGTTCTTAAATTTAGTTGTAACTCCAGTCTGGTCCTGGGAGGAGGCAAGTGGAATGTCTGTTGCTATCTTCTGTGTACAGTAAGTTTTGAAGTCAGTCCTCAAGCTTTGTTTTTCTTTTCAATCCAAGAAGGAAGAAAAAGTTACAGATACATGTTTCAAATGTAAATAGTATTAGATAGACAAAGTAAAGTTTATAGCACAAATTTGCCATAGAAAGATAGTAGAGAGAAAAGGGTGAAATAAATGTGTGCGTGTTTGTATGTGTATGTGTGTGAGAGAGAGAGAGAGCGAGAGAGAGAACGCGATGTGATGGGTCTTCCAGGAGGGAAGACCTTAGAAAATGCCTAAAAGTGACGAGTCTGTAAGTACCTTCAAAGCATGTCATTCAGAGATGACTTTTGGTGAAAGCACTTGTGATCCAAATGTAGGCATGGATGTGTCAAGGTATATAGAGAGGTAAGCTGAGACAAGCTTGAATGACCAGAAATGGAGTTTATTTGAAAATAATAGATGATTTTCAATTCAGAAAACTCCCAACTTGAGCAAGCCATGACAAATTCACTAAAGTTTGATGCAAGTTTTATTTATGGCAAGGAGTACAAAGAAGGGAGAGACCCAGTCAGAGTGAAAGCAGCAAGTTTATTGACTGGAGGATGGGGACTGATTTCTGGAATATATTTATTGGTCAGAAGGTAAGTCCCGGTTGACTTTCTGGGAAGTGGTTCTCTCAGTTCTTAATTTTTGTTTTCCTGAGGGCATAAACATAAGAATCTCCATTTTACATTTAAAAACATTTTTTTTTTAAATTTATTTATTCATTTTAGAGAGGAGATGAGAGAGAGAGAGAGAGAGAGAGAGAGAGAAAGGGGGGAGGAGCTGGAAGCATCAACTCCCATATGTGCCTTGACCAGACCAGTGCAGGGTTTTGAACTGGCGACCTCAGTGTTCCCAGGTCGACGCTTTATCCACTGCACCACCACAGGTCAGGCCTCCATTTTACATTTTTAAAAATGTATTGATTTTTAGAAAGGAAGAGAGAGAAACATCAATCTGTTGTTCCATTTATTTATGCATTCCTTGGTTGATTCCTGTATGTGCCCTGACTGGCGATTGAACCCCAAACCTTGACATATTGGAATGAGGATCTAACCAACTGAACTTTGAGCCAGGATAAGAATTTGCATTTTACATACTCTGGTTTATTTTACATTGAAATATGCTTTTACAATTCTCCATTTTGATTGAAAAAACATTTGCATAAAGCATTACTGATCAATCATGTCATTTAGGCATTGTTTTCCTTATTTCTCATTTTGCCCCTCTAAATAAAACTACATTGTCATATGGAGTGATGTCCCCCAGAGGTGATAATGACCACCCTAAAGTATCTTGTCCCACAGAGGAGGAAAATAGCAAGTGGATTTTATTGGCCTTTATTCGAACAATAGAAAGAATAAAAAATGAAGAATCTCAGTTATGTTTCTCTAGAGTGGTTAGCTCAGTTTCCATGGTCAGTTAAAATTTAAGATAAGCAGAAAAACATTATTCTTCTCCATATAACGTGCGGTTCCTCCCTGTTGAACAGTAAAAAGGTGTAGGGCTCTTGGGTGTGTAGGACTAGTTCTGCAAGGTTATCAATAATTAAGTTTATTGAATTTCAAAAACTTGGACAACCATTAAAAGTGGTAGTGAAAAAGATAAGAAATTAAAAATGGTTCTTCAGAGTGGTGGTTAGAGAATTGATGGGGGATGCTGAGGATCCATGTATAAAACCTTGAGGTCACCAGCTTAAGTATGGGCTCATCCAACTTGAGGGCAGGGTCACTGGCTTGAATGTGGGATCATCGACATGATCTCATGGTTGCTGGCTTGAGCCCTAAGGTTGCTGGCTTGATCCCAAGATCACTGACTTGAGGAAGGGGTCAGTGGCTTGGCTGGAGCCCCCTGGTAAAGGCACAAATGAGAAACAATCAATGTAAAACTACAGTGCCTGACCAGGTGGTGGTGCAGTGGATAGAGCGTCGGACTGGAACACAGAGGACCCAGATTTAAAATCCGAGGTTGCTGTCTTGTAAGCCCAAGATCTCTGGCTTGATCCCAAGGTCACTGGCTTGAGCCCAAAGTCACCGGCTTGAGCAAAGGTTCACTGGCTTGGCAGGAGCCCCCTGGTGAAGGCACATAAGAGAAAGCAATCAATGAACAACTAAGGTGCCACAACGATGAACAGATTGTTCTAATCTCCCTTCCTTTCTGTCCCTCTCTCTCTCACAAAATAAATAAACCAAAATAAATAAACAAACAATGAAAGTGATGGAGCTATGAGTTGATGCTTCTCATCTCTCTCCCTTCCTGTCTATCTCCTGCTCTCTTGCAAAAGAGAGAGAGAGAGAGAGAGAAATGAAAATGCTTTGTCAAATTTGAATGAGTGTTTTGGGATTCTTAGGATACACTTGTAGCAGTGGGATTGCTGGATCAAAAGCTAGTTCCAATTTTAATTTTTAAAACTTACTCCATGCTACTTTCCACAGAGGCTGCACCAGTCTGTGTTCCCACCAACAGTGCACGAGGGTTCCCTTTTCTACACACTCTCGCCAGTACTTGTTGTTGATTTATTGATGAAAGCCATACTGGCAGATGTGAGGTGATATCTCATTGTGGTTTGGATTTGCATTTCCCTGGTGATAAATGATATTGATATCGGGCACATTTTCAAGTACCTGTTGGCCATTTGGATATCTTCTTTAAAAAAATGTCTCTTCATTTCTCTGCCCATATTTTAAATCAGATCCTTTTTTTCTCTCAATTGAGTTGTATGAGTTCTTTATATATTTGGGTTATTAATCCCTTATCATTTATGCAATTTGCAAATATTACCTCGCATTTGATAAATTGCTTTTTCATTTTGTTGTTAGTTACCCTTGCTCTCTGTGCAAATGTTCTTGTTTGATGTATTCTTAGTATTTATTTTTGTTTCCATTGCCTTTGCTTTTGGTTCAAAATCATAAAGATTATGACCAAGTCCAATGTCAAGGAGCTTACTGCCTATATTTTCTTCTAGGAGTTATATGGTTTCAGGTCTAATTTTTCAGTCTTTAGTACATTCGGAGTTGTTTTCTGTGTATTTTGTGAGCTAGGGGTCAGGTTTTGCCCCTCTGCACGTGGTGGTTTAGTTATTCCTACACCACCTCTAGGGGCCCTGGCCTGGGCCCTCCCCCTGCTCACCCACTTCACCCAGCCAGGCTCCCCGTTGCAGGGATGTGGGAACCCTGCAAGGGAACCCCACAGGGCCAGTAGCCTCCACCGGTCCCTAGGACCTGCTCCCCATGCCCTTCAAGTCCTCATTCCTTTCCTTTCTTCCACTTTGTCTACATGGTCTCTGTCACTGCTCTTTCCCTGTTTTGTTTTTTTCACACTGATGGGCCATACTCTGGCCTCTTGCCACCTGGGAGACAGTTCACCTGCTCCTTCTCCTCTCCTGTCCAGCCACTGCCTCCCGTCATCTTCCCCTCCGTTGGGCTTTTATGTAAGTTGTCCCCTAGGCCTGGTGTCCCTGCCAGTGGTTACCTGGACCTCCTGAATCTTCATGAGTCAGCACCTCAGCCTTCCCAGGAGACAGTGACTAGGGCTCCCTTGAGCAGAGCAAAGGCAGAGCAAGGCAAGGTAGGCTGTGGCAGCAGGAGAGGGAAGCCCTGCTGTGAGGAATCGGGGGAGAAGAGCTTGCAGGGTTGGGGAGGGGAGGTGGGCACCTGGGTTCTTTATGGGTGGTGTTACTAGGCTCTCCCTATACAAGCTTGGCCTTAGAAGTCCCTGACTCAAATTTGCGAAGTCACATCTATAGCTACCCTAAAACACCTGCTACCCCGGAGGTGGTGGGCTAGACTTCAGTCAGCCCTTCAGGCCCCCATGCTCCTTGTCAGCCAATATTGTCACCTTAGGTCAAGTCCTTTCCTAGCCTCCTATAAACTCTTCCTTTGGAGGTAACAAACTCAACTATCTGCACAGAGTCATGGCCTTTGCTCTTGTACTGCTTTTGGGTGAGGAGGGATGTCCCTGCCCTGGCTGTTCCTTCTCTGCACACTTTAACACGAAAGGCTGATGACCTCCCTCCTCACATGACAGAACTTGCTGGTGTCTCACCCAGGTGGAATCAGTATTAAGTCTGCACGAGGCCAGGACCTGTCCACTTCTCTCGTCAGAAGCAGTGAATGAGGTCGTACGAATTGTGTGTGGGTGACCTAGCCAGAGTCTCTGCCCCCTGGGTTTGTGGGATTGCTCCAGAACCTCGATGAGGTAGGTCTGGAGGCCGAATGTGAGGCTTCCAAAAGCTGCTCACAGCTGAATCTCCTCAGAAAGCCCAACCCTGAATGAACTCTTGGTGCCAGGGAAGGCGGACATGGGCCAGAGCAGCGGGTAGACACAGCCTTGGGGAGTTGATTCATCTCTCTCCCTCCAACTTTCAAAACAATTAAACATAAAAAAAAAAAGAAAGAAAGAAACAGTCTTGCCATGACTCTTTCAGAAGTAACCAGGAGTTACTCACTAGGAGTAACTAGGAGAAGGTTAATGCTAATTTCTCAAAATCTGTAAATGATGCAGTGCAGATGCTGAGGACCACCAAACAGAAGAGAGAAGATGCACCAAGGGGGGCAAGGTGTGTGGGCCCTTTACATTTGGGTTAGTGGTTCTCATACTGATCATCAGCTGGGTTGTGGAAACCTCAGGCAAGGGCCGTCTGAACGGCCACGTGAGGGATTGAGCTGTCAGGACATGCTTCATAAGGATTCAGTTTTCTTTACAAAAGATTGTTTAATACTGTTTATTCATTATAAAATATATAATCAATGTTATCTTTCTGTAGCCAGATGGCCCAATAAATGGTTGAGCCAGCCCGGCAAACCCTGTTCTTTTGCCTCGTTTCCATGAAACAGTTTTAACAATTTTTTTTTTTTTTTTAAGTGAGAGGAGGGGAGATAAAGAAACAGACTCCTGCATGCACCCTGACCAGGATTCACCTGGCATCGCCGTCTGGGGCCAATGCTCAGACCAACCGAGTTTAACCTCAGTGCCCAGGCTGACGCTTGCAACAATAGAGCCCACTGGCTGTGGGAGGGGAAGAGAGAGAGAAGGGGGAGAGGGAGGAGAAAAAAAGCAGATAGTCCCTTCTTTTGTGTGCCTTGACCGGAGATCAAACCTAGGACTTCTACATGCTGGGTCGATGCCCTATCCGCTGATCCAACCAGCCAGGTCCAAATATTTTTTGTTATTGTAGAAATATTTGCTGTTCTCCTCAGGTGTCTTGTGGGAAGGAAAGACGAGGGAGGTTGAGTTGTGCAGGGACACTGGAACGAGAAGGAGAGTCAGTGCAGATTCCTGGCACTCTTCTTGCTTAATGCCACCAGCTCTGCTAAATACAAGCCCTCCAGGATCCCAAGATGTAGGTCAGAGGCTGGGCACCAAGGGGTCTCTGGGCCCTTGCACCACCCACTCTCTCCATGGCCCTGGGGCAGCTGGGATGACTCTATGACGCTCCATGACTTACCTTTTTTCATTTCCCTTGGGAACTTGAAGGGTGTTATTCTGGGTGGGAAAACATAAAGCCCCTAAGTCAGATCACATATTTATGGAACCTAAATTCCAGCTTCATTTTTTCTAGGTTTCAGTGAACAATGTATAGTGTCAGAAGAAGGCCTGTCCTTAGTGCAGAAGTCTTTAAACATTACCCCCAAGTAGCACTTGGGAAGGAAAGTGGGCTCTGTCGTGGCTCCTGCTTCCTCATCTGGAGGACCCATACACATCCTAAGAGGGCCAGATGGAGAGAGATGGGAGTAGCCAACCATGACCGCTTCCCATAAGCTTCTTCCTCAGGTCTCTCCCTTGCACTATAGCCCTGGGTCCTGGGCTGAGCCTCCAAGAAGAGAATGCAGTCTTATCTGTGCCCCGTGTGGGTACTGGGGAGTTGGAGCAAACAGGACTGCTGTCCCCTGGCCCCAAGAAGTTGGATCATTTGTTTTCTTCATCGTGTCTGGAATGCCAGTGCCTAGGGCACCACAGGTAATGGAGAGAAGGGACATTTTTGGGGGTAGGACCACTCCCCTGGAACAGATGGGGGATGGAGGATGGGGGCTAATCACTGAGGAAGGGTCTTGTAGAGGTATCCTCAAACTCTGCCTGGCTCCCCACCTGCTCTGAACATTAGAAGTCAGAGCTCAAAGTTCTGGTTTGCAGGCAGACAGCATTCATTTCATAGTCATTTGTAAACTGAAGGCCAGCAGCAGGAGGGATCAGGCTTACCTGGTCTTCAAACCCTGTGCAAACAGGGGAAGGGGTGCCAGTGGTAGGGTGTGTCTTCTCAAAAGGGATTCACCTTGTAGGCCAGCGTATCAGTGGTGAGAATTCTGCTGGGTCCAAAAGAAAGTATCATTCTGTACCATGAGCGCACTGGGCGGTGGTCAGGGGAGCCAGCCCAGTATATGCCCCTTTGGAAGGGGCAGGCCACCTTTGTTGTTTGTGAGTGTTCAGGGGTCCACCTCCCAAGTGAGCACTCCCAAGACTCACCTTACTAGGAGGCCATGGTGCTGGTTTTAGGCTGTCCAATCGCAAGCTGCCTGGCCCAGCTGGGTGGGTAGAAGATTTGGAACATGGTCTCCCCGACTTCTGGCCTGTCTGCCCTTTCTTATTTTCTGTGAGGGCTGGGGAGTGTGAGTAACCCTGTCTGCACTGTGTCCTGCAGGGAAAAGAGGAGGGAAGGTGTGGAGGTTGTGAGGCCTCCGAGAGGCCCCTCCAGGGAGCCTTGACCTCCAACTGCACTTTCCGCCACATCCCCAGAAGCATATGGCTGTCCCCAGACAGGCTGTGAGAACACAGTCCTCACCCGGCCAATGCTGAAGGCCAGCCAAACTGCAGAGCTCAACAACTACTCTCTGAGTGCCCAGGACCTCAGACAGCAGGGTGACTTGCCCCAGAGGGGTCCCGGCCCTCCCAAGCTTCCAAGCTCGGAAACCTTACAGCAGGGCTTCGCCTCTCCTCCCACTGCCTCATCCCCCATGCAGTCTTGGCTTTGCCAGAGGTTCCCCTAGTCACTGTCTACTGGGGAGGCTGGTTTGGGGAGTGGGGTGTGTCCCAGGCACAGGGCAGGGTCTCCTCTTCTGAATGAGGAGGGCTGTGGTTGGCCACATGGAGGGCAAGGGGCCTGCAGGAACGATGCCCTGAGTTTACTAAGCCCAGCCACCCCTTTCTAATGGCAGCTTGGAGAGCCTTGGTGGTGGTGGGCTAAGTGTGGACACACGGGAGCTTGTCACGTTTTCTTTGGCCTGTGCTCCAACCCCCAGGAGGGACATCCCCTGGGTGATACGGGCCACATGCCCAGATGGCTGAGAACTCTCTGTGGAGATGGGGTTTTTGGGATACTGGAGGGCCCACCAGGATTACCTGGAGATGATGTCCACCAAGTTCTTATGCCTGTGCCCATCCTTAGACCGACAAACGAATTTTCTAGAGGAATGTATATCCATGGACTGGGCCTCTGGGCCCCGGGCATAGTTTGTAGGTTGTCCCAAGGCAGGGGACTTAGTTGGAGAAGGTATCAGGGTAGGAGAGGTGTAGGAGCAGGTGCTCCATCTCCCCAGGGGGCTGGTGGTCACAGACTCGCGGGAAGGGGCCTTCTGGCCATGGGAATTGGAAGGTCGGACAGGGATAGGGTGGAGGAGAGGAGGGGAAGGTGAACTGGGTATGAGGGGATACAGGGGCAACCCAGTGGTTGTGTCGTATCTGCAGGGCTTGTTGAGTTTCATGGGAGAGGGGGGCCTGCTGTAGATAATTGGGAACCTGGTTTGGCGTGGTGGGGGGGTATGAGGAGGGCTAGGCCATTCGCCCATTCTGGGGGCCTGCCAAGGGATGTGGCTGATATCAGCGGGGGAGGAATGGGCAGGGGGAGAGGAACGGGGAGAGGGTGTGTTGAGGGTAGTATCTGAGGAGGAAGAGCTAGGGAAATAGGAACAGGGAGTAGATATGGGAGTAATATCTGAGCAGGAAGGGGCAGGGAAGATAGAAGAGGGAGGGGTTTGGCTCAGGGCAATATCTGAGGGGGAAGGGGAAATGAAAGGGGGAGGGGACTTGCTGGGGGCAGTGGCTGAGGAGGAAGGGGCATGGGAAGTGGAAGATGCAAGGTGTGTTCTGGGGGCAGCAGGAAAACAGAAACCAGCCGAGGGGGAACAGGCATGGAAGTTAGAAGAGGGACGAGGTTTTCTGGGGGCAGTAGAGAAATGGAAACCAGCTGAGGAGGAAGGGGCATGGGAAATTGAAGGGGGAGGGTGTTGGCCAGAGAGGATAGGAAAATGGAGACCAGCTGAGGGGGAAGGGGCATGGGAAGTGGAAGGGAATGGGGGTTTTCTGGGGGCAGTAGCTAAGGAGGAACGGGCATGGTAAGTGGAAGGGCGATATGGTTTGCTAGGGACAGTAGGGAAACGGGAACCAGCTGAGGAGGAAGGGGCATGGGCAGTGGAAGGGCAAGGCGGTTTGCCAGAGGCAGTAGCTGAGGAGGAAGGGGCATGGGAAGTAGAAGGAGCTGGAGATTTGCCGGGGGCAGTAAGAAAACCCAAAGGCTGCTTCTTCATTGCTGGAAAGAAACGAAGGAACGCACAGAGAGAGAGCAGGATCCAACCGAACTCACAGAGTGAGGGCAGGATCCAACTGTGGGGCTCTGGCATCTGCCTCTGTTCTTGTGACATCATAAGCAGCAACTTCTAGAGAGAGTCTGGGAAGCCCCGCCCGAAGCACATCTGTGTGCACTGTAGGGCTAGCAAACCAAGGTCTTTCTGTATTCAGTACACTTTACCTTCATATGGTTTTGTGTTTGTTTTAAGTGTAGAGCACAGTGGTTAGACAGTTTTACACTTTACAAAGTGTCCACCAGGTACTTTCAGTACTCATCTGGCACATGCACAGTTATTACAACATTATTGACTATGTATCCTGTGATTTCTTTTACATCCCTGGGACTATTTTATAACTACGAATCTGTATTTCTCAATCCCTTCGCCTTTTTAATCCAGTCCTCCGAACCTCCACCCCCTTATGACAAACATCTGTTATTCTCCATGCCTATCTGTGGATCTGATTCTGTTTTGTTTGTTTATTGGTATTGTTCTTCAGATTCCACATAAAAGTGAAACCATATATTAATTGACTCATTTCACTAAGCGTAATAACTTCTATGTCCATCAAATCTGTCACAAATGGTAAGATTTTATATTTTGGGGTGAGTAATATTTCAAAATATATATGTACCACCCTGAAATTGTTTTAAGGTTTTAAAAATTTTATGTAGAAAATTAAATTTAATGGGGTGACATTGATCAATAAGAGTACATAGGTTTCAGGTAAACATTTCTTTATCTATTTTGGACATTAACCCTTTATCGGAGCTGTTTGCAAATATCATCTCCCATTTAAGTTGGCTCTTTGTGTTGTTGTTTCTTTTGCTGTGCAGAAGCTTTTCAGTTTGATGTAGTCCCATTTATTTATTTTTGCCTTTATTTCCCTTGCCTTTGGGGTCAAATTCATAAATTGTTTTCTACAAGGTTCAAGGTTCATGAGTTTAGTACCTATGTTTTCTTCTGTGTAATCTATTGTTTCATATTTTATATTTAGGTCTTTGATTCATTTTGAATTAATTTTTGTGCAGGAGGACAAACTGTAGTCGAGTTTATTCTCTTGCATGTGTCTTTCCAATCTTCCCAGCACCATTTATTGAATAGTCTTTCTTTCCTCCACTGTGTGTTTTTGGCTCCTTCATCAAAGATGAGTTTTTCATATATATGTGGTTTTATTTCTGGGCTCTTGATTCAGTTCTATTGGTCCGTGTGTCTGTTTTTCTGCCAGTACCATGCTGTTTTGATTATCATGGCTCTGTAGTACAATCTGAAGTCAGATATGTAATACCTCTGGCTTCGTTCTTTTTTCTCAGGATTGCTCTGGCTATTTGTGTTTTTTATGGTTCCATACAAACATGGTGATTTTTTTGTTCTTTTTCTTTAAAAGATGACATTGGAATTTTGATGGGGATTGCATTAAATTTGTATATTGCTTTGGGTAATATGGACATTTTAACTATGTTGATCCTTCCTATCCATAAACATGGTATATTTTGCCATTTCATTGTGTCTTTTTCAATTCTTTTAATAATGCTTTGTAGTTTTTCAGTATGTAGATCCTTTAAATTCTTTGATAAGTTTATTCCTAGGTATTTTATTTTATTTTTGTTGCAACTATAAAAGGGATTATTTTTTTTAGTTCATTTTCTGAAGTTTCATTGTTGGTGTATATGAAAGCAATAGACCTCTGTGTATTGATTTTGTATCCTGCAACCTTACTGTATTGGTTTATTATTTCTAATAACCTTTGTGTGGAGTCTTCGGGATTTTCTATGTACAGGATCATATCATCTGCAAAAAGTGAACCCTTTACTTCCTCTTTTGTGATATGAATACCTTTTATTTCTTTCTCTTGTCTGATTGCTCTGGCTAGAACTTCCAGCACTGTGTTGAATAGGAATGGAGAACATGCGCAGCCTTGTCTTGTTCCTAATTTTAGAGGAAAAGTTTTCAATTTTTCACCATTTAGTATGATATTAGCTGAGGGTTTGTCTTCTGTGGCCTTTATTATATTGAGGTATTTTCCTTATTGAGCGTTTTAACCATAAAGGGATGTTGTATCTTGTCGAATGCCTTCTCTGCATCAATTGATAGGATTATATATTTTTTGTTTTTTGTTTTATTGATATAGTGTATTTTCTTAATTGATTTACGTATGTTGAACAATCCTTGTGCTCCTGGAATGAATTCCACTTGACCATGATGTATTATTATTTTTTTTAATGTGTTGTTGTATTCTCTTTGCTAGTATTTTGTTTAGGATTTTTAAATCTGCATTAATTAGAGATATTGATCTGTAATATTCTTTTTTTATTGTCCCTGGCAGGGTTTGGTATGAGGGTTATGTTGGCCTTATGAAATGTGTTAGAAAGTATTGCTTCTTTTATTTTTTGGAAGACTTTGAGAAGGATAGGAACCAAATCTTTTATGAATTTTGGTAGAATTCACTAGTGTAGCTGTCTGGTCCTGGACTTTTATTTTTGGGGACGTTTTTGATAGTTGTCTCTATTTCCTCCCTGCTTTTTCCACTTCTTCGTGACTCATTCTAGGAAGATTGTATAGTTCTAGGTATTTATCCATTTCTTCTAGATTGTTGAATCTGGTGGCATATAATTTTTGATAGTATCATAGTACAATCCTTTATACACCTATGATGTCTGTGGTAATTTCTCTGCTTTCATTTGGGATTTTATTTATAGGACTCGTTTCCTTTTTTCTTTAGTGAGTCTCACCAGGGGTTTGTCAACTTTATTGATCTTTTCAAAGAACCAACTCCTTGTTGTATTAATTTTTCTATATTTTTGTTCTCTATTTCATTTAGTTCTGCTCTGATTTTTACTATTTCCTTCTTCTGCTGACTTTGGGTTACCTTTGTTCTTCTTTTTCTAGTTTTTTAATGTGTAATGTTAGGTTGTTGATTTGGGATCACTCTTGTTTCTTGATATAAGAGAGTAATGACATAAGTTTCCCCCTTATTACTGCTTTCACTACATCCCAGAAGTTTTGATATGTCATGATGTCATTCTCATTAATGTCTGTGTATATCTTTTGACCTCTGCTTTTATTTCTTCTTTGATCCATTCATTTTTTAGAAGTATGTTGTTTAATTTCCACGTTTTTGTGAGTTTCTTCACTTCTGTTTTCCTGTTGAGCTCTAATTTCAAAGTCTTGTGATCAGAGGATATGTTTGGTATAATTTCAGTCTTTTTAAATTTGTTGAGGTCAGTTTTGTGACTCAACATATGGTCTCTCCTTTAGAATGTTCCCTGAACACCGGAAAGGAATGTTTAATCTGATATTCTGGGATGAAATAGTCTATAAATATCTAGTATGTCCATTTGCTCTAGTGCTGTGGTTGGCAAACTGCAGCTTGCAAGCCACATGCAGCTCTTTGGCCCCTTGAGTATTGCTCTTTGGCCAGCTTAGGAGTACCCTACTTAAGTTAATAACAATGTACCTACCTATATAATTTAAGTTTAAAACATTTGGCTCTCAAAAGAAATTTCAATCGTTGTACTGTTGATATTTGGCTCTGTTGACTAATGAGTTTGTCTACCACAGCTCTACTGTGTTGTTTAAGGCCAATGTTCCTTTACTGGTTTTCTGTTTGGATGATCTATCAATATGTCAATGGCGTGTTGAGATCTCCAAATGTGATTGCGTTTTAGTCTATCTCTGTTTTTCTGTTCTGTTAGTTGATGTCTCATATCTTTTGGTGCTCTCAGATTCAGTGCATATATATTAAGAAGTATGATGTCTTCTTGATATAGTGTCCCCTTTGACGCTATGAAATGTCCATATTTGTCTTTTGTTACCTTTGTTGTCTTCAAGTCAATATTGTCAGATATAAGTATGGCCACACCTGCTTTTCTTTGGGTATTATTAGCTTGTAGAATCATTTTTCAACCTTTCTCTTTGAATCTACTTTTGTCCCTGTAGCTTAGATGTGTCTCCTGAAGGCAGCATATAGTTGGGTTTTGCTTTTTGATCTAACCTGCTATCTGTGCCTCATAATTGGTGAGTTCAGTTGATTTATGTTTAGGGTAATTATGGAACCATAAGGATATTCTATAGCCATTTTATCTATTGCTTTCTGATAGCTCCGTGTCTCGTTTGGTTCTTCTCTTTTGTTTTTCTGTTTGATGTCATTTTATACTTTTTTCTATCTCTCTTTTTTTAGCTGTGTTTTTTAGTAGTGTCATTTTTGTCAGTTGTTACCATTAGGTTATTAAGAAAAAATTGTCATATTTAAAAGCACCCATTATCTTATGAGTGCTTGTGTACTCCCTCCTTCTTTGCTACTGCTGACCTTTATATCTTCTTTTATGTTATTGTTGCCACAGATTATTCTTGTTTTTATTCTGACCTTGTTGGAGCTTTTACTTGTAGTTTTGAGATGGTCTCCCGCATGTGCCCTGCCTGGGAACCTCCCAACAACCCCTGTCTGGGGCTGATGCTCGGACCATCTGTGCTATTCTCAGCCCCCAGGGCCAACACTTGGACCAGTTGAGTCACTGGCTGTGACAGGAAGAGAGAGAAGGGGGAGAGAGATGAGGAGAGAAGCAGATTGGTTACTTCTCATGTTTGTCCTGACTGAAAATCAAAACTACCATATTTTTACTTAAAAAAAACTTTAAAAAATTTTTTTATTTTATTGATTTGAGAGAGAGAGGAAGGGAGAGAGAGACAAGAACATCATTCTGTCCCTGCATGTGCCGTAACTGGGAATCAAATCATCAACATCTATGCCCTGGGACTTTGTCCCAACCAACTGAGCCATGCAATATACCTTTTAAAGTTAGGGTCTTAAAATTTTTTTTCAATTACAGTTTACATTCAGTATTATTTTGTATTAGTTTCAGGTGTATAGCATAGTGGTTAGATAATCATGTACTTTACAAAGTGTTCCCCCCAATATTTTTAGTACCCACCTGGCACTTTACACAGTTATTACAATATTATTGACTATATTCCATGTGCTGTACTTTACATCCCATGACTGTTCTGTAGTGATCAATTTGTACTTCTCAGTCCCTCAGTTTTCCACTCAGCCCCCAAACCCAGCTCCTCTGGTGACAGTTTGTTCTCTGTATCTATGAGGCTGTTTCGATTTTGTTTGTTTATTTTGTTCTTTAGTTCCCTCATATAACTGAAATCATATGGCATTTGTCTTTCTCTGACTGTTTTTATGTGAGGCCATTTAAATCATAGATTGCTGCCCAACTGCACATGGTACCCACCCCTTGATCCAGCTGGCTGTGGCTGGAGGCAGGAGGTGAGGATAGTGGTGGGAAGTGCAGAGGGGTGCTGTTTCCCTTAGAGAGACTCGTGTGTATGGTTGCATTAACTGACGTTTCTAGTACTGGGTGTACAATGTGGTAAACTTAGGCAAGCAGTAGATGTTTGCTGAAAACCTGGGTGAAAAGCATTCTGACCAATGAGTGCAAATGTAAAAGGGAGAGCCAAGTGGTGGGATGACTTCTCAAAAGGGTTGGCAAGTTTCTTTTGTTTTTTCTTTTGTTTTTTTGTAAAGGGCCATATAGTCCAATTTTTGGCTTTGTGGGCCATACGGTCTCTGTTTCCACAACTCAATTCTGTAGTTGTAGTGCAAAAGCAGCCACAGACAATTTATAAACACATGAACATAGCTGTTTCAACAAAACTTTATTTATAAAAGCATGTGGTAGGCCAGATTTGGCCTGTGGGACATAGCTTGCTGGCCTCTGATCTAGGAGAATGAATTATCAGCCCTCTCTAACATGTCCAAGCCTCAGTTTCTCTTCTGTGAAATTGGCACACTAAAAGAACCTTTGTCAAAGGATTATTGTAACGAATCAGTAAAATGATGTGTGTAAATGCCTTAGCACCATGTCTGGCACAGAGTACATTGGCTGCTTTTATTCTCTTTATCATGTAGTGGGATCTCAGAATAACTGGGATTGTGGATCACCACTTTGCTTTATGAATCTAGAAGAGTTCATTCTCTGAGTTGATCTAGGAGCTGATAATCCATCTTTCTAGAAGGTGAGGTGGGATCACTACAGGCAGGAGGGGATGGAGAACGACAGAATGCAGGCAAGGAAGGCCAGGAGAAATATAGCGGCAAATGAATTTGAATCTACAGGACCTTGGTGTGAGGCTGGCTTGGCTTCTGCTTGGGGACCTGGCAGGGAGCCCTGGGCTCAATTTGCAAACAAACCTCCATTTCCTGCCAGAACAGGACTTCCTGGTGGCCGGGAATTTGGCTCCTTTCACCAAGGAAAGGAAAAGGATCCCTAGAGAGTGGTGTCCCACTTCCAGTCTTCTCTAGGACATAGCAGGGATGTTGGAGTGTAGCGCTAAAAGGTAAGGGCTGCATTCCATTCACTCATGCATTCATTTAAAATCGAATTCATTTGTGATGTCAATAAATATTTGTTAATCATCTGCTTAGTGCCAGGTGCTGTACTAGGTCCTAGAGATTTAATGGTTAGCAGAACCATTGAATGAACTCTTGAGATGCCTTCCCACAGGAGTTGGGAGTTAAGTGTGGGGAAACAGAGATAGACCGAACCACTCAATTGAACATAGAAGTACAAACTTTTTTGTGAGTGGATAATAGGAGTCCTATAAATATCAAGCACTTAACTAGGAGAAGGGAGGTAGGGAGCATTCCTGGGACTTAAACCCCATGCACAAAGGCTCCATAGTGGAGGAACTGTAAGAAGGCCAGTGGGACTGCAGTGTAGGGTGGGTGGGGGTGTATGGTGGGAGTGACCTGGGGAGGTAGGCCTTGGCTAGCATCCATCTCTAGGGGTGGCAGGCACCTCCCTTCTACCACGGGCAAAACTCTGGAGAAGGGTGCAGGTGTGACTGGTTAGCAGCTAACATCTGCAGCAGCTGTGAGGTGAGTGGGAGTCTTGGCCAATAAAGGGTATTGAGCGAGGCCCCAACAATGACTGCTATACCCTAGACAGGGCCAGGTGCATCAAGAAGTCTGCGCAAGGAGAGACAAGGCCAGCCACTCTGGAGCCATAGCCAGTGCAGAGGCCCCAGCGTTCTTCCAGGTGACCTCCACCCCTCATTACTAGTTACCTGTTTATCATTGCCCTCCCTCCCACTCAGGCACCATCCTGGAGGCAAGGAGAAGATGGAAAAGCCTGAACATTTATCCAAAAGAAACCAATGCCTTCAAAGTGCCCTTCTCAGAGAAACGGCAGAGTGGGACCATAAACTGATGCTCCCCCAATCCTGCACCACTTCCAGCAGGGTGGGGCACTTGAGGAAGATTTCCAATTACGGGAAACAAAGAACCTGTGTTTTCCTTGAGCATCTCAGTGAATTGTGACCTTGCAAAGCTCAGTTTTTGTCATCCTTACTAGAATGGAGGTAAGAACCCTATCTACTTTGTTCCTCATTTTTTCCCCGGCTTTCAACAGTTTGTGGCCCATATGACTCAATGAATAATTGTAGAAGGAAGAAAGCGAGGGAGAGAGGGAGAGAGGGAGGGAAGGGGAAAGGAAGGAAGGAAAGAGGGGTAGAAGGACAGATGGGCAGCAGAGTGGACAAGGATGCTTGTGTTCATAGAATCGCGGCCCTCTGGCAGCTCTAGCTCCCTTGCACTGACCTGGCCAGCCCAACTTCTGGCAATCAGGTGCCAGGCAGCAGGCCCTCAGGAGGGCAGCTGCTCGCCTGGCTGGGGATGCAGCACCGTCTGGTGAGGAGGAGCTTCCTGGCTGTTGTCCTCTCCTCTCATTCATTAATCCTCGGGCCTAGCTCATTGCTGCGGCCCTGCCCTGCCTCCCTGAACACGTCAGGGAATCCCCTCACAGGCAGGCCACAGGATGGGGTGCAGGGTGGGCAGGCCTAGGCTGGAAGAGGCCACACGGGGGCACTTCTTGGAATCTTCAGCTCAGGCTGTGATTGCCGATGGTCAGATACAGGAGCCAGGCCTAGCCCAGACATTCAGGGACGTGACAGAGGAGGAGACCCAGAAGGAAGAGAAGAGTGGAGAAGAAGGGTAGTAAAGGGCTGGGAACCTGGTTTTCCAAGAGTCAAAATGCCAGTTAATGAGGTCTGGGCCTCCAGTGTCACCTGTCCATTGTGGATGCCATGGCAACCTCCAAGGACCGCTCTTACAGTGGGACAGTATCTCCCTACTGCTGTGAGTGTTGACTGCTGTTGAGGGCTCAAAGCTGCACCACTCTTTGGAGAAGTGCCTCCTTGCCCAGAGATGCCTCCGTGCTGTGCAACAACCAATAGCCAATGGGTGACAGATACAGGGTATCATGGCCTGTCCCCTTGCCTCAAAGTGAGGGAACCATGAGGTTCCACTCATACCTTAGACCTCCCCATGGGATCAGGCTGAGGCCAGACTTCCACTGAACCCACATCTTGGTTTCTTCTCCTGCCTCTTCCTTCTCCCCTGGCTTCCTCAGATCCCCCCTGAGCACGCTGTCTCAATAACTCACCTGTATGAGAACCCCTGTCTTGGGCTCTACTGTTAGATCAGACCTAAGACATGCTCTCAGACTATAACTTCTCTCTCTCACTGCTTACTGGGAAGCCCAACTGTCCAGTGTCTCAGGGTATCTAGAAACAAATGTGTTTTTACGTGAGGGCAGGGTGGCTTCCAGCTTCTCACCATGTCAGTGGTCTGCCCACAAATCATTCTAGCACCACCGTTTATCACCTGAACTTGGACCAGGACTTGACCTTCTCAGAGTTTCTATTTCTGTCTTAGAGGAATTGAAATCATAGACTCTCACAGGGTGGCTCATAGGAACAAATAACCTGGCTTCAGTGTCAGGTCATCCAGCTGTGTGACCTCGGATGTGTGGTTAACTTCCTTAGCCTTTGTTTTCTCATCCAAATAAAACTTTATTTCCCAAAGCATGTGGTGGGCCAGATTTGCTCTTGTGGGACAGTTTGCTGGCCCCTGATCTAGTAGAATGGATTCTAGGCCCTCTCGAACCTCTCCAAGCCTCCGCTAGTAGAACCTATGTTGAAGGATTGTTGTAATGATTCAGTAAAACGATGTGTGTAAATTACTTAGTGCACTGTCTGCCACAGAGTTGATAGACATTGGCTGCTTTTACTCTATCATGCAGTGGGATCTCAGAATAACGGGATTCTGGCGATGACAGTACTGAAGCCAGAGATTCCTGGGAGCAGTCAGGTCTGTGAAGCATTCAACACAGAGCCTGGCCCATTTAGTGAGCATCGCCACAGAAGGGTTATAGGGCAACTTGCCCAGCAAAGTACCCAACACCAAGTTAATATTGTTGTTGTTACTAATGGAGATTATAAGTCAAAAGTCAGATGGGAATCATAATAACAAATACCACGGGTAATTTGGGAGAAGTGCCCCAGAAGTGTGGCAGATGGAACCCTTGGGGCCTGATGCTTCGGATGTGGTCTGGGTACCGGTAGGCAGATGGAACCTGCCCAGACTCGCTTCTCAGTCAACTGGCATGAACCCGGAGGCCATTGTTCTGCAGTGGCCAGCGTGCCAGCCCATTTGTCACTCTGTCATCTCCTGCACACTTGGAAGCCGATCCCCAGGGATCGTGGACAAAGCACACAGAACAAGGCGTCCCTTTTTTTCTCTCGGGAGGAGAGGATGGCGAATAGCAAAGACCATCCAAGGGCTTGTCCTTGTGGAGGACTCTTGGACAAGATGGAGAGGTGCAGACTGTCTTTCACAAGGAGCAGGGGCCAGCACACAGTGGCTCTCAGGCCAAGCCAGCCACCTTCTGCATTTGTACCGCAGCTCAGCTAAGAAGGATTATCACGTTTGTAAATGGTTTACAAAAACTCAAGAGAAGAATATTTTATAAAAATTCTGTAAAATTCAAATTTCAGTGCCTGTGAATAAAATTTTACTGGGACACAGCTATGCCCATTCACTTACTTAGTACCTGTGGCTGCTTTCCTGCTACAAAGGCAGAGTCCGATGACTTTAAAGACGGCTCCGTGGCCCACAGAGCCGACAGTGTTTATTGTCCAGTCATTTTCAGAAAAGGCTCGCTGACCCTGATGTAGCACATCAGGCTGACTGAGACTGGGCAGAGAGGACTGGCTTCTTCCCTGCTTACCTTTATCTCCCCCCTCTCCCCTGCTATTCTGTCTCTCTTCAGTCACCTTTTACTTCAGAATGCTTAGTACTTTCTTGACGCTTGGCTAAAGCAGAGGGAAGAATCTGATGAATAAAATCACAAGTAGGTGGTGGTGACTTAATGTATTGCACCATCCTGCACCCAGGAGATTGGATTGAAGGAATAAATCTTTGCGTGGTGGAATTTCAGGAACTGTGGACAGTGTGTGTGTGTGTGTGTGTGTGTGTGTGTGTGTGTGTGTGTGTGTGTGTGTGTGTGTGTGAGAGAGAGAGAGAGAGAGAGAGAGAGACAGACAGAGGGAGAAGGAGAGAAAAAGAATTTGTAATCACAAAGGACAGAAGCTGCAGAGCCCTTGCCCAAAGGAAATAGATAAATAGGTTCTTTGGGAATGAGTGATGTGGACTCACCTGAGTGACTCCTGGAGCCTCTGAGGACAGGTTAAAGAAGGTGCCACCCATTGTGATGTGACTGTACCTGTATGGCACAAGGCTCCTTTCATGATCAGGTAACACCAGAGGACGTGGAATCTGTGAGCAAGTCAGGGTAATGGGGACACCAGCTCAATGTCGAGGTGCTTCCTAGGAGGTCAGACCCCCATGGCTTGACCAGAGGATAGGTGACAGCTGGCTTTCTGCCTTTGATGGCCTTGACACTTGCTGTATGGGCCTTTGGTGCTCTGGGTACCACCAGCTGTTTGCCTTTATGTGGCAGTAAACCTTTGTCCTCCCCTTTTCTCTGCTGCTGGATCTGAAGGGCAGTCACAGCTGGAGGGCAGGGCCGATTCAGCATGGCTACTGCTGCTTGGCCACCCCGCAGACTGTGGCCTCAGCCATCCTGACTTCAGGCTCTAATTGGCTGGACAGCTGAAATGGGGTTTTACCCAGCCTATCACCTCTAGTGTCTGTTCTCCAAGTTGACCTCCATACAAGATCTAGGGTGAGCTTTCTAAATTGTCAGCTGTTATGGGATAAACAGTGGCCCCACCAAACTCCTGTGTTGAAATCCTATCCCCCAGTACCCCAGACTGACTGTACTTGGGGATAGGACCTTGAAGGAGGTCATTAAGTCAGAATGAGGCCATTAGAGTGGGCCCTACCAACCTGATGTCCTCATAAGAAGGAAAAATTTGGACAGAGAGACACCACCCACACCTAACTCCTAGCAGTTGCCAGTGTGACTTTCATATGCTGTGTGGCAACTCCCACCCCTTCTTCGAGTCTTCCCAGCCCTGCCTCCTTCCACCCCCCCTGATAGGAACACCAGCTAGGCTCTGGTGGATGTTACATGCTGAATTCCCCAATGACCAGGCCATTCGCTTCGAGAGGACAAAGACTCTGCTCCATTTGTCTCTGTGGCCTCAGAATTCCGCACACGGCCAGAGCCATGAGATCTAGAGTTCCTCTTTGTGAGCGCTTTCTCAGGTCGGTGCTGGGCTGAGCAACTTACCCGGCATGATCTCACTTAACTCTCAGCTGTGAAGTGGGCATCATACACTTCTCGCCTCCTAAGACTGCAGCAAGAAATGAACACTGTGAGGTAGCTAAAGTGCTTGGCGCCCATCTGCCAGGTTCACACCTGCTCCCTCCTTCAGGGACTACCTCAGCCACTTTTCCTGCAAGGGAACTGGGTGTGCTCCTGAGGGGGTCAGGCTGAGGCTGAAACTTGATCTGACATCACACCCTGTCTTGGCTTCTTTCCCTTCCTTGTCCTGCTCCCTTTCAGCCCCTTACTGGTTCCTCTAGGCAGCATTTCCTTGACAAATCACTTGCCTCCTAATGCTTGTATCAAGTTTTGCTTTTGGGAGAGTCTGTCCTAATATGGGGTTGACAACCTTTTCTTGCAGAGGGCCAGATAATAAATATTTAATGAATATTTTAGGTTTTGCGGGCCACATAATCTCTGTCGTAAGTACTCAGCTCTGCCATTATTGGAGGAAAGCAGCCATAGACAATATGTTGATGAATGTGTATGGCTGTGTTCCAATAACACTTTATTCACAGAAACAGGAGGTAGGCAGACTTAGTCTGGAGGCCGTGGTTTGTTGACCTCTGACTGAAGACAGCAGCCTGGGGAAGCTTGATGTCTGTCTCATCCCCATTGTTTTAGATGAGAAGTTATGTAACCCTCCTAGGGTGACCCACAGGGTGAGTGGCAGGATGTCTCTGCTGACTGCCTCTTACACCAGGGGCCTAGTTAAGTAAATGGCTTCAGGTATTGTTCAGGGGAAATGAAAAGGGGATACAGGTGAGAAAGTTCTGATTGGCTTACCTCCCCGCCATTCCCAGAAGGAACAGTAGGAAATAGGGTGGGGACGCATCTCCCCTAAAGTTCTGGGTGATTTCCGCTAAATTATTAATTGGTTCATTTGCTTTCCTGAAGCACTGGGTGGACTGAGAAGGACTCCTGGAATCCTCTGTGAAACCTCTGTGCTGGAAAGATTTTAAAAATAGTACCGGGCCCTTTGACAAGTTGAGTGCTAATTACCCTGATGTGCACGTACCCCAGCCCATGTGCCCCACAGAGGCTCAGAGCCCGCCCCCAGCTCTCAATCGGGAAGTCTATTGAGAAGTGAGGTGAGGCTGCCAGCATGCACGAGTTTTCCAGTTCAGGCCAGGGTGCTGGTTCATTCCACGGGTCTCCAAGCTGAATGCCATTTTCAGGGGAATGTGGCAGAATCCCATTCTGCACAAGTAAGAGAGCCAGATGGAGGTGAGAGGAGCCCCAGAATGTCCCAGGAAGCTTTCTGGCCAGCCGTGTGTGTGTGTGTGTGTGTGTGTGTGTGTGTGTGTGTGTGAGCGCGCGCGCCTGTATTGCACGCTGTATGTGCACGCAGGCACCTTCACACACGTTTTGTTTTTGTTTTTGTTTTTGTTTTTTTACAGGGACAGAGAGAAAAAGTCAGAGAGAGGGATAGATAGGACAGACAGGAACGGAGAGAGGTGAGAAGCATCAATCATTAGTTTTTTTGTTGCCGTCGCAACACCTTAGTTGTTCATTGATTGCTTTCTCACATGTGCCTTGACCAGCTGTTCATTGATTGCTTTCTCACATGTGCCTTGACTGTGGGCCTTCAGCAGACCGAGCAACCCCATGCTGGAGTCAGCCACCTTGGGTGCAAGCTGACAAGCTTTTGCTCAAGCCAGATGGGCCCGTGCTCAAGCTGACGACCTCGGGGTCTCGGACCTGGGTCTTCCGCACCCCAGTCCGACATTCTATCCACTGTGCCACCGCCTGGTCAGGCCACACACGTTTTCTTAGCAAAAGTTATTTATATCCATTGTAGTAAATACTACTCAACAAAAAGAAGAAAAACTACCCACAATTCCATCTCTTGGGTTGCAATTTATTAACATTTTGGGTTAATTCCTTCCAGTTGTTTTTCCTATGCATATATTTACTCATTATTTTTTAATTACAAAATAGGATCTTTCTGTGTATATGGATGTATTTCCTGACTTTTGATCATCTTTCCATGTCATCACAGAATCTTCTATAATGCCTGTTTGAATGATCGTGCATGGTACACTCTTTGCATGCGTGTGTCACAATTTATTTACCATTTTCCTGTCTTTAAGGAAAAGGTATTATTTCCCGTCACTTCGCTGTTATAAATAAAACAATCTTTGTTCAAATCCTTGATGTTCCTTTTACATTTTTGGGGTGGAATCGCTGGGGGTTGGGGTAACCATTGAGGAGGCTGGAATTTTATTGATCTGTTCTAAGTTATCTGCAGCTTTTTGATAGATATTCTCAGAGACCAATTAAGAGCACATATTCTAAAGACTGAACAGCTGAGTTTGATTGACAGTTCTGTCTAGAAAAGGTTTAGAACCCTGGGCATATTACTTAATCTCAGTTGCTCTAACTGTAATGTTGGAATAACACCAGTACCCAACATTTTTATGTTACTGTGATAAAGATATGACTCTCCACCACTGATCTGGTCTGGTTCCCTCCTGCCCTTGTCCTTGCTTCTGCTACCCCAGCCTGACTGATGGAACATATCAGTGACATGTCCACCACAGGACCTTTGCACTTGCTGTCCCCCAAGTATGATATATTCTTCCTCCAGACTTCCACATGGTTTACTTCCTCACTTCCCTCAGGTCTTGGCTCAGATGACTTCCTTTCTGACCATCTCCTTTCCACCATTGTTTGTCCCTGTACTGGGTTTTACTTTTCTTAGCCTACTATGACTTCCTGACATATGACATTTGTTTTTGTATATCTCCCCTCCAACCCCGAGAATGTAAGTTTCTTGAGAGCAAGGAGTTTCTTATTTTCTTCATGGCCATGCCCCCAGTATCTGAATTATATTGTCTGTCGCATAGAAGGTGCTCAAACGTAATTTTTGGAATGAATGAATTTGACATGCAAAGTGCTGAGCACAGTGCTAAACCCAGGTTGGGGGTGTAAGAAATTGTTATTCACCTACTTGAACCATTGAATGGAATGACTGAGAAGTTGAAACGGAATGTTCCAGGGGGTCTGAGCGGTGGTAACATTCTGAGGAGACAGGAGGCAGGTGGTGGACAGCTTTCGGTTGAACAGGGAATGGGGTTGATTGGGCTGATGGGCGTTGGGGAGGGGTGGCCATGGTGTCCCCTTCTGTCCCCTCTCAGCTCTCTTCTCTTTGGGATACTGCTCCTCCTTCCCCAAGTGCAGCCCCCCCCCCCTTAGCTAGTCTCTTCTTGTGCTATTTGATATTAAAGGGGAGCCAGGCAGCTGGAAGCCCATGAAACCCAAGGGACTCGCTTGGTCCTCGAGCTCATCTCTCCTCTCTTTTACCCTCCTGCTGCGATCACATGGACTTGCTCTCTGCGCTCTGAATGCTGTCTCCCATCTCTGGGCTTCACGCATGCACTGTTCTCCCTGCCTGGAGCACCTGTCCTGCCGTCTGTCCACTCCCTCATTGCATCCCAGCTAAATCTTGCTCGTCTTTTGACACTCAGTTCAGGTTTCACCTGGCAAGTACCCAAGATCCACATCCCTAGTCTGGTACCTTAGCAGACTCCCTGCTCCTGTTCTCATTGATTTTCTCACACTGTGTTATAATTCTCTGTTTTCTTATTGGCCTCCCGACTAAACTGCCAAGTAATATGTCCAGGGTTCTAAACATTTTCTAGACAGAACTGTCAATCAAACTCAGCTGTTCAGTTTTTAGAACATGTGCTCTTAATTGGTCCCTGAGAATATCTATCAAAAACCCATTTTAATTGGGCAGCAGCTGCCATGGTAACTGGCTAAATCTTAGAACCAGGGGACTGGGGACCGACCAGAGATCAGATAACTTTTAAGAGGCTCCTTTTGAATTGTGCAGGTGTTTGGACTCTCAACAATGAGAACTGGCTTTGGTGTGACATGGTGTGGACCTGGGGACTCTGTGGTGCTCACCATCTATCCTCAGTGCTGGGCTAACACAGAGAAGGCGCTCAGCATTTGTGGAGTGAATGAATTAATGATGAAATCGGCACTGAAAATGTCAGTGGGGGACGTCTTCTGGGTGCGATGCTGCTCATGGCCATGTGGTCAGTTGGTGCCAGGGTCTGGAGTCTTGGCTTCTCTCTCTGAGGCCAGTCACTTCTCTGGTGTCTGGATGAAGCATCCTTAGGTGTCTGGGGAGTGACTTTCTCTGTGTGGTGTTCCAGCCATGTCAGATTCAAACGCTTCAGCCAGTTTCTATAAATGTGAGCATTTTAATTGGGCAGCAGCTGCCATGGTAACTGGCTAAATCTTAGGACCTGGGGACTGGGAACCGACCAGAGATCAGATAACTTTTAAGAGGCTCCTCTTGAATTGTGCTGGTGTTTGGACGCTCAACAATGAGAACTGACTTTGCCCAAATGCCCCACAATGACAACCCTCCATGCTTCTCTCTCTTTGGAACAGGAGTTGCAAGGCCTTTCTCTGGTCAGATTGGTGGTATTCCTAGCTTCTGGGAACACCTGGCTCCCAGGTTGTTTGGGGCTCAGATGAAACAGGCTGAGGTGATAAGACTGGAGGGGAGGGAGCAGGGTGATCCAGGGAGGGAAAGTCACACACACCTTTAATATTCTGTTCCAATCAAACTTCCAACCATCTAGACTCCTGGGCGCTTTCTCCTGGAGCTTTACTAAAGTGACAGAATAATGTTTTTGAAGCATTAACTTATGCTATTACTCCCACGCCATTTTTTTTTCTTCCCATTCAGGCTGTATGGCTGTGTGGTCAACACATCTGCAGCACACACAGCTGTGCACACGCCTGCAGCTATTTGAGTCGTGCACTGCGTAAGTCCATCCAGGCAGCCTGTGTGCAGGATGCTCCCTGGAACCCTGCAGTGTGATCGCCCCAGGGAAGATATGATGGCAAAGATGAAAGGAGTTGCTTTCCTGATTTTGCATTCAAAAGTCTTGGCCTTAGAACAAAAGGAACTTGAAGTATAGATTAAAGGATGAGAGAATGCTGGATAACTAAGAATAAGAATTCTTCAGCCCCAGTTTAAAGAAAGAAAGATTCCTTGGCCTGACAGAGGGAGACAAGTACATTAGAAGTTAGTAGCTCACTGAGAAAAGGACCCTGTACTCTGCCCCCTCGGCTAAGTCCAGGCTGGGGCAGTGGGATGTGACAGAAACCTCAAGTCAACTTGCAGAATCCATGAGTCTCAGAGACTAGTGCCTGATTTCCCATGTGGAGCTCTAGGAAAGAAAGGGCTGTGTGGTAAATCTAGGCAGACAGAGCCTCCGAGGAGGAGGAGCAGCAGGAGTTCAGTGCTGTGGATATAGCGGCTGAGCTGGCCAGGGAGCTGCTGAAACAGGATGGGCCATGGTTGAGCAGCCTTCTCTGTAGACCAGCGATGAGGGTGGATGGGTTGATGGCTGAATGTGAGCCAGTCTGAGCAAATGCAGATAGCAAGACTCAATTCTCCCTTCACCACTGCCCCTCTGTTCTCTTGGGAACTTAAATGTAAGTGTGTGGGGGAGTGGAGTTGGGGGTTTCTCAATTTGGCCAAGATTTACTATCTGTTCTCTGGTGAAATGAGAGATCAGAATATAGATTGAGTTACATTAAAGAAAAATAAGGTAATGTTTTTTGCATTCAATCCTGAGTCTTGCATATAAGATTTGTTCCCACAGCAACACATTGCTCAGAGATTCTCAAAAAGCAACCTGATTGGCTGTCACTGGCTTATGCTGGTGGTTGTGTACCAGGGCTCTATTTAGAATCACATGGGGAGCTTGTCCAAACACACACGTGTGCTTTTAGACTTAGGGATCCAGAATATCTCCAATGGGGCTGGTCTGCACTCCACTGGTGAGATCAGTGCCTAAAATGTAGCCAGTGAGAATCTTTCTTAACTGAATTTGCTGTGTGCATTTGGGAAAAATTTCTTTTTCCTGTTTCTTTATATATTAAAATGGGTAAATTTCTTCTCTTCTTGTGACTCTGAACACTCAACATTTCAGAAGAATGCTCTTATAGAAACCCATAGCTGTTCACTAAAAAGCACTCCATGAATATTGTTTTAAACAGGAGTCTTTGCCATTTGGAAATTTATTTTTTAATATTAACAGATGAAATCATGATAAGAATAACAAAATCAGTAACCAATAGATGAACAAAAGGATTAATAGGTGAACAAAAGGAAGAGGTAGAGGAGACAGGTCCAAAGCTGAACTTCTTAGGATGCACATTTTCTATAGATCTGACTCTGAAACCTTGTAAAAGTTTTGCGTTATTACAAAACAAAATTAACTCAAAAATGGGATAGTCCCTGAACAATGAAGTAAATGTGAGAAACGTGAACCTAACTGTGTGTTAAGTTGGGGGCACACAAGAAGAAGTTATTTGATATGACTTGTAAAACACAGTAATTTAACTTTATGTACCTAGTGGGATATCCGAATGACAAAAGAGCTGAGAAATAGTTCTTAAATTCTTTTTTTTAAATTATTTATTTATTTTTTATTTATTTTTTAATTTTTATTTTATTCATTTTAGAGAGGACACACACACACACACACACACACAGAGAGAGAGAGAGAGAGAGAGAGAGAGAGAGAGAGAGAGAGAGAGAGAGAGGAGGAGCTGGAAGCATCAACTCCCATATGTGCCTTGACCAGACCAGTGCAGGGTTTTGAACTCAACCTCAGTGTTCCCAGGTTGACACTTTATCCACTGCGCCACCACAGGTCAGGCTCTTAAATTCTTTTCAGTAAAAATACCATTATGTCAGAAATGATATTGATATTATTCAAAACTATTTCACACACATATATAGTAAAATAAAGCAAATAAGTAATGATGTTCTTAGAGGCCAAAATTATCAACGTAAGAGGAGATATTAATATAAAATTAAAGACTTCGAGTACAAATTCTATAATTTAAAATTTGAATTGGAAATAGTTTAAATTTATGGTATATTTCCCTTTTAACATACACACACATGCAGTTTGTATCTTCTACATCTATAAACCCCAAAGCCCAGACAGTGACCAATTTCATATCAATGGGAAGACTAGGACCCAGTTTCTAGTCTCCCAAATCATTATCCACTAAAAGGGAACATTTCAGTGAAATTGAGTGTGTGGGACTTGTTTAGATCCTGCCCTGAGCAGAACAACTTTAAAGAAACATTTATGAAATGATCAGAAATTTATGAAGACTAATTTGATACTTGACAAAATTAAAAAATTATCATTGTATTTGGCTATGTTTTTAAACAGAGACCTTATCTTTTTAAGATATATACCAAAGTATTCACAGATGACAACTCCGAGAACTGCTTCTAAATGATCCAGGAGGAGTGAGGGGAAAGGTGGGATGTAGGTAGAGAAGAAAAAAGATTGGACAAGTATTAATCATTGGTTACATGGAGATTCATTGTACTATTCTCTGTACGATTGAGTATGTCCAAAAATTTCCACCAAGACATTTTTTTAAGTAGACAGAAAAGAAGCTAGAGGAGGAGAAAGAGCAGAAAAAGGGCTGCATTTTGTAGATGGCCCAAGTTGAAGGAATCGTAGGTTGTCCTCGAAGAGAGAAGTCCAGGTACCTCCAAGGAGCAGAGCTACTTCCCTCTGCCCCTGTAGGTCACAGGGCCTACAGGGCAGCGGAGCATCTGATTGGAGTGACCTACACAGTGATTCAGAAAGCATGGCAGTGAACTGGATAATCCATTTAGAGGCAGCTGGCTGAGCTGGCCTGGTGGAGGGCAGCCGTGAGCTTGGCGCAGGCAGAGAGAACTGAGGAGTGGAACCAGCTCTGGGTCCTGATCCCTTTTCTCTGTGGCCATGGCTTTCAAAGGGAACAAAGCCTGGTTTTTAAGGTGCTATAGTCCTACTTGGAAGGTATCACTGGAAAGATGTCGACTGAGCCAGGCTCTGTAGGTACTTGTGTGATTCCAGATTTAAAGCATGTACAGTGTGTCCGTAAAGTCATGGTGCACTTTTGACCATGTGACTGGTCAAAAGTGCACCATGACTTTACGGAAACACTGTATTTTACAACAGTGATGTATTTTTTCAAATGATGAAAATAACAATCTTAATAACATGTTATTAAATACCATGAAAACATAATGTTTCATGGAATGAGTTAGATATAACAGACTATGGATTATGCTATTTCATTACATAGAATTAAAAAGCAGCAGAGATTAACTGCGTTGCTTAGAGATACATGATTAGGTGATGATTTGGGAAAGACAAGGATGTGAACAACCAGGCAGTGAAGAGAATGGTCCCATCCAGGGGCAGAGAGGGCTGTGATCAGAGAAGGTACACAGGTAGGCCTTCGGGCTCCCCATCTGGGTGGTGGTTACACAGGTGTTTATTCTCTAAATGACTAAGCTCCAAATTTGTGTTTTATGCACGTCTTCCTAAATGCGTTATATTTCACAATATAAATATAAAACAATATACTTTGCCTGTAGAAAATAGAAAAAAATGCAAAAAAATGTCATCTATAATCACTCTACCTATTCAGATGGTAGGCCTTGGAACAGAATTTTAAACAGTTCAAACTAGTATGCCTCTTTCCCATCATCTAAAAGTTTGAAAAATACTGCAGATTTAAACATAGAAGAGACCTTTTCTCATGTAGGGAAAGTCCAGAGGTGCGTGGTCCGGGCCTGGGAATGGAGGCTCCATAGAGCCATCAGGCTGATTCCTGTATCTCTCCTTTGCCACCTGCAGCTCATAGTCATCTATAAGTCACCTCATGGTCTAAAACAGCTGCTAGTGCACCAGCGATTAGGTAGCCAGGCCAGGCTGTAGAGCCAGGTCATAGAGGGGAGGAAAGTAGGTGGCAATGTGGGGAATGCCTTTACCTCCTTCTTTTGTGACAGAGAGAGAAAGAGAGAGAGAGGGACCAACAGACAGGAAGGGAGAGAGATGAGAAGCATCAATTCTTCATCGGGGCTCCTTAGTTGTTCATTGATTACTTTCTCATAGAATGCCTTCCCTTTTGAAGAGTCTTTCTAAAAGTTCCATGCAATACTTCCATTTACACCTTATTAGCCAGAACTTAGTCAACCTGGCCACACCTAGATCCAAGGGATTCTGGGAAATATTGTGATCCAAATACAATTGGCATACTGTTCTAAAAGAGGAAGGTGAGAATGGTTCGGAGAGGCATCAACAGGCCCTGCCTCAGCTGGAAGGCTCTGCCTGCAGGTCGTTTTACCTGCATGGCTCTCACTGGTAAAGGGAGGTGGCAAGGAACAGGCAATTCTGGGACTGACAGTGTGCTGAGGTGGGGAGCATCAATGTCACAGTCATATAGAAACCGTCGTGGGGTCCTGGAAAGCTGCCTGTCCTGCACTGCAGTGGTCTCCCAGGCTTCCTACAGCTACTTGATCTGGTGTGTCCTTCTCTTGACCCCTCTTTGAAGAACACCCTCTCAAACACCCAATTCCAAAATGTGATAGGGTTATTTCCAGAAACCATTAGAGGTTGTTTTTAGTTTGTTTGTTTTAG
The DNA here is from genome assembly GCA_037038555.1 of Rhynchonycteris naso. Taxonomy (NCBI): domain Eukaryota; kingdom Metazoa; phylum Chordata; class Mammalia; order Chiroptera; family Emballonuridae; genus Rhynchonycteris; species Rhynchonycteris naso. The sequence goes on from CM073001.1 coordinate 21,797,694, forward strand.
TACTCTGTACTTTTCAAAGTGCCTTTACAGACATGGTTTTGATTTATTCCTCTTGAGGCCTGGGTTAGTAGTACTTGATGTTTAAGAATTTTGCTGTTGCCATGGAAACACTAAGCACTTTTATGTGCATCATCTCACTTCATCCTCACAGTGGCCCAAGTGACTTGGCTGGAACTGCTGGGAACCCATTTTTCAGATAAAGAAATGGAGGCCTATCAAGGTTAGCTGACTTGCCTGAGGTCACAAAAGATGAGGTTGGGATTTGAAACCAGTTCTGATTCTGAAGACCCTGCAGCACCTTAACCATAAGGCTAGAGTGGCTCTTATTCCCATTTGATAGCTGAGAAAAAGAAACCCCAGAGAGTTAAAGTGACCCGTAAAAGGTTATAAACCAAGTGGGTGGTTGATGCCAACATCAGGACCCAGGAGTCCAGCACTCTCACCACTGAACTGCATGACCTCATTGCCCAGGACCCAAAGCAGCACCCATGCCAAGCTAACTGATGTGGCCCAGATTACCTCAGATCCCTTGCCCCTACACAGTTTCCAACCTAGAGGCATCCAGGCCAATCAAGTGCAAAGGAGGGCTTGTGAGGTGTCTGGGAAAGGCTGCACACTTAGTGGGAGGGAGCAGGAATCATCTTTTGATTTATAAGCTGAGCTTCTTTGACCTGAAAACTAACAGGAGTAAATTGGTTAGGCCCACAGAAACCTTCCCCCAGCATACCCTGCATGCAGGAGCTCTGGAACTTGCCGCCACCCTCCAGCATTGTGACTCCCATCCAGGATGACACCTTCAGTGCCCCTGAGGAAAAAGCAGGCAGAAGAGGGAGTTATCATTCTGTCAGCACCAAACTGGTGAGGTTTTTCTTTTTGCTGGTTCCAGCCCATAGTGTGACTTCTCTTCCCCATTCTTTGGCAGGGCAGCTGACTCTGAGTCTCAGCTATATAAAATGGCCTGGATTTATGAGGTCTTTATAGAAAATGCCAACTGGATCCTAGCAAAGCTTCCTGGAGACCCCACAGGGAGCATCACAGGGTATGTTAAGACTTCTCAGCCTTATTTAAGGAGGCTGAGCACTGTGGCCAGCTAGGAATTTGGCATGCATGGGCTACTAGGCTGAAATGTAGCTGTGGAGCTTGTCATCTGTCCTGTTGATCACTCAGAGGTTTTCACTGGCCAGTTTCAGGATCGCCCAGGATCAGCAGACCCAAAGCTGGAAGGGAGTGCTATAGTCATCTGGTTCTCTCCTGGATCTCCAGGCTGCACCATGGCAAACCGGACCTACACAGAATATTTTTAGATGTAAATAATTTGGCAGAGGGCCTTTTAACCCTGCTTCAGTGCCTGGCACATCCTAGGCACTCAATGAATAAATGCTGAATTAATGAATATGTAAACAAATTGCCTCTGTAACTGAATGACTATCAAGCCAGGAAGTTCTGCAGGGAACTCTGAGAACTCACATGTAGTCATCACCTGTACAGGAGTTGAGACAAGTGTGAGCTGAGGAAAATAGAGCATGTGTTCCTATCACCCTCCTCTGTGACCATCAGCCTGTTACACAATCCCTTATCCCGTCACAGGCAGATTTCCTGGACTCCAGTGGCTCTAGCATGATGGTCGAGACTGTGAGCTTTAGTATCTGACAGATCTAGGTTCAAATCCAATCTCTGTCACATGTTATCTGGGTAACCTCAGAAAAATCACTTCATCTCTTTGAGACTCGCTTTTCTCATCAGTAGAGTGGGGCAATAGTTGTACCTAACTCTTGGGCTATTTACAGAGTTGCCTGAGACAATGCATGTAAAGACTGGCCAGAGAGATTAAGTGACTTAGCCAAGGTCAAAAACTAGTGAGTGAGATCAAAGATTTAAATCTAGATTTTTCTGACACTAAAGTCTATGGTCTTAGCCAGTGTACTCTTTTTTTTAAAGTCTTTGGGGAATTTTCTCTTCTCTCTCCTTTATTTGCTTCTTTATTCTTTAGGAGAAATAGTCCTTAGAGCAATGAATATAGTGTAGGCTCATAGCCCTTTCTGTGGTTGGATTATGGAGCCACTGTACTTCTGAGTCATATTGACAAGGCAGTAGTCTCTGATGACTTTGAGGTGTTCCACATGTTCTTCTTCTACAGTGATGGGCCCAAGATCTTCTTTTCATCCATCCATTCATCCCAGAAATATGTTGAGCACCTAATAGATATTATTTTATTCTCGCTGCTCTTTGATCTTTCTTTTCTTTTCTTTCTTTCTTTCTTTTTCTTTTCCTTCCTTCCTTCCTTCCTTCCTTCCTTCCTTCCTTCCTTCCTTCCTCTCTCTCTCTTTATTATTATTATTATTATTATTATTATTATTATTTTTCTGAAATGAGAAGCGGGGAGGTAGAGAGACAGACTCCCACATGCGCCCGACCAAATCCACCTGGCAAGCCCACTAGGAGGCGATGCTCTGCCCATTTGGGGCATTGCTTCATTGCAACTGGAGCCATTCTAGTGCCCGAGGCAGAGGCCATGGAGCCATCCTTAGTGCCCGGGACAACTTTGCTCCATTGGAGCCTTGGCTGCAGGAGGGAAAGAGAGAGATAGAGAGGAAGGAGAGGGGGAAGGATGAAGAAGCAGATGGGTGCTTCTCCTGTGTGCCCTAGCCGGGAATTGAACCCGGGACTTCCACACGCCAGGCTGATGCTGTACCGCTAAGCCAACTGGCCAGGGCTCTTTTCTTTTCTTTTCTTTTTTTTTCTTTTCTTTTCTTTTAAAGTGAGAAAGAGAAAGGACACACAGAGAGACAGGAATGGAGTGAGATGAAAATACCAATTCTTCATTGTGGCACCTTAGTTGTTCATTGATTGCTTCTTACATGTGACTTGACTGAGGGGCTCTAGCTGAGTCAGTGACCCCTTGCTCAAGCCAGTGACCTTGGTCTCAAGCCAATAACCTTGGGTTTCAAACCAGTGACCTTTGGGCTCAAGCCAGTGACCATATGGTCATGTCATGTCTATAATCCCATGGTCAATTTAGCAACTGTGTGCTCAAGCTGGTGAGCCTGTGCTTAAGCTGCATGAGCCCACGCTCAAGCATGTGACCTCAGGGTTTTGAACCTGGGTCCTCAGCATCCCAGGTCAATGCTCTATCCACTGAATCACTGCCTGGTCAGGCTCTTTGAGCATTTTAAAGATTCAAGATTGGGGGCTCTGACTGGGTAGCTTAGTTGGTTAGAGCATCGTTCAGGCATGCTCTGGTTAGGGGTTTGATCCTGTCAAGGCACATACAAAAGTCAGCCAACAAATACATAAATAAGTGGAGTAACGAATTGATGTTTCTCTCTCTCTCTTCCTCTCTCTAAAAATCAATTTAAAAAATCAAGATTGGGAATTTAGTCTTACAACAATCAACTCTTAAGGAAAAGTTATCTGGGTTCTGGTTGGGTGGCTCAATAGGTGGCTCAGTGTCTAAAACTTAAGCATCCTCCTGGCACACTGAAGATGTGGGTTCTGTCATCGGGCAGGGCAGCTTTGAGAAGCAATCAATGAGTGCATAAATAAATGGAACAAGTTGATGCTTCTCTCTCTCTCTCTCTCTTTCTCCCTCCTGTCCTCTCTCTCTCTCTCTCTCAAATCAATGGAAAAATTAAAAAAATAGAAAAATAACAATTTCTCTGAAATATGCCTAGAAAGTGCATGCATAAACATGTGTTTAGCTATGTGGGTGTTATTTAATTTTTAAGGCTGCCTAGTTTAAGAGAAAATGTCATAAAGGAATGTACAATAGGAAAACGCTTTTGTCTGTTGGAGCCCACTTTGATATGAACAATAGGAGCCAAGGGACAGGACAACACAGCTCAGAAACTTAGAACTGGGACACAGACAGTCTTTTATGTTTAGGTCACTGAACTGAATTCAGCCCAAGGCAAAACTGTCGAAAACTAAAGCATCAACAGCTACTCAGTGGACCATGTGCGAGGGACTTGAGATATCATTTGCCATCATATTAGGGTTTTCTACACAATTTTGTGGCTGCACTTAGGTGTCACCCTTGATAACAGGAATGTACATACTGGCAGTATTGTCATTCCCTGTTTAGTGGATGGGGAGACTGGTGTAGGGAAGGATGTTTAGCGAGGTCAAGAAGAAGCCAAGATTCAAGTCTGGGTCTTGAATTTAGGTGCTTTGCCTACATTGTCTAACACAGTGTGTCCTAAGCACCAGGTGTTCTTTTGTTGCTGTGATGAGTCTTACCACATCTGTTGTGTACCACTTGTGCTTTTACTTACACAATTTAAAAAAGTAATCCATAATTTTGCATGAAACCATTAACCCAACACCTTTATTACTTGCCATAAATAGGAGGTAATGATAAGGTATGATAAGTTACACAACCATTACACTTTTATTAGTGTTTATCTGTGTATTAATTAATTATCTGTGTACCTTGCATTGCCATTAGTGGAATGCATTAGGCCTAAATCATTCTGTGAGAAAGGAAGTGTATGTTTAGCTCTAGATCAGGGGTCCCCAAACTATGGCCCATGGGCTGCATGCGACCCCCTGAGGCCATTTATCCGGCCCCTGCCGCACTTCCGGAAGGGGCACCTCTTTCATTGGTGGTCAGTGAGAGGAGCACAGGATGCATCCGCACCCATAGTTCCCATTGAAATACTGGTCAGCTTGTTGATTTAAATTTACTTGTTCTTTATTTTAAATATTGTGTTTGTTCCCATTTTGTTTTTTTACTTTAAAATAAGATATGTGCAGTGTGCATAGGGATTTGTTCATAGTTTTTTTTTATAGTCCGGCCCTCCAATGGTCTGAGGGACAGTGAACTGGCCCCCTGTGTAAAAGTTTGGGGACCCCTGCTGTAGATTATACGTAGTCAACAGATCAGGTTTATCATTCTCCTACATCTTTGTCTGGGAAGCTGTTAGTTCATTAATTCATTCATTGATTTGACATTTATTAGCTCCCTATTCCAAGCTAAGCAGAGGCTCCCATCTCTGGGATCCCTCTTAAGTGAGATTATTTCTGTGGGTCACAACTGTGAGATGTTTTGCTCTGGGTTTTTGTGGTGCTTCTTGGGCTGATTGGCAGCTGGGACACACGAGGACAGTCAGACCAATTGTTTATGGGTAACACCTATTCTGACTGCTCAGCGCCTCTCATCCAGATGGGTTGGTTATTAAATGTTTTAAACACCATTCTTCGTGGCAAGCAATAGAAACTAACTCAAATTATTTTAAGTGAAGGGAAATATATTGGAAGGAATTGAGACTTCACAGAATTTGGGGGAGGCTGAAGAACCAGGCAGGGGTTGGCTAGAGCCAAGGCCAATCTGGACTGCAGGGATGGAGGAGACACCGGCGTGGTTAGGACCTGATGCTGGTCAGGAAGGGACCCCACAGGCTCAGTCTCTTTGAGTTTCTGATCATGACTAAAATCCAGAGACCAAGTGTCTGATTGCTGTGGGTCAGCTGGATGGACACAACTTGAGTGGCAAAAGGCAAGGCCTGGATTAAAGAGAAGAGAAAATAGAAGTGCTTTCGGAAAAGGGAAGTGGATGCTGGGTGGTGAAAGTCAACACATATCCAAAAATACTATCTTTTCAGATCTGGAGAAGAAAAACTTAGGTCTCTTGCTAATTAGGATGGGAAGATGAGTTTTGCTATGAACAATAAAGTTGGAAAATAATGGCAATATTTATCCTCTAGCTATTTATGAGAAAGAAGTGCCTTTTTCTCAGTGATTTTTTATTATCTTATTACATGATTATACTAATTAAACTTGTTTATTTAATGGTAAGAATCATTGTACTTGGAGTGGAAAGTTCTCATTTTGCCGCTATGTTCAACTGTGAGCTTAACAATCCCCCCGCTCCCCAGATGTGGGATTTAATAGATTATTTGTCTTTGCGTCCCAGCTCTTGAAAACTTCTCTGTGGTCTAAGACCAAGACAAACTTCCTAGTATCTTTCCTGATTGATGGTTACCCAAGTCAGTATTTTTTTTTTCCAGATTGGTATTTTAAGGCAGATGAGTATGTAAAGGCCTCCTCAGTTCATAAGAACTACTGATACTTAAAAATGAACCAACTTTAGGCAGTAGTATCAGGCTTGGGGAATCAAGGACATCAAACCCTGGCCCTGGCCGGTTGGCTCAGCAGTAGAGCATCGGCCTGGAGTGTGGAAGTCCTGGGTTTGATTCCTAGCCAGGGCACACAGGAGAAGCTCCCATCTGCTTCTCCACCCTTCCCCCTCTCCTTTCTCTCTATCTCTCTCTTCCCCCTCCTGCCCAAGGCTCCATTGGAGCAAAGTTGGCCTGGGCACTGGGGACAGCTTGATGGCCTCCACCTCAGGCACTAGAATGGCTCCACTTGCAACCGAGCAACACCCCAGATGGGCAGAGCATTGCTGCCTAGTGGGCATGCCAGGTGGACCCTGGTCGGAAGTCTTTGGAAAAATACAAAAATACAAACAAAACAAAACAAAACAAAAAAGAACAAACCCCGGATGTCTGGCTGAATCTTTTAATCTTTTCCTCACTGTGTTTTTTATTTGGAGAGCTAGCATAAGTTTCCCAGAATGGTAGCTTGCTGGACCATTGGAGTTGCTTTATTCATTTTGGCTAGACCAGGAGAAATGGCATGTGTCACTTTAATCAAAGGAAGACACCAATAGTCAGTAAAGCCAGATATAGTTTAAGAAAGAATTTTTCTAGAGGAAAGGTATTTAAAGGATCAGTGGTTTTCCAACATATATATATATATATATATATATATATATATATATATATATATATATATATATACACACACACACACATTTATCAAGTCTCAGTACACATATTCAAACGCACACATGGTTCATGAAACAACACTTACTCTGTGAGCAAATATTCTATCCATTTTTATTCCATTTTTTCTTTATTTTCTCTTTAAAATTCTGGTCACAATTCTCTCATGTTTCACATTGACCCACAGTTTTATTTTTTATTTTTTCCCAAGTCAACACATGGTTTTTATTGCATCTTTAAAATATTGCAAATAAGTCTTAAGAATCATTTGGCATCCTACTGTTTCTATAGCTGGACAATTTAGATCTCACTCATCAGCCTGCTGAATTGTTCCTTTTTCGGAAACAATTTTCTGATGTTCTTGTTTTTAACTGTTGTGGCTTGCTGAATCAAAGCAGCTGAATTTGATACAAGTTCAATGTCATTTCCTTGAAGAATCAGCGCATTTTCTGGGCTTGAGGTACTGAACAAGCAATGCCTAACCTCATTTGAACCCGGAGAATGTATTTTTTTCCCCAAGAAATTTCTGATATCGACAAGCAAATCATACTCCTGAATAACAATGTTGATGGGGAAGTGAGTGCACACAGACCTCATCTTCTAACAGAAGCCCAGTGTAACGCCCTTGATCATGTTCTTCTGCATGTGACTGCTGATGGTGGGAACAGTGGCCAGTTCCTTTCTAGTTTCCCACTACTTTTCAACCTGGCGCCTCTTCTTTTTCTTTCCAAGGAGACTGAGATCTACGTTGATGTGATTGAAGTCTCTCCACAGGGGACCCTGGCACCCTTCACAATAACTGTGTGTCCTTTCAGAGTGCTGTTCACATTTTTCTGGGATGTCAACAGTCTGATTGCTGAGAATGGTCTTCATCCTCACAGTAGATGTGGCAAAGAGAGCGACCCACAGTTTTAAAAACACTGGTTTAGATGGTCCAAGTTCAAGGCCAGCACCTTCTGCAACCATTAGCTGTTGGCAGAGCTGTCCACAGTGCTGATTTCTGCCCACTGAATTGACTTGGTATGTAAGAAAAAGCCTCCTGAAACTTCTTGGGTTAGCCACCAGGAGGTGCACTTTGATGCTCACTCCCTCCTCTTTCTTACCCTGAAAAATATTCTTTGGTTCTAGGGTGCATGTAACAGGGCATAATTGTGTGCAATGGAAACAGCCCTTGCTAAGCAGTCAGCAACTATCTGGAACATTTTGCTTATGTATATTATCTCTTTCAACCCTTGTAATAACCCCATTCATAAGAAGTAGACAACATTCTTACCTCCATTTTTAGATAAATAAGTGGATTTTCAAGGAGATTTATAACTTGCTCACAGTCACATAGTTATGTAGAGATGATATTGTGATTTAAATCCAGAATTTTCTGACTTCAAATATTTTTTAATACTGATTTTTAAAATTTTACTTATTGATTTTAGAGAAAATAGGAGACAGATGGATAGACAGAAACATTGATCGGTTCTTGTATGTGCCCCGACCAGGGATTGAACTGGCAACCTCTGTGCTTTGGGAGGATGTTCTTACCATCCAAGCTATCGGGCCAGGGCTGACTTCAAAAATTTTTAATACAAATTTCTCCTTAAGATGTGTAGGTATGAGAGATAGACAATTTAAATCAATTTTACAGCATGGTATTTACTTTTTCACAGAAGGGCCAAATGACAGCACTCACCTCGGGGCACAGCCTGTGGTGGAATGTCACAGTGAGGCTGCATGTGAGGCTCAGTGTTGGTGACCAGCCAACACTGACAACTAAGCCTTACTGAGGGCCGAAAGCACATTCCTCTCTGAACCGCAAGCACCCTGCTGTATGGAGAAATGCTTCTCTTAAGTTCTGAGGGATTTCTAAACACAGCCACCCCCCCTCCGCAAAAATACATGCCTTCCTCATCCTTGTATGTTGACTTAGAGCAAATCCAGCCAAAGAGAACACAGCCTACTCAAGAGATCAGGAAGTGAGCACACATGTGCAAAGAGCACCTCTGTTTGCAATCCACATGCTCTCGCTCAAACCAGAGAGTTTAATATATCTACGTAAATGGCTGATATACCAGCGCAAGCTTCCTCAAGGTCACCTGGGCATTGCAGTATTTTATGGTCCAGACATCTGACATGAACCAGATGGCTCCCTTCTTTTTTCATAATAACATGTTTACTTCCTCTCATTCTCTTTCTGACATTTATGGAGTACCTGGTCAGATGAGCAAAGAAAAATAAGACAAGCCTCTTCTGCTATTAAAGCTGATGCAGTCACCCCCTTGCACAACTGCCTGTTACAGGTGCTTTGTGTGCATTGCCCGAGGCCTCTCTTATCTCTTTCTGTTCTTCTGTTTTTTGCAAACTTGGCCCTACTCCATCCCCAGAGATCAGCACGAATTAATGTGTGCATTGGAGGCCAGCACCTGGTGACGTCAGGAACTTAAGGAAGCCAGTTTTCCTTGTGTAGAAGTGATAGGCTCAGCCCCCCAGGGTTTCTCAAGTTCTAATGAAACATGCTAATTAGAAACCCACGAACAAACAAAGGCTCAAAAGAGGGTGGCTTCAAAGAGGTTGTGGGAGGCTATTCTGAACTCTTATTTATATTGTGGGTTAAGATTTCTTACCCTTTGTTCTTCATCAAGAAGTGTTGTTTTGCTCTCAGTCTGCATTCTCCTACCTTCTAAGTGGATTCCTCAAGCTATTTTGCCATCATTTTACCATGGTTGACAAGTGGCACTTATATAATTTCAGTATTTGATTAATTGATATCCCACAAGAGTCGGTATTGGTATCTCTTTTGATCTCCCTTTGACTGCACATTTAGGTGCAGTCACATTAGGTACTTACCTGTTTGTTAAATTAATTAATTAGATGTTGAAGAAAGTCTAGGTCCATCTAGAAAGCATTTTCATTGTTCTTGGGTGGTATAAGGTGGAACAGTCTCAGGAGAAAATACTTTTAAAATGAAAGCATTTTCATTGTTCGTGGGTGGTATAAGGTGGAACAGTCTCAGGAGAAAATACTTTTAAAATGAGAACTCTGAGAGTCAACACATATCTCTGGATTTGAGGACAAAGTCTCGTCGACAGTGTCAACCATAGTGCCCTTCTGCTTGTTTGGGAGAGTGATTATGTGGATACAGAATTTAAGAAATCTAAAACCAAAAGAGGGTAGTGAACTATTACAGTAATGAGAGAAGTTTTGGGGCACATTTGGACATAATGTGCCTTTTTGAGTCATGTGGAAGATGATTAAAACCTTGCTTTCATGACTGGGCAAACCTCAATTATCAATAGCATCTAGAACTCTACAATCCAGGCAGACATCTCTCTTCTCTATAATGGTTCAGTACTATCCCAAGATGTCCCAAGGATATTAAAAGTTTAGACCTGAAAGAACTTTTGATATCACAGAATCCAAATAACCTTGTTTCATAAATGAGTCTCGGGCTAATTGAGTTCTTTCATCTATTCAGTAATTCAATATCTAGGTCTTAAAAATCTACTAGATGCCAGGCACTGAGCTCATGTTACTGCAGGGCCACAGTAGTAAACAAAACAGAGAAGCCCTCCTAACTACACTCTTTGCTCTTAGGTAGTTTACGTATTGATGGAATGACACAAAGAGAAAACCAATCAAATGAATATATGCGCAAGAAAGTTTTAGGTAGTGGTGAATACTAGCAAGAAGATAAAGCAAGGTGATGACACTGACTGAGAGAGGGGATGGACAGACATGAAATAAGGAAACAGGCCTCTAACGAATATTTAAATTGGGATCTGAATGAGAAGAAGGAGTCAACCTTGCAAAGTTCAAAGTGAAGATATTTCTGGCTGCTTCTCTGCTAAATAGCACAAGATGGGAATGAGTTGTTCTATTCAAGAGCAGAAGAAAGGCCAATGTGACTGGATCATCACTGTGAGGAAGGGAGAGGCAAGACCAAAGGTGGAATAAGTGGGTTGAGGTCCTATTGTGTATGGCTTTGCAACTCCTGGCAAGTGACTTGGATTTCATTCCTTGTGGAATAGGAAACCACTGGGAAGCTTCAAGCAGGGAAGCAAAATGATTTGATATGATTTTTAAAGGGCTACTCTAGCTGTCTAAGGGAAATAGTGCATTAGTGGTAGCAACAGAGAAGCATGGAGTATGGGGAAGAGTTTCTGCTATGTCCCAAATGAGTGATAACTCCTCCATCCTAGAGTGAGTTAATGACAGAGCCAGGGGTAAGAAAATTAGGTTTCTTCCAACAACAAATGGGATTCAGTACTGTTGAAAAAATATAAAAATAAAAGAGTTGTTATCATTTTAAGTGTTTAGTGTTGCTAGGCTCTGTGCGATGGCTTTATACTCATCATTTTATTTAATAGTTTTCAGAATGATCTAAGGTAGATTTCATTCTTTCTATTTTTCAGATGAGGAAACTGAGCTTCAAGAATTTTAGTGTCCAACTTCCCATAGATAGCAAATGACAGAGGCCACAACGATCACTCACAGTTTATAGTGAGGGCCAATATTGCCTAATGGTTAAGCAGGTGGGTACCGGAGCCAGAAGTCCTGTGCTCACATCGCAGCCCTCTAGCTGCTAACTCTGTGACCTTGTAATGTGATTGAAATGTTTGCTATATTCCTTCTCTCTCTCACTCTGTTCTTCCCCCCACCATTTCTTCATGGTGACTAGTAATAAAACTCTGGAAAAATACAACTCTTGAGTTTTGTCTTTGCAAACAATAGAGAAGCTGCGAGACGGGATCCCTGTTACAGACGTAGCTTGGAGGGCGGATGGTACCCGTGCCTGAGGGAAAGGAACAGATACCGATTCTCTGAATCCCTGGGGAAAAGGAGAAGGGAAAAGTTATGGGGGGCGGAGAATTCTGAATTAGGTTTAATAAGCAGCCTTGGGGCTGGGTAAGTAAGAAAGTCCTTATTGGTTCCTTAATACACGTGGGGTCGGGTGGTCTCTGAAACCCAAGTTCATTGTTTTTCACTGATCGTTCAGTGTCTGTGTGTTTACAGAGTATGGTCAGCAGGGGGCAGTGTGGCCAATGCGTTATTTGTGAGTGAGGGGCTGCCTGCTTTTCACACAGAGGTCTGGGAAGGATTATGCAGCCTAAAACTGCGCCCATCCAGGCAGGTTCTGGGTAGAGAACTCCACCTCTCTCTTCTCCACAGTCCTGTTCTTTTCTCTTCTCTTTTGTCTCCTGTTCTATTCCACTTCCTGCACCCTCTGCTCTCTCTCATACCCCCAGGGTTCACTTTTACTTTGTTAAACATGCTCACACCCACTGATTCCCAGAGTCTTCCAAAATATTACATAAGAGAGACAGGGTCAGGTTAAGTATTTGTCATTTGCAGATGAAGAAGTAGAGGCCTAGAGAGGTGCCTGATCCCTTGCCTCATTCTTTCCTCCAATATTCTTGCAGGACAAGGAAGCCAATAGCAGAGGCTTTTCTTGTTTATCATTCTAGACCACCAGGGCACCACACTCACTTTGGGATTAGAGCAAAAGCTATCAAATCAAAAACCGAGAAGGTGCTTGTTCAGAGTCGTAGACTCCAGGCCACTATGGATGTCACAAGGCCCCCCTCCCCTGAAAGGTTGAAAAATCAAAGAGCTAACTCCTTCGAATACACACTTGTGACCAGGTGTGTATGTATCAATCTTTGTGCTTTTTAAGAAAAGAAGCCACCAGAGTCCCCGACTCAGAGCACCATTGGTCAGACTGAGCCAGTGAAAGCTAAGACTGCATCCTTTGCGCAGAAGAGTTGGACTGTATGCAAGTTTCTTTATCTCTTTAAGCTTCCATTTCTGCTCCTGGAAGGGGAAATTGTAACAGAGCAGCTGTGACAGAGTCCACACATACTCTGCATTCAACCACTATTGTTACTGGGGTCAAAGAGGAGATTTACTGTTTTCATAGGTACTCATTGTGGGAGATTTATTACATCGATGGCCGCAATTAATGACTTCCTGTATCTACACTTTGCAATGAGAATTTCTCCTTCCTGCCCTCTCTGACTTCAGGATGGCCTTGTGTCTTGCTTTGGCCAACAGAATGTGGCATCTGTTAGTTTCATGTCTGGGTCATCAGGAGCCTAGCACTCTTCTGTGATCTCTTGTTGCTTTTGAAGCCCTGTCACTGTCATAGGAAAAAGGCCAGGCTAGCGTGCTGGAGGATGAGAACCACATGGACCTCAGGGACGTGTCACTCCCACAGAGACCAGAAGATCTACTCAGGTGACCCATACAGACTTATGAGCAATAGCAAGTTCTTATTGTTTCATGTTGCTTAGTTTGGGGAAAGTTTACTAGGCAGTGATAGCTACTTGAGTAATGGAAGGAGAGAGTAATGCTGGGTGAGACTATTTGGAAGGTTACAAACTGTTCTGCTCACAAAAATTAGGGGATATTTTATAGCTTCATATTCATTTTGAAAAATCCCCTAAATTGTGTGAGCAGTATATATCATCGAATGCTTAAAGCAGTATGGTATTTTTAGAGTTTCAAGTTCGGGGATAGTCATGGTAATTTAAATACTGGAATAAGACAGACCTGGATCCAAATCTCTGCTCTACCACTTACTAAATGAGTACCTTTGGTCAAATTTTTGAACCACTCTATGACTCAATTTCCTCTTCTGTAGAGTGGGGATAATAAAAGTGATTGATAGGATAAAATGGGTTAATGTATGTAGAGTGTTTAGTATGATGCCTGGTACCTAGTAAGAACTCATAAGGATTAATAAGCATATTTACTAGACACATACAGCCTCATGTTTATTGCAGCATTGTTCACAGTGGCCAAGACATAGAAACAACCAGAAAACCATTCAATAGATGATTGGATAAAGAAGATGTGGTACATATATACTATGGAATACTACTCAGCCATAAGAAATGATGACATCGGATCATTTACAACAACATGGATGGACCTTGATAACATTATACTGAGGAAATAAGTAAATCAGAAAATACTAAGATTTATAGGATTCCATACATAAGTGGGACATAAAAATGAGACTCAGGGACATGGACAAGAGTGTGGTGGTTACCGGGGGTGGGGAGAAGGAGGGAAAGGGTGGGGGTAGAGGAGGGGCACAAAGAAAACCATATAGAAGGTGACAGAGGACAATTTGATTTTGGGTGATGGGTATGCAACATAATCAAATGTCAGAATAACCTGGAGATGTTTTCTCTGAACCTATGTACCCTGATTGATCTATGTCACTCCATTAAAATTAGTTTTTTAAAAAAAAGCATTTTTACTGACAATAATAAATTTAATCTCCAAAGGACACCTCTACAAAAAACCACGTACTTGCTGCAGGTCCAATTGGTAACCCAGGGCAGGATTTCACAATTAATTTATCTAAAGCTTTGGGAAAAAATATACAATTACATACATATTTTTCATCCTTTGTTTAACTATAAAAATAATATATGCTATATACCTTCATCCAAAATCTCTTCTAGGGCAAAATTCTTGATTCAAAGAAAATTCATGCTGTGAGTTATGACTTATAATTATGAATATTGAACTCTACTTCAGTGCATGGAGGTAAACCTTATTTTCTTACAAAAGAAATGTGCACACCCTGCTCAATTGTGAAACAGGCACATAAATCTCTCTCTGTTGCAAGTTGTAACAACTTACCTCATATTTCATTGAACAAGGAAGCAAAGATTATCCACAATATCTGAGATAGAAAAAAATTGTTTGACTATGTAGCTCTCATGTGAGGGTTTAACTCAAAAGGAGATCTCAAAAGGAAACCAGATTTAGGTTTAATGCTCAGGGCAAAATTTCTTCAATGATCAAGTCCTCACAATGATCGATTTCAGATGGCACTCACTGACATTTATTCCTAATGGAGAAGGAGATTTGTGGGGAGGAGAGAGTCAGAGTAGAAATTCTTCTCAGACTAGAGAGACATACTGTGTTAACTCCTTGTTCCTGAGCAGAATTAGGTTGTGTGAGTATTCACTCATTTTATTGACTCTCAGTTGATTTAACTTAAAAAAATAAAGAAAAAGTGACGTTGGTCCTAAGCACAGACTCTCGGCCTTTTTAGTTTTGTTTTATTTTGGTCATTGTTGGTGGAGTATCCGAAATTATCCACATACCCGTGAGTACCCACAACTCTCTGCGCATATGATGAAGGCGTTTGCAGTTCCTGAGACACACCAAGGAGTTCCATCGTCCTGTGTTAGAGGAAGTGGCTAATCCCCCAAATCCCATTACCCAGTGGTTAATCTTTCCAGCCCCTTCTCATGCAGATCAGATGGAGACTTTCTGTCCCTGTGTAGGTCACTTGTGTGTGTGCTTCCAGGGATCACAGTGAACACACTTGACATTATCACAGAAACCCATCAATGACTTGTCTGGCAGGGATACCGACTCCCCAGTGGGCCACAGAGGAAATCTGTGATCATGCGGAGGTTTCTGTGCTGGGCTGCCACTTTGACGCCTGCTTGAGTGATAGTGAGGTTCTTGGGTCAGGCCTTCCCACAGCCTAAATCCCTGAGGGCAGCAGCAGGGTCAAGTGAGAGAGCAGTGTGCTTCAGGGTGGCAGACAAGTTAGTGAGTACCCAGTGTCCCCCAGTGGGGCAGCACCAGATGTTTATGGTGAGTTCCCTCCTGATTGGTTGGTGTTTAGGCCTTATTGGTTGTTAAATATTATGACTATCACCTCTGGTTGCAAGTGACAGAAACAGGCAGTTTTTATAGTACCTTTCCAAATCCAAGGGAGGAAGCATAGCCTCTCCCTTTCTCTCTCCCTGCTCATACTTGGCTTTTCTCTGAGCAGAAGATGGCTTTATTAATACTGTTTTTTTTAAAGCCTCTAGCAGAAAACAAAGGTCTGTGGATTGCAATTCAGAATTCCTGCACGAGAGAATCTAATTGGTGAGGTTTGGGTCAGGTGTCTACCTCTAGTCCAATGTGGCTAGGAGATCACAGTCATGTGATACATTATCACAGGGGTCGGGAACCTATGGCTTGTGAGCCAGATGTGGCTCTTTTGATGGCTGCATCTGGCTCGCAGACAAATCTTTAATAAAAAAAATAACATTAAAAATATAAAACATTCTCATGTATTACAATCCATTCATTTCCTACTGCTCATGTTCATGGTTACGGGTGGCTGGAGCCAATCACAGCTGTCCTCCAGGAAAACACCAAATTTTTATTGGATAATGTGTAATGTACTCGGGTCGTTGTGAGGTCAGGAGGTAAACTTCCCTCCTTTTAATCAAGTAGTCAGTTAGCTAATTGCAGAAACCCTTTTCACGAAGAAGATGGCTAAAAGAAAAAAAGATGAGGAGTATCGTACTTTTCAGCAGGAATGGGCAGAGGAATTCGCCTTTGTGGAGAGAGCAGGTTCTGCAGTGTGTCTAATACGCAATGATAAAATTGCACAGAAGAAACGGTCAAATATAAAGCGACACTTTGACACACGCCATACTACATTTGCATCGAAATAGCCAGCGGGGGACAGCAGGAAGAAAGCATGTCAAGAGCTACTGTGCAGAGTGCAAGCTAGTCGCAGCAACTCTGTGTTTGGACCCAACAAGGTGACTGGAATTTGGCTAGCTTTGCTGGTGCTTTAGCAATTGTGAGAAACAGAAAGCCATTCACAGATGGGGAGTATTCATGCTTGATGTTGCCAATGAACTTTTTGACGACTTTTCGAATAAAGACAAGATAATCAAACGAATAATAGACATGCCTCTGTCGGCAAGAACTGTTCACGATCATACCATCATGATGGCTAATCAAATTGAGGCAACACAAGTGAAGGACATAAATGCAGCACCATTCTTTTCTCTCGCTTTGGATGAGTCAACAGACGTAAGCCATTTATCCCAGTTCAGCGTGATTGCAAGGTATGCTGTCGGTGACACACAACATGAAGAGAGTCTTGCTGTTTTGCCTATGAAAGAGACAACAAGAGGGGAGGATTTATGCCAGTCTTTCACTGAGTTTGCTAAAGAAAAATATCTACCGATGGATAAACTTATTTCTATGTGTACTGATGGTGCTCCGTGCATGGTGGGGAAGAACAGAGGATTCATAGAGCTTCTTCATGAACATGAAAAGAGACCCATCCTAAGTTTTCACTGCATCCTACATCAGGAGGCATTTTGTGCTCAGATGTGTGGCGAGCAGCTTGGTGAGGTGATGTCGCTGGTCATTTGGTGGTTAACTTTATTGTTGCCCAAGCTTTCAATGTTTGCCAGTTTAAAACACTGCTGGATGAAGTTGGGAATAATTATCCTGGTCTGCTTCTTCCCAGCAGTGTGCGTTGGTTGTCAAGAGGGAAGGTGCTCAGCCATTTTGCGGCTTGTATGAGCAAAATCTAGACTTTTCTTGAAATGAAAAACATTGAGCATCCTGAGTTAGCTAATACTGAGTGGCTCCTGAAGTTCTACTATCTCATGGACATGACTGAACATCTGAACCAGCTCAATGTGAAAATGCAAGGCATTGGAAATACAGTCTTATCCCTTCAACAAGCAGTGTTTGCATTTGAAAACAAGCTGGAACTCTTCATTGCCGACATTGAAACAGGTCATTTACTACACTTTTAAAAACTGGGAGAGTTTAAAGATGCATGCACAGCAAGCGACCCTGCTCAACATCTTGATCTCCAGCAGCTAGCGGGCTTCACATCTAATCTCCTGCAGTCATTCAAAGCACGCTTTGGAGAATTTTGTGATCACACTGGTCTTTTTAAGTTCATCACCCATCCACATGAGTGCGAAGTGGACAGTGCCGACCTGAGTTACATCCCCAGTGTCTCTGTCAGAGATTTTGAGCTACAAGCTGCTCACCTGAAGGCCTCAGACGTGTGGGTGAATAAGTTCAAGATACTGAATGAAGATTTGGAAAGACTTGCATGATGCAAGCAGAGTTGGCGAGCAAACACAAGCAGGGAGAAATGAAAAAACTTCAACCCGCAGACCAGCTGATTGTCAAGACTTGAAACGCACTTCCCATCACATACCACACATTGCAGTGTGTGAGTATTGCTGTACTGACAATGTTTGGCTCTACGTATGCATGTGGGCAGTCTTTCTCACATCTAAAGAACGTTAAGACCAACCTACTATCACGTTTAACAGATGGAAGTCTCAACGCCTGCATGAAGCTTAACCTCACCACATATCAACCAGATTACAAAGCCATCAGCAAAACCATGCAGCCCCAGAAGTCGCATTAATGGTAAGAAGTACTTTATTCATCATTGGTTAGCAACAGCAGAACAACATTATTAAAAAGTATTCAGAGATTTATTGTACTTTAAAAGTGTTGATCTTACATAAAATGCACACATTTACTTGTATTTAGTGTTAAACATATTGTATGGCTCTCATGGAATTACATTTTAAAATATGTGGTGTTCATGGCTCTATCAGCCAAAATGTTTCCCAACCCCTGCATTATAGCATTTAGCCTGCCCCTTTTAGTGAGGTTGAGGGGGCAGTTACCTGAAAAGGTCACTGTGCTAGGTGGCTTCTGAAACAGCTCCTAGTGATGACTGCTGCCTGGTATCCACACCTCTGAGTAATACCTTTGAGTGTGGGCTGGGTCTATCTAGTGACTGACTCTCCCTTCTGATGAATTGATTATTGCCAAAATTAGGTTACAAAAGACTGGGACCTCCATCTTGCCCAGACTCTTTCTCTCTGGTTCTTGTTTATTTGCTCTGATGAAGCAAGCTGCCATGTTGTACCCTTTAAAGAGGTCCATGTGTCTAGGAACTGAGGGTGGAGTCTGGCTAAGTGCCAGCAAGGACCTAAATCCTGCCAATACCATGAGTGCGAGCTTGGAAGCGTGTCTTTTCCCAGTCAAGCCTTGAGATGACTGCAGCCCCAGCTGACATTTTGACTGCAGCACTGTGACGCAGAGCCAGGGACACCCGGCTGTGCTCAGAACCCTGATTCACACAGAATGCAAGATGACAGACGATGTTTTAAGTCCACCATTCCAGAACCCCCACCCTGAAGCTACTAAGTCTTGGGGTAGTTCATTATGCAGTAATAGGTAACTAATATGGGCACCTGTGTTTGGAGAGGCCCTGAGGTCGATGGCCTGTGTCTTGTCCTAACTTCACCATGTAACAGTTTGTGTGGTTTTGTGCAAGTTATTGAACCTGTTCAAGTTACATTCTCCTCTGTAAAATGGGGATAACAGTAATAATATGGCAGTTGTGAGGACTAAATAAGTAACTCAGTGTCAGCACTGAATTTAGCTATATTCATATTAATGAACTAATGTTAGTGATATCAGTAATGTTTTGCTACTGTTACTGAGCTTTCACAGTTCTGCTACCCCTCTACACTGAGTTGTTGGTGCCTCAGTTTCTCCTTCAAAGAAGTTTGGAGAATTTGGTGCCCCTTAAAGGAATGATATAGAGATGAACATAAAATATCCAACAGTCTCTTTGAAGCAAATGGTTATTAACTACTAAATATGGAGAACTGTTTCCTCTTTATTCATTTCGGCTTTATAGTAAAGAACAATTTCATATCATAGCGAAGGCAAATAACAGAATTTGTGCTCTTAGATTCAAAATATCAAAAAATATTTGAGTTGAGAGAATAAAATTTGTTTTTGCCATTTCCTTTACACAAAGGCATCTGACAACCTCCTGCAGCCAATTATTTTGTGCGTAGAAATGCCAGGGCGCTCTGCAGGTGGCAGTCCATCAGAGAGATGCGGCCCGGAGATGAGGAGCACGGAGATAATCATCGGCGCTTAAAAGGCTTCTGCTTCCAGAGGCCAGGGCCCACTGTGTCAAAGCTTGCTCATTAATTCCAAGCTTGAATGTTCAGTTACCCTGCTTTTATTTCCCCTTAGGGATGCTGTGTTTCTTCCAGTGGGGGCCGTGGGCCCTGCGTGGTGGTGGGAGATGTCAGACTTGCAGGTCTCCACTCACTTCACCAGCATCTTTTCACCACACCTACCTGAGACCCCTGCCCAAGTCTGCATTTCCTGCCTGTCTCCTTTTGTGATGATGGGTCTTTATTATGGTCTCAGGCTCAGCCTGCCCATGCCGATCTCTGTTCTTTCACACTGTTCAGCTTCCTTCCTGAACCTGGCTGCTAAGTGGGGAGCAGCGTTCTGAGCTTCCTTTAGCCTCTGCTGTCCTGAAGTCAAGTGCAACAAGAGCCCCTTCTGTGTTAAGGGTGACACTACTCTGTGCTGAGAAAACAAAGGGCAGCAGAAAGAGTAAATGAGAAGTGTGGTTGCCGGACACCCTGCACAAGAAATACCAGGTTCCCTGAGTTGGGCCGGCCACTGCCACTGACAGGGGGAACTCGAGAGTTAAAATTTAGTTTGAGTAATGGTGGCTTTGGTTATGGTTAATGAGCTTAATGCTTAATGCAAATAAAGGCTTTGTTCCAGGAACTGGGATACCTGAACAGGCCTACAGGACTTAAGGAGATCTGCAAGTAATACCCTTTTGTGCCCCAGGAGTCTGCCAATGATCCACCTTGTGCCCCAGGGGACTGAAAGCAAAGCCTGTGTGCTCCAAGGACTGAGCGCCTGCTGACTATGATCCAATTAACTTTGACTGTGACCTGATTGACTCTCCCTTGAAGTCCCACAACCCTTACCTCCCCTTATGAAAAGCGTGGCTGTGGAAAAGTGGTTGAGACAATTTGGGAACATAACCCCAGTCTCCTCAGATCACTGGCTATCTGAATAAAGTGCCCTTAAAAGATTCAGCCTGGCCTGTGGTGGTGCTGTGGATAGAGCATTGACCTGGAGCCCTTATGTCACCGGTTCAAAACCCTGGGCTTGCCAGGTCAAGGTACATACAACAAGCAAGCAATGAACAACTAAAGTGAAGCAACTATGAGTTGAACAGTCTCATCCCCACCCTGCCATCCCCCATAAAATCAATGAATAAAAAAAAAAAAAAGGAAAAGATTCAATCCCTATCTCTATGCATTTCGCTGAATTGGTGACAGGCAGCACGAACTCCAATGTTTTGTTTCACTGTGAGGATGGGGTCTGTTAGGGTCTACCTGAACTATATTTCACCTCTCCCACCCCCACCTTTCCCCACCCCTGTCCCTAAAGGTGGTAAGGTGAACTTACCAGTGTACTCACAACTAAAATATTATGTTTTCTGCTTCCAGAATTATCCTCCCCCATCACTCAATGAAACAGACCAGTTAAAAATAATTTCCAGTAACAACCAAACTAGAGGAGAGGTGATCTCTTTGCTCTATACTGAAAAGTGTCCTACCAGAAGACAAACAAGATTTTGGAGTGACTTAGTGCAGCTCCTACACCATTTATCCCCCACCCCCAGATGTCAAGAAAGTGAGTTGCAAATCCTTGAGAATTCTCACGAATGCTCCTGATTCAAGTAGAAGCTGATAAAGTTGGGAGTAGGAAGCTTAGAGAAAAGTCAATGAAATCTCTTCCAATAGCAAAGGTTCTCACCTATGATCTCAGTATCACAAGTGAGCCAGGAAAAGCCCATAGGTGTCATCATGCCAGGCTTCCATGTTGAGTAAAGAGGTTGAATTAATTCCTGAGAATGTCCACTGCCCCAATTGGAAGAGGGGGTACCTCTTCCTGGACATCAAAAAGTCTTAAAAGTATGAATAAGTGCAGTCTTTTTTTTTTTTTTTTGTATTTTTCTGAAGTGAGAAGCAGGGAGGCAGAGAGAAAGACTCTGCATGCGCCTGACCGGTATTCCCCTGGCATGCCCACTCGGGGGCAATGCTCTACCCATCTGGGACATTGCTCCATTGCAGCTGGAGCTATTCTAGTGCCTGAGGCAGAGGCCATGGAGCCATCCTCAGCTCCCGGGCTGACTTTGCTCCAGTGGAGCCTTGGCTGTGGGAGGGGAAGAGAGAGATAGAGTGAAAAAAGAGGAGGAAGGGTGGAAAAGCAGATGGGTGCTTCTCCTGTGTTCCCTAAGAATCGAACCCAGGACTTCCACATGCCAGGCTGATGCTCTACCACTGAGCCACACGGCCAGGGCCTAAGCACAGTCTTACATCAATGGCTGCAGGATGTTTGCCAAGCACTTTCCAAGTTCCAGCCCTCAGGCTATAGGAATGTGGGTAGAATGCAACTCCTAGGCCTCAAAATGCAGATGGGTGGGGAAAAAGGGTTTCAGATAAGTTTTCAATGAAAATTCATTTCCTAATAAAGCAAAAGAGGAGGAAGAGCAGAAAGTGAAAGGGGAAGAGGAGGAGGAGGACTAGGTAGAGCTGCAGATGGGGCAAAGAAAAGGGCGGTAGTTGATTGGGATGGTGGGATCAAGATAATGTTTCTTTTTTTTTTTAACAGGGACAGAGAGAGAGTCAGAGAGAGGGATAGATAGGAACAGACGGACAGGAACAGAGAGAAATGAGAAGCATCAATCATTAGTTTTTCGTTGCTGTTGCGACACCATAGTTGTTCATTGATTGCTTTCTCACATGTGCCTTGACCATGGGACTTCAGCAGACCGAGCAACCCCTTGCTGGAGCCAGCGACCTTGGGTCCAAGCTGACGAGCTTTTGCTCAAGCCAGATGGGTCCACGCTCAAGTTGGCGAGCTCAGGGTCTCGAACCTGGGTCTTCCGCATCCCAGTCCGACGCTCTATCCACTGCACCACCACCTGGTCAGGCAAGAGATAATGTTTCTTAAAGATGGAATGGGATGTGGTGAATAAGGAAAAGAGGGATAATTTCTAATTCTATTAGGTCATTGGCTAGCCAGCTTGACCTCAGTTGTGAGCTTTGTGTTGGAAAAGTAAATTTGGGAATTATCAACAAATTTAAGGTGAGATGAAAGATCCTAGAAGAGCATGTAGACTGTAAAGAGCACAGGGCTTAGCAGAAAACGCGGAGGTACCAATATTTAACAAATAGGCAGAGTATTGCAACCTACAAAGAAACCTAAGGAAAAATCACCACAGAAGATCATATTGTCACCAAAGTCACAGGGAGAGAATGTTTCAAGAAGGAGGACCAGAGGGTTGAGTAGTGTCAGGAATTCAGTAAAGATGGGGCAAAGAATTCTGGGTGGGATGTAACAGCAAAGGAGGTTATTTGGGGGTGTCCAATGAGAAAGTTTCAAGGACATAATGGAGGAGAAGGAAAAAATTTAAGAATGTGAAGAATTACTGGGAAATGATGAAATAGAAACCATAATCACAACTCTTCTAAAAACGTTGCCTGTGGAAAAGGTAGGGGAGATATAGGAAGAGGAAGACACAGGTTTGAGAGACTTATTTTCAAGATGGTAAAGCATACATATCTAAGTGTTGATAGAAAGTTACTAGGAGAGGAGGGAAGGAGAGGCTCCTTTGTGCCTGTGGGATGAAGTTCAGAGATAGAGAGAGAGACAGAGAGAGCAATAGGAGAGAGACAACTGATGGAACCAGGTTCCTTGAGAAGGTGGAAGGACCTGGGACAAAGAGAACAGATGGAGGTATTAGTCTTAGATGCCTATTCCATTATGACAGGAAGGATAAGAGGGTGGGCAGGAATGCAGATAAGTGAGTGATGAGTGGCAGAATTCTGAAGGAGTGCTCTTCTGATGGCTTTTATTTCCTTTGTGAAGGAGGAGGTGACATCATCTCCTGACAAGGAGTGAGAGGACAATAGGGTAAGAAATAGGAGAATAGTGGAATAAGTTTGAAATTATCTTTGAGAAAGAGAAACAGATTAGTTATTTGGAAACAGAGAGTCGGGAGTTATTTGTTCTACTTTTTTGTTTATTGCACTCAAGAAATGGACCTCTTTTTAAAAAGATTAAGAGTGTTCAAAATGGGTGAGCAAAGAAGATGTGGTTAAGATGGGTTTGAATTCCTCTAGGTCTCTTAAGAGCCATGTCAGTAAACTCTTCTGATCCTTTCTTTCTATTCTCAGCTTAGAAGTCAATTCTCTCGTGAGCCTTCCTCAACTCTTCAGCTTGCTGTTAGGAGAGAACTGTCGATCTGACCCCAACAGGAACTGTAGAAACATTGGAATCAGGATCCTTGGGATGTGCACTGAGGCAGAGAGGATGTTCAACGAAGAAGCTAACAAGTAGGAGTATCTGTTTATCATCTTCTATAGTAAGGTCCACAAGTTATGGCCCATGAGCCAAATCCAGCTCATTCCTGGTTTTTGTAATAAATTGTATTACAATATAGCCATGTCTATGTTTATTTTCCAGCTACAACATCAGACCTGAGTGGTCCTGCCAGAGATTTTATGGCCTACAAAGCTGAAAATATTGACTATCTGGTCCTTTTACAGAAAATATTTGTCAGCCTTATTCTGGAGAGAAAACAGGAAGGTTATGGAGGAAGGATAACCTTGAGAAAAATTGCAACTTCTGAATCTGCTTCCTTTTCTGCAAAATAAGAACACCATTCATTAAATCATTCTTTCATTTAGCAAACATTTATTGATTGCATACTGTGTGCCAGAAGCTGGGAGAGCAGAGATCAATAAGATCCAGCTTTGTCCTTTCAAAGCCCACAGCAGAGATAGATGAGTAAACAAATAGTTGAAATGCTTAGAGATAAATGCTATATGTGAGTGTTATGGGGAGGAAGGGGCGGTGTCTCACTTGGCCCGATGGCGCTGGGAAGGCTTCACAGAAAAACAGAAGAGGAGGGACTTGTCAGCATGTGGGGTTAGGTTGCTGTGGATGAGAAGAAAATCAGTCAGGGTTGTTATAGCATGAGGCAAGATCAAGGGGGATCAGGGAGGATGAATTCTTAGAAACACCAAGATAAGAAGGGTAGGCAAAGGGAGATGGAGAAAGAGCTGTGAGAGAGGCAGAGGAGAAAAGGAAAGTGTACAGATTATCAATCAGACACATAGGGCATCATTGCACCACCCTACCCTTGACACACACACCTCTCTAACTGATCATTGCCCTCTCTGTGGAGCCCAGATGTGGTTTCACATCTGTTTTACAAGAGCCCTCTGGGCAGCCACCGTCAATCAGTTGAGGTTTGCCCTTGAGATGAAACCTGTTGGTGATCTTAAGGTATATACAAACATTCTTAAGGTATATACAAGCAATTTGTTAATTGCAGAGCACTCACAAAATGTAATGTGCTATTACTATCAATCATTAATAAAATAAAATGAAATAAAATTCTAATAATAGGGTAATATCTGTAATTGAACCCAAATGTCAGAATTTAAATTCTATTTTGGTGATGTAAACATAGCACAAAATAGCCTGACCTGTGGTGGTGCAGTGGATAAAGCGTCGACCTGGGAACACTGAGGTCGCCAGTTCAAAACCCTGCACTGGTCTGGTCAAGGCACATATGGGAGTTGATGCTTCCAGCTCCTCCCCCCTTTCTCTCTTTCTCTCTCCCTCTCTCACTCTGTGTCTCCTCTCTAAAATGAATAAAATAAAAAGAAAAAAAATATTTAAAAAAATACATGTGCTAAAAGAAATTAAAAAAAAAACATAGCACAAAATATAACCTTGTTTTAATAGTTTCATTATACTCTTTTCAAATTGAATCTGAGAAGCACACTCATTCCTGAAAATCATACATATGATTTCATTGAACAAGTGGATTTTTAAAGGATATGGGAGTGTGAGCAAATTTAAGAATGAGGCAGACAGTTCTCTTCAGTTTAAAAGTTTAAAGAAATAGTTCAAACATTTGAAGAGAATATAACCCCACGTATCCATCCACTACCTAGATTTTAAAAGTGCCAATATTTTGCCATTGCTTCAGAGTTTCATTAAAAAAAATGAAGACATTAGATACAGTTGATGTCCCTTTTGTTCCTCTTTTCTATCCCTTTTATCTCCCTAGAGATTACCACTCTCTGGAAGTTAGTATGTATCTCCCTCATTTGTCTTTTTATGTTTTTACCACATTTGTATCAATAAACATTAACCAGAATTGTTTTATGTGTTTTTAAACATTACATAAATGGTAAGGCAATGTAAAACTGTTCTGAAACTTGCCTTTATAATTCCAGTTAATGTTTTTGAAATGCAGCCATGTTGGTCCATGTGTTCATTCATTTTGCAGCTGGCCTTCTTTCTGCTCTTTGAAACCTGCCCAAATTATTGAAGACAGAAAGCAGATAACATCTGACAGCTTTTCAGTGGCAGATACGAAATAATTTGGTCTTCTTTCTTTTTCCCTTTCTTCTCCTGGGTCTTCCTCCTTCTTTTCCTCTCCTGCTCTATTAAGGATTTTGAATATATAAAGAAACAGCAAAAGAAGGAAATCTCAGAAAAGAGGATCTGAATGTAGCCCCGTCTTCCAGAAAAGAACAGACATTTTTCAGGAGCAGCTAACATTGATCAGAGAGTGGCTAAATGCAAGAACCTGCCCTAAGCACTTTATGATCATTTGGGAATTCTCAGTGCCACCCATAGAAGTTTCCCTTGCCCAAGGTCACCGAGCCAGTCAATAGAGATTTTAACCCAGGGACTCAGATTCTAGAGCTGATGAACTTTAGCTATTCAAAAAGAGAGGCCATATTGATCTCAAGGAGGGTCAGTGTTAGGTGAACTATGAACAGGAAGAATCCCCAGAGCCAGTGTTTAACAACTTTTGGTATTGATTTTACTTCTAAATTAAGTGTCATAATGACTTTAAATAATAAATAATAATAAAGTACTTACTTGCAAATTCACAGGGCTGAGTGTTACTATGGATTTTTTCACTTGAACTTCAGACATCTATTGATTTCCAACTCTCTCCTGGATATTTCCACTTGACAATTCCACTATCATTCCTAACACCGTAAGAACCAAATGTAATTATTTCCTTCCTTCTTGACCATTTCCTGTTACAGCAGATTCTGGTGCCTTAGTCTTGCTTCCATGTGCCTCCATACTGACTTTTCACTTCCTCCTATGGAATGAATTGTGTCCTCCAAACATTCATATATTGAAGCTCTAACCCCCAATGTGATGGTGTTTTGGAGATAGGGCTGTTAGGAAATAATTGGGTTTAGTAGAGGTCCCAAGGATGGGGTCCCCATGAAGAGATTAGTGCCTTCATAAGAAGAGACCATAGAATGTTCTTTCTCTCTGTTTATGTTGTGAGCACAGTTAGAAAATGGCCAGCTGCAAGCCATGAAGAGAGCTCTCACCAGGAACTAAATTTGCTAGCACCTTGATCTTGGACTTCCCAAGCTCCAGAATGGTGAGAAATAAGTTATTGTTGTTTAAATCACCCAGTCTATAGTAGTTTGTTACAGCAGCCTGAACTAAGACACTACCTAGATAGCATTTCAGTTGTATTAACCTTTGTCCCTTTTCTGCATTACTCTTCTTCTTTTCTGTTTTTTTTCATCCATGTTATTTTCCTGTGCAAAGCAGGGACTCCCCTCCCCAAATAACAGCAACACTTTTTTAAAAATTTCCATTGATTTGAGAGTGAGAGAGAGGAAGAGAGACAGAGAAACATCTATTCGGTTTACTTATTTGTTCCATTTAATTGTGCATTCATTGATTGCTTCTTGTATGTGCCCTGACTGGAAATCTATACTGAGACCTTGGTGCGCCAGGATGACCCTCCATCTACTGAGCTACCTGGCCAGGTCAACAACAATCTTTTATTTATTTATTTACAACAATCTTTTAAGGTAAAAATTAAAGTCTCTTTCCCCCATCTTTTCTCTACTAATTTCCCATAACACTTAATCTGTAACATAGTACTTAGTTATATAATATTATTTATTTTTAAACATCTTGTGTCTGCAATGAAATAATTAATGCTTCAAGGATGGGCCATATCTTGTATTCTATCCACATCTCAGTGTTTCCCAACCTTTTCTTTTTTTTTTTTCCCTACAACTTCTGAGTACATCTCACAGTAATAATCATTCTCTCTTAACCCCTTATTATTATTTCTTTTAAAGGTCAATTTGGTTATTTTTACATGGGAGAAAATAAAGAAGTGGTTTAAAGTAAGAAGCATATTTTAGGTCAGCATATTATTAATGCTTATATTATCAATCTTGTTTTTAAAGTTTATTTAAAATATCTTTAATGATAGTCATAACCTAAAAATACATTTTGGCTTTTCCCCCTTTAGTAAATGACTCACTCTGTTTGGTTAACTTTAAATTAACTACGTAAGAAAAAGAAAACATAAACTGCTGGAAAATAAATTTTAAGAAAGAAATTTCATATTGAGTTTTAGTCCTGAAAATATATTAAAATGCAGAATGAAGGTTAACTGTGTGTTATGGGACCAAAAATAGATAAAAACTGTTTTTTTGACCTGATGTTTAGAATTCTTGCATTTATGCTTAAAAATGAAATGATTTATATTAATAGTTTTTGCTTAGTTTCTAAATAGTAAGAAAAGGGATTTTAGGATGCTATTTTTAAGCACTTTCCTACAAATACCAAGTACTTAGATGCTCTATCCAACAGTTCTGTGATGGCGAACCTATGACATGCGTGTCAGCACTGACACATGTAGCCATTTTTGATGACATGCGGCCGCATACCAGAGAAGCATGGGGCCGCATGCCAAGCAGGATGTTTCATCCTCAGCTCCTACATGGCCAGGTGCAGTAGCTGAGGATAAAACATTTGATGTAGTGTAGACACTCTGTGCGGGAGGTCTGTAGGCCAAAACAACAGAACTCCGGCACAGAGCGTCTAGTTCTGGGACTTCCGGTTAGGCCGTTTTTCTCAAAGTGACGCACCACCAAGTTATGCTCGGTTTTTTGGCGAATTTTGACACACCAAGCTCAAAAGATTGCCCATCACTGCAATAGTTGAACAGATAAAATATAATAGACAAGTTATCATTTTTACTGTATTCCCTTTTTATAACATTGTTTTTTTGACAGCTAAGGTGCTGCTTGAGAATTTTAATTAGAATGCAGTTTAAAGATCTAGGGAAGTCCTGGCCTGTGGTGGCGCAGTGGATAGAGCATTGACTTGGAATGCTGAGGTCACCAGTTCAAAACCCTGGGCTTGCCCAGTCAAGGCACATGTGAGAAGCAAATACTACTAGTGGATGCTTCCCGTTCCTCCCCCCACACTCATTCTCTCTCTTCTCTCTCTAAACTCAATAAATAAAAATTTAAAAAAATAAAGATCTCATGAAGATTATCATGAGAGAAACTGAAAGGATTATTTACCAGGTTTATAACCGTTCATTAACTGCTGGAATTTCAACATGCGTGTTTTCTTACTTTCCTGCATTTAAACAATGGTGCATTCCATGTGACAAGAATAGAGTAAGTAGAACTCTATGTGACAAGAAATAGAAAAAAAGTAAGATTGTGTAATAGTCAAAACCAAGCCTGATGGTGTTCACTAAATCAGGTAAATGGATCAAGTGAGCCATAAGAACATTTGCTTGGTCTCCAGCAAGTCCAATGATCACTTAACGCTCATTTAGCGACTCTGCTTCCTTCATTAGTGGGAAATACCAGATACTCATTGTATGTATGTATGAATGTATTTAGTTTTTAATGAAGAGATTCCATTCTTGACTTTTATGATATGAATCTATTTCCCCCAATATTTTATGAAAAATTTCAACAGAGGAAAGCTGAATTAGATAGTAAACAGCCACATGCTCACCACCTGGATTCTATAATTGTGAACATTTTGTGATTACTTAATTATCGATCCATTCCCCTATCCATCCATCAATATATTTTATGTATGATGCATTTCGAAGTAAGGTGCAGAGGTCAATGTACTTCTAAACACTTCAGCATGCTTATGTTTAGGCAGACTTCAATATTTGCTTAGGGTCCTTTTTTTGTTTTGTACTTTTCCAAAGTGAGAAACTGGAGGAAGGCAAACAGACAGACTCCCGCATGCACCCAACATGCCCACCAAGGGGCGATGCTCGGCGCATCTGGGGCGTTGCTCCGCTGCAACTAGTCATTCTAGCTCCTGAGGCAGAGGCTATGGAGCCATCCTCAGCACCAGGGCAAACTTTGCTCCAATGGAGCCTTGGCTGCAGGAGGGGAAGAGAGAGATAGAGAGGAAAGAGAAGGGGAAGGGGTGGAGAAGCAGATGGGCGCTTCTCCTGTGTGCGTGGGTCAGGAATCGAACCCGGGACTTCCACACGCCAGCCTGATGCTATTCTAGGGTTCTTTTTTTTTTAAGGTAAAATTTATTTCTAGTGCAATGCTCAAATCTTAATTATATCATTTGAGCACTTGATATGTGTACATATCTCTTCACCTGTCAAGATATTAACAATTCTATCACCCACAAAAACTCCCTCGGGGTTTTTGGGACTACAATTTGTACACTGTCACCTCACAGAATCTGTCTGAGGATGTAATCAGAGACTCAGCAAGTTCATTGGTGATAAATGACCACAGAAGAAGTTTAGTTTCTGTTTGCTTTGACAGAGAAAAAACAACCACTGAGGAGCAGGTTGTTTTAATTTCCGTATGCTGCTTATGTTCTCATTGTCATGCGAGATGGGAATAAAGAACATTCAGGAACTGGAAAGAATAATTGTAGCCAAGTTCCCTCAGATAATAAATATGTTTGTTAAAATATATAGTGTAAGTAAAAGTTGATATTAAATGCGTTCACATTTCAACTTTTTAAACTTTCACTAATTTTATTCATAACATTTCATCTTTTCCAAAAATTTTGCAGGAATTAGGACTAAACAAAAGAAGCATCTTTTTTTTCTCTTAAATTATTGGCCTACTATAAGTATTTCTGGCGATAATGGTGGATGATAAAGTTGTTTTTAAAAAACTGGAGGCAATGTCTAGGAATTCTCTGCAGAATAGATTGGCCTTGGAGCCAAACCTTGATTCTGGTGCTTACTGATTACATGATCCTCAGCAAATTGGTTAATCACCTCCATCCTTGATTTCTCTGTTTATAAAGTGGGTACATTATATGACTGACTCTACCTTATGGAGTTGTTGAGAGGATTAAATGAAAAATAAAGGCAGTTCTTAGCGCTTAGCACATACTATGTACTCAAAAATGTTACTGTTGTGATTATTTTAGTAAAAAGACTGGCTCACTATAAGCTTTGTTATTTGGAATATTCCTGATAATATTTATAAACCTCAGGAAATATAGTAATTGTGTTTAGAAGATCACATATCCTTCATCTAGTCTTTAGTCCCACTAAAGAACAATATCCACAGATTTTCATTTTTATTTACCATTTACTAATAATCATGTAAAAAGCACCCAACTCCCACCAATAGCTAAAATGAAAAAGGTTCTCAATACCAAAAGTTGGCAAGGACATGAAGCTACCAGAA
Source organism: Rhynchonycteris naso (assembly GCA_037038555.1). Lineage (NCBI taxonomy): Eukaryota > Metazoa > Chordata > Mammalia > Chiroptera > Emballonuridae > Rhynchonycteris > Rhynchonycteris naso. Next base: position 21,828,688 of record CM073001.1, read on the forward strand.
TTCTGCAGGTTGTCCTCAAATTCCTTCAGTTTAAATTAGCCAATATGTCAAGCCACCATGATTTGGGGTAGCGTGTTCTGAACCCTGTCATTTTTCATCCATTTTGTTGTATATATCTCTAGTTTGTTCCTTTTTATTGCTAAGTAGTACAGAGGTGTGTTGCAGAATTGGGCATCTGAAACCGATATGTTAACTTAGCGTCAGCCTAATAAATTCAGTAAATTACACACACACACACACACACACACACAAACACACACCATCCTTCTATCTGAAGGTAGAAGGGCTCCAAGAGGAATCTGAAGGAGCATGCCTTGCAAGTTTCCCCCGTGTGCCCCTCTTAGATCATAGCCATTTGTCACATTTTCCCATTATTCATCAAACCTAGTATAAAAACAATAAGGTTGAAATGTCTCTTTAGGTCATTTCCTTGTGAAGGCTCTAATGTCACATAAAATATATATGTAAATTTATATGCTTTTGTCAATCTACCTTTAAAAATATATAGAGAGAGGAAAGGGGAGAGAGACAGACACACAGAGATTAACTTCTTGTTCCACGTAGTTGTGCATCCATTGATTGCTTCTCATACGTGCCTTGACCCAGGATGGAACTGGTGGCCTAGACACTCTGGGTAAACACTCTATTCACTGCATCACCACAGATCAGGCAGTCAGTTTCTCTTGTTACAGAGTCTCAGTTGAGAACTAGAAGGGTAGGAGGAAAAAAAATGTCCCCTTCCCTACAATATAAATATATATATTGATTACTGAGTGGAAAGCAGCTGGAAACAAATTCTTAAACTGTAATGATAAAATTTATATAAAATTCAGCCTGACCAGTGGTGGTAGAGTACATAAAGCATCCACCTGGGATGCTGAGGTCCCAGGTTCAAAACCCCGAGGTCATCGGTTTGATCACAGGCTCATCCAACTTGAATGCAGGCTTGCCAGCTAGAGTGCAGGTTCACTGGCTTGAGCGGTTGCTGGCTTGAGTCCCAAGGTTGCTTGCTTGAAGCCCAAGGTAGCTGCTTGAGCAAGAGGTCACTGGCTCAGCTGGAGCCCTCCAGTTAAGGCACATATGAGAAGCAGTCAATGAACAACTAAAGTGCTACAACTGTGAATTGATAGTTCACCTTTCACTTTCTCTCCCCCCACCAAAAAAATTATCATATGAAATTCTAGAATAGGCAAAACAAAACTCTGGTGACAGAAAACAGATCAGTGATTGCTTCTTATGGGAGGAAGATTGATTGAGAAGGGGCTCAAAGGACCCTTTGGCAAAAGTGGTTGCCCAGTACACTTAAGATCTGAACATTTGACTGTACATAAATTACAACTCAAAAGAATTGGGGAAAAATAGGACAACAAACCAGTCAGTTTGGAAGATCTTGAAAGATCTTTTTCTTCCAATCAGCTTCCAATTGCTTGCTCTTTGTAGTCCCCAACACTAATATCTTCAATCTTTTCCTTTTTAGCCAGAGTAATATATAGTTGTATCTCATTATAGGTTTAGTTTATATTCCCCAAAGACTAATGATGTTGAACATCTTTTCATATTTTATCGCCTTTTGGATCTCATCTTTTTGAAGTGTTCCAGTTTTTTTTTCCCACTAGGAAAATTTATATTTCTTGTAGTAGTTTCTTTCACTTGTAGGAGTTGTATATTCTGGAAATAAGTTTTGTCGTACATATGTACATTACTGTAAATATCTTTTTCACTCAAGCTTGCCTTTCACTCTCAATGTTGTATTATCATGAACAAATATTTTTAATCTTAATATAGTTCAATTCATATTTTTCCTTTATTATTAGTGCATTCTATTTCCTATTATAAACTTGTTGCTTACCTCAAGGTCATAAAAATGTTTTCTTCTAAAGGAATTATTGTTTGACTTTTAAAATATAAATTGGCAATCCAAGTGAACTGTAGTTTTGTTTATAATGTGAGTTCAAATGAAGTTTTTTCCATGTGGATTTCCAAATGTCCTAGCACCATTTTATGAAAACACATTTATTTTCCCTTCAGAAATGCATGGTCCAGAAAACTTGAAAAGAAATGTTTTTTACATATTTAAATTTTATATAAAATGGTCCAAACTCTACAGTTGTATATACTCTTATTTTCATGTAGTACTGTTACACATATAGCCTATTAATAGGTGCATAATATTCCATTATATGGATGCACTATAAAGAATTTACCTTAAAGGAGACATTTAGAGTTTCCAATTTTTAATTTTTAATTTTTTTTTAGTGCATGCACACAATAGAGATTGGTAGGGAGAGAGATGAGAAGCACCAACCTATAGTTGCCTAACGTTAGTTGTTCACTGATTGCTTCTCATATGTGCCTTGACCAAGTGGCTCCAACCAAGCCAGTGACCCCTTGCTCAAGCCATCATGTTGATGATCCCACGCTTAAGCCAGCAACCCTGCGCTCAAGCTGGTGAGCCTGTGCTCACACCCAGGGGGGCCCTCAGGGTTTGGAACCTAGGACTTGTGTCCTACCTAGGTCTACACGCTATTCATTGCGCCACCACTGGTAGCGCACTAGTTTCCAATTTTTTATTGTTATTAAGGTGCTGAAATAAACTTTTTTTTTCCAAGTGAGTGCCATTTGTTCGTTTACTAAAGATAAATTGCTAGGAGTGGAGATTGCTGGGCTAACGTATTAGGCCACTTTAAAGTTTGCCTTCTGTTAGGTTTATATAAATTTTTAATGCCACTCACAGTATAGAAATTCGTTTCTCCATATTCTCACCAACTGTGGCTATTTTTGATTATTTAAAATCTTTGCTATATTGGGTGAAAAGAAAACATTGTTTTCATTTCCAATATTTTTTCCCATAGTAGGTTAAACACCTTTGTATATCCTTATTGACTATTTGTTTTGCTCTCTTTGGACCGCCTGTTCAAATCGTCACCTATTTTACGAAGGTTTTCGCCATTTTACCCGAGGTTTTTTTTCTTACTCATCTCTAAACATATACATAAATATCAACTATATGATAGTACGGCTTCATCTGAAGATTAAAGCGTTTCAAACTGAAAGCACTAAAGAGCTATAAAAAGTAATAACAATATTATCTCGCAGTGTCCTCAGATTGGTTTTTTTAACTTCATATTGTATAAAGACACCAGTTTTAACTAAACTATTTTTTCCCGAAGTTTCTTAAAAGTCTCAGGCGTCCAGGGGCAAGGAGGGCAGAACGACCGCGTGCAGGACCTGTTTGCCCCGTCTTACTGCACCTCTTCACCCAGGGGGCGGGACGAAAGAACGCTCTGTCTGCGCGCGCAGCTTTCGTTGCCATGACGCTGTGCGGAGAGAAGCCGGCGCGTTCCAGCTCCTGTACCTCGCGGAAAGACAAAACCTGGCAAACCGAGGCCTCGGCCCTGCGAGAACCGCCACTGTGCGTAATGTTGGCGTGTGTCGTCATCCCGGTCTCGAGGCGCGTGCGCAGTATGTCTGTCAGGCTCCCGGGCCGCCGTCTCCAGGCGTTCTGTGGCGGCTTGGCCTGGAGGTGGGTTTGTGCTCCCGGTGTCGGGAAGGGGGGGTCTGGACCTCCTTCCCGGCCTTCCGGCGCGTCACCTCCCTGCTCTGCGGTGGGGGGTTGCTGTAGACGCCCCCTCAGGAGCGGAAGTGGAGAATGGCCCCCTCCAGTGAGGAGAGCAAGTGAAGCGCCGCCTCCCTAGGCTCTGTGGGCAGGACCGAGGTGGGCGTGAGCGAAGGTAATTCAGACCCGGGTTCCGAGCCCCGGTCGTCCTTCGGTATTCCAGTGGGTGAGGCAGGGGCTGGGGCCGAGATTCCTCCAGGTCCTCTTAGAGCTTGGGACTCACTTCCAACTGAAAGAAGATCTGGGGTTCCCCTGGCCCAAAGTGATACGCTGGGTCCACAGTTATCACTGTTGCTGGCAGGAGGAATTGGCGGAAGCACTTGTAAAACTCCTTTGCGTTGATTGCAGAGGAAGCAACCGTTGATGAGATCACGTAGGTCTATGAATTTTGCAGGTATTCCTTTCGTCTCTTTGGGCAGAGGGTACGCGACTTCTAGTCGAGTTTGCAAAAGAAGAATGGTAATACCCTCCTAGCCGAATTATGATGCCACAAAGCACAGTGGAGTGTTTACTGAAAGGGATAGAGGAACACATACTTTTCTTTATATTCTTTAAGCACATGTCTTGTTTGTTTGTTTGTTTTCTGTCATGCATTGAAGTGCTGGAGTGAAGTTGAAAAGTGCATTATTATAACTCATATTCATAACATAATCAAAGGAGTGCCTTTATGTTAGATAAGATACCCACTCTTTTTTGGATAAATAACTTACTGAGTGCTTGCAGTGTACTAAGCCCTGTTCCAGCCCTCGGGCTGCTAAATCAGTAAACACTGCTGAAAGAACAGTAAAAGTAAATGCTAATAGATTATAGACTTCTGTTTATTGCATTTACTATAGCGCTAGTTCCCCTTTAGTTCCTATTTTAATCATCAACATTGGCTTTTGTGAGATAGTGATTGTCAATTTTTCATGTTTAAGAAATTTAGATTCTTTTTGAAAACGTGTAGAATGCATTGGATATACTAAATAAATGCAGAACTCATGAACTTAATCATCTGTTGATTAACATTGTGCTAGCAAGTACAGTGGACCCTTGAGCAACACAGGGGTTAGGGTGCCAACCGCGGTGTATGACTTTTGCCTTCCCCAAAACTTAACTACTAATAGCCTATTGTTGGCTGAAGGCCTTACTGATAACATAAGTAGTTAATGCTTATCTTGTGTATTTTATGCGCTGTGTACTATATTTCTACAATAAAGTAAGCTAGATAAAAATGTTAAGAAAATCATAAAGAAGAGAAAATACATTGATAGTATTTAGAGAAAAAAAAACCCCCACGTGTAAATGGACCTGTGCAGTTCAACCCAGCATTGAAGGGCCAGCTGTACCATGTAATATTCATTGCTCTGTCTGCTGGAATTTAGAACTTTCCAACATTTTGCCATTAAGCCATGCTTCTTTCTCTTATATCTGTTTCCCTTTCTGGTGGACAGATGGGTTTGGTTTCTTTGGCAGTGTTAGAACACAATGTAGGGTGACTATTTGTAATTTGTATATTCAATAAGGATATTCTTCACTTTAAAATTCTTCTGTCAAACTGTGTTAAGTTTTAGTGGCAAATAGAAATGTTTTATAGTGTGAATATGAAGCTGTCTGACTAACCAGATGAGGCAGGAATTTGTAGTTCAGAGACAGGGCAGGGTGAGCTATAGGTCACCCTGTAGTGCACCCTGCTCAGGGAGGAGCTAGAGGGCTACTATGGTAATAAGAGCTGCTCTTCACTGATGAATATTCTGGTATTTGCTTTGTATATGCTAGTATGTTTTATCTTCCTCTAAAAAAAATGTTAACTCAAGTTTTTAAATAAAGAAACCCTGACTCAAAGATGTTAACTCTTTTGCCCAGGGCCACTTTCTGAGCTCTTAGTGACAGAGCTGGAGTTCGAGCCCAGGGCTGTTGGATATAAAAGCTCCTTACTCTTTATTCCAGATTGCCTCCTTTTATAATCATCTGTGTTGTCATTAGCCTTCCCATTGTATATTGTTTGTCATCAGTGTCATCCGATTTGCTGTGGATGAGATTTCACTCATTTATAAATTTGATTCATTTAATTATGTGTTTTCTTTTTCTAGATTTTAATTTAATTTGAAAATGAGTAAGTGCAGAAAGCCACCACTGAGTTCAAGTCCTGAGACATTTAGTCCAGATGTTGTTGCTGACATTTTTGAACTCTTTGCCAAGAACTTTTCTTACGTCAAGCCACTTAATGATGAGTGGCAGTTACCAGATCCCAGTGAGATTTTCACCTGTGACCACACAGAATTTAATGCTTTTCTTGATTTGAAGAACTCTCTAAATGAAGTAAAAAACCTGCTGAGTGATAAGAAACTGGATGAGTGGCATGAGCACACTGCTTTCACTAATAAAGCTGGAAAAATAATTTCTCATGTAAGAAAATCTGTGAACGCCGAACTTTGTACTCAAGCGTGGTGTAAGTTTCATGAAATTTTGTGCAGCTTTCCAGTTATTCCACAGGAAGCTTTTCAGAATGGACAACTGAATTCTCTACACCTTTGTGAAGCTCCTGGAGCTTTTATAGCTAGTCTCAATCACTACTTAAAATCTCATCCATTCCCTTGTGATTGGAATTGGGTAGCTAATACTCTAAATCCATACCATGAAGCAAATGACAATCTTATGATGATTATGGATGACAGACTTATTGCAAATACCTTGCATTGGTGGTACTTTGGTCCAGATAACACTGGTGATATTATGAGCTTGAAATACCTGACTGGACTTCAGAATTTTATAAGCAACATGGCCACTGTTCACTTGATCACTGCGGATGGGAGTTTTGATTGCCAAGGAAACCCAGGTGAACAAGAAGCTTTAGTGTCTTCTTTGCATTACTGCGAAGTAGTCACTGCTCTGATGACTCTAGGAAATGGTGGTTCTTTTGTTCTGAAGATGTTTACTTTGTTTGAACATTGTTCCATAAACTTGATGTACCTGCTAAACTGTTCCTTTGACCAAGTCTATGTTTTCAAACCTGCTACAAGCAAGGCAGGAAACTCAGAAGTCTATGTGATATGTCTCCACTATAAGGGGAGAGAGGTTATCCATCCTCTGTTATCTAAGATGGTACTGCATTTTGGGACTGAAATGACCAGGAAAGCTCTCTTTCCCCATCATGTGATTCCTGAATCTTTTCTTAAACGACATGAAGAGTGTTGTGTGTTCTTTCATAAATACCAGCAAGAGACTATTTCTGAGAACATTCGTCTGTTTCAGTGTATGGGAAAAAAGGAAAAAGCAAGGCTGAATAATTTAAGGGACTATGCTGTTCATTATTTCATGCAAAAGTTGGAATTGAAGCCTCTTTCCAGAAATAATTGGCTAGTAAAGAAATCTAATATTGGTTGTAGTACAAATACTAAATGGTTTGGGCAGAGGAACAGATATTTTAAAACCTATAATGAAAGGAAAATGCTAGAAACCCTTTCATGGAAAGATAAGGTGGTCAAGGGATACTTTAATAGTTGGGCTGAGGAACATGCTGCATATCATCCTGGACAAAGTCCTCTTTTAGAAGGGACAGCTTCCAATCTTGAGTATCACTTATGGCATGTTTTAGAGGGAAAGAAACTGCCCAAAGTAAAGTGTTCTCCTTTTTGTGATGGTGACATTTTAAAGGCTCTTAATGAAGCAATTGAAAAGTCATTAGGAGGAGCCTTGAGTTTGGTTTCCAAGTTTAAGCTAAAACAGCCGAATTATTGTTCTTGTCATGTTTTTTCTGAAGAACTGATATTTTCTGAGCTGTTTAGCCTTATCAAGTGCCTTCAGGATGAGCAGGTTGTGCAACTCAGCAACCAAATAAAGTGCCTGCTTGTGGGTTTTCCAACTCTTCCTGATATCAAAATGCGTGTCCCTTTGGAAGTTCAACTCCTTCAGTCAGCTGAACTCTTGGCTTATACCTGTTCATTGCTTCATGATGGAGACCCAGTTTACCAGCATTTATTTTTGGACTGCCTTCTACATTCGTTACAGGAGCTTAGCACGGGCGATGTTATGATTTTGCCTGTGCTTTCTTGTTTAACTAGGTTTATGGCTGGTTTGATTTTTGTACTCCATAGCTGTTTTAGACTCATCACATTTTCTTGTCCCACATCCTCTGAGCCCCTGAAGACCTGTGCAGTCCTGCTGTGTGTTGGTTACCAGGACCTTCCAAATCCAGTTTTCCAGTACCTGCAGAATGTGAATGAATTGTTGAGTTCCTTGCTTAGCTCTAATGCACCCCAGCAAGTTTTACAGTTTGTGCCAATGGAAGTGCTCCTTAAGGGGACACTACTTGATTTTTTGTGGGATTTGAATGCTGCCATTGCTAAAAGGCATTTGCATTTGATAATTCAAGGTGAGAGAGAGGAAATCAGCCTTCAGTTATGAAATTGAACTTGTCTTTCTGAGATTTAACATAATAGCTTCTTACAATTTCCATTGTTATTTCATCCATTTGCTATTAATTTAAAACCTTTCATTTTGGGGGAAGGCCAACTCTTGCATTATTTAAAGGTTTTTTATTTTTGGAAAACCATCAGCTGGTTCTCATCTCTAGGATATATATATCCACAGGCATAGAGTTTTCCTTGTGGAGTCTGTGAGTGATGATATTCAGCCTCAAACATGATATGTGTGTATGTGCTGGGGGTAAACACACCCATGCTTCTTGCATATGCAGTGTAGTCAGTCTTACTTATCTGCTTAAGATTTATACCTGTGTGCCTTCATTCAGATTTTTTTCAGCTAATTTCCTCTTGATGGCTATTGCTGTTAATGAATTGATGGAGGACTTCCGTGATAGGAGTTGAATCACTCCTGAGCCACACTGATTTCCTTTAACACTGCCCATGTGATTTATGGATTTGGGGAATACATCTTGCCAGATTTCTTGATATTTGCCATACATTACCATTGTGCAAATTTATTTTTATGGTTTGAATGAAGTTGCTGTGCTGTTTGATGAATATTTTACTAACCACAACCATCTAACTAAAAAGGATATCAGGATAGCTTCAAGACAAAGATCATTTTTAAAACAATGTAAAATCATTGTGTCTAAAAATTCCTGTTTCATGAAAAGCCTCTTTTAGCAATGGTGTAGTAATTTTTAACTGCCAGAAAATTAAATCTGTCAACTAAAAGATAATTTAAAATTGCAAAATAATGTTTATGGTTTCATATTGGGAACAAATAAATATAGTGAATAATATAGTGATAAATACAGTGAATACCGAAGAAAAATTTTAATGGTTTCATAATGATGGTTCAGTATTTAACATTTTCTTAGTCTTTGCAATCTCTTTTTGTTGCTATGAAAACACTATCAAAAGCTTAACTGTGAGATGGTTCTTTTGTCAATTATGTTTTGATTTCTTTGAATTATATATATTTGACTGTAACAGCTTTTCTGGCAAACTAGTAAGCAAATCTTCACTACTTTGAAATTTCACAAACTGGAGAATATTTGTATTATTACATGTGCATTTTAGACATTTTTGTTAGTTATATGAAATATAGATATGTTCTCTGATGTATTTGGTTGATAAATATTAATCTGAATTTTTTTCATGTTCTTTGCTATTTTGAGTTCCATTAGAGATTCATGAATAAAGTCATTAGCAGAGAGATTTTTGTGTTCGTCTCTTTTAAAGGGAATCATGGGGGAAGTTAAAAATATAACTTGGAAACAGATTTTTTTTTAAGGAAGATTTGAATGAGAGTTAATGTTCCTTCATTTCCTCTGATTTGTATTCATTAAAATTTAGTCCTTAATATTGTAATATTTATGGAAGCTCTACTTTGGGAAAGAAATTGAATACTTAAGGGAGGGCGGGAAGGCAGTAGATTTAGTTCTTGTCAGGGAGGGTGTAGATGCCTGGAGGTAGATTTCGGGAAGAAATGGTGATTTTCTTCTGGTAACCCTATGGAAGTAGTTCCAGTTGTGTAATGACAGAGAATTGGTTACAAGAGAGAATACCACTGCTGGAAAACCATTTTGCACTTAGTATTCTTTATGCCTTGGTTGGTTTGGTACAATGTAATGACACAATTTACTTTCACTTATTTTAAGCATTTGTTTAGAATGAAGTTGAAAGCCTAGGTCCAGCTTATTAAAACTTTTTATTAAGACTCTTAAACAAATACTGAATACTTAAGTATTTAATGCTAACCTTTTTAGGAATGTATAATGTACTGGTGTGTCCTAGAATGTATTTTGGTTTTCAACCGGCTTTTGGAATCAGTTGCTGTTCATCTGATTTATAGACTCAAATTTGCTTTAAAGGTGAGATATGACTTGAGGAAGAACCAAATTGAACTGAGTATAGATGCCAGGTACTAGTGATTTATGGGAATTTTTCTTTGAGGAAAGGAAGAAAAAAATGCTTTCCAAAAAATGAATGTAAAAGTAGAAAAGGCTAAGTATGTGATGGTTCATATAGTTTTAGCAAGGCATTCACAGCTCTTTAAAAATATTTTTTTGTGTGTATATTTTGAGATTTTTAATTGTGTTGATTTTGGAAAAGAATTTGTAACAACCAGAAAGTTTAAACTTCATGAATGTGTTTTTTAAAAAACTTAGTTGAGCCTGACTGGTGCAGTGAATTGAGTATTGGCCTGGGTGTCTGAGGGCCCCTGGTTTGAAATACCAAGGTTGCCCGCTAGAATGTGGGCTCATTGGCTTCAGTGCAGGCTTGCCAGCTTAAGTGTGGGGTCTGCAGCTTGAGTGTGGGATCATCAACATGATCCCAAGGTCGCTGGCTTGAGCCCAAGAACGCTTGCTTGAGTAAGGGGTCACTGGCTGACTTAACACCCTGCCTCTCATCTAGGCACATATGAGAAGCAATTGAACAACTAAGGTGAAGTAGCCACAGTTGATGTTTCTCAGCTCTCCTCTTTCCTCTTCTCTCTCCCTTCCTGTTTTTCTAAAAAACAAACTTAGATGAGAAAGAGCTCTTATAAATTTAATTTCTTTAATTTTAATTTTTGTTGCTTCTAAAAAAATGTCAGTTTTATATTTCAGTGGGGGCTTTTATGTATTTTTCTAATGTTACTTAAATATTTGAATGTGTTGAAAATCTTTTCTGAAATAAATTTAAAACCCAAATCTGTGGATTTTGCTTTATCTTTAAAATAATTACTTTGTTTAAAAAGAATTGTGTTAATTTTTCTATTTCAAAGATCTTGGAATGGAATAGAAGAAGCAAGATTATATTAGGAAAGAGTTGAAAATACATGTTTCTTTATATTCTTATTTTACTTATCTTTGATGAAAATACCAGGTCTTTAAAAATATTTAATCCTCATTCTTCATTTCCAGATGAGATCATTAATTGAATAGTTTTAAAATGAGTTACAGTGCAGGGGTGTAGATATATGAAATTAGTTAATCCTTCATGATTTTAGAAATGAAAATGTTGATTATAAACCTAACCAAAATCTTATTTTCCATGGTTACTTTTCATTGATCTTTTTCTTTTTTTAACAAAAGGGCAGCACTGATATTTATATTTTTAGTTTCTAAAATGAAAGTAAGAACTAGGATGTTTTTAGTTCTGATTCAATTTTTAAAATAGTTTTATAGATGATTATTATTTTTAAATAAAAGCAGTACATGCTTTTATTTAAAGGTTTTGTTTTATTTATTTTTATTTTTTAAATTTTCTTTTAAGTGAAAGGAGGGGAGATGGACTCCCGCATACACCCCAACTGAGATCCCCCTGGTAACCCCCATCTGGGGCCATGCTTGCAATTGAGCGATTTTTAGCCTGAAGCCAAGACTCCACTATGTCACCCTTAGCACCTGGGCCTACATGCTCGAATCAGTCCATGGCTGTGGGGAGGAAAGAGAGTAAGAGAGAAGGGGAGGAGGAGGGGAGATGGTCACCTCTCCTGTGTGCCCTGACCAGGAATCGAACCTGGTACTTCCACATGCTGGGGGATGCTCTACCACTGAACCAACTGGCCAGGGCCTTAGATTTTTTAAAGAAGCATAAGAGGGTCTCTAATTTTTATGTTCTAAAAATGTTTATTAATTATACTGGTTAATTAGGCCTTATTTAAATTTTCTTTGTAATCTGTTTAATACAATTGAAACAAAATTTAGACAATGTAAATGTCATTTTCAAATTGATAACAAATTATTATACATACAAGGTACAAATATGCGAAACCTAGCTGAAAATTTGTTGACTATATAGTTACTACTAAAGAAAGAGACTCAATAGTAGGCCTCCCACTTTATTTTCTTTACACTGGATTAGAACTGATTTGAAGCTGATTTTAGGAGAACTAACTATAAGACAAAAATTTCAGTATTTCCTGATGATTTCTTTTTGGTGAAAAACGCTTTTTTAGGGTTGGCTTAATGGCCAAGTAACAAGTAAACTAAAATCTTGATACTACATACAGTAACTCATAATATGTGGGCTTGTTTTAGGACATGTATTTAAAATAATTCTTACTAAATTTATAATGAGTTGTTTCATTATTTTCCTAATTAATGCATTCTTTATATAAACTAGCAATTTTTGACTAAGGTGTCCTTTCTCCCCACCCCACCCCCATTCTATTATTTGTTTTTTCTTAGTTTTGGCCTATAGAGAAAATGAAGGTAACTTCAAATACATACAGGTTTATACTGGAATGTTTTGGGGAGAGGTGAAACTGCTTTATGACCACAGATGCATGGAGATGCCAGCTGGTCTTTATTAGTGAAATTATTTAGAAATCTGTCACTGATCATTTAATTTAAAAATCTTACCTGCTTGTGTTCACATAAAAGTTGTGTACTCATTTACAAATTGTACCCATGATAAGCTTTCTCTAGTTTTCTTGAGATCTTGATCTTTGTGTCTTGCCAGTGTCTTAATAGATCAGTTGTTCTTAACCTGGGTTCTATTGAACCCTAGGGGTTCGATGAGTCTGTCTCAGGGGTTTGGAGAAGCCTCTGCCGCGGAGGCCAGAATAAAGTAATACCGTAATTTGTTGTGAGTTCATGCACTTTGTTGGTTTTGTTCTTTGAGCAAGGTGATGTTCATGCATGGCTCATTTTGTGCACCAGTAAAAAATATACCTATGTCTTAAATTTGGAAAAAGAAATCATATTTTATTTATCACTAAAGAAGGGTTCGGTGAATGCGCATATGAAACTGGTGGGTTCGGTACCTCAAAAAAGGTTAAGAACCACTGTAATAGATCAACTAGGTGTAATAATTCTGTTTTAGTTTGTTATTGGACATTTAATATTTGATATTACAGCCACATTGTTTCTTTGTGGCTTAAATTTGTTGTAATCTAATTAAGGAAAACATTTGTAGAGATTCTTCTTTTTCTCTAAACTGTGTACATTATGCTGCAAAGATACTTGTATTAAAATTATTCTACAAATCTCTTTGGATAAACCTATTTTATTTATGCTACAGGTAAATCTGCATCTCTTTGCTATTTAAGATTGTGCTTCAACACCAAATCATTTTACTCGGCAAGACAGATACGCTTTTACTGTCTAGACTTTTGAGAGTTTCTTTTCTGTTTCCAGAGAATTTCAGGATTGAAATTAATCTGCGTATTAGCCTAGTTTAGAAAATTCAAAACAAGCACAAACACATCCTGGGGAATTTCTTTTTTTTCCTTTTTTTTTTTTAAATTTTTTTTAAAATTTTATTTATTTTAGAGAGGAGACACAGAGTGAGAGAGAGAAAGAGAGAAAGGGGGGAGGAGCTGGAAGCTCAACTTCCATATGTGCCTTGACCAGACCAGTGCAGGGTTTTGAACTGGCGACCTCAGTGTTCCCAGGTTGACGCTTTATCCACTGCGCCACCACAGGTCAGGCTTTTTTTCTTTATATTACAGTATACATCATCACTGCAATTATCCAATAATTCCAGTAATACTAATCTCTTTCTGGAGCTATTGTGTTTACTGCTTGAATCATTCAGTTTAAGCATTACTTTAAGCAATCTTATATTTTCTTTTTTTTTCTCCATTATTTTATTTTCTTGCCAGAATTACAAACTCAAGAACAAGGCACTATGACAAGGATACTTATTTGTATGTCATATTACCAATATAGGTGTGTACAGAATACTGTTTGATTTTATTTTTTATTATAGAAAACATTCAATATGCACAACAATAAAATCATGTATGTACCCTCACCCAGTTTCCATAACTATCAACATTTTGTTGAACTTGGTTTATCTGCTTACACTTTTCTTTCTTGGGATATTTTAAAGCAGATTCTTGAAGTACTTTATGAAGGACTTTATCACACCTAACAAATTAATATCATCCAATACTTAGCCCATGTTCAAATTTTCTAGGTTGTGTCAAAAATGAGGTTCACATGTTCCATTTACTTAATATGACTCTGAGGTCAATCTGTAAGAGCCCCTCTCACCACTCCCCAGTCCCAACATTGTCTTTTCCATGTCGTTTTAACTGTCCTGTAGTTTTCTACATTCTGTGTTTGGCTGATTATTTTACCTTTTAACTTGTATCTCTGTGCCACATATTTTCTATAATTTGGTAGTAGAGGACTGATTACTTTTGGCAAAAATACTTTGCAAGTAGTGGTGTGTTCTTCCTTTTTTTTTTTTAAAGTGAGGGGAGATACAGAGACAAGCTCCCATATGTGTCCCAACTGGGATCCACCCAGCAATCCCCATCTGGGGCCAATGCTCTGCCCATCTGGGGCAACTTGCAATGGAGCTATTTTTAGTACCTAAGGTGGAGGCTTGACAAAGCCATCCTCAGTGCCCAGGGCTGATGTGCTCAAATCAAATGAGCTATGGCTGCAGGACAAGAAAAGGGGGGGCAGAAGGGGGTGGGATGAAGCAGATGGTCACCTCTTCTGTGTGTCCTGACCAGGAATTGAACCTGGTAGTTCCATATGCCAGGTCAACACTCTACCACTGAGCCAACCAGCTGGGGCCTGTACTTTTTATAAAAAAAATTATGAAGCACAAATGGCTAGTTGTCCCCTCTCAGCAATATTAGGGTTAATCAGAGGTTCAGATGTTAACCTTATTTATACACTAACTAAATTTTTTTTTGATCTTTCACTTAATGGTTTTAGCATCTATTGAATATTGATACTTAGCTCTATTAGTGGTTTCAAATTAGTGATTTTCTACCTATATTTCTTCTGTATTAATTGAGCTTTATAATAAGTACTTGAAGTTATCTATTTTTTCCTGAAAGTTTGTTTAGGAAAAGCTGGAAAAATGCTTAAGTTTTAGAACATTTTTATCAATTTTCAGAAAAATAAAGGTAACCAATGGGATCTTTTAGTTGTGATTATCTTTAGAAACTCGTGCATGGGTGGCTATATACTTGATCAATGCAACTATTGTTCTCACTTGATGCTCAAATTATCCTAGTTTGGCTTTAGTGGGTAAGGAAGGGGCTTCTTCAGGTTGATACCTATATCATTCATTTTTACGTAAATAGTCTGTGATAGCTTCTTTATTTTCTGGCACATGTGCCATTTTCATCTTGTATATATTCTGCCCAGAACTGACATCATCCTGAACTTAGTGGGAATGTCTGTTGTGGTAACAGTCTCAAACATTTTGGCCTCAAGACCCCTTTACCCTCTGAAAAATTATTGAGGAATCCAAAGAACTTTGGTTTATGGGAGTTATATGTGTTTAATTTCCATATCAGAAATTAAAACATACATTTTAATTCAAAACTGATAAAACCATTACATGTTAATATATTTTTTAATGAAAAAATAACTTTCAAAACAATGTTGTGACCATGGCTTTGTTTACATTTTTACAAATCTTGTTTTTATAAGGGAAAACAGATTCTCAGATTTGTTTTTACACTTAATCAGTTGCAGTACGTTGTTTAGGTTGAAATACTTAAGAAAATCTGGCCTCACATAGAATGTAGTTGGACAAGGGAGGAATATTTCAATAACATTTTCAGGTATTATTTTGATGCTGCTCCAAAACTTGACAGGTGATAGTTTCTTAAAAGTTGGTTGTAATGAAGAATCTTAGGCCCTGGCCAGTTGGCTCAACAGTAGAGTGTCGGCCTGGTGTGTGGAAGTCCTGGGTTTGATCCCCAGTCAGGGCACACAGGAGAAGTGCCCATCCTCTTCTCCACCCTTCCCCCTCTCCTTCCTCCCTTTCTCTCTTCCCCTCCCCGCAGCAAAGGCTCCATTGGGCAAAGTTGGCTCGGGTGCTGAGGACAGCTCCATAGCCTCTGCCTCAGGCACTAGAATGGCTCTGGTGGCAGTGGAGCAATGCCCCCTGGTGGGCATGCCGGGTGGATCCTGGTCGCGCATATGAGGGAGTCTGTCTGCCTCCCAGCTTCTTACTTAGGAAAAAATTCAAAAAAAAGGAAAGAATCTTAAACAACCTCAGTGAACTTTTTTTTTTTTGTGGCAGAGACAGAGAGAGAGAGTCAGAGAGAGGGACAGACAGACAGGAAGGGAGGGAGATGAGAAACATCAACTCTTTGTTGCAGTTCCTTATTTGTTCATTGATTTTTCATATATGCCTTGACCCCGGGGCGGGGGTACAGCAGACCGAGTGACTCCTTGCTTGAGCCAGTGACCTTGGGCTCAAACTGGTGAGCCTTGCTCAAACCAGATGAGCCGTGCTCAAGCTGGCGACCTCGGGGTCTCGAACCTGGGTCTTCCACATCCCAGTCTGACGCTCTATCCACTGCGCCACTGCCTGGTCAGGCCTCAATAAACTTTTTGTACTGTTACATTAAAATACATTATCTTGCACTTTGAGTGGACCACCCATGCACATGTAGTTTTGCAACACCCATGAATTTGTCATTTGGAAAATACTAGTTCATTGAGTTACACAGATCTTGCAAATGTTGACACATTTGACGATAAGGTATCAAAAAGAAACAACAGTTTAAAAACATCACTGTTGATCTTATCAGAAAAATTCAAATATGGAAGCTGTCAAGCTTAAGGTGTTGAACAAAAATTTTCAAAATTTCTAATTTTCTCTTGAATACTTGGATTTTATCATGGCAACAAATACTGAAGGTTATTTTCTGTGAAGCGACAGCTCACTTTATTAATTTTTGAGAAAATGTCTGTCAAATATATCTAAATAACTGGAGTTTGACTGCCCATTGAATTTAAAGTAAAAATGGTGTTCCATGAAAAATGTACAACTTGTTTGCCACTCAATCACACAAATGCTTTTCTTGGAGACAGCCATACTAGCCAGGTATGCAGCGAAAGTGTGTTTCCTGTACTTCCCATTTCTGCACCTGCAATATTAAAGACATGTGGCAAGTGTCGAGACTTAATAAAATTAATCATTTTTACCACTTCATCAAGGATATTCTTAAGTAGAAATGGCTTTTTTTTTTCTCCACTTTAAATATGTGTGAAAAAGTACAGTGACCGCTAGCCCAATTTGGTGCCACTACCTTTGTTTGGGCAAAGGCACCAGCAATTTTGCCCACCACAGTTTGGCATCATCAGTGTGACTCAATATAGTAAAAAGGGGAAATAAATACATTGTGTCCGTAAAGTCATGGTGCACTTTTGGCCGTGTGACCGGTCAAAGGTGCACCATGACTTTACAGACACACTGTACTGTCTTGGTTTGGGTCCATGGGCCATATTTTGAGAACTGCTGCTTTGGTGTTTCCCCATTATATCAGCCACTAATTTCTAAATTTTATTACTTTTATTTATATTAATGAGTTCTTACTATTTTTGAGGCTTTTTTAAAAACATATATGCCTGATTAGTTTTTCCATGTTTTAAATCTGTGGATATATTTCCCTTTAGTTCTACTTATATTATATTAATGGATTATTTGTATTAGTGGATATCCTAACATTAAATCCCTCTCATTTCTGAAATGAGCACTGTTTGATTATCACTGGGGAACAATTTATTTTTTCATTTTCTGTTGCATAAGGTTTTAGAACTGTTTCTATATGTTTCTGCATCACTAATTCCAAATCTGAAATTCGTTTTTTGGTGCATGCTCTAGTTTGTATGCAATTTTAATTTCTTTTAGTTACAGTTAATGGCATGCATTGGTTTTTAAATTGCAGTTAAAGGGCAATGACTCTTGGATTGAACATAACCACAAGGCAATTAATGTTTTACAAACATCACTTTTACATAATTGTAGTTGTTTTTAAATGTAAACAATTATCTGATAAAAAAACACCCTCTTATTTTGTTTTAAGATTGAATCATGGCTTCTTTGAGTAGGCGTAAATGTAATAGTCCTCACACCTTCTGTTATATAAGTGGCTGTTACACACTTTAACATCAAAGGCACAATATTTCATCATTTGTGACACATGCATATATTGCCTATTTTCAAGTTCCCCTTGGCAATCAAGACAAGAATTGGGCTCCTCATATTGTGTGTCATAATTGTGAGGAAATGCTTTGTGACTGGACAAAAGGAAAATGCAGAGGAATGCCTTTTGGTATTCCCATGGTTTGGCATGAACCTAAGGACCACAGCAGTGACTGTTATTTCTGTCTGATTCATACAAAGGGCATCGACAAGAAAAAACGGCATATGATCGCATATTCTAATATTCGTTCTGCAATACGACCCATCCCACATTCTGTGACACTCCCAGTCCCAGTTTTCAATGGTTTTATTTCTTCTAAGGACAAAGAAAGTGAACGTGGTGATCAAGCGTATTTTGATAAGATGCATGAGGAAATGGTTTTAGAATCTCAAGGGTCTTCTTCTGATGCCAAGCAGTCATTAACCCCTCAGCAGTTTAACCAATCCGAATTGAATGACTTAGTAAGAGATTTGGGCTTATCAAAGAAAGAAGCTGAGTTATTAGCCTTCAGGCTTCAAGAAAAGAGTGTACTTCACCTGTCAGCTAAAGTATCCCGTATCAGGAAGCATGAACAAATTTTTGTGGACTTTTTTTCCGAAGACAAATACTTTGTTTACTGTCATGATATCAGTAGTCTTTTCAACCAGCTAGGTGTTACCACTTACAGTCCAACAGAATGGCGACTATTTCTGGACAGCTCTAAACAGGGTCTGAAATGTGTTCTCCTACACAACAGTAATGTTTATGCAGCGATTCCAATTGGTTATTCAACTCATCAGGGAGAATATTATAATGACATAAAAATTGTCCTCGACTTACTGAAGTATGAGGAGCATAACTGGATCATTTGTGTGGGTTTTAAAATGGTAAATTTCCTGCAAGGACAACAGAGAGGTTTCACGAAGTATCCTTGCTTTCTGTGTTTGTGGGACAGCCAAACTCGGGAGAAACACTGGACTCAGAGGAGTGGCCGAAATGTGAAGCTCTGGAAGTAGGTATGCAAAATATTGTGAATGAACCTGTATTTAATCCAGACAGGATCATTTCCCCCCACTTCACATCAAACTTGGCTTAATGAAGCAGTTTGTTCAGGCTTTGAATAGAGAAAGTGCATGCTTTCAACATATTCTTTCTACTTTTCCTGCCTTGTCTTTCAAGAAGATAAAAGCAGGTGTATTCAATGGACCTCAAATTTGAACCCTCATACGTGACGAAGAATTTGCCAAGAAGATGAATAAGGAGGAGAAAGCAGCATGGCAGTCTTTTGTGGCACTTACAAAGAACTTCCTTGGCAACAAAAAAGCAGAAAACTATGAACTTCTGGTTCAAAGGATGCTGTTGGCTTTCTGCGACATTGGATGTAACATGAGCGTTAAGATTCACTTCTTGAACAGTCACCTTGATAAGTTTCCCGAAAATCTTGGAGCTGTTAGTGATGAGCAAGGAGAATGCTTTCATCAAGATCTGAAGACGATAGAAGAGCGTTATCAGGGGCGATGGGACAGAAATGTGATGGCAGACTACTGATGGAATATCAAACGAGATTGTCCTCAACAAGGGCACAAACTCAAGAGCTACAAATGCAAAAATTTGCCTGAATAGAATTTAAATAAGTTTTGCGCAAATTTTATGATTATAATAAGTGGTTTAATATGTTTTATTTTGAAATTGTAGACAAATTCTGATGCAATCATATCTTTTAGTGTATTAGTGTATTTACTGCATTATATGAATTATATTTTCACAAAGATGATGCCCAAGAAGACATTCTACTTTATTATGTTAAACTAAATGTTGAAAATTTTACAATAAGATGAAAACCTAAAATCTTGAATTGCAAAAATACTGTAGCTTACAGAGAAAAACTAATGTCAGATTTGAGATCAGCACACTTGAATTAGGTAAGAACAAGTGTTTTTGTGGACGCAACAAAAATTTTGTTTCCCAGTGTTATTGGATTCTCTTTACTAATGTTTTGTTGAACACTTTAGAATTATTTATGTGAGATTGGTCTACAGTTTTGTTTTATTGAGCAATATATAGTTTGGGAATCAATGTTAAATTGGCTTTAGAAAAATAATTTGGGCATTTTCTTTTTTCTTTGCTCTGCAATAGTTTAATTAGCATTTGCCTCATCTGATAATTAAAGGTTGAATAGTCTTTGTGAAAGCATCTGAGTCTGGTGTCATTTAGGTAGGGAAGCTCTTTTATGACTTCCTATATTTCATTTTACAAAATTCATTTGTTTAGAGTTTTAATCTTTGTTAGTGTCAGTTTTGACATATTTACCCAGCATACTATTTATTTAATCTAGATTTTTTTTTACATAAAATTTTCTCTTTGAGAAAGTAGTCTCATGATTTTAAAATATTTTGTTTTGAGTTTGTGTACTTGTCCTTTCTCCCCATCCTTTAAAAATCAGGTTAACTATTTCTATTTTTTTGAAATATTTTTCAAATGACCAGATATTTTTGTTCATTATTTTTTTTTTCTTTTTGACTCAGCAATTTCTACTTTATTTTTTTTAATTGTTGTATCATTGACATATATTAGTTACAGGGGTACAATATGATTTGATATATGTATCTATATTGTGAAATGATCAGCACAGTAAGTCTAATAAACATTCACTACTGTACATAGTTAAAAATTTTTTTCTGAGAACTTTAAGACACTCTCTTAGTAACTTTCAAATCTACAATACATACTTTATATATATCTATATAATATATATACAATGCAGTATTATTTCATTAACATATACTTTATATATGTATATTCCCACTTATGGCAACCCAAGTTGTTCTCTGTATCCAAGAGCTCAGCTATTAAAAAAGAAATTTAATGATTGTATATACAAGTGAGATCATGCAGTCTTTGCCTTGTCTGACTTATTTTACTTAGCACAATGCCCTCAAGGTCTATTCATGCTGACTCAAATGACAGGATTTTATTCTTATTTTATAGCTGGATAATATTCCACTGAGCATATATCACATTTTCTTTATCTTTCATTTCGTTAATGTGGCATATCACACTGATTGATTTGCAGATGATGAACCATCCTTGTATCCCTGGAGTAAATCCCGCTTGATCATGGTATATGATCCTTTTAATGTATTCTTGAATTTGGTTTGCTAATATTTTATTAGCATCTGTGAGCATGAAAACCTGTGGAGTGAAAATGTCAGTGACAAGATCTATTGGGGGTCTGTAGTGACTGCTGCCACTGCTTCCTTAGCCACAGACTGAAGCCTGAGACTGAAGCCACAGACAGAAGACTGAGACCCAGTCTTCTGGGATCTACAATGAGATTCATAGTGATGAAAGCTGGAGAAGGGGGTCTGCAACATCCACAAGGGCTGTCAGGTCCTCAGCAGTGAAGGCTTCTGTGGTCCATTGCAGACAGAGCAGGCCACTGAGAACTGCAGTTGTTCGTGTTGCGTGACTGATACTGATAGCCTCTGCCCTTTGTTCCTAGCCATCTCTAGACATCTCAGCTTTGCTGGTCTCTGGGTTGGATAAAACTGAAGTGGGTTTTTTAGGCAGTTTTCTGAAAAGGGAAGCTGGTTGCTCACCCTGCTTTCCTTTTACTGGTGAGGAGAATTCTTTTGGGCTGGGCTGGAATGATACAGGCAAAATGAAATTGTTTGGTGATTCTCAGGTTTTTTGTTCTACTGTGTTGTTGAAGCTTCTTAAGTAAACTCCTGAGCAATTCCAGAGCTACTTTCATTCATTGGATAGATGTTTAATTATTGTTGTTCTTTGTGTGGGATAGAAACTGGAGTCTATTTTGTTATCTTGATGATGTCACTCTTTTATTCAGCCCTTTAAAGATTTCACTCTAATGCTACAACCTTGCTATAATCACTTATTAATTACAGGAGTTTTGTCAATCTTTTTTTCATTTTCTACGTAGACCATCATGGCAACTGCAGACAAAAACAGCTTTATTTCTCCCTTCTCAATATACAGTCGTCCCTTGCCATATTGCGGTTCACTTTTCACAGACACACTGTATTACGGATTTTTTAATTGTATATATCTAATTTTGTATCACAAATTTCTTGCTATAATGTGGGATTTTATACTTTATAGGTATTTTTATATATTTGTTATTTTAATTATTTTTGCAGTAAAATAAGCATTCTCTAGCCAAAAAATTGAAAACAACAAAAAATATAAAAAATTAAAACATTAAAAGAATATTAAATTGAAATAAAATGCATAGTGTAGAATTTTATATGTTGTTAAAATTATGTAGGTTTAAGAGTGTATAAAGTGTTTAAGAGCATAGGAAGTGTCTATAAGAGTATGGGAAAGGTTTATAAGAGTAGGGAGGGTTTATAAAGCCTTAAAATATCTATAAATAATAAAATAAATATAAGGTTGCTACTTCACAGATTTTTGCCTATCGCGGGAGGTTCTGGAACCTAACTCCCACGATAGACAGGACCACTGTATATACCTTTTATTTCCTTTTCTTGTCATATTACATTACCCCTGATTTCTGGTATGATGTTGAAAAGGAGTGATGAGAAGGGACATTCTTTCCTTGTTTTTGATCTTCGCTGGAAAGCTTTGAGTTTCTCTCACCATTAAGTATGATGTTGACTTTAGATGTTTTTGTAAATGTCCTTTGTCAAATTGAAGAAGTTCACCTCTATTCTTAGTTTGCTGGATTTTTATCAAAAATAGTATTAGATTTTTTACATATATTAATATCATCATATGATTTTTTTCTTACCTCATTGATGTAATGGATTACATTAATGGATTTTTGAATGTTGAATCAATGTCACATATGTGGGATAAAACCCACTTGGTTGTAAAATTATTTCTATGCGTTGTTGGATTTATTTTGCAATATTTTGTTGAGGATTTTTGCATCTATGTTCATGAGCAATATTTGTTTATACTTTTTCTTATAAAGGTATTGTCTGGTTTTGGAAATAGGATAATGCTGGCCTTATAGAATGAATTAGGTAATATTTCTGCTTCTATCAGCAGGAAGAGATTGTAAAGAATTGGTATAATTATATTTAAATGTTTGATAGAACTTACTAGTGAACCATTTGGGCTCAATGTTTTATGACTTGGAAGGTTATTAATTATTGATTCAAAATTCTTTAATAGATACACATCTATTACAATTGTCTATTTCCTCTGTGTGATTTTTGGCAGATTGTGCCTTTCAAGGAATTGGCCCATTTCATCAAGGTTATTATATTTGTGGGCATAGAGTTGTTCATACTATTTCTCTATTATCCTTTTAATGTCCATAGGATTTGTAGTGATGTACTCTCTTTCATTTGTGGTATCAGTAATCCATGTATTCTCTCTTTTCTTTAATTAACCTGGCTAGAGGCTTATAAGTTTTACTGATTTTTCAAAGATCCAGATTTTGGTTTTATTGATTTTCTCTATTAATTTGCTGTTTTCAGTTTTATTGATTTCTGCACTAATTCTTACTAGATTGCCCTCCTTACTTTGGATTTTAATTTGCTCTTCTATTTTTATTTTTTAAGATACATGCTTAGATTATTGATTTTAGCTCTTTCATCTTAAATATACATTTATAGCTATAGCTTTTCCTGTAAAACACAACTTTTGCTGCATACTACAAATTTTATTTTTATTTTAGTTTAGTTCAAAATATTTTAAAGTTTCTCTTGAGATTTCTTCTTTGACTCTTGTGTTGTTTAGCCTGCAAGTATTTTGGGATGTTCCATCCAGCTCTTTCTGTTATTGACTTAAAGTGTAATTCTATGTGGTCTGAGAGCAGAGATTGTATATGTGTTCCTTTAAATTCATTAAAATGTGTTTTATGGCCCACAATGTGATCTATCTTGATGGATGTTTCATGTGAGCTTGAGAAGAATGTGTTATTTGCTGTTGGGTAAAATAGTCTGTAGATGTTAATTATATGCACTTGATTGATGGTACTGTTGAATTTAATTATGCCTTTACTGATGTTCTGCCTTCTGGATTGGTCCATTTCTGACAGAAAGATGTTGTGAAATAATAGTGAAAATGTATATTGGTCTCTGTTCCTGCTTCCTGTCATAGGGCTTCTACAACCCTTGTAATTTTCTAAGTGACAAGAACACTAGGAGCATCTTTTATTCTAATATTTGCTCTTTAACTCCAGCTTCTGACACAAATTCTAAATCTCTTGGAATTTCCTGGATGATTTATTTAGGTCTTTTAAAAAGTCTTTAGCCATATGTTGAAATATTTTTCATAAAAACTTTTTCTACCTTTGTTAGAATTGTTCCTAGAGATTTTATAGTTTTTCATGCTGTTTAAACAAGTGTTATCTAATTTTTTATTACTGAATTATAAAAATGCTACTGATTTATGTTATTCTGACATCTAGACAATTGATCGAGCTTTCTTATTTTTCTAAGTTTACCTGTTTATACTCTTCTGTGTGGTATATTGCGATATGTGGTGTCTGAGAAAAAAAGTCATCTCTTCCTTTATTTCCTTTATTTAATATTTTTGCCTTGTTACATTAACTAAGATTTCTAAAACAATGACAGCAACAAATTATATTGTACTGTGCTAGACTTTAATGCATGAAATATTCTATGAGTATTAGTTTGTTAAAGTATTTTTTTGTCATTAGATAATGGTCTTGTTTAGTATGCTAACTTTTAATAAAAATATGATTAATTAAAAAACTTTATCCTATTGTCTTCTAGCTTGTATTTTTTTTAACAAGATGGCTTATAATTCTTATATTTATTTCTCTCTAGGAATTTGCCCCTTTTTCCCTCCACTTTGGCTATCTTTAAGATTTTCTTTTTGTTTTGTGTGTTCAGAAGTTGAATATGATAACTAGCTCTGGCCTGAGTATCTTTGTTGGGGTGTGGATCTGTAGTTGAATGATGCCATTTATTCTGGAAATTCTTAGTCGTTATCCCTTCAAATATTTATTCTACCCCATTCTCTCTTTTTTTTTTTCATTCTGGAGTTCTAATCGCACATTTATTAGATCATTTGATTTTGTCTTACAGTTCTGTTTTTATTTTATTACTCTCTTCTTTCTATGTCTTTCAGTTTGGATATTTTCAAGTTCAACGATTCTATCCTTAGCTCTATTAAGTTTGCTGATGACACTGTCAATGACAATTTTTAAATTTCTTTCTTTTTTAAAAATAATTAATTTATTGATTAGAGAGAGAAAGGGAGGAGATAGATAGATAGATAGATAGAGAGATAGAGAGATAGAAGCATTGATTTGTTGTTCCACTTATTTATACATTCGTTGGTTGATTCTTATATCTGCCCTGATTGGGGATTGGCCTCTGAACCTTGGTGTATCAGGACAATGCTCTAACTGACTGAGCTACCCAGCTGGGGCTTGTGAATGACAATCTTGATCTCTATTACTGTTTTTCATTTCTAGCATCTTCATTTAATTTTAAAGTTCCCATCTCTCTACTGAAATTATTCATCTGACACTGAATGATGTTCAATTTTTTCCATTGGAGACTCTGACATATTTTTAATAGTTATTTTAAATTCCATATCTGACTGCACTAACATCTGTGTTATATATGAGTCTGGTTCTGTTGAATATTTTGTCTCTTGACATTGCAGAGTTTTCCCCCTTACTTTTTTATACACCACATCCCCACTGATGTTTTCTTTTATAGGGAAGGTAGAGAAGAAGAATTCAGGCAGTGACTCCATGGCCTTCCTGAAGCAGCTGCTCTTCCCCTTGCCTCAGTCTGTACTGTGAGAGATGCTTTTTCAGGACTTTTGCTATCAGTTTTGGTGAGTACTCATTGGAATATGTGAAGAGCAAAGCATGTGAGTGTTGTGAATTCTTCTTATATCTGAAGCCTTTAGGGTTCTACAGTGTCACCAGCCAATTCAGCCTCTACCAGTTTGTTAACAAATCAGGTGAGTGCTTTGTACTGGTGTTTAACTAAACAAATGCTTGTATTCCATGTCTCCACCGAGGGGTTGTTTCTTCTAAGATTTTGGTTTAGTTGGCATATTCTCAAACTTAACTCTTTGATGGATCCAGGAAAAGTCGTTAACTTGCAGATTGTTCAATCTTTTTATAGTAAGGGTGGCTGTGACATTTTTTCTAGCTCTTTTCTAGGTCACTGCACCCAAGTAGAAACCAGGAACCTGATCCTCATTTTTAACCTCTGATGTATTTGGAGCCAAAATGATGTGACACTGGGAATTTATTTTAAAATACTAAAGAAGGGTAAAGGGAGAGAGAAATATAATAGATAAAAACAAGAATAACAAAATGTTGATAATTATTGAAGCTAGTTGGTAGGTACATGGAGATTCATTATTTTATTATCTCATCTTTCTTTGTGTTTTTTGTCAGTTTCCATAATAAAAATTTTAGAAAAGGGAGACAAGGACATAACCAGAAATCTATTTTTTAAAAAGAAAAAGCTAATTATCCTCCAGTTTAAACTAGTAAAAATGATGTTTTTATTAGTGGCAGATCAGAGGCAATGTAGTCATGCCTAAAAATTTATTTGAAAACTTGCTGTGCCACCTGACCAGGTGGTGGCGCAGTAGATAGAGCGTTGGACTGGGATGCGGAAGACCCAGGTTCGAGACCCTGAGCTCGCCAGCTTGAGTGCGGGCCCATCTGGCTTGAGCGCAGGCCCATCTGGCTTGAGCAAAAAGCTCTCCAGCTTGGACCCAAGGTTGCTGGCTCCAGCAGGGGGTTGCTCAGTCTGCTGATGGCCTGCGGTTAAGGCACATGTGATAAAGCAATCAATGAACAACTATGGTGTTGCAACGGCAACGAAAAACTAATGATTGATGCTTCTCACCTCTCTCTGTTCCTGTCTGTCTGTCCCTATCTATCTCTCTCTCTGACTCTGTCTCTGTCCCTGTAAAAAAAAATAAAAATAAATAAAATGAAAACTTGCTGTGACTTTGCAATTATTTAGCAAACCAGATAACCTGTGATACAATAAATATAGGGAGAAAAAAACAGGTGGAATGCCATGGATTCAATGCAGTTCAGTGCTGCGGACCCACACTGCACCAGGAGGAGGGAATAAACCTTGCAGATGCCTTTTTCATCCTAACTCAACTCAGTGTCTCTTTTGTGCAGACTTATCTTAGAAGGGATACATTCTGCTTTTCTTCCCTTATATCCAGGTTCTCATTGTTCCTCCATTCTCCCCTGTTCATAATACGGAGAGACAAATGCCTTGCGAAGCAGGGTAACAAGGCTCTAAAATCCATGGGGGCAAGGACTAGTCCCTGTTTTGAACAGCAAATGTACACCTAGTACCATTACTGGCACATAAAAGACATTAAATAAATATTGGATGAAGAGGTGAATAAATAAATTCACATTTTGATGTTTGCCACATAGAAGGAACCTAATAAACATTGTGTTTGTTGAATTGAGTTGTGAATGACAGAATTGAGAAGAAGATTTTAGAGTTCATGTTCATTTAGTACCAGCCCTCTTCAGAGTCCTTGAAAGATGTCTAGATGAGCAGAATGAGACAATGGGATGTCTGTGAATAGGCAAGGAAGCCAAAATGAAATGCAGCTTCATTTAAAATTAAAAGAACGATGTACAGTTACATACATGCAATCTTCCTTTCAAATATATTCATGGACATGATTAGGAGAGGACAGTGATATTCTCCTCCCCTCTAAAGGTCCTCATTCTATGTAGTTCTGCAAAGAAACCAGGAGGCTTTGTAATATTCTGTCCGCAAAAAGTTGAAATGACAGGTAGCCTTAAATAAACAGGCATAATTAATCATGGCGCTGCTTGTTTTGATGAGCATGCAAGAGTGACAAGTTAATAATAAATCTCTAGCTCATACAGGGAAGGTGGCTGTGGGTTAATTTACATCTTTGGATGGCACCAAAGATTTAATAATCTCCCTGCCTCATATATCAAACTAATACTCCTGAGGCAGAAAAGCAAACCATTTTTAACTGTTAATCTGAGAAGCAATAAGATTCTGTCTTAGGTCACAAATAAATTGAGTTGCTGATGGTTTTGATGGACCCCTAGAGTGTGTGATTTATTCAGATTCCAAAGCCATTCAGGACTCCTGGGAACCTTGGCAGCAAAGCCAGGCAAGCTTAGAATGCCATGGGAATTGCCAATCTAATCAAATAGTCTAGACTATAGACCAAGGGCAGTGACTGATTTTACCTAAGACTTGCCCAATGAGTTATTTCACCTTCTATGTTGACAACAATAGATTATGGAATATAGGCGTATATGAATTTGAGATTCAGTTCTAAATGATTGCCTTTAGTTCAGATTCTAACTGTCTTTCTGCTTATGTAGTATTTGTTCTTTTTTTTTTTGAAATGAAATTATTTTATTATGATCTCTCAATCCATGTAGTATTTGTTCTTAAAAGATTAAAAGCTGTTTCAAAGTTTTCACTTTATAAGTGTAGGAGTTTTACTGGAGAAACTGGGATACAGAAAAGAGAACTAACCCTTCATGGCACAATGAGTCATTTGTGAATCCTAAACAATTTTTATATGTCCAGCTCTTCATTTCTTAAGCAGCTAAGCTATGGGATATATTAGATTTATTAACTTGGAAAAATGTCCCCTAATTGATACTAATATATAAAGTATCATAGTCCTGGTTTAAAGAACGGGCCATAATGGTCTCAGAGAAAGAAGGAATTAGGGTTATGTGCCTTAGCAGCATGTATATGTGCATTCATTGCTCTAGTGCCCTGGTTGGCAAACTGCGGCTCGCGAGCCACACGTGGCTTTTTGGCCCCTTGAGTGTGGCTCTTCCACAAAATACCATGTGCGGGCGCTACCTCTATAAGGAATGTACCTACCTATATAGTTTAAGTTTAAAAAATTTGGCCCTCAAAAGAAATTTCAATGGTTGTACTGTTGATATTTGGCTCTGTTGACTAATGAGTTTGCCAACCACTGCTCTAGTGTGTCATGAAATAATTTTTATAAAGGAATTAGGTTGTAAACTATGACTTCTATTCACCTTTTTACTAATGCTATTTATAATTTCAACTAAACCATTTGTGCTGTTTAATACACTATTATCAGAAAAAGGAAAAAGGACTTAAGTTGGTACCATAAGAACAGCCAGTTCCTTCCCTCCTCTCCTTCCCTCTAGCCCCGGGGTTCTAAATCACAGCGGTAAATTAGGCTTGCATTTTGTCATATCTTCCAAGGGCATGCTGACTAGCACATCTATTCAACTTAGTAATTAAGAAAACATATACCACCCCAGATATACCTGGGTTGCTTCTGTCTACCTTTCTTTGAGGAAGGCTGCATTCTCATGGTCAGGAGTTCAGGTTGGGCCAGGCAGAAGAAACCTTAGAGGGAAATCTCTTTCTCCTTCAGTAATTCACTTAGCAAACAATCATTGACTGCCTTAGGTCCTGGGGATGTAAAAGCCATATAAGGTCAGTGCAAAGAGCACTGGATCGGTTTCCTACTGCTGCTGCAAGAAATTACCACAGCTTCGGTGGCATAAAACAACACAAATTTATTATCTTCCTGTTCTGAAGGTCAAAACTCTAAAATTGAGGTATTGGCAGGGTGTGTTCCCTCTGGAGGCTCTAAGGGAAAATCTCTTTCTTTGCCTTTTCCAGCTTCTATAGGCCACCTGCAGTCCTTGGCTCATGGCCCCGTCCTCAGATTACTTCAGACCAGTGGTGAGATTCAAATAATTTAACAACTGGTTCTCTGCCCTAATGACTGTTTTAAGTATAAAAAAACAATATACAGAAAGGCAGTTTATTATTTCATGCGTTTAGTACTTAAACAAGAACAATAAAAGAGGTATACAAAACAAGATTATGGCATGAGAGTTTTAAAATGTTAATGAAAACATATTAAATAGTACCTGACAAAAACAATAAAACTGTTATTTAAGATATTTCTATATTGCTTCTTGATTGGCATTCTCACTTGCAATTTTTTTCACTATGGACAGAATAAACATTACGGTAGGTGCTTAGAATACGCTGTTGCACAGCTGAATGTTAAAAAAGAGTAAGGAATGTAAACGTGTGATTTCCACATTGGGCCCACTTTAGAGAGAGCCCAGATTACAAGTGCCATTTTAACAACCGGTTCGCTAAACTCCACAAAAAATTAAGTATTGCTTCTGCATAACCAGTGCGAACCCCACCACTACTTCAGACTCTTGCATCTGTTATCACATCTCTTACTACACAATATGATCTCCTACTTCCCTCTTGTGATTACAAGAATTCTTGTGATTACATTGAGCCTACCTGGATAATCGAGAACATCCCCATATATAATCTTTAATTTAATCACAACTCTAAAGTCTTATTTCCATATGAGATAACATTCACAAGTTCCCAGAAATAGGATGTGGACATTTTTGAAGGGGCCATTCTTTCTCTTTCTCCTCTTTTAATTTTTTTTTCTTTTTTTTTTTTACCTTCTTCTACCTCCCCACTCTTGTTGGTTTGCCATTCCTCTTGGAAGGTGTCTAAAGTTAGCCAGATATTTGAGGAAGAAAAAAATGACAAGTTTCAACGGTGGTGTTGGGCAGATAAAATATATTATGCTCACTTTGTTAAAGATGGTGCTGCCCACATGGAAGTTCATTGATATTAATGTGTAATGGGGAACAGGCTGTGGGCAGGCCAGGTCATTATAGCCTAAGGCTTAGTTTTAAGAGTAAGCTTTTCCCTACACCCTTGACTGATTGGATGATGTTGGGTGGTTCACTCCTGAGGGTGACCACCAAAGGGTGATACAAAGATGGGTGACTTTGTATCAGAGACTTTCTTGTTTGTAGATTGGATTAAGGGTTTTGATTCTACACTATAAAGTGGGGCAGGCCAGGAGCTTGCTCTCTCTCTTGGTTCCTGAGGTTAGTATTAGAGAGGAGAGCAGATTAAAGCCACGTGGAGTTGAGGAGAAGCAGCCAAGATGGCAGAATGCTGAGGAAGCCAGTTTGTGCAGAGTTTGTGCAGAGAGAAGGAGATGGGAAACAGAGGTGAATAAGTCTGGTGAGCTAGAAACCTTTGATTCTAGGAAACTCGGATAAGTCAGTAGCTTTATGAGCACTGAATGAGTGGGTTTTGGAGTCCAGTGTGTGTTTTTTGCTTGCCCACCGGGTGCAAGCTAGAATTAAAGCTGATGGCTCACCATTTCTTGGCTCCATTGTTTCATTACTGTCTGTTCGAATCTAATGCGAACCTGCATGGGCCAGGCTGCTGTGATAGTGGCCTTGCCCACTGGCTTTACAGGTGGGTTGGGAAAACTAGGTATATATTCTAAAAATTATTTTCTTATTTTTAAAAATAGTTACGTAGAGAGGGAAGAAATTCTCCTCTGAGTATTTTAAGGTCCAACAATATATTCCAGGTTTGGAGTTGGAAATATAAATGATGAACGTGGACCATCTTGTTATACAGAATGAAAGAACACTGTTGATGACTGCAGTTGCAGCAGAAGGGCACAGGGAAAATTGGAGAATCAAAAAGAATCATTGCAACTAATTGAAGTACAGAAAATATAAAAATATCTTAGTTCAAACTGATAACTTAAAAAATTGTCGTTGGAAATTGCTATGACACCGACTTACTACTCTGAAAATTAATAAAGGTACGGAATCAAGCCATTATCCTGTCTTGCATATATGACCTATGTTTAGGGAAAAATAGCTGATGAAGAAAGTTATTCTTTATTATATAATTTTTTTCTTATTTTGCGACAATCTCAAACTTACCAAAAAAGTCTAATATAGTATAGTGACTAACTTTATTTCTGCAGGCCATTTGAGAGTAGATTACTGACCTGATGCCCTGTCACCCTGCATACTGAATATCTGAAATACTTGGTATTTCCCACAAATGAGGACACTTTCCTAGATAACCACAATATAGTCATCAAAATTAAGAAATTAACATCAATGTCCAGTCATCCTAATACCATTCTTTATAGCAAAAGGGCCCTGTTCAGAATCACATATGTGCTCTTAATGTCATGTTTCTTTAATCTCCTCATTCTGGAGAAATTTCTCTATATCTGCCTTTATGATCCTGACATTTTTGAAAATTACATGTCATTTATTCTGTAAACTGTCCATCAAGTGGATTTGTTGGGCATTTCCTGTGATTAGATTCAAGCCCAATCAAGTCGTGCATTTTTTGGAAGGAATATCACAGAACTGAAGCTGTTTTCTTCTTTTTGCAACTTTTTTCAAGTGATATATAATTTTGTCAAAGGATATTCACTTTGATCACTTGATTAAGTTGGCGTCCTTCAGGCTTCTTCACTGTAAAATTACTCTTTTCTCTTTGTAATTAATAAGTATTTTATGAGGAGGTACTTTGAAAATAATTAAATATTCTATTCATCAAGCATTCATTTTATTCACTTGTTTGTGTCAGTGAACTCATGGATTCTCATTTTATCCAATGGGTTATAATCTGTTACTATCACTATTTATTTTGATGCTCAAATTTCTTAGATTAGAAATGCAGGTTCCCCATCAATTTGGCCTTTACGCCTGTGGGTATGTCCCATCATCCTTTGAGGACTTCCTTACTTTCAGGCACAAGATGTATCAAGCACATCTTGTACTTTACTTGCTCTAAACCTTGGATCAGCCATTTCTCCCTGGTCCCTCTTAGTGGAAAATAGATTTTAGAAACCATGAATAGGTGTAATTGCTGTTGGCTACCACTGCTCCTAGCCCATCTCATCCTCCCAGTGCATGGGGAGTGTGTGTGTGTGTGTTTGTGTGTGTGTGTGTGAGTAATGCAATGTGTGAACCTTGCTTTGTGTTTGGATTCAAAGGACATTTTGAGACAATTGGAGAAATTTTATAGAAACTTGGAATTAGATGATATCAAGGACTTGTACATTTTTCATTTGTGATAAAGACGTTTTATGTTTAAAAAATTCTTTTCTTAGAGAGGAAAATGACATACAAGTGAACTCTACCTTCAAGTGGCTTAAATGAGATAATATAGGCAGAAAGGGCTATCTAAATAATTTATTATTTCATAGATAAGTGGGTCTACACATATACATGCTGATATACACACACGTCTGTAATTTGATAGTAAACTTAAACCTGATATATATAAGTATTTAGACTCTCAGCCGTCTATATCCAGTGTTTAGAGTTCATGTAATCCAAAGCTTCCTGTTAAAATAAACTTGTGGCCCTGGCCAGTTGGCTCACTGATGGAGCATCAGCCCAGTGTGTGGATGTCCCTCCAGGGTTCAATTCTTGGCCAGAGCACACAGGAGAGGTGCCCATCTGCTTCTCCACCCTTCCCCCTCTCACTTCTCTCTCTCTCTCTCTCTCTCTCTCTGTTCTCCTTCCCTCCTGCAGCCATGTCTCGATTGATTGCAGAGAGTTGGCCCCTTGTACTGAGAATAGCTATATGGCCTCCACCTCAGGTGCTAAAAAATGACTCCAGTTGCAACAGAGCAAGGGCTCCAGATGGGCAGAGCATCGCCCCCTAGTGGGCTTGCCAGGTGGATCTGGGCCGGGGCACATGCCAGAGCCTGTCTTTGTCTCCTCTCCTTTCACTAAATAAAAATATAAAATAAAAAAATAAACTTGGATCACAAACCCCATTTTATAAGACCCATATAGGGTTATTTTTCCATGTTTGATTTATCTTTTTCTTTTGTATTTAATTTATTGGGCTGACATTGATTAATAAAATTATATAGGTTTCAAGTATACAGTTCTATAATACATCATCTGTATATTGTGTGTTTACCACTGCAAGTCAAGTCTCCTTCCATCACCTTTTATCCCCCATACCCTCTTTCACTTCTCCCAGCCCCCTTCCCCTCTGGTAATCACCATACTGTTGTCTGTGTCTATGAGCTTTTTTGCTTGTTTTCTTAATCTCTTCCCCTTCTTCACCCAGCCCCATAACTCCCCTGCCCTCTGACAGCTGTCAGTCTGTTCTCAGATGGTTTTGGCCTTGTCTCCTGACCTTTATCTTATCCCAAAGATGAAACTGATAATTGGAGACAACATGATACAGTATTGGCTCTGGTTCAGTTTATATGACATTAAATGTTCTTTAGGATCAAATAAAAACCTATCCTTCACAGTCCTCTTTGTGAACTGTTGCTGGCATGACAGTAGGAATCAATATAGATGTAAGGATTTGCACCCCTCAGTGGTCAAGGGAGCTGGCCTCCAGCTCCCACAGCTGTTCCCTGCTGGAACCATCATGGTTTCTTGGTGCTCTCTGACATCTTGAGCAGCTGCAACAGCGAGCAATTTAGGGCAAAATAATCCATCAATTGATCTTTTTGTTATTGGACATTACAGATGTTTGCACCTTGACTTGTACAGTAAATGAGGTGGGAAGTGGCATGCCCCTTGACTGTAGCAGGGATCTACCAACATTACGGTCATCCTGCCACTTTATCAGTAACTCCTGGGGAGCTCCAGAGCCCAGAAAAGTGAGCCACGGTATTAGAAGGTGGTGGCACCAATAGTCTTCGGGTTATACATAATTCCTTCAACCCTGGCAGGGACGCCCTTTGTCTCCCACCCCTGGAAGCATAGCAGAATGCTAGTCAGCAAAAGGGTTAACTTTGGGTCCTCTTTCAATATAAAAAAGGTAAATTATTTGAAAACTTCAATACGTAGAACATTGGCAGCAGACTAGTGTCAAAATTTCATGGTTCAGAGCTGCTGCTCTAGTGGAATATTTTTAATAAAAGAAATGTAAAATGAAGTCTACATGCTTTGGCAGAATTGTCCAGAGGCCGGACTCTTACCAATGCAGAAAAATCCCTTGGATATCTTCGGCTTCATGCTTAATTTACAACCTCCCTTGGCTGTTTCTCTTTTACTGCTTTTCTCTCCTCCCTGTGATTTTTCCCTTCTTGTTGCCAAACAAGTTTTCTTTTCCAGACACCATCTGTTTCAGAAGATATTTGCATTTCCTTTTTCCTTTCCAAAGTCGCCCTACTTTGGGGCTTATATTTCCCCTCACTGCTTTACCTGTGTTACCACATGAATTGGTAGGAGGGAAAGTTGTGGCTTTCCAAATTAAAATATACCCAGGAACCCAACAGAGACATTCTTCTGGACTTGGAAGTGTTAAAAAACAAAATGCAATCGAGTAAATTTGAAGATTTAATTGGCTTTAATTAAGTGATTCATGCAATGGGCAGCATTCCATCTAGCAACTAGAAGGGAACTCCAAGGGATTGTACAAAATGGAAGTTTTTTGTTTGTTTAATTTATTGAATTTATTGGGGTGACACTGATGAATAAAATTATATAGGTTTCAGGTGTACAATTCTATAATTACATCATCTGTATCTTGTATTACGTGTGCACCATCCTAAGTCAAGTCTCCTTCTATTATCATTAGTCTCCCCTTTACCCTCTTCTATCCTGCCTCACCCCCTTTTCCCTCTGGTAATAACCACATTGTTGTCTGTGTCTATGAGTTGTAATCTTTTTTGCTTAATTCCTTCACCTTTTTCACTCATCCCCTCAAGCCCTCCCGCCCCTGACAGCTGTTAGTCTGTTCTCGGTACATTTTAGTTATTTTAAATGGGAGAAATTTGTTTGATATATGAGTTGACTAACTTAAGAGCTCGGTTACAGAATGAATTAAACTCCTATCTCAAGGTACCACTGTATCTCTGAGTCTGTTTTGTATGTTACTTTATTTTATTCATTGGATTTCACATATCAGTGAAATCATGTGGTACTTGTTTTTCTCTGTCTTTTTTTTTTTTGACAAAGACAGAGAGAGAGTCATAGAGAGAGGGACAGATGGGGACAGACAGACAGGAAGGGAGAGAGATGAGAAGCATAAATTCTTTGTTGCAGCTCTTTAGTTGTTCAGTGATTGTTTTCTCATATGTGCCTTGACTGGGGGGGGGGGGCTACAGCAGAGTGATTGACCCCTTGCTCAAGCCAGCAACCTTGGGCTTCAAGCCAGTGACCGTAGGGCTCAAGCCGGTGACCTTGGGCTTTTGAACCTGGGCCTTCTGCATCCCAGTCCTATGCCCTGTCCACTGCACCACGACCTGGTCAGGCTATCTGACTGTCTTATTTTACTTAGCCTACAACTCTATAGGTCCATCCATGCTGTCACAAAAGGTAAGATTTCCTTCTTTTTTATGGCCAAGTAGTATTCAATTTGTAAATACCATAGCTTTTTTACCCATTCTTCTATAGATGGGCACTTGGGCTGCTTCCAAATCTTGGCTATTGTAAATAATGCTGCATATATTCTTTCAAATTAGTGTTTTGGGTCTCTTCAGATATGTTCCCAGAAATGGAATCACTAATTCATAAGGCAATTCCATTTTTAATTTTTTGAGGTAACTCCATACTACTTTCCACAGTCGTTACACCAATCTACATCTCCACCAATAGTGCACAAGGGTTCCCTTTTCTTCACACCCTTGCCAACACTTGTTTGTTGATTTTTTGATGATAGCCATTCTGACAGGTGTGAGGTAGTATCTCATTGTGGTTTTAATTTACATTTCTCTGATTATTAGTGATGTTGAGCATCTTTTTATATGTGTATTGGCCATCAGTGTGTCCTCTTTGGAGAAATTTCTGTTCAGGTCTTTTACCCATTTTTAAATTGGATTGTATGGTTATTTTGGTGTTGAACTTATAAATTCTTTATAAATTTGGGGTAGTAATCCTTTATCAGATATATCATTGGCAATTATGTTCTCCCATTCAGTGGGTTGTCTTTCCTTTTGTTGATAGTTTCCTTTGCTGTGAAAAATATTTTTAGTTTGATGTAGCTTCATTTGTTTATTTTTTCTTTTGTTTACCTTGCTCGAGAAGATACATCAGAAAAAAATATTGCTATGAGAGATGTCTGACATTTTACTGCCTATGTTTTCTTCTAGGATTTTTATGGTTTTGAGTCTTACATATAAGTCTTTAGTCCATTTTGAGTTTATTCTTGTGTATGGTGTAAGAACGTGGTCTAATTTAATTTTTTGCATGTATTTGTCTAAACTTTCCAACAACATTTATTAAATAGACTATCTTTACCCCATTGTGTGTTTTTGCCTCTTTTGTCAAATATTACTTGGCTATAAAGGTGTGGGTTTATTTCTGGACTCTCTGTTCTGTTCCATTGATCTTTATATCTCTTTTTATGCCAGTACCATACTGTTTTCATTACTATGACCTTATAGTGTAGTTTGATTGCAGTAGCATGATTCCTTCAACTTTATTCATCTTTCTCAAGATTTGCTGTGACTATTTTGGGACTTCTGTGGTTTCATATACATTTTTAAAATATTTGTTCTAGTTTTGTAAATTATGTCATTGGTATTTTGATAGGAATTGTATTGAATCTATAGATTGCTTTGGGTAGTATAGACAGTTTAATGCTGTTAATTCTTTCTGTCCATGAACATAGCACATGCTTCCACTTATTTGTATCTTCTTCAAATACTTTCTTCAGTGTCTTATAATTTTCCAAGCACAGTTCTTTTACATTCTTGGTTAAATTTATTCCTGGGTCTTGTTTTTGTTTTTGTTGCAATTGTAAATGGAGTTGTTTTTCTTAGTTTCCCTTTCTGATAGTTTATTATTGGTGTATAAATATGAAACTGATTTCTAGATATTTATTTTGTATTCTGCTACTTTACTGAATTCATTGATTAATTCTAGTAGTTTTTTTGTGGAATCTTTAGGGTTCTCTCTATATACTATCATGTCACCTGCAAATGAAATGGAAGGTTTTTTAAGAAGAAGAGTGGGCCAAGGGAGCTGTTATCAAAAGAAAGAAAAGGATTATGTTTAGGCTAGGGCACCTTCCTTGGGGGAAAAGGAAATGGCATGGGTTTTTATCATGCAGATTATCTCTTTCTATAGGGTATAGAGAGGGCCCATTTGACAGATTATTGGTGCTTGGCCAGAAAAATTCCAGACTGGTTGATTAAAATTACACTTGTGGTAGAGGTTAGAACTGCCATTAAATCAGGTATTACATCTGAGTTTGGGATGGGCTTTAGCACAAGTGATGCCATTTTATATTCCTGGTGCACCTACTTCCTTAAAGACTTTGGGGTACAGGGATTGATTTGTGGTATCTTTTAGAAATATCTTTGGTTTGCTATAAAACCTCAAAGAATTCAAAAGCATCAGAAGGAGAAAGTAAAACTCATTTTTCCAACACAAGTTGTATTCCTCAGTGGGACATAGACTCCTCAGCTGCATATAGTGACCCTAGTGACTGCTGTCAACAGTGTGGTCTGTATCCTTCTAGTCTTTTTGCTATGCATGTATCAAGATATGAGATGTGAATAATAGAAATTTAAAATAAATTGGATCCTACTAGATATATTGTCTGCAACTTGCTTATTATTATTTTACATAAATATTACAAGCATCTTTCCATGTCAGTAAACATATGTTTGCTCATTACATTTGATAACTACTATTCCACAGTATGCATATACCAATATTTATTTTATATTTGATCATTAATAGAAGCTCAGCATTTTTTCTCTCTAATTATAAGAGATTATGAGATAAATGACAATGATTTGTAAAGTATAAAGTTGTTGGGGACCGAAATATAAACAGGGTATTTTTACAATCTGGATATCTTGGGGATAGAGGTGCTGGGCCTAACCCCCCACCTCACCTACCTAGTTAACAAAGAGCTATACCTGATTCTCGTTGTCCCACCCATGCTCTTTAGAAGAGTCTGGAAGCTAGTTTCTTATTGGTGTAAAGTTAGATTTGAATGGTATGGTGGGGGTTGTCTTTTCGTTGTCTTGGAAACAATTGAATTACTAATGGACCATGTCTTTTCCCTGAATAAAGAAGGATGTTCTTGTGGGAGCAGCCATGTTACGGCTCAGGAACAGTAGAGACTGTTCCCCATGCCATCCTCCTGAACCCATCTGTATGTATATATCTTTAAGTCTCTGTCTATCATTTATTAAATTCCATACCTTTTCCTGTTCGAGACACCGGAATAGATTTGTTGTGGCTGGACTGCAACATAAAGTGATTCACAGAGTATTCTTATTCAATTTTTTAAACACTCATGGATACTCAGTGGGGAGATAATGTTCTCTCCAGTGTACAGGTAAAGAAACAGAGGCTTAGCAAAACTCAGTGATTCGCCTAAGATAACAGTGGGAAACAATTTTTTTTCACTTTCTGTTGCATGAGGTTTTAGAACTGTTTCTATATATGTCTGCATCACTGATTCCAAGTCTGAGATCCGATTTTGGTGTATGCTCTAGTTTTTATGCAATTTTAATTTCTTTTTTACAGTTAATGACATGCATTGGTTTTTAAATTGGAGTTAAAAGGCAACGACTCTTGGATTGAACATAACCACAAGGCAATTAATGTTTTACAAACATCACTTTTACATAATTGTAGTTGTTTTTAAATGTAAACAATTATTATCTGATAAAAACACCCTCTTATTTTGTTTTGAGATTGAATCATGGCTTCTTCGAGTAGGCATAAATGTAAGAATAGTCCTGACACCTTGTTATATATGTGGCTGTTACACACTTCAACATCAAAGGCGCAATATTTCATCATTTGTGACACATGCATATATTGCCTATTTTCAAGTTCCCCTTGGCGATCAAGACAAGAATTGGGCTCCTCATATTGTGTGTCATAATTGTGAGGAAATGCTTTGTGACTGGACAAAAGGAAAATGCAGAGGAATGCCTTTTGGTATTCTCATGGTTTGGCATGAACCTAATGACTACAGCAGTGACTGTTATTTCTGTCTGATTCATACAAGGGCATCGGCAAGAAAAAACGGCATATGATCGCATATCCTAATATTCGTCCAGCAATATGACCTATCCCACACTTTGAGACACTCCTGGTTCCAGTGTTCAATGGTTTTATTTCTTCTAAGGACGAAGAAAGTGAACATGATGATCAAGTATATTTTGATAAGATGCATGAGGAAATGGTTGTAGAATCTGAAGGGTCTTCTTCTGATGCCAAGCAGTCATTAACCCCTTAGCAGTTTAGCCAACCCAAATTGAATGTAAGAGATTTCGGCCTTTCAAAGATAGCAGCTGAGTTATTAGCCTCCAGACTTCAAGAAAAGAATGTACTTCACCTGTCAGCTAAAGTATCCTATTTCAGGAAGCATGAACAAATTTTTGTGGACTTTATTCCCAAAGACAAATACTTTTTTTACTGTCATGATATCAGTAGTCTTCTCAGCCAGCTAGGTATTACCACATACAGTCCAACAGAATGGCGGCTATTTCTTGACAGCTCTAAATGGAGTCTGAAATGTGTTCTCCTACACAACAGTAATGTTTATGCAGCGATTCCAATTGGTTATTCAACTCATCAGGGAGAATATTATAATGACATAAAAATTGTCCTCGACTTTCTGAAATATGAGGAGCATAACTGGATCATTTGTGTGGGTTTTAAAATGGTAAATTTCCTGCAAGGACAACAGAGAGGTTTCACGAAGTATCCTTGCTTTCTGTGTTTGTGGGACAGCCGAACTCGGGAGAAACACTGGACACAGAAGGAGTGGCCGAAATGTGAAGCTCTGGAAGTAGGGATGCAAAATATTGTGAATGAACCTGTAGTTAATCCAGACAGGATCATTTTCCCCCACTGCACATCAAACTTGGCTTAATGAAGCAGTTTGTTCAGGCTTTGAATAGAGAAAGTGCATGCTTTCAACATATTCTTTCTACTTTTCCTGCCTTGTCTTTCGAGAAGATAAAAGCAGGTGTATTTGATGGACCTCAAATTCAAAGCCTCATACGTGACTAAGTATTTGTCAGGAAGATGAATAAGGAAGAGAAAGCAGCATGGCAGTCTTTTGTGGCAGTTACAAAGAACTTCCTTGGCAACAAAAAAGCAGAAAACTGTGAATTTCTGGTTCAAAGGATGCTGTTGGCTTTCCGCAACACTGGATGTAACATGAGCATTAACATTCACTTCCTGAACAGTCACCTTGATAAGTTTCCCGAAAATCTTGGAGCTGTTAGTGATGAGCCGATTACTGCTGGAGCATCAAACGAGATTGTCCTCAACAAGTACACAAACGCAAAATTTATTTAAAAATTTTAGATATTCTGATGCAATCATATCTTTTAGTGTATTAGTGTATTTACTACATTATATAAATTATTTTATTTTCACAAAGATGATGTCCAAGAAGACATTCTACTTCATTGTGTTAAACTAAATGTTGAAAATTTTACAATAAGATGAAAACTTAAAATCTTGAATTGCAAAATAACTGTAGCTTAGAGAAAAAAACTAAGGTCATATTTGAGATCAGTATACTTGAATTAGGTAAGAACAAGTGTTTTTATGGATGCAACAAAAATTTTGTTCTGCAGTGTAATGCACTTAGAAGTGGCAGAGCTGAGCCTGAGTCCTTCTTTCACCTCCCAGTTCATGGTTCTGTACAGCTACTGGCTTCCCGTGGAGGGGCACCAAGGCTTCTGTTGGGATGGACTGAATGAACGTAGGTGCAGGGGAGGCAGGTATGGGATTATTGGCCAGCCACCTTCATCCTGGTGTGGCACATCCATGGGCATACAGGCATTTCTTTCTGTGCCAACTCCACTGGTGATCTCGTTTGGTTACAACTTTAAATACCATCTACATGGCAGTGACTCCCAAACATATTTCCAGTCTAGAACTCTCTCCTTAAAATATTCTATACTGAACCCTTGATCGTTTCCTCTAAGTCTGCTCTGCCTACAACCGTCTCTGTTGGTTACTACCTCATTCTTTTAGTTCCTCAGACCCAAATCCTTGATTCCCCCCCCCTCCCCCCCATATCCCTCATTCACAGGGAATACAACCAAGGCCACATTGTGACTTCCTGCCAGGTCTGGAGTTGAAATACAGGCATGTCTTGCTCGTAAACACACCTTGATTATACTGCTTTATTCTAATTTCATTAGCCTGAAATGTAATTCTGATCTGACTCTTGAAAGTTGTATTCTACTGTAGGAACCCGTGCAACATAAATGTTTAGCAATGAGGTCACCTTGTTAATTTATTTCTACTAGTTCTAAGACTACAAAAATTGAAAGGCTGAGTTATTCTTACTGAACACATAATGAGTCTTAGCTGAGGAGATTATCAGGCCTGGACTTTTGAAAACTTCTTCCTAGATTAGTTCTTCCATATTTCATGTGTGTGGGAGGGGGAGGAAGAATGGGATGAGAGGCATCCCAGGGGGAGCCTCTTGGTCTGCTGCTCACTCTCTCTCTCTCACAAAGCACAGGATCAGAATGACTCTGCCAGTGAAAAGGCGGCTGGTTCTGAAGGTTTAAACAGGAGCTGAGG
Organism: Rhynchonycteris naso; assembly: GCA_037038555.1. Lineage (NCBI taxonomy): Eukaryota > Metazoa > Chordata > Mammalia > Chiroptera > Emballonuridae > Rhynchonycteris > Rhynchonycteris naso. The sequence continues at coordinate 21,870,933 of CM073001.1, forward strand.
CGAAGCTGTGGACCTTCCTTAATGCGCAGAGGAAAGCAAGCTCTTAAGTAAATGATAGTGAAAAACTTAAATTATTGATCAGAAGAGGGATTTAACTTGCTGGGAAGTGTTTAATTTTAGTGGATACTTTTGGTCTATGTGTGTCTATATTATGTTTTTTGTGCAGGAAGTTGTCATAGTCAGAAACCAAAAGTTAAACAGTCTAAGTGCTATTTTAATTATAATTCAGTTGTCAACTGGGACCTCCCTGGCCCTAGGAAATTTAAGTAAATTGAAATCAAATTCTCAATTTTATAGCCTGGCTAGAGGTCACCTGAGACAGAAGGGGGTTTCCTGGAACATGAGCTTCCTAATGCTACCATTGGAAAATTCCTGCACAAACTGCAACAAGTCAGTTACTCTAAGCTTGACTGGGTCTAGGGCCCTCAACACAATTTTTGAAAATTCCAAACTGCTTAATTTTTTCAGGCCTTTCGTTATGACTTTTGTATTCAGGCTTCCTCAATTCCACTCCAGGCTGGCCTGCATGCAGATCTCAGTTAGTTCACAGATTTCTACAAAAGACACACTTAGCACTATACATTTAATGAAGGTAGCTGCTTTCCTGCAGACTTAGGGGGTCACATATTCCACTGAACAGCCTTTAACCATCTTGTTGGCTTCTTAGCATCCCTCTTTTTCTTCTTCTTCCTTACAATCTGTGGCAGTCAGCAAATTTGTCCTCTTATCCAGAGTATTTCTGTCTCTCAAGGCCCTTGGTGTTGGGGGGTCCCACATTTTATTCCATGGGGATATACCAGGAAATTTTTTCAACATAGGTGGGTCTCATCTAAGAGAAATTCTTAACCCAGCTACTTAAAGAATAATATTGTGTCTATTATATTATAACATGAAGAATATTTTATACAAACATGGATGAAAAATGTTGACCTTGTTTGGGAATTATTAAGCTGCCTTCCTTTTCTCTCTTTACTGAAATACTGTAAGATGCCACTCTACCCACAATTACACAATTTCATTTTTCTTTTCTCCTTGAGCATACCAGAAAGAGCTAAACTGAGATAGAGCTCAACTGTCTTCTTGTTTTAGGGACATCAGGGAATTTTCCTCAGAGGTATGTGGCTTGATGAATTAACAAACCCCTCAGGATACTGGCTTTGCAAGGGGAATTGTGTGTGCATCTTAAAAACCAAGTGATGCATCTTTCCTAACAGAAAGCATTAAAGATTCAAGTCTGACTTGGACCAGAGGCCATAATAATGAGAAAGTGTCAAAACCATTCATCAGGAAAGAGCTACGATGAGACTGGGTTATCCGGAGCCCCTGAGTAAGGATCCTTTCTACTCCTCTTGGAGCTGACACATCTGAGCAAGTGTGGGAGCCTGTGTGGAGTGGAGGTCAGATGACACGCCTGGCTTTCAGTTCCTCTATTCAGTAGGTCTGAACTCTGGGAGAGTCAAGGAGTGTTATTTATAGGGAAGTTAGCCAGTAGAAGAGGGAGGCCTGGGAAAAGGAATGCATGGGAGATAGAAGATGGGTCAAAAAGGTGTAAAATGGTTAGAAGCTTCCAGTAGTCTCTGTCCATGTTGCCTCTTGATAAGTTGTGTGTATGTGACCAGAGAATAATGATCATAATAATAACGGCTGACATTTATTGCACACTGACTATATGCCATGTGTTTAATGCACACATGAAAAGGTGTTAAACTTAAGTTACCAGGGAAATGCAAATTGAAATTACAATGCAATAGTGCTACAAATGGCTAAAATGAAAATGTCAGAGAATACCAAGTGTTGGTGAGATGTGGGGCAACTGAACTTTCATATATTGCTAGTAAGGATTTTATCTGGAACAATCATTTTGGGAAAGTGGTTGGTAGTTTATGGCCAGTAGCCGCGGCCACCATCACAGCCACCTGGCCCGTGCAGGTTTTCATTGAATTCAGACTGACGGTAAAGAAACAACAGAGCCAAGAACTAGTGGGCCATTAGCTTTAATCCTAGCTTGCACCCGGCGGGCAAGAATTACACACAGTGAGAAAACACTTCCCTTTCCATTCAGGGCTCCCAAAGCCATTGACTTATCTGAGTTTCCTAGGATCAAAGGTTTGTACCTCATCAGCCTTATTCACCTCTGTTCCCCATCTCCTTCTCTCTTCACAAACTCTGCACAAACTGGCTTCTCCTTCAGCATTCCGCCATCTTGGCTGCTTCTCCTCTCCACCACGTGGACTTTCTCTGCTCTCCTCTCTAATACTAATCTTAGGAACGGAGAGAGAGCAAGCTCCCGGTCTGCCCCATTTTACAGTGTAGAAATCAAAACCTTTAATCTAATATACAAACGAGGAAGTCTCTGATACAAAGTCACTTATCTGAGGCATAATGGGATTCCTCATAAGAGTGCACAACCCCACATCAAAAAGGGTGGGAAAGGGTTAATCTTATAACTAAGCCTTAGGCTATAAGGATCCTGCCTGCTTACAGCCTGTTCCCCCACATCCAATGCAAGCCATAAGCGAACAAACATATACATCATATTTGCAAACTTATTTGACCGACAGTAGTTATCTGCTAAAGCTGATACTCTCTGACTCAGAAATCTCACTTGACCTAAAAATTATATATATTTTCACCCTAAGATATGTACAAGAATTTTCATAGAAGCACTACTTGTAATAACCCCCCAATGGGAACAACTGAAATCTCTACCATAAGTAGAATGGATTAAAATAATCACAAAATATTTGCAAAATGGACTATTATGCAGCAACGAGGATGACTGAACTCCATCTACATGCAACACTATGGATGAATCTTATTTATTCCTTATAGTAACTTTATGAGGTAGCTCTTATTGTTGTTCCCATTTTACAGATGAGGAAATGGAGCACAGAGAGGATAAGTTATTGCCCTAGGCCACAAAGCCAGGAAGTGGAGTGGCTGGAACTTAAGCCCTGGCAGTTGAATTCATTCCAACCCTTAGCCACTATGTATGACTACCCCCAACCCCTACTCATCCAAGCTGCACAGGTGTGTGCTACTTTGTTTTTTTTTTTTTTTTTTGGTGGCAGAGAGAGAGTCAGAGAGAGGGACAAATAGGGACAGACAGGAAGGGAGAGAGATGAGAAACATCAATTCTTCATTGCGGCTCCTTAGTTGTTTATTGATTGATTTCTCATATGTGCCTTGACGGGGGGTGGGGGTGAGGGGAGGCTACAGCAGACCGAGTGACCCCTTGCTCGAGCCAGCAACCTTGGGCTCAAGCTGGTGAGCCTTGCTCAAACCATATGAGCCCGCGCTCAAGCTGGCGACCTTGGGGTTTTGAACCTGGGTCCTCCACATCCCAGTCCAACACTCTATCCACTGTGCCACTGCTTGGTCAGGCACGTGTGTGCTGCTTTGGTATGACATACTCAGAGGCATGGGGTGGAGCTGGTGCAGGCTGGCCCTGCAGAAGGTGTCTACCAGGTAACTTTGGTTACCACATGTCAGGCTGTATACAAGTGTTTCAATTAGATTACAATGTTTAATCTCCACAAAGGCCCTTTTTGGTGGGTACTATTACAAACGGGGAAACAGATATGGAAAGGTAAAATAATTGATTTAGGTCATGTAACCAGTATGTGATAGAGCCAGGATTCAAAGCCAGATCTGTGCACAGACTCTCCTCAGCACCAACCAGGGCAGCAAAGTCAAGAGACCAAGCTCCTACTTGGAACCACTGCTTTTGGACACAGATCTTGAGTTCTTAGAGCTATATCAGTTGACAAAACAATGATAATTTGAGACCAAAGCCCTGAAGTTCCAAGAAGCCAAGTGGCTTCTGAGCAAAGTATCTGTCATAGGTTGTCTTTATCTACTTTCAAGGGAAGAAGATGCCTGACCCTGCCCATGTCTTCCTGGAAACGAAAAAGATAGTTGGTAATTTCTTCAGTTTTTGAAGTTGTGCCAGAGTGCTTCCAGGCAGGTGGTAAGCATAGCTCTCTTCTAACAGCCAGAGCTGAGAGGCCTTATACTGGGGAGAGAGAGGGAGAGCTGCTTACCAGATGGTGGGAGGTGTGCATGAAATTCCCCAGTACGCTCTGAAATGGGCATGGGCCTACACTCTAGGGCACTCTAATGAGAGGAGGTCTGGACACTGGGAACCTTAGCCACCGGCTGCTCAAGAAACATGCTAAGCCTTCCTGCATTGCCAAGAGCAGAAGACTCTGGGACTCAAGGTTCTTTTGCTTGAATGTGTTAATGGTGGAACAAGAAGGTAGGAGAGTTGGGAACATTTTTATATTTCCTCCCAATTGTAGAGTTTCATCATTTCCAGCCTAAATCATTATAGTGGTCTCTTATCTTAACTTACCTTAACTGTTTAACTCCAGCCTTTCTCCTCCCTGATCTACCCATTTCACAGCCCACAGGTAGTAAGTTCATACCCAAAGCTCACTGCCTCTTCCCCAGTGCACCCTGCTGTTGAATGCACATGCTGAATCCTCCCACTTAACATGGCAGGAGCCTTCTCATGCTTGAAGGCTCGGTTCAAAGCTCTGTCCTCGGTGTTGCCCTCTTGGACCATTTTCCTAGGTAGAATTCATTGTTCCCCCTCAGCACTCCCAGAACATTTTCCCTCACTTTTAACGTAACATTCCTGCTCTAACAATATACTGTAATAATTTCCCATCCTGTCTGTCGAATAGACCATGAGCTGCTTTCTTATGGGCAGGAGCTGTGTCATATTCATACTCAGATCCCTAGCTAACAGTGCCTAGCTTGTCTGGGTGCCAAGTAAACATTTGTTGGGTGAAACCCAAAGGCACAGAGGTTTGAGGTATAACATCATCTTGTCTTTGAAACTCCAGCACAGACATTGAAAAAGAAAATCTCTCAGGCCAGCTTTTTCCTCTGTTGCCACGTTGCTCTCTCACCCACATGTGCCCTTTTTGCCATTTCAACATTAGAACCTGAAACTCTAGATTTTAAGGGTTGCTTTCCTCTCAAGTGGGTGGTGGGGAGGTAACAGAGTTAGTTATCAGTGATGGGGTATTTGAGGGTGGGGAACAAGGACTTATTTGTTCTCTGTGCCACCTAGCTCCCATGATGGTTTAGTATATATCAAAAGCTTTAATAAGCAAACTTAAAATTTTTTAAATTAATTTCTAGAGAGAGAGGAAGGGAGAGAGAGAAACATTGATTTTCTTTCCACTTATTTTTTAAAAATGATTTTATGTATTGATTTTAGAGAGAGGAAAAAGAGAAAGAAAGGTAGGGAGAGGGGGAAGGGGCAGGGGAGAGAAGCAGGAAACATCAACTGGTATGCTTCCCATTGACCAGGCAAGCCCAGGGCTTCGAACCAGTCACCTCAGCGTTCCAGGTCAACACCTTATCCTCTGTGCCACCACGGATCAGACTGATTTGTTGTTCCATTTATATTCATGCCATCATTGGTTGATTTTTGAATGTGCCCTGACTGGGGTTCAAATCCTCAACCTTGGCATGTCGGCACGACACTCTAACCAACTGAGCTACCCAGCCAGGGTAACTAAAGTTTACCATTTATTCAGATTTCCTTAGTTTTACTTAATGTTCTTTCCTTTATCCCATTTAGGATTAAACATTATATTTAGTCATCATATTTACTAAGGCTCCTCTCTGGTGAGACAGTCTCTTAGACATTTCTTATTTTGGATGACCTTGACATTTTTGAGAAGTACCGGTCATGCATATTGTCGATGTCTCTCTATTGGAATTTCCCTGGTGATTAGACTGGGGTTATGGATTTGGGGGAGGAAGATCACAGAAGGTAAGGTATCATTTTTATCCCATCATATCAAGAGTATAAGCAAACTTTTTAAAATGTAAGCATATCATCACCTTTCCCTGTCCTCAAATTCGTGTTCCCTTCTTTATTTCCTATCTCCATTAATGGTGTCATCAAATACCCAGTCGTGAAGGCTGGAAATTGCATCTGCTCTCTTTCATCTTCCATCCAACTAGCTGTCAATTACTAAGAGACTACTGTCCCAGTGGCATGTTTCTCTCTTATTCACACTGTCTCTGGTTAGCTATGTATGGTTTTCTTCCATATACTATTTCCATAGTCCCCTAATTGGTCTCCCTAATTCCTCTTTTTTACCTCTCCATTTTATTCTTCCTAATACTATTAATTATATTGTCTTAACATCAGCTCCATCTTCATAAATTTCAGGATTATCCCCCATCACATACAGAATAATGTTGAAATTTCTTGGTGTGGAATTCAAGAAACTCTTCTGGTGCTAGCTCTAAATGGCCCCATTTGCCAGGGTAAATAGTAGTAGGTCCCTTACTCTATATTTAATGGTTTTAGGGAATTTGTTAATCTCAAAAATAAATAGATTTTTTTAAAGTAATTTCCTCCCCAGAAAAGTAAATGAAACTGTGTGTGTGTGTGTGTGTGTGTGTGTGAGAGAGAGAGAGAGAGAGAGAGAGAGAGAGAGATATGCACACCCTCATTGGAATGTGTACCTCTCTAGGTGGTCATGGCTTTAGCAGGGAGAAAGAGCTACCTGTGGCTTAATATCTGGTATAATTAGGACCGACCCACTTGTTGGATAGTTTGTATTCAGGTTAGAAAAGATAGATGAGAGGAAAAAAGAAGATAAGGAGATAGTACATTTGTCCAGAAGTGTGTGTGAGCATTCAACAAAACCTTCACTCATTTTTCTTTTCAGTGGCTTAAAGCAACAGCATTGATTCTCTCATGGTTTCTGTGGGTCAGGAATGTTGCCATGACTTAGCTGGCTCCTCTGGCTCTGGGTTTCTCACTAGGCTGCAATCAGGTATTAGCTTCCCTACTCATTTTGCACTGCAGTCACAAACACTTTCTAAAATTCGCTGGCTAAACTTCAACTACATCAAACTTCTTTAATGGCACAGAGCATTTGTCACTCGAAAATGGTGTTTAAATGTAAATTGAATTCCTTCTTGCATGGGATAGCCAGTTGCCTATGCCACAGGCTGTGAAATGAGTGCATTGTGCTTGATTGTATAATATAGCTGCCCTCAATTTTAATAAGCAAAAGAAAACGGCTTTCAAGTTCCATCTGCCAATTATTCATGGATTTCTACAATCTTCATTATTAAAGTTTAAAAGTGCTTAAGGAATTTGTGAGTCTCTTAGGCAGTGTTCTGAGGAATGTATAAGTAGTCTAGACCAGGGACCATTTTTAGGTCCAACAGTAGGCAAGCAAAAGGCCAACAGAGGCGGGGGAGCAAGAGTGGAGAGAACAGGAGCCACGGGTCTGAGAGTGCTCTCAGTCAAGAATTTGGATAAATCATTGGATTAATTAATCAGGAAGATGAATTCTCTCTTTGCATACTTATGAATATTGAGCTGTTAGCAGCCCATTGAAGCTGTGTATGGGAAAAGGCAGACACCGTGCAGAAATAGGCACTGATTTGGAAACTGTCTTCATTTCCTGAGCTCCTAAATAATGAAACTATTTTCTGAGAGTGGAACAAGAACTGTTATTCTAGGATGGGAAACATCCAAAGATTGTCTGATAAACGCAGCAACTGTAACCCCTGGTATTTACCACTCTTTGGGAACCCAATTTATCCCTGATATAGAATGCTTCAACCTTACATGATTCTCGCTAATTCTGTGTTGCCAAGCAGCAGAAAGAAAGACTGTTTATTAAAGGTTTAGGTGGCAAGGTGTAGACATTGACAACATGGAAGTTAGTCAGAAATAGGAAGAACACATGGATACAAGACATATAATTCCACTATATCATCTTGGCTCAAGAAAATGTGCATACGCATGCACACACACACACACACACACACACACTCATTCATGTATGCATCAGCTATGTTTCTCCATTAGGCTCCTGATTTTTCCCTCATTCATGGAATAGACTGTTTTGAAATATTTTTTCTTGGTATATTATTCATGTCTTGATCACTCTGTTAGTTCAGGTAGGCAATATTTGATTTAATAAACATTTGGTGATGTTGTTACTACCGTATTTTAATTTTTCTTCTTTCTTTTTCCTATTCCTATAGGAGGATTATTTTTCTTAAGTCCTAACAGAATTTTAGGTTTTGTTTTGTGGTTCATTTCCCACCAAAAGACGTTGTCCTCAGTTTTCAAAGTTATAACCATATCCAGAGGGTCAGCAGCTAGGACCAAATCATATCAAGGTCATCCCTGGACACCATTAACCCCTCTGATACATCCATCTGCTTTTCTAATGAGGCCAGGGACCTGTGGACTCTCCAAAGCCTCAGGGTTGGTCTAATGGGAAGATGAGGGCAATGGGGTGCTTATAAATTCAATTTTCTTGTTTCCTTCTAATATTCCATTTATGAAAGACCACTAGCTCAGTGTCTGCCTCCTTCTGGTCCCCTTCTCATGTCATTATTATAGAGGTTATACCCCTTTATAGTTCAACAAGTTAGAAATTAAACAATTGAGAGTTTTCCTCTGTACTCCCTAGATTCTGACAGAGTTGGTACAGTCTTGAATATCAAGGTGTCTGAGAAGCATGTGCTTAAATGATGGGTGAGTTCTTATATATTCCTCTCCATTTCTGTAACGATTTTGTAATTATCAGAGCAAAAGTTTTATACGGACACAAGTCAAACATTTCTTCTCTGCTACGCATTTCACAAATCCTTCCTCATTTTTCTAGAAGGAGAAAAGAGAATCTGAGATATGTCGTACCCCTGCCCACTAAAGTCAAAGTCCTTGCCCCTTTCACAGTCTCTCCTTTATGTCCTGGCTCTGTCACTCTTCAGTATTTTATTCCCAAGTATCTAAGATTCAGGTTTATCTCAGAAAGCTTCGTCTTTTCCATGGTTAATCCCTATGGAGCTGTTTACTGGTATGTTGTAGCTGCCCCCCCCCCAGTCTGGAAGCCTCACCCCTCCTTTGCTCTCTCTACCTCTAGTTTGTTCACAGTGTCATCCCCAGTGCCTGGCACGGACTAAGTACTCATCCATAGCTAATAAATGTGTTAAATAAATAAATTAAGGGGGCTGTGAGCTTTCAGTGAATCCCCTCCCCCCAGTGCATGATCTATTCTAAAGCAAGGGTTCAATACAGTATTTGATGAGTCCATCAGAGGTCATGTTAAGTGAATCAACATTTCACTGGTCCTTCCTCAGCCACTTCAAGCTTTTCTGACAATTCCAGCCAACCATGATCTCTCCCTTCTTAACCACACTTGTGTTTATTGAATGTTTTTATAGATGATTACAGTGCTATTGATTCTGTGATGTATTACACATCAGTATTTGCATGTGTGTGCATTACCTCCCTGTGATTGCGCACTCTATCCAGGGGCTAATTTTTGTGGAGCTTGATGCATATAGCATTTTGGAAGCCATTAATCACAAATACAGATCAGATATAAAAGTGCATTTTTTAGGATGAGCTATATAATATATTATAACATAAAAAGCTGGTGAGTACCACACACATCACAAAATAAAAAATAAGATTTTTATTTATTAGCTGCCTGCTAATAAATTTCTACAATAATTTACTCTTACATTTTTGTCTTTGTAATCTGATTGCCCTTCATATAACATGATATTGTAATATCATTTTATAGAGAGAATAGAAAGATAGTTCAGTGTGTTCTTTTTTTGTTCTGTTTTGTTTTTGTTCTTTCTGTGTGTGTGAGAGAGAGACAGACAGACAGGAAGGGAGAGAGATGAGAAGCATTAACTCTTACTTGCGGCACCTTAGTTGTTTATTGATCACTTCTAGTATATACCTTGCTTGAGCAAGGGGGCTCAAGCTGAGCCAGTGACCCCTTGCTCCAGCCAGTGTCCTTTGGGTTCAAGCCAGCAACCATGAAGTCTTGTCTATGACCCCATGCTCAAGGCAGTGATCCCATGCTCAAGCTGGTGAGCTGATGCTCAAGCCAGATGAATTCATGCTCAAGCCGGCGACCCTGGGGTTTCAAACCTGTGTCCTCAGCATCCCAGGCCACTGCTTGACCCAACTGCGCCACCACCTGATCAGGCAGGTCAGTGTTTTCTAAGTATGGTTGATGTTAATTGGTGTTTTTGTTATATGTAGTTGCATGTATACCATGTGTATGACTTCATACACAGACATTTTTATTCCCTGTGGTACTGCTATGAAAAAATAAAGAAAGAAAGGAAGAAAGAAAGAAAGAAAGAGGCTGAAGGAGGGAGGGAGGGAGGGAGGGAGGGAGGGAGGGAGGGAGGGAGGAAGGAAGGAAGGAAAGAAAGAAAGAAAGAAAGAAAGAAAGAAAGAAAGAAAGAAAAGAAAGGGGCTGAAGGAGGGAGGGAGGGAGGAAGGAAGGAAGGAAGGAAGGAAGGAAGGAAGGAAGGAAGGAAGGAGGGAAGGGAGGAGGGAAAAAAAGAAAGAAAGGAAGGAAGGAAAGAAGGAAGGAAGGAAGGAAGAAAGAAAGAAAGAAAGAAAGAAAGAAAGAAAGAAAGAAAGAAAGAAAGAAGGAAAGGCTGAAGGAGGGAGGGAGGGAGGGAAGGAAGGAAGGAAGGAAGGAAGGAAGGAGGGAGGAAGGGAGAGAGGAAAGAAAGAAAGAAAGAAAGAAAGAGAAAGAAAGAAAGAAAGAAAGAAAGAAAGAAAGAAAGAAAGAAAGAAAGAAAGAAAGGATAATATATCTGTAATTGTATATACTGCATTTTCATATATTTTCCTAACAGGAGAGAATTTTTGTTTTGCCTGGGTATTGACAAGAACCAAATCCTCTGCTTACCATTGTACATGCCTGATTGGAAGAATTATTCACAGACTAGCTCTGGTTATTACCCCTTGTAAACCGTATCTATTCTCTATCAGATGCTTTTGGTTCCAGATCCTTATGACACTTTCCTATTGTGAATCAATCCCTGGTCCTGGGTGTTCATGTCTACTACTCCTTGAATTATGTCTCACACCACCAGACACAGTGTCTGGTGTCTCTTCCTGACAAGTGTTTCTCTCTGGGCCTCCTTTTGACAGTTAATCACTGGCAGAGTAATTCTGTTGGCAGTTAGTTCATGGATCTGAATCTTTAGGAAGTCCAAAACAATAAAATCTGCTTTTAAATTCTCTCCTAACCCAGACACAGTTGATGTTGACTAATTCTCAGGACGACATAAGATATATTTCCCCCCTATAAGCTAGACGAGGTAATTAGACATGGTGCTGACAACTTTTGTTTCTAGGCCTATTATAATTGGTCTTTTAACTGTTGAGATGAGTTCTGATGTCCTAGTAGGAGAAGTCCAGTTCTATAAATTGAATAAATTAGTAGAGGGGCAGGTGTAGAAGATGGCAAAGGACTAGACCTTGGGGAGTTGTGTCAATTTGGTTAAAACCTTAGACTCAAGTCAGACAGACCTAAGTCCTGCCACTTACTGCCTGAGTAATTTTGGGCAAGTCATTAATGCTTTCTGGGTCTCAGCTCCTCAATAGGGAAATGAAGAGAACACCACAGGGGTTGTGCGGATTCACGTGTATAAAGTCTTCTGCACAGAAGTGTATAGCAAGCCCTCCAGAAATGTTAGGTATCATTTCTTCCAATATTTCTCTCTCTTTTAGGTCTATCTAGAGATCCAAATAGCTGATATCTTTGGTTGTTTAAACCGTTTCCCAGACTCCAGCTTCTTTAGTTGTCTTTCAAAAACCACTCTTTTCGCCCTGGCCAGTTGGCTCAGGGTAGAGTGTCAGCCCAGCATGTGGAAGTCCTGGGTTCAATTCCCATTCAGGGCACACAGGAGAAGCGCCTATCTGCTTCTCCACCCTTCTCCCTGCCCCCCCCCCCTGTCTTTCTCTTCCCTTCTGCAGCCAAGGCTCCATTGGAGCAAAGGAGCAAAGTTGGCCTGGGCACTGAGGCTGGCTCCATGACCTCCACCTCAGGCTCTAGAATGGCTCCAATTGCAGTGGAACAACGCCCCAGATGGGCAGAGCATCGGCCCCTGGTGGGCATGCTGGGTGGATCCCGGTTGGGCACATGCAGGAGTCTTTGTGTATGCCTCCCCCCAGCCCCACTTCTCACTTTGGAAAAATACAAAACAAACAAACAAAAAACCACTCTTTTTGACAGCAGTGGGCAGAGCTTAGTCATTTTCATTTTCTGCCCATAGTGCCTAAAAACAGAATTTTGTGTATAATACTCCCTTTCATTCATTTAGCAATCTACTACAGGTATTTACAAAGTGTTTCCCTTGTTGTATTGCTCAGTCTTCAAAATCACCCTCCAGTGGTGCTGTCACCAGAGTCCACCTACTCCATCTTCTGCTTCCTCTCCCAGGCCCGCGCTCAGTAAGGCCACTGCCCTTGGTTCCTCCCTCGCAAATGCCTGGCTGTCCTTGCTTATCATTCCAATCTTACCATAGGGGTCATGGCTTCAGAGAAGCCTCTGGCCCATCCGCTCAGTCATTCTCCATCATAGCATTCTAATTTACTATTTTCATAGCACTTTTCACATCTGATATTTTACTTTTTCTTTCTTTTAAGTCAACTTCTCACACTAGATTACAGGAAGTACATTTTAAAAAGGGGCGATTTTGTTCCCAAAGGAGGAAAATTGGTTTCAGAGAGGGCAAAAATTGCTCTTTTCATGTCATAAAGCACAGATTTATATAGCGTACACAAATATATATATATATATATTATGCACACACACATACATAGTATTAAAGTTTGAGAGACATAATTAGGATCAAATTGTCTAAAAAGACTTCTTAGGAGAGAAATTATTAAAAATAAAAAGGTTGAGAACATTGCTTGACAGTATAGAACAGTGCTGAGCACAGGTTAGACTCGTGAATCCCATGGTTTTGAATAACTGAGTCAAGCCTCCTAGTAGCCGAAGAGACTGCGGTTCAGAGAGGTGAAGCAACTAGTCTCAGGGCTTAAAGGTGATAGTTGGTAGAACTGGGTTTCCAACCCATTCCCTGGGTTTCGTGCTTTTTATTGTAAGCCGCTCAGTAAATGCTCAGTATAAGCTTTTTGAGTTGACATGAATCTATTAGACATCCATACAAGAAGAAGCAAAGTAAATTTGTATTTTCTAAGTGACACAACAAATGATTTCAAAAAGTCGTTCTGTTCAGAAGAGTGCAGCTAGTCATCTTCTCTGGGGGCATCAATGATGTGTTACACATGTCTCATCTTTGAAGTGGGAGTCAGTTCCATCTCCTACTCTTGGTAAAATAAGAGTAAAGAGGTGAGCAATTTTTTTGTGTGTTAGTAATTGTTTCACAGCATCCCTGGGCCAAAAGAAATAACCGACAATTTCTTTATTAAATAATTAAGTCCAAATGACTTCATATGTATTTATGTCCTAACCATTTAGTGCCTGTTGACCACAGCCTACCTTCTCAAGCCTTGGCATTGTGTTAGACGCCACCCCCTCATTTCCTCTTCCACATTTATTTTCAGATGGTACTTGTTTTCATTACTGCAACTACCGAAAACCCAGCTTTGAAAAGATTTGGTCACCTGAAGCAGTATAACAATATAGTGTGGAAACTGTGAACTACCTCAACCTCATAGTTTCTGACAGATGTCCCTGTGAATCCATGAACATTTAAAACATCCTGAGACAACTCTGTGAGTTCACTGGGGCACCCAGAGGTGCCTCAGCGCCCAGCTGAGGAACTGTGGCAGGAGACCAAGGCAAGATTGATGCTGGCTTGAGGTAGGGTGGTGGCAGGGGAGTTGCAAAGAAGTGGAAAAATTTGAAGATATATACAAATGAGAACTTGGAGGCATGGAGAACTGGCCCACATATATTGAATGTCCAGGATGTAGGGATGGAGGAAGGAGGTTTAGGAAATAAAGTTTGGGTGGTTAGAGAATTCCCGTGTGGTAGATGGCTTTGGCACCTGGCCAGCCCACCTTCACTTTCTTGTGAATGATAACCATTCTCCACACAGGAGTGACCCTGGAAGCCATATTAATTTTGTATGACATCTGGCTGGCAGAAGGTGCTTGGCCATGGGGGATATGTTGCACTTGAATCAGCCTAATCCAATCAGTTTGTTTCCCCCAAGAATTTGGAATTAAGACAGTATTTTTGTTTTCTATAGCTGCTGCAACAAATCACCATTAACGGGTATCTTCAAACAACCGAAATTTATTCTTTCACAGTTCTGGGGGTCAGAAGTCTGAAATAAAGGCATAGGCAGGGCTGAAATCACTTTGGAGACTCTGGGGGGAATGCTTCCTTGCTTTTTCCAGTTTTTGGTGGTTCTTGGTGGTCCTTGGCTTTCTTGGCCGTATCGCCAGTCTCTACCTCTGGTCACATTGCTGGCCACCTCCTCTTTATGCATCTATGTCTTCTTCCATTCTGTCTCTTATGAGGTCATGGATTTAGGGTCCATTTGGGTAATTCAGGATAATCTTATCTCAAGATCTTTACTTAATTACATCTTTAAAGACCTTTTTTCCAAATAAAGTAACAACATTCATAGAGTGCAAGGATTGGGACACAGATGTATCTTTTTCAGAGTCTCCCTTTAACCCACTATACTTAGAGACTTAGAGTGCACGTGCACTGAGAACATGAATGTGTGGGGTACTGAGACAACTATTGTAAGATTCGCGTGGCGAAGTAGAGAAATACAAGTGTAAGGTGAAGGAGAAAAATGACATAGATGTAGAGGAGCAGAAACAAAGGGACACTAGAGCCCAGAGTGTCAGGCAGAGGGACCAGCAATGCTTTGGTTCTGTTTAACTTTCCACTTTTTGGTTTCTGTTCCCCAGGAAGCTCACCTACCTTCAGGTTCTATGATTTAGTTGACATCTTCAACAAATTTTCCCACTCACTTAAACTACTTTGAGTGGGTTTCTCTAATTTTCAACCAAGAGCCTTCACTTAGGCAAAACAGCAAAGGGGTAGGGAAGTGAGTCTCAAAGTTGGCAAACCATCAGTGTTCTTAAGGCTGTGATTTATGCCACTAAAGCATCAACAGAAGATTCTGTTAGTGGGTACTCACAAAATGAGACAGATTAGAATTTATTTACTATCTTGAAATGTGAGTAATTCAATATCTGTTTTTACAATAACCCCACTATTCACACTAATCAAAGCACTTGAGGGACTGTGTTTCATTTTGAGCAACAATGAAGGAGGACATTGGCCCAGAGGCATTTGTCCTATGAAACATGACTGGGATATAAAGGGACTAGGAATCATGCCACATGAGAAATTGCTTATGCAACTAGAGGCATTTAGTTTGAAAATGGAGGACTTGGAAGGCCACGATGGATGGTTTCTAAACAGGAAGGACTGTCGTGCAAAAGAGAAATAAGACATATTCTTAAGTCACATTCTGCATTAATTCAGGAAAAAATTTCCAAACATTTTAGCTGTTCAAAAGTGGAGTGGCATGATGCCTGAGTTTAGATTTGGGAAGGCATGGGAAGTAAGCATCCTAAAAAGAAAAGACTGTGAACCCAGTGAAGGCAGGGACTGTGTCTTGTTCATTTGGGTATACTCAGTACCTAACATAAGGTTTAGTGCTTAGTGAATTCGCAGTCAAAATTTGATAAATGGAAGAATGAAAAACAGGAGTGTAAAGAGAGACAGAGTATCTTAGTCTGTTTGGGCTAATATAACAACAACAAAAACACCCATAGACTTGGGTGCTTAAACAATAGATATTTATTTCTCATAGCTCTGGAGGCTGGGAAGTCCAAGATCAAGGTGCTGGAAGATTCAATGTCTGGTGAGAGTCCACTTCCTGGTTCATAGATGCCATCTTCTCATTTGTCCTCACATGGAGAAAGAAGTGAGGAAGTTTTTAGGGTCTTTTTGTAAAGGCATTAATTCCATTCATGAGGGCTCCACGCTCATGACCTAATCACCTTCCAAAGACTCTACCTCCTAACCCATCACACTGAGGCTTAGTGAATTTTGAGTTTTAAATAATGACACAAAAGCATTTGGACTCTAGTACTGGATGACTATCTGGAGGTGACGTTGAAGAGTAAGAAAACCAAACTGAAGGGGGTTAATGATTAATAAATAGATAGCTTTTATTTATTAAGCCCTTGGTTTATATTACCCTCTTATTTTATCTTCAATAATCCTATACAGTAGTTGCCCTTATTTTACAGATGTGGGGAATGCATGAAGCACAGAGAGGTGAAATAGCAAATTCCACACAAGGAGTAAGTTCAGAAATGGGGTTGGTTATCTTGTAATAGAAAGAAAAATCATTGCTCCTGTATTGAGCAGCTATGGTGTTCTAGAGTTTTATACACATTGATCTCTAAAGCTCTTTAAAATGATGAGTCCATGATTTCTGGGTATCTGCCTTCCAAGTTCTTGCCCAAGGCTCTCCTTTGATGGGTCCCATTGGCCAGGGTTTTCTAAGGTGCCTAGGGGCCCTCTGGGTAACTGGCCTACTTATCACGCTGAAGTCTGAAGAAGGCTCAGTCTTTATAGTCTTGACTGCTAATCGACCTGATGATGATCTGTTCATGCCTTAGAAAGAACAAGGCTGTGGCCTTATCTCTCTTGTCCTGATCCTTAGGGGTCAGGCAGCTTAAAAATGGAAAAATCTTCACCTTTCCATTAGCCTTTTTGTTTAAAGGGAAACATACCTAAACTAACAAAAACAATTGTTAAATTTGATCTAGTTTTTATTATCATAATTAGCCTTCAGTGGGACATTCTTTTTCAGGTGCATGGCATTTTTTGTTGTTTTGTTTTTTAATTTTTTATTTTTTTGTATTTTTCTGAAGTTAGAAGTGGGGAGGCAGTCAGACTCCCGCACGCACCCACCACCCAGCCTGCCCACCAGGGGGCGATGCTCTGACCATCTGGATTGTTGCTGCGTTGAGGCCAGAGCCGTTCTAGCGCCTGAGGCAGAGGCCATGGAGCCATCCTCAGCACCTGGGCCAACTTTGCTCCAATGGAGCCTTGGCTGTGGGAGGGGAAGAGAGAGATAGAGAGAGAGAAAGGAGAAGGGAAGGGTGGAGAAGCAGATGGGTGCTTCTCCTGTGTGCCCTGACTAGGAATTGAACCCGGGACCTCCACATGCCCGGCCAATGCTCTACCACTGAGCCAACCAGCCAGGGCCCAGGTGCATGGCGTTTTTGTTTTTGTGTTTGTTTTCTCTGTTTTTGTTTGTTCACCGAACTATCTGGCACTGAGAACACACTGGGCTTCCATCATTGTGCAGCAGCTGCAGATGGACCCTGAGGGAGTAGCGGCCATGGTCACTCACTGGTTGCTGCTCTCAGCAGCCCTGCTAGGCCTCTGGGGGTGAGGAACTACCTGCTAGTCTTAGGTCTGAGGCCAAGGTGCTACATGACTTTAATCTATTTTTCCCCTGGGACAAGATACACTTAAATCCTTAGTTTTATATGTCTTCTTCTACTGTTCTGTATACTTCAAAAATAACATGTTTCTGCCTATATTTTATAGCTTGTCTCATATTTCTTAAATGACCCTTAAATCAAACAAGCCTGACTTGTGGGCTGTAGTCATAAAACAAGTTAATTTTTGTCTTCTAGTCTCTTAAAATGTTTCTGTGGGAAAACTGGGTGAACTCAGTCAGCTGCTAAGACTTTTATAGACCCTCTTGGGTCTCAATAGAGTCGTTTGAATGTTCTGTTCAAGGCAATAATAAAAACTTTAAAGTTAGGGCTTCTCTTCTTTTTTTAGTTTGGGCCTGCTGCAAGCAGGAAACCTGCAGCTGGGGAATGAAAGCACAATCACCTTTCTCTTTTCTTCCCTGTTGTCTTCTACATGGGTTCATTGCCAGCCTCTACACCTGTGCCCTGAGTTGGGTAACTGTTCTGTGGCCCCTCTGGGATTAGACCATGAGGAGGGAAGAGAGGAAAAGATGGTAAGAAAACTGTTACTTGTCTGATACTGCTTTGATTAAGCTGACGCTTCATCTTGTGGGGTACTTTCAAGAGTTTTACAGAAAACTTAACCTCATCACTGAACATCTGTACCTTGCAGTTCTTTTAATGGGATCAAATGCATCTCATTTTTGTCTGTTTCTTTGCTTTTCCTTGGCCCCCTAGGAACCCAACAATACCCCCAGCTTCTCTTTGCTGAAGTCTCTTTGTCCCACCAAATTTTCCTCGTAGAAAGGATCCATTTCTCATGAGTGGCTCACATCTGCTTCATAGAAAACTCTCATGCATTTTTACCTTGATAAATCCTGGAGGAAGGGGAGAGGATATTCCCAATCAAATAACGTTTCCTTTGTTCTGCTGTCTGCTGACTCAAATGCTTGTCTCTTACCCTTTAGAACTTCTAGGTTCGTGATGATGAACCTATGACACACGTGTCAGCACTGACACATGTAGCCATTTTCAGTGACACACAGCTGCATGCTGCCGCATACCAGAGAAGTATGGGGCCGCATGCCGAGAAGGACGTTTCGTCCTTGGCTCCTGCACGGCCAGGTGCAGTAGCCGAGGATAAAACATTTGCTGTAGTGTAGACACTCTGTACTGGAGGTCTGTAGGCCAAAATATTTTTGTTATTTAAACTATAAATATTGTGAAATTATGGTTTTTTTCTCGAAGTGACGCACCACCCGAGTTATGCTCGGTTTTTTTTTTGGCAAATTTTGACACACCAAGCTCAAAAGATTGCCCATCACTGTTCTAGGTGGATACAGACACAAGCCCACTGTCTCCCCCTAAATGGCAGGAGCCAAATATTAAACTCTTTTCATCAGGTGGTCCTTTCAAAGCCCCATTTTTCTTTTTTTTTTTTTTTTTTGATGGGAGGTTAGGAAGTAGGGCTCACAGCTCAGACAAATTTCTTTGAAGAAACCCTCCCTAATACCTACTGCTGACCCTTTTATACACTCAGCATGTGAAAGGCTTAAGTTGTCTAACCTGTTTTCTCTGTAAATTCTTAGTCTAGTTCCTCTATTGAAATTTGCTACCTATTGTACCTTAGCTGAAAAGTCTATTTTTCACCTAGGATTAAATTCCCACTAAATCAGTGCTGCCCTATAGAAATATAATGCAAGCCACATATGTAATTAACATTTTCTAGCAATGAGATTAAAACAGAAATAAGTGAAATTAATTTTAACAATAGATCTTATTTAACCCAAACTATATTCAAAATGTTTTAATTTCAATATGAAATCAATATTAAAAATTATGAGATATTTTACATCCTTGTTTTGCACTAAGACTTTAAAATCTGTAGTTGACACTTGCCCCACATTTCAATTCAGACTGGTTACACATCAAATCCTCAGTGGTCAAAAGTGTCTAGTGGCTACTGTATGTAAGAATGGCAATAGACAGTAAGCTCTATAGGCAAGATTGGTGGTCTTTAAAAAGATGACTAGATTCAATAGATATAAAATTACATTTCAATATAAGATTGGTGTTCTTCTTGGTCATTGCTATATACTATCATGCTTGCATATAAGAGGTATTTGATATTTGTGAAATTGAACTGAAATATAATAGAATGAAGAAATTATCAAGGGAATTGTTAACAGCTTCCTACAACACTTGCAGTCTAAATGATTCAATTTTACATACATTTCGTTTGCCTACATAGTTTGTGATACACTTATTCCAGAAGCATTTAAGCTCCAAGGAGGTGGAGGTATCTTTATCTTGCCCCCATAATCTACCACAGTTCTTAGTATTGTGATATGGAAATTCATACAGTCATGTATATAGTGTCCATGCTGGGGCCATTATTTTAGGTGCTGGGGATACTGTGTTGAGCAATGCAGACACGGTCTCTGTCCTGTGGAATTCAGAAACAATAAAAAAATAGGAGCTCTAAAATAGAATAGGATGTGATTGGGGAATAGAGGGACAAAGGAGTAGGGAGACGTAGCCAGTCCTTCGAAGAGCTAGGTGAAGGGCAATCTGATTGTGTCTTACTACAGTCCTACAAGCTCTCTCCTTTTCAGCCACATTGGCCATTTATTTTCTCTAATGCCCCAAATTCATTTCTCTTAACTTTATTCTTGCTTATTGCCATTTTCTTTTGTGCTCTTCTATAGCAGGTGTCTTCTCATGCCTCAATACCAATGCCACCTCCTCAAGGTGAACTTCCCAACCACCCTATCTACAGGGTTCATCACCTTACATATTCCCCTTTGTATCACCGCATTTTGTTTATGATCACAGTCTGAAATGATTTTATTTATTCATCGGTTGTCTTCCACACCATAGGGAAAGCGCTAAGAAATTAGGGACTCTGTCTTGACAACTACTCTCTTCTGGTGGCTAGAAAAGCACCTCTATGACAAATATGTGACCCATAATTAGTGATTGATAAGTATTATTGAATGAACAATAGAGTTAAAGCCTTTGGGAGATGTCTCAAGGAAGCATGTGAATGATGTCAGTCTAAATGAAGTCTGGTAAGAACCTCACTATTTTTTAAAAAATATTTTTTATTTTTTGTGACAGAGACAGAGAGACAGAGAGAGGGACAGACAGGAAGGGTGAGAGATGAGAAGCATCAATTCTTCGTTGCAACTCCTTAGTTGTTCATTGATTGCTTTCTCATATATGCCTTGACTGGGGGTCTACAGCAGACCAAGTGACCCCTTGCTCAAGCCAGGGACCTTGGGCTGGAGCCAGCGACTTTGGGATTCAAGCCAGCAACCTTTGGGTTCAAGCCAGATGAGCCCCCCCCCCTGCCGCTCAAGCCAGCGACCTTGGGGTTTCAAACCTGGACCCTCTGCCTCCCAGTCACACGCTCTATCCACTGCGCCACCTTCTCATCAGGCAGAACCTCACTATTTTTTATCCGTGTTCTCTGAGAAGGACGATGGGGTAAATACATATAGAAGTTATTCTCTTGGACAGTCTTGGACATCCAGCAACCTGGGTTCTGGCTCTGGCTCCTTTGAGAAGCTACAGTTACAGACCATCCAACTGGGTAAATGAACGAACTTTTGCGTATAACATAAGGGGGTTCATGGACTTCCGTAAGAGGTAAAGTAAAAGGACCCCAAGTTGAACATTCCTGTAGAAATGAGAAGCCTTACAACAACACAGGGAGACAAGTGTTAAATGAGATTATGCATGAAGTACCCTTAAAGAACTAGGATAGGTGCCTTTGGGGAGAAAGTTACCAAAGCATTCTTGAAAACCAAATTCTTTCCCACTAAGTTGCTCTGCCTGACCGTTGCTATGGACTCTTGCCTTCTCCAATCATCGCGCAGCTTACTGGGCTGTGAGCCCGTGGTTGTTGTGGCAACGGATGGCAACAGGTCCAGGACCCTGGCTCGCAAAGGAAGAGAGCCAGAGAGCCGGTAGCTTGAAGCCGCGGGGCAGGCATCCCCTATATAGCGGTATCTGTGAGTTGGGCGCGGGATCGGACAGAATCGAGCACAGAACTGATATGGGGTGGGGGTGCACCTGGGTCCGACTTAGGTCCTCGCAGTGATTCTGGGGTCACAGTGTGAGGGGCAGGGGGCATGGCTGGGACGTCTCCTCCTTGTGTTACCACTCTGCTCCCCAAGTTTTCTAGACCCAAGTTTCCTCCTCCCCAGCCTCCCCTGGGTTCTCATTAAAACAGTAGAACTTCCGATTTTTGTTCTGAGACTGGCTAGACAGACAGGTAGCTAGTGCCAGGCGTTGGACTGAATGGTAGGAAATGAGAGTTTCCCCTTGCTCCTAACTTCTAGCCTTGGACAAATGGGGTGCCACATCCCTCTTCCTTCTGTTCCCTCCCCTCTTTCTTCTCAAGATGACTGTGATGGTCAAATGCAATACTCGTGCACCCTCAGATGTACTTTACCTACGTGGTCTCATTTCACAGCCACAGGGGTCCTATGAAGTGACTACAATGATTAATCCGCCTTCACAGTTCAACAACCTGGGCAAAGAAAGTGCCCCATGGTCAGCGTTACTGAGTGGCTGTATGATTCTTTTTTTATTATTATTAATTTATTGTGTATACATAGATTCTAGTGTCCCCCCGAATACATCTTCCCCTACCCCATGCTCCCCAGTACATCCCCCCCTTGTCCCCCTCCCCATAAGGCCCTCCTCCCTTCCCTCCAGGATTTGCTTTTCTGCTCTCCTCCCATCTTATCACCCTATTATCCCCTTTCCCTCTGCCTGCTTTCCTTCTGAATCTTTTGATCCCGCCTCTGTCTCTATTTCACTACCCAGTTCATACTGTTCGTCGGATTCCTCATATGAGTGAGGTCATATGATATTTACTTTCTCTGCCTGGCTTATTTCACTTAACATAATAGTTTCCAGATCCATGCATGTTATCGCAAAAACTAATATTTCCTTCTTTTTCATGGCCCCATAGTATTCCATTGTGTATATGTACCACTGCTTTTTAATCCATTCGTCCACTGACGGACACTTGGGCTGTTTCCAGATCTTGGCTATTGTAAACACCACTGCTATAAACATGGGGGTGCATTTCTCCTTTTGATTTGTTGATGTGGTGTTCTTGGGATATATTCCTAATAGTGGGATGGCTGGGTCAAAAGGCAGTTTAAATTTTAATTTTTTGAGGAATCTCCATACTGTTTTCCACAGTGGCTGTACCAGTCTGCATTCCCACCAGCAGTACAGGAGGGTTCCCTTTTCTCCACATCCTCGCCAGCACTTATTCTGTGTTGTTTTGCTGATGAGCGCCATTCTGCCTAGTGTGAGGTGATATCTCATTGTAGTTTTAATTTGCATTTCTCTAATGATTAGTATGTTGAGCATTTTTTCATATGCCTATTGGCCATCTGTATGTTCTCTTTGGAAAATTGTTCATTTCTTTTTCCCATTTTTTGATTTGACTGTTTATCTTCCTGGTGTTGAGTTTTACAAGTTCTTTATAAATTTTGGTTATTAACCCCATATCAGACATATTGTCAAATATGTTCTCCCATTGTGTAGTTCGCCTTTTTATTTTGTTCATATTGTCTTTAGCTGTGCAAAAGCTTTTTAGTTTAATATAGTCCCATTTGTTTATCCTGTCTTTTATTTCCCTTGTGCGTGGAGATAAATCAGCAAACATATTGCTGAGAGTGATGTCGGAGAGCTTACTGCCTATGGTTTCCTCTAGGATGCTTATGGTTTCATGACTTACATTTAAGTCTTTTATCCATTTTGAGTTTATTTTTGTGAACAGTGTGAGTTGGTGGTCTAGTTTCATTATTTTCAGGTAGCTGTCCAATTTTCCCAACACCATTTGTTAAAGAGGCTGTCTTTACTCCATTGTATGCTATCACCACCCTCGTCAAATATCAATTGTTCACAAAGATGCGGGTTTATTTCTGGGTTCTCTGTTCTGTTCCATTGATCTATGTGCCTGTTCTTATGCCAGTACCAAGCTGTTTTGAGTACAATGGCCTTGTAGTATAACTTGACGTCCGGAAGTGTAATACCACCCACTTTATCTTCTTTTTCAAGATTGCTGAGGCTATTCGTGTTCTTTTTTGGTTCCATATGAATTTTTGGAATATTTGTTCTAAATCTTTGAAGTATGTCCTTGGTATTTTAATAGGAGTTGCGTTGAATTTATAAATTGCTTTGGGTAATATGAACAATTTAATGATGTTTGTTCTTCCTAGCCATGAACACGGTATATGCTTCCACTTGTTTGTATCTTCCTTGATTTTTTTTATCAATGTTTATAATTTTCCGAGTACAAGTCTTTAACCCCCTTGGTTAAAGTTACTCCTAGGTATTTTATTTTCTTTTGTTGCAGTAGTGAAGGGGATTGTTTTCTTAATTTCTCTTTCAGACAGATCATTATTGGTGAATAAAAATGCCTCTGATTTCTGAGTATTAATTTTATATCCTGACATCTTGCTGAATTCATTTATCAGATCCAGTAGTTTTTTGACTGTGAGTTTAGGGTTTTCTAGGTACAGTATCATATCATCAGCAAATAATGATAGTTTTACTACTTCTTTTTCAATTTGGATGCCTTTTATGTCTTCTTCTTGTCTAATTGCTGTGGCTAGGAACTATATTGAATAAGAGTGCTGAAAGGGGGAAACCCTGCCTTGTTCCTGATCTTAAGGCGATTGCTTTTAACTTTTGCCCATTGAGTATGATGTTGAATGTGGGCCTGTCATAGATGGCCTTTATCATGTTGAGGTATGTTCCCTGTATTTCCCACTTTGCTGGGAATTTTGATCATAAATGGTTGCTGGATTTTATTGAATGCTTTCTTTGCTCTATTGATATTATCATGTGGTTTTTTCCCTTCCTTTGGTTTATTTGATGAATCACATTGATTGATTTGCGAATCTTGTACCAGCCTTGTCTCCCCAAAATAAATCCCACTTGATCATGATATATGAATTTTTTCATGTATTGCTGGATCCAGTTTGCTAATATTTTGTTAAGGATTTTAGCATCTAAATTCATCAGGGATATTGGCTATAGTTTTCTTTCTTTGTGTTGTCTTTGCCTGGTTTTGGAATCAAAATTATGCTTGCCTCGTAAAAGGAGCTTGGAAGTTTTCCCTCCTCTTGAATTTTTTGAAATAGCTCGAGAAGAATAGGAGTTAGTTCTTCTTTGAATGTTTGGTAGATGGCTGTATGATTCTTAACCACCACGTGTGCGGGCTACTCATGTTCTGGTCTCTGTGTGTGCTCACCTGCTTACCTTACTCCTGCCTCTACTGGACCTTGTCCTTTCCATTTCAGAATACTTCAAACTGTATTTATTTAACTACAGGTTCTTTCCTACTCTCCTTTGCTTGACTCCTTAAAGTCATTGCGGTCCTACTTCATGTCTAGTACTAATCTATATGTTTTGCAAGAAAAATATATTAAGACAGGATCTGTGACCTTGCTGATCTTATATAGTAGAGTCACATTTTACTGTGTTAGGTTAAGAAGTCAGTGGAAAGGTCAAAGTGAATGCAGTAAAAAATGTCACGGGCAAGTCTCTTAAATCCCCTAGGAGCAATCCAAATTAGAAATCGATACATTGACAAGCTTTAACTCTGAGAATATTTAAACACATTTCATAAAATTGTAATTTATGGACTTCCTATTTGTTGTCATAAGTTAATAGAAGGATAAATTTATGAGTTCCATTTTGTCTTTGTTCTTCTAAATTGTGCTGTGGCAGTAATCTCATAGTTGAGTTTCTTCTTTGAGAATGTTGAGGAGGCTGCCATTTGAGTGGCTACCTGGACATCATTCATTACTTGGTGGGCTAGTAAATCCTTAGGATCGTCTGTGGTCTCTCCAGTCTGCACAGTAGTGTCTGTCTGTTCTAGCACTGATGAAAATGACTCTAACCTTTTCATCATCTTTCTCATTCTACATATAGCCCACTTATTGGAAAGGCAAAGACAATCACCCAACTATTTTAAAGGTTATAATTTTTTGTCTTTTGATTTAATTACATATGAATATAGTTGAAATTCCATCATCCCAATTGATGTAACTCTTTGGGATCTTATTGTAGAGATTGTACTTGTCCTGCATAGGTATCAACACTTCGTATTATTAGTCTTTTAAAACTTTGTCTTTCTTATGGGAAAGTAATGATTATCCCTTTGTTATCATTTATATTTGCCAGATTACTAGTGAGTTCCAGCAGTTTACATTCATTGACTATAGATAATTGATTTCTGTGGATTGTCTGTCTATCTTTATCTTTGCTCAATTTAAATTTGACTGATTTTTTTCTGTATTTATTTATAGGAGTACTATACATACCCTGGATAGTGATAATGTTATGCTATGTTGAAATGTTATTTAAGTTAATATTTTCTCCCAATATGTTCTTAGCTATTTTTAAAGTCAGGTTTATGTTATATAATTTACATATTATAAAATTCATCCATTTGAAGTATAACATGAATTTTGGAAAATATAGTCATGTAACCACATAACAGTAAAGAATGATTGCATTAGCTCAAACGGTTCCCAGGACCTGACCTGTGGTGGCTCAGTGAATAAACCGTCCACCTGGAATGCTGAGGTCGCTGGTTTGAAACCCTAGGCTTGCCTGGTCAAGGCATATATGACAAGCAATCAATGAACAACTAAAGTGAAGCAACTGTGAGTTGATACTTCTCGCTTCTCCACCCCTGTCCTCTTTCTGTAAAATCAATAAATAAAATCTTAAAAAAAAAAAAAGTTCCCTAATACTAGTTGGAGTCAATCTCCTTTCTCCACTCTTAGCCCCTGACTACCAATGATCTGATTTCTCTTTCTGAGTTTTCTAGAGTGTCATATAAATGGAATCATAAACTACCAGCACTTTTTGTCTGGCTTATTTTATTCAACACATTGCTTTTGTGATTTATCCATTTTGTTGCATGTAACAGTATTTCATTACTTATTATTGCTGAGTACTATTCAATTGAATGGATGTAAAGCCAGTTGATGGACATTTGTGCTACTTCTAGTATTTAGTGATTATGGATAAGTCTGCTATAATAAAGCACATACAGGTCTTTGTACAGGATATATATATATATTTTGATAAATACTTGGGAGTGGGATTGCTAGCTAGGTACTATGGTGAGTGTATGTTTAATTTTATAGGAAATTGTCAAAGTTTTCCAAAGTGACTACACCATTATGTTTTTCCACTAGCACTGTAATGAGAGTTTTACTTGTTCCACAACCTTACCAGCAGGTAACAATTTTGTTAATTTTTTTTGTTCTTGTAGACATGTAGTGGTATTTCATTCTGTTTTCAATTTGTATTTCTCTGATGACTAATGATATTGAACTATGCTTATTTGTTATTCTATCTCTCCTTTTGTGAGTATATGTTCATATTTTTTGCCCATGTCTTATTCAGTTGTCTTCTTATTGAGTTGTCTTTTAAAGTAAAAATTTTTTAAATTTTGATCAAGTCTAATTTATCAATTTTTTATTTTATGGATTATGCTAAAACTTTTTGCCCAGATCAGATAACACAGATTTTCTTCTTAAAGTTTTATAGATTTAGGTTTTACATTTCATCTTACATTTTGTCTATGATTAAACTTAGAATTGTTTTGGGGAAGGCACAACAATACCTCTGCCTTGTGTATGAGAATGATTCATACAATCACAAAGCAAAGGGGAAGTTATGTTATTAATTAGTGGTATTGTTTCACAAGCTTTGAAATAGTTTTGAAACTGTTTCTCCATGTTAGCAGCAAAAACATTTAGAACATGAAAACTCTCATCAAGTGGAAGGAAACCCACGTAGCTGGTGAATAGTGAAACCATGTTTGAACTGGTACACTTCAGGATCTATGCAGGATAGAGATTCTTGACCCTAGGTACATAGACCTTTAGATTTTATGTTAATGTCCATCTTTTGGGGGACAATGTTTATAGCTTTTATCTGATTCCAGTGGGACTTGGACCTCCAAGGTTAAAGATCATCGATTTAGGATGAACACATTTCAGAACGCAGGGAACTGTAATACACTTGGTCATTAAAAGTAAAGAAGCAGCTGTTTCCTGACAGCGGTATCTTCCTCTCAACTGATTTTTTCTAAGATCTATTTTCTCCTTAACACAAGAGGCACTTAGTGTTTTGCCGCTCTTCATATAAAATACCTTGCAAAGGGGATTAAGGCTTGAAATCAGGCAAAAACAATTAATTGTAAGATCATGGTTAGAAGAACTGAGGTTGGGCAGAGAATGAGAAGTGAGGAATTGACATATCTCAAAATGTCTCTATTGCAACTTAGTTTGAAAAATTGCAGTCTTTTCATTTCTTTGAAGATTTAAAGTGCTATAGTTCTCTGATTGTTTTTAAGGGTCAACACCCTTGTGATAGGGAAGAAGAGTGAGTTTTAAAAAAGTGTTCTATGTTTGATTGAAAGGCTTGTCAGAGTATATGATACTATTAAAGTGGTGCTTTTTATCTTGAAATGAATACCAAAAAGTCGATGTGGTTGACTTTAAAGAAAAATTGATGTGAAATGATTAAAAAATTCTCTCTCTCTCTCTCTCTCTCTCTCTCTCTCTCACACACACACACACACACACACACACACACACACACACACACACACACAGGAAATCTCTTGTAACTTCACTGGCAGTTCATGAATCTCTTGCATTTTATTTCTAAATCTCTGTGCTTTACTTCATTTTATTAAAATGTCCTGAATGTAAGGTTGCACTAATAACATTATGATATGACTGCATCTCTTATGTTTTTCTTTCTTTAAACTACTATTGTAAGCCCAAGTGAGAGAACATTGCCTAATTCTATGTTCTGTGCCTCTATGTTGTTGATGCTAGTTTTTATAATAAACAATCCACCCACATATGCAGCAGTGGCTTTGAAAAATCCCTAATTATAATAAATTTCAAGGTTAAGCTATTTTTATTCATGCCTGAAAACAATTACCAATTCTTTAGGCTTTTAAAATAATAACAGTGTGGTAAGCATATTTCAAAACCAGGAAGGCAGAAATGTGTGTTTCTGAGAGCCAAAAAATTAGTCTTGCAATACTCTGGAATGTCGTTGGTAATTAATTATGGGTGATGTATATTATATTAAATCTCAAAGATTTTAGCAGGAGGAGGGAAAAAAATGGGCCTTTTGTATTTCATTTCTGATATAATCCCTGTCACTCTCAGAGGGAATTAAAGTTTAATAAAAAGGAATAACAGAGAGATATAATCTAAAAATATTAATTAATAACTCCAGCTTCACCAGAGTGAGATTCTGTAATAAATGGCAGACTGTCAGTTGCTAAATCATGAAATATTGCAGAGAGGGGAAAGGCAACATACTCTTTCACAAGATGGTTCTTTATATTAAAACTGTTAGTGGCAGGGAAGTTCTGTACTTGTTAATCATTTGCGTTTTTACATCGATGTTTGTAATTACAATTAAACAGATGGTTCCTAAAAAGATAGTGTGTTCTTAGCAATTAAAACCAGGGCAAGCAGCTTTTCCTCTTCCCCAACATACAATTAAAGTGAATAGACTCACAGACCCTGGGGGTTCTTCAGAGGAAGGTTCTGTGCAGATTCAAGTAGATTAGTATTCTGTTCCCCATCCCTGTCATCTTGACCCCTGCGAACTGGGAGCCTTGCAGCTGGCAGAGGACTTCCAAACACAGGTTTTAGGAAGTAGTTACCCCTTCTCTGTTTTCTCCCCAAATCCTGTTCTTTCCATAGGGGGATTAATAGAATACTTTTTTTTTTTTTAATGTGACCTTTGTGACAGTCTTTAACCATTGGATGTGTTGTATCTAATATGATTTTCTAAATTTGGGAGCTCAGCTAGCCTATGAAATTCCTCAAGGATACAGGTGTATTAATATATATGTATTTTTAATTCTTAAGACAACCAGTGTTGAGATGTTTGCTAGTAAAAAGTTATTTCATTTCACAGTTTTTATCTGAAAAGTACAGACTTTACTTTGGACTTTAAGGAAACCAAATTCTCACCTTATTTACAATTCCAATTACAACAAATTAAGTTTAGGAGATTTTTCAACAAGGATGTAGCAGCACCCCATAAAATAGTTTAACAGCTGATATATGACTTTGTGTCCAGTGGTGCCTCCCTTGAACCTGACCCTGGCAGTGTTAATGGGTCTCACCCAGAGCAGTGGAGTTGGAGCCTGTGGTGGTCTGTTCACAGATGAAACCTTGGAAATAAGTGTTTTGTTTGCATGAACATAAATAGGCCAAAGTACACTTTCAATGATTTTTAGGTACAGGCTTTTGTGCCCACAAGTAAGCAGTTATTTGCTGGTGTAATTAACCATCTGCACCTTATTATGAGGGTGCAGCTGGCTAATTATGCCCAGCGCCATAGGGCAGGTTAAACTTCTCATCTGCATAAGAAGTGGATTTGCAGCAAAGGACATTGACCTTTACAAATGAATCCCTAAATTTAATCAGTTTGAGGTCACTACAGATTTTTTTTTTCAGAAGTGAAATTTATATACAGGCAATGGTATTTCTATTTGTAAAGTAATTGATACAGCACCATGACTCAGACTTACATTATTATGAGTCACGGACAAATGAGATCCCTGATGAGTTCAAATTATTTGGGTTCCTCAATTTGGAAAATGGTACATCAATATGGATGTCCATGGATTCATGAACTTATGTGAACAACAAATTGGAATATCACTGAGAATTCAAATTGGGTACAATTGTGTATTAACCATTTCAAAAACATTTTCAGCAATAGGTTTACATTATTCTTGTTACTTATTAGATAGCTTGTCTGAGAAAATAGCAAATACTGGAGAGCAGAATCTTAAATTTCAGTGTAGGTAATTCATAGTCATTGCTAACTGACTAAGTGTGAAGGAGGTCTACTAGGGTGAATCTTCCCATATTTGCCTAAAATTATCTTTAATTCACCCTACCTCTTGAAAGATATTTTTGCTGGTTATAGAATTAAAAGACGGCAGTTGTTTTATTTCCCAGCACATTTGAATGCATCATTCTACCATCTCCTGGCTTCTCTTATATTGAGAAATTAGCTCTCAATTTAATCTTGGCTCCTTTTAAGATTTTTTTAGTCTTTTAATCATTTTTATTTTCTTCACCCTCTCTAGGATGAATCTAGGAATGGATTTACCTGCCATCTATTTTTGGGGCTTAAATCTATATGTTGTCCTTTTCAACATTTTAGTAAAATTTTCAGCTATTATTTTTTAGGTATTGCTTCTGACTCATCTCTTTTCTCTCACTCAAGGCTCTAATGATGTCAGGTCTCTGTCTTCCATGTCTCTTAACTTCACCTGTGTGTTTTCTGTTTCCTTTGTCATCTCATGTACTGACCTGCATAAGTATTCTGACTTATTTTCTAGTTTATTTATATTAGGTTTGGCTGTTTAAAATATACTTTCTACTTGCCCAAGAAATTAATATTTTTTTAATTTATTGATATAAGAGAGAGAGGAACATCAATCTGTTCCTATATGTGCCCTAACTGAGGATCGAACCAGCAACCTCTGCATTTTGGGATGATGCTCTAGTCAACTGAGCCATCCAGCTAGGGCCCAAGAAATTTCTAAATTTAGTTGCTGTATCTTACATTGCTGTATTTTCTATTTGGATCTTTTCAAAATCTCCTCTACAGCTCCCCCTACAATATTTTGTTTTAAAAAAAATTCAGACCTAAAGAAAGCTTGAATTATAATACCTAAATACCCTTTACTTAGAGTCATCAACTGGCGTTCTTTCACATTTGTGCTTTATTTTTCTCTCTCCTTTTTTTTCCCTTGAACCTTTTGAAAGTAAGCTTATGACTCAAAGAAGGGAGATACCATGACACTGCTCCTTTACATACATTAGCAGGTGTTTGCTAAGAATAAGAACATTTCTTTACATAACCAAATACTAGTATTGCAGTTTATAATTTTCAAGTTGATACAGTATGATTTAATGTGGACTCCATATTCCTATTTCCTCAGTTTTTCAATTATGTCACATAGAGATTTTAAAGTGATTTATAAACCCAGCGTCTAGTCGAGGATCACATGCTGCATTGTTAAACTTTTTAGTCTCCTTTTGTGTACAACAGTTACCTTGACATTTTAGGGGGTTTGTTCATTTTTATTTTTTAGGACATTGAAGTTTTTGGAGTCTAATTATTTTACAGAATTGCAACATCTTTTTTTAAATTAAATATATTGGGGTGACATTGTTTATATCATTACATTGGTTTCAAGTGTATGGTTCTAGGATTCTGTATATTGCATTGTGTGCCCACCACCCAAAGTCAAATCTTCTGTCACTTTCTATTTAACATCCTATACCCTTCACTACTCCCCTACCCTCCTTTCCCTCTGTTATCCACCATGCTGTTGTCTGTGTCTATGAGTTTCTGTTCTTTTTCTTTTTAGTTCATTTATTTTTTTTTTATTAATTTGTGTTTACAAGGATTCTAGTGTCCCCTTAATACATCCTCCCTTCCCCCGTGTTCTCCAGTACATCCCCTCTGTCCCCCTCCCTGTAACACCCTCCTCCCTTCTTTTCAGGATTTGCTTTTCTGCTCTCATCCCATCCTCTCACCCTATCATCCCCTTTCCCTCTGTCCGCTTTCCTTCTGGATCCTTTGATCCTACCTGTCTCTATTCCACTGCCCAGTTCATATTGTTCATTGGATTCCTCAGATGAGTGAGGTCATATGATATTTTTCTCTCTCTGCCTGGCTTATTTCACTTAACATAGTAGTTTCCAGGTCCATCCATGTTGTCACAAAAAATACTATTTCCTTCTTTTTCATGGCCCCATAGTATTCCTTTGTGTATATGTACCACTGCTTTTTAATCCATTCGTCCACTGACGGACACTTGGGCTGTTTCCAGATCTTGGCTATTGTAAACAACGCTGCCATAAACATGAGGGTGCATTTCTTCTTTTGATTTGTTGGTGTGGTGTTTTGGGGATATATTCCCAAAAGTGGGATGGCTGGCTGAAAAGGCAGTGCGAATTTTAATTTTTTGAGGAATCTCCATACTGTTTTCCACAGTGGCTGCACCAGTCTGTATTCCCACCAGCAGTGCAGGAGGGTTCCCTTTTCTCCACATCCCCTCCAGCACTTACTCTGTGCTGTTTTGTTGATGAGCACCATTCTGACTGGCGTGAGGTGGTATCTCATTGTGGTTTTAATTTGCATTTCTCTAATGATTAGTGATGTTGAGAATTTTTTCATCTGTCTATTGGCCATTTGTATGTCCTCTTTGGAAAAGTGTCTATTTCTTTTTCCCATTTTTTGATTTGACTGTTTATCTTCCCGGTGTTGAGTTTTACAAGTTCTTTATAAATGTTGGTTATTAACCCCTTATCAGATGTATTGTCGAATATGTTCTCCCATTGTGTGGTTTGCCTTTTTATTTTGTTCATATTGTCTTTAGCTGTGCAAAAGCTTTTAAGTTTGATGCAGTCCCATTTGTTTATCCTGTCCTTTATTTCCCCCTTGTGTGTGGAGATAAATCAGCAAACATAATGCTGAGAGTGATGTTGGAGAACTTATTGCCTATGGTTTCCTCTAGGATGCTTATGGTTTTATGACTTACATTTAAGTCTTTTATCCATTTTGAGTTTATTTTTGTGAATGGTGTAAGTTGGTGGTCTAGTTTCATTATTTTCAGGTAGCTGTCCAATTTTCCCAACACCATTTTTTAAAGAGACTGTCTTTACTCCATTGTATGCTATCACCACCCTTGTCAAATATCAATTGTTCATAAAGGAGCAGGTTTATTTCTGGGTTCTCTGTTCTGTTCCTTGATCTATATGCCTGTTCTTATGCCAGTACCAAGCTGTTTTGAGTACAATGGCCTTGTAGTATAACTTGAAGTCCGGAAGTGTAATACCACTCACTTTGTTCTTCTTTTTCAGGATTGCTGTAGCTGTTCATGTTCTTTTTTGGTTGCATATGAATTTTTGAAATATTTGTTCTATATCTTTGAAGTATGTCCTTGGTATTTTAATAGGAGTTGCATTGAATTTATAAATTGCTTTGGGTAATATGGACATTTTAGTGACGTTTGTTCTTCCTAGCCATGAACACGGTATATGCTTCCACATGTTTGTATCTTCCTTGATTTCTTTTTTCAATGTTTTATACTTTTCTGAGTACAAGTTTTAACCTCCTTGGTTAAATTTACTCCTAGGTATTTTATTTTCTTTTGTTGCAATAGTGAAGGGGATTGTTTTCTTAATTTCTCTTTCAGACAGATAATTTTTGATGTATAAAAATGCTTCTGATTTCTGAGTATTAATTTTATATCCTGACACCTTGCTGAATTCATTTATCAGGTCCAGTAGTGTTTTGACTGTGAGTTTAGGGTTTTCTAGGTACAGTATCATATCATCTGTGAATAATGATAGTTTTAATTCTTCTTTTTCAATTTAGATGCCTTTTATTTCTTCTCCTTGTCTGATTACTGTGGCTGGGACTTCCAGAACTATATTGAATAAGAGTGCTAAAAGGGGTTACCCCTGCCTTGTTCCTGATCTTAAGGCGATTGCTTTTAACTTTTGCCCATTGAGTATGATGTTGAATGTGGGCCTGTCATAGATGGCCTTTATCATGTTGAGGTATGTTCCCTGTATTCCCACTTTGCTGGGAGTTTTGATCATAAATGAGTGCTGAATTTTATTGAATGCTTTTTTTGATCTATTGATATTATCATGTGGTTTTTTTCCTTCCTTTGGTTTATGTGATGAATCACATTGAATGATTTGTGAATCTGTTCCAGCCTTGCCTCCCCCAAATAAATTCTAGTTGATCATGATGTATGATTTTTTTCATGTATTGCTGGATCCGGTTTGCTAATATTAAGTTGAGAATTTTAGCATCTAAATTCATCAGGGATATTGGCCTATAGTTTTCTTTCTTTGTGTTGTCTTTGCCTGGTTTTGGAATCAGAATTATGCTCAACTCATAGAAGGAGCTTGGAAGTTTTTCCCTCCTCTTGAATTTTTGAAATAGCTCAAGAAGGATAGGAGTTAGTTCTTCTTTGAATATTTGGTAGAATTAACCAGTGAAGCTATCTGGCGCAGGGCTTTTGTTTGTTGGGAGTTTTTTCATAAGTGTTTCGATATAGTTTGTTGCAATCGGTCTGCTTAGGTTTTCTGATTCTTCCAGATTGTCTAATTTTTTGGCATAGAGTTCTTCATAGCATTTTCTTACAATCTTTTGTATTTCGTTTTTTCTTTCTTTCTTTTTCTCTTTCGTTCTTTCTTTATTTATTTATTTTCAGGGACAGGGAGAGAGTCAGAGAGAAGGATAGATAGGGACAGACAGATAGGAATGGAGAGAGATGAGAAGCATCAATCATCAGTTTTTTGTTTTGACACCTTAGTTGTTCATTGATTGCTTTCTTATATGTATGTGCCTTGACCACAGGCCTTCAGCAGATCAAGCAACCCCTTGCTCAAGCCAGCAACCTTTTGTCCAAGCTTGAGAGCTTTTCCTCAAGCCAGGTGGGCCCGCGCTCAAGCTGGCAACCTCTGGGTCTCAAACCTGGGTCTTCTGCATCCCAGTTCGACGCTCTATCCATTGCGTCACTGCCTGGTCAGGCAATCTTTTGTATTTCTGCTGTGTCTGTTGTTACTTCTCCAGCCTCATTTCTAATTTTATTTATTTGAGGGCCTTTCTCTTTTTTTCTTGGTAAGTCTGGCTAAGGGTTTATCGATCTTATTTACTTTTTCAAAGAACCAGCTTTGGTTTCATTGATTGTCTGTATTGTTATTTTAGTCTCTATGTCATTTATTTCTGCTTTAATCTTTATTATTTCCTTCCTTTTACTTCCTATAGGCTTTACTTGCTGTTTTTTTTTTTCTAGTTCTTTTAGTTGCAGGAATAAGTTGTTTATTTGAGCTTTTTCTAGCTTCTTAAGGTATGCCTGTAATGCTATGAACTTCTCTCCCAGGAATGCTTTTGCTTTGTCCCACAGATTTTGAGTTGTTGTATGCTCATTTTCATTTGTTTCAAGGCAATTTTTTATTTCTTCCTTGATCTCATTGTTGACCCATTCATTGTTTAATAACATGCTGTTTAGTTTCCAAGTGTTTGAGTGTTTTTCAGTTTTCTTATTGTAGTTGATTTCTTGTTTCATGCTATTATGGTCAGAGAAGATGCTTGATATGGTTTCAATCTTCTTAAATTTGTTGAAACTCATTTTATGCCCTAATATGTGTTCTATCCTAGAGAATATACCATGCACACTTGAGAAGAATGTATATTCTGCTGCTTTAGGGTGAATGGTTCTGAAGATATCTATAAAATCCAGTTGATCTAGTGTGTCCCTTAATTCTGCTGTTTCTTTGTTAATTTTCTTTTTTTGAGGATCTATCCATTGATGTTAGTGGGGTATTGAAATCCCCTACTATTATAATATTGCTGTTGATCTCTCCCTTTATGTCCATCAAAATCTGCTTTATATATTTAGGTGCTCCTATATTAGATGCATAGATATTTATAATGGTTATCTCTTCCTGTTGGATTGTTCCCTTTATCATTATGTGACCTTCTTTATCCCTTAGTATTGTCTTTGTTTTAAAGTCTATTTTGTCAGATATAAGCATTGCTACCCCAGCTTTTCTTTTTATCTCCATTTGCATGAAATATTTTTTTCCATCCTCTTACTTTCAGTCTATGTGTATCTTTTGTTTTGAGGTGGGTTTCCTGTAGACAGCATATATATGGGTCATGTTTTCTTATCCATTCAGCTACCCTATGTCTTTTGATTGGAGCATTTAATCCATTTACATTTAAGGTTATTATTGATATGTAGTTGCTTATTGCCATTTTTTTCTTTAAATCTATATTTCTCTCTCTCTATATATATATATGTGTGTGTGTGTGTGTGTGTGTGTGTGTGTGCGTGTGTGTGTATTTTCCCCCCCACTTGGTTCTGTCTACAGTGGGCCCCTTAACATTTCTTGCAGCATTGGTTTGGTTTTGATAAATTCATTGAGTTTTTTTTTTTTGTCTTGGAAGCTTTTTATTTCTCCTTCAATTTTAAATGATAGTCTTGTGGGATAAAGAAGTCTTGTTTGTAGGTTCTTGTTCTGCATTACTTTTGAATATTTCTTCTGGCCTCAAGTGTTTCTGTTGAGAAGTTGGATGTCATCTTTATGGGTATTCCTTTGTAGGTGATTGACTGTTTTTCTCTTACAGCTTTTAATATTCTTTATCTTTTAGCTTTGGTATTTTGATTATGACATGTCTTGGTATGGGTCTCTTTGGGTTCTTTTTTAATGGGGTTCTCTCTGCTTCTTGAACTGTGTGATTCTTTCCTGCATCAATTTAGGGAAATTTTCAGCCACAATTTCTTCAAAGAGCTTCTCTAGTCCTTGTTCTTTCTCTTCTCCTTCAGGAACCCCTATTATGAGGATATTGTTTCTCTTTATGTTGTCACAGCTCTCAGGGTTTCCTCGGATTTTTTTATTCTCTTTTCTTTTTGCTTTTCTGCTTTCATGTTTTCACTTATCTTGTCCTCTAAGTCGCTGATTTGATCCTCTGCTTCATCCAGCCTGCTTTTAATTCCTTCTAGTGTAGTCTTCATTTCTGATATTGTGTTTGTCACTTCTGTCTGGTTCTTCTTTATGATTTCCATGTCCTTTTTGATGCTTACAATTTCTTTAGTGAGGTGTTAAGTCCATCCATTGTAGCTTTGAGAGCCTTAAGCATCCTAAAAATCATTATATTCTGCATCTGATAATTTGATTATTTTCGATTCTTCCAGGAGTTTTTCTGAGGACTTACCTTGTTGAAGCATATGACTTATGCTTCTCTGCCTACCCATTTTTCTCTGTATGACTTGTAGGGTTCTTCTAGTTGTGATCTTACCTAGTAGAGCTGCTGTGAAGTCTTGATTTTTTTGTTTTCTTCTCAGTTTTCTTAACTCTGTGGTAATCTTGTTTACTGATCTCAGCAGGAGACTTATTTGAAACTGTATCCAGGAATGGGGTGGGTGTAACCTGAGACTCTGAAGTCTTGATCTGCCCTCTTCTCTTAGAGGATAGGGTGCTTTCTATGATTCAGTAGGGGGAGGTGTATCTCAGATCTCCATGGAAACCTGAGTTACTGCCCTTCCTACCCACTTCCTGTTTTCAGCTGTGTCTTATTGTGCTGATTAGAGCTGGAGAGCTTTCTGGAGGTGGGTCACCTGGAATCACTTTAGGCTTGTACTGTGTGAAGGGATTAATCCCTCCCCCAGCTATGGTTGCCTCCTATGGATGAGTCAGCTTCTCAGGTCATCCCATGCATTCCTCTGCCCCTGACCGTCTGTCTCTCTCTCCCCACTTTCCTTTTGGAAGACAAGTCAGCCCTCTCAGCACACCTCATTCCCAGGTCTCCAGGCAAGTGGCTGTGAGCAATATTTTCCATTCTTCTCCTTGTAATGAGAACCCTTCTGGGTCTCAGTCTCACCCCCCCCCCCCCCGTTGGGCAGATAAAATATATTATGCTCACTTTGTTAAAGATGGCGCCTGTCCGCGTAAAAGCCCATTGCCCAGGTGATGATATTAGTTTCCCTTCCTGCTTGGGAATGGGCGTGATTATGTTAATATGTGTTGTGGAAGGGCTTTTGCACCAAAAGGTTTTAAAGAGAAGAGAGATTACGTTCAAGAAAGAGAGATCACATTTTTCCGGAAGAAGAGTGATTATGTTCTAGAAGAAGCTCACGCTGTAGAAGAGCAGGTTAAGGCCCACGGAGGAGGCCAGGAAAAGCAGCCAAGATGGTGGAGTGCTGAGGGAGAAGCCAGTTTGTGCCGAGAGAAGGAGATGGGAAACAGAGGTGAATAAGGCTGGTGCAGGTAGAAACCTTTGATTCTAGGAAACTCGGATAAGTCAGTAACTTTGTGAGCACTGAATTAGTGGGTTTTGGAGCCCAGTATGTGTTTTTACTTGCCCGCAAGGTGCAAGCTGAGATTAAAGATGATGGCCCACCAGTTTTTGGCTCTGTTGTTTCATTACCGACTGTCTGAATCAAATGCGAACCTGCATGAGCCAGGTGGCCGTGATGGTGGCCATGGCTACTGTCTCTACACCCCCTCCTTCACTTCTGGAAGCAGGGGAGCTCCCACCATGCCCTGCACTCCCCAACTCCCCACCAGGCTCGGTGTGTCTTCTTCTTTGCTCCTTGGGTTTTTTTTTTTTTTTTTTTTTACAGGGATAGAGAGAGAGTCAGAGAGAGGGATAGGTAGGGACAGACAGACAGGAACCAAGAGAGATGAGAAGCATCAATCATTTGTTTATCGTTGCCATTGTGACACCATAGTTGTTCATTGATTGCTTTCTCACACGTGCCCTGACTGCGGGCTTTCAGCAGACTGAGCCACCCCTTGCTAGAGCCAGCGACCTTGGGTCCAAGCTGGTGAGCTTTTGCTCAAGCCAGTTGGGCCCGCACTCAAGCTGGCGAGCTCGAGGTCTCGAACCTGGGTCTTCTGCATCCCAGTCTGATGCTCTGTACACTGTACCACTGCCTGATCAGGCTGCTCCTTGGTTTTTGAGACCTGTTCTTGTAGTCCAAAATTGGTTTTTCATGCTGATTGTTCCTAAATTAATTTTTAATCCAGTTTGGTGGTGTGAGCCAGGGGTCTGTGCATCTGCCTCCTCCGCTGGCGTCTTGGTATCCTCTGTTT
Source organism: Rhynchonycteris naso (assembly GCA_037038555.1). NCBI lineage: Eukaryota > Metazoa > Chordata > Mammalia > Chiroptera > Emballonuridae > Rhynchonycteris > Rhynchonycteris naso. Next base: position 21,909,939 of record CM073001.1, read on the forward strand.
GTTTTTCTTACAGTATTTGTTCATTTGTTGCTTTCAGTTTTATATCCCACATATGAGTGAAATAATATTGTTCTTGGCTTTTTCTGTCTGACTTATTTAGCTTAGCATGATATTTTCAAGATCCATCTATGTTGTTGCAAATGACTGTTTTGTCTTTCCATATGACTGAGTAGTATTCCGTTGTATGTGTGTACCATATCTTTATCCAATCATCATCTATAAAAAATTTGAAAATTTCTATCCTTTTTTCATAGATTCCTGTACCTTGAAATATTGTGCTTGTCTGTTAGTACTTTAATCATACATAGTAAACAGTTGTTTTGTAGTCTGAATTTTAATTTCACCTATATGAAGACTTTCATTGTCTTTCTGCTATCTGCTAATTTTGTTCATGGTGTCTTGCTTTCTTGTGTGTCTGGTGTGATGATGTCTTCTGTAGGAGATTTTCATTTACCTCTGCCAGGCAACTCAGGATTTGTTAGTCTGGGACTACCTTAGCCCATGGTTTGAAGTTCTCTAGGTGATTTAAGCAGTATGTATTTGGGCTGCAAATTTGAGTCAGAAGTGGCCCATGCTTTGGGGTACAGTGGTACCTTGAGATACGAATTTAATTCGTTCTGTAACCGAGCTCGTAAGTCAGTCAACTCGTATATTAAACTGCTGATACGGGACCTGTGTGCCAATGCGCCAACTAGTGGCAGCTTCCTGAATCACGACTAGTATCTTGGAATTTCGCTTGGATCTCGAACAAAAATACAGATTGAGTCGTAGCTCGTATCTTAAAAAAAATTTTTGTCGTTGGTCTGTTTGTATTTCAAGGTACCACTGTATTTCCCCCTTCCTTTTTTCTTTTTTATTCTCTTTCTCTGCTTAGCACCATAACAAGTTTTAGTATGGCTTTCTGGGGATGCTGATGCAGTGATCAGTTTTAATTTTGTGTCCCAACCTTAAGTGAAGCAGTCTTTCATTGTATTTCTCATTTTGAATTTATCATTGACTTCTATCATTGCCCACCAAGGCTACCACAACCAAAGCTCAAAGTTTTTTTGGATTAGCGAATATACTGCTTACAAAAACTGGGGGATATTTTATAGCTTCATATTTATTTTTAAATTATCCCCTTATTTTTGTAGCAGTACTTGAGGGGCAGAAGTGGCTATGACTTTCTAGTGCTTTGCTTACTTCTCTGGCATTTGACTTTAGATTTTTGGTCTAGTTATTGCTTATTATCTTGATAGCTCTTTAATACTTTTAAGGAGATAAAATTTTATTTTTGGTTGGGAAAATTTTTCATCTAGAGCTCTTCGTTGTGTTCTCATGAATGGTTGGCTCACCTGTTACCTGCCATTACTAGAAATGGAAATACTCTTTAATTTTAGGAAATAATTTGTTGTTGTTCTTATTAGTGATATAACATAGATACAGGTATTTTTCATACTTTTAGTGGGACTCGATCTGGCCATGCCATGTGAAAGCAATGCACTAAGAATTTCCTAGTCAATATTTACATGTGATAACTGAAAGAAGAAAAAAATGGCCCTGTTATATGCCAGACAACTCAAGTATAATGGTGTAGTACATAACCAATCTCTATAATTTGTTTTCATTATTGAATTCTGTTATGACAGCCATCCAATATGAATTACAAGAATTACATTTGACACTTTAATAAAAGCTAGACAGGCAGCATTTAACAAGTAGCTGCTAGTGAGAATGTATGAGACAGTGATCAGTGTTGAAAGCTCTCAGCTAAGCAGGGTCAAGCTAGCTTGCTATTCACCTGCTTCTGGGAATTGTCACATCCCTAATGGTTGGTAGAGATTGATGAAAGTTCTAGCCCCTTTCTCCAAGGATGTCAATTGGAGTCATGGGAGGGTCAGTCAATGAGCACATCCAAGTTTGCCCTTCTATGTATGGATGGCTTTATTCAAGGGATTCCAGACATTTTATGTGAAAGGAGACCTGATTCCCAGGCATTGTTTTTGTCAGAAGGATCTGCTTAACAACCAAGATCACTTTAAAATAATGTTTGCAGATAATGTTTAAGTTGTTAATAATTGGGAAAAAATACATGTTAAAATAATCAGTTTTCTGTAAAGGATTTTCTTTATAAACCTCTGTAGACTTTCATCTTCAGAATCTGAAAATGAAGTATTTCCAGTTATTTCTTTTGGACTCACACACTCTGGATGATTCTGAATTTTTGGGTCCATGTGAGCTGCAGAGACCTTGTTATGTGCTAGTTATATTCAAATGCGGGCTTGCTGAGAGCAGAATAATTTGTATAGTATATTAAATTACCCATCCTGGGTTACCTAATCCAAATATCCAATAAGTTTTATGATTTCCAGATTTTTAGGCATCTTGATGTTACATCTGATGGTACAAATGAATTAGTTTATACATCATATATAAGATGTATAAGCATATCCTTTCCAGTTATAATAGAAATGAAGCATTTTCAATTTGCTTTGGAAATAGCAACTCACTCACTGCACTGTAGTAATTTGCAGATCTTCCTAGTAAACTCCTGGAGTAAAATTTAGGTAAATGTATGATTTCTATAATAAATATAATAACTATCATTAGAGAGTTCTAGATTTCAAGTGACAGAAACCTACTTCAAACTTCAGTGCAGCTTAGTTGAAACAGGGATGGTATTAGTCCATTTAATTAGATCATTAAGATGGCTCATAGAATCAAAAGAAGAGCCGCAGATAGCAGGGTCTCAAAAGTTCAGAATTGCTTTCAATACCACTCTGATTCACTTATATTCATCTTTTTTTTCCTCCTATCATCCATCCATCCTGCTCACATTTTTTGCTTTCATCTCCTTGGCTTTGTTCTGCAGAAAGCCTTCTCCATGTCATGAAGAAGATGGCTTCCAGTAGCTTTAAATTCATTTCAGCTCAGCAAGTCCAAAGGAAAAACTTCTCTTTCCTAAAGTCTAGCTGTCATTCATGGGAAGAGTTCTGATTGGCATTATTAGGGTCATAAGCTCCTACCCAAGACTAATCAGAGCATAAGAGAATATGATACTATGATTGCCCAGATCTGCCCAGTGGTGATTCAGATAATAACGAGTTCTCGGCCCTAATGACCATTATAAGTATAAAAAGACAATATACTGAAAGGTAGCTTATTATTTTATACATTTACTTAAATAAGAACAATAAAAGAGGTGCAAAAAACCAGATGATAAAGAGTATTAAATATTAATGAAAAATATTAAATAATACCTGACAAAAAACAATGAAACTGTTATTTAAGATATTTTCATATTATTCTTGATTGTCATCTTCACTTGCAATTTTTTCCACCTATGGACGGAATAAACATTACTATAGATGCTTAGAATACGCAGATGAATGTCAAAAAAGAGTAAGGAATATAAATTTGTGATTTCCACATTGGGTGGCTGCCCAGGTACCCACCTTAGAACCTTGATTACAAATACTATTTTAACAACTGGTTCGCCAAACTGAACAAAAAAATTAGGTATCCTTTCTGCCGAACTGGTATGATCCAGCTGAATCCTACTACTGGATCTGCCTACTCCTTCTGGACAGGGCTGTGGGTTCTTACAGGAAAGAGAAATGGGGTGAGGGGGATTACACTGGGCCACCAAAAGAAGTCCTTTACAAGAGTAACTTGTTCAAAAGGGTTAAAAGCTGTTAAAGAGTATTCTTGAGTGTTATTCATTTTTGAATTCAAGTATGATAAATAGATTTAAGAAAACTAAACCCATTACTAAACCCAATATAGGCATATAAGAAGATATTTTCTCATGTCAGAAAATTATACAGATTAGAAGAATTGATGTAGCATCCAGGAGGAAAGTTCAATTGAATTAGGGATTGTTGTGTTAGGAAAAGATATTAGTATACCCCAAATTTTTCTTTGCTTAGATTTCTTCCACAAAGGAGTCACTAAGAAATGGTAAGCTACAGCTTTAAAAAAGTTTTTCTTTATATTTTAATTTTTACTAAGCTGAAAAGAGGGAGCCATTATATCTGTTATTGATAGTAAAATATAAATAAGCCCTCACTGATTTGCTGGCTGGATTCAAAATAGGGAATTTTAGTTATTTATGAATAATGATTTTACTCTCTTTTTTCATTGCAGCAAATTAATAAATAGGCATTTGCTTATGAATTTTCTGCAATGAAATAATATGAATTACTTAACATTTATAAGAAGCTTATAAAATAGATTACCTTGGCCTGACCTGTGGTGGCGCAGTGGATAATGCGTCGACCTGGGAACACTGAGGTCGCCAGTTCAAAACCCTGCACTGGTCTGGTCAAGGCATATATGGGAGTTGATGCTTCCAGCTCCTCCCCCCTTTCTCTCTTTCTCTCTCTCTCTCTCTCTCTCTCTCTCTCTCTCACTCTGTGTCTCCTCTCTAAAATGAATAAAATAATAAAAAAAAGAAGTTTTAAAATAGATTACCTTGAGTGATATGTGTGTGTGTGAATTGAGTCAAATTCTCCAAATGAACATTCATCATGAGTAATAGCTGTAGAAGCAAAGACATTCTCACTGTGTGTTACAGTGAGCCTACTGGTCTTTAGACGGTAGTGACAAAGTCAACGGCATATAAATGAGAACTTACAGTATTTTAGTAAGGCAAACATGGATTTAAAATAGCTTGTCTGCCACATTTAAATTAGCATATTTGACAAAGTGCACAAGACCATCAAAAACTGCTTTTGCAAGTAATGGCCTGAATGGCTCTCAAGTCATTCATGCTATGGTAATACATTACAAATAATAGATGGACTGCAATTATTTATAAGGAATTCACTTTGTCAAGAGATTGGCCACAGCATATAGCTCAGATGACACTTGTATCAAGGAACATTAATTGGTTCAAATAACTCAAAATTTCTTGGCTAGATCTAAAGGCTCAAATGATGTAATCAGAACTCAATCTCTTGGCACTGCATTTTATTTATGTGGCTTCATTCTTAGATAACCTCTCCCCTCATATGAGCAGTAAGGCTGCTGGCCTCCTCATATCCTATTTTTTAGCAACCTCAATAGGAAGAAAGCATGCTTCTTTTTCAGCAGTTCCAATGAAGTCGTAATTAAGCCTCCTTGGCTCTGATTGGTTGCCTTGGGTCATTTGCCCTGCCTGAACCAATCACTGTTTCCAGGGAAATGTGATAAGCCAGTCCTGGATTGGAATAAGGAGTAGGGTATTTTCTAAGGAAAAATGATATTGATCCCCAAAAGGTAAATGGATTCAGAGTAATAAAAAAAACAATAAATATCTGATAAATGATATATTTTTAAATGTAGATATCTTTGAGAAGGAAAACATAAATGGTTCGGTGACTTAGCTGCCCATCGAATTACGCAACAAATATTTATTGACTTCATGCCAGGCACTATGTTAGGCATGTATACAGGTAATGAGCACAATGGTCAAGGTCTCTGATTTTATAGACCTCGCTCTCTGGTGAACAAGAAAGATAGAGAAATCTACTCACACAGATAACTTAATGTGTGAAATGTGCAGTTGCTATGAGAGCATGTAACAAAGGGACTTGAGGGAGGTCAGTAAAGATTTTCTAGAGGCAGTGATGTTTCAACTGTGACCTGTAAGATTAGTCTAGTTAGCCTGGGAAATGGGATGGGGTGGAAGGAGAGAGTTCCAGAGGTTTTACCTCTAAATAACCTTGTAGTTTGATCAAGGGAAACAGAGCAGCTTGAGAACCTAGAAAGAAAGGGGTCAGAATATTCCAGTAGGGTTAATGGACTTGGAAGGTAGGGATGGACATTCCAGAAACAGGAACTATGTATTTTACCATTTCATCTGAGGATATCCAAGGTAGGGAGTCTCATAATCTAGATCCCTATGTAGATCAGAACTCTTTCTGAAAGAAAATTTAGCTAAAGCTCAGAGAGTCTCAATTTCAACATACCTCTTCAAAAATGTATTACTTTCTTGGGTTCTTTAAGTGAGAAGGGTCTGGAAAAATATGCTCTTGGTTGCTTGGTAGACAAATTTAAAATGTTTACTTTTGGCCTTTAAAGTTCTGCACGTAGCTATTCAGTGTTAATAGACTAAGTGTCCCTCTTACCTACCAGTATAGTAAGTAATTGTGTTTTTACTTGATACCTTGACAATCAAGATGTCAAGACAGTATTTCTATCAATCTTGGATTTGGTGGCCTGAATAGATTATCCAGGTTAATTTCAGACATCTGAGCAGTGCTATAAGTAGCTCCGGTCACTACTGTATTGTGTTTCATTTTTGTATTTTATTTTCAAATTTTAAAAAATGTTTCTTTTGGAAAATTCTTTAGGATTTCTTCTCTTATACCATCTATACTTGGTAAGTGAAGATTTCTGCCTCTGAGATGGTGGACTAGGTAATGCAGGTTCACTCCCCTGCTGAGGGCAACTACACAAACTGGACAAATTATTAACAAAAGCCTACTTCAAGGCTCTAGAAGGCTAACAAGATGGTGAAGAAAAATCAGGCCAGGTCTAGGGGCAACAGGGACCTGGAGAAGTGAATCTCAAACTTAGAGCCCCTGAGAGTACATGCAAATTCCAAGGTAGAACCTGAGAGACAGAGTATTTGTGGACTAACAGGCAACAGGGCCTGTCTGGTAGTAAACCCTTTCTCTTTGGGTTTGGACCTCAAAGGGCTGCCTGGGAAGAGTAGGAAAGTACTGGAAGTCAGCCCATGAAGCTACTTGAAATGAAAAAACAAGCTGTAGAGTAGGCCAAGACATTTGCAAAAACTGACAGAGGGCTTGTGTCCAGAATATCTGAAGGACTTCCACAAACCATTGAGAAAAAGACAATCCCCATAAAAAAAAGTCAAGGGACTTGAACACTTCAGGAGTTATTTCAAAAAAGGGATTTCTAAATGGCCAATAAACATGTGAAAGATACTTAATCTCATGTGTAATCAGGAAAATGCAAATTAATACCACAATAAACTATCATGACACTCACCAGATAGCTAAAATTTAGGGTGCTAATAGCAAGTGTTGACAAAGTTGCGGACAACCAGATCTCTTATGCACTGTAGTGGGAGTATAAATAGGTACAATGACTTTGGAAAATTTTAGCATTATTTACGTTTATTTAAGATATGCTTCCTCTATGATCCAGCAGTTCTATTTTTAGATATGTATTCTGTTTGTCCTTGGTCATAGAGACATAAGAATTTTAACAGCTGCATTATTCATAGTAGTCTAAAATTGGAAACAACCCAAATGTTAACCAATAGTGGATTGGATTAATAAATATTACTATATTCAAACAAGTCATCTATCATACTTAAAGTGAACAGATTACAGCTATATGCAACAAAACAGTTACAGTGTGTCCATAAAGTCATGGTGCACTTTTGACTTTACGGACACACTGTACATAAAGTAGAGCAAAAGAAGCCAGAAACAGTTGATTACATGCTGTCTGATTTTATTGTTTTAAATATTAAAAGCCAGGCAAAACTATCATGTTTAGGGATGCATGCTTAGATTATAAAAGAAACTCAAGGAAGGCCCTGGCTGGTTGGCTCAGCTAGTAGAGCATCAGCCCGGCGTATGGAAGTCCTGGGTTCAATTACTGGCCGGGGCACACAGGAGAAGCGCCCATGTGCTTCTCCACCCTTCCCCCTCTCCTTTCTCTCTATATCTCTCTTCTCCTCTGGCCAAGGCTCCGTTGGAGCAAAGTTGGCCAGGGTGCTGAGGACGGCTCCACGGCCTCTGCCTCAGGCGCTAGAATGACTCTGGTTGAAATGGAGCAACAGCACAGATGGGCAGAGCATCGTCTCCTGGGCATGCCAGGTGGATCCCGGTTGGGTGCATGCAGGAGTTGGTCTGACTGCCTTCCCGCTTCTAATTTCGGAAACATACAAAAAAATAAAAAAGGAAAAAAGAAACTCAAGGAAATGATTTCTACAAAAGTGAGAAATGTCTACAGAAGTGGGGAGAGAAGGCTTAGTTATTGAGAGGGGGTATGAGGATTTCCTGGGGTGCTGGAGCTGTTCTTTACCTGTGTGACCATTGCACAAATATTTGCTTTGTAATAATTCATTGAGCTGTGCATAATGGAGTTACTTTTTTTGTGTGCATATGCATAAGACGTTTTACAATAAGATCTCTTAAGAGACAATATCACTTTATCTTTTATACACTTCATTGAACTAAAAGCAGAATTTATCACATTCTTAATCAAATTGCAGCAATGTTTTTCACTTAGAGATGTGACCAAACCTGAATGTGGTCAGATATGCAATCAAAATTCAGTTAGGTTTCTGGGTGCTTACTACCATATATGAATAGCCATATCACTAAGTGTCATCTTCACTCCTCAAAAACAATATGATTTTATCTATAAGTAATACAGTGCTTTGCATATAGTAGATACAGTTCTCCTTTATCTGAGATTTCATTTTCCATCGTTTTAGTCACCCAAGTCAACTGTGTCTGAAAATTAAATATACTGCTCACAAATATTAGGGGATATTTTATCACTTCATACTCATTTTGAAACATCCCCTAATTTTTGTGAGCAGTATAGAAAATTCCAGAAAGAATTTGTAAGTTTTAAATTGTGTATCGTTCTGAGATCAAGTCTTTCCATATCCTATGAGGACATGCCTCAGTCCTTCGTCCGGGGGTCTCCACACAGTACACACTCCATGCCCCTTAGTCACTTAGTGGCCGTCTGGGTTATCATACTGACTCTAGCAGTATTGTAGTACTTCCTCTATAACAAAAGTATTGTAGCACTTCCTCTGAGGTTGCCCCAGCAACCCTTATTTTACTTAACAAGTGCTTCAAAGTGCAGGAGAAATGATGCTGGCAATTTGGACGTGCCAAAGAAAAGCTTTAAAGTGTTTCCTTCAAGTGTAAAAGGTATACATGTGTGTATAAGATAAAACACAGTATAGGGAGGGTGTGGTACTGTTTGCAGTTTCAAGACTGGGGGTCTTGGAATGCATCTCCCTTGGATAAGGGGGGACTACTGTAATCTATCATTTATTAAATTGAAAGATAACATAACTGAATTCCCATGTGAGAAATAACCTACTTTGGAACTATTATCCTTGTAGTTTTGATCTGCCATGAAAACGATATGAATTGGGGCTCACAAATCATAACAAGAGCTTTCTGCAGCTGTGGCTCTGTTTCTGTTATTACCTGCTCCTAAGTGGCCCCGTGGTGGACTGTTTTGACTTTTTTTCTGTCTGTGTCTTACCTGGAAGCTTCTACAGTTTAAACAAGCCTCTAGCACCTGACATTTTCCTTTGGAGAAGCAAGGTTTTTTGTAATTTGAGGCCTAGGAAAAATCATTGCACATCCTGTAATATTGTGATTTATAATAAGAAATATGCATTTGGTCTTCTGTTTCTGGCACAGAACTCCTAAAGCCCTTGGCATTTCCTCAGTGTTGAGAGTGATAAAGGTGTTTTTGTTATGTTAATGAGGCGAGTTTTGGAACTTGCGATGAGGAGAGGGTCTGGTTACCAGGAGAATCAACCATGTGATTAGAGGGCTGGAACTTTCAGTCCTGGGAGAGTAGAGGGATTGGAGGTTGAATCAGTTGCTAATGGCGGACGATTTGTTCAACCATGCCCCTTCCTGCATACCTTGCCTTCTCTTCTGTCTGGCTGTTCCCAAGTTGTATCTTTTTCTAATAAACTGGTAATCCAGCCAGTAAAATGTTTTTCTGAGTTCTGGGAACTGCTCTATTAAATTAATTGAGCCTGAGGAGGCAGTCTTGGGAACCTCTGATTTCCACCTGGCCAGAAGTTCAGGTAAAAACCTGGGCTTTTGACTGGCATTGGAAGTGGGAGGATGGGGGTTGTGTTATAGGACTGAATTCTTAACCTGTGGAATCTGATGCTTTGTCCATGTCAATATTGTAAAAATTGAGTCAGACTGTAGGACACCCACCTGATGTCCTGAGAATTGCTTGTTGGTGTGGGGACACACTCCCTCCCCTGCCCCACATTGAACTTAGTGGCTAGAACAGAATTCATCTTCATTTCTCTTTTCTATAACACAGGTCCAATAAGAAGATTCTTGCTGAAATTTGTCTTTCTTTTATCTACCTCAGATATGATAAGTCATACATCCTATGGAGACAGATTGTTTTTATGAAGTATTTCAAGGGGAGGAGAGTGGAGGCCAATGTGAAACCTGTGAAATCTGAAGTAATCCAATTTAAAAGAGAGCAAACAAATAGAAAACCAAGGGGCATAACAGCTTTAGAAACAGTAGAAAATCAGAAGATGAAAGAGGATTAAAAAATAAAAATTAATCCTCTCTTGCTGAGTGCTTAGAGAACCCCTCAATGACAACAAGTCAGGTTGTATTTACTTGAGCATTTTTCCTATTTCTTTCTGTCATATTTTCCTGCTTAAATGGTGTTTTGGGGTAAAGAAAATTTTTCTTTTGGGAGAGAGAGACAGGGACAGATAGAGACACAGAAAGGGAGAGAGAAGAGAAGCATCAACCTGTAGTTGTGTCACTTTAGTTGTTCATTGATTTCCTCCCATATGTGCCTTGACGGGGAGTGGGGGGTGGTGGGGAGGGGAAGGGAAGGGGCTGAAGCTGAGTCAGTGACCCCTTGCTCAAGCCAGCAACTTTGGGCTTAAGCCCACAACTGTGGGATCATGTCTCTGATCTCACACTCAAACCAGTGACCCTGTGCTCAAGCTGATAAACCTGTACTCAAGATGGATGAGCCCACACTCAAGCTGGTGACCTTGGGGTTTTAAACCTGGGACCTCAGCACCCTACCAATCAGGTTGGGGTAAAGAAATCTTTATTAACCTCCCAGACTGTGATCGTCCCTGCCCTCATTGTAGCAGCAGCACAGGCTGAAGACATGTGAACAGTTTCCTATTATTTCCAGAAAGCAAGCTTTAACTGAATGGAATTTCTGTCTTTTCAGTTTTTTAAATCAAATTTTCTGCTAATAATAATACTAAGAATAGGTACTGTACTTTACAAATATTATCTCATTTAATTCTCATAATAAATGAATGCAGTGAATGTGGAAGCTGGCTTTCAAGATGGCTGCTAATGATCCCCCACTTTTGGTAGTCACATCCTACGTGGCCTCTCCCTCACCGAATAGGACTGATTTATGTGACCAATAGATGTTGCATAAATGATAACAAGTTTACAATGTGTTCTGTAACACAGAAGTCACATACTGTCATTTAAGCAACACCTGGGGGCAGTCACTAAGTTGTTGATTTAATGATGTCCAACATGAGGTTCTGCCTTACCAGGCAGCTTCCCATTCACATCTGGAAGGAACCCTTTTAGATTTCGCTCCCTTATGAGTTCCCAGAAGTGAACTGAACTCAGTTCCCTGCAGAAAATAAATTTTGTGCTAAAGAGTATCTTTTTTTTTTTTTTTTTAATAAAAGAACCCAGTGGTACAAATCAATAAGAAGCAGACGTTTAATGCAAACCCCATCCTACTAGGTTCTTCCTAAAATTAGCTGAGAATATATTTTCTTACCTTCTCTCTAAAAAAAAAAGACATTGTGTCAAAGATACTGAATTCTTACTTATCCTAGACTCTGTCACATAGAAACATTAGAAGAAATCAAAAGTTGACTTTTAAATTAAGAATAAAAAAGAGAAGTGGGGTGAAATATGGGTCCTTTTAGAAGTGGAGGTAAGGCCTAGAGTAGCTGCTGGGAAGAAGTGACATGGAACACCAGTTGGGAGGGGTGGAGGGCCCAGTGGAGGCTGGAAGGATTGACCAGCAGAGGCCTGATCTGGTTTGTTGTGTGGATTTCTCCCGCAGCCCTGTTTGCCTGGGTATGAGAGAGACACTGGCTGCACTGGCCCAGTGTTGGAGTTTTACTGGCTGTGCTGGCAAGACGTGGAGTCAGGATGTTGACAATATTGCTAAGAGACTGAGGGACGGATTACCTGTGAGCGCTAGGCTGGAGAGGGGAGAGTGAAGACAGGTGAGGGAGAGGGAGCTGAAGAGGAGCCAGGAGATGAAGGGGCACAAGGGGGCTGGAACCAAGCATGGGAGAGCATGCTAGGAGGTGCCGCTCAGGATTGCAGAGAGCACGCTCCCATCTCCAGCCCTTTCCATAGTGTTTAATGATTATTTTTATTGAAAAGCACATACGAGGAAAAAAGAAGTAGCCCACACATTTTGTAAAAACTTCAAACACTTTAGAAATTCAAATCCACTTAGGAAGTGAAAGTCTCTTATAACTTTAATAGTTTATTATAATTTTTATTTATTATTTCAAATATATATTGAGTTTTGTATATACTCTTTCATATTTTTCTGTACATTATTTCTTAGTATTGTCTCACAAATGGAATCATACATATTTTTCTGAAACTTACATTTCTTTTAATGTATCTTAGATATAACAATTTCCTGTACCTATAAATCTCTGAGAGTGGGTTATTTATTGATTGATTTATTCATTGTCCAAAATGATTTTAATTATTGTCTAAATTTTTTTCCTGTGTTATAATTTTTGAGTGGATTGAGAAGCTTTTCTTTCTTTCACTTAAAATATTTAAATACATAAAGCTGTACATAATTAATGTACACTACTTGGTGAATTTAGAGATAAGGGTACCCCATAAAACTTTTATCAAATCTATGCCATAAACCTGTATATTGCCTCCAAAACTTTCCTCTCACCCTTTTATTATTATTATTATTATTATTATTATTATTTTGTATGTGTATGTAATAAGAACACATAAGATCTACTCTTTAGTAAAATTTTAAGTGTACACTACATTATTGTTAACTATAGACACTATGCTGGACAGTATAGATCTATAGGATCTATCCACTCATATACCTGAAACTTTGTGGCTATTGACTAATACCCCTGTTTTTCTTTCCAACCCCTGATAACCATCATTCCAGAGAGTGGGATATTTAAATTTATTTATTTATTTATTCATTTTAGAGAGGAGACACAGAGTGAGAGAGAGAGAGAAAGAGAGAAAGGGGGGAGGAGCTGGAAGCATCAACTCCCATCTGTGCCTTGACCAGACCAGTGCAGGGTTTTGAACTGGCGACCTCAGTGTTCCCAGGTCGATGCTTTATCCACTGCGCCACCACAGGTCAGGCGAGAATGGGATATTTAAACTAATGAATACTTAGATATAGAGCAGTATCTGGTGATGACAAGGTCTGGAAGGGCATCTGTGGAAATGTAGATTGAGGAATAATGGAGATGAGAGTGTTTTGAGGGGTTTTCAGCTCTGTGGATGCTGCATCCACCCTGAATAAGGCAGAGTTGGGAAGGAAAGGAGGACAGAGACCCAGATGGCAGAACCCTCAGTGGGTGAGTGTGAGGATGTGAGTAGACAGAAGGGATGAAGGCAGGGAAGTGATGGTAGAGGAGCATGCGTGAGCTACAGTGGAGCTGCGTTGGTGAGGCTGCAAAGCAGACAGCATCAGGCGGAGGAGGTGTCACTTTACCCCACAGAGAGTGGAACAGGGGGATCAAAAATGGGATTTATATATTTTACAGATATTTTATTTTGTGAGAGGCAGTCAGCCAGTTGAGAGACTGTTGTAATGGTTCTGGAGAAAATGTGAGAACTTGGGGATGTGGATAAGAGAGAGGGGTCACCTATATAGGACATAATGACTGATGGGTGAGGTGAGGGAGAGGAGAGGCTGAGGACCATTGTCAGATTGCTGGTTTAGGGCAATGGTGAAAACCCAGTGGATGAGAAAAAAGGGAAGAGGAAGAACAAGGAGTATGTGTATGTGTGTATATATCTGTATGTGTGTGTGTAGGCTGTACCGGGGAACAGGAGTGGAAAGAAATACAATGACTATTAAAATAATATTCTAGGAGTTTGTGAAGTTAATTTAAAGAAATCAAGATTTATTCTGGATGGAAACTGAGGATTTAGAGATAATGCTGAAGTGGCACAGTAAATGCCCTATTAAAACTATTGTTATCCACTGGCTGGGTAGATCAGTTCATTAGAATCATCCCCATATCCCAAGGTTGTGAGTTTTATCCCCGGTCAGGGCACATACAAGAATCGACCAATGAATGCATAAATAAGTGGAGCAACAAATTGCTATATCTCTTTCTTCCCTGTCCTCTCTCTCTGTGTTTCTCTCTCTTTCTCTTAAAAGAAATAGATATTGTTATACAAACCTCTTCAGCTAAATAAGTTCCTTGGTTCATGATCCGTTTTACCATATTTTGACCTGAGGGGGCACAGTCAAATAAAAGCAAAGTGTTAAGTTAACCCATGGATTACATGGCTCGAGGCATACAAGGGACATTAATGTGTTTGGCCTATTTCTATGGATTCGGTCCTGTGTTAGATATTGGAGCAGTGGGTTAGTGATTGTCATTGCTAATGACACTCCTTAGTATTGACTGTCTAATTTACTGGTTGGTGGTTTATAGACAATTCACAAGCATCCATTATATACAAGGCACTGTACATTACAGTCTCTACCTTGAGGAGCTTACAGTCTATTGAGACTGGAATAAGCCTACACATAACTGGATATAAAAGTGTCATGAAGAAGGGAAAAAGTAAGGTACTGGAAGGTCAAAGAGGCTGAGCAATCGCTTCCAGCAGTAAGATCAAAAATTGCTTCAATAATAAGGGAATGACATTTTGATCAGAACTGGGGGATCCATGCAGGGTAAAGAAAGGACGGTGCAGTCAGAAGGAGCAGTGTGAGCAGATTTTTTAAAAGAAAACTACCTTAACCCTTCTAGATACAGAGCATGATCCAAGTACTACAGACTGTAATTGTAACATTGTGTTAGTGATCAGGAACAAAAAAGGAAAATAGTCCAGATTTTTAAAGTACTTAAGAAATCAGTTATAGAAATAGATGGGTTTAACTGAAAAAACCTGAGTCATTAGATTTTAACAAGATAACAGCTTTGTATTTTGGTTTGATAAAAGGAGGACATTCTATTTCTATTCCCTTGGAATAGAATGGCTTAAGTTACAGCACAGCTTATGCATACACCTTTTCACATTTGGGGTAAATCCTCCAGCAAAAGATAGCTATGCATCAAAGAATATGCACAATTTTTGAAAATTGCCAAAATGAAGTTACTGACTTACATTCTACCTGTAGTATATGAGAGTGCTCACCTTTCCAACTTCCTCATCAGCAATGAGGTTTGCTAGTCTTCATTTCTCTTTTTCTTTTAAAGATTTTATTGATTGGTTTTACAGAGAGAGGATGGGAGGGGAAAGTGAGAAGTATCAACTCATAGTTGCTTCACTTTAGTTGTTCACAGCTTGCTTGTTGCTTGTTGTATGTGCCTTGACCCGGCAAGCCCAGGGCTTTGGACCCATGACCTCAGCATTCCAGGTCGATGCTTTAGCCACTGTACCACCACAGGCCAGGCTCTCTCTCTCTTTTTTTGAAAAATTAAAAGAAATATATTTTGAAATGCAGATTCATAGGAAGTTGCAAGGAAAGTACAGAAAGGTCTTATTTACCCTGCACCTACTGCTTCCCCAATTGGTTACATCTTATATAACTATAATATAAAAACCAGAAGAGTGTCATTGGTACAATGTATGTATATAGTTCTATATCAATTTATTGTATGTGTAGATTTTATAATTTTCTCTACAACCAAGATACCAAAAATTACTTTATTGGGTTTAGTAATAGCATTAGAAATTGAACCCATATCTTATGAGGTGAATAGCTAGCTTTTAGGAAATTTTCTGTTATTTACCCCAACTCTATAAGCCTTAAAATCATGCCTGTCATTTTATTTCTTCTTTATGTGTCCATTCTGTAACCATAACATTTCTTTTATAGTCACCTCTAAATTGCCATGCCTAACCCCATGCAACCACTAATTTGTTCCTCATCTCTGTAATTTTATTATTTGAGAACATTATATAAATGGAATTATACAATATGTAAACAGTTGAGATTGTATTTTTTCACTTCTTTTTGTCCCTGAGATAGATCCAACTTGTTGTGTGGATCAATGGTTTATTCTTTTTCATTGCTGAGTAATATTCCATGGTATGGATGTGCCACAATTTTTTACCATTAACCTGCTGAAAGACATTTTTGGTTGTTAAAGCTGCTGTGAATAATAATGCACAAGTTTTGCCATGAATGTATGTTTTCTCTGGGATAAATGATTTTTGGGTCATATAAGTGCATGTTTAGTTTTCCAAGAAACTGTCAAACTGTTTTCCAGAGTGACTGTATCATTTTACATTCCCACCAGCAATTAGAGAACCAGTTTCTCTGCATCCTTGCCAGCATCATCAGCATTTGATATTGTCACTATGTTTTTTAAATTCCTAAAATATTGTATTAGACACCCATATAATGCCATTTCAAAGTATCTTAATGTAAATCTTATCTTTACATAAACAATAAAATTTTAAAAATTATTATGACAACTCATTATCAATAGTTTCAAGAATTGCTTGCTGGACATTTTTGTTAAGTTAGAGGTCTGATTATACTAACAGAAATTGGAAGTTACTAATACTGTTATGATTCATATACTTAAGAGAATAGGAATTCTATGATGTATTTTTAACAGCATTATTGATGTATGATATATTAAGAAAACTGTACATCTAATGTATACAATTTTATGAATTTGGACATATGAATGTACCCATGATATCATCACAACAATCCAGATAATAAACACTTCCAAAAGTTTCCTTGTGTCCCACACTTACCGTGAGATCTACCCTCTTAACAAACTTTCAAGGGCATGATACCATATTATTAAATATGGGCACAGTGTGGTCCAGCATGTCTTTAGATCTTACTCATCTGTGTAACTTTTTATTTTAGCTGTTTTTTTTTATATATATATTTTATTATTATTAATTCTAATGGGGTGACATCAATAAATCAGGGTACATATGTACAATGAAAACATCTCCAGGTTATCATTCAATTGTGTTGCATACCCATCACCAAAAGTCAAATTGTCCTCTGTCACCTTCAATCTGGTTTTCCCTGCGTCCCTCCCCTCCTCTCTATCCCATTCTTCCCTCCCTCCCTCCATCCCATAACCACCACTCTCTTGTCCATGTCTCATACCCTCACTTTCATGTCCCACCTATGTATGTAATCGTGCTGTTCTCAGTTTTTCTTTTTTTCTGATTTACTTATTTCACTCCGTATAATGTTATCAAGGTACATCCATTTTGTTATAAATGATCCGATGTCATCGTTTCTTATGGCTGAGTAGTATTCCATAGTATATATGTACCATAGCTTTTTAATCCACTCGTCTTCTGACGGACACTTGGGCTGGTTCCAGATCTTCGCTATTGTGAACAATGCTGCCACGAACATGGGGGCGCATTTCTTCTTTTCGAACAGTGCTATGGTGTTCTTAGGGTATATTCCTAAAAGTGGGATAGCTGAGTCAAAAGGCAGTTCGATTTTTAATTTTCTGAGGAATCTCCAAACTGTTTTCCACAGTGGCTGCACCAGTCTGCATTCCCACCAGCAGTGCAGAAGGGTTCCCTTTTCTCCACATCCTCGCCAGCACTTATTCTGTGTTGTTTTGCTGATAAGTGCCATTCTGACTGGTGTAAGGTGGTATCTCATTGTGGTTTTAATTTGCATTTCTCTAATGATTAGTGATGTTGAGCATTTTTTCATATGCCTATTGGCCATCTGTATGTCCTCTTTGGAGAAATTTCTATTCATTTCTTTTGCCCATTTTTTGATTGGGTTGTTTGTCTTCCTGGTGTTGCTTTTTATAAGTTCTTTATAAATTTTAGTTATTAACCCCTTATCAGATGTGCTGTCAAATATGTTCTCCCATTGTGTGGTTTGTCTTTTTATTCTGTTCCTATTGTCTTTAGCTGTGCAAAAACTTTTTAGTTTGATATAGTCCCATTTGTTTATCTTGCCTTTTATTTCAGTTGCCCATGAAGATAAATCGGCAAATATACCGCTGCTACAGATGTCGGAGAGCTTGCTGCCTATGTTTTCTTCTAAGATGTTTATGGTTTCACGGCTTACATTTAAGTCTTTTATCCATTTTGAGTTTGTTTTTGTGAATGGTGTAAGTTGATGGTCTAGTTTCATTTTTTTGCAGGTAGATGTCCAATTTTCCCAACACCATTTGTTAAAGAGGCTGTCTTTACTCCATTGTATGTTCTTTCCTCCTTTGTCAAATATCAGTTGCCCATAAAGCTGTGGGTTTATTTCTGGGTTCTCTGTTCTGTTCCATTGATCTATGTGCCTGTTTTTATGCCAGTACCAGGCTGTCTTGAGTATAATGGCCTTGTAGTAAACCTTGATATCAGGAAGAGTGATACCTCCTGCTTTATTTTTTCTTTTTAAGATTGCTGAGGCTATTCGTGTTCTTTTTTGGTTCCATATAAATTTTTGGAATATGTGTTCTATATCTTTGAAGTATGTCATTGGTATTTTAATTGGTATTGCATTGAATTTATAAATTGCTTTGGGTAATATAGACATTTTAATGATGTTTATTCTTCCTAGCCATGAGCACGGTATGTGCTTCCACTTGTTTGTATCTTCCTTGATTTCTTTTATCAATGTTCTATAATTTTCTGAGTACAAGTCCTTAACCTCCTTGGTTAAATTTACTCCTAGGTACTTTATTTTTTTGGCTGCAATAGTGAAGGGGATTGTTTCCTTAATTTCTTTTGCTGATATTTCATTGTTGGTGTATAGAAATGCCTCTGATTTCTGAGTATTAATTTTATATCCTGCCACCTTGCTGAATTCATTTATAAGGTCCAGTAGTTTTTTGACTGAGACTTTAGGGTTTTCAATATACAATATCATATCATCTGCAAATAATGACAGTTTTACTTCTTCTTTTCCAATTTGTATGCCTTTTATTTCTTCTTCTTGTCTGATTGCTGTAGCTAGGACTTCCAGAACTATGTTGAATAAGAGTGGTGAAAGTGGGCAACCCTGCCTGGTTCCTGATCTTAAGGGGATTGCTTTTAATCTTTGTCCATTTAGTATGATGTTTGCTGTCGGTTTATCGTAGATGGCCTTTATCATGTTAAGGAATGATCCCTGTATTCCCACTTTACTGAGAGTTTTGAGCATGAATGGGTGCTGGATTTTATCAAATGCCTTTTCTGCATCTATTGAAATTATCATGTGATTTTTGTCCTTCCTTTTGTTTATGTGGTGAATCACATCGATTGATTTGCGAATATTGAACCAGCCTTGCCTCTCCAGAATAAATCCCACTTGATCGTGGTGTATGATTTTTTTCATATATTGCTGGATCCGGTTGGCTAATATTTTGTTGAGAATTTTAGCGTCTAAATTCATCAGGGATATAGGCCTATAATTTTCTTTCTTTGTGTTGTCTTTGCCCGGTGTTGGGATCAGAATTATGCTCGCCTCATAAAAGGAGTTTGGAATTCTTCCTTCCTCTTGAATTTTTTGAAATAGCTTGAGGAGAATAGGAGTTAGTTCTTCTTTGAATTTTTGATAGAATTCACTTGTGAAGCCATCAGGCCCAGGACTTTTCTTTTTTGGGAGCTTTTTGATAACTGTTTCGATCTCATTTGCTGTAATTGGTCTGTTTAGGTGTTCTGATTCTTCCAGATTGATTTTTGGAAGGTTATATGATTCAAGAAATTTGTCCATTTCACCAAGATTGTCTAATTTTTTGGCATATAGTTCTTCATAGTATTTTCTTACAATGCTTTGTATTTCTGTTGTGTCAGTTGTTATTTCTCCACTGTCCTTTCTAATTTTATTTATTTGAGTCCTCTCTCTTTTTTTCTTGGTGAGTCTAGTTAAAGGTTCATCAATCTTGTTTACCTTTTCAAAGAACCAGCTTCTTGTTTCATTGATCCTCTGTATTGTTTCCTTAGCCTCTATGTCATTTATTTCTGCTCTGACCTTTATTATTTCCTTTCTTCTACTTGTCTTGGGTTTTATTTGTTGTTGTTTTTCTAGTTCTTTTAGATGCAGGGTCAGGTTGCTTATTTGAGCTTTTTCTAGCTTCTTATGATATGCCTGTAGTGCAATAAACTTCCCTCTCAGAACTGCTTTTGCTGTGTCCCATAAATTTTGAGTTGATGTATGCTCATTATCATTTGTTTCTAGAAACTTTTTTATTTCTTCTTTGATCTCATTGTTAATCCATTCATTATTTAATAACAAGCTATTTAGTTTCCAAGTGTTTGAGTATTTTTCAGTTTTTCTTTTGTGGTTAATTTCTAGTTTCATGGCATTGTGATCAGAGAAAATGCTTGATATGATTTCAATCTTCTTAAATTTATTGAGACCATTTTTGTGTCCTAACATGTGGTCTATCCTAGAAAACGTACCATGAGCGCTTGAGAAGAATGTATATTCTACTGCTTTAGGGTGAAAAGTTCTGAAGATATCTATTAAATCAAGTTGATCTAGTGTCTCCTTTAAGTCTGCTGTTTCTTTATTAATTTTCTTTCTTGAGGATCTATCCAGTGTTGTTAGAGGGGTATTGAAATCCCCTACTATGATAGTATTGCTGTTAATCTCGCCCTTTATATCCATCAAAGTCTGCTTTATGTATGTCGGGGCTCCTATATTTGGTGCATAGATATTTACAATAGTTATATCTTCCTGTTGAATTGTTCCCTTTATCATTATGTAGTGTCCTCTTTTATCTCTTACTACAGCCTTTGTTTTAAAGTCCATTTTGTCTGATATAAGTATTGCTACCCCTGCTTTTTTTTCATTTCCATTTGCATGAAATATTTTTTTCCATCCTTTTACCTTCAGTCTATGAGCATCTTTTGTTTTAAGGTGTGTCTCTTGTAGACAGCATATGTATGGGTCCTGTTTCTTTATCCATGCAGCTACCCTATGTCTTTTGATTGGATCATTTAATCCATTTACATTTAAGGTTATTATTGATATGTAGTTGTTTATTGCCATTTTATTCTTTAAAGCTGTATTCTTCTTTTGCTCTATTCATTCCTCCCTTTAAACTGTTCACAAGAGGCCCCTTAGTATCTCTTGCAGAATTGGTTTGGTTTTTATGAATTCCTTGAGGCTTTCTTTTTCTGGGAAGCTCTTTATTTCTCCTTCAATTTTAAACGTTAGCCTTGCTGGATAAAGTAGTCTTGGTTGTAGGTTCTTGTTCTGCATTACTTTGGTTATTTCTTGCCATTCCCTTCTGGCCTCAAGTGTTTCTGTTGAGAAGTCCAATGTCATCCTAATGGGGGCTCCTTTGTAGGTGATAGTCTTTTTTTCTCTAGCAGCTTTTAAAATTTTTTCTTTATCCATTAGCTTTGGTATTTTAACTATGATGTGTCTTGGTGTAGATTTTTTTGGGTTTCTCCTTAATGGAGTTCTGTGTGCTTCTTGAATGTGTGGAGTGTTTCCCAGCCTTAATTTAGGAAAGTTTTCTGCTATAATTTGATTGAACAAAGTTTCCATTTCCTGTCCTCTCTCCTCTTCTTCAGGCACCCCTATGATGCGAATGTTGTTTCTCTTCATGTTGTCACAAAGCTCCCTTAGAGTTTCCTCACATTTTTAAAGTCTCTTTTCCTTTTTCTTCTCTACTTCTGTGCCTTTGTTTATTGTGTCCTCTAACTCGCTTATTCGATCCTCAGCGTCCTCCATCCTGCTTTTAATTCCTTCCATTGTGGTCTTCAGTTCTGATACTGTATTTGTCATTTCTGTCTGATTCTTTTTTATTATTTCAATTTCATTTTTTATACTTGTTATCTCTTTGTTTAGGTGTTCATAATGACTATCCATTGTTGCTCTAATTTCTTTGAACATCCTAACTATCATTATTCTAAATTCTGCTTCTGGTAATTTGGTTATATCTGGTTCATTCAGGTCCTTCTCTGGGGATTTCTCTTGATTCATTTGGTTTGCATTCCTCTGCCTGCCCATTTTTTCTGTGTATAAGCAAGTTGTGGCCACTGGAGTCCAGTAGGTGTTGCCTTTGTGTTCTCTAGGTGTGGTCTATCTGCAGGCCCCCCACCCCCTCTGCCGGTGCCTAGGGTGGTTGGGTACGAGCGTTGCCAGCGCCGGCCCACTGTGGCTTTTGCTGTGATTTCTGCCTCTCCTCCGTGGGAGGGGCTGTGACTGAAGCCACAAGATTAGCACCAAGGGTAGAGGCGAGCACCTTTCCTCAGCTGCGGACCCAGCCTATTTCCGGACTTCCGCCCAGAACCAGCAGTCGGAGCCTGCTCGCTACAGTTCCGCGGGTTAGGCGGGGCTTTTGACGTGCTCTCAGCTGTAAGCTTTTGCCCGTCAGGAGCTTTAGCCCCGCCCTCGAGGCCAGGGCCCTTTGCGCAGGGTCGGAAAACAAGGTTTATTGGGGCAGGCGTGTTTGCTGGCTTCCGCCGAGCTGCGTACTTCCGCTCGTCCCGGACTCTACCCCGCCCCCGCGTTCGGAGCCCGCTCGTGCACGTATGATCGCTATCCGGGGTTTCTCCGGCCAGATGGGGATAGCAGCGTGGGCTCAGCTGCGAGCCTCTGCCTGTCTCGGGGTTCACCCCGTTCCCGCGCTCGGAGCCCGCTCGCGCACGTATACTGGCCAACAGTGGTTTCTCCGGCTGGGGGTGGGGGGGGTGGGGGGGGGACTGGTAGCGTCAGCTCAGCCACAGCCCCTGCCTGTCCCTGGTCCTAGCCCGGTCCCGGCGGTCAGGGCCGGCTTGCGCAGGGCCTGCCCGTTCCTGGCCTCCCCCTTTGTCCCCGTAAGTGGGACCAAAGGCAGGCCCGCAGCTTCCGGACCGCTTTCGCGGTCCCCTCTGACCCTCTGGGCTAGACCGATCTCCCACCGGCTTGGCCTCTGCCCACGCCGACAGAACCGCCTTTCAGCATCCTGCCGCCCCAAAACCTTAAGCAGCCCTCAGCAGAGTAGGAAGGGACCTAATACTCCACACTGTAGGCCTGGGAGCTCCCTCACTTGTTTCACAGCTCAATACTGTCCAAACGCCTCTTTTAGGCTCTAGGACTGGAGGCTGGGGCTTGGTTCCTGGGACCCAGGTCCCTCCCTCTCCGCCAAACTCTCCTCCCGCCCCGCGGGTCTCTCCGGGCTGCCGTTTGCTCCGGGGAGCTGGGCAGCCCTCTTCGCGTTTTCGCTATTCCTACCAGTCTCAATGTGGCTTCTTCTGTGTTCCTTGGTTGAAGAGTCCACTTAGTTTTGTTCAAAGTTGGTTTATCCAGGTGATGGTTCTTAAAATTGAGTTGTGATCCACTTTGGTTCTGGGAGTTGGAAGTTGGTACGTCCGCCTACTCCGTCGCCATCTTGGTCCTCTTTCTATTTTAGCTGTTTTGATAGGTGTGTGGTATTAATTTGTGTTTCTCTGAATGTTAGTGATGTTGAACACCTTTCCATAAGCTTTTTGCTATCAGTATATGTTATTTGGTGATAATCTCCATGCCCTTTACCCATTTTGTAACCTGATTGTGTGTTAGGCACAATAATGTCACCTCTCCCTCAAATAGGTCCATGTTTTAATCCTGCAAACCTGGGAATATGTTAAATCAATGGTTCTTAACCTGGGTTCTATCGAACCCTAGGGGTTCGATGAGTCAGTCTCAGGGGTTCGGAGAAGCTTCTGCAGCGGAGGCCAGAATAAAGTAATACCGTAATTTGTTGTGAGTTCATGCAGTTTGTTGGTTTTGTTCTTTGAGCAAAGTGATGTTCATGCATGGCTCATTTTGTGCACCAGTAAAAAAACATATACCTATGTCTTGAATTTGGAAAAAAAAATCCTATTTTATTTATCACTAAAGAAGGGTTCGGTGAATGCGCATATGAAACTGGTGGGTTCGGTACCTCAAAAAAGGTTAAGAACCACTGTGTTAAATTAAGGAGAATTAACTTTGCAGATGGAATTAAAATTGCTAATGAGGTGACTTTAAGAAAGGGAGAGGATTCTGGATTATCAGTGTAGCTCCAGTAAACAAGTTTTCTGGTAAGGGGTCCAAGTGATGTGTATGAGAAAGATTTAGCCTGCCACTTTTGGTTTTGAAGACAGAGGAAGAGGGCCACAAGGCAAGGAGAGGAACTCTCCCCTAGAGCCTCCAGAAGGGAATGCAGCGCTCCAGACACCTTGATTGTGGGCCAGTCCGACTTCTAAGTTCCAGAATTTTGAGTGAGGGGTGAGTTTAGGTTCCCTAATATGCTTTTGCTGATACTACCCTGGCTGGGAGGGGCGAGAGTGCTTCATTAATCGCTACTTATGTGGCCTTGACTGGTGGCCACCGCAGGGTGGGTGACTTTAGTGCTGGGTGTGGGTGAACTTCCTGTCCTGACTTTCTAGTAGGCCTCCTCTGACACCAGACCAGTGGGAAGGGGGAAGGGTCAGCTCATTACCACCGGATGGAGTGGGAATTTCAGGCTCCCCACAGGGTCCCCACTGACACTGTGGAGGGATGAGGGAAGGGTTCTCACTACTGCCTGGCAGGGATGAAAGTCTCGACTCCTTCCCTGATACCATGTTGGCAGAGGGGTGGGGGCACCTTAGTTATATTCTTACAGAATATGTATGTTCCTCCATTCCTGTACCTCCTGAAACTGACTGGTGGGTCTAGAGGCTTAATTAGATTCAGGCTTAGATTTTGTCACTAGTTCTACATAGGTGGTGCTGGGTAGCGCACTGTGTTAGGCAGCACATAACATGTCTGGTTTTCTTTCTTTTAGTGTCAGGATTGATTTAGAGGGCTCAGGTGTTGTTAGCCTGATTGAGCTATTATAAAGTTCTTCAGCAACATCTTTTCTAATCGTTTTAGCATTTATGATCCTTTGTTTCATGAGGGTCTCAAAATGCTGATTATTTTCCTGTCATTTCTTTTGCATTTATTATCTGGAATTCTTCTAGGAAGGATAATTTTCACTCATCAATGATTTGTTTAACTTGCAATGCAATTTGTGTAAAAGAAGTGCAGGGTAAATGGTTGATTCTTCCTTCTTCTTATTTCAGAATAATTAGTTTAGAACCTAAGCAGTTCCAAAAGGTGACTAATGATTTTCTTTGTGTCATCTGAACTGATTCTTAAAGACTAATCCATTGCAGACTTTTAAAATTTTTGTTTTAATGCTCAAATTGTTTTATCTTTGGTGAATGGGAGCTCCTTCAAGTTGCTTAGGGTCCTTCAGACACAACCCCCGTAACCTCTGATAACATCCATGTTTTATAATGTAATAGAATGTTTCAAGTTTTTTGTGTACATTTTGTGCCCCAGACCTCAAATTACCCATTTCTCCAAGGTGTATGTAGTTCCTTTTAGTGGGAGATGGTATTTAGAGTTCGTGATATGTCCCTGGCCTGTCATTACTTACTGTGCTTTCATTGCTTATGGACTCTTTCAGTGGAGAGCTTATTTAAAAGAAAATAATCATGAGCTCACACATATTTTCAATTTAAATTTAAGATGATAGGTTTTCTTTATTTAAGAACTTACTTGGTTTTATACTTTTAAATTTAAATTTTATTTTTTTAAAGATTTTACTTATTGATTTTACAGAGAGAAGTGTGTATGTGTGTGTGTGTGGGGACAATAAAATGATCAATTCATAGTTGCTGCACTTTAGTTGTTCATTGATTGCTTGTCATTTGTGCATTGACCAGGCAAGCCCAGGGTTTCAAACCAGTGACCTCAGCATTCCAGGTCAGTGCTCTATCCACTGCCCCATTACAGGTCAGGCAATTTTATACTTTTTTAAATGCTGAAATACTTAGCTCCTAACAATATTGATATAACTACTTGTTTTTAAAATATTATTACTAATGTTATGACCAACAATAAGACTATTATTTATTGAAAATATGTAGTCAAAACACTTTGTTTTAAGGTCAGTTGGAATAATTGTTTTCTCTTTGTGGTTATAACTTCAACTTGACATATATATAGCAAGGTTCATTTGTTTCAGTGTTTTAAAATTTATTTTTAACAACTTTATTGAGATATGTTATATGCCATACAATTCACCCATTTAAAATTTACATACAATTCAACAGTGTATAGTAGATTCACAAATATGCGCGATCATCCCCACCGTCAATTTTAGAATATTTTCATCACTTGAAAAAGAAACCCTATACCTGTTAGTATCAACCCTCTATCCCTTCATCTCTCCCAGTGCTAATAAACTACGAATCTTTAGAGACTGGATTATTTTATTCAACATAATGCTTTTGAGGATTTTCTATGTCTCTGTGACACAACAGGGTACTTCAGCCTCACCCCTAGGTTTTGTTGTTTTCACAGAGGTGTCCTGTCCATGGACAGTTTCCAGTT
Source organism: Rhynchonycteris naso (assembly GCA_037038555.1). NCBI lineage: Eukaryota > Metazoa > Chordata > Mammalia > Chiroptera > Emballonuridae > Rhynchonycteris > Rhynchonycteris naso. The sequence continues at coordinate 21,936,186 of CM073001.1, forward strand.
AGTTCTGTGAGAGAGACTGAAGTTCAACCATCTATTCCATTCTGTTGGTGCTCTCGCTTCCCACATTATTTTGTATTGTAATAATTTTGTATATTACACTGATTTAGTATTTGTCTTTGTTTAATATGTCGTCTTTGCTTTTCTCTAAAATTTCTGTTGGCATTTAGGAAGGTTGATCCTTATGGTCAACAGTTTTATTCATGTATAAACTCTTATTTTTTGTGACAGAGACAGAGAGAGAAACAGTTGAGAGGGACAGATAGCAACAAACAAACAGGAAGAGAGAGATGAGAAGCATCAATTCTTTGTTGCGGCACCTTAGTTGTTCATTGATTGCTTTCCCATATGTGCCTTGACCGGGGGGCAACAGCAGACCAAGTGACCCCTTACTCAAGCCAGTGACCTTGGGCTCAAGCTAGTGAGCTGTGCTCAAACCAGATGAGCGCACACTCAAGCCAGAGACCTTAGGGTTTCGAACCTGGGTCCTCTGCGTCCCAATCTGACACTCTATTCATTTGCACCACCGCCTGGTCAGGCATGTATAAAGCCTTTATAAGGCTTACATTAGTTACTTATTGCTGTATAACAAATTACCCAAATATTAATAGCTTAAAACAATGACTGTTTTATAACAATTTTTATGGGTCAGGAATCTAGGTGTGGCTTAGCGGGGTGCCTCTTACTTAGCATCTCTTTTGTATTTCCAGTCAAGCTGTAGGACATAGTCATCTCAGGTCTCAGCTGGGCCTGGCAAACCTGGCTTAAGTTCATTCACAGGTTGCTGGCAGGCCTCAGAAGATCCACTTTCAAGTTTACTCATGTTATTGCTGGCAGGCATGGTTCCTCACCACATGGGCCTCTCTATAGGCTTCCTGAGTGTCCTCACAATGTGGCAGCTGATGAGCCGAGAGACCCAGGCAGTGCCCAAGATGGAACCTGGTCTCTTTATAACTAATCTCAGAAGTGACACTTGTGTTATAGTGTATTTGTTAGGATGTCTAAGTACAGCCACACTAAAGGGGAGGGGATGGCACAAATACGTGAGTGCTGGGAAACAAGTGTCATTGTCTGCCATCATAGTGGCTTTCTATCATAAACCCATAAATCCTCCTTTATTCTATCCGGTTAAATGGTTTGACTTCTGCTTATTTTTTTAATACAATTGTTAATGAACTTATTCTACTTTTTAGATATTTTTTTTTTCATTTTAAAATTGTATTCTTTCTACACTGTCAGAAAATATATTTAAATTCTGTTCTTCTCCTTGTGTCCTCAACTTTATTTAATCTTAGCTCTATAAGTAAATACATGAAATATTTATTGTCAGTTCTTCTACTGAAGTTCTCCAGTCATCTTTTGGTTGGATGAAGCCGACCCATCCTCAGGAAGGGAATATCACTACAACAGCCCTTGAGTTTTTACATGTTCAAACTCCTTCTCTGTAGCTTTGATTGAAGGAGAGCTTTGCTGCATATTCAATTTTTGGCTCATACTTATTAAAGTTTTTGAAAAATGTTTTTCAGTTTCACAAATTGCTTTAAAAAAATCCAATGACATCTCATTTTCTTGACCATGTAAGTTATTTTGCTTTTTTGCCTGGGAGCTATGAGGAGTTTTAAACATTCTTTGAAGTCTAATAGTTTTACTAAGATATGACTCAGAGTTGACCATTCTGGGTATGTTTTCTTGAGTGCCTACTGGTACCTTTTGAAGATGTTCCTTTTATTTCTAAAATATTTTCTTAGATAATAGTTTTAAATATTAGTTCCATTCCAGTACTTTATTTTTCTTCTTCATGGGCTCCAGTTACAGCATGTTGGTCCTTCTTTGACTGTCTTATATTTCAAACATTTGTTCTCTAATTCTTTTTCTTTTTTAAATTTATATTCATTTTCTTGGGTGTTTTATTGCTTTACTTCAGTGTACCTTATTACATTTTTTTAAATTCATTTTAGAGAGGACACACACACAGAGAGAGAGAGAGAGAGAGAGAGAGAGAGAGAGAGAGAGAAAGGGGGGAGGAGCTGGAAGCATCAACTCCCATATGTGCCTTGACCAGACCAGTGCAGGGTTTTGAATTGGCGACCTCAGTGTTCCCAGGTCGATGCTTTACCCACTGCACCACCACAGGTCAGGCCCTTATTACATTTTCACTAAAATCTGTTTTTTCTTTTTTTACCCTTTCCCCTCCATTTTGGTCTGGTAATGCCTACTATCTGGTGAACTTTTTAATGATTTTAGAATGTGTTATTTGATGTTATAGCAAACATTTTTAGTGTTTTTTATTTGTTTATTTTTGTTTTAGTAAAGGTTGAATAACCTAGCTTGCTATTACTGAAAACAGAAATCCCTATTTAGTCATAAATGGGCCCCCAAAGTTGCAATGTCCTGCTAGAAGTATAAAGAAAGATATGCAAAGGAGAGATGTTATATTTCTTTGATTTGGAGATGTAGGGTGTCTGTTTAATGCCTTATTTATGACTAAGCTTTGCAACTTTTCCAGAAACTTTCTATTTTCCATCTCATCTCATGCTGCCTTTTTTGAGTCTCCACCCAACTGTGAAGACTTAAATTAAAGCCTTATATTTTTTCTGTTTGTAGGATGTTGTTAGAAACAGTTGTCAAATAGAGAAAATAGCAGATAAAATAGCAAATTATATTTATTGATTAGCATTCATGTTTCTGTGGAAGATGAAAGTGCCAAAATGTGAGAACTACTTGTATTTCCACGTCTTGTGTGAGCTTTGTCCACAGTCACTTGGTTTGTCTAAAAGGGATTCTAAACTTTGGGGTAAGGATAAATCTAGACTATTTACATGGAATAGACTCCTTTGGCTAAAGCATTTTTTCGAAGCATTTGATGTTTTGAAAATCAGTCAATATTTTTAAACTTTCCTGTATTTGAAAAAGTTAAGAAGCAAAACAACACAAAACATTGTGACCTGTATTGAGGAATTAACTGTATTTGTTCTAAAACTTTTTTTTACTCTTAGGTGAGCAAAGGAAATAACTGAAAATGACAAGTAGAAGATATGAGGACTCCATGGGGGCTATTCAAATGGGGTTAGTCAAAATGCTTAAAGGATTCCAAAGCAAGATTTTGCCACCCCTGAATCCAAAGGTGGTTACAGAAGAGGAAGTAAACCAAATGGTAATGTATCAGAGAATTTTGGTTTCATAATACTTAATGCTGACTCCTCAGGAGAGTGACAGCGCTAATTGGCATTATCAGAATAGCATAGAGAATTACTGACTGATAAGATAAATTTAGTCAACATGGTAACTTGTTGCAGAGCATAGGCACCTCTTAAATAATCAGAAGTTTTTGAAATTACGTACATTGAAACAGAGGCTAGAATTGCTTAAGTTAATCACCAGAAGTAAGATTATGCAAGCAAATTATTAGGTTTTCTAAATATTTACCTGAACCCTATGAAACTGTCATTTGTGTAGTTCGAAAACAATCAAATATCAGAATTTTATAGGTTTTAGCCTAAATAGTCCATTACCTGTTGAATGACAAGAGTTATTTTTGTTTGTGTATTTGTAGAAATAGAATATTAAAAAGTTACTATTTTGCCTGACAAGGCAGTGGCGCAGTGGATAGAGCGTTGGACTGGGATGCAGAGGACCCAGGTTCGAGACCCCGAGGTCTCCAGTTTGAGCACAGGCTCATCTGGTTTGAGGAAAGCTTACCAGTGTGGACACAAGGTCGCTGGCTCCAGCAAGGGGTTACTCGGTCTTCTGAAGGCCTGCGGTCAAGGCACATATGAGAAAGCAATCAATGAACAACTAAGGTGTTGTAGTGAAAACTGATGATTGATGCTTCTCATCTCTCTCTGTTCCTGCCTGTCTGTCCCTATCTATCCCTCTGTCTGACTCTCTCTCTGTGTCTCTGTAAAAAAAAGAAAAGTTACTATATTGAAAAAAAATAACATAATTTTTCTTTCCTTTAAAATAAAAATATTTATATATTTTTAATTTTTAAATTATAGTTGACAAAATGTTAAAATATTTATATTTTTAATGAATTATAATGATTTGGTGAGAACTGAATTAAACATATACGCTGTAGAAAATATCAATAACAATTTACAGTGTTGTTAGATATTATATTCACTGTATTTTAAAAACTAGTTTCAAATTACATTTCAATTAGAAAAATAAAATCTATTATTATCTTTTGTGGTGGTTATTGTTTCATTATTTAAGATAACTCCTGACTTCTTTTGCTTGTAAGACTGTTATTTTTATTTAAATCACAACACAGCTGATACCTCTTGTCATTTTAGTATTCTAATCTGGGTTCCAATAAAAAAGAAACTTATAAAACTAAGCAGAAAGATATATTAGAAATATGCCTTCATTTAAATGGATTCAATCACAGAAAATAATTTTGTAGGGAGTTTGAAAAGCATTGATATTAACCCAAGACAAAACAAATCTGCTAAATTGTATCCCTCTGATTATTTTTCAGTGTTGGCACATACCGAAGCCTTATAGTGCTTCCAATGATCATAATTCCCTTGCATCTAAAGTAGACCCTTGATGATGATGGAATGTTCAGCATCTTGATTGTATCAATATCAGGATTCTGGTTGTGATACTGTAGTATAATTTTGCAAGACACTATTCTTGGGGAAACTGGGCAAATGGTACCTGGTTTCTCTTGGTATTATTTCTTATAACTAACTGCATGTAAATCTACAATTATCTCAAAATTACAAGTTTAATTTAAAAAACCCTTTCTGTAAATGAGATGGTGGTAATGCTCAAAGTTATATTTTTAAAAGATAAATATTCCTTTTTAAAAAAACCCTTTCCTCTAAATCAATCAATCAATACAGTAGGTTCTGGAAATAATGTGAACATTCTAGCATAACAACAATTAGATAACAGTGATTGGTCTTGAGTAACTGAGCCCCTGTTTGGTTATTTCAATGGGCAACAATAGTTTACATTGTTTTCCCCTCATAACTTGAGAAAGCGTTAAAAGCATTTTGTGTTCTTATTTTGATGTGTGGCTATGACTGGCTGCCAGATCTGATGATGGGCTTAGATCTCTTTTAAAACAAGGTCTAAATGCACTCTTATAATTTCTAAAAATTCAAACTTATTCCTAAACAGGGTAATCACATTTCCCAGATCCTGTACATTTTATGAGGTTGCTATTTAACCTGATATAACCTGATAAACACCCAGAAGCTTTGCTTGCATGTCATAACTTCATTTGAGAAATAGCTGTATTTAAAAACTCCTTAGCTCTGAATCCTGAAAGTGATTTTAGAAGCTTAGAGTTTTATGCTCAGATGCCTCTTCTGAGCATAAATGTTAAGCTCTTTGGACATGTTTCTGTTCAATTTCTTGACTACCCCTGCCCTCCAGGTTCCTTTGTGTGATTCCTTCGACATCATAAAAAACAGCAGCCACATGTCATTTCAGATTACTGTGCAAAGAGCTCAAAAGTGCATGGGTACTTCTCTTATATTATTTAGTCATTTTAAATATTTTATAAGGGAACTTAGTGGTATTCCAGAATTATCCTGAAAGCTGCAAACACAAATTATTCATTAGTGGAATTTATGAAAACATTTTTTTCAGTGTAACCATTTCTGAATATTTGGCCCCTGTTGTTTTCAATTCTAGCTAACACCCTCGGAGTTCCTGAAGGAAATGACCCTGACCACAGAACAGAGACTGGCTAATACACGGTTGATGTGCCGACCACAGATCATCGAACTTTTAGACATGGGGGAAACAACACATCAAAAGGTAGTTGCTTTCTTTCACGTGAGCATACAAAGTAGGCCCTGGCAAAAAGGTGAACGTCCTCCATCAACAGTCACTAAGTAATGGTGATCGTTTCTGGCTAACTAATCTTTTATTTGGTTAATACATTATTTTTCTTCCTGTGTTGATCTTGATATCTGATTTGACGTGGAGTGAATTAAAATTAATTAGTACAAATAACTTTTGACTGTTCACATTTTTTTCTTAGCTTCTTCTGGACACTATTGTTTATAGATTAGGAGTAATTCTAGGACATATTAGCCAAGCCTAATTGAGTTATCTTCTTAGTACAAGAAATACGTGCTTACCAGAGCTGTCATCACTAGAAAGTTAGAAGATGGAATTGCTTATTAAAGTAGGCATTTGTTGTGTACTTTGACTCGTTGCAATAACAAATGTTTTCTCTTAGTCTCTAAAGAATGGTTATTTTAACATGCTTTTTTATATTCTAATGTAAGCCAGATATTGTAGACTTTAAGCACATATGATTATAAAATAAAGTCTTTATTTCCTACTTAATTAACTTCTTGAATTATATGCTTTAATTTTTATGTAGAAATTATGGTAGGAACCTTCTCCATCAGTTGAACTGCTGGAGATGAACTTTCTCTAAAAGGGTTCCTCAATTGTTCCCGAGAGTTGTCTTCAGAGTTGTTTCCCACATGAAGAATGAGCCCCTTAGGCTTTTTTGCTCTGTGTTATCATTGCCTCCCCTGCTAAGAACCTGCATAAAAATTTGCTCTTCCACTGAGCCTTGTTAGTTTAATTATTATTTTTCTCCTCCCCATAATCACTCTAACTTTGAGAGCAAGGAACACACTTTTCCCAAAGCGAATTCATGCTAATTAAGGGCTATTAGCTCTTTAGCATAAGACCAGACGATGTGTATTTTCTGTGTATACTGCTTGTGTGTGTGTTTTAATGTAGTTTGACTACTGTTCTGAAGAATGAGAACATAAGTATACTTCACTACATCTCTTCTCTCCTTTCTTCTCTCAACTCAGTTGGTTATTTTTACTTTATTTTCAGAAGTTTCATTTTTCTCTTAGTTGGATGACAGTCATCCTGTACTGATTTCTTAAAGAGTTTATAGAAACTATTTCCTTGGTTTTATATGTTTGATAATATTTATTTTATATTTGCCTATTACCTTTATATTGAATTGCAGTTTTGTTAGGTATAAAGTTTTTGGGTCACACATTTTTCCTGTAAGAGCTTTTCAGGCATTTTTCTCTCTGCCTTCTGGTTTTAAATAATGATATGTAAAAGTATGAAGACAGCTTTATTTTCCCCAAGATAAAAGGTAGATACTTTAATCTTTTAGCTTCATGCCCAAAGATTGTTTGTTCTTATTTAATGTCCAATCAATTATTAGGATTACCTTTATTTTACTTGTAGAGAGTTTTCTTGTTCGTGCCATTTTTGGTTCTTTTCTTTAGGAATATCAATTATGAACATGTTGGACCTTCTTTGTCTGCCCTTCTACATCTTCTATGTCTCTTCCAATTTTTAACTTTTTAAAATTTTCATTTCATTGTAATTATATACACGAGGCTGTCCTCTGTGTCCCTTTGAGTTTTGTGTATGTGTATTTCTTTTAAAACTCATTCCTATGCTTGACCAGTTAAGAATACCTGGGCTGTCTCAGAGCTTTTGATGCAGTTAATGCTTTTGTACCTTTTTATTCACTTGTATCTCACGTATCACACTCCTTTGGTTTTCTTCCTACTTCACTGACTGCTTTTTTTCTTATTTTAGTGATTGCATCTTTCTCTTCTTCCTGATCACTAAATGTTGGAGTTCCTCAGTACTTGGTCCCTGAACCTCTTCTTTCTCTTCTGAACCCATTCCTTAGGTGGCCCTTTCTAGGAACAAGGTTTTCTATCCCACTTTTTAAATTATTGCTTTCATAATTATATATCTTGCTATGGCCTAACCCCTGAACTATGGATTATACATTCAGCTCATATATCCAGCTAATTTCTGGCTAACTTCACTCAATATTTTATGTATTTTTTTGAGATTTATTTATGTTGTGTTTAGCAGTTTATTCAATTTATTTTGCTGTATAGGATTTCATTGTATGACTATACCACATTTATTTATCCATTTTACTGTTAATGAACATTTGGGTTTTTCCCACATTTTGACTATTATAAATGATGCTGTTATAGTGAACATGTACACATTTATATTGGGCATATACATAAAACTAGATATTTAGGTTATAAGCTATGTATATGTTTTGCATTTATAGATAATTATCAGTTTTCTAATGTGTTTGTACCAATTTACACTCCCACTAGCTGTGTGTGAGAAATCTAGTTGCACTACATATCTGCTAATATGTAATATCAGTCTCTTCAACACCATTTGATTGGCTGTGTAGTGCTGTCACTCTGGTTTAATTTATAATTTCTTGATTTCTAATGAGGCTGAGCACATTTTCTTTCTTTCTTTTTTTTTTTTTCAGAGACAGAGAAAGAGAGAGAGGGATAGATAAGGACAGACCAACAGGAACAGAGAGAGATGAGAAGCTTCAATCATCAGTTTTTCGTTTTGACACCTTAGTTGTTTACTGATTGCTTTCTCATATGTGCCTTGACTGTGGGCCTTCAGCAAACCGAATAACCCCTTGCTCAAACCAGTGATCTTGGACTCAAGCTGGTGAGCTTTTACTCAAACCAGATGAGCTCGTGCTCAAGCTGGCGACCTCGGGTTCTCGAACCTGGGTCTTCAGCATCCCAGTCCGACACTCTATTCACTGCGCCACCACCTGGTCAGGCACATTTCCATATTTTATTAGCCATTTGGATACCATATTTTATAAATTGCATGTTTCTGTTTTTGTACATTTCTTACCAATTTTATTAAAAATTTTTAAATATTCTGAAGAACTTTCCTCTACCAATTACATGTATTGCATTCTTTGGCTTTCTATTTTTATTATGTAATGAGTATCTTTTGATAAATGTATGTTTTAAAAAATTATGACTTAATTTACTAATATTTTTATTTGTTTTATATTTTCTATATTCCATTAAAAATTTTTATTCTTCAACACCATGAAGATATTCCTTTCAGTTTTCTTCTGAAAAACTTTGTTTTTTACCCAGATTTGTTACACTTGGAATGGTGTGTGATAGGGGTTAGATTAATACTATGTTTTTTTTTTATTTTAATGGGGTGACACCAATAAATCAGGGTACATATGTATAACGAAAACAGCTCCAGTTTATTTTATCATTCAATTATGTTGCATACCCATCACCCCAAAGTCAAATTGTTCTCTGTCACCTTCTATCTGGTTTTCCCTGTGCCCCTCCCCTCCTCCCTATCCTACCATCTCCTCCCTCCCCCCACCCTGTAACCACCACTCTCTTGTCCATGTCCCACCTATGTATGAAATCATACTGTTCTCAGTTTTTTTCTGATTTACTTATTTCACTCCGTATAATGTTATCAAGGTCCATCCATTTTGTTGTAAATGATCCGATGTCATCATTTCTTATGGCTGAGTAGTATTCCATAGTATATATGTACCAAAGTAATACTATTTTTCATGTGGTTAAGCCAACAGTATTTATTGAAGAAAACATATTCTTTCCCTAATGCTTTTTAGTGTTACCTTGGTTGTAAATCAAGTATTGATTTATTTAAGGATTGGTTTCTGGGCTTTTTAATGTTACATTTGTATTTATGATAAATCAAATGCTAGTATCTCACTATTTTAATTACTATGATAAGTAATAATGTATGATATATAATAATATAATTATAGTAAGTCTTGCTACCTGAGAGAGCATGTTCTTCAAATTGATCTTATCTATTCTTGGTCCTTTGCTTGGTCCATATAAATTTTATAATCACCTTTTAATTTCCCCCCAAATTTTGCTGTTTTTTTTTTTTTTGGAGTGTATGAATTTTTATATCAATTTGAGGAGTATTTGACATTCTTAAAATATTGAGTGTTTCAATTTATGAATATGGTATATTCCTATATTTTATGTAAGTCTTTTTAAATTCCTCTTAGTAATATTTTATAGTTTCCTTGGATAAAACTCTTGTACATCTTTCATTGAACTTATTCCTATGTATTTAAAATGATACCATTTATAAATTTTATTTTATAAATGTTCATAGACAGTACATAGAAATATAATTGTTATTTTGTGTGTTGATCTTGTACTCAGTGACCTTGATAAATCACTTATTAATTTTAATAGCTTATCTGGCTGGCTATTTTGAATTTTCTAAATAAACAATTTTTTTCTTGATCAATTTGAAATGTTACATTTCAGAGATAAAACCAACTTGGTCAATGTGTTATCTTTTATAGATATTGTGGAATTAAGTTTGCTAATGTTTTGTTTCCTTTTTTGAATCTATGGTTCATGAGTAACATTGACCTATAATTTTTCTTTTTCCTACAATCTTTCTTATGTATATGAAAATTATGCTAACATCTTCATTTGAGTAGGGAGATACTTAATTTTTGTTTTTCTTTCCTTTGGTAGAGTTTCTGTAATATTTGAACTATATCTTCTTTAAATGTTTGTTAGAATTTGCTTGTAAAGTTATTTGGCCCAGAATTTTCTCTATTAATGGTTTTTACTTACAAATTTAATTTCTCTACTGATTTTCTATTTCTTGTGCTAGTTTTAATAAATTTTATTTTTATAGGAATTTGTATTTTTTATCTAACTTTTCACATTTATTGACATAATATACATTTATAATCTTTTTCCTTAGTTTAGATCTGTAGTAACATCTCTATTTTTATTATTTAATGGGCACTTTGCACATTCTGTTTTAGTTTCTTAATCAGATTCACTGGTATTTTATCAATTTTATTAGTCTTTATAAAGACTCAACTTTTGGGATTGTTGTTTCTATAGTATAGTTACTTTCTTTTTCTTTTTTTTTTTTACAGGGATAGAGAAAGAGTCAGAGAGAGGGATAGATAGGGACAGACAGACAGGAATGGAGAGAGGTGAGAAGCATCAATCATCAGTTTCTCGTTGCCATTGTAACACCATAGTTGTTCATTGATTGCTTTCTCACATGTGTCTTGACCACGGGCCTTCAGCAGACCGAGCCACCCCTTGCTGGAACCAGCGACCTTGGGTCCAAGCTGGCGAGCTTTTGCTCAAGCCAGATGGGCCTGCGCTCAAGCTGGCGAGCTTGGGGTCTCGAACCTGGGTCTTCCGCATCCCAGTCCGACGCTCTATCCACTGTGCCACCACCTGGTCAGGCTAGTTACTTTCTATTTTATAAATTTCTACTATAGTTTTTAGTTATTTCATTTTTTATTGTTTAGGTTTTTGTTTTTATGTTTGCTATTGTTTTTTTAAATTACTGAGGTGGACATTTACATCTTCAGTTTCCAAACTATTTGTCAAGGTGTCCCGGGGTACAGCCATGAACTCATAGGGTGTTATGGGATATACTAAATTTTTAAGGAAATATGGAAATATTCAAAACTTGTTGGATAGTATACAAGCTATTAGCTTGAGGTAATTCATAGTTTCAATGGTCATACTATCTGTTTGTTTAGCTCTTTAGTACCTCCAAGCAGGTATTTGTTGATACAGCTTTTCTTGTTATTGTCATAGGAGGATTGGTTCAAATTATCTTATTCATCATTACTAGAAATGGAAGTTTTAAATTAGTTACGGTACCTTAGTTGTTCATTGATTGCTTTCTCATATGTGCCTTAACCGGGGGGATACAGCAAAGTAAATGACGCCTTGCTCAAGTTAGCAACCTTGGGCTCAAGTCAGCAACCTTTGGGCTTAAGCTAGCAGCTGTGGGGTCATGCCTATGATCCCACACTCAAGCCAGCGACCCCTCGCTCAAGTTGGTGAGCCCAAGCTCGAGCTGGCGAACTTAGGGTTTCGAACCTGGGTCCTCTGCTTCACAGTCCAGTGCTCTATCTACTGTGCCACTGCTTGGTCAGGCTCAAATGATCTTTAATTGAAGTATTTTCCTTTGTAGTTTTTAACTAGCCGGGCATTTCGCTACACCACTCTTGATGTCTTCTATGATGTCATGAGCGTGGTGGCCATCAACATTGTAACCTAATCCACAGACTGGGCAGTCCTATGATCTTTTTAAAGGTTCCAGAGAGTTCTCTAGTTAAAGATCGGTTCACTGTTGACAATCTCATTAAAAGTGATACTTACACCGTGCTTAATATCTTTTGTTCTTTCTGTCTCTTGGTGGTTCTTCGAGGGCTTTGATGACCAGGGCCGAGGCAGAAGGTACTACCTCGATCTAGGCCTCTCTGTTCTGAATGGTCAGTTTCACTGCATTCCTCAAACCCTTTCAATCACCGGTTGCTTTGGCAATGTCATCACCAACCTTTTTTGGAGATAGGCTCAGGGGGCACATCTTGGGAGCCAGGGCAGATGTGGTACCGATTTCCCCACCGATACCCCTGAGATATACAACTTTGATCTTATTGGGGTCAAACTTCGGCATCATGGCGGAGGCAGCTGGTGTCAGATAAACCTGGATTCAGCAGAACCAAAGAAAGTAGCACCTAAGGCTTCTCTGAGCCCAAACTGAAAGCTAGCCTCTATTATTTTAAATTGAGAACCAAAATTCCTTTCTTTTGTAGTAAAGAAGTTGATGACTATAACCTTACCAATGATAGCAATCATTGTTTATAGTAATTACACATTTTTGTGTGTTTCCTATGTAAATAGTATTAATATCTATAGATCTGTATAGTGTTTTTAAAAAATCTTTCCCAGACATGTCTGCCTCTGTGTGACTAAATGATTAATTGACTTTCTCAACTGAAGTTTTCAGCAATCGACCTGGATCAGGCATTATTCCAGCCCTTTCCGTCAGAAATTGTATTTCAGAACTATACTCCCTGTGAAGTCTACGAAGTTCCACTGGTTTTGAGGAACAATGACAAAGTGAGTATGTTCACTGCAATAACTACCTTTCTTGGATACATAAGAAGGAGTTAAATAAAATGTGATCAAGTAGGACCTTAGATAAGTTCTTTGGAAAACATGCCCTTTGACTGTAAGCTTAATGAGGATGGGACTATGTAGGTTTGTTTGTTGCTATGTGTACAGTCCCAGGGCAGTGCCTAACAGACAGCCAACTCCTAGCATGTGCACTAACATTTTGTTGAATGAAGGATTGGCTAGATGAATGTCATGAAGTTCTCTAGGCTTTCATGTAAGACAGGGTGATTACTAATTGTGTTACATACTTTGCATTAGAGCCCCAATCCCTAATTGAAGGTATAAACTCTTCTCAGATGAATTGCAGTGGTTCAGTCAATGCATTTATGTTCTACAGAGTGTATTTTATTTTAATTAAAAAACTGAACATCCCTTTCCCCCTTTTCTGTCTCCTTTTTTCTACCTCAGAATATCTATCAGCTTTGTCTACAGATAGTTTTAGACAGCTTGTCCCACTGTGTATACCTCATCTCTTTGTGGTTGCAGCTGAGGATTTCTTCTCTGTCCTCTGCCTATTTCTTCAGAGATAGATTAGGGTTTATTTCAAGAAACGGTATTAAATGCCTGAAGAGTTCCTTGACATCTAACGATGATGAAAGAAATAGAAAGGCTGGAGGTCAGCATAAAGCACAGTTAAGTGTGAAAAGTAATCAGATAGGGAGGAAGTCATCTGGGAGACACAAAAGTTCAGGTCTAAAGACAAGTAGGAATACTTAACAGAGTCTAAGAAAGCAGAGACAAATTCTCACTATAAGCCCTGGCTGGGTGGCCCAGTGTAAATGGGACAACTAAGTGAAACAACTAGTTGATGCTTCTCTCTCTCTCTCTCTCTTTCCCTCCACCTGTCACTCTCCCTCCTCCTCTCTCTCTTGCAAGTCAATGGAAAAATTTATTTTTAAATCTCATTATAAGAAAAAAGGGAAAATAAGTAAAGACTATGCAAGAATCCAAGGCAAATGGGAAGACTTGCAGATGTATTCGGTACAGTAGCTCATTAAATGAATCAGTGATGCCTTTCAGAGATCAATGTGTTGATTTAGTGACAGAAAAGCCAGAGTCTGGAGAAAATGGTATATTTAGTTTTTTTGCTGCAGGAATGTTAACAAGGGAAGGTCATGAGATAGAAGCTAAAGGGTAGGCACAGAGAAGAAAAAGAACCCAGGTGTTCAGGGTTATGTTTCTAGGTCTCAAAAAGAGATATATTACATAGATGTTAGGATTCCCTCTTTTCATGTAGAGCTGCCAACCAATTTAGTTTCTCACTTCCAGTTCTCTTTTCCCTTTCTACATTACTCTTTCTTTCTTTTCCTCCCTCCCTCTTCCTTCCTTCCTTATTTTTATTTTTTTCTTTCCCCTTCCCTTCTCTTCCCTTCCCTTCCCTTCCCTTCGCTAGAGTTTTCTTAGGCATTGAAAGGCAGAGGAGAGCCAGTGCAAAGGGTAGTTTTGGCCATTCCTCCCTGGTCCTAAACAAGAAAAGATTGTCAGTTGGTTTATATGGGCACATAAAGGATAAGGGGCATGTGTGAGTTTTATCTGCCAAAGTGCACTCAATTCTCATGGGTAATGCAACACTTCTTGGTAAGCTGCTGCTAGAGTGTTGGACCCCATGGAAGGATCACGTAGGGAGATCCAGCTAGCAAGAGACAGGTTTCTCTAGGCTAGGTGGGCTTCTGCCCTTGTACCAGATGGCTGATATAAGCCTGCTTCTCTGCTTCTTATTTCATGGACACTTAAGGAACCACTGAGATACTTATGGGATACTTATAATTCACCTTTTATTTGCTTCCTCATTGGCATGGAATGCAAAAAGACATAGCCTGTTTGATCATTATTTCTCTATCTCTCTCAAACACACAGATTGAAAGTGAGCCATGAACCCTCTACAAGCCATAACTTGATATTACTTGGGATACAATTATAGGCACCCAGACTCCAAAGGTAGATAATCTGGGTTCAGATTCCAACTTCAGCTGGGTTCTGGGTTCAGATTCCAGTAGTCTCCCATCTGCAGCCCTTAGGCAAGTCACTTCCCTTCTCCAAGTTATGGGGATGATAATAGCACCTATTTCATTAGGTTGTTTGAAATATTAAATGAGATAATAAATGTAAAGTATTCAGCTCAGTGCCTGTCACATAGTAAGCACTATACCATTATAACTGTTGTTATTATTATATTAGTGTTTTGTTTTCCCTTCTAGGTTTTAGTTTACAATATGTCGTTATTAAAAGTATTCCCAGCAAGCTTACATAGTATCATTTAACATAACATCAATGTCACTGCACATTTTCCTTACCAGCAAAGCTAGTTCTATTCCTATCGAATTTGCACACGTCTCTTCCTTACCTCCCCTCTCTCTAGTCTTATCTGTCTGAATTCTTTTTTACACAGTTACAGCTTTGAGGGGTTGTGGGAGTTCTTTCTTCCTCATTTTCCACCTGAGGCATCTGGGCCTTACTTAGCTGTAGTTAACTTTAGTCTACTCCCTTTAGTCTTCTAAAAAGAAAAAGCACAATCTCCCTTTCCTTGTGTCCCTAGAACCTCTACCTTGACCACCTCTATGCTCCTCACAGTTGCATTTCTTTTATTACTTGGGCTCTCTGAGATAGAGATACCGTACACTCTAGGCAAGGCAAACAGGGCAGAGGACAAAGACTTTATTGGAGTAAACTGGTTGAAGCTGTTCTGAGACTGGCCTCTTCGTTCTTGCTTCACAGTGGTGTTTACTTCAGACAATCTCACAGAGAGGGAAGATGGAGTCAGGCTGGGACTTAACTTGACCATCATTGTTTGGGGCAGCACTTAGGATGAGTGTCTGTTTCTTCATCTGTAGAATGGGCATCATAATGAAGCTCCAGGTTGATTGTGAGGGTCAAGGGGCACATCATGTACAACGAGGGCCCATAGCAGGAGTGTACTAAGTGTGATCTTCTCCCAGAGCAATTCTCAAATGTTGGGAGAGCCAGCTGAACTCCGCTGTGGGAGTGAGGCTTTAACAGTTAGTCTTTGAAGGTAGTCACATTTAAATAAGAAAATAACGAAGACTTGCAATAACAATAAAAAGGAGTCATAATAATGTTAACTAAAATTAAAGCTGAAATGCACGGAGTACTTCCTTTGCTTCAGATGCTGGGACACAGGTAGGTACTGTCATCTCCTTTTATGGTTGAAACGGAAGTTCAGACCTGACCAGGGGGTACATGGCCATAAGTAGTGGATGGAGATGTCAGGTTTCCCTGTGCTTTTTCTTCTACATCTTCACCCGCACAGCGGCCTCACTGTATGTTTTTCCTGCAGATTCCAAGGATGGTGAAAGTTGTTGAGGAAAGTTCACCTTACTTTAAAGTAATCAGCCCCAAAGATATTGGCCACAAAGTAGCTCCAGGAGTGCCATCCATATTCCGAGTCCTCTTCACTCCAGAGGAGAACAAGGTAACGGCAATGCTGGCAAGGGAGTAGATGAATGCTTTCCCTGGCAGTTTGCAGTGCTGAACATTGATGGGAGTGGTGTTGTTGTTTCTGGTACTGCTGGTGTGGGTAGAGGTATTGTTAGTGGTGCTATTAGCTGTGTCGCTTATGGCGTTGGTGGTAGTGGGACTGGCTTAGTGATGGTAATCGTGGTGTTGAGGTTTTTGGTGCTGCTGCTGCTGGTGGTGGTTACGGTGTTGTTGATGGTGTCATGGTTGGTGATGGTGTTGTTGATGGTGTCATGATTAGTGATGGTGGTGGTGAGAGAAGGGCATGGCACACTCTTGGGAATAGGAAACAATTGTCAAGGAGTGCTGAGGGCTTAGGTGAGCTATAAGTAGCCAGGATGTAAAGAAGGTAATCCTTCTGAATGACCCCCTTTCCCTTTTCCTCCTTCCCCAGTACCTACCTCAGCACGTTTATATTTGACTAGACAGCTAGACAGACACCAAAAAGGAGAAGTATGGTCCAGATGCAATGAGCTAAGACAAAGGATGAATGAAGACTATGGCTTCTTGGAAGTTTGATATCCTAGTTAGTAACATTTCTCCTCCCCAGATTCTAACTAGTTTAGGAGAGAGATCCAAGATCCAGATATTGATCCCAGTATCAGTCTCATTAATGGCAAAGAATGTGGACAGGACCTGAGGCTTAGAAGAGGCCTTCTCCTGCTCCCCAGTGACTGATAGATTACTGGACTATGGTGAAGGGTTGACCTAACCAGTAGCTCCACCCAAACCCAACTGGAGAAGCTAGAGCTGAAATCAGAGACCTGCCTGCTCTTCTTATCCCGTTTGTACATACTCAGGCTGGAAAGAACCCAAGCTCAAAAATAGGCCGTTTGCCTTTAGCACCGCTGGGGGAATCTAGCCCATTTTCAGGCTTTCCTCACATGTAGATACTCTAGTTCCTCCCAGGAGGAAGGACCACCTAAGAGGGACTGAGGAAGGAGGCTTTCTTTCCAACCTTTCTCCAAGAACACAAAATTGTGGATTGTTTTCCTCTATATGGGCCAGAATAGGGGCTTGTGGGGAGGACGAAAGGAGTTTTACTTACATGATTAAAGCAGTGAGGACAAAAAACAAGGCTTAAATAGCTATAACAAATGTCAGGTTGTATATAATGTGAATAGAGTGTGTGCTGACCTGTATTGTGCCATTATGGTTGGAATCAAAAGAGCATAATGGAGACAGAGAGAACTAGCTTTGAACCTCTGCTTCTCCATCACTAATACTTATTAGCTGCTGTCAGTGTCATTACCAGTATTCTTTCTGCTATTGCTGTTGCTGCTACTTTTCTGGGGAGCAGGGATGGAGAATTTAATGTGGTCTGCCAAGTATGCATCACTGTAGTGAGTGGTTAGAAATTCCTTTATCATCATAACACTGCAGTTATTATTTTGCCAATTTGTAATATTACTATTTATTTTGGGGTTTGTTTATGGACCTGTCATATTGTTTGGGGCACTTATGAAATAAATGAAAAGATGAATAGCTCCAAAGTAAGGCTTTTTGTTATATGTTATTGAAGTCCTTGTTTTCTCTTGAGGTTCTCTGTTTGGATACTGACTGAAAAGAGAACAGCACCTGGGTTTGGTTTGGATGTCAGATTCCCACACCTACATTTCTGTAGGAAACAGATTAAAAGACTTTGTGCAGCTTGACATCTAAAGCTTGCTAGATTTGAGGATTTGGCTCACCTTAATTCTTTTCTAGGTATTGTTCTTCCTGTAGGTAGTCTGGCTGAGGAAAGGACACATGGAACTTTCTGTATTGTGGACTGTTCTGTATTGTGATAGGTGTGGGTTAGGTGGATGAATTCACTTATCAAAACTGTCCATTTAATAGCTATGCTTTCCAATATATCTAAATTTTACCTGAAAAATCATAGAAATATAATAATAATAAAAGGGAAAATGGATTGAGGTAGAGACAAAGCCAGAATGAAAGAATATTAATAATTGTTGAACCTGAGAGATGGGGACTTGGGGCCTGTTGTACTATTCTGTTTCTTTATGTATGTTTTAAGTTTTCCCTAATCCAAAGCTTAAAGAAAATAGAGGGTTTCTGTTTTTATTACTGCTTACCTGTACAGCAAATAAATATTTGAAATGTATTTTAGGTATGTTTGTATGCACTTTATAAATATGAAATGGTAACATTCCCATTGAGGATTATGACTTGGTGATATTTTGTGGCTGCTTATTTTACTCCTAGGTTTTTTGTTCCCTGTTACCATTCCATTTCACCAACATTGCATGTCTGTTGAGAAACCCCTAATTAAAATTTAAATATTGTTTTACTGTTTCTTCTTCTAAGTATTTGAAAGTTGTCAAAGGCTACATGAGTTTATGCAGAGGCCTAAAGTGAGAATAATGGCCCCCTGTGAGAAATTTAATTATCCAATTTGGATACATTAAGATTGTGTTTTGGATTTGCGCTCTAAGCTGTAATATGATTTGCAGAGTTTGTTTTTCTAAGGACATAGTGGTCTCCTTTTGCTGACTAAGACTGATGGTGTGTATTTGGGGAAGCTCTTGCTGCCAGCTTTGGTTCCCTGTTTCTGCAAAGATCCTGTTACACTGGCACCGTCACAGGGCCCCACCATCAGTAGTTTTCCCAGTCTCTGGGCATATGCGTTGGAATTTCTTATTGTTGGAAAGGCAACAGGGTCGCTGGCTTTAGTGCCTCTCCAGAATGTAGCAGGGGACTAACTAGAGCCAGGTTTATTTTTAGGAAAAATAAAAGCCAGTCTTTTTAAAGTGGCACTGTTTCTTCAGCTGGCCAAATTGATAGCCAGTGTACATACGCATTTTCCCTCCTTATCTCCTGCTGATCTGAGGACACTCCAGTCTCATTTGCCCTCCTCACATCTGGAGGGTGAGATATGTAAATTGCAGCATGCCACAGCTTAATAAACCAGTCCCCTTTCAATTGCATTTTCAGCATCCATGCATATTAGCGTGTCGAAGATGATAATACAATTCACATTTTCCCCCTGTCATCTATTAATCTGGCTTCCTGGGGCTTTAACTTGTTAGGAATGCCAAGTACTCAGATAACAGGTGCAGCAAAGTTATTTTGGCTTTCCTTATCTCTTCTCACACAGACTTTAAAAATGATTGGATATATTATTAATCTAATAATCCTAGTGTATCATGTATGGTAGAAATATAATAGTCAACGTTGTCATAACACTATAAAATTCAGAAGCCAAGCATTTTCCTTGACTTCTTAAATTTGTATCTTTATTAAAAGGAGTATGAAAAATGTTAGGTCTTTGTCAGATTTTGTTTTCTTCCTGCCTGAAATGAGCCCTCCTTGGTTCTGTCTGGGTCACCCCTGTCACCCCAGTGCCTAGAATAGTGCCTGACACATAGGATGTGTGCTGTATATGTGTCAAATGAGATAAGTAAGTAAAAGTTAATATTAAGGAAATATAAAGAAGTTTTTTTCAACTTGAGAGTGGCCTACAGAAGATAAAAGCAAAAGCTTATAAAAAGGGCTCAGATATCTTTTTGTACCACGGATGTATTAGATAGATGTTAATTTTCTTGTCATTTTAACCAGGAGGAAGCTGTCTAATATCTAATAGTGTTGTCTAAGAAGAGTGCTTCTCACCATTTTGTTTCATGTCATCTTGAGTCACATCACTACCTTTTAGTTTTCAGAACTTAAGCAATAGTATTGTATAATAAGACTCATATGATGATGTTGGAAATTTTCTTTATAAAGAACTCTCTTTCTTTTTAACAAAAAAAGGTTTCATTTATTGATTTCAGAGAGAAAGGCAGGGGTAGGGGGTGGGAAGCATCAGGTCATAGTTGTTTCTCTTATGTGCCTTAACTGGGCAAGCCCAGGGTTTTAAACCCGTGACTTCACATTCCAAGTTGATGCTCTATCCCCTGCACCAGCACAGGTCAGGCTATGAAGAACTAACTCTTCATACTTTAGTACCCAAATGAAGATATTAAAAATGAATGATATTCTTTCACTCACTTGGTACCAGGCTCAGTTCTGTGAGCTGGGATCCTTCGGAGAACAGAACAAGTTTTGGCCTTCTTGGAGCTTATGTTGCACAATGAATAAACAAACAAATATGTAATTTAATGTCAGATATTGACCCGATAGAGAATAGAGAGAGATGAGAGGGTCCTGTTTCCTTTCAATGGGAAGATCAGGGAAGACGTCTCTGTGAGGTAACCATTGAGCAGAGAACTACAGTAAGCCATGCAAATATCTAAGGGAAGACACTTGTCTGGGACTGGAAACGGCAAGTCCAAAGGCCCTGCGACTGGAACGTGCCTGGCAACAAGTTCAGGGAATTGCACGGAGGCCGGTGTGGCCGGAGCAGAGGATGCTGCTGAAAAGGTAGTAGGAGACAAGGTTGCAGAGTAGGGGTTTTTGAAATCATGCAAAGTAAGATAGGAAGCCATTTTAAAGTATTAAAAATATTTTTATTATGGGAGCTTTCACTCATATGTAAAAGTAGTGAGAACAGCATAGTGAACTGCCAACCCGGATTTTCAGGTTATCAGTGCATCACCAGTCTTATTTCATCTGTCCTGTTCCCTGCCTTGGAGGGTTTTAAAGTAAGTTCCACACGTCATATTATTTCATCTGTAAATACTTATTCTCTATTTCTAGAAGATCAGGATCTTTCAAAAGTTAACGTAGCCACAATACCATTATCACACATAAAAATAATAGCTCCTTAATATTATCAAATATCCAGTCAGTATTCAGATACCCCCAGTGAGATATAAAAATTATATATAAATTTATTTTGGTTGGTTTGCTTACATCTGGGTCCAGACAAGGTGCTGATTGCATCCCTGTCAGGTTCTGTAGAATGGTCCTCTGTTCTCTATAAATTGGTAGTTAGGTCTAGAAGCTTGATTAGATACATATTAGATTTTTATTTATTTTTTTGGTAAGAATTCTTAGGTGATGTGGAACTTCCTATTGCATCACAACAAGAGGAACAAAATGTCTGTTACATTTTGTTTTGTTTTTGTAGTGATCCAATGAGGATTCTGAGATAAAGTTTATACAGGAATGATAGACTAAATACTTGATCCTGTCCCTCTACCATGGTGTGTTTTGATTAGGAATGACGTGTCTGACTTCCATTTTGGGATCCCTTTGGTTGCTGCGTAGAGAATAGACTGAAGGGGGTGTGAGACATACGCGAGGCCAGCCCTTGACATCCATTTCATCTCTCCTTCCTGACAAGAGAATCACATATTTTAATTGGCTCCATTTCTGCCTAAAATAAATGACGGCATTCCCCCCACCCCCACCTTTGCTGCTGTATGTGTTGGCCATGAGATCTGAGCAGGACTTTTAAGGCCTGTACTGTACCCGCCGAGAGCGGACACAGCCGGAGCTGCCCTGTTTTGCCCTTCTGCCTTCTCCGTCTGGCCTGCAGCTGGGCTGAGTGACTGCGGGCATCCCAGCAGGTGACATTGAAGGTGGACTCTGTGTCCCAGGGTGATAGAGCAGGAGTTTAGGAATTTAGGTCTCTGATGACACTGTGAACCCTCCATACAACTTGGCCCACCTACCTCAGGACATCTTTATGGGAGAGAAATAAAAGTCTGTCTATCTGGTTTAAGTTGCTGTATTTGTTCTGTTCCCTGTTATATGTGGCAGAATCAAAGAGGGACAAGAGGCTATTGTAATAGTTGGGCAACAGATGAAGATGATTTGGACTAGGGTGGTAACAATGAAGGTGTTGAAAAGTGGGTGCATTAAGGACCTATATTTTTATGGTAGAGCTATCAGGATTGGCTGATGGATTGGATAAAGACCTGCAACTGATCAAATGGTGGCTCTGTTTACTCAGGTAGGAACAGTGGAAGGAAAGCAGGTGTGTGAGGCTGGTTGGAGTAAGGTAGGGAATCAGGAGCTGAGCTTTTTATGTGTGAAGTTTGAACTTCCCTTTAGACATCCAAGTGGATACCAAGTAAACAGTTGGATACCATTATCTGTGGTAAAAGGGAGATGTTGGGGCTAGAGACAAATATTTGAAAATCATAAGTATAAAGATGATTACTTTTCACCAAGGGGTAGAGATGGTGTTGAGAGTGAGTATAGATAAAGAAGAGGTTGGGAAAAGGAAGAGGTGACAACAGAGGAGGATACTGAGATTCCAGTGCTCTGGAATCCAAATGGATAAAGTATTTCGAAAAGGAGGGAGAGATCAAGTGTGTCTAAAGCTATGGAAAGTAGAATAAAATAGAGATGTGGAATGAACCATTGGATTTGGCCAGGTCTCTAGTGACCTTGGCAAGAAGAGTTTCTGTGGAATGTTGGGTATAAAACCTGGTGGGGCGGGTTGAAGAGAGATTAGACAGCGAGGAGGTAGTCATATTGAGCATAAAATAATGCCTCTGAGGAGTTTTGCTTTAAAGGGTAATTGGAAAAATGGGCAGTAGCTGGAGGTGGAGGTTGGGGTCAAAGTTAGGTTATTTAAGATGAGGTTATTCAAGCATGGTTATAAGCTGATGTGTGAATGTTCAGTAGAGGGAAAACTGATGCTTCAGGAAAGCCTAGAGTCAGCGAGAAGGACTGAGCTGTAATACACAAGGACAGAGGATGGTCTTATATGGAAACAGGAGTGAAGGCAGAGTGTAAGGGTATAGATACATGTAGATTGGTAGGTTTACAGGTAACTCGGAAGGCAATAAAAGCTAAAGAGAAAATTAACTATCTGAAATGGATTATTTATGCATGAATCATGAAGTATCCACATTATCATTGTATGTACTAAGGATAAAAGTACATTTGGAAGTCCCAAGTCTTTTTTCAAGCTAAAGGTCACAGACAGAGAAATGTAGACGCTGCTACAAAGCTGAGAACCCCTTGTCATATGAAGTGTCAGAACGATAGAGGATAAGGCCCACGATTCCTGATCAGTCTCAGTTTAAAAAAAAAAAAATTATTTTCAATTATAGCTGACATACATTGTTATATTACTTTCAGACGTACAACATAGTGATTCAACAATTATATCCCTTCCAAAGTGACCAGTTCAATAAATCTAGTAACTGTCACTGTACATAATTATCATGATATCATTGACTCTTCCTCTGTTGTATGTGACATCCCCATACAGTCTCATTTTTAAACTGATGAGGACTTAGATGATTCTTCCCTTTGGAGGGGCAAATTTCAGATTGAGATATTATATAATAAATACTTTTTGCTGGGTAGGAAATCTATAACATTTTCCAGGGACACCAAGTGTCAGATTCACTGAGTCCTAATCAGATCTGGTTTTACTCTGTGTTAGGCATTCCCCCAAGGTTAGAGGTGGGGAAAAGGCAGAAAGAGGGTATGTGGGCTCCACCACACTAGCCGTACCACCCTTGAACGCCTCAAGAGGCATTTTCTGCAGAAGACATCATTTTCCTTTGCCTGATCATTTAAAGGACAGAATTATTGCCATGCTTGCTTTCTATCACAGAGCTAATATAAAATCAATATTTATTCTTTTTATTTTTTAGAAAGCCAGGTCTGCCATTTTCATATTCTGCCTCTGGTTTTATAAAGTTAGGAGGAAAGGCATGTTGGAAGGAAGGTTAACAGGCAAAAAAAAAAAAAAATGGATTGGAAGTTTCATCTGGAGAGCGTTGTTACACAGGATAACATTTTAAGATGTAAAGTCATTTATGGCTAAGTCTCTCAGAGCAGAGGGGACAGAGCTCAGAATAAATATTTTGACCCTGAATGGTGGCCTGATCACTCCAAATCTCGGTTCTGTGGGAGGCAGTGCACCAACTGAAGTAACCGCTTACCTTGCTGGCCAGCAGAACCTCCCCAGTCATCACACCGGCATTGATCTTAGGCCAGTAGAGTACGATGTAATTGTATATTACACAGTCTAATATAGTCATATTTAATATAGAGCTCCAGAGATAGGAATATATTTTTGAGGAGTCATTTAAAGAATTTTTTCATAATCTTTTATGAGAGTGTGAATTGATTATGAAAGAAATACACAGTGGTGGGCAAAAGTAGGTTTCCAGTTGTTCGTATGGAAAAAGACATGCAGGTTACAATTATTCCAATAGCTTTATTACCTCAAAAGAATATCACAGTGGCACAGTGCACTTAGGTGCGATCTTGTAGGTGCTCAAATTGCGAGCCTTCGTTATTTACATGTTCTTGTACCCTTTGAAAATCAGTAAACAAACCTGAATTTTAGTTCCCTGCTTGGATTAGTTCCACTGCCCCCTGAACTGGTTGAATTCAAACCCACTTTTGCCCGCCCCCTGTACAATTCCCACCAACTTCAAATCTTCCTCATTTGGAAACTTGGAAAGATTTGAAAACATCCCTGTGAATATTTCATTTAGCTTCCTATACTACTTCCAGTTGTATTCCGTTTCTTATAGAATAAGACAGAGAATATATACATGTAGAATGATAGATAGGACGGTTGCCTTGGGATCATCTCTCATCCTGGATTCAGCAGTGTCTTTCGTTCTTTCTCTCAAGACCTCAGTTAATATTGTTTCCACATGTACCGGGAGCTTTCCAGTTCTTAATTCCCAACATCCCTTACTTGCTAGGTTTGATCTCCTAAGAAAAAATGAAACCAGCACTTACCTCTTTAGGATTCTGATGTAATCAGACTAAACTATTTCGTTGTTGAATTCTATGGGGTTTTCTAAGATCAAGTATGCTTAGCGTAATTCGTACTTCGGTATGTCTAAATAACATAATTTTCCAGCCTGGCATTACCATCTAGAAATCAGAATCAATTGAAGAGTTATAATTGCAACAACTCAATTTTAATAAATTTTATGAATACTGCCCATAACCTCAGGGCCTTTATGTTTGCAGCTCCCCTTGTCAGGGGCATACCATTCCTAGATCTTGCCTGACTAGTTCCTTTTGCTCTTCAGATCTTTATCCAAAGATCCCCTCCTCAGGGTGGCCTCCTTGGTTGTTTCAGCCCAAATCAGCCTCTTTCCACATTATCACTTTACCATGTTTTATTTTTTCCAAAGCCCTTGTTGTTTTCTGAACTTATTATATTATGAGGATTATCATAACACCAATAGTAAATACAAGTTGAAAATTTTCTATATACCCTATATTACAACATTTTAATAATGACAGCTAACATTTATTGGGTATTTACTACTTGCCAAACTCTAGGCCAGGTCAGTGTTATCTCTTGTCTGAACTATTAGAATGGCTTACTGGCCTCCTGTTTTCCTTAGAAGTTAGTGATTTTTCTAAAACATAAATCAGGTACATAATGATCAGCCTTCAGCATTGTTAATGATTTTGGCCATCCTCATGTCCTAACAGTGGCTTACCAGATCCTGCCTGATCGGGCCCCTCCCACAACCTGCCTGCAATCTCCCTAACTTCTCCTTACCTTGTTCCTCTCGGGCCACAGGCCCTGAGTCACATTTCACCCAGATCGCCATTCATTCACATGGCTTTACTTCTGCTGACAAGTCACCTCCTCGTCGAGGCTTTTCCAGACCACCCTTACATAACGAGCACTCCACTCACTTTCTTCCCCTAACCATGCTTTATGTTTTTTCCTCACTCAACATTATAATACTCACTTTTCTGCCTTCAGCAAATATTTGTTGAATCTTTACTAAGCACTACGCGCTGGGGATATGAGGTCAATACGATGGGCAGAATCCCTGTTGACATGCAGATAGTGGGGGAAGATGTACCGTAGACTCAGTCGATATATAGGTCAAATATATAATGTTAGATGGCTTTGGGAAAACTAAGAAAGGCTAGGATGTGATAGGACAGGAGAGGGAGAGTTAAGTTTAAAATAGAGCAGTCAGGGGAGGCCTCGGTGAGAAAGTGGATCATTATGCGAAGTCCTGAAGGCAGTGAGGGAGCGGCCTACATGACTAGCTATAGGGAAGCACGTTCTAGACCAGGGGTCCCCAAACGTTTTACACAGGGGGTCAGTTCACTGTCCCTCAGACCATTGGAGGGCCGGACTATAAAAAAAAACTATGAACAAATCCCTATGCACACTGCACATACCTTATTTTAAAGTAATAAAACAAAACGGGAACAAATACAATACTTAAAATAAAGAACAAGTAAATTTAGATCAACAAACTGACCAGTATTTCAATGGGAACTATGGGTGCGGATGCATCCTGTGCTCCTCTCATTGACCACCAATGAAAGAGGTGCCCCTTCCAGAAGTTCGGTGGGGGCCGGATAAATGGCCTCAGGGGGCCACATGCGGCCCGTGAGTAGTTTGGGGACCCCTGTTCTAGACAGAAAGAACATCGTGTTTGAAGCCTCTGAAGGAGGAGCGTCTCTAGCTGCTCAAGGAGCAGCAAGGATGCCTGTAGCTGGAGCAGAGCGAGGGAGTGAGGGGAAGGGGAGGTGATATGGTGGAGAAATGGCAGGGGCCAGGCTGTAGTGTCCACTAACCTTCTCAGCGTGGGAGCTTTTGAACAGAGGAGCAACCTGAGCTGACTTCCATTTTAACTAATTTCTCAGGCCCTTGTGTGGAACATAGACCTTAGAGGAGTGAGTGTTGACATAGAAATTCCAGTTAGCCAATGAAAGATGGAAGTGGCTAGGGCCAGAGGACAAGGTGGAGGTGAGGAGGAGCGACTGTGGCCTGGGTATATGTTGAAGGTTGCTCCTACAGGATTTACTGAGAAACAGAGAAATAGAGCAGTCAAGGATGCCTTATTCCAGGGTTTTAAACCCAGGCCAATGGGAAGATGGAGATGCCAGTACAGAGACAGACAGGGAGAAAAGAGATTTAGGTGGAGGGAGGGTCATGAGCAAGCCCTCAGCTGGCACTGAGGAGCCTCTGTGGGCGTGAGAAAAAGACTCCCACTCAGGGAGGAGGCAGTTGGAGCCAGCAGCGGGGGCTGGATTTCATCCCCCACTCCTTCCCCTTGGCAGGCCATCTTCATATACAATTGCAGGCAGTGGAATTAATCAGGGGCTTTGCTTTGGGACATGGTAAGTTTGTGTTCAACAAGGTGCTGGCTGGACAGCTGGGTATGGCTTTGGAGTTAGGGAAGCAGAGCGATTGCAGGTGTAAGGGCTCTGTCATGGGAGTGTGGCTGTTTTATTTTAATCTTTATTTGTATATATATTATATTATATATTAGATATGCTTTATTTACTTGTTCATTGTCTCCTCCATTATTATATAAGCTCAAAGTGATCCCCATCTGTGTCCTATCCAGTTGTATTCCAAGACCTAGCTTAGTGCCTAGCACCGGAACACTTAATAAACGCGGAATGAGTAAACTAATTGGGATATCATTGCATTTTACTTGTCCTGTGGGTTTCATGAAATTGAGTGTGTGGCCAGGTTTATATGTCAATCTATATGCTAGACTTTCCCATTCCTACTTTATGCCTAACCCAAAGTTATTTTTTAAACCTTCACCAAATATCATTTTCTATATGATTACCAAAAGGAAACTCAAGTTCATAGTGGACTTTACATTTAAGAAGATTGCTTGCAGCTAAAACACACACTAAAATGATGGGGAAAGCTAACGTGAAGGAAAATTAAACCTGGTTTAGATAAGCAAGTCCTTTGGAAGTGGGCCTATTCTTGAGGAGACTTAGCACTTTCCATTCACATTCAGTTTTGCTTGTTGGAGAGCGTTTACTCTTCTTTGCTGCATTGAGGATGAGAGTTCTGTTTTTCTACCTAATGAGATCATATAAAGGGTAACTTAATTCAGCATTTCTGTCGCAGTTAGACTCAAGGCTGGGGACAATACATGCCCAAGACCTCAGCATTTTTTTTTTTTGAATGATCAGTAATGGTTTTGCACAAGAGGTGAGGTTTAAACTGGGTTATGTATCAATTAGCAATCATTTTAGAGTAACAGACCACCCCAAAATTCAATGGCTTAAAATAATAAATGTTTATTATTACTTACAAGACAGTGGTTTAGCTGGTCTTGACTAGCTTGACTAGTGGTTCATGCGTTGGGCAGATAATTCTGCTTATTCTGGTCAGGCTCTCTCACATATCTAGGGCCAAAGGCAGGTCTAGCGTGGCTGTGGCTGGGACATCAGGCTGTCATCCTGCAGGAGGCTAGAGGGGGCTTGGTCACATGGCAGTGGCAGGGTTCCAAGAGCAAGACTAGAAATGCCCAAAGGTTCTTGAGGCTTCAGCTTGGAACTGGCATAGCATAATTTCTACCACATTTCCTTGGTCAAAGCAAGGGGTGGAGAAATAGACTCCACTCATCATGAAGGAGTGAAGGTCATACTGTAACGAGTACAGGCAAGAGAAATCATTCATTGAAACCATCAAGCTGATACATGTTCTTGAAGGATAAATAGGCATGGTTAGAAGGAGCATGTGAGGGAACTGGGTGACCCTCCTCTCGTCTACACAGAACTGTGCCTCAGCCATCCTCCATCCCACCTCCCTAGTATCTGGGAAGCGCGTGAAACACAAGCTTTCTGTTAGCTTGTAGGTTTTAACACTTGAACTGTTGTCTCTCTCTCTGTCAGAAAAGAATGTGTCACTGAAAGTACAACTATAATTGCCTTGAGAAAGTCTCATAGAATGTATTATTTTTATTTTTTTGCTAGATGCCTGGAACACAGCCACATTTCTTGCCCAGTTATCTTGGTCATGTTGGTGTTTTCACAAATAATGATTGTACCTTCTCCTGTAGGATTATGCCCATATGTTGACCTGTGTTACTGAAAGAGAAAAGTTTATTGTACCCATCAAAGCCAGAGGTGCACGAGCCATCCTAGATTTTCCCGACAAGCTGAATTTTTCCACTTGTCCTGTCAAATATGCCACCCAGAAGATTCTGCTGGTACGAAATATTGGCAACAAAGATGCTCTGTTTCACATAACAACTCATAGGTATGCATTCCTTTGGCTCTTGTTTTTGATTGATTATAGCTACATCTAGTCAGCACAAGTAATTTGCTAGAATAGCAGTTGGGGTTGGAAATGCTTGTTACAATCTTTAATTGCTGGAGACCTTACTGATATAAGGCAGAATTTTCCTTCATCAAAGAGGAAACTGAATTTCAAGATTACCTGTTTGGGTATGGGGGGTTTTCTGAAATGCTGGATATGAGTGTTTCTACTTAGCAGAGAGAAGGCCCATGTGAACCTATTAATAAACGTATTTGTTTTGACTAAGAATTTTATAACTGGCTATATTAGTTTTCAATTGCCATTATAACACATTATAAATTTAGTGGCTTAAACAACACAGATTTGTTCTGTGACATTTCAGTAGGTCAGAAGTCTCACTGGGCTATAATCAGTGTCAGCAGGGCTGTGTTCTCATCTGAAGGCTTGAGAGGGAAATCCATTTCTTTGCCTTTTCCAGCTTCTGGGGGCCGCTTATATTCCTTGGCTCATGGTGCTCAGTTTTCTCTTCTGAAAAATGGGAAAAAATATAGTAGCTACTTAATAGGATTGTTGTGAGAAATAAATTAATTAATAAATGCAAACTGCTGGTACATGGCAAGTATTACATAACAAATGTTCATTCTTGTTTCTTCAAATGAGCTACTGCCAATATGGTGGGCAGAATAATGGCTCCTCAAATATGTCCATGTTCTAATCTCCAGCACCTGTCAGTGTGTAATGTTGTATGATAAAGGGGAATTAGCATTGCAGATGTTATTAAAGATACTAATCAGCTGACCTTAAAATGGGGAAATTATCCTGGATGGGCCCAGTGCAATCACAAGGGTATTTAAAAAGGAAGGGGAAGGCAGAAAAGTTCAGAGGGGTGAGATGTGAGAACTCAAGCTGCTCTTGTAGACTCTGAAAATGAGTAAACAGAGCAAGAGAGGTTGTATAATTTGTTCAAGAGTACATAGCTGGTAAATGAAGGAGTAAGGTTTTCATCTGATTATTGAGAAGTAACTATAGGTAGTAGATACCATGGGACAATATAAAGGACAATGAGACAATCCTTGCCCTCAGGAACGCTTTTATAAGATGGGAAAGAATAATAGTTATGGGACTTGAAAATGGTGTCTGATCAGCAGGTCCATAACAAGAATGACCAGCTTAGGATAGGATAGAACACAGGGTCAAGTTCTTTTCTGTGACTTGAGAAAAAGTGTATATATTAATCTGGATTGTGAGCTCATTTTCAGAAGGGCTCTATCTGTGGAATCCTTTGCTGGTTTAAGGGCACATCTCACCAGAACGGATGAACATTTACTTCTGCCTGGTTCACAAAGGTTAGACTACATACACTATTCTTCTGGTAATATTTTGGCCAACACAGACACATGTCCAAAGTTATGAATCTCTAGAGAAACTTTGTTTCTTTCTCTCAAAACCCAAGACAGACATTTTTCCTTGTGCTAATGAAGAATGGTTTGGCAGCCCTTCAAGTTTCCCAGTTTCATATGGGGATTGTATTATAAGTTCCCTGACTTGAGCATCTCAAGGTGGGCTGTTAAAATCCAGGCTTCAATGTTATTGGGAACCCAGGGCAGACCCAGCATTGGCTCAGTGGCTTATGGCCCTGGTTCTTAGTTTCTTCTTCATTTTTGAATGCTGTGGATTTGCCTCAATTATTTGCATGCTCAGCCACACATTTATGTAAGTTTTTTTAAAATCCAGTCATTCTAGGTATTTATGGTGGAAGAGTTTTCAAGTGACTTGGTCTGCTATATTGTTGGGCTGCCATAGCGCAGGTTGAAGGCACTCCCTTGGGAGAGAATTTGTGTTCATTCCTCCACGTGTCCCCAGAGCATCAGCACCTCTCAACCATCTGATGTGGATTCAAATTTCTGTCTGGTATTGGGTTTCTCCTGGCTGAAAAACGATTTTTAATATTTCTTTGTAGCACAGGTCTACAGAAATTCTCTCTCTCTCTCTCTCTCTCTTTTTTTTGCCTATTTCATAAAAAAGTATTTTGCTTTCATATTTGAAAGGTATTTTCTTACAGTATAGAATTCTGAGTTGACAGTAATATATATACACTTTTTATTTCAGTATTTTAAAGATGTCAGTCTATTATCTATTGGCTTACATTTTTCTTATGAGAAGTTGCTATAATTTTTATCTTTGTTTCTCCGTATGTCTTTTTCTTATTTGCCTTCAAGATTTTCTCCTTATGTGGGTGGTCAAAAGTTAAGTTTATAGGTGTAATACAAATAACTACAATAGTAATTAATAAATAATAATATAAGAATAAACTCTGTTCCATATACTTACAACTGTAGACCTACTCTTTGCCTGCACCTATATTTGTTCCTTAGCACTTTGAATACAATGTGTCTCTAGGTGTGGGATTTTTTTTAAAGGAATTTATTTTGCTTTTGTTTAGTTTTGGTTTCAATCTTGCATGAGGTTCTCTGAGCTTCCTGGACCTTTTATTATTTTTTAAAATGTCACCTATTATCTCCAAATATTTCCTCTTCTCCATCCTCTCTCACTGTTTCTTCTGCTTGTAGGGAGCTTCTGTTTATCACAGGTGAAACAGTCTGCTCGTTTTTCATCTTCCTTGGGGGGTGGACAGTGTTCATTTTTAGATCTCAGGGCACTGGGTTGCCCTGCAACCTCAGCTCTCTAATGGGTTCAAGAAAACTTGTGATTTTGCTGTTTATCTGTAGTTTTTCATTGTTATAGTAGGAGAGACACTCCTTCTAGCTTTCTGCCTCCTAGGTTGAAGCAGGATGCTGAACCACTATACATAAATCAACCATCAAAGGCAAAGTTCTTTTGAAAATCAGTGTCTCCTGACATTGTCCCTAAGTGCTTATACAGCTTTATTTGTCATCTTATGGCAAGACTCATATATATTGGTTGAAGGAGAAGGAAGCAGGTTTTTCAACTCACAGTGACTTAGAAAGAACAAGTCTTTTCTTATTTGAAAAAAGGCCTCCCACAACCACATGTTATAAGCTTCCTGTTACATTGGTATTTTTTCAATGAAAAAGAGACCCCACCTAATGTGGGCAAACAAATGCAGGAAGCTTAGCTTCCTAGACTGTTTGGCTGAATCTTCAAAACTACACCTAACTGATGATTTCTTTACACATTATATTCCTGTAAAGTCAAACAAAATCACTTCACTGACTTAATAGTGTGAAGTTGCAGGAAAAGGTCTTAAACTTCTCTATCCATAACTATGAATGTGAATCATCTCCCAACATAGAAACACTGCTAAGGTAAAATGGTGAGCCAATTTAAGGACAAGCCAGGAATTATAAAGACATTAGAAACTACAGTCTAACATTCCCATTTTAAAGATGAAGGAAGTAAGGTCTGAGAAGGAAAATGAACTTATCTAAGTTCTCCCAGCAAGTTAATGGCAAAGTGTAGATTAAAGCAAACATTGTCCAGTTGTGGGCTTCTATGCCCCTAGATCCTTTGCCCTTTTCCTACAATGCTCAGTATCACCTGGGGGCAGTATTAACCCCATCTTCCCTTATCGCCAGCCTTCTGAGTCAGCTGGATACCAGTTGGAGGCTCTAGAAGAAGATTAGAGGGTAGGAAGAATCCAGGGTATTTCTCCTCCTCCCTCTTTCACTTCAACAGAGTCCCTGCAAGCAAATGCATTTTCTCTGTGGTTCTAGATCAGGGGTCGGGAACCTATGGCTCTTGAGCCAGATGTGGCTCTTTTGATGGCTGCATCTGGCTCACAGGCAAATCTTTAATAAAAAAATAATAACATTAAAATATAAAACATTCTCATGTATTATAATCTATTCATTTCCTATTGCTCATGTTCATGGTTGCAGGTGGCTGGAGCCAATCACAGCTGTCCTCCGGGGCAACACCAAATTTTTATTGGATAATACTTAATGTACACTGGTCGTTGTATGGCTCTCATGGAATTACATTTTTAAATATGTGGCGTTCATGGCTCTCTCAGCCAAAAAGGTTTCCGACCCCTGTTCTAGATCCTATCAGACAAGTCTGCCATGATTCCAACTTTGCTCAGGTCCCCAGGATCTGGTAACTCCTCGTCTTTTGTCTCCAGCCCTGGGGGGCAAATGGCTTACTGTTGTTACTAATCCCTGAGCTTTCTCACTGTTTTTTATTTTTGTTTTTTGTTGTGTGTGTGTGTGTGTGTGTGTGTGTGTGTGTGTGGTGTGTGTGTCTGAGTCTGTGTCATATAGACAGAGAGAGTCAGAGGGAGGGACAGATAGGAACAGACAGACAGGAAGAGAGAGAGATGAGAAACATCAATTCTTCGTTGTGGCTCCTTAGTTGTTCATTGATTGATTTCTCATATGTGCCTTGATGGGGGGGGGGTTACTTCAGACTGAGTGACCCCTTGCTCGAGCCAGCAACCTTGGGCTCAAGCTGGTGAGCTTTGCTCAAACCCAATGAGCCTGCGCTCAAGCTGGCGACCTTGGGGTCTGGAACCTGGGTCCTCCACATTCCAGTCCAATGCTCTATCCACTGTGCCACCGCCTGGTCAGGCTCTCTCACTGTCTTAAACCAGGCTTCTCATCATTCCCATCTTTGTATAACCACATCTCTCAATTAAATTCCTGTTTGCAAATATTTTTGTTTTGCTGCTTAGACTTTGCATGAAATAGTAGTTATATATATATTTTTTTTTCACAAAATGCATGTTTTTTAACCATGCTGTCAATTCTGCAAGCTACTTCATATGGTTCCAATAAATCCCTTTTCTGTTTGTTAGCCAGAGTTGATTTCTGTTGTTTACAACTGAGAAGCCTGATAGCTACAAAGAAAAAGGATGCAGTTGAATTTGTGGTCACATCGTGTTGAATCAGAATCTCTGGTAGATTCCCCCTGATAATTATCCATTCTAAAAAATACACAGGTGATTGTGTTGCTTGGACAGGGTTAGGGACCACTATTTCAGTTAATATGACTGTCAATAGACATGGCAGAGAATAGGGAGTATAGTTTGAGAATTTGGAGTCAGTCAAAAACCCAGTGTCTTCTCTTGGTCTTGCTACTTTTAGTCAATATTCAATCAGAAATAATATATCACAGGAAATAGTTTTAAAATCAGATCATAGTCTTTTCATGAAATAATTATTTAATTAATGTTTAAGTTTATAAAAGGTTAAGTTAATATAAAAAATAAAACTTTATATGTCTGTTGTCGCCATTAGATTATGAGTTTTTCAAATGCACGGGTCATATCTAACTCTTCATTGGTATGTCCCCAGAACCTGTGTCTAGAATAAATTAGTTCTCAATAAATGTCTACAGTATGCCTAACCAATAATACAGCGCAGGGCAAAAGTAGGTTTATAGTTGTTAGTATATGGAACAGAGTTTATTCTTGTATTACTTTTTATTCATTATTGTATTATTTTCCACGTGAACAACTATAAACCTGCTTTTTCCCCACCCTGTATTTTTAAATTGTAAAATCAAAGTTAATTAGAACTCAACCCAATGTCACTTTATAAATTACAATTGTAATTTCTCTAAGCTGATTGCATTGTAAAGGGACTCATGTGATTCCCATAAACCCGTGCAAATTATAATATACATATATCACAAAGGCAATGCTACAGTTATAAACCTCTGCAATAATTTAAAATAAAAAACATACTCCAAATACTATAAAATAAGCATAATGTATTTTGCAGTAATAAAAGTAGCCATAATATGCTATAAAATATACAGAGAACACAATTACTCTTCAACTATATTACAAATATGACCTATCACTCTAGTAGGTACCAGAATAACATTGACTATTAAAGTAAGATTAAATTTGGAAGCTAAAATAGAATTAAGAAACAATTTTTAAAAATCTAAAACCTCAAGTCAGGAATCAGTTAATAAAAACTTATCTGAAGAAAAAATACTGATATTATATTTAATATTTAATATAATAGAGCCAATATTTAGTCTTCTGCTAAAATGTTGACTCATTTGGATGGAATCATTTTAGTTCTTAAGGGCAGTTTGTGGAGGATTGAACAAAAATCTTTCAAAGTCCTTTAAAATCTTTCTCATAGCTCATGATTGTTCACAAACCCCAGTTCCCTTCTTAATCAAGTATTTGGTATTAATGAAGATGTATTATCAAAACCAAACCCTTTGGTAGAAAGAGCCAATCTTATACCCTTGAGGAACAATACTTGTACTTCTTTATAAAAGCATTTCTGAGACTTGATATTTTCTATCCTACCTAGCCTGTCCGCTTTTAGTAAAAGGAAGCACAAAATTAAATAATAGACAATGTTTAAGCACCAGAACTTAATATGCTCTACCCAATTAATGTCTGATTTACTGAGAGAGCTTAGGCAGATCTAAGTAGGAATGGCTGTCCCAGGTGATTTCCTACCTGTTGAAGAAATTGAGTGTAATATAAACCCAACCATTAGCACAACAGAGAATTATCTGTTACCTCTGTATGGAAATTGGATTTCTGGAGTTCCTAGAGAAGGATCACATATTTTTCCCCATAGAAAACCAGCCTAGGTTCTGCAATGTAATACTACCCAATTCATTTCAAAACTGTACTTTTGCTACCAAGAAATATTTGAAAGGAAAATGAAAGCAATTTCATTTCAGTGTAGGAAGGAAAATATTAGAAGCTAGGAAGGCAAAGATAGAAGGAAATATTGTTGTTCCCAAACCAGAAAACTGGGCCAGTTCTCACCATTCTAGCTTCTTACTGAGGCCATAAGCAAGGAAGGAACTTTTGAGACCGTGAGACTCAACTTCATCTCCCATATAGTGGAAATTCGTGAGATACTGAAAGTCTACACCTCTTCTATTCCACGAAGATGTTATAAACATTAATTTATGATTACAGGTATTTTTATATCCTTCTACACTTGATCTCAGCCAAAAGGCCAAGAAGCAATCTTTATATCCCTCTAAAAGCTGATTTTAATTCATTTTGACAACCTCTTCTGAGAGGCTCCTGTGAGTAAGGAATCATGCCTGGGGTGGTGAGAGACACAAAGATGAATGTAGCCAGGTGGCTTCCACCTTCAGGGGTGGTTTGGGGTAGACAGAAAGAACTTGAACTTGAAGGCATGCTTCCATCCATCCTCTGCGACTACCTGGTTGGGTAACTTTGGGACCGTTGCCTGCCCTTTTGGAGCATCTGTGTTTTCATGTCCAAAATGCAGATGATAATACCTGCTTTCTCAAAGACTTTAGGACTATTAGAAGAGTTGACATATCTCAAGGGCCCAGTGTACCCCAGCATAGAGTATGTGCTTATGAAATTTTGCCTGCTTTCCTTTCCTTTCATCTCAAGTCTCTAGCAGTGAGGGGGGCAGGCACAAACACTCCAGTGCGAGGTGAGCTGAAGTAAGAAGTGAAAAAGAAAGGTATAGCCTCTGAGAGGAAGGAGACATTATTAACAAGAGGGAGAATTAGAGAAGATTCTATGTCAGAGGTGATTTTGAGTCTGGGCTGTGATAGGTGACTTTGGAAGGAGTATAGAGCATCTGTGTAGGGTAAGGTGAACAGATTTTAAAATTGGTAAAGCGAGACACCATTGATGGGGGTGGGGAGTTCTTGATTAAAAATTTGGTCTATATGGAGCAAAAAAAATTTTCATATAATGCAAAAATAGTATTGTAATATATATTTTTTCAAATTGGGACTTTTTAAAAACGCTGCAGGACGCGGGACAAATTGTTAAAAATCAGGACTGTCATGCCAAAAGTAGGACGTCTGGTCACCTTAGTGTAGGGGGCCACAATCGGGTTGGAAGAGAGAGGAGGTGGCAGTACTTGGGGAGGTAAAGGGTAAAGGTCCTCCTGTCCCGTCCCACCCGAGCCTGACGTGGAATGTGAATGGTATGTGGGATATTTGGACAGATATGTATGTGTTTAATGAGAATGCAGAAACTGGTTGGGAGCAGATTATATGGGACCTCGAGTGCCTAGGACTTTGAACGTTATGCCATAGATGATGACACCGGAAGGTATTTGAACAAGAGATGAATGTGTTATGACTTGCATGTGTTTTTTTGTTTTTGTCTTTCTTTTTTTTTTTACAAAATCGCTAGGACAGTATAAAGGATCGAGGGGAGACTTATAAAAATTTGAACTCATTTAAATACTCAAGATCATCCCAGGCTCATCTTCCATCTAGGGGCTGCCAGTGAGGGAGATAACAACAGCAATAATGCAAATAATAATAAACACTGTTTAGCATTTCCTATGTGCCAGGCTGAGCACTTGAATCATGTGAGTAGGTGTTGTCATTACCCTCATTTTACAGATGAGAAAAGGAAGATTCAACGGCTTCCCAAGGTCACAGCAGAGCTGGGTTTTGAACTTATTCCGATGACGCCAAGCTAGTTACTACTATCCCATAGTGTCTACAGCAGTACCTAGGTTTATTGGAAGATTGGTGCTGTCAGTATGGGAAAAGGCCAGATACTGAAATGGAAGAATAAAGAAAGGAGAGTCAGGTTCAAACGGAGAACACCAGAGAAAATGCATAATTGCCTGTGGGAGGAAGCACCAGGGTCCTGCAGTACAAAGCTCAACACCATGTGCTAACAGTGCCATCAACTCCGTGCCCTCGGAGAAGCAAGCTGAGGTTTTCTGAAATTAAGTTCATTATTTAAGGGAAGATTTTAGCAATGGTTGTGATATAAGTAAGTAAACAGAAATAGCCTGCCAGACACATTGTACAGTGCATCGCTTTGAAAAACTAGCAATTTAAAGAAGTGAAATGGAGCATGAA
The DNA here is from genome assembly GCA_037038555.1 of Rhynchonycteris naso. Taxonomy (NCBI): domain Eukaryota; kingdom Metazoa; phylum Chordata; class Mammalia; order Chiroptera; family Emballonuridae; genus Rhynchonycteris; species Rhynchonycteris naso. Next base: position 21,974,082 of record CM073001.1, read on the forward strand.
AATAATTAAGTGAGCTGGGTTTCCTATTTTGAAGGGAGAACTCTGTAAATTATTTAAGAAACTTCATGGTCAGATCCAGCTTCTCTCTTTCTGCTCCCTTCCAGGGTGCTTAAACAAAACTGTTTCCAAATCCACCCTACCTTCCCTTAGAGTCTGTCCACCCAAATTCTATTATGAAGACACAGAGCTTGTCTCCCATTGCTTTCTCAAATGCTTTCCACCCATCTCCAGCTTGCCCTCACCCAGGAGGCTGACCTGTATGGTGGGACAGGTTAACAGGTTCCCATCCTTGGCTTCCGGTTGGGCTCAGGCATTGGGAGGCCCCTCAGGCAATCAGACAGAAGGATGTGATGTCATCGCACTTTCCCCCACAGTGTCTTCCCTGTGAAGCCACATAGGTCGTCTGTCTCTCTTGACTAAAGCTCCTTGCTCCTCATAAGGCAGCGCTCTCTTAGATCTCTTAGAGGTTTTAAAACCACTCTTTCTCCTTTACTCTTTGGGCCTAGAGGTGGTAACAGCTCTGCTATTAATAACCTTGGGTGACTGAGTCATCCCCTGTATCCCTCCCCCACCACCCTGTAAGTAGACCCTCTGCTAAACTGCCCTCAGCTTATCCTTGTGTGTTTGTGTGATCACTTTCCTTTGGGACTCTGATGTATTTTTCCATTATGAAGCCCTTTCTTCTCTGAACTCTCACAAAGCTTGATTTTTATCCCTTAGAAGGTACTGTTCTTTTGCAGATTTCATTATTTTCATACATGTTGTAATTCTGTCCCTTACCAGAATCACACATTGAATGATAAAAGAATGGCTGAATGTCAAGGACACAAACAAGAATATTACTGCATCATTTCAGTTTCTCTTAAACTTGCTGATTTATTGCTGTTACTTTAACATTGAAACTTGGGTTTTTTTCACATTAGAGGGGAAAGGCTGCTTTACTTCAGACTCACGGAATTACGATGTCAGGACTGAGTCATACAGACTAGAACTCGTGCATTTCTTCCTCCCGCACACTAGGCAGGAACGTGTTCTGACGTGTGTTCCGTGCGTTGCAGGCCGTTCTCTGTGGAGCCTTCTGTGGGAACTCTTAACGTGGGCGAGTCCATGCAGCTGGAAGTAGACTTTGAGCCACAGACTGTGGGCAGTCACAGCAAAAGGCTCATTGTGTATTACGACACAGGTATGCATTATTCTTTATTAAAAGTTCTACACGTTAAGAAAGGTTGGATGGAAAATATGACGAAGGAAAAAGTAGGAAGTGGTTATTTTGGCTGCATTAGAGTAAGCTAGATCCACAAGTAAAAACCAAAGAATGAATGCCTCCAACAGAAATAATGTTGAGGCAGAGATAAAGTCCACCCGACTGGTTTCTCCAATGCCTGAAAAGTATGGAGTTTAGGAAGGAACCATACCCAGATGTCCCTTTAGTGGATTGACGTTATTTGTATGTAAATGAACTTGAAGGTAATTTAGTACCCCATGTTTTTTCCATTTGATTTATTGATGCATTTGTCTACATTTTGAAAGTGTAAATTCACTTCAGAATGGTCCTGTGTGTGCTCACTAGTCTATGTAAGCAAATATCTTACTTAACGTCTTACTTAAATATAACACTGTGACTATTGCCACAGCATTTTATTAAAGACCACACCATGCATAATGATAGAAAATATACGTTGTTTTTGCATACATTTGCAAAGTATTTAATTGATAATCAATAGACTGCATGTACAGTATGAAAATCTCCAAAGTTTCAGATTAACATTTGACCATTCCTACTCTTTATTTTATAATTTTTCTTACTTCCTTCGCACTTCTTTCTTACCCATTCACACTGAATGATGTTGAGCCCCTTTTCATGTGCTTACTAGTCATTCATATATCTTTTTATTATTAATTTGTAAGAGTAATTTATAACTTGATTTTCTGAATACTAGTCATTTGTCAGACATGCTTATTGTTAATATTTTCTTTCAGTCTGTAGCTTGTCTTTCTATTTTCTTAATGATATTTCTTAATGAGCATTCAATGAGATCCATACTATCATTTTTTTCTTTTAAGATTAATGCTTTTTGCCTTCTTGCTGAGAAATCTTTGCCTTTTCCAAGATCATGAACATATTCTCCTACATTTACTTTTAGAAGGATATTAGTTTTAGCTTCTATATTTAGATTAATGATTGATCTTTGATTTGTTTTTGTGTGTATATGAGTGAGGTAGGGGTGATGTTTCCTTTTTCCCCATATGTGTTATTGGCCCATCTCCATTCTGTTATCCTATTCTGAAATTTCAATTATTACTCTATTTTATTATTTAACCTATTATTACTTTATTATTTATTCCTTTTAACCCCTATTTTATGTTTTCCATTTCTTTGTGTCTGTAGACTTCTCTGGATACTTATCCATTCAATAATTTACTCTTTAGTAAAGTCTCATCTGCTGAGTTTATAATTCTTAAATTATAATTATTTTCATTTCTGAAATTTTATTCGGTTCTTGTTAAATCAGAGTGATCTCAACTCTTATTTTTCAAGTTTTTCTTTTATTTTAAAACATATGAAACATATTTATATTCTGTATTTGATGATTCAAATATATTAAGTCTGCTTATTCATTTGTTTACTGTTTCTGATGATTGTCAACCATGGTATCTGTAGAAAAGTGTAATTATCTTTCTTCTTTACCCTTTTAGGCTTTTAGCTGGGCCCCTGTGGCAAAAGACAGATTATCAAGAGAATAACATACAAATATATTTAATGTAATTCTTACATGACATGGGAGCCTTCATAAGGAAATGAAGACCTATAGAAGTGGTTAAGCCTGAGTGTTTTTATGTTAGGTTTGATGAAGAGTGGTCAATTGTGGGAAAATGTGATCGGATGAAAAAGGGTATGAGTGGTCTGTAAACTCAGGGAAACAGTAAGCCTGTTAGTTCAGATTCCTCTCAGTGTCCCTCTGTCTTTGCAAATAAGGATGCTCCTGGCACCAGAGTATAGGAGGGCACATTTTAAATGAGTGTCAAAGAACTGCTTCAGGAGAAAGTCAGAAATATCCTTCCTGCAGCTGCCAAGGTGCCATGTATTGGGGTAGTGTGTCCTGAACACCATATCTATGCCCCTTGTGTTTTATAAATTTTGAATTTAGCAATTTCACTGGAGGCAGGCCCTGAACATCATCTTCTATCCTAGGAAAACAGAACAATAGTCAAAGCAGAAGTTCAAGGGTTAACAAAAGCCACTGGGCAAAGACAGCCTTGGAGCTGCATTAGTTCCTGCTATCCCTCACTTCACTTGGATGTTCTTACTTTTAAAGTAGTTTAAAAAATATCTTACTGAGAATTTTAGTTATTTCAAACTTTAGTTTAATTTGCTACTTAAAACTGACTCTGATTTGTCTTTTATTCAGTATTATTCATAGAGTAGTCACGTTATGCAGCATTATTTATAGAAGAATTCATCCTTTCCCACTATTTTATAATCCTCTCTCTATATCATATTATAAACATGGTTTGTCCCTCCATTCATTTGGGTGTTCTCTAATTTCAGCAGTAGTTTTCTGGGTAGAAGTTTTTAATATTATGGTTAGATTTAATCATATATTTATTGTTTTTTGATGTTTGTGTAATTTTTAAATTATATTTTATTGTGGTCAATGTAATATAGATACAATAAAATGCACAGATTTTAATTATACAGTTTGATGAGTATGGTAAGTGTAAATACCTGTGTAACTACCACCCTGTTTAGGAATATAGAACATCTGTCACTTCAGAAAGTTCCCTCATGCCACTTTGAGTCAATTCCTCCATCCCCCATCTCCACCTTAGATTTTTATCACCCTCTATTAGCTTTGCTTGTACTTGGAATTCAGGTAAATGTAGTGATACAGTAAATACTTTTAAGTGTCTGGTGTCTTTCATTCAACATAATGTTTTTCAGATTATTTTCATGTTGTTTGTGTGTATCAGTAATTTCCTTCTTACTCCTGAGCGGTATTTAATTGTATGTCATACATAGCTTATCCATTCTCCTCTTAATTTAACTTTGGATTGTTTGAAGTTTTGGGCTATTATGAATCAAGCTTTAATAACTGCTTTTTTACAAGTTATGTGTGTGTGTGCATGTATGTGTTTATTTCTCAGGTAAATATTTAGGGGTAGAGTTGCTGGATCATACCGTAGTTATATGCTTAAGTTTATAAGAAATTTCCAGTTTTCTAAAATGGTTGAGGCCTTTTATAATTCCCACCAGCAATGTATATGGATTCCAGTTACTCCACATCCTCATCAACTCTTCGTCATTGTCAGTATTTTTTATTTTAATCATCTTAGTGGATGTGAAGTGGTACCTATTTTGTTTTAAGTTGCTATTTTCCTAATGACTAATAATATTGAGTATCTTTTCATGTGTTTTTGACCATTTTTTATGTCTTCTATTCTTAAGTGTGTGTTCAGGTTTTTTGCCTATACTTATTTGGATTGTCCTTTTGTCACTGAGTTATATGGTATTTTTAAATGTATTATCAACACTAGTCTTTCAGAAATAATTTGAATATTTTTTCATAGTAGATAATGTTTCTTTCTTTCTTTTTTTTTGACAGAGACAGAGAGAGAGTCAGGGAAAGGGATAGATAGGGACAGACAGACCAGAAAGGAGAGAAATGAGAAGCATCAATTTTTCATTGTGGCACATTAGTTGTTCATTGATTGCTTTCCCATATGTGCCTTGACCAGGGGGCTGCAGCAGACCGAGCAACCCCTTGCTCAAGCCAGTAACCTTGGGTCCAAGCTGGTGAGCTTTTGCTCAAACCAGATGAACCCACACTCAAGCTGGTGACCTCGGGGTCTCAAACATGGGTCCTCATGTCCCAGTCCGATGCTCTATCCACTGCACCACTACTGGTCAAACTGTTTCTTATTTTTTTAACAGTGTCTTTTCATTAGCAAAAGAACTTAATTTTTATGAAGTACACTTTATCATTTTTTCTTTTATAGTTAGTGTGTTATTTTTTTAATTCTAATTTCTAAAATTCTGTGAGTATAGCAAAATACAGTTGAATTATGCATGTTGATATTTTACCTACATACTTTGATAAATTAACTTACTAGCTCATGGCTTATCTATAGACAGTTTTAGATTTTGCATATAAGTAGGTCATCTGCAAATGATAGTTTCATTTTAATGTTTACAACTTTTATTTCTTATTGTGTTTTGCACAGGTTAGACCTTCAGTATAATATTCAGTGGAAATGATGAAAGTCAGCATCCTTCTCTTCTTCTCACTCCAGAGGGGAAGTGCTCAGAGTTTCATCATTTAGTAAATGTCTTTAGTGGACACTCTTTGGAATTAAGTAAATTTTCTTCTATTTCTAGCTTTTTTTTTTCTAATCTTTAGTGGGTATTGAATTCCATCAATTACTCTGTATACACTGAGATTATTATATATATTTTTTCACCTTTATTCTACTAATGCAGTGATAGATTTTCAAATGCTAAATCCCTGGGGTAAACTTAAGTTTTAAATGTTATTGTTTTAATAAATCACTGGATTATATTTACTAATAATTTGTTTGAGAGTTTGGCATCCAAATTCATAAGGAAGATTGGCCTGTCATTTTCTTTTCATGTAATGTCCTTGTCTTTGGTCTTAAAAAACAATTGGTTTCATAAAACAAGTTGGGAATTCTTTTTTTAGTCTCTAGAAAAGTGTTTTACTTCTTTTCTTTTTTTTTATTCTTGTTATTTCTTTCTTAAATGATTAAAAAATTTAGCCCTGGCCAGTTGGCTCAGTGGTAGAGTGTTGGCCCTGTGTGTAGATGTCCCAGTTCGATTTCTGGCCAGGGCACACAGGAAAAGAACCCATCTGCTTCTCCCCCCACTCCACCCCTGCTTCTCTCTCTCTCTCTCTCTCTCCCTCTCTCTCTCTTTTCCTCCCCTCCTGCAGCCAAGGCTCGATTGAGAGAGTTGGCCCCAGGTGCTGAGGATGGCTTCATGGCCTCTGCCTCAGGTGCTTAAAAAAATGGCTCCAGTTGTAATGGAGCAAGTGGGAGCAAGGGCCCCATATGGGCAGAGAATTGCCCCCTAGTGGGCTTGCCAGGTGGATCCCCGTCAGGACACATGCAGGAATCAGTCTTTGCCTCCCCTCCTCTCACTAAAATAAGTGAATAAATATTTGAAAATTTTATTATTTAAGCTATCTGGGCCTAAAGCTTTTTTTTTTTAATTATTCAGTTTCTCAATAAATATAGATCTAAGATTTTCTATTTTTTCTTGTGTGATTTTTGGTAAGTTTTTTCAAGCAATTTTCCTATTTGTTCTAAAACTTTTAAGTTGTTGACATAATATTGTTCATAATATCCACATCTTTGTAATGTCTGCAAGGTCTATTATAATATCTCCTCTTTTATCATTGATATTGGTAATTTGTATATTTTCCCATGTTTTACTTCTTAACCTGTATTGTTAGGGCTTTATCAGTTGTTTATCGTTAGTTTATTCAGAGAACTAACTTTTAAATGATTTAATTTTTTTTCCACTTCATTTCATTTTTATTTATTTATGGTCTTTATTATTTCATTCCTTCTACTTTCTTTTTATTTATTTATTTTTTAATTTTTATTCATTTTAGAGAGGAGACACAGAGACAGAGAGAGAGAGAAAGGGGGGAGGAGCTAGAAGCATCAACTCCCATATGTGCCTTGACCAGACCAGTGCAGGGTTTTGAACTGGCGACCTCAGTGTTCCCAGGTCGACGCTTTATCCACTGCGCCACCACAGGTCAGGCTCCTTCTACTTTCTTTAGGTTTCTTAGGAGGGGTGCTTAGAGCATTTATTTTCAAACTTTCTTCTTTTCTAATATATGCATTTAAGTCAATAAATTTTTCTCTAAACCAGCCTATCATCAGCCCATGTTTTTATATATTTAATTTTCATTAATACTTACTGAAAATATTTTAGAATTTAAACTTTTACTTCTTCATGACTCATCTAGCTATTAAGCAATGTTTTGCTTAACCTATAAACATTTGGGAATATTCTAGTTTCTTTTTTTTTTTTTACTGTCTAGTTGAGTTCTACCAGTTACAGAAAACAAATTCTGAATAACTTCTCTTCTTGAAATTAGTTGAGATTTATATAATGGCTCATAACATGTTCCACTTTGGTAAATGAGCCCTGTGCTCTTGAAAAGAATATAAGGTCCATAAATATCAATTAGGTCAAGTTTGTTTATCATGTTGTTATATCTCTCTTATTTTTTTTCTCCTTGTTTTATTAGTTATTGGAAGATGTTATTAACATCCACAACTATGATGCTAGATTTGGTATTTCCCTTTTTTGGTGCTATTGATTTTCATTTTATATATTTTGAGACTATGATATTTGGTGTACACCCACTTAGAATTATTATAACTTCCTGCTGAATTAACCATCTTATCATTATGAAATGTCTCTTAATAGTTAGGTTTCTGATATGGAAATCTATTCGATCTGATACACAGCAGCTTCCTTTTCACTAGTGTGTGGATAAAATATTCTGGTCATTCTTTCCTTTCAACTTTTCTGTGTCCTCATAACTAAAATGTGACATTTAGAAGCATCACCAGGTTGTTGTTGTTTTTTAATCCAGTCTGAGAATCTTTGTCTTTTAATGACACTATTCCACCCTTTTATGTTGAATGCAATTACTGATACATTTGGTTGGAAGCTTCTGTTTGTGAAGTAATTTTTATCGTTATGGGGAAATTATTAGCTGAATTTCAACAAAAGCCTTTGTGTTATTAGTGTTGATAGTAGATGAAAGTGAAAATAAAACACATGTTAGCTCAGTTTCTTACATTTGTTCCATCTGGATCTTTATATCCTTGTGAAACATCATTTTGTTTATGACATTTTTTATTTGTGTCTGTTTTGTTTACCTTAGCCCCTATAATTAAATCTTGGAAAAAATGTGGCTTTAGAATTACTTTTGGATCCCTATATCACAAGGTTTCGAACCAGGGGTTTAAAAAAGAATGAAGCACAATCTTTTTGCTCTCACTAATATAATTAATTGTTAGTAAATAAATTATTTTCAAATACTATTTATCATTATCTCATACTTTTAGTATTTTGGGTTTTATTTTTAATACATCTGATGTATGAGTACTCTACTTTGTTTTTTTTTTCTAACCCTAACCCTAACCCTAACCCTAACCCTAACCCTCTACTTTATGTTTATAATTGATAAAGAAACAAGTCTACATATGTTAGAGGTATGATGTCAAAAAATTTTATTTGAGTTTTGAGACTAACAAGTCTTAAAAGTGCTCATCAAGCAATAAAATCAAAACTTGAGACAAGACATCAGTGATAATCTAATCCAGTTCTTAAATTTTACAATTTGAGGATCCTTTCTAAAGCCTTAAGAAATTAATTGGCTTGCCCAAGATCACATCACTAGTCAGAAGAACAGTTAGAACCCAATCTCTCAACTCCTGTGCAGTGCTCTTTCCACCATTGTGGGTCATCTCCCTAAGCCAGTGGTTCTTAACCTTTTGTCAGGTACTGAACCCACCAGTTTCATATGCGCATTCACCGAACCCTTATTTAGTGATAAATAAAATATGATTTTTTTCCCAAATTCAAGACATAGGTATATGTTTTTTTACTGGTGCACAAAATGAGCCGTGCATGAACATCACCTTGCTCAAAGAACAAAACCAACAAAGTGCATGAACTCACAACAAATTACGGTATTGCTTTATTCTGGCCTCCGTGGCAGAGGCTTCTCCGAACCCCTGAGACCGACTCATCGAACCCCTAGGATTCGATAGAACCCAGGTTAAGAACCACTGTCCTAATCTCTCATTTCACTACATTTGTATTTTCACTCCTTGATTCTTTGACTTTGAAATGTAGCTGCATTCTCCCAGAGGCCCTCAATCTGGATTTCATGTATTTGAATTGACACCATACTTAGCTTTATAGTCCTGTGCTAAAGGAAATAACTATTTGTATATGAAAAGTTAATTATCCACAGAGAAGTTGATATCCATACCCTGAGGTTCTGGCGTCAGCTTTGGTTCGTGACTAAAGTTGTTTTCTAAAGATTGCAGACAGAAATAAACAAACTATCTTGTAGCAATTTTCCTCACATGAAATAAACTGCTGATAAGAATATGTTTTCATCTTTATTATGGGTTATTAATGACCAGAACCTATAAGCAACCTTTCATTAGTGGAAAACATAATGACTACCTCCACACAATCAGTCATGCCGCTTTTCCAACTGGTCATGATCACTGGCTTCTCTTCTCCCTAAATAAGCATCTGATTGAACTTTCTGCAGCTGTTTGAAGTATGAATGATTTGAAAAGGGAAGTTTAGCATAGGCTTTTCTTCATGCTTCCTCAAACAGTGTTTCAGAAGGAGGAACACTGATACTCCTCGGCGGGAGGTACTCAGCCACACTTTTAAAACACTGGTTTATGCCCTTTAGTGGTTCGTCCTCCACTGGATATATTCTTGATGAAATGCAGCCAGGAGATTTTGCTTTTCAACAGCCAGAGCTTGAACCAGTGTTCTAGCAATGAAAGAGATTGAATATAATTTTCACCAGTATCTCATATTATATTTACTATTAATGTTTTCCTGAAACAGAACTCTCCCTCCTTTCTTGATGTGTATGCCCTTCTGTAGTGGAATCAAGCTTGTTTAGGCAATTGATTTCACCCTGGAAATGATTTAGTTACCTATTTATTATAGTCTAAAGCTGAGAAAGAACTGAAGTGATTTTATACCTTTGAAAACGAGACCCTTCAGAAAAGGTTAAGAATACAGTTACTTAAAACTACATTGGTAACAACAAAACAAAACAGATAATGAAGGAAGTTCTATCATTTCAATAAAACTGAGAAGTGGAAATATTATTTGACCATTGAGAGAGATGCAAATGATTAATTGCTTAAATTTTGCATTTTTCAACTGGCTATTGAGAAACATTGATCCTAAAGGTTCAAGGAGATACTAGTATTCAGAACAGGCTTTAAAAAGAAACCTTACTGAGTGAGTGAGCACGAGAAGCAGGAGCTCAGCAGTGTTTTCTCATCAGTGCCTGGTGAGGTTGCCCTCATTTTAGAGGGACATTAACCACTGGCGGAACCAGGGTGCAGAGCTAATGCACTTATTCAGCATTTTAAAAAGTACTGTGTCTCTTACTGAAGAGATGTTTCAATCCACGAGTTGGCAAGTAGGCTTTTTCCCAAAAAGTGTGATGATGTATCATTATTAAATATATAAGCAATGATAATATTGGCACTTCACAGGGCAGCTTTATGGTCACTTATATATTTTACTGTAATGAACCATAAACAGTTTTTTTCCTTATAAAAGCCAATAAAGGAATACCAAAATATTATATAGTAAGTAATTGAGAGTGACATATCTTGTAGTTGAAACTGTTAAATAGTACATATCTGAATATACCTATGCAGAATTACCTGCATGAATTTTGTTTTAAATTATGTGATTATTATATTATAAATGTGTGCTGTTGCAATTAGAAAGCCTAATAAAACATAGTTATTGTAAAAGAAGCAAATGTTTTAACACGGTTTAGAGGCAATGGAAATATTCTTTGACCAATTTTTTCACCTTTGGTTCTTATTCCATAGCTTGTGATAGGTAATAGCAGAAGTTTGGACATAACAGGTGGTTAGGGATTGTTTAGTGAAGTGGAATGAGAGTTTCATAAATCACACAGAAAGTAAAGACTCTCAGTCATTAGGTGTTAGTACTTAAAGGGATATTAGAGGACATCTCTTTAACTCCCTTTATTGTGAAGATCAGTAAACTGAGGCTCAGAGACATTTAATGACTATATCTAAGTAAAGCTGAAACTTGAACCCGGGTCTTTGGCACCATCTGAGACCAGCGCCCTTTCTATAATCTTACACTGCCTTCCATTCAGTTTAGAAATACCAATTTTGGCATTGCCACTGATGTGCTGGGTGAGCTCAGTCAACTCCCATAATTTGTTTTTTGAACCTTCAAAGAAAAGAGTACTTCCAAAGAAGTCTGATTCAGCAATTCACTTGACTGGTGAATTTGACCCTGCTGTGACCAAGAGATGAGGAACACTATCCATCAACTTGTTAGTTCCCTACAGAATCTAGGGCTCCCCTCATATTTTTTTACTGTCCTCTGCTGTCTGAAAGTACTGAAACCACAGTATGAAATGTATTGTGTATATAGCTGGCTTCACATTTTTTGGTAAAATTAGTTTTGTTCATATTTGTTTTTGTTAGATTGATAGTAGCAAAACTGGCAAGAGGTAATGAGACCTTCTGCAAAATATATCTTTACTAGGACATAATAAATGACAGTGGCTAATCTCCTCTATAAGACTGCAACATTCAACCCCAGAAACCTAAAAGAAACCATTGTGGAACAGGCACTCCAAGGACACAGAAATGCTTACGCATAGCAACCTTATCCATTCTTGTGGGCATAACACCTCCGTACTATTATTCTTCTATGTTGGGGATCTTTTTTCATGTTGTCTTCATGCAAGTGGGTATAAAAAGCAAGGACTTCAACAGCTCTGGGGATAAGACAAGAGTTATTGTTTCCTTTACTTTGTGGACCTGATTATTTTCAGAAGATAGTGGTGAAAAAAAAAATGAATATTAGATGGTTCATGGAAAGAATATAAAGGCTCTTGCTACACTGCTCACAAAAATTAGGGGGTATTTTATTACTTCATATTCATTTTGAAATATCCCCTAATTTTTGTGAGCAGTATACACAGCGTGTCCCTAAAGTCATGGTGCACTTTTGACCTCTGACCAGTCAAAAGTGCACCATGACTTTATGGACACACTGTATTTCTGGGAAGGAACAGTTTTGTAGTGAGCAACTCAAATTGATGACATTAGTCACTCTGACTCCCTAGTAAACCCTGGGATCTTTTCCTTGATTAATTTCTTTGAACAATGAAATACAGGGTGGGCAGAAGTAGGTTTACAGTTGTGAGTACACACAAACTTATTCTTTTATTATTATTTATTCTTGTATTTTTCCATACAAATAACTGTAAACCTACTTTTGCCCACTCATGTATAAACCACAAAAGCACAGACGTCATACAATCAACAACCATTATACTGAACACATCTCAACATTTTGCTACATATATTTTTTTCAGATGTTTTATGGATAACTTAAATGACTGTAGATTTGAATTCACCTTGTTACTTTTTCCTGATCGAAATTCTATGTCTTAGTCCTCAAAGGAGCTGTATTGGATACATTTTCATGCTATTTCAACATATTTAGTTATCCACAAACAATATATACTATTGTCTTGTGTCCTTTTAAACTTTACATAAATGGTATCAGATTGTATGTGCCCTTTCCTAACATGACTTTCTATTCCACATTGTTTTAAAGATTTAAACTATATAGATACATATAACTCTATTTCATTTTAGCTAATGAAACATATACTCCAGCATGTGATATACTATAATTTATCTATTCACCTATTGAATATTCGATTTCCTGGTGTTTTGCTCTTACAGTGTGGCAGTGAGTTGTATATGTCTTCTCACGTAGCTATGTGAAATTGTCCCTGAGGATAAATGTCTAAAAGTACAATTGCTAAATTATAGGGCAAATTAACCTTGAGTTCTACCAGACACTAAATTGGTTAATCAAGTGGTTGTGCCAATTTATATTTCTATCAACAGTCTGAGAAAATTCTTGTTTTTCCATACCCTTGCCAATGTACTGCCAAAACAACATTGTCAGACTGTTTAATTTTCGTTAATCTAGTGATTAGGAAATGGTATTTTATATTTCTCTCATTACTAGTACTAGCTAGAAGTGTTACAGTTTTCCTGAATCCCTGTAATCACTTTTTTACATTAAAGTATTGGATAATATATTCATATATTCAAAAATTAAAGCAAGATTTAAAAGTCTATGTTGAAAGGTGTTATTTCCATCCTACCTCATTCACCCCATCTTACTCTTATTTTATTGGTTTCTTGTATATCCTTCCAGTATTTTTTGGCAAATAGATGCAAACATGAACGCATACTTATATTCCCACTTATACAAAATAACATATGTACTATATAAATCATTCTAAACTATTTTTTCTACTTAATAATATATCCTGGATATCTTTCCATATCACTGTGTCCGCATAGTATTACACTTTTAAGTGTAGCTCAGATTACCTAACTGGCCTTCTTTTGATAGCTATACTTTGGCTGTTTGCACTTTATTGTTATTAAGAGCAATGCTGTAATGGATACCCTTGGTCTTGTTCTGACTCATCTATAGGATAAATTCCTAGAAGAGGGCCAGAAGATTAATAGTTTTATAATTTTGATAGATATTTTGATCTATGTCACAGAATTGACTCCATGAAGAATGGTACCATTTTGCATTCCCACAGCAGTGTGTGAGAGTGCCTTTTCTCCCTTAGTCTTGACAACAAATTATGTTCTCAAATTTTTGTTTTGTTTTGTCAGTTTAATGGGGGGGGGTATATACATACATCTTTAATTGTATGTCTTTTACTTTGAGTGAAATTGAGTACCTGTTAATACATAGAGGGGACCTTTGGATTACCTTTTTTGTAATTCTATCCCATTCATAATTTGGGTTGTCTTACTGATTTCTAAGAGCTATTTATATATTTGGGGATTTAATTTCTTTGTCTCAGACACAGTTGCAAGTTTTTTATTTACCCAGTTTTTCTTTTGTTTTTGCTAATCAATATTTGTGCCACGCAGAACTTCTTTTTCAAAAAATTTTTACATAATCCCCTTTTCTTTCTTTCTTTCTTTCTTTTCTTTTCTTTTCTTTCTTTCTTTCTTTCTTTCTTTCTTTCTTTCTTTCTTTCTTTCTTTCTTTCTTTTTTCTTTCTCTTTAAATTTTCATTCAGTGAGAGAAGGGGAGGCAAAGAGATTCCTGCATGTGCCCTGACTGGGGTCCACCCAGAAAGTCCACTAGGGGGCGATGCTCTGCCCATCTGAGGTGTTGCTCTGTTGCTCAGCAACTGAACTCTTCTTAGTGCCTGAGGCGGAGGCCAAGGAGCCATCCTCAGTGCCCAGGGCCAACTCGCTCCAATTGAGCCCTGGCTGCAGGAGGGGGAAAGAGAGAGAAAAGCAAGAGGGGGAGTGGTGGAGAAGCAGATGGGTGCTTCTCCTGTGTTTCCTGACTGGGAATTGAACCTGGGATGTCCATGTGCTGGGCTGATGCTCTACCACTAGGCAAAATGGCCAGGGTCCATAATCACTTTCCTGATCATTTTTAGAGGGATCAAATTTTGAGTCAAAGAAAATAATTGCAATTAGATTATATAAAGATTAAGAACATTTATTCAGAAAGAAGTCATAAAGAAATCAAGAGTCTAATGGAGAAAAAAATTGCAACATATAGGACCAAGAGCTAATTTTTAATTATTAAAAAGATTCCACCATTCAATAAGCAAAAGATGAACTTCTCAAAAGGAAAATGGACAAGGTTGTAATAGGTATCTCACAGAAAATAAATTATATATAATTATATGTACATATAACACTAGTACATGAAAAGATGTTCAACTTTATGCATAATTAAATGCAAGTTATAGTAACAATGAATTTCTATTGTATTGTTAAGTTTAACTCTAAAGAAAGTTTAAAAGCTGACGAGGATACACCTTTATTTGGGAAGAAAGTACATGAAAACACTGCAAGCCTATGACTGAGTGAAGAGGAGAGAAACATTTTACTTTTATGATATATACTTTTATAGTACTTGAAAATTTTATTCAATGTATACTTTTTAAATAAAAAATTTAAATTTTAGGGCTAAATGCCGAGATGCTTACTTTTCTTGAAAGTTTAGGGGAAGTTTTGCTATGTTCAAGATGATAGGGCCTAAGAACGTTTGCAGTGTATATTGTTGTCGATTTACTAACTAGTTGCTTGGTTCTTACAATTGTGAGTGGAGCAAAAATGTTTGCTAAAAAGTAAAGAGCAGATGGTTATGCTTTCTGTATGCTGATTAAGGCTTTAGCAGCACAGATCTACAAAACATTCTTGGTATCTAAGTATTTTCTTTTTCTATGCATGTCCCATGACATTGCAGAGGTCAGACAGAATATAGCTTGTAGGTTTTTTTCTTCTTGGAAGTGGGCTCTCATTTATTAATACACATAGAATCAAGGATATTGGTGTATCTTAATTGAAGTCTGGGATAAATTACTATGTTTTGTCTTTCCATTTTTGTAGTGTGTATGTGTATGTGTGTGTGTGTTTCATTTTTTTTTTTATTTTAATTGCCATTGTTTAGGGATGTGGCTTCTTTTAAACAGTCTGTTTTCTATTAATGAAGTTACTGGATCTTCCTTCCTGACCCCCTTTGATTGGACTTAGATCCTCTTATGCTGAGCAGCTCTTTCTAGATATACTTGGTACAGTTAACTTTATGAGTCGGAAATCCAGCTCATGCCTGAGACAGAGATGAGGAATATGGTTATATTCCTAGAACTCAGGTGCCCTCATGGTTGTACTGTAGAATTTAAAACTATTTCAAAGAAGAAAAAGTCTTGTAGCACCCACCGCAGTAATTCATATTTTATGTATTTTTTACAGTGACCACACAAGATAGTTAGGTCCTCTATAATTACACCAAACATAAATTAAGTTTTCTGATCATGTCTGACCTCTTAATTGATGGGGGGAAATTGTGAAATGTGTAATTCTTGTGCAATATTCTCTGAATTCATCTTGGGGAAAAAATAGCCTAGTAATATCATTCCAGATTAAATCTCAAAGTGTGTTTACTTTTTAAATTTCTAGGTGAAAAAATGTTTGTATCTCTTTATGGAGCTGCTATAGACATGAATATAAGGCTGGACAAGAATTCTGTGATCATTGAGAAAACCTACGTATCTCTGGCCAATAAGCGAGCTGTAACTATTCACAACCACAGCAACATCATTGCCCACTTCCAGTGGAAGATATTTGCCACTCAGGAAGAGGAAGATAGAGAAAAAAATAGGTTTGTAAGAAAAATTACCTAGATGCTGTAATTTGGGAAAACACAAAACCCAGTTATTATGAAAAATCAGTGACTTTTGTGGTAACTTTTTAACCAACTCAACCATGTCAAATTTTTATAACTTAGATCTAGTGTATGATGATTCTTTTTTTTTTTTCTATTGAAAGAGCTTGAGTCAAGCTATGGGAAACACAGCGTTGTCCATTATTAGTTAATCTTAAGCTGATTATAATTTATTAGTAGCCAAATTCCTGGATTTTAAAGACCAAATATATCCTCAAAATGGTTCATTTCCTCAAAATTAGTCTCCATGTCTGTATTTCATTTTGTAGCTCTGACTAGGTTGCTCAGATTTCATTGTGGCTCTAAAAAGAATCTCTTTAGGGTTGGGATCAATGTGGATTTATTTTTTTTCAGTGAAAAGGTATTTCCAGAAAATAGAAAGAATGAGAAAAAAAAGGTTTTGCTATAACAGCTTTTATATTCCCAGTTTTCGCAGTACTGCTTCACCCCTGCTAACCAGATTATTTAATAATGATTTTTTTTCTTTTTTCTTTTTTTTTACAGGGACAGAGAGAGAGGGATAGATAGGGACAGACAGACAGGAATGGAGAGAGATGAGAAGCATCCATCATCAGTTTTTCATTGCGACACATTAGTTGTTCATTGATTGCTTTCTCACATGTACCTTGACCGCGGGCCTTCACCAGACCGAGCCACCCCTTGCTGGAGCCAGCGACCTTGGGTCCAAGCTGATGAGCTTTTGCTCAAGCCAGATGGATCCATGCTCAAGCTGGTGACCTCAGGGTCTCGAACTTGGGTCCTCCGCGTCCCAGTCCGACACTCTATCCACTGCGCCACTGCCTGGTCAGGCAATATAATGATTTCTTGTTGGTATCTTTAATCTTCTGCTTTTAAAAGTGATATATCAGACAGTAGGAAAATTTAATAAAGTAGATAACCTAACTATTTTAACTAATCTCTTTCACTGTTATATTTTGAATGTTTGTGTTTACTGAAATTATTCTACTCTTGCCTCTTTTAAACTTCTTCCATCCTCCCCAAATTAGTACTTTTGCTGCTTTTGTTGGGATTTATTTCAGTCTTTTTTATATGTCTCTCCAATTTCATTAGAGATTAGCTCTGGGAAGCTTCAAAGCTTTGTTTAAAGTCAAGTTAGTGTGTGATAAAAATAAAAGTCTTAGGTGCATGGAAACCAGACAGACATCTCCCACTGTGCTGCCCCTAATTGAATCTGAAGGAGCTGTGACAATGACAGGACACAGTGGAATCAGAGCTTCATCATTCAGACAGTGAGCTCTAATCACTGGATTGCCACTGTGCCATCTCTAACAAGTGAGAAAAGAAAAGCCATGCCTGCCAACCAACTTTAGCGTGCCTCATGGTATAGAAATACCAGCAGTTGAGAAAGGCAAGAGGAAACTGCTCATCCATTGCCTCATTTGTCCTGGCTCCCTGGCTGACATGTGTACCAACAGTCAGAATGGTTCAAGCAGGGTTAATGACAAAAGGGAGAGCAGGAACAAAGAAAAGAACAACAGTAAATGTAGTATTCATATATCCTGCTCATCCTGTTGGCATAATCTCTTGGGGAGAATGAATGTAAACCGTTAGAGGAGAAGCCAGCTTTCAGTTCAGCTGTGTCTGTGTTTGACTGTATGTGTAGGACATGACTGATGCCATGCCTGTGTCCAAAACATATTTAAGGACATTAATTTCAAAAGTGAAACTGAAGAAGAATTCAAACCAATTGCTACAGAGATGCTAAGGTATAGAGTATAATTACATGTGGATGGGCATTTCTTTTTTCTTTTCCCCCATTCCACCTCCCCTGACACTCACACCTTATCTCTGTAATATTATCCCTGTGTCTTATTCCTTCTCTTGTATTGTTTTTCTTTCATCATCTCTCTTGCTTATTCTGTTCTGTTAGTTCCTCTAGCAACTTTTTTTGTAACAAGGGAACAATATGAGATAGCATTTTCATAACCACGGCTAGAAGCCTAATTTTATTGTCTAAGATCATGCCCCTCAAACAATGAACTTGAAAAGTGGATTCAGATGGCTAAACAAGATCTCCATTTTCACTTTGAGTGACATATAGCAACATACTCATGTTTTTTCAAACTGGGTTGGTTGATCTAAGTGACGAGTTTATTGAACATGCATCCCTGTACCCTTTCTCTTTTCCTTCCCCTTCCCCTCTCCTAGAGCCAGATGCCTGGGGCAAGAAGGGAAATTGATTTAGGAGAAATAGACCATTTATACCTAATATCTTATTTGACTAGGTTGTCTCTTCTCTCTCATCCCTCTCTTGTTCCCTAATACATCCCCAAGCATGCCACAACTTACATTATTAGTCATGGATTCTTATCCTGGACATAACTAGCCATGAGATGTCCATCTTCTCAAAAAGCATGGCAATGACAGAGAGGTTTGTCCATTATGGAACGTTTAGTTCCTGGCTCTGGATAGTTGCCCCTTGGTAGGTGGCAGTGCTCTTGCTGTGGGTATGGGCCCCCTTTTACTCTGGGTCACAGATCTTCAAGTTGTATCTTAAGCCACACATCAGTGGCAGATATAGCTGAATGTTCTCTGGTAGCTTGCTTGTGGGCAGAGGTTTGCTCATCCCTGAGAAGTAGCAGTCAGATCTTTAGCTAATGGTGTAAATCTTCTCTTGAGCTCCCCAATGAGGGCAGTGCAGGTATCCCTGGAATAATCCTCCTTATATTTGACTCTTCTGCTCCTGAAGGTGAGCAGCCTGTCCCACCTCTTCCTTTAGCAGACTCTGTAATTAAAAGTGTAGAGAGGAAGGTGGACTTTGGTCCTGAACTTAGAACAGAGAGAATCTATTCTAAAAGGTCTCATGCATACTTTGAGGGATTGAAGTCTCTCTTTGCAGCACCCCAAGGACCTAAGATTGAAAACTTCAGTGTAGATTTTTAGGTGAGAATCAGGAGTCTGCCTATCGTTTTCCAGGTATAACATGGCTTAAAGCTTGTCCTAAGGCATTCATCTTACGGGAACTGAAAGTTACTCAGTGGTCACACTGAGAATGCTAATTGCTTTACCAATACCCACAAGATCCTACTCCAGCCAACATGGTTTCTTGGCCTCTACATCTTGATGATCTCCCAGTGGAGGAATTCAGCCCTCCTCAGGAACAGGAAGCCCTGTTCCTTTTTGGCAGTTTATCATTTTTATTCTAAGAAGGAAGACTTCCTTTCTTACCACATACCTCAACATGTTGGTCACATGCCCAGATTTGGGGACCTTGGGCTAATCTCAGGCTTCAGACTGACAAAGAAGATGTCATGTCAGCCCTGGCCAGTTGGCTCAGTGGTAGAGTGTCAGCCCGGCATGTGGATATCCTGTGTTTGATTCCCAGTCGGGGCACACAGGAGAAATGCCTATCTGCTTCTCTACCCACCCCCTCTTGCTTCTCTCTCTCTCTCTTCCCCTCCTGCAGCCATGGCTCAGTTGGAGCAAGTTGGCCCTGGCTGCTGAGGCTGACTCTATAGTGTCTTCCTCAGGTGCTAAGAAAAGCTTGGTTGCTGAGCAACAGAGCAAGCTGCAGATGGGCAGAGCATCGCCACCCTAGGGGGGCTTGCTGGGTGGATCCTGGTTGGGGTGCATGTGGGAGTCTGTCTCTCTGCCTCCCCTCCTCTCACTGAATAAAAAGAAGAAGATGTCATGTCACTCTCTACAGGAAGAAGTTCTGGGCTTTAAGATTTTTCCCACTTTTATCTAAACATCAGAATGAGATGTAGGGGCTTTTAAAAATTACCTTTTGGGTCACTGTCTTTTGGATGTTTTTCTAGAACTTGCAGAGAAATTACCTAATCTCTTCAGAAGTGGAGGCTGCATTCATCCTCCTTACTTCCTCTACCTTGTCCTGTGGGATTATAAAACATCCCACAAGATTCTTTCATATTCGTTCTCATTGTAGCTTATTATATTCAGAGATTTGGCATTGGCTTTTGTGGCTCTCTGTTCCCCATTTCTCCATGAAGGCCATGACCATTGTCTCAATAGCAGCTGGCTCTAATTCTGGAGATGCTCTGGACAGGAACTCCTAGACTCTGTAATGGACTCCCATGAGTAGTCAGCATGGAATTATTTTATAATATTCAGGAATAAGAACAACATGTTTTTCTAGATAGGTCAGTTCTAATTGGGTTTTGGACCTTCTACCCAGGTAGTAGTAAGTTTAATCTTTAGTGGTATTTGGTAAACAAAAAGAGTACATGTACTTCTAGTTCTTAGTTTATAGCATTCACCACAGAATGGCTTGGTGACCAGGGCTGCATGGTTAATTTGAAGGTAGATGACTTTATCCTTTCCATACCAAGTGTGGACATGGGAGTATTTCTCCCAGCTGTGAAGGCCGTGACTTTTAGTTTTTAATCTCATCAGCATCTAGTTACCAACTCTTAGGGGTGCTATAGAGGATCAGGGTCTCTGGCCCCTGAAGATGAGAAAGCATTACTGGTTCAATGCTGCTATACATGAGACAGGAGTCTTCTCCACTGACTGTAATCCATAGACTGGATACACTTGATGCCTAAAGGTAGTGGGTGTTGGTGGCTACCAGACTATTTGGAAAATAGGCTAACTCCATGGTTTAAGAGAAAAGTTTGGTGTGTTGTTAAGCTCTCTGATGAGCTTAAGAGAACCCACCTCTGCAACAGGAGACTGAATATTGGCGGGAAAAACAGCCTACCAATAGACTGGGGTTTAGAAAAGCCCTCGTTGGAGTCACCCCAGTCCAAGGTATTGTTGTATGTTACCTTCTTAGTCTCAGACAGGCTCCAGTCCCCCCCAGAGAGCCATGAGGAAGACATCTGGTACCTGTCCCCGCCCACTCCCATGACGTTATACAGCTGTTACTGGTTTCAGAGTCCCAGCAGCATGGGAGAAGAGCAGCAGTACTGGGGAATTTTTGTTCTGTTCTCTGGCTCAGGGTTGAGCTAATCATACTTTTCAATTCATGGAGCATTATCACCCTTTGTCCATACGAGGCATTTTATCCCCATACCCCACTCCCATTAAACCCCTAAATAAACATAATGTTTATGATCCACATTATTTGTTTAACCAATTCTTCAATTTCTTACATAAGATTTACCCACTCTTTTTGGTATTATTGCTATCACTTTGATGAACGTCTTTGTAGCTGTGCTTTTACTTACATCCATGGTTGTTTCTATAGGATTTATTTCTCAAGATAGGTGTTAAACTTCCACTCACAGGAATTAATGGTCTCCTTTCTTTCTGTGGACAGAGCTCTCTTAACTTCGCGCTGCTCTGCCCAGCAGCGTAGAAGGACTGTTGCTCTCGTTACCTTGGACACTGCTTCCCAAACAGCAATAAAAAGCAAGCACAGAACGCCTTTTTCCTTGGCGCCAGAACACACTGAGCCCATTCCTTCGACATCTTTATGCTATGTAGCCAAAGGAACCTGAACACTGCAGTTGTTATAAAGAGTCATTAGACATTGCTAAGCATGTGGCCTGCATGAAGTCATTTAGAAAATAGTCGGGGCTGGGACGGGAATTCAGTGACCCTAGGCTCTCACTGAAAGAGTTAAATAATTTGTCTCTTAAGGATGGTAATACCAGTAAAATGCTGAGAAAATGGTCATATGCCCTGGGAGGAGATAAAATTCAGTCTCCAGATATTCAGGTGAAGTAACTGATTTCAGGAGGAACATGAACACATCTGCGGTGAGGGCCCTGAGGAGAGGCTTGGGAGAGGCTGTTTTTCCTACATAACAAGGGATGTGAAGAGCTAGAAAGAGAGAGGAAAGCTGTCTTTGATTGCAGTTTGAGCATTTTATAAGCTTGACAGCTTGATAATTGCCTGTGGTTGACACAGGGAGAAACTGGTATTTGTTGAATATCTGTTTTGTCCCTGGAACTATATCAGGGCCTTGATCACTGTTATTCTCAACATATCTTTACGATGGGGGAGCTCCTATTTTATAGGTAAAGGCACTAAGGCATAGAGGAATTAGGTAACTCCCAAAGTCACAGAGCTAGTAAATAGAGAGTAGAAACAGGATCCAAACCTAGTCCTCGCTGACTTTCCATTCTGTTCTTCAGGTAACTTAATAGCTAAGAAAGAATTAAAGCTAAGCAAGTTTAAAAGAAACAAAACCATTCTTGAAGTGTGGGAGGTGGCATTGATGTTAAGTGATTAAAAAGCAACCTGGAAAACGCAATTATGAAAAATAAAATATTTTTCCAAATATGCATAAGGGCTCTCGAGTAAGCAAGTGGAGAACAGGAAGCCCAGGAGGACTTCTTGAAGGAAGTGACTAAAGAGCAAACTGAGGCTTTTGAGAAGTTAAAGTATAAGTTCACTCAGGGCAAGGAGGGACCACCCGATGGTGATGTTTGAGGCCATTCCCAGGAGAATGGACTGCCGAGAGCCCTTTACAATGGTCTTCATGGGAGTACCAAAACAAATCTCACGTGTCCTATTTTCCTTCAGGGTCTGTAAGGATCTGGTCAAAGAGGAAAAGAAGGAGACTGATGAGTTCCTTGAAGAGTGTGTCACTGATCCTTCACTCCGAGAACGTCTTTCCATTCTCTCCTCCACCTTTGAGAGTCAGCAAAGGCTGCTCCAGACAGACAGCATGCTCTTCTTGAATAACATTTTCACCATTGATCCCCTGGTGAGCACATATATATGACCTGACCACACAGTAGATGTGCGTGGGGGTGCAGGGTGTGTTTTGATGAGAGCACCCACTCTGGGATTAATACAGTAAGTTCTGAGAGCATAAGAACTCCATAGGAAGAACCCCAACGTCATTGTTGTGAGACGGGAATGAAGGTTAACGGTAAGAATGCTCGTAGGTTACATTTATAGGTCACACTTTCTATGCACCAATCACTGTTAAACACTGTGCATGTATTACTCGATTTATTTCATTTGTGTATATATTTTCAGTTATAGTCAGTTCCTCATTCTACAGATGAAGAAATTGAGACTTAAAGAAATTTGATAACTTACTCAAGGCCAAGCAGTTAGTATTAGGAGCTAGAAATTAAACTCTGATTAGCCTGACTCTAGAATAGGATTTCTCAACCTATGTATTATTGACATTTGGGCTGGATAATTCTTTGTCTGGTACATTGCAGGATATTTTAATAGCAACCCTGATCTTTACCCGCCAGATACTAGCTGTGACAACCAAAACTTTCCGGGTACTGCAAATGTCCCCTGGTAGGCAAGATTGCTTGGTTGAAAATGGCCTTGTCCTTAATTCACTACGTAAATACTTATTGTCTGCATGTTCTGTACCAGGCACTGCATGGGCCCCTGACATTGATGAATAAACAGTCATAACCCTCACCCCCTGTCTGTACAGGGAGAGCAGAGCCTGGGTCAGAACAGGGTCTGACTGAATCCATGACTAAGCTTGACTACTTCGCCCCACTGTCTCTGTATTTACTGTGTGCCAGGCACTGTGCCTATCTCCCACTTAGCCAGCACAGTGAGCTGAGGGTAAAGACAGCAGTAGGAGTTGAAAGAGCCAGCAGCTAGTTAGAGCTGCTGAATTGTTATGATGCAAAGCAGCTGGAGAGAAGACGTGGGTACAAGGGCACTTTAGAATACGTGGTCACTTGTGGGCAATGCCACTGGCGTGTGTAGACCTGCTTTCCTCATGCCTGCCCTTCCATGTTTCTATTAAAGGATGTAACAAGGAAAAGAGACTTTGTGGCTAAATCAGTTTCAGGAAAACTGGGTTTGGTATTGTTTGAAATTTACTGTAGGATGTCTTAAAAGTCTTTAATATAATAATACGCATTGTAGTCTCCGAGAGGGAGCCTTTCCCTTGGAACTCTCCTCTGAGACTATTGTTTTGTAGAGCTGCTGGGGGAATCACTCATGAGGACAGTCAGCACACTAGTTCAGGTGCTGGGTGATTACCAGACTAAGCAGTACGAGAAGCCTTCTTGAGAGTGGAGCCTTGAACTGGATCTTGCAGGATGGGACATTTGGGATGTGCATGGCATGGCTCATTCAAGGACCCACGGGTGGATCAAGTTGTTTGAGTAAGGGTCCACATCAGAAAATAAGGTTGGTGAAGTGGGTTGAAGCAAAATATTCTTTCACATTAGAAGACTGTCTACTGCTCAGTTGAGCAAAGGGACCTTCAGGTATGATGGGTTAAACCGGCAAGAGGTTAAATCAAGATAAACATACAATCTTGGAAGGACAGGACAGATGCCTGTTAAAATGGGTCAAAGATGTAAAAAGGTTAGAAAGGCATTCCAAGTCTGAGAGAGCAAATGGCTGAGCAGGAAGGAGGCAGGGAGGAGCAAACAGTTCTGACAATCTTAAGACATGCCAGTAAGGGTTGGAGTGTAGACGGTCCCAGCTGGTACTAGAGAGCCAGGCTGATGAGTACTGTCCTGATTCTCATATCCTTCTGGAAATGGGTGACTCAGGGATACAAACATTGGTGGTCAGGAAGAGGTGGGAGGCCCACTGGTGAGTCCTGCACATTTCCAACCCAGAAGTAGAAAGACTAGAATTTTCTTCTCTTCATGCTCACTGCCATAATCCAAAGCTTCTTGATGGAGATATAGATGTATTAAAATAAGGCATTTAATTATGATTGCTTTTGAATTCTAGATAAGAAATGAATTGGGCATTATCACAAGGCATCTTTTCATCATTAGGAAGAAAAACATTCTTTAAAACAGTGATACACAGAAATGGTATCTTTAAATGAGACTATAGAATCTGTAATGATTTTGTCTTTTCTATACACTATTCAGGTTTTCTTCTCATGATAGTATTCATTAGCTGGTTCTTGATTTTTTTTTTCCAAAATGAAAATTAAAGCATAAAATTTTCCTAGTGGCTTCATAAAGTTATTCTGCTCAAAACAGCAGAACTCAATGTCAGTTATAGTGAATTATTTAGTGATAAATCTCTTTTTTCCCCTCCCTTCTTAAAGATCCTGATAGTTTTATAGAAATAAAGTTCTTGTGCGTGTAATATAACCTTACTTTATAAATTACTTTGGAAGGTATTTGATGGGAAAATTTTTCCATTTTATTAGCTTCTTGACCCAAATGTGAACTACGGGTATTTTCCACTGTTGAGATTTTGGTTTTCTGATGCAGGTAAATAAATGCTATGGAGTTTGGTATGAGTGAAATGGGAATGGATTTACAGATGAGATGAGATATGAACTATATATTGGAGGAAGGGTAAGATTTAATTAAATGGAGAGGGAAAATGAGAATGTTTCTAGTTGGGGAAATTATGAAAACAAAGGAAAGGGAAAGTATTAATTTAGGGGCACATTACATAACAATAAAACGACCAGTTTTTCTGGTGCAGGCAGTCATGAAGACTGGGAAGGAGAAGAGAGAAAACAGGAGCTGCCTGGTCAGCCTGCTGTGCAGGAGCCTACGGTGCATTTCTGCAGACGCCGCATCTGAGGGGTGCTAATGTGTGTTCCTTGGCAAAGGAAGCTTGATGGTCAGATAAATTTGGGAAATACTGGTTCAAGAGGAGGTCATTTTCCAAGTGGTAGACTGCAAGCCGTGTTTCCCTGTGGCCAGAGACCCTGTTCCCACACAGGGTGCTGAGATGTCTCTGCAGCGCCCAGAGCAGGACACTGATGCGTTCAAGGTGTTTTAGAAATAGTACCCTGATACCCAGGTGTGGATGAAAAGGAAGGACGGTGGATAGAGAGGGGGAGAAGGATACAGGCCAGGTAGGGGAAGTGTGCTAATCCTGGAAGGGTCAGGGAGCCGGCCATTGTTGCCGGCAAGTCTGGGGTGAAGTGTCAGAGTGTTGCTGACCAGGGTAGCTGGCCAGGTGCTGGCTGGGAAGCAGAGGAAATGGCAGACGTGAGAGATGTTCAAAGAAAAGACATTAAAATCAAGAAGTACAAGTTGGCAGTTACAAAATGGTAAGGTGTCCAATTTTTTTACAATGAAAAGGAGGACAAAAATAAACTGAAGAAAACAATATCATAAATAAAAGAAACATTTTATTCATTGCAACAATAATACACTATAATATGATAAATGCATAAAAAACATTTGTAATATTTTATATTGTAATTATGCTTACATGCCTATTAATTTTTAATGATAATTGTAAGATAAAAGTATTCTTTAAATACAAATACGTCACATCACATGCAATGAATTGACTCTGCATCAATCGAATACAGACATTTACAGATTAGTCTTCCAATATCAAAAAGGAGGACACTTTTCGAGGAAGTACAGAACTTACAAAAGAAGGACTGTCCTCCCTAAAGGAGGACGATTGGTCACCTTAAAAATAGCCATAGGGATATAAAGTACAGCACAGGGAATATAGTTGATAATATTGTAATGACTATGTATGGTGCCAGATGGGTGCGAGACTTATCAGGGGGATCAGTTTGTAAATTATGTAAATGTCTAATCACTGTGCTGTACACCTGAAAGTAATATAAAATAATATTGAATGTCAACTGTAGCTGACAAATAAAAAAGAAAAGAAAGAAAAAAAAGGCATTAAAGTGCTTTTTGATTGACTAGTCATTGAGAGTAAAACATGGTGAGGGATCATGAGTCTCCTCAGAATCTGAACTAGATTAGCTGGGAGAATTATGGTGGCTGATAGAAGTTAGCAAGTCAGGAGTCCTGGGTTTAACTCCTACCTTTGCTAATAGCAAATATGACCTTAAACAAGCCATTCGATCCTTTTTGGCTTTGGTTGCCTTGTACACAAAATAAGTCTTGCTTTGTTTTGTTTTAAGGGTAGGATACTTGGATCTAATTTGAGAACAGACTCTGAGCTCCTTAAGTGCCTTGGTGCTCTTTTCCTTCTGGGAGCATGCCCACACCTCTCTTCCCTCTCAGGTGTGCATCTCCTAAACTCTAAGGGTCCCACAAGATTTGCAACCAGGGAAGCAATGTGCAGTGGTAGCTCCCCTCAGCCTTTTCTCCAAGGCCCCTTTTTTCTGACCTCTCAGTGAGCTGAAGCAGCCCGCTAGATGGTTCCCTATTGCTTCTGTCCTCAGCCCTTGTTTCACTGTCCCCAGCTTGTATAAACATACTCTCAAAAAAAAAGTACCTTATTCTCATCTGTGCCCCAGGCCCACCACAGCACCAGTTAATGAAGGGAGGAAGGAAGGGGGGTGGTGGAGCAAGGGAGATGTGTTAATGATGATTAGTTTGGTTCTGAACACATTCAATTTGAGATGGCAGCAGATGTTCATAAAGTTTTGGAAATGCAGTACTAAATTTATGGGAGGGCAGTCAAGAGTGGAGGTAAGACATGTGAGAATCTTATACAGGTCTTCACTGAAGGCATGAAAAGCAGATGGAAATTCTAAGAGCAGGTTGATGAAGGAAAATTGCAGAAGACCCAAGAGAGCCCTTGGGTGCTGACTTTTAGAGACCTGCAGAGTGAAGAGGGGCTGTGAATTCACAGAGCAGGCTGGCTGAGAGAAGAGCCAGCCAGCGCAGAGCACATCAGCCTGCCTTTCCTGTTTCTCCACCCTGTTACGGTTGGGTCCTCACCATTTTCCACTGAAGATCTTCTGAACCTTGCTCACTTATCAGTTATGTCAAAGCCACTATTTTATTTTTGACAGTTGAGCTATGTATCCGTAGTTTTTTTTTTAATTAGAGCGTGCTTTCTTTTAATTAGTTTCTTGATGTGAGTTGAGTTCACAGAAGCCAAGGAGATTAAAATCACACAGTGTCACCTACTGATCTAATAATCAATCTCCAACTGATATCCTGTCCAGAAACTAAAAATGCAATGAAAGGTTGATCTAGGCTAGGGGCTTAGAGACCACCTTGCTTTCTGATGGCCTCTTGAGCCTGTGTCCACCGAAGAAAGACGTTGATTCTCATTACTTCAAATGAGGTAAACTTAGAAAGGGGAAAAAAAAACAACCTGTTACCTTAGTGTCTGAAAAGAAATACGAAATGAAATGCTTCCTTTTTCAGACCTATGTCTATATATGTTGATTTTCAAATGAGTCAGCTAAAACCAAGGTTAGTTTAGCCCTTATCGTGTTTTCTGTATATTGTGTGTTTTATAGGAACATAGTTTTTATTTTAGAGCTCCTTTTGATTTAAAACAAGTATTCAAGATCAAGGAATCAATCATTGTTCCTAAAATGCCCAGAGGTGGTGATAGTTTTGAATTAAATCAAACTTTATTAATGTAACCATGTGAGAAGTAGTTTGACTCAATGCTATGAGAATGACTTGACCCAAACTCTAGAACTGCAAGTTCTTACATGGTTCTATAACCTGTTCACCATGTGGCCCCTTAGTTTCATCATCTTGGCTCACTTTTTTCTCATCATGCTCATTGCATAGCATTGCCATAGGGTCTGTTGTTTGAGCCTTGAGGAGTTATAGTGGGGTGTTTTGGGTACTGATATGGTTGCAGAGTGCAAAGGAGGGAGTTTGTATCTGTGAGACTCCAGATATGGTCCATTGGTGGAGAAAACAAGTAGGCAAGGGCGCAGAGTGACCACAACACAATCCTGGGCAGATACAGAACAGAGAGGTCTGGAAGTAATTTTTTATTTAGCTTTACTTAGTAATTTATGATATTCTAATAGTAACCATAACTGTTATTTTGGTCATTAAAACGTGGTATATTACTACTATTTATGTCAAGTTTCTCATGTCAATTCTTTTGATAAAGTCTTGGAGTATTAATGTAATTAGACCAAGTTTTTCCATTTATTTGTTACCTAGGGGAAGTACTAGGTTCTGTAGAATACTGACCCTTCCTCAACCCACCTGTCTCTGTATAGTATTTTCCCCTCTTTGGAAAAGAAGTGTAAAACCGAGTCTATTATACATGTTTTGTGCCTTCCAGAAGAGCAAGTGGAAATGACTACTTCCAGAAATATAATTTTCTATTTTACTAGATGGACTTGCTGTACAGAGTTTTGACAGTCTCATTTTGTTATAGTCTCTGCTTAGGTCTCCTGGGTACCTGAGTGAGAGAGATTCAATGACAAAAAAACACAATTCTGAGAATTGAGAGGCAGAAGACTATCACAGGGCAAAAACAGAATTAAGCCTTTGATTTCCATGGGCATCGAGGAGCCCTCTGAGAAATCACAGCACAAATGTACTGGCTTTGTTCCTGAACCTGGTACTGCTGGCTCAGGCCACACTTTAAAGATGCAGCAATTTTCTGAACATTGAATACTTGCTATTTTCTCAAAAAGAAAGGGCTGAGAGAATTTAAAGGTATTTGCCTAAACTGGTCATAGCTGATTGGCTGATATGAGTGAGCAGTGAAAACATTTCTGCTTCTGTTAGCAAATGTCTTTTCCATCAAAGGAAAAGTCATACAGTATCCCTAGAAAAGCTTCAGCTTAATTTAACTAAGCCTGAAAGAGGGAAACTTGATAATTTCTTTATTACCATGTAAGTAATAGTAAACCATGCCTTGTCGTCACCTAAGCCTGCAGAAAACATGCAGTTCAGCAATTCAGACTTTGAAAGCACAGCTCAAATTTAGTTTACTTGATTTTCCCCACATCGGAATAGCATGTGAGCTCAGCAGAACCAGGCTGGGTGGAAGCCCGGATGGCTACCAAAGAGGAACAGTCTAGCTTTTTACTGCAAACTCCTTCCATTGCTTGTACCATTAGCTGTAAGTCACATTGCAAACATGTGGGAGCTGACTCCTTGGAAATGGACACCAGGAAGAAGAAAGGAGGCCAGGGATCTGCTGAGAGCAAACTGTCCTTGACAAGTCACAGCTCTTCCATCAGGATGGAGATCCCATTCTACACCCCCCTGCCTTCTGTTTGTTTTGGCCTCTCAGGTCTTTGTGCTTGGCCAGACCTTTTCCAGTTGCACTGCTATGTTCACTATTGTATTGGAGAACTGGTATAGGTGGAAGGAGGCCTAACGAGGTCTTAGAAATTGCAAGATTCCTCATGGCTCATGAAATGAGTTGACACCTGTCCTTGTTGGAAGAGATACAGATCTCTTCTCTCCAGAAAAAGGCATGAACATCACACACAACCACCTAAGTTCTAAAAAACCCGACTGGAATTTTCACTATATAGGGGTTAGAGTGTTTCACCAAAGATAAAACACATGTTTTGTGAAATTTCCTCTGACAGATAACCAAATCCTAAACCCCTCTCTTACAAACATTTCTGGTCATTATTTTGGGAATCAGAGCTTTACTAAATTTAGTTTCTTATTCAAGGAGATAAAATAGAATAAAAAAAATCTTACATGTCATGTGCCAAGTAGCTCTTTTATCTCAATGATAATAAGAATGGTTTACCTTCAATTTTTTAGCTTCCATTTTTTCCTATTTCTCTTTGAGACAACTTCTATTTGTCCTGATGATAAAGAAAACCATCATTTATCTCATTTATCTGGAAAGTTCTAGAAGAGCAACTGTGGGTAGTGAAACATATTATAGCTTCTAATCAGTGCTTCCTTTTCTTTCTAAATGATTGATAAAAATTTGATTTTAAGAGAATGTTTTTATTTTCCAAGTGAAAATCTTTAAATTTTCCTTAAATATAATAAAGTAGCTAAAAATATTTACTTACGTGGTTAAGAATATTTTCCTTTTGGTGGGGTATGATGGAATTCATTACACATTATAGCTGCTCTTCACGTCATTGTTCACTGACTTCGTTCTGAGCTGACTGAACCCTGGTCCAACCAGGGTAGCCTGATTTAGATTTACTAACGTATTTCCCAAGGACTGTCTTCCAAAAGGACCTCCTGTCAGTCACCAGACAGGAGGGAGGAAGGAAGGGAGGGAGAGAAGGAAGAAAAGAGGAATAGGGGGAAGGAAGGAGGGAGGGAGGAAGAAAGAAAGGGAAGGAAGGTGATTTTTAAAATACTTTGTTTTTTATTTAAGGATTTTCAAGGGGGATTTTAAAAGAGCTCTTTTAATCATTGTGAATATATATATATATATTGTGTGTGAATATATATTTTTAAAGGGCGCAATTTTTCCTTTTCTTTAATTTAGAAATTAAATTTAATGGGGTGACATTGATCAATAAGAACACATAAGGTATCAGGTGAACATCTCTATGGCATTTGAACTGTTGATTGTTTTGTGTGCCCATCACCCAAAGTCAGATCATTTTCTGTCACCGTGTATTTGTCCCTCTTTATTCCCCTTAAAAGACACTCTTCTCATAATTGTACTAATCACCTGTCATGAACCAGTGGCAGCATGTTCACAGACAGCTTTCAGAAAACCTTGGAACTCTGTCCATCAAGTCACTTGTTTGTTCTTGTTCCAGAGGAAACGTGAAGTTTCATTTTCAGAGATATTTATTAATAATATTTGGCCAAAACTCGTGTTATAGGAGTTAGCGTTAGGCCTGAAATGCAAAGTTGATCCCTTTTGGCAGGTCACTTGATTAATACATGACATGCAGTGATAAATCTGAGGAGAAAACAAAACTTTGAGACCAGGAAGGAAGATAATTACAATATAGCTGAAGGTCATTTTGACAATTATTTTCAATAAACAAGGTACTAGTCACCTACCCGTTCTATCCTGTAGATTCAATCTTTCCTTTGGAGCTGGAAAATGGACAGATGAGAGAGGGGTCGTATATAGAAGGGAAGTAGACCAGCAGGGGGTTCTGCGTGATGAGGCTGCTTTCCTGGACGGACTGGAAAGAAAGGATATTGATGTCAGGGCCAGTAGGGAAAATTCCGAATGTTTTGGTTTTCAGAAAGAAACTTCAGAACTGAACAATAAAGAAAGAAAAATTCTTTTCAGAGACATAAATGACATGGGAGTTCATTTTAGAAGTGTTGGAGAAGTAATATGAAATGGTTCAAAGAGCTATCAGTGAAAGTGGCATCAATTTAGACTGATTGCCTGTTTCTGGAGTTTGCTCTCTCTGATTTGCTAGAAAATGCCATATTGAGTTCTAGCTCTAAGGAAATAGATGCTATTTAAATTTTATTTTAATACCAACTGAAAAATACCTGTCCTGTGTTTCCAACCTCTTCAAATGACCTGATATTGAAAGCATTTATTCTGCAAGAGGCAACTGATGACCACACTCCTGCTTTTACAGAGACACACAGCCCTCTTAATGCACATTACATGACACAGGCCCAGGAGAGGCTTTTAGAGTAGGATTGTCCTTGAATTATCTCCCCAGGCTGAGTAAAGCTGAAAGTTACTAGGGGATATCCTAGGCACAATAAAACAGCTACAGCCCAGGATAAGCAAACACTGAGCTCAGTCCCTTCGCTCAGCCTACATCCTGTGGACTTGGGTTCCCTTGCACTGGTTTTCTCTCCCAGCCTCTGGGGAGCCTCACTCTCAGAACTTAAGTGTGTTGCCCCCTTGTCTGCACATGGACCCGGGATTCTCTTGCTGGGATAGTGCTTTTGAACGTGACCTGCCCCCGACCCCCAAATCATGAAGCCCTTGAATTTACCTGCACGTACTAAGCTTATCTGACTTCCAGTGTATCATTTGGGGGGTCATTTCATATCATTCTAATAAGACATTTATAGCAGTTTTTTGGGGGATGGCTATTTTGATCAGTCTGCTTAGACAGGAACATGTGAACTGGGTCTAGTCTATACTCTCAAACAGAGTGAGTCTAAACCCATAAGGCAATACATTTGTTTCATGGGATAGGAGGAAAACCAGGTCTTAGGCCTTTGGGGATGGAATAGCTACTGATATACCAGTGAATGAACGAGGCCCTCTTCTGCCTGGGCTGTCTGCCCATTCTAGTCATGAATGTTCCTAACGCTCTCTGTCACTGAGGTCCCCAATGATTAAGGGGGCCAGGTATTTGCCATTTATCAAAAGGGACAGATACTTGTTTC
Organism: Rhynchonycteris naso; assembly: GCA_037038555.1. Classification (NCBI taxonomy): domain Eukaryota; kingdom Metazoa; phylum Chordata; class Mammalia; order Chiroptera; family Emballonuridae; genus Rhynchonycteris; species Rhynchonycteris naso. The sequence goes on from CM073001.1 coordinate 22,007,007, forward strand.
AAGGTTTGGGAAGGTGCCACAGTGAAATGCCTAAATCAGTGAAAGTGCTGAGGGATTCCCTGTTCCCTGCACGATCTCAGAGGTCCCTACCAGCTCTCAGTGTGTGACTCTTGTGGTTCCAGTTGAGGAGAAAATGGCGGAGGGAGGCTGTGGCGATGAATAGGCACCTGCTAATCACACAATGTGCGAAATGCATGGATATGGCCGATTCAGGAAATAACAGTATGTCCGTAAAGTCATGATGCACTTTTGACTGGTCACACAGTCAAAAGTGCACCATGACTTTACGGACACACTGTATGCTGAGCGCTTATCTGTGCCACCTCTGCTACAGGTCCTGGAGATGGAACAGTGTCTACCCTTATGGAGCCTTCATTCTAGCATCCTGACCTGGGAGATGAGAGCTCCCAGGACCCTCATTGCTACATCTTGGAGGCTCCGTACTCTTTTATTATTCTGAAGTCAGGGGCATACTGCCTGAGAAGGACATTGATCAGGCTGTTATCTTCATAAATAAACCCAAATTGGCTCTAGTTTTCTATCTACCCCCACCCCTGTTGGATGTCTATACTTCAGAACATTTTTTTCTCTACTTGATTCTTTATTCTAGCACTATCTTCATTTCTAGCCAGACTGGAAATGGCATATACATTGGGGACTGTCTGAAACTGCAACCTAATTATTTATCATGTTGTCTTGTCTTAGTTTTTCTGTCCCTTTTAGGCTCCACCACCTAACTAGAGTTTTGGATGTGTTTATCACATATGCCCTACTTGGCTCTATTTACAAAAACCATACAGTAAACACACACTTTTCTCCCCTACATTTTCCAATACTTCCATCTTTGTCTTTCCAACTTGTGTAAAAATAACATCAATCATACTAAACAGCTATTTACTGAGCTTTTTCCACGTACTGAGCACGGGACAAAGCATTTGACCTGTGTGACATCGTCAGACCTTAGGAAGCTATTAGAGAGAGGTGATATTAGCTTCCACTTTCACAACCCTGAGAACTTAATGAAGAGCCTCCAGGTTACATGGCTGGTACAAAATAGTTTTCAAAGAATACTTCCAGGGAAATCTGACATATGACACATGCATTACAAAATTTCAAAACTTGTTTTCCTTATTATGACTTTGAATGGTTTGAATGAAAATGAGAAATGATACTGGATCAGAACCAGGGTTTGATCTGCCATTGTTCTTCCTTGGGCCCATTGCTATATTTTCATGGGATAAGAGTATTTCCTTATGTTGTCACCTCAAAAGTCAGGAATGTGGTCCCTCCATCAAATGAATTGGTACTTCTTTCTCTGTGGGCCATCTGGACCTTATTTATATAGGCACTACACTTAATATGCATATTATAAAATATTTACATACACATTTGTTATCCATCTACCATGTGAGCTTCGTCCAGCCTTGGAATAGACCCTTCTTTGTCTCCGAAGCCCAGCACTGGGCACACGTGGCATACAGTGAATGTTCATTGACCTTACAAATTTTAACAATTTTCTAAATATGCTAGTTATAAAATAATATAACTTTTAGATATACAAACTTGTGATATATTCATGAACTCACTGAAATTATTTTTGAAGTTTGTTTCTATCTTGTACCACCTCTTAACAAGTAGCATAAGTTGTCTATTGGGTAAAATATGGCTTTCTTTTATTGATTGTAAAAATATTTCCTTCCAATTTCTTGAAGTTTTAACATAATAACATGTAAAAGCAGTACCTTCTCTTTGTCATATAATTTGTCATATAAATATGTTTAATAATTCATATTTTTCAGGAAGGTGATGTGTGGCCCAACTCATCAGCGGAAATTTCTGTGTACTTTAACCCTCGTGAAGCCAGGCTCTACCAAATGACTGTTTACTGTGACATTTCAGGTAAAGACTTCCTCTGTGCGGTAAAAGGCAGGTTACAAAGTACCCAGAGCATATAGCGGCATGCCTGAGAGTGTAAGTGTGTGTGTGTTTAGGCTATGGGCAGTGCATGTTACCCATAGAGGAATAATGGAGTTAAGCTGTGCGTTTATTCATGTCTTGCTTGAATAGATCAAACTTTGAAGTATACTACAATTGCAGGGGGGACATAGGTTTGGGTTTCCCTTGATTTTTAAAGTAGTAAGAACATTCCTTAAGACAGATTCTTGCAATTTATTTATTTTTGTTATTTTTGTAGTAGTTGGCTACTTCCTTTTGTTTTTATAAAATAATGTATGCCAGGTGGGATGGGAAGGTAGTCTGGCAGGGCCAGAGCCACAAGGAGGGTGCACAATAGGGTGGCAACCTGATGGCTTCAGGAAATTGCACAAATAAAGAGGAATTAAGCAAAAAGGTAAATATATTGAGTATACCAAAAGCCAGTATTATTTTTTTCTTGGAGGAGGGAGCTACAAATATGGAAAGGAGGAGGACTATGACAAGCCCTTTAATGTTGGAATGGAATTGAAGTTATTATGAACCACAGTTGTTAATATGCAAAGATATAGAAATAAAAATATACAAGGGTAGGCAAAAGTAGGTTTACAGTTGTGAGTATGCGAAACACAGTTTATTCTTTTTTTTGTGACAGAGACAGAGAGACAGAGAGAGGGACAGACAGACAGGAAAGGAGAGAGATGAGAAGCATCAATTCTTTGTTGTTGCATCTTAGTTGTTCACTGATTGCTTTCCCATACATATCTTGACTGGGGGACTACAGCAGAGCAAGTGACCCCTTGCTCAAGCCAGTGACCTTGGGCTCAAGCCAGCAACCTTGGGCTTCAAGCCAGCGACCTTTGTACTCAAGCATATGATCCTACGCTCAAGCCAGTGACCCCACACTCAAGCTAGTGAGCCCGTGCTCAAGCTGGATGAGCTCGCGCTCAAGTCAGTGACCTCTGGGTTTTGAACCTGGGTCCTCTGCGTCCCAGTCCAGCCCTCTATCTACTGCACCACCACCTGGTAAGGCCACAGTTTATTCTTGTATTATTATGTTATTATTTAATGTATTATTTTTCATATGAACAGGAAACCTATGTTTTCCCATAATGTGTGCACATACATACACATGCATATTTCCTAGCCATGTCCCTGAGAGGTCCTGGAAGCTTTGAGACCCTAAGAGCAATGAGCACGCCTAGAACCCAATGCTTGATTTCTAAATCCCACTCTCCACTTAAAGGAACCTTAGAGAATTGACTGATGCTAGAACTGAAGCAGAGAAGGATCAAGAAGAACCCTGAACATCATTTTGTGCTGGAAAGTAAGGAAATGCTCAGAGAATGACAGAGATGTGTCAGAATGATGCAGAAACCAGCAAAGGGACTCTCACTGACCAAATCTGGAGTAAGCTGAGAATCAAAGTATATAATGACACAAATAAATTCTAGTCCATTGAATAAATAGGACTCTATGAATCTACTCAATAAAAAGTACCATTTGGCAGTCACAGTAATAACCAATTCAGGTAAAAAGCATCAATGGATCTTAAAACTAATGGGGGAGCCTGACCTGTGGTGGCGCAGTGGATAAAGCGTCGACCTGGGAACACTGAGGTCGCCAGTTCAAAACCCTGCACTGGTCTGGTCAAGGCACATATGGGAGTTGATGCTTCCAGCTCCTCCCCCCTTTCTCTCTCTCTCTCTCTCTCTCTCTCTCTCACTCTGTGTCTCCTCTCTAAAATGAATAAAATAAAATTTAAAAAAAACATTAAAAAAAAAAAAAAAACTAATGGGGGAAAGTGGGATTTTGAATAGAATTTCACATCGTCTCAAAATATTCTCCTTCAAAATATTTATTAATTATAAAGAAGAGAAAATTACCTTTATACTGAAGAAAGCTGGTAGATCTTATCTAGTTAATATCAGCAGTAATAAAAAAGGTTAACCTCTTGAACCACCTTCTGGAATGCAATAAGAACACAGCATCTCTTCAATGATATTAGAGTCAAAATACTTAACTTGGGTCTAATTAATTCTGAGGAGACATCAGAGTAGCCCAAATCAAAGGTTAAAACAAATGACCAACCTGTAATCTTCATAAATATCAAGGCCTTGGAAGCCAAGAGAAGACTAAAGAACTATTTTTAGATGAAAGAGAACTAGAGAGATATGACCTGTAGGACAACCTGTAAGCCTGGATTGGATATTTTGCGATAAGGGTATTGGGCCAAGGATGTGTAGAGGTTCTTTGTACTATTCTGGGAACTATCCTGTGTTTTAAAAATATTTCAGAATTTTAAACAAATGCTGATGCCAATAAATAAGTAAAATATACAGATTGTAAGATTACAAAGCTAAATAACAGTCTACCTTTAGCTGCTTTTGTCTGTTTGTATATAAGAATGAGAAAATGGACTTAATTTTCAGGAGAGCTAGTGCTACCTGTCTTTGCTGTTTAATGTGTAGGTGACCAAGGAATGTGGCCGTGGTGATTATTTTAAATTTGGTGAGGGGAAGTGTAAAGACTATAAAATCGTTAGTGTCTTTTGTGCAAAAATTCTACTAGTGTGTTATACACAGACTATTTCGAGTCAATATCTATAGTCATTTTTCTCCGTGTTTAACATGGTCAGACAGTCTAAGAACAGTGCAGAAGGATGGGCTTCACCCTCCACCTCCCCCAGGTGTGTGTCCTTTTGATGATGTTTATCTCACCTTCCATTGATGTAGCTATCACCTTAACTTTTATGATAGTCATTTTATTACTTCAATATATAATTTTATCACCTATGAATTCATCCCTAAGAAAAATAGTATAGTTTTGCCTATTTTTATGTATTGATATATTGAAATCATACTCTGAGTCTTAATGCTCTTAACACCAGTAAGTTAAAGCCACTCAAAATATTGATCAAATGAATGAGCAAATAAATGAAAACAATGAATGAATGAATGAATGTATAAATGAATGAATGAAGCCTAGTTTGATCTGATCTTACTGTGCCCGTTACTGTGGGATTTTCAGGATGGCCCCACGATAAATACAAAGTGGATTAGGAGTTTTGTTCTGATGTAAGTCTGTTTCTGCACCTCAAACCTGCAGCATTATCTATCGCAAACTTCTTAATGGTGCAGAAGGAAGTATGAGTTCATCGGTGTTTAGACACAGGCTGGAAATACTCCAGTGGCCCCCATGCCACAGGTGGTGGGATCTCCTTCCTCTCTATGGCTCCCCTGGGAAACTGTGCTTGGCCATATTCTAAGTGGTTGGCTGTTCTCTAGGAGGTTCCCAGACATTACCTATCTATCCTGGGTATAAAAATTAGTGAATATTTCAAAATGCACTTTCATGATCGGGGAACGTGCAGGTATTCCAGTACTTTGAGCCTTTTGTGTAGTGCATTTTCACCAATGAAATAAAAGTTGGTTTCGCATCTCATTTGCATAATCAAACAACTTTCTTTGACTTGTTGTTTGCTTTTCTGATATTCATTTTCATAAAAAAAATCAAATGCTTCTTTTTTTTCTCACTTCATATTCATTTTGAAATATCCCCTAATTTTTGTGAGCAGTTTAGTTGTACTTATCTATTGTTCTGTTTGCAATTCTGAATTCTGCCACAGAATTCACATCCTGGGTAAACTGAATAGTATCACTTGCCATCTGCATGACATTCTTCTTTGTTTTGTTAGTGGTGTTTTAAAAGAACACTTGCCCTTTGGTTTAGGCAGATTAAAAACTTCTTCCCTTGCTTTATTTTATTTTGCTTTGCTTTTGTTTTCCTTTATGCTTTGAGAGCTAGAAGCAAATACATGGAGATATGCTTCCCCTCACACCTTTTGCATAAACGATGGTATACTTTATGTAATGGTTGTGAAATAGCTTTTTGAGTATTTCTTAGAGATTATTCCATAACGTTAAATTAAACGTGTCACTATTTTTCTGGTTGTATATGAATATTCTTTATTTACGTACTACAATTTAACGTTTAACCTTTTGTCACTAAGAAATAGAACATAGATTCAGAATGTATATAATACATGCTGTGATGGGCAAAGCAATGATCTCCCAAATATGTCCATGTTCCCTGCACCTGTGGATATGTTATATTATGTGGCAAAGGGGAATCAAGGCAGAAAATGGGATTTGGGTTGCTAATGAGCTGACTTTAAGGTAGAGAGATTAGCCTGGATTATGTGGGTGGCTCATAATCACAAGGGTCCATAAATGTCAAAGAGGGAGGCAGCAGTTATCAGACTCCGTGTCAGAGTACTATATGAGAAAGCCTCTACCAGCCATTTCGGGCTTTGAAGATGGAAAGGTTGAAGAATGCAGGCAGCCGATAGAACCCGGAAGAGGTGAGAAATGGGCTTTCCTCTGGAGTCTCCAGATAGGAGTTTGTCAACACCTTGATTTTAGCCCAGTGAGACTCCACTCACCTCAGCCTCCCCTTGAGATAATTACCATTCTCTCCTTCATGATGATTATTTCTTTTTCTTTCATTCTTCTTCTTCTTCTTTTTTATTTTCTTTTTTTTTTGGAGGAGGGTATGGGGGGATATTTGATGACCATTATTGCTTTGCTTTCATTTATAATTTTTACTCTGTATATGTACTCCTAAACAATACAATTTGGCACGGCCTGCTTTTGGAATGTATATCATTGGACTGAATCTCGTGTTTCATCCATGGTGTTGCTTGTAGCTCTAATGGTATTTAATTTTCATCGTGTTTAGTGTGCCATTATGTGAATCATGTTCAGAGACAGGAAGTAGCAGGGAAGACCAGTATCACTGGTCTTGAGGGAGGCCTCTTGGGATGCGTGATTTTTACTTCATAATTCCCAAATGCACCCTTCTTTCTTTCAAAAGCTTTTACATCTAGTCTCAATGAGTACAAAGATGTACGAAAGCATAGTTAGTACCCTCACATAACAGAAACGAGCAGAGGAAACTGACTCACAAACCAGCTGTTACATTGCAGTGCTTTGCAGTGAATGAACAAACAATGAAAGAGGATATAACACACAGCTCAGTCTTAGGGTTTTCAAGGAAAACTCCCCAGAGAAAGTGACCCTTAAAGTATTTGTTAGTCAGGTAAAAAAGGGGGGCTGTGGCTGGGCATGTCAGGAAGGAAAACACTTTGTGAAAGTGCATATAGAAAACTATGAAAACACATAACAAGAGCATGAAATGGCAAAGAAGCACAAGTTCTTAGGGTGTGGCTGCTATAGAGAAAGACAGAGACAGAGAGATCGGGAGGGAAGTGGTGGGAGCAGGCAGGACTTGAAGGGGGAGGCCGGAATAGCAGGCAGCATCTAGTTCAGGAAATGCTGCCCTTGAGTGCCAGGTTAAGAACCTTGGACTTCCTCCTGAGTGCAGTGGGGAAAGCTGAGGGGCCATAAAGCAAGGGAGTTACCTGCTAAGATCTGATTATGGCAAATATAACATCATTAAAATCTTTTCAGTTAATCCAAAACTGAAGTTTTTTCATGTAAAGATTTCATATTTTTTTAAAAGTATTTAAACGTGCATATTAGATATTTCTAAAGATCTGCTAATGGTTTGATCTCGGTCTTGAAACCGACCTTTCATCTATCTTGACTTTCTAGTAGAATATATAAATCCTGAATTTTATCATGAATATTACTTTTTTAAAAAAATCCTCAAAGAGAAACAACATATATTTGGTTTGGATCACCATATGGGAACTTCAAAGGAAGCAACACTTTCTGATTTAAACTGTGAAATGTATTGCTAGATAACATTGTTAATGGGTGCTTCAGAGTCGGATGCAGAAAAGCAGCATGGTGGAAACGATTCCAGATATACCTGCTTCCTCTAAAGACACAATTAAGATGAAACCTCACTGTCTGTTTTTATTTTGTACATCATAAGAGAGAAGCATCTAAGTTTTTAGCACAATTTAAGGCTTTTTATTTTTATCCTAATTAAATTAAAGAATGGAGATTTAATCATATTTAGGAAACAGAAAGCTAAATCACCCCAATCATTAAAAACACTTTTGGTTTTCAGAGTAATAAGTGAGTAATGCTTTTCATATATGTAGCTTTTCTTCCTCAAAACCCATTGGACTGCAACCTCATAATAATGTAAGGTTTCTTAGTCCGGTGAATAAGAAATTATTTTCATGATCAACTACTGTTTAAATTATATTTTCAGTTATTAGGTATTTCAAACATAAATAAAAATACAGGGAATAATATACAAATATCTATGTATCTAGGGTCCAGGTTTAAGTAAACTTGAAAAAGTGGAAATGTATGCACATGTTTTTAGTCAAGAAAACCAACATCATAACCAAGTCAATTCTCCCTATAAATGTAATATGATTCCAGTGATAATATCAGTAAGGTGTTTGTTTGTTTTTTAATAGACTGATTCCAAAGTTTTTATGGAGGAAATAAATAAAGTTGCCTAGAAAATTAAGAAAAACAAGAATAATGTGGGAGGACTAGCTCCACCATGTGTTAAAAGTTATTAAAAAGCTATAACAAATACAATTGTATGGGTCTGGAACAGAAAAAGAAAGTAGCTCTACAATCAATGTTTATTCTTCTTTTCATCCTTATAAGCAACAACAACAATCAACAAGCCCTAATTTCCTGTACTGTAACCTCCCCCAAATCTACATTTTCCAATAATTTTGATATGTGAGCAAAATAAAAGCCCTTATTTGTTTAAGCCACTTTTGATTCATTTATCTTTTGCTGAATAACAAACTATCCTAAATTCAATGGCTCAAAGCAACTAGCAATAATTTATCTTGCTCATAGATCTGAGGTTTGGTCAGGATTCAGCAAGGACAGCTCCTCTTTGCTCCACGTGGAGACAGCTGGAGAAGCTTGAAAGCGAAGGCTGATGTCCTTTTATATAACTCATCCATCTTATGTGCCTGGCAGCTGATCCTGGCTGTCGGCAAGGACCTCACTAGGTTCTGTTTGCTGGAACCCCTATCCGTGGCCTCTCCATGCTTACTTCTACATAGCATGGAAAATGGGCCAAATTGTTGTCATGAAAAATCTACTGCAGTCTAATAGTCATTTTAGGTTATTTATCTCTCCTATCAGATTGATACTGAGAATTACTTTATGTTTGGTGTTCTACAATTTCATTGTGACGGATTTGCCTTTGTTTGTCCTACATGGTATTTGATATGCTTATTCGATCTAAGAACCTTTCATTGATTCTGGAATAATCTCAGCAATTATCTTTTTAGTGTTGTTTTCATCTCATTATCTCAGTTTTCTCTAAATTCCCTACATTTTTCTAAATCCTTTTAGATTTATGTTTTCTCCATGGACTTGCCATAGCTTGTAACCTATTCTTTTATTTATTTATTTATTTACTTACTTACTTACTTACAGGGACAGAGAGAGAGTCAGAGAGAGGGATAGATAGGGACAGACAGACAGGAATGGAGAGAGAAACCTATTCTTTATATTTATAATTTCTTTGTCATTCTATAATGCATTCTGGATTCTAGGATATTTCTTCCAGTTCACTAATTCTTTATAAAACTATATCTAATCTTTGGTGTATTTATCTACTTAATTATTAATTTCATCAGCTTAGTTTTTTAGTTTTAGAAGTTCTTTTAGTTTTAACATTTTTACTTTTTTCTTTCATTATGGTTTCTATTTCTTCATTTACCTCTTTAAAGATTTTAAAAATGCTATGTTAGATTTTCTTTAAGAGTTCTCTATTGTTTCAAACTCTTGGGGTATAATTTCCATGTTTGTGGTAACTACTGTCTTTCCTCATTACTGGCTTGTTTCTTCAAATGGTTAAAAATCTTTGTACTGTGAGCTCATCTTTATTATGTGCTATGGACTAAATGTTCATATTCCCCCAAAATTCATATGTTGAAACCTAGCTCTCAGAATGATAATATTTGGAGGTGGGGGTCTTTGGAGGTGATTAGATTTTGAGGGTGAAACCCTCATGAATGGGATTATGTACTTACAAAAGGGATCTCACCCCTGCCTCTGTGTGAGGACACAGTGAGAAGACAGCATCTATGAGCCAGGATGTGGGCTCTCACCAGATACTGAATATGCTAGTACCTTGATCTTGGACTTCCCAGTCTCCAGAGCTGTGAGAAAGAAATGTTAGTTATTTAAGCCATCCAGTCTCTGGTATTTTTTGTTATTGCAGCCCAGGCAAACTAAGATGGCATGGGTACTGGATCATGGAATTCCTTCTGAGCGAATTTTTGTTTCTTTGGCCAAGGGCCTCTTAACTTATTTTCTCAGCTTCTGATTCTTTCACCTATAATACAATGTAAATTTGGATCCTATACCTGTACATAGAATTTTGATTTCTCCTAGGAACCTCTTTCTACCTTTGGAGGGACAGGTAAAGGACAAGCTTCATCGCTGCTTCCCTAGACCGATAGGTAGAAACTTTCTCATTTCCTTTTTGGAAAGAGGTATCATTTTCAAGGTCCTGGATTTATGTGAGGATCAAGTTCAATTCCTCATTCCCAGATAGGAACAAAGCCATATGTCCTGTTTCTGTGAGGGTGTTAAAACTGCAGCCACTAGATCATAAGACCTGTATGGGCTTTATAAATCTCCAAGTTTCCTTTTTATATCTATCACCTGATATTTTCCTTTTTTCTTCTTCCTTGAGTTTGGATAACTATTAAAATATATTTTTTCATATTTTTAGTAAGCTTATTTTTGTATTTAAAGTTGAAGAACAGACTGAGAGCTAACTCTGCCATATTATAAGTTAACAAGGTTAACACTGTTTTTATGTTTCTTGAGGTAATGTTTTTAGAGAATTTGCTTATTGAAAATGTAAATTTGGGATTTCATGTCTATACTTTATTGAATCAAAGTCTGTAGCAGTGGTGCTAGAAATATCTATTTTAAATGAGGACTAAAAAATGTGTAACAAGGTTGCAGGATACAAGATCTATGTAGAGCAGTGGTTCTTAACCTGGGTTCTATCAAACCCTAGGGGTTCGATGAGTCGGTCTCAGGGGTTCGGAGAAGCCTTTGCCATGGAGGCCAGAATAAAGTAATACCGTAATTTGTTGTGAGTTCATGCACTTTGTTGGTTTTGTTCTTTGAGCAAGGTGATGTTCATGCACGGCTCATTTTGTGCACCAGTAAAAAAACATATACCTGTGTCTTGAATTTGGAAAAAAAATCATATTTTATTTATCACTAAAGAAGGGTTTGGTGAGTGCGCATATGAAACTGGTGGGTTCGGTACCTCAAAAAAGGTTAAGAACCACTGATGTAGAGAGAAATCAATTTTTCTCTATACAATGAGCAATGATAAATTGAAATTTTAAAAAGCAATATTACTTACAATAGCATTAGTAAATATGAAATACTTGGAGATAAATTTGACAAATGATGCGTAAGACCTGTATAGTGAAAACTACAAAACATTGTTGAGAAATTAAAGACCTAAACTATACTTTGTTAATAGTAGGTAAATTCAATATCATTATGATGTCATTTCTCCCTCAAATTCATCTATAGATTCAATGCAATCCAAATCAAATATCCCAGCTACTTCTTTATTGTTGAAATTGACAAACTGACTTTAAACTTCATATGGAAATTCAAAAAACCCAGAATAACCAAAACAACTTTGGAAAACAAGAATAAAATTGGAAGGCTACTACTACTTGATTTCAAGACAATGTTTAAGATACAGTTATCAGAATAATCCAAGATAATCTCCCCGTCTCAAAATTCTTAATCACATCTTTTTCCATATGAGATAATATTCTCCCTTTTTCAATATAAGGTAATATTTACAGGTCCCAGGAATTAGGAGTGGATGTCTTTGGGGGTCATTATTCAGTTAACCACAGATCCCAAGTGGATGCCTAGTTGTTTTAGCTCTTTATACTATGTAGTCCATTTTCTTTGTTGATATTCAATGCCTGCTCTTTCATAAATCAAATTTACATAGATGTGTGCATTTATTATAAGTTCTGTATTCTGTTTTCTTAGTTATTTTTTCTCTTTCTGCCCCAATACCACATTATTTTATAATAACAGATTTTATCTTCATAACAGATTTTCATATACGAAAGGCCAAGTCCCCTCAATTCATTCTTCTTTAAGAATGTCTTGGTTATTACTGGCCCTTTGTTTTATAATTAAATTTTATAATCAACTCACCAAAGTTCACCAAATTCTGCCTTCTGCTAGTTTGTTCACTACAGCATTGAAATTATAGATAGAGATCAATTGGAGGAAATTTGACAATTAATGATGTTGAGTCTTCCTTTTTAGGAACATAGCCTAGTTATTTATTTATTTAGATCTTTGTTAATATCTTTCAATAAAGTTTTACATTTTGCTCATTGAAAGTCTTAAGTATACTTTGTTAGATTTATTTATAAGTATTTTTTATTTTTGTTGCTGTTGTATAGAAATGCTGTCAACTTTTGTATGTTGATTTGGTAACCATCAATTTTACTCTGTCTTATTATTTTTAAAAGATTATTCTAAATTATTTAGGATTTTCCAGGTAGACAGTCCTAAAATATGGGAATAATGATAGTTCTTTTTATTTATATTCCTCCTTTTTCTTGTCGTACTGCATAGGACTAGAGTTCAAGTATAATATTGGACATCTATGACAGCTTAGACAGCAAGTTTTTTGGGTATTTTTTAAGATTTTATTTATTGATTTCAAAGAGAGGAAACTAATAGTTGTTTCACTTTAGTTCAGTGGTTCTTAACTTGAGTTCTATCGAATCCTAGGGGTTTGATGAGTCAGTCTCAGGGGTTCGGAGAAGCCTCTGCCACGGAGGCCAGAATAAAGTAATAGCGTAATTTGTTGTGAGTTCATGCACTTTGTTGGCTTTGTTCTTTGAGCAAGGTGATGTTCATGCATGGCTCATTTTGTGCACCAGTAAAATAACATATATCTATGTCTTAAACTTGGAAAGAAAATCATATTTTATTTATCACTATAGAAGGGTTCGGTGAATGCGCATATGAAACTGGTGGGTTCGGTACCTCAAAAAAGATTAAGAACCACTGCTTTAGTTGTTCATTGGTTGTATGTTCCATTACTGGGCAAGCTCAGGATTTCAAACCAGCAACCTCAACATTCCAGGTCAATGATCTATCCACAGTCCCACCACAGGCCAGGCTTTCATTTTATTTTTTTAAGATTTTATTTATAGACAGCAAGTTTTTGAAAACCCATGATTACATTCTCTGGTATTCAGTGTAGTGAGTCGTTTGCATTTGGGGATTTCAGGGCTATTAAAGGGGTTTTATAGTGTATTTTTCTGTTTCTTATGTGAGAAATCAAGGTAATATAACCACAGATGAGAAACTGCCCTATTTTAAAAAACATTTTAATATTTTGCTCTTCTAATAAGAAATCTGTCCTTTTAGGTTATTAGTTTCTTCAGGCTTGTCCCTCTTGCTGCTTTTTGCTAAGACAAGAAAAATCCCTGTTTCAAAAATCTCATGGGAAAGTAGCATTTGAAATGTAACCCTAATATTTAGGCTAATTTGTATAAATGCAAGGCTAGGTATTACTTGTACTCCCATTCCACCCTGGGTGAGGGAAATGGCTAAGTACAAACGAGACAGATTCCTTCGAAGTAATTAATAACTCGCAAAGAAACATTGGCTCACTGCTTTATTACAGCACATCTCCTATTTTACAATTTATTTATTAAGGAAGGCAGTCAAGGTAACAGATGGGGAAAGCTTTAAACCTGACAGTTATAAATAGTCTTGCAGTTTATTCCACAATATATTTGCATTTTCCTTTCTTTGCCATTCCGACAGTTGGATCTCTGTCAAAATACTTTTTTATTGACCAAATACAAATCATTGCCAATAGATTCAAACACTAAAGTAATGGAGTAGGGTGGTAAGGCTTGGGTCTTCTGAAAATTTGTCTCATGTTCTAGAGTATTACCAATACTGATAGCTGGTCTTTAGAAAACCTCTTTTCCAGGTATCACATGGATTGGGGGGAACCTTCTGAAGAAATTAGCTCTTCCAAAAATTGCTAGGGTTACTTTTGTTTCTTATAATCAAAGTCATACTTGCCTACTGACCACTGTGTTGCTAAACACTAGAGGGACACAGAGATAAGTATTTCTCTATTTATTTATTTATTTATTTATTTATTTATTTATTTATTTATTTTTACAGGAACAGAGAGAGAGTCAGAGAGAGGGATAGATAGGGACATACAGACAAGAACGGAGAGAGATGAGAAGAAGCATCAATCATCAGTTTTTCATTGCAACACCTTAGTTGTTCATTGATTGCTTTCTTACATGTGCCTTGACTGTGGGCCTTCAGCAGACCGAGTAACCCCTTGCTCGAGTCAGCGACCTTTGGTTCAAGCTGGTGAGCTTTGCTCAGACCAGATGAGCCTGTGCTCAAGCTGGCGACCTCGGAGTCTGGAACCTGGGTCTTCCGCATCCCAGTCTGACACTCTATTCACTGCGCCACCACCTGGTTAAGCAATATTTCTCTCTTTAAAAGGATAGTTACAGAGAGAAAGCATTACAGATATAGAAGCTAAACAGCAGCAGAAGGCAGAGGAACATAAAATGTCACAAGGCATTATAATGGTAATCAGAAATTAGGGATATCAGCTGGTTGTTCAAAGTGTATTGCTGTAATACTGAAAATTACATCCAAAAGAGCATCAAAAGTATTTTGAATGTTCAAAACATCACACACAAAGCAAATATATAATTTTTCTTTAAAAAACTGAAATGTAAGTGGTGCAAATTTAAGAAAAACTTGTCAAATATCAAAGATTTGTAAAAGTGGTGGTATGCACACTGTCAGGGGTGATGTGGAGAGACAAGAACCATTAAATACTCTTGTTTTTGTGTAAATTAGCACTACCATTCTGGAGGGCAACATGCCCATAGCTGTCAGCATGTCAAATGTGTGTCTCCTTTTTTTAGCAATTCTGTTTCTAGTAATGGTGATTTTGATCATTTGGATCAACTCTCTCTCTAAGAACAACTAGAGCAAGACAAAGTATTTTTTAAAACCTGTTTTGAGCGTAAAACAGGGCTATAAGGACAGTAAAGATGCTGGCGCCATCATCCAGGAGAAAAAAGAAATGAAGATGATTAGCTTTGGTGGGGTGAGGGCTCTTTATTTTTAGCAACACTGACTTTTTGGTAGATAATGCACAGAGGCTGAAAAGTTAAGTTGAGTTAGTAAAGAATACAAAGGAGTTAATGGGATGCTCAAGGAGAAAAGGCCCTAGTAATCCCTCAGGCTTGAGGGTGGGACTCACTGAAGTGGCAATTGCAAGTGAACCAGCCGTCACAATGACTCAGCTTTGGATAAGTTTTCAGGTATCAACTTGATTAAGAAACACAATTCTTCTCCACTGAGGTTCCAAGAACTAATTAATCCCTAATGTTGCAAGGTATCTATTTGTGTATGCAGAATTAACTTCTCTTTTATATCTAGGCCAGGGGTCCCCAAACGTTTTACACAGGGGGGCAGTTCACTGTCCCTCAGACCATTGGAGGGCTGGACTATTAAAAAAAACTATGAACAAATCCCTATGCACACTGCACATATCTTATTTTAAAGTAAAAAAACAAAACGGGAACAAATACAATATTTAAAATAAAGAACAAGTATATTTAAATCAACAAACTGACCAGTATTTCAATGGGAACTATGGGTGCGGATGCATCCTGTGCTCCTCTCACTGACCACTAATGAAAGAGGTGCCCCTTCCGGAAGTGCGGCTGGGTGGATAAATGGCCTCAGAGGGCCCCATGTGGCCCGTGTAGTTTGGGGACCCCTGATCTAGGCTAATATTAGCTACGTTCCCTTCTTGGGAGAATAGAGAAAGTAGTCTCTGAAATTATTTGCTACAGGGCTTAATTCTCTTACAGACTAAACTACAAATGCTTAGATTATCAGTGATGGGCAACCTTTTTATAAAACCGCCCACTTTTGCAGTGCTGGTCAACCTGGTCCCTACCGCCCACTAGTGGGTGTTCCAGCTTTCATGGTGGGCCAATCTTGGCGCTGTTTGGTTGCTTCGCTAAGCCCACCATGAAAGCTGGAATGCCCACTAGTGGGCGGTAGGGACCAGGTAAAACAGCACTGCAAAAGTGGGCGGTTTTTATAAAAAAGTTGCCCATCACTGGATTAGGTCATCTGGGATTGCTAATGCTCCCTAGTCACCAGCCAGAAGCTGGAGAAAGATAACATCTAGGGCAGGGTCCCTAAACTACTATGGGGGGGGGGGCTTGAGGCTGTTTATCTGGCCCCCGCCACCCTTCCGGAAGGGGCACCTCTTTCATTGGTGGTCAGTGAGAGGAGCACAGGATGCATCCGCACCCATAGTTCCCATTGAAATACTGGTCAGTTTGTTGATTTAAATTTACTTGTTCTTTATTTTAAATATTGTATTTGTTACCGTTTTGTTTTTTTACTTTAAAATAAGATATGTGCAGTGTGCATAGGGATTTGTTCATAGTTTTTTTTATAGTCCAGCCCTTCAATG
Source organism: Rhynchonycteris naso (assembly GCA_037038555.1). Taxonomy (NCBI): domain Eukaryota; kingdom Metazoa; phylum Chordata; class Mammalia; order Chiroptera; family Emballonuridae; genus Rhynchonycteris; species Rhynchonycteris naso. The sequence continues at coordinate 22,023,468 of CM073001.1, forward strand.
GTCTGAGGGAAAGTGAACTGGCCCCCTGTGTAAAAAAGTTTGGGGACCCCTGATCTAGGGCTTTAAATGATCTCTGTAGGTTTTTAGATACACAGATCAGATTCAATCAAAATATCCATGCATGTGAGCAAGTAACACAATTTGATAAAGTATTAAGATAAATAGTAGAAACATACCCGTAGAGAGCCAGATAATAGAATTACCAGACACAGATTTTTTAAATATTCTTGGTAAAACAAGATTGATCAGAAGCCTGGAAACTACAAAAAAATCTAAAGGAAAGTCTAAGAACCAAGAAGTTATGATGACAAATGAAGAACTCAGTAGATGAATTTAATAGCTTATTAGGTACAGCCAGAGATCTTATAAGCTGGAAATTAAATAAATCAAAAGAAAATATGCACATGAAAACATGTAGAGACAAAATACAGGAAGGAACATAGGAGTCAAATGGAATATATTATAAATAGATATGATAATAATACATATTATAAATATATAAATATTATTTATATTTGTAGAAGGAAAGAAATGAGAAAACTCAGCATAAGTAATATTTGAAGAGATAATGACTAAGAAATTTCCAAAAACTGATGAAAGTCATTCATCCACAGATTCAAGAAGTGCCACAAATTCCAAGAGGATAAATGTAAACCACACATGGAATTTTATAGTAAAACTGCTAAAAACCAGAGACAAAATAAAATCTTAAAGCAGTCAGAGGAAAAAACGTACTAACTCAAGTGAGCAGTAGGATGATAGGCTGAGTTCTCGACAGAAATGGTAGAAGACAAGCAGCAATTGAATATCTTTAAAGTGCTTATAGAGAATATAGGAAAATTGGTCTACGGCCATACCACCCTGAACGCGCCCGATCTCGTCTGATCTTGGAAGCTAAGCAGGGTCGGGCCTGGTTAGTACTTGGATGGGAAAATTGCCCATAAATATGTTCAAGGATATTAATTACATTATAATTTGTTACAGTGAAAAGTTGGAAACCACTTAAATTGGAATAACAGGGACTGGTTAAAGAGATTTACCTCTCCTATAGGTGATAATATGTTAAAACGTTCCAGACATATTGTAAGTGAAAAAAGTAGGTTATAAAATAATATATAGCATATGCTGTCATCTACATTAACAGTATTTAAATATAATTAGCAATGGAAGTATTGACACTAAAATGCTAACAATAGTTATCTTTGGGTGGTGGAATTATGAGAGAATTTCCATTTTCTCTATAATATTTTTATAAAGATCATGTATTGTTAAGTGGAGATTTTTTTATTTTTTAAAAGAAAACAAAACCAGTCATTAAAGGTTTGTGCTCTGTATTGGTCCTGTGTCCATTGTGGGTATGTATAATAAGGGATACTGTTTAGTGGGTTCCATTATGTACATGAAAGAAACTGCAGAGTGAGGGTCAGTAAGACTCCCAGACTCAGATTCCTTAATACCCTGGCTCTCCCTCCATCCAAGGAGGAGCACAGTGAGCACTATCTCTTGGAGCCACAAGCTAACTCATTTTATTGGGAGCATCAATTGGCGATTACTCTCCTCTGATTTAGAGAAATTACTTTCCTTTATGAGAAACTTAAGGATACTGTTAAGATGGGGGTCAAAATTTTCAATGTTTTTTTTTTTCCTGCTAAAATATCAGCCTAAACTGTGATATAAGCTATTCCCTAATGGTAGGAAACCAACAGTATTCCTGTTTCTTAAAAATAAACTAAATCTTCCAGCCTGGGTTAAATTGTGTTCCCCCAGTCCAGTGCAGGAAACCAGTGCGATAATCTTGAGTGCTCAAATTGTTAACAAGTGGTGGATGATTTGGGGTAATAAAGCATCATTTGGGTAGTAAAGTTTGAATTGTTTTTGTAGGCCGAGAGATCCGTCTGCCCCTTCGAGTCAAAGGGGAAGGAATGGGACCAAAGATTCACTTCAACTTTGAATTACTGGATATTGGAAAAGTTTTTATCGGATCTGTACATTGTTACGAGGTAAGCACTAGAGTTGTTCATTGAGAGTTAATCAGTAGGCGGCTTTTTTTGTTTTGTTGTGTGTTTTTATCGGTAGAATATTTGTGCAGTCACATCCATTTGCCATTTCTTATACTTATGCAGACCCTGGAGTGATCTGACTTTTTCTCCTCTCTCCTAGCCTTGCTGAGTAGAGCCACTTTTTCAGTCCTCTTCAGCCCCCTCTAACTTTACTAAAAACGTCAAAGCCATAATTTAATTGGTTTTATCCTCATCATTATGTAGATTATAAAAGGGAATTCCATAAATATATCTCCCCATCTGTTTAATGCTTGTTCTCTGACAACATAAATCCTACAGATCAGAGGATAGAGAACCTTCTACATTTCCCAGAATGTCCTAATGAGGATAGCTGTTTTCACACCTCAGAATTTTCTCCAAATGCACTTCAAGCCATGATTTAAAAACCAACCATGGTTTCTGGGAGAGACCTCCCTGCTTTGTCTTTCCAATTAAATAGAAAATGAAACTTTTTAAAAAGATGCACTCATAGGTTCCTCTGGATCAAAAGTAGTTCAGTGCCACCCATCATAAATTTGTATCTGGGACACTTTTTTTACAGTATCAAACTATATCTATTGAAATTTTAGTTTAGAAAGATTCCAAATTGTAAATGTTTATCTTTCTATGGAAGTAATAATAAAAGAAGTTATTATTTAATGAGCATTGAGGTTTTAATTAGTGTGTCAGGTTCAGTGTGTTATGTGTGCATGTGAATGTGTCACTGTATAGTTTCCAATCCTTACAAAACCGTGGAAGGTAGGTTTTATTGTATCTGTTTTACAAAGAAGAAATAGGCAGATAGCAGTGAATTCTGCCTACAGCATCACCCTTCATGCGTGTTGAGTGTGCAGGCATCATCAGTTCATTTGGTCCTCACAAAACCCCTATAGAGTAGTGACAATGACTGTACCCATTTTATAGATGAGGAAACAGAGGCTTAGAGAAGTTTTAGTAGTTAGGCTAATTAATGTTAGGTACTCTAACAAACAAATACAAAAGTATGTATTCTCTCAAAATTGATAAAAGTCTATTTTTTTGCTTTCATAAAGTCCCAACCAACATTGCTAATCAGCAGGTGGACCTCCTCCAGCAGGGAGTGAGGAACCTGGGCCTTCCATTGTATGGCTTTGCAGTCTTGTATGTATCACACTGGCAGGAGGAAGAGCAGGGAGGGTTGCCACGAGCGATTTCTATGGGAGATTGCACTGGAGGTGGCACGTATCACTTTTGTTCACATCCTGTAAGCTGTCCTTAACTGCAAGGGTGGATGGGAAATGTAGTCCAGCTGTAGAGGAAGAGGACCTGGGTTCAATGAACAGCAAACCTGACTCTGCCAGATTTTTTAAGTAACTGGCAAGGTCACACAGCTTGTGAATATTAGTGAGCAGCGGTTTTAGGACCATGTATCCTGTGGGAACAGTAGGCCTGCTGGCTATTCAACCTCTGGCTCTCACCATATGCAAATCCAGCCTACAACTAACTCAGCCTTGCCCTGCCAACCCTCGTGTGGGAGATAAATGCCTGCTTGTTGAGAGCTTTCTACAGTCATTTGTCCCCATGTTCATGGCCGAAATGGGATGTTGTGAAAGGTAAACAGAGATGTTGATGTCATGATGGAGACGGAGTGTACAGAGAGCACAATTTACATGAAGAAACCAGTCACATGACTGCTGTAAAATGAAAAGTAGCATAGCTACTATGTTGCATTGTCTTGTATTGCACTTTGAAAAAAATGGTCACTTAGGGATGAAAACAAAAAGGTACAATAGTTCTTACTAAATTGATATTCTGTCTGTAATTTGTCCAGTGTGAATTTCCCTTACAGCTTACAGGCTGTGTCTTACATATGCCACATCAGAAAAGAACTGTTAGTTCTGGTGCAAAACGGATAGGGTTTTCCTGAAGGTAACAACCATTTCTTGCAGACTTAACACAGATGTATGTTAGGCCACCACTGCTCACCCTCCCAGATTTGAACAGTAAGGCCAACCAGCACCAGCTGAATAAGTGTTAAATGAGGTGCAGCATCAGACTGGACAGTTTGGAGAGCTATGCACCGGCAGAGAAGGGCATAGTAAGGTGCTTCTTATGGGAATATTTTGCACTCTCTGCATATTTAATGCTGATGCCTCATTGCATCTCTCTTTCAATTTATTATGTTACCTCCTTGAGACAAATTTGAATAACTACCTATTGCCCTTAGTCATTGCTGAGCTTAGCAGATCCATAAAGAATAAACCAGAACCCCAAGAGTACACATTCTTCCCCGGTGTAATTAGAAGGAAAACAAATGAAAGAGGATGTTCTCTTATAAATTTTCCCGTTGCCTGACCAGGCAGTGGATAGAGTGTTGAATTGGGACGTGGAGGACCCAGGTTCAAAACCTCGAGGTTGCTGGCCTGAGCACGGGCTCATCTGATTCTAGCAAAGCTCACCAGTTTGAGCCCAACGTTGCCGGCGTAAGCAAGGAGTACTCATGCAGCTGTAGCTCCCCGGTCAAAGCACATACGAGAAAGCAATCAGTGAACAACTAAGATGCTGCAACAAAGAATTGATGTTTCTCATCTCTTTCCCTTCCTGTCTGTCCCTATCTGTCCCTCTCTCTGTCTCTCTCACAAAAACAAAACAAGACAATATTTTTCTTCTCTCTGAGGGGTTGGACTGCATGGGTAATGGCATTACTGATAATCAGAAGGTCTCAGAATTGTGGCCCAAGCAATTTGGTGGATTCTTACACATAAGTAGGTCCTGCTTTGTCAGGGGAGAAGAATAACATTCATATTCTTGAAAATGGAGGAGCTGGCATTTTATAGAAAATCTGGATAAAACATTGGTATTAACTAAAAAATAACAAGATAATCCGTGCATCTTCTCAGAGAGAACAAGAGTCCTCCGAGCTACCCTGATGCCTTTGAGCTGCTTTTGCATTACCACTGGGGCATGTCAGTTTCTTCTTAAGCACTGGTAAATTTTCCACCCATTCCACGCTTAGCACTGGGGCTGTAAATCACAGCCACTGTCATTTAAACATTCTTTTCTAGGCACAATTCTAAAAGTATTGTAAATTACTAAATTTCATCTTCATAGCAATCTGAGAAGTTAGTAGGACTGACATATTGCAGATGGGGAAACAGGTGCAGAGAGAAGCAAAGCAGGTCTTCCAAGGTCGCACAGCTAGTATGTTATTCAGTGGCAACGAAGAGATCTGATCCCAGGGATTTGGCTTCTGAGTTCCCTGGTCATAATTCCTTTTCTACATAGTCTCTTTCAAAGGAATGAAGGGTGACACATGATTCCTATGACCAGGGAACTTAAGACAGAGAAAGGGAGATGGGAAGTAAACGTAAAAGATGAAGAAAATATCAAGTAGCAATTAGCTGTGTGTGTGTTTTGGTGTGTTGTCTGTCTCCTCTTAGCAGAGCGGTGTCTTCCTCTGACTCTGTCTATAAGCTCCTGGTTCTTGCTTCTCCGCTTCTTGGGGCAGCTGGAGCTGCTGGAGCCCCACACCCACCAGGCCCCATTCCCTCGGCTACCTGGCCCTCTTCTTCTATTACAACAGCGAATGTGTAGGCCAGACACTAAGTGTGTCTTATTTAATATAAATATCCTAGGTCTCCCTGCCATACCTTCCCACAGCTTTTCACACACACACACCCATTCTCACTTTTCATCACTAATCTGAAAACAGAAGCTAGAAAAGTCGACCACTATTTCTTTTGCTCCCACTCAATCCCCAAACATCTGTACTCTGGATTCTGCAATCATAATCCATTGAAATCCTCTCTTCTTCAAGGGCAAGGATGACCTCTAACTAAAAATTTTTAAATATGTTCATTAGATTTCACATATAAATGAACTCATATGGTACTTGTCTTTCTCTGACTAACTTATTTCACTGAGCATAATACTCACCAAGTCCGTCCATGCTGTTGCAAAAGGTAAGATTTTCTTCCTTTTTTACAGCTGAGGAGCATTCCAGTGTGTGAATGTAGCACAGCTTTTTTATGCACTCTTCTACTTATGGGTACTTGGGTTCTTTTCATACCTTGGCTATTGTAAATGATGCTGCAGTGGACATAGGGGTGCGTGAATACATGGTGCAATATATAGATGTAGTAGAGCATTGTACACCTGAAACCTGTATAATTTTATTAACCAATGTCATCCCAATAAATTCAATTAAAATATAAATAAGAAAGAAAAGTAAAAATAAAAAATCTGTAACATTTCCTCAGAGCTTATTCTCCTTAACCTCTGTTCACAGTTTGACCCTTTCTGGAAATTTTTCTCCCTTGGCTTCCAGGTGCCTGACATGAAATGCAGGTTCCACATACCTTTCCTCATACCTTTCTGAATGTTTCTCCACAATCTCCTGTGCTCTGTTTCCCTCCAATGCCTTCAGTGTAGGGTGAGGGCAGTTCCTACATAAACAGAGAGAATGTGTTGTTCACACGATCAGCTTGAGCACTGGCAAGAAAGAGATTGTGTCTTGGAAGCTCAGGAATAGAACTGCATGGCTGTGGTGCAGGTTCCTGGACAGGACCGTGGGAGGCAAGAGTGGGAGCAGTGGACTGAGCCAGCTGGGGAGGACTCTGATTGGCAAGCAGGGGCTTTTTACACATACCTGGTGTGCAATCAGATATAGGCAGTGACATGATTCCACAGCACCAGTGATAGAAATAAAACATTTCTACAGTAAAACGATCACTTGTATGAGCATACTCAGTAGAGTTTGAGATGAGCATATCCCAATAGGATGAAATCTAATACCACAAGCAAGTGAATCCTTGCAACCTGGAATCCACATTGATGTCATCGAGGTACATTATAAACATAGGCTTAGGTACTTCTTCCTCCTCTATTCTGACTTGCCACTTAATGTCAGCCTCCTCGTGCATATGAGAGAAATACCTATCTTTCCTAGGTTATTTTATATAGAGCATCAAAAAACAGGACTTTAAGACTCTTCTTCAGTAGATATAATTACAATCAATCTTTATAGTCTGGACTACACCTATGACTAGCTCCATTTTAAAGATGAGACAAAAACACAAAGTTACTTTCTGGCTTAGAGCTCCTATCTTTCAGATATTCAAGAGAGAAAACTGTTCATTTGATTCTAATTTGTGTCATGATCTCTGTGTTGGTATTAGGTAAGACAGCCACGAGCTTATGTGGGAAAACATCCGAAGCCCATTGTCTACTTTATCATTCCTGTCTTTTTATTGATCTAGACGATACTATCCAACAAAGGCAGCATTGATGCGCTCTTCAACATGAGCCCTCCCACTTCGGCTGTGGGGGCCTGCTTTGTTTTCAGTCCCACGGAAGGCCTGATCGAGCCCAGCGGAGTGCAGGCTATCCAGATTTCCTTCAGCTCTTCTATCCTGGGGCACTTCGAAGAACAGTTCCCTGTCAACATCAGTGGATCATCTGAGCCTGTGAAACTGACTATTAAGTAAGATATATCTATAACTAATGTTGAAACTAACTGAGGTTTTACCTACTCCTTTCTTAAACTTTGTAACTAAATCACATCTTAGATATCAATAACTGTCTTTGTTCAGATGAACACATCAACTTAATGTGGTGTTTTAAATTTCCACCATTGTTTCCCTCTTAAACATTGTAAACTTATTATAACATGGATACAGATGCTATTTTGGTATCTAGTTTTGTCTGTAAGCTGAAACCTTATAAAACAAGAATTTAATCATTAAATTAGTTTCTAGTTACTCTCTGTTTAAGGAAAATAAGTTATTAACACGTGGATAAAAATAATCTATTATTACAGTTTCACTAAATCTTCATCTTTTGTTTTTATTTTAAGGAATTTCTTTAAATGTTCTTACCTATAATGCCTACAGGCTTTGTAAAAGTGTCTACTTACATTGTCTGTCAGTCAAGGCTAGACACTGGTAGCTTTTGTGCTGGAAATCTTTTGATGGCTTCTCCGGCTGCTTGTGATAATTGAAAGTCATCAATAGTAGGGTTTGTCCTCGGGTTTTAAAAACAAGTTCTATTACTGTTCTAAAACAAGTTCATTAGTTGTAATTGGTCTCCTCAGGTTTTCTGATTCTTCCTGATTCAGTTTTGGAAGATTGTATGTTTCTAGGACTATATCAATTTTGCCCAGGTTGTCCAACTTGTTGGAAAATAGTTTATAGTATTTTCTTACAATCCTTTGTATTTCTGTGATACTGGTTGTTACTTCTTCTCTTTCATTTTATTTATTTGGGTCCTCTCTTTCTTTCTTGATGAGTCTGGTTAAAGGTTTATCAATCTTGTTTATCTTTTCTAAGAACCAGCTCTAGGTTTCATTGATAGTCTGTATTGTTTTTTAGTCTCTATGCCATTTACTTCTATTCTGATCTTTATGATTTTCTTCCTTCTACTTACTCTGGGCTTAGTTTGTTGTTCATTTTCTAGTTCTTTTAGGTGTAGGGTGAGATTATTTATTTGAGCTTTTTATTGCTTTCTGAGGTAGGCCTGTAATGCTATGAACTTTGCTCTCAGGACTGCTTTCAGTGTCCCATAAATTTTAGGTTGTTGTATATTCATTTTTATTTGTCCAGGTAATGTTTTATTTCTTCTTTGATCTCATTGTTAACCTATTTATTATTTAATAACATGCTATTTAGCATCTATGTGTTTCAATATTTTTCAGTGTTCTTATTGTAGTTGATTTCTAGTTTCATATTATTGTCAATATATCTCCTCAGAAACGGAGGGAAATAAATAAATAAATGGGACTACATTAAACTAAGAAGCTTTTGCACAGCAAAGAAAACAATCAATAAAATGAAAAGGGAACCCACTGAATGGGAGAACATATTTGCAATGATACATCTGATAAGAGATTAATTTCCAAAATATATAAAGAACTTATACAACTCAACACCAAGAAGACAAACAACCCCGGTAAAAAGATGGGCAAAGGACCTGAATAGACACTTCTCCACAGAGGACATACAGGTGGCCAATAGACAATGTCACGAATCGTCAGAGAAATGCAAATTAAAACTATGAGATATCCCCTCATATGTGTCAGAATGACTATCATGAATAAATCAGCAAATTAAAACTATGAGATATCCCCTCATATGGGTCAGAATGACTATCATGAATAAATCAGCAAACAATAAGTGCTGATGAGGATGTGGAGAAAAGAGAACCCTTGTGCACTGCTGGTGGGAATGCAGATTGGTATGGCCATTGTGGAAAACAATATGGAGTTTCCTCAAAAAATTAAAAATTTAACTGCCTTTTGGCCCAGTAATCCTACTTCTGGGAATATATTCTAAGAATCCCAAAACATATAATTTGAAAAAATATGTGTACCCTTATGTTCATTGCAGCATTATATTTTGTAATAGCCAAGATCTGGAAACAGGCCAAATGTCCATCAGTGGATGAATGGATAAAAAAGCTGTGGTACATTTACACAGTAGAATACTACACAGCTGTAATAAAGAAGGAAATCTTACCCTTTGCAACCACATGGATGGACCTGGAGATTATTATGCTAAGTGAAATAAGCCAGTCAGAGAAAGACAAATACCATATGATTTTTCTATTAAACATACTCCTGCATTACCAGTGGGTCAATATGTGGAATCTAATGACCACAAAAAAACTGACAAACGAAATAGAAACAGAGGCATGGATATATAGAACAGACTGTCAGCTGTCAGAGGGGAGCAAGGATGGGGGACTGAATGAAAGAAATGAAGGGATTAGCCAAAAAAACATATATACATACAAAGACACAGACGGCAGCGTGGTGATAGTCAGAGGGAAAGGGGGTGGGAGGGAGGGTATGTGGAAGTGGGCAAAGGGGCCACCTAATCTGTAGTACTTGGTTATGGCAATCCTAGCAAGCCAAGACAACCCATAAAAAGTAAGGAGAATGAATAGGTGTATGCTTCAAGGATTCTGTGGCATGCCTAAGACAGCCTGCTATAGTAATAAACTTCTTTTAAGTCTCAAGACTTATCTGAAACATTCACAAGGCATTTACTTTCTCTTTTCTAATACATCTGTGTTTGTGATAATAGAAAAAATCAGAGTTGGTTTTCAGATTTTGAATAGCATTGACTCTTCAAGAAGATGCATCCTACAGGATGCCAATCATGGGTTATCCTGGCTCATGATTGACATCCTGTAGGGATGTGCAGAATGTGAAAAGGACAGGGGCACTTTTTCACATTATATGAACTTCAGCCCACCTCTCCCCTTCATAACAATTCATGTCTTATGACAAGCAGTGGAGATGAATATCAGGAGAAGCAGAAAGAGCAAACCTGCAAATGTGATCTTTATCTCCCATTTAGAGATCACCTGGCCCCTCAAGGTCTCCACAAGCTCCAGTAGGTCAGCTATTGAAAGCCTCCAACCAAATCAAGGCTTCCGATTTCTCGGCATGAGGAAGTATTGTTCAGAATCATGAGTACCCTCTACAACACCCAGCATTATGGACATGCCTCCATTCAAAAATGGGGAAGATAAAACCTTAAAGCTCTGCTCTTAGAAACATTTAAGATAAAAAGGAATAATGGCTCTATCTGTAGGTAAGAAAGTATAAGGTGTTAAAAGACCACCATTTTACTTTTCATGTAGACAAAGAGAAAGCAAAATGATGACTAAGACATGCTGCCCTTCGAGTTGAATAATTTCAGCCCAATTTCATCTAGCCATTCTTCATTTCAAGTTCAGCCTAATAATTACTACTGTGTCTAACTATCAACAAGAACACATTGCTACTCTTTATTAGGAATAAATGTGTATTTGGGGTATTTACTTAATAAACTCTTATGGAGCATGTCAAACATGCAAGGTTGTTTATGAGATCCAGTAACTGGTAAATTTGGGTTTGTTAGACATTCCTGTTGCATGAATCCTATTGTCTTAACCTTTGATTCTGTGAGTTATTTACCTGAATTCAGGATGTGATTTCTCATTTCCTAAATTAAGAAATATAGTAAAATATAAACAAGCAAATTAAAAGCCTACATTAAACAATAGCCAGCTAACACAAAGGAAGGCAACTATGGAGGAATAGTGAAACAAAAAAAGACTTTAAAACATATAGAAAACAAGCAGTAAAATGAAAGACATGCATCTTATCAGTAATTACATTAAATGCAAATATATTAAACACTTCAATTAAAAGGTAGAGATTAACTGAATGGATTTTTTCAAAACCCCAGAAAATATGATCCAACTATATGCTATCTACAAGACACATACTTTAGATCTGAAATTATGAATAGATTGTAACTAAAAGGATGGAAAAAGATAGACCATGCAAATAATTACCGAAAGAAACATGGAGAGGCTATACTAATATCAGGCAAAATAGCCAAACACTGTTACTTGAGACAAAGAAGGACATTTTACAATAACAAAGATCAGTTCATCAAAAAATGTAACAATTATAAACATACCGTATTTCCCCATGTATAAGATGCACCTTTTTTAGAAAAATTTGGGGTCTAAACACTGGGTGTATCTTATACAGTGGTTGTAGAAGTGTGGCATTTCAAATGCCATAGACGGAACTGAGAATGAGGCAATATATGAAGACAGTGACTCGTCATCAGACATAGATGAGAACAAGCTAATGGATGGGAGTTTTGACAGTGATGAGTTGTATGAATTTTATGATGAATAAAACTTGGTTCAATAACTTTATGTAATATATATATTTTTCAAGTTTCAGGCCCCAAAATTAAGGTGCTTCTTATACATGGGAGTATCTTATACATGGGGAAATACACAATAGTACCTAACAGCAGAGCCCCAAAATAAATGAAGCTCAAGCTGACAGAACTAAAGAGAGAAATGGGTAATTCAACAAAAATAATTGGAGATGTCAACACCCCACTTTCAGTAACAGATAGAACAACCAGGCAGAAGATCATAAAGGAAATAAGAGAGTTAAACAATACTGTAAGCCAACTAAACCTAACAGACACCTATAGAACACCCTATCCAACAAGTGCACTTGGAATGACAATATTTTAAGCCATCAAACAAGTCTCAATACATTTCAAGTGATTTGAATCACACAGAATGTGTTCTTCAACCACAAAGAAATGAAATTAAAAATAGAGGGAAATGGCCTGACCAGGTGGTAGCGCAGTGGATAGAGTGTCGGACTGGGATGTGGAAGACCCAGGTTTGAGATCCTGAGCTTGCCAGCTTGAGCACAGGCCCATCTGGCTTGAGCAAAAGCTCGCCAGCTTGGACCCAAGGTTGCTGGCTCCAGCAAGGGGTTGCTCAGTCTGCTGAAGGCCCGCGGTCAAGGCACATGTGAGAAAGCAATCAATGAAAAACTATGGTGTCGCAATGGCAATGAAAAACTAATGATTGATGCTTCTCACCTCTCTCTGTTCCTGTGTGTCTGTCCTTATCTATCCCTCTCTCTGACTCTCTCTCTGTCCCTGTAAAAAAAAAAAAAATACAGGGAAATGTAGGAAATTCACAAATATTGAAAATTAAACATACTCCTAAATTACCAATGGGTCAAAGAAGAAATCACAATAGAAATTTTAAAGTACTTTAAAATAAATATAAACAAAACAGAAGAAGTTAAAACTTTTGAGATGAGTGAAAGTACTCTTTACCAGAAATTAATAGCTGTAAGTGCTTATATTTAAGGGAGAAAGATCTCAAAGCAATAATCTAAATTTCTACCTTAAAAACTTGAAAAAGAAGAATCAAATAAATTCAAAACAAGCACAAGGAAGGAAATAATAAAGATTAGAGTGGAAATTAATAAAAAGCAAAACAATAGAAAATTAATGAAACTGGATGTTGGTTCTTTGAAAAGATGAACAAAATGACAAACTTTAGTGAAAAAAGAAAATGGAGAAAAGCCTCAAAGTACTAAAATCAGGATTTAAAGAGGAGCATTAATACCAACCTTACAGAAATAAAAAAGGATTATCAGGGAAGGTGATGAACAATTATATGCAAACAAATTAGATAATGTAGATATAATGGACATGTTCCTAGAAAGATAAAACTATCAAAACTAACTCAAAATAAACAGAAAATATGAGTAACTCTATAATAGTTTAGGGAGATTGAAACAGAGCTACCCCCACCGGTCCCCAACACACACACACACACACACACACACACACACACACACACACATACACACATTACAGGAACAGATGGCTTCACTGGAGGTTTCTACTGAATGTTTAATAAAAAATTAAAATTACTTCTCCACAAAAATATCACCTCCCCCCAAAATAGAAGAGATATAAACACTTTCTAACTCATTTTTTGAGGCCAGTATTACCCTGATAACAAACCAGATAAAAACATCACAAGAAAAGAAACTGAAGACCAATAACTTTACAAATATAGACACAAAAATTCTTGACCAAATACTAGCCAACCAAATCAAACCAGCAATGGCCCTGGCCGGATAGCTCAGTTGGATAGAGAATCATCCCAATATGCCAAGGTTGCAGGTTCTATCCCAGGTCAGGGCACATAATGGAATCAACGAAGAATCCATAAATAAATGGAACAACAAATCAGTGCTTTTCTTTCTTCCCTTCCTCCCTCCCTTTCTCTCTAAAATCAATAAATACAAACAAACCAAAAAAGCAAAGCAAACCAGCAATATATAAAAAGGATAATACACAGTGACCAAGTAGAATTTATCCCAAAAATGCAAATATGGCTCAACATAGGAAAATCAATATTATACAACATATTAATAAACTAAATGACCAAAACCACATGATCGTCTCAATAAACAGAAAAAGCATTCACCAGAATTAAACACCATTTTATGATTTAATAAAAATAAAAATATCTAATCTCAACAAACTAAGAATGGAGAGAAACTCCCTTAACATGATAAAGAATATCTATGAAAAATTCTCATCTAATATGTATTATCTGTGAGAAAGACAGGCTGCTTTCTCGCTGAGGTCAGGAACAGAAGGGGATGTCTTCCATTACCACTTCTATTCAACATTGTACTAGAGGCTCTAAGATTCTATCCAAGGCAGTTAGGCAAAGAAAAAAAAAAAAGAAAAAGAGAAAGCATCCAGCTTGGAAAGAAATAGTGAAACTATCTGTCTTTGCAGATGACATGATGCTGTACATAGAAAATTCTGAGAAATACACACACATAAACTGAAGAGCTAATGAGTTCAGAAAAATTGCAGGATCCCTGACCAGGCAGTGGTGCAGTGGATAAAGCATAGGACTGGGACATGAAGGACCCAGGTTCAAAACCCTAAGGTTGCCCGGTTTGAGCATGGGCTCATCTGGCTTGAGCGCGGGCTCACCAGCTTGAGTACGGGGTCACTGGCTTGAGCATGGGATCATAGACATGATCTCATGGTTGCTGGCTTGAGCCCAAAGGTCGTGGCTTGAAGCCCAAGGTTGCTGGCATGAGCCCAAGGTCGCTCGCTTGAGCAAGGGGTCACTCGCTCTGCTGTAGCCCCCTGGTTAAGGCACACATAAGAAAGCAATCAATGAACAACTAAGGAGACTAAATAGCCACAACAAAGGATTGATGCTTCTCATCTTTCTCCCTTTCTGTCTGTCCCTCTCTCTGTCTTTCTCTCTGTCTCTGTCACACACACACACAAAAAAATTGCAAGATATAGGATCAATAAACAAAAATAGATTTTATTTCTAGACAATAATAATAAAAACTCAGAGATGAAGTTAAGAAAATTCAATTTATAGTAGTTTCAAAAAGATTAATATAGTTGGAAATAAATTCAACGAAAAAGTGCAAGATTTGTACATTGAAAACTACAAAACATTATTGAAAGGAATTTAAAAGATCTAAATAAATGAAAAGACGTCTGTGTTTATGGGTTGGAAAACTTAGGGTGGCAGTATTTCCAAAAATGATGTATAGATTCAACATGATCCCTATCAAAATCCCAGCTGTGCTTTTGGCAATGGTCAGCAAGCTGATCCTAAAATTCATATGGAAATACAAGAGCCCTAGAATAGCTAAAACAATTTTGGAAAAGAAGAACAAAGTTGGAGGACTGTTTCCATTTCAAAACTTTCTACGTAGATACGGTTATCAAGACTTTGTTGTAGTGGCATAAAGAGAGACACATATATATCCATGGCATAGACATGAGAATCCAAAAAATAAATTTTTACATTTATGGTCAGTTTATTTTTAGCAAGTGTGTCAAGAAAATTCAATGCAAGAAAGACTATAGTTTCTTTTTCTTCAACAAATGGTGCTGAAGCAATTGGATATCCACATGCAAAAGAATGAAGTTGACCTGACCTGTGGTGGCGCAGTGGATAAAGCGTCGACCTGGAACTCTGAGGTTGCTGGTTTGAGGCCCTGGACTTGCCTGGTCAAGGCACATATGGGAGTTGATGCTTCCTGCTCCTCCTCCTTTTTTCTCTCTTTCTTTCTCTCTTCCCCCTCTCTAAAATGAATAAATAAAATCTTAAAAAAAAATAGAATGAAGTTGAACTTCTACCTCATGTCATATGCAAACATAAAATGGATCAAAAACCTAATTGCAATTACTAAAACTATAGAACTGTTTTAAAAAATGTAGGTATAGACATGCATGATCATGGATGAGGCAAAGTGTCTTAAATATGACACCTAAGTACAAGCAATTAAAAATAAATAAACTAGGCTTCATCAAAATTTTGACTTTGGGTGATGGGTATGCAACATAATCAAATGTCAAAATAATCTGGAGATGTTTTCTCTGAACATATGTACCCTGATTTATCAATGTCACCCCATTAAAATTAATTTTAAAAAAAAATAATTTTTAAAAATTTTATACTTCTAAGGTCATTATCAAGAAAATGAAATGACAACCTACAGAATGGGAGAAAGTATTTGCAAATCATGTATCTGAAGAGGGACTTGTATCTATTATATATAAAGAACACTTATAACTCAACTATAAATTGTAAACAAAACAATAAAAAGATAACTCAGTTAACAAATGGACAAAGCATTTGAGCAGACATTTCTCTGAAGAAGATATACACAGATGGCCAATAACACATGAAAAGACTCAACATCATTCATCATCAGGAAGATTCAATTCAAAACCATGAGACACCATTTCACAGTTGAATGGCTATAATTTAAAAATGGAAAATAGCAACTATTGGCGAGACTATAGTAACATCAGAACTCTCATACCCTGATGGTGGGAGTGTAAAATATTGCAGCCACTTTGGGAAACATTTTGACAATTCTTCAAATAAGTAAACATTGAGTTACCATACGACCCAGCAATTTTATTCCTAAATACATATCCAAGAAAAATGAAACATGTCCACACAAAAACTTGCTCATGAATCTTTATTCATATAAGCCAAAAGGTAGAAATAATCCAAATGTCTTTCAACTGATGAATGAATTTTAAAAAAATGTAGTATACCAACACAATGTGATGTTAGTAAGACCATAAAAAGGAATGAGAAAAGAGTGAAGAATGTACACTCTACAATATAGTACCTTGAAAATACTATGACAAATGAAAGAAGCCAGTCACAAAAGACTGCATATTATATAATTCCATTTATATGAGATATCCAGAAGAAGAAAATCTATATAAATAGGAAGCAGAGCAGATTAGTGGTTACCTAGGGCTGGGGGCTAAGGTTAAAGGGTGATAGCTAAAGAGCTTGGGTTTTCTTTTTTGAGGTGATGAAAATGTTCTAAAATTGATCATGGTAATGATTGCACTTTTACCTAAGTATATAAAAAGCATTGATTTATACAATTTAAGTGGGTGAATTGTATGGCACATGAAGTGTGTGTGTGTATTTTAATTAAGTGAGAGATGGGGAGGCAGAGAGACAGACTCCTGCATATGTCCTGATGGGGATCCACCCAACAAGCCCCCTACTGGGTGATGCTCTGCCCATCTGGGGCCACTGCTCTGTTGCTTAGCAATTGAGCTATTTTTAGCACCTAAAATGAGCCCATGGAGCCATCCTCAGTACCCGGGACCGACTTGCTTGAACCATTCAAGCCATGGCAGTAGGGGAATGGGAGAGAGAGAGAAAGAGAAAGAGAAAGGGTGAGGTGGAGAAGCAAATGGTCGCTTCTCCTGTGTGCGCTGACTGGGAATCAAACCCAGGACTTCTGATACACTGGGCTGAAGCTCTGCTACTGAGCCAACCAGCCAGGGCCAAATTATATTTCAATGAAACTTTAAAAAAAACTATTCTAGAAGCCTATAATATTGAATAATAGTTCTGTCATTTCCTGGGTGAACTTTTAAAAAATCTGGTCTCTTCTCCAGAAGATCCCAAACTAGCAATGCATGTCAATAGCAGTGTCTGACTAGGTTAAGACGTTTTTGTGTTTTCCACTGTGAACAATAGGATTTAAGAATCTCCCAGGAACCTACTCACAAGTGAGCTTGAACCAGTTAATACTCCCGGTATTAACCTCTATGAAGGTTAGTCTCTCGTGTTATCCTCTCCCATCTGCCCAAACTCCCATGCCACTTCCTTATGTTAGGTGTTTATTCTTGCTTCTCTCAAAGGGAAGGAAAACCTGACTGTGGAAAGCATGTTTATACTCAGCCTAAAACTAATCACAAATTGCTGAGAGAAACATTCTTGTCTAAGTTGCCTGTGTCCTAAAGTGTTCTAGTCCTTCAAACCATGAACAATAATTTTGGAAACTGGGTAACTACCTGGTGTTATGAATAAATAATGATGAAGATTGCAATATATGTATAATATATTGTACCTCCCCAGCTCTGCACATTAATACTGACTTCACCAGGAATACTACTTTGGGTCTTGTGGCCCGAGAAATCTCTATAAAGTTGAAACTGTGGATTCTGGATTTTGTTTTTTATTCTTTCATGATCAGGCATCCAATTTCCTCAATACTGTATAATTTTGGCTAGTATGCCTTGAAAGAGCAGAACAATTATACTTTTGCTGTTTCTATTTACTCTTCAACTATATGACCAAGTTATTTTAAGTGCCTTAGATAAGCAACACTGTAAAATTAGTGTGATTTTAAAAAACTTACCCATGTGCAGTTTTCTTCCCTCAAATTTTTACATACATATTTTATAAAGTTTTAACCGTAGCACAGATATATTTTCCCTTCAAAATATTTCACTTAACATGTCATAATAATCCGATCATTCTAACTTTTAATCTTTATCATTTTAACAGACCACTGCATTGACGGAGGGCACTGTCTTGGCAGAGACTGTCCTACTATTCAGAGTCCCTGTTAAAATGAATGTGACCATATCTAAGTCCAGATGGTATTCAGCCACAATTCCCTTAGTAATACGTGCCTATGAACAAATGTGATTTAACTCTGGTTCTTTCTACTTCACTGATTAAATGACTGCTTTCTGCGAATTTGTGAGCTTTTATTCTTACTTTCTTTAGCCTTTTGTGCCTTTCAAACACTTTTGATCTGTTATATTGCCCCCCCCCAAAAAAACCCTTCTTTTACAAATCAAATATCTAACCTGTCAGATGGTTTGACAATTAGTTTATGTAAATGTTATACTAATAATAAGTCAACAGCTGTTTTGCATACTTGGTCCAGCCAGAAGTATTGGTAACTAGCTTCGGTGAAAATTAGAAACAGCCTATTTTTCTTTTCTTATATAATATCTTAGTGAACCATTTGATGAGACAGCAGCTAGACAAGAGGCTGGAACACACTACAGAGCCATGGCCCACGATTGTCCAAGTCTGAGATTAGAAAATTTATCCTCCTAAGACCGTGATGGCGAACCTATGACATGCGTGTCAGCACTGACACATGTAGCCATTTTCGATGACACGTGACCACATGCGGCCTCAGACCAGAGAAGTATGGGGCCGCATGCCAAGAAGGACGTTTCATCCTCGGCTCCTGCACGGCCAGGTGCAGGAGCCGAGGATAAAACATTTGCTGTAGTGTAGACACTCTGTGCCGGAGGTCTGTAGGCCAAAACATTTTTGTTATTTAAACTATAAATATTGGGTTTTTTTCTCGAAGTGACACACCACCCGAGTTATCCTTGGTTTTTTGGCGAATTTTGACATACCAAGCTCAAAAAATTGCCCATCACTGTCCTAAGACCACCTTCAAAGCCTAGGTTACCTTTTTTTTTTTCAGTTTGGGTGTGGATTCCTTAGTCTTCTCTAGCGTGGCAGGAAATGTTAACAAAGACATACCTTTTTCTCCTGACAACAGGAAGTCTAAGGCTGTTTGGTTTTAAAAACCACTTGAGTCAGTTAATTCAAGCTATTTATTTATCATAGTACCTAATTCTTTGCCAAGGACCAGCCATTCCTTTTGAAAGCACTTGGATCATTAGCATTAAATGATGGTCCTGAGAAAGGCTTTTAGAACTGAAACTTGCTGCATTGAATCTTGGTTGTCATGGCTCTTCCCACACTTGCCGCAGCCTCTCACCACATTAGGGTCAGATCTGTAGCAGCCGGAAGTGTTGCTAGGGCACCAGTGCATTCATCATGGTGTCACACACCGATGGCACCAATCTCTGCAGCTGGACGAATAAGGAGATCCATGCTTAGTGTGTTTGCTGGTATCTGTGTGTCTGTAACATATAAATGCCTGGCACAACTGGAAGCTGTAGAATCCATTATAGGAATACCTCATTTTATTGCTCTTGGCTTTATTGCACTTCACAGACGTTGTGTTTTATTTTTACAAATTGAAAACAAGACCTTCCACCAGCAAAAGGAGTACATCTAGCTCTATTTGTGAGACTTGCTTTATTATGGTGGTCTGGAACCAAACCTGCAATACCTCCAAGGTATGCCTACATTTATTTTAAACTGGAGCATCGCTCTAAGATCATGAGGTCTTAAGCTGAGAGAGAAATAGACCAACTTGTAAAGAGTCCTAAAAAACCACCTATTCTAGTCATCTCTTTTATACCAGAGAAAAAGAAACTAAAGTCTCTAGTGGTAAATTGACTGGCCAAGATCCCAGCTAGTTGGTGGTAGGAACAGGCTTAGAACAGTGTTATAAAAGTGTGGGATAAGGAACACTGGTGTCATTGACAGACTTTGATGTTTCTTATATGATGAGACATGTTTTTTCTTTCTTGTCTGAGTTAACTACTGTGATAGACCATCATCTCTCAGTTGAAGTCCTAGATCCTATCGTTGATTTAACACCAACTGATAGATTTCAGTGCAGACCCTCCCCCGCCTGCTGACTGTTACCCTGCATTCACTAGATTCCCTCCCTACCCCCTCCCTGTGTTCCTTCCAGAGGCTGTGTCATTGGGCCCACCTTCCACTTTAATGTTCCTGCTCTGCACTTTGGTGATGTTTCCTTCGGTGAGTATTTTTCCATTTTAAATGAGAAACAGAGAAGAATTATTTTCTCTACATGGGAGGAGGAAGGTTTACAAAGAATCTTTCTCACCATTTTTTAATGGGTAAAAGCTAAGAGGATGTAGAATTGTTTTTCTGCAGCAGGCCATTTCAGTGCCAGTGCCCAGTTCCTGTGTGGAAGCTGTAATTGGGTTTGGGGCACTAACAGCTGTCAGGCCATGGCTCTCCACCCCCACCCCACCCCCGTTTCCAGCAGTGGGACGACAGAAGGCCTTATGTTGCATTCTACTCTCTGAGCATTATGAACATTCTGTACATGTGCAGATTCTGGCTACACAGAAACCTGTGCACAGGGATGCTCTCGGGTTCAAACTGAACTCCCTGGTGGTTTGATTCAGGTGCCTTACCACTCCAAATGGAAGACTTTCCTATATTTTTATGTTGTCTTTTTACTCAGTTACTTCTCTGAGTTCCTTTCTCCCATCTAAGCTTCCCCAATAATAAAAATGATAACAATGATAGCAGAAGTTCTCATTTATTGGTTCTTTCTGTATATTCCAGTCACTGTTAAGTGCATTACATGCAGTGTGACATTTAAAGATTTGAGCATCCTATAGGGAGGTACTATTTAAGATCCCCATTTTAGAGATGGAAGGACTGAGCACTGAAGAGTTAAATAATGTCTTAAAGTCACACAGCAGGGGCAGAATTAGTATTTCATTTGAGGTATATTTAAATCATGTACTGTCAGCACAAGTGAGATTGCCCCTGAAGAGGGAAAAATAGGTTCTTGGAGATTGAAACAAAAACAAACTTAAATACAACAATGGTTTCTGGTCCTCCAGAGTTCAACCCTACCCAACAGAATCTTATTCCTTAGTATTTAATTTTTCTTATTAGGGAGAAATTACAGGTTTTAAATCATATTAATTAAATATAATTGATTTTATTCTATTTTAAAATAACTTACCACAGTGGTTCTTTATAGGAGGTGATAATTTTTTAAAAAGTTGAAAACCCCTACTCTAATCCATGCTCCACAATTCTTCCCATTTTGCTTTGTAGCCTCCCATATTGACTTTCATGGGTTTTTTTGCTTCTACTTGGGAAAAAAACCATTCTTTAGAAAAATTAATAATGCCTTTTTCAATTGCTTTACCATTTGGGAGTTGTGATAGTTTTATTTATCTAGAACATATTTTTTTATACAGTGACCCCACCATCTACATTATACTGGGTAACATACATATTGTAGAAAATCTATATAAATGAAGTGGAATATCTATCTGTTTGTTACTATAGAATATGAAAATGGCTGGAGAAATTTTTACATATAAATAGGGCATGTTTGAGTGGTAGACCCTTTAGAAGGAAAGTAAAAGTGACCTACAACTTGAAAATCATCCGGTGGCAATCTAAGAAAGGCATTTTTCTCAAGGGTGACTGTGACAGATGTTCTCCAAACAGTTCAAGCTAAGTCCAGAGAGAGGTCTGGGCAACCAATGTGTGACAGCAGCATATCCTTCCATAGGCATTTAAATACAAAGTCCAGGACAAGGACATTTGGGAGATGTGCCCTAGATCATATTGCCCTGGAGGGAGAAAAGAGTACACATAAGCACCTCAAATCAGTTACTTCAAGCTATTCCGCACTGATTTTCTGTCCGGAATCTGCTCTGTTGCTCAGCTCTGTGAGGTTAATGTAAATGTTATACTAGTAATAAGCCAACAGCTGTTTTGCATACTTGGTCCAGCCAGAAGTATTGGTAACTAGCTTCAGTGAAAATTGGAAACAGCCTATTTTTCTTTTCTTGTATAATATCTTAGTGAGCCATTTGATGAGACAGAAGCTAGACAAGAGGCTGGAACACACTACAGAGCCATGGCCCACGATTATCCAAGTCTGAGATTAGAAAACTTATCCTCCTAAGACCACCTTCAAAGCCCAGTTGCCTTTTCTTTTAGTTTGGGGGTGGATTCCTTAGTCTTCACTAGTGTGGCAGGAAATGTTAACAAAGACATACCTTTTTCTCCTGACAACAGGCAGTCTAAGGCTGTTTGGTTTTAAAAACCATTTGAGTCAGTTAATTCGAACTACTTTTTTGTGCTTCTAGACTTTGGACTCTAACAGCCAATATTAGAGACAATTTTGTGATACCCTTTCAAAATTATTTTATGATATTTTCAAATCTCAAAGTTGGAACTAGATTCCTCATGATTTCAACACAGTCTCATTATTTTTCCAAGTAGTTTGACCTCCCCTCACAAAGAAACACAGTCCATTGGACAGTTACTTATAGGAAACTTTTGTCAAGATTGAAACTTTTCCTTTGAAGCCTTATGATCTTTTGCTCCTAGTTTTTTAAGCCTTTTTAGGGGATTTCTGGGTCAGGTAAAAATAAGCATACTGAATGAGACTCAAATCTCTTAAGAACATTGTCTCTTTAATCAAATTTAAGTCCTGGGAGAGGAACGAAAGTGCCCTGTGAATCTTGGAGGCATCTGACCAAGCATGTTGTTAATTATTCCAAGAAATGTGGAGTTTGCCTGACCAGGCAGTGGTGCAGTGGATGGAGCATCGCACTGGGATGCAGAGGACCTAGGTTCGAGGCCCAAAGGTCACACCGGCTTGAGTGCAGGCTCATCCAGCTTGAGTGCAGGGTCACTGGCTTGACCGTGGGATCATAGACATGATTACATAGTCGCTGACTTGACTTGAGCTCAAAGGTCACTGGCTTAAAACCCAAGGTCTCTGGCTTGAGACCAACACCGCTGGCTTGAGCAAGGGGTCACTCGCTCTGCTGTAGCCCCCTGGTCAAGGTATATATGAGAAAGAAATCAATGAACAACTAAGGAGCTGCAATGAAGAATTGATACTTCTCATCTTTCTCCCTTCCTGTCTGTCTATCCCTATCTGTCCCTCTCTCTGTCTCTCTGTCTCTGTCACACACACACACAAAAGAGAAATGTGGAGTTTTTATATACTTCTATTTCTCACCTCATAGATGCTAAGGAAGGGAGAATAGAGGTCCACACTGTAAAGTACTTACTTGCATTTAGATGAAACTATAGATAGAATAGTACTAGGATATGGTACCACCAGAAATCTAGGAAGAACATGCATATTAATGAGCCTCTAGTTTTCAACAGTATCCCTTTCCTTTAGGCATCTTGAAAACTAATGTTACAGGTAGTAGTACAAGGAATTGTAGCTAGGAGGTTATAATATAATTGGCTTTATCTAAGAAAAACTAGTGGCTTCAGGGAAATAGTCTGAGCAGTGGTTTGGAAGAACCCATCTATGTCTTTACAGGATTCTCTTTTATAATATATACACCCTATATTTGAAGAGTGGTTATTTCATAAACGATCAGGTAAAATAAGAGTAAGAAATCTATAGTTTCAAGAGTCAATGTTGGGGAAGTTTAGAAAAGTCAACTGTAGCAATTACATGATTATGAAACTGACTTTCTAGCTAGTGAATTCTAGTTCCTCGGGAATTTCCAAGAATAATCCTTCAAGTTCTCTTAATCAGACAATCTTTTTCCCATTAAAGATTTCTTCCAAGTAAATTGGTAGGTGTGGTATCCCAAAGGAGACTTGAATGTGTTTCCTGTACAGTCCTATGGTGCAGACAAAAGCTCAGACACGGGGAGAGCAGCAGATTGGTTAGAAATACACCCTGCAGTACTGCAGTAATTACTCTGAGACCAGCTGGTAATATTGCAGTAGGGTTCAAAGTAGAAAGAGTAGCGTTTGCATCTAGTAGAAATACGCATATCTGTTCTCCTGCGGTTATAGATCATTCTTGTTCTGAAAGTGGTAGCAGCTACACTGCCACCTAGGGGATCCAAAATCAGGGTTCAATTTATTGCTTACCAGGCAAGGAGGACCCATGTCTCTCAAGAAAGGAACATGCATCTCACTAAACTGAATGGAGGAGGGCTAGATATAACATGAAAAAGCAGCTTTGTCTGAGGGAGGTAAAGCCAGTGTGTTAGTCTCTGGTGGCTCAGCAGCAGACCACAGTCTCTCTTAGGAGAGGCTATTATGCGGTTTTGTGTCTTCGCCCCTGAGGGCCTGAGCCTCAGACAGGTCCAGGGTGAGTTATGTAATGTCTTGGCAGGTCTTGGTTACACAGTGGGCAAAACCACACCAGCTTCTCCTTCCACACACAGGCAAACAAAAAGAGCAAATGTTATTCTGTTTCTTGGGGGTGGGCGGACCTGTATTTGTATGCAAAAATTAAATGTAAAATTACACTTCTAGAAGACGACTCAGCAAAACTGAAAATAGAAGCTACCTCTTGGGAGGGACCTGAATGATAATTTCATGTCTATTTTTGCTACATATTAAATGAATTAAGTATCCATTGAATGAATGAATACGTGAATAAATGAATGAAATATATTTATTGGTTTATAATTGAAAGCAATATCAGGGAGAGTTAGAATTAAGCAAGTGGTACTGAATTGCATAGACAATTTAAAAAGTTTGGCAGTGCTAGGGGAGGTTGAAGCTGAAGGGAGGCTGCTGTGGGGCCTGTTTCTCACCTCATATTTTGTTTTCCAGGATTCCCACATACCTTAATATGTTCCCTCAATAATACCTCCTTGATCCCCATGACCTTCAAACTGCGTGTCCCTGGGGATGGCGATGGCCATAAAAGCATTTCAGGTTGTGAGCAGTATCCAGACAACAAAGGACCCACTTGGAAAAAGGATGAAATACTCATAACGAAACCAAGAGAATTCACCATCACCCCCAGCTGTGGTACCATTCGCTCCCAAGGATTTGCTGCAATCAGGGTAAAGGGCACAGCCTCCCAGCACACATGGCCAAGCGGCCCAACTCTCAGATAGCTACAGGTGCCACGTCTGGGGTTTGCTCACATGGGAAAGTAGGCCTGTAATGAAATAAACCACTCTGGCAAAAGAAACCAGATACAAATATACCGGGCAAAAGAACTGACATTTCACCAGTGGATTTCCATCCATCTTGATGTGTTGCCTTCACCAGACCAGTGGATTGTAGAGCATTCTAGTGAAACCACTGCTCAGACAGATAGTACACCCATCAGGGCAAATATAAAATGATTTTGGGGCTCATTGATAATTAGCTCCTCCTTTCCTTTAGACTCAAATCAGTTATTATGGCAATACATTTATGCCACCAGTGACATCCAGTTTATTCAGATGTTTAATCCAAATCTGGTTGTCATGGTGAACATGGTTGTGATGTTTCTAACAGCGCCTACTCTAGTATTTCGGTCCACAGTGTGACGCTTTGGTTGTGGCTTGGCCACCACCAGCGGAATTGTCTCACGCTAACTGAGAAGGGTGTTACTGTCTTCCCTCACTTACTTTTTCTTCTCCAGACAGTTAGATCTAGCAATATTGAAGGCTGCTAAATTGAAATGATTTTATTTTTCCTGGGAAAGAAGAAAAGATCATATTTTATAGCACAGGTTGATCATTTCCCTTTAGCCATTATCTGTGAATATTTAATTCAGCTCTGGTTTTATCCCATAAAATTGTTTTTAATGCTTCTTAATATCTCGCCCTGAATCCACTTATCCTAAATCTTCTCTGGAAAATTTTAGCTCTTTCAAGGACTTCCCCATGGGTCCAATGACGTTTGATATCATATATTGTTATAACTTCCCAGGGCTGCTCTCTCAGTCCATTTGGCCTACTGTTATCAGATACCAGCGACAGTGGCTTATAAACAATCGGAATTAATTTCTTGCAGTCTGGAGGCAGGAGGTTGCGATCAGGGTGCCAGCACAGTTGGGTTCTGGTGAAGGCATGCTTTCCGCCTACAGGCTGCTGACTTGTCCTTATACCCTCCCACGGAGCAAAGGGTGAGGGAACTCTGGTGGCCCTCCTTTATCAGGACACTAACCCAGTTCATGAGGGCTCCACCTCATGAGGGCGCCTCATCTCCCTGGGAGCTAGTCATCATGGGAATTTTCAGGGAACACAATCATCTAAAAATCAAAGCAATTACTAACTGCAGTTTCCTAGGGAGAAGTGCTGCTGGCAATGAATTTATTCTTTTACTTTTTTTTTTTTTTTACAGGGACAGAGAGAGAGAGTCAGAGAGAGGGATAGATAGGGACAGACAGACAGGAACAGAGAGAGGTGAGAAGCATCAATCATTAGTTTTTCGTTGCTGTCGCAACACCTTAGTTGTTCATTGATTGCTTTCTCACATGTGCCTTGACCGCGGGCCTTCAGCAGACCCAGCAACCCCTTGCTGGAGCCAGCAACTTTGGGTCCAAGCTGACGAACTTTTGCTCAAGCCAAATGGGTCCGCACTCAAGCTAGCGAGCTTGGGATCTCAAACCTGGGTTTTTAGTATCCCAGTCCGACGCTCTATCCACTGCGCCACCGCCTGGTCAGGCTATTTTTTTACATATTAATACTCAGCCTACATGTTAGTTACCTTTCCTTTTCGGGGGGCCTCTGTGAGAAGTCGTAGATCTGTCCAGCAGCCTTGTACCAGAACCGCTTGTTCCCCTGCCTTCGAACCACAGCTCAGGCAGAAAGGATGGTGAGAGTCACTCAAGGCATCTCTGCACTCTGGGGCAGCTGCTCCTCTCCTAATCCCACATGTTTCCTTTCCAAATCAGTGACCCCATCTGCACTTTATTTTCACTTTATATTTGGAAAAGCTTTTCCAAGCTGCAGTTTTCCCTCATGATCTGCACTCTAACCACGTCTGTGCGTCTCAAATTTGTATCCAGTAATTCCCTTTGCAACAACAAAAAATTTTTAATTAGTACCTGATACATAATTTATGGATAGAAAAGCCTTAACCTATGGCAGAAGCTGTTTTCTAGACTTACAAGTATCTCTTCCAGTACAAATCATTTTAAAACATTTAAAAATTATAACAAGGTTTTAAAAGCCTAAGTGTAATGTTTCACAACAATAAATAAAAACAAAGGGTGAGATATACTGGCCAGACACTGTCCTTGGGTAGACCTTTCTTTGGGGCTTCCTGTTTTCTCCTCTCATAATGAATGCGGGGGTGGAGGACAAGACTGTAGTTTAAAAAAAAAAAAGGCTGTTGATTTCTTATGCCATTCTCTGCAACTGACATGGTTATGTCATTTATTTTGCCATAAGAGAAATTTAGCTGTACTGTTATATGGTGTATTGAATTTTCATAATTTATGTAGCCCAGAGGTGTAGGAAATGATTTAAATTGAAATAATTAAAGTTTGCTTGATATTATTCATCGTTCAGGGTCATGTTCCCTCTCTGTAGGTATAAGTCTTCTTTGATACCAGCCTCCTCAGAAATGAGCAAACCTATTGTACTAAAAGCCATTGGGCTTCTCATATGGCTTTTGAAAAACCTCAGCATGTCCTGTCCCGGAAATGTAACTTATTCAACTAAAAATGTAACATGCCAAACATACCCTAATAAAGTACTCAGAAGCCACACTCATCAGTGTGGTTGTCCCCCTGGCTCCTCTGTCCCCTGTGCAGAGGGAGAGCTGGCCTTTTAGAAGAGCAGCTTTTCACCTTTTTCTTTCCAGGTGACCTTATGCTCCAACACCGTGCAGAAATACGAGCTGGCCCTGGTGGTGGACGTGGAGGGCATCGGGGAGGAAGTGCTGGCACTCCTGATTACAGCGAGGTATCACCCTCACCTGCTTCTCCCTTCCCAGTCCCCCCACCCCCACCCAGCCACCGGGAAGAGCTTCCTCCCCAGAAGGCAGCACACCTGCCAACAGTTCCCGACACATCTGTTCTGCTTTCCCGGGAAGGGAGGCCGAACCTGATTCAAATGACAAAGCTTGAAAACAGCAAACGCACCTTTGGTGGAGATAAGAGAAGGGACGCGTGTTTGTTTTGCAGTGTGAAGAATAATAGTGCGCTCTATTTTTGACTTTCTGACTTTCCAGGTATATAACTAAAATGCTTTTAGCAGAAAGATGTGAACAGAACAATTGCTGTTTTTTCTTTTCATCTTTAAATACAGTACTCCAGGGTTATGCAGCAGAAAGAGTGGCTGTCACAGATCTGCAGTGTAGGAGCCAGTTAGCAAGACAGTCCTGCTCTGGGCTGCTAGCGGCCCTCAAACGAGGCCATAACTGTAAACTCTCGGAACTGTCACCAACTTCTCTCTTTTTTTAATGGACACAGCAATGGGTTCCGGAGTCAAGTTAAGATCCTGGGTTTTTTTGTTGACTGTGTCTCCTTGACCAAGTACGGTCTTTCCACAGATCATGTCTCACCTATTGATGATGACAGTTATCCTAAATAAAATCATGGGCCACACTCTTGCCTAAGCAAACAAGTGTCCGTATCTGGGACTTAAGAGTATATATGTGAAAATGCCATCTAAGGGAAATAGAGAACATTTCTGATATATACATTTCTAGACCTTAGGTCTGTGAAGAATCTTAGGAAGACACACCTTAAAGAAGGTGCACACATGTGTTGGTGGGGCCATCACAACAGATACCACTGCTTGTGCCTTGGGCTTGGATGAAGTCAAAGAGCAGTCCTAAAAGAGCTTGAAGGTCAAGGCTTTGCCATGATATCCTTACATAGTATTCCTTCTAATTAATTTTTGTGTTTGTTTGTCTAAAAAATACACAATATCTTTTATCTGGTCCTTTCTATACCAAACTTGCTGTTTTATCTAGTCTTGCATCTTTTATGAGGGTTTATTTTGATACTTGCCAGCCTCTTTTCCCTGCAGCTATCAATAGGACATCCTGATTTGAAGAAAGGAGGTGGGCATAAGAGGCTTTGGGTTTCCTACCATGTATACTCTGTGTTCCAAGTACTGTGAACCCTCTTAGCCACAGTGTTCCGCAGAGCCAAGGATTAGTTTCATGAAAGTCATTGTGTCAACCAACAGCTTCCAGTTTAGCTGAAAATGAACACTCATCACATGCAAAATCCCAAGCTTTGGGTTTAATAAAATACTTTCACGTCATCACTTTAGTATAATCTGTGGGAACTGCTTGAAGACTCTCAGCAGAAATACCACTTTTAGAACTTGTTCCCTGAAGTGATTTTCCCAGAGAGCCAGCGGTGATGGCTTGCTGTGCCCCTGCCACACATCAACCATCTCTTCCCAAGTCCTTCCTTGGCACTGTGCTCTACCCTTCATTCACATTACCTCCTGTATTTCCCACAATCCCCTGAGAAGAGTTAATGATGCTAATGTCAACCCCTAGAATTACCTTCATTTTACTTAAAAGCAAAATAGGGCTCTAGGAGGGAAAACACCTTGCTCCAGGTAGTACATGGCAAGGTCAGAGTTGAATCTGGCTCTTTCTGGTTCAATGCTAGTGCTCCTCACCATTTCACTATATTGTGACAATGCAGTAGGCAGGGCAGACGCTGAGAGTCACAGATACAGAATAAAACCCATGTCACCTAATGATAGACCAGCAGCACATACAAGGCTTCAGTTCCTCTCTCTCCATCACAACACTCACCCTCCTATCCCCACCACACCTTCTATCTTCACAGCGCCAGTTCTGTGGGGAGCGGCTGCCTGAGCCTGCTGATTGATCCAAGACTGCTGTTCTGCATAGAAAGTAGCATTATTACCATTATTTAGATAGTGTGAGCTGTTACTAGTCCTCAGGGGACTCTGACTGGTCCAAAGTGTCACAGCTAATCAGGACCCCATGCTGGCGGCATTGCCCCTGTTTGTCATGGAAACAGATCCACTACCTGAGGGAACTTTCACTGTGGGGGCCCCTTGACAAGGGAAGGCCAAATATGAAAAACAATGGAAATATTAGTCAATACCCAGGGAAGACAACTGTTAAAGGAGGGCTGCTTCTAGCCCTTTTTTTATTATTATTAAAAAAATGGTGACTGGGGGCAGGATAGAAGATCTGAGAATGATTAATGTAGTTATTAGGAAAAAAATGCTACGTGACAGTAAGATGTGTTTAACTTGGGACTCTCCATTCTTCGTATGTAAACAAGCTTTCTGTCCCTGTACATTCATTCTTTAATGGGCCCCTTCCATTGAGCAGGTGTGTTGTACCTACCCTCCGCCTGGTTAAATCAAAGGTGAACTTCGGGAGCTGCTTCCTGAAGCACCCCTGTGAGAAAACTATCCAGCTTGTCAATCATGATGACCTCCCAGGAGGCTACGAGGTCCTGCCTCAGGTGAGTTACTTTATCTTCACTTGGATTCCCTCGATAGGAAAGAGAAATCCTTTTTAAGAGCCATATTCCTGAACCCATGACCCTATGTAATTCTGACTTTTAGCCCTGGGATTGGGTTAGAAATCCACAGCTGGATTGCCACCTGCATGAGTGAGCAGCTGCTAATTTCCCAGGAAAATTGCCTTTGATAAAGAAAGGAAGGATCAATTAAGCCAACATGCAGAAGTAGCACCTGCAAATAATTGCCTATGAATTAGTCATGCATGGGAACAAGGCAGAGCTGGGAGTGTTCACATGCCAATGGCTGTGACGTGAATTGCCTCACTGGGGTACAGTAATACAGTATTTCTAGCGGACTTGTTGGACTAGAAGGCTAGAGATCATACAGGAATGGAAAAGGTGACATTGCCTCTGGATGTGTTCTATAATGGATCTGTCCACTTGCCACCGCACCTAGCTAGGTGGGAGACTGAGCAGTCAAATGCATATGGACTAAAGATTCGAAGAGACCTGTACAGCCCCAGAGTCAAAGAAGGGTCCTGGTGAGGTACAGTTTACCAAGAACGCGCTTGAGTTTAAACTCAGTTCTGGAAGTACAGTACTCTGATAAAAATTCATGCAAACAAAATCAAAGGGGGGGGGGTTATTTGGTTACAAGTTTAAAATGATTTACAAAACCAATATGGGGACCACAGAAGCAAGGCAAGTTTAGGCTGCATCAGAGAGGTATCATGTTCAGCCAGAGAAAGGGAGACCACTGATCAACGCAGTGCCAGAACTTTGTCATCAGACGTTGTATTTTGGTAATAAAAACATGGGGGAGGGGGAATAAATTGTGTTTAAAGTAGCTAACATGGCAGTCTGTCATCTGAAAATCCAAGTCATGTGACAAGAAGCGTATTATTTAATCTGGAACAGACAAGACCTAACCAGGGCAAAATTGCTAGCTTTCCTTAGTGAAAGGGCTGTTATAGAAGGGAGGGAATTACAGTTGTTCTGTGGGCTTCCCTGAGACCAAACCAGAAGCCAAGGGTGGGGGTGACAGGAGACAGGGCACAGTTATCTCAGGAACTCAGAGAGAGCGCCTCTGGGGCGGTGGGGGAGCTGTTTCTGTGCAGCTGGGCGGGGGAAGGGTGAGGCGCTCGCCTCATGCACAGATTGAAGGGGGAGCCAAGAACTTCAGTTATCAAGATGAATAATATTTTCATGCCATATTTTAAGAAATCAAAATTAATGAAAAAAACCATGAGGAACAAAATATCAAATCTTTATGTAAAGACAAAATGTTTTCCTTTTGCCTCATGCTGCAACAAGGCGGGACGCTGGCCTGCTCCAGGGGACACTGAGTTACGTTAGGCCACGTTAGACCTGGCCAGGCACGGAACAACCGTGGGGCGCTCCAGACAGCTGAGACCAGCAAGCTCTGTCCATCTTTCAAGGAGACGGTGGTCTAAAGAGTGTTTCCCAGAACTGCCTAAACTCATTTGGCCATGGGATTGGAAAAGTTTTATTTGTGGTGCCGTCATTGCAGAAAAGCTGGTGGTAGGCTGCAGAGCAGAGCCTTGGGCAACATTCATTGGTAGACACTAGACAACATTCATTCATTCATTCACCCACCTATTTCCCCATTTAAAAAAATGTATTGAGCATATGTTTGGGGCCAAAAAAGTAGACATGTATTGAGAAGAGGCCCAGGTCATGCCCTAAGAAATTTCCAGCCCGGGTGACAAAGGACACACAGATAGTGCATGCTGAAGAGAAGAACGGCAGGGTGCTCCCTCCCTGGGGACAGAGGAAAAGCTCTGACTCAAGAGCACGGGGGATACTGGGGGTATTCGGGATGAGTGTGCAGGCAAGTCGAAGGGAGCGGGCACTCCAGGAAGAAGAAACACATGCAAAGAGTTGGAGGAAGGAAGCAGTATTATGTGTTCAGGAAACACCAGTGGCCTCTATTGATGGAAAACAAAGGGATGAGGTGGTGGGGAGTAACACGTAGAGGCGTGGAGGGCCAAGTTACGGCAGGTGACCACAGGCAGCTGCTGTCCTGAACTAATTCACGTGGGTAGTTTAATTTCTGCATCTTGCTAGGTTCTGCACTTTGGATTTGGGGCCTTATGCACACCCCACTTAACCAGACTTCCTTTTGGCAGGATTAGGGTGTTCATCTCTACATACTTGCTTCAACAATGAGACATTGCTAAAGAACCTCCCTAGACACAGGGCAACACTTGTTTCAAAATAATCTAACATTCTATTGATTTTATACTTTGCCAGGGGCTTGCTTTACCCTCTGGCTTGTCTCTCCCACCAGGTCCGTGAGGGCTCGCCCACTGTGTTGGTCTCTAG
Organism: Rhynchonycteris naso; assembly: GCA_037038555.1. Lineage (NCBI taxonomy): Eukaryota > Metazoa > Chordata > Mammalia > Chiroptera > Emballonuridae > Rhynchonycteris > Rhynchonycteris naso. The sequence continues at coordinate 22,056,342 of CM073001.1, forward strand.
TCCCAGGCCCTGTGGAATCATCAGTCCCCAAAGCACCGTTCACATACCCCTGGTGTTGGAGACCCAGGTCACTGGGGCACACAGGTGCACAGTTTACATCTCGATCTTCGGGAGCCAGGACCCCCCTTTGGTGAGAGATGCTTTTCAGAATTTCAGTTAAAACTGCTCTACTTCTTACCAAACTTCCAAGCCTCCGCTTCTAAGGCGCATGCCAGAGTTGCATGCCCTGCAGCTGTTTGTAGTTCCAGCCTCCACATTTTCACTCCTCAATACGCAATATGTTAGTTACTTCAGGAATCTATTTGAGGATAACTCCAAAAGCAGGGGTGTTCTATAGCACTTGTTCTTAACATCCTATCAGGAGTTCTTCACATACCAAGACATGCCTGACCCTGCTCCAGGCCTACTAAGGTGGAGTCCCCAAGGGGAGAGTGCACCTGTGTATTTAACAACCTCCTCAGCTGCTCCTGGTGCGAAGCTGGGTTTGGGCATCACCAGCTTGCTGCATGTCGGCTCTGAGATGGGTTTCACTCACAGCTCACCGATCGCTTCCTGGTACTGACTGAACTCACTGCCCAAATTAACCTACCTTAGTTGTTAAGAGAAGTAGCCCCTCTCCAACTGTGGGAAGGGGGAGACATGGAAAGCTCTCTGATGCTTGAGCTGGGTCAAAGGATAAATCTGGAATCTTAAAGGAAATTGCTCAGCAGCCTTGAATCCCTAGATGTTTAGTTTACTTGGGTACTGGATGATGTCAGCGTACATTTCTTTGAAGAGATTCTGGTTGCTTAACTAGTAGAATAAGTGAGGATTTTGCTTCTATCTCTTCTATGTAAGATGCCATAGATAAGCCACCTGACTTATAATGCAGCACCACAAAGGCAGGTCATCCTGAAAGGTGCCGCTGATCCAGGTCCTCTGCCTGACTACGCTGTGCGCACCTTCCCAGACACAGCTCATGAGAGGGTCACTTACTGAGCAGCCAGCACTTTATGGAAGAAAAAGGCCCCTTTCCTGGCTGAGGGCACAGGGTGAGGGGAGCAGAGCAAGGTGGGCTTCAGCCCCCACCCTATATAATGGTGTGCAGTGAGCAGTGCTGTGTGACCCTAGAGAAGCAGCAGACGGGGCTCAACCCAGCCACTTCTGATTCTGAAGTACCAGTCCTTAGCCCCACACGAAGTGTCTGAGGCTGGTATGCTGGGTGGCACTTAGAGGACCATTCCTCTGGTTCCCCTCTGAGCACAGCCCTGGACTGACCCATGGATACAGATTATACTGGAGTACTTTCAGACTGGACTCAAAGGTCTGACCGGCCTGGCCATCCCTGTGTCCCTCTGACCACAGGGTACTGGGGGAAGGAATGTCAGTTCTACTGAGCACCCTTTTGTGCCCTTGCTTTTATTAGAGCTGTTTAAAGATTTTAAAAAGCCAGCCATTTTTAGCTATTTTTATGTTCTTTCTCTCTTGGGGATTGCAGGAGTGTCACATAAAGAGCAATGGAGAAGGCCCAGTTCTCTATGTACATCCCACTCACATCGATTTTGGTAATATCTACGTCCTAAAGGAGTACTCCAGGGTCCTCACCCTGTCTAACCAGTGCTTCATCCCTGGACTGTTTAAAGCACGCATGGTGAGTAGATTGTGGGACTGTCATGTGAATATAGGCAGTGGCCCTATCTTTGCAACATGCCTTTGAAAATGATCACCAGAAGCAGAGATTTACATGTTTAAACTGCATTAAATTATGCCATTATCATCCTCAGTTCCACAGTATACCTGTAGTTGGGTAAACAAGCAAATATATTTACTATAATCTCAGTTCGGGAAGATACTTCAGAGATCTCCTCCCTGAGTTGTGCCTAAGCCCAGCCCCATATCTCAAGAAAACACCTTTGAAATATCCCTGTAGCTGAAACTTCCTTATATTTTATTTGAACCCTTTTGGATACAAATTTGTTGGTATGCTGATTCTATTTTTATTCTCTCTTCCTTCTAGCAATATTTTATCATAGTTTATAAGGATGTATGAAATACAATATAGTATTTTCCAAAAGTAGAAATTAAACGGCGAAACAAAGATAGATATAAAATGAACCTAGAAATGAGTCTGTCTTATTTCTCTGCATTTTGTAAGAGCACTTAGATCTGCCAGTCTCCTATAAACCAGTTTTTGAACAGAGATAATATATTCTTTTCTCAAAATACAGGAATTTCTAATCTAGTAATTAAATTACTCTTGATTTTGGAAAACATTTTCTACATTTAAATATAAAATTTTAAATAGTATAGTACTTCTATACAAAAATTGACATTTTAAAAGGCAAAAGATTTATATGATTGAAAGAGAAACCAGTGTATTTTTAACATCTGAATCAATGCTAACATTTGGTTTCAGCATTTGTCAGATATTTCTGAAAAATAAAAATTATTAATTTTATAAAAGTCACTATCAGAATAAATCAGATTGTAGTTTTCTGCTGACTTGCGGCAGCTCCTCAGAGTTATTGGTCCCAGTTAGCAGCCATTTACCATTATCATTGAGCATTTTATTATCATTTGTCACTACTTATAAAGGCAGCCATTTCCTATACAGTCGCCGCTCTTTTTAACATGAGGTTCAGACACAACTCACTCTTATTTCAGTGCCTTGTGTAAAGAATAGCATTTAAAGGAAAATCCTACAGAAAGGATGCCTTTGCTAGTCTTCATCCCGTTACCTGATGTGTTTGGTGGAAGCATGGGAGTTGATGTGTTCTGGGAGTTGCATAGGAAGTGTTGCTTCCAATCCAGTGTTGTATGTGCAGAGTTCACAGGGGGCGCCAGAGAGTCAGCTGAGCAATCCAAGACGAAGAGAGGCGCCACTGGAGCGTCCTACAGAGTGACAGAGAAAGGGGACAGGCAGAGACCGCAGAGTGCTTATAGACAAATGCAGCAACTGTTCTCTTTCTCACCACCTCCCCTTTCATTCTCAGATATCTTCAGATTTCACTTTTTATGGCAAATCTTGGTACATTTCAAGAACAAAAAGCACATCAAGGATCTACTGGGTTGTTTTGTGGGGGTTTTTGCTAATATAGTGTATATATTGAATGACCCAAGTAGTTGTTAAAATGGGGCTTTTTCTTTTCCACAAAGGTTTCAAGATTCCATCTTTTGAGTGTTTAATATCATCTTCAGTGAGCAAGCTCCAGTTCCAAGGAGCCAAACACATGCTATAAGTGATCTGCTGTAGAATGTTTTTCCCTCAATCCTCTCTTGGAAAACAGATGTTTACTGAGTTGATTATCTTTATAGCATCAAAGTCATTTCAGCTGTGATTTTCATAGGTGAAAATTAAACTCTTCATAGTTCAACTGGGATTTTTGATGGATTTCCTAGTAAATACTCTATGTGTTTATGTTATAAAAGTTGAATTATACTAACTTAGAAGTTGACTACAGTGGGAAGAAATAGAAATACCTTTTATTAAATTTCAACTTAATATACAATACTAAAACTGCCAGTTCATTTTTACAGAAGTTACTACACATGAGGAAATAGTTTTAATTAATAGTTGTTTGTTCCCTAAGTAAACCTATAGCTCAGAACCCAGGTAAATAGTGTTCAGATATTTATTGCACTTACTTTCTGGTCACTGAGAAACAGGTAGGGTCAAGGGCACATTGTTCACTTCTTCTATTTTCACTATGAAGTCAGGACTAGAAGTTCTTCTCTCTTCCTGTGGATGCCCTGACAGGAGGGGACTTTCTCTCTCCTCTCTTGGCTGTCAGTGAATGTCCGCCCTCCCTCCCTGTAAAGCCAGTAACCACGGCCACCATCACAGCTGCCTGGCCTATGAGGTTCACATTAGAGTCGGACAGATGGTAATGAAACAATGGAGCCAAGAACTGGTGGGCCATCATCTTCCTGGCTTGCACCCGGTGGGCAAGAAATACACACAATGGGAAAATACTTCCATTTCCATTCAGGGCTCCTAAAGCCACTGACTTATCCGAGTTTCCTAGGATCAAAGGTTTCTAGCTCACCAGACTTATTCACCTCTGTTCCCCACCTCCTTCTCCTGTACAAACTCTGCACAAACTGACTTCTTCCTTGGCACTCCACCATCTTGGCTGCTTCTCCTCTCCTCCACGTGGCCTTTCTCTGCTCTCCTCTCTAATGCTAATCTCAGGAACCAGAGAGAGCAAGCTGCGGGTCTGCCCCACTTTATAGTGTAGAAATCAAAACCTTTAATCCAATATACAAACAAGGAAATCTCTGATACAAAGTCACTTATCTGAGGCATAATGGGATTCCTCATGAGAGTGTACCACTCCATATCAAACAAGGTGGGAAAGGCTTAGTCCTAAAACCAACCCCCAGGCTACAAGGATCCTACCTGCTCACAGCCTGCCTCCAACACACATTAATATAATCATGCCCATCCCAAGCAAGAAGGGCAATTTATATTATCACCTGGGTGACGGGCTTCCACGTGGGCAGCGCCATCTTTAACAAAGTGAGCATAATATATTTTATCTGCCCAACACTCCCCAGATGTGGCACCCACTGTCAGACGTCGGTCACAACAGCCTTGTGCATGGCATTCACGTCAGGGAGAACAGTGTGATTAGATTCTTCCTTAGCTAGAAACATCTGTCTGGTGTCAGCTGGGGGGCGGGGGACATGGGAGGAAATGGGAATCTGGAAGCCCACCTTCAGTGTGATGTTGGGAAGATAAATTACACCAAAAGCAATTTTTAATTTCTCAGATATAAATGTGGTACCAAAAATGATTTTAAAAAAACAAACTGAAACCTCTTAGCATAATATATGTGAAGGACCAGTGAAGATTACATTCTTTTCTCTTCCATTAAAGCTTAATGTATCCTGAGAGTAAAAACAATTGATTAGTTTAAAAAAAAAAAAAAAGAGTGTTCTGTGACCTGTGACCTGGAGCAGTAAGTTCTTTTTTGCTTTGGAATGCCTGAAATACCAGCTTCCCTAAAGGTTTCCAGTTGCAGGCTTATTTGGATTAAGCTGAAGACTCAAAGCAACAAAGTGAGTCACCTCTGGTTTGATAGGATAAAAGATATCAGAATGTGGAGCAGAGCACAAAAGTTCCTTTTAGCAAAAATTTGTGGGCTCTGCTTTTACACACGGTGCTCCTTCAGGAAGATAGATGTCGTCTCTCTGGGCGACAGCAGAAATGAGGGCAAGAACATATTAGTTTCCCCCAGGCCCTGGGACCTCCGCTCTGGGCTGGAAGATAGACGCCTTGTTTGCATGAGTGCCCCTCGCTAGGCATAGCAGGTGCATTTCTCAGCACTGGGTTGAAAACATCTGGTATTCTTTTCCTTTTCCTCTTGGCTCTGATTCAGCCTCAGGGACCGTTAATCCAAGAACTAGTGTACAGATGTCAGTGACACCTCGGATTCAGCAGGCACGGAAACATCTTCACAGCTGCCTTCTGCCTCTGTGATCAGCGGGAGAAGCCATTGTAGTTAGTTTTAGAGTTTTCAGGATCCAGGAAACAGGAATTCTGATGCCTCATTCAAGTGTGGTTCTTTCTAAACACTTATTTTCTTGGTACCTTGCTAGAGCCACGCACAATGATGCGGCACCGAGGGGGTCGCTGGGCTTTTACATCTCCTTCAGACCCTAAGCCGCTGCGGTTGTTTCTTCATCTAAATGTGGACCTCTTGTCTATGTTTGCTCATTTATATTCCTGTCTCTTTCAGTTGACAGGAGTCTCTACTTTGAATTCCCCATGCCTAGCAGCAGCGTTGGCAGTTATGATGATGACAATACAATGTCATCAATTATGACTCATGTTTATTTAGTTCTATGTGCAACTTCAGATGCAGTGTTTCATTCATTATGACTCTGTGAGAAATACTATTGGAATGCCCATGTTAACCAGGTAGAAACAGAGGTGCAGACCGGCTAAGTAACCTGCTATACCTGCGCAGTGGCAGAGCCCAGGCCAACTCCCGGTGCCCCAATTTCAGACCCACACTCTCTTCCCTGGTGCTGCTTGCTGTGCTGCCTGACTTTGCCTCATCAGTGGATATTAAAATGGACTTAGGAATGGTGAAAGGATTTTGGTTTTGTGTTCATGAGAGACCCTTAAAGAAAGACACCCGAAAAAGCTGGTTTTGCTAAAAGGGCAAGAGAAGAAATTGAGGAGCATTTCTAAACTAGACAAAATGACCAGATATTCTTCATTTTATTCAGAGATGTGTTGAAAGTATGTATGCAGATAATTTCCATGATATCATTTTTCAACCAACCATAATTCCTTCAATTATATATCTGAAATAATGACATAGTTTACTTGCCCGCTTTTTTGATCCTTTGTGAGATAGAATAAAAAAACATTCAGTTCACATATGTAAATGTGTGTAAAAATTCTTCACTACTATAGCTCTTAAAAGAGATTTAGCCTGACCAGGCAGTGGCGCAGTGGATAGAGCGTCGGACTGGGATGCGGAAGACCCAGGATTGAGACCCTGAGCTCGCCAGCTTGAGCGTGGGCCCATCTGGCTTGAGCCAAAGCTCGCCAGCTTGAACCCAAGGTCGCTGGCTCCAGCAAGGGGTGGCTCAATATGCTGAAGGCCCGCGGTCAAGGCACATGTGAGAAAGCAGTCAATGAACAACTATGGTGTCGCAATGGCAACGAAAAACTAATGATTGATGCTTCTCACCTCTCTTCGTTCCTGTCTGTCTGTCCCTATCTATCCCTCTCTCTGATTCTCTCTCTGTCCCTGTAAAAAAAAAGAGAGAGAGAGATTTAAGTACAAAGTTATGACCTATTTTAACAAAGTAAATAGACAAACCCAGAAGGAGATTGGCAGGCATTTTTCATCCAGTGAGACTTTCGGTGCTGGACCCTGGCCATTTTAGGAGATAGTGAAATTGTAGGCATTCCAGAGAGTTCATTTTTAACATGTTGTCACAGCCAGTTTGTTCAAATCTGTCACTACAGCTCATACACTGCACTATCTTTACGTACCCGAAGCTCACACTACAGATCTAGAACTCAGTTCTCCCTTTGCTGTATTTGGGCTATTAGTTCTAGAGGGAGTTCTAATGGACAAACAGTAATTCTCCAAGGCTTTTTGATAGATGTTGTTATTAAGATATTATACCCCAGAATGTGTGTGAAGAGAAGTCAGAATGAGCTGTTTCTCAGCCTTCAGTGGGTAGATTAGCTCTGCCCTCAAAGTGAATCATTACTTTGATGGAAGGAAACAAGTAAGAAAAGAAAAGATATAAGGGAAAAGGAAAGAAATGGGCATGAATCAGAGACCAAATGCAGCTGTTTTACCTCTTTACATTCTTGTTTTATTGTTGTTTCTGAGGGTTTTGCAAAATAGTAGCTTTGTTTACTAAAACGTACACTTACGATATAATCTTTGGTTTTTCGCTCATAAACTCTTACTTTGAATGTGATTTGTGCCATAGTACTTTCTGCGTGTTCAGTACATCCCCACCCCCTTAGGTTTGCCATGTCCACTTTTAACATATCAGACAGCCGAGGCTCTTTTGACCAAGAGATCTGCCCAGGTTCCACCATCAAAGAATGGCAGCCCCTCTGCTAGAACTTGGACTCTCTCACCTGTAGTCAGTCTTTTTCTGTTTCACCACAGATATGTTTGACTCTAGAAGTCAGTGTATATTTAACATATTTTTAAAACAGAAGAACTCAAGAGATACACTTGACACTCAAATCTGATACATGTTAACCTTTACCACATTTACCTCAGATCCTTTCTTTTTTAAAAAATCAATTATTAAAGTTGAAGTTTTATATATTTTCCTTGCCAGTCCCAATTCCTTCTTTCCCCAGAGGCCACCTTATCATGAATTTGATATATAGCCAAACCTTGTTTTTTATATCCCATTACAGGTATACATGTATTTCGTAAGTACTGGATAGTGACATTTTGTAGTTTAAAATGTATGTAAGTTGTATCACTACATGTAATATCTTGCAACTTGTTTTTTAGACTCAAGATTGTTTTCAATACCTATCTATGTTAATACATATAAATCTATTTAATTCATTTTAGCTGCTGTGTGTACTCCATTTACCAGTAGTATGTTTGTTTATTTATTTATTTATTTGCCTTCTAGTTGACAGCTGGGTTATTATAATAATGCTGTAATAAACAAAATCTGTATCTCCTGTGCACACATGTAAGATACATATACCTTTGAGTATATATGTGTGTGTGGAGGGGTATGTATCTAGCAGTGGAATTCTTGGGTCTTATGACAGGTATAGTGTCAATTTCATTAGGTATTACCAAATTCTTCTGCAAAGTGATGATATCATGGTGCCTTTCCAGGAGTAGTAGTCTAAAGTTTGCTATGGTCAGACTTAGTTCTTGCTATTCTAAAAATGAAATACAATTTAATTTGTATTTCCCTTGTTACTGTTGAGGTTGAAATATTTTTCATCTGGGTATCCTCTTCTGTCTATTATCTATGATCAATGATCAATTTATAGATGTTCTTTATACACTGCAGACATTAACTCTTTGTTTAATTGGAGTTTTGGATTTTTAAGATCATTTTAATTTTGATGTCAACTTTATGAATCCTTTACTTTCTTGTGTCTGTTTTTTATCTGTGATTTAAGAAATGTATCTCTGCTCTTCTATTTAGATCATTTTAGACTCTTATTTTTCAGGTCTTAAATCCAGTTATGTTTATTTTTATATATAATACAAGTGAAGTCTATTTTTCTTTTTTCATAAAGAAAGCCAGTTGTCCTATCACCTTTTACTTAAGTAAGTAATCATTTTCCACTGATTTATATTCCAGATCTAATTTGTGACTAGGTATGTTCCTAAGCAAGTGGTTGTATTCTGCTTATCTACCCCAGTGTTAATAACCTCACTGTCTTAAACGGGATGGTTCAATGATAACAATAATAGCTAAACAGTGGTATGTACCAGCCTCTATTCTGAGTCTTTTGTATGCATCATTTTATGTAATCTTCAACAACTTGATTGGGTGAGTCTTATAAGCTCTGTTTTGCTTATGGGAAAAATTATGCACAGGAATTATAAATAAGTAGTCCAAATTTACACAACTAGACATGGACTAAGCAGGGCTATACTGCCATAATTAGTCTATAAATATCTACTAGGATTTACTTTGTGCCTTTTAGTAAATAGTCTTGCACATTTTAATTGTCATCATTTAAAAGTTCCTTCTCATAAATGGTACCTTATTTCATTGCATTTTCTTATTATATACTAGTCATGTACAAGAACACTGTTGGATTTTGTGAAGTCCATCTATCTGTATCAGCCTTCAATCTTGCCATACATCTCTTAATTTGTTCTAATTTTTTGTAAACTCTCATATGCAGGCTTCTTTTGCAGTCTTTATACCTTAACATTCTATTCTTGACTCATAGCACTGGATAGGATCTTCAGTGTGATATTTAATGCATGGTGACCAGTCAAAAGTGCACCATGACTTTACGGACACACTGGTAGCACAGTATGTGAGAGTGGGCATCTCTGTCTTATTTCTGACCTTAATAAATAAGCTTCCAATGTTTCTCTTTAAGCATATTATATCCTGAAGATTTTTGGTAAAAACCTATGTTACATTAAGGAATTCTCATCTGTTTCTACTTTGTTATCATGGACGTGGGCTGAAACTTAATACATTCTCCATATCTAGTCAGATGATATGATTTTTCTACTTTAATCTGTTAATGTGGTGAATTTAATTAATGTATTTTCTGGTTGTGAATCACCATTACATTTTTGGGATGAATCCAAACAGTTATATTATTATTTGAGTACATTTGCTGATACCATTTCTATCATATTATTTAGATTTTGCACCTGTTTGTTTATAATTATTTTATATTGCATTTTTCTGGTTTGGATATCAATAATATTATATTCTTATAATACAAGTTAGCCCTACCTCTTTCTCAGTCTTTGAAAAGGTACTTAGATAATCTAAACAAAGTAGGACCCATTCCTTGGTGAGAAGCCATTTAGTCACAGGATCTTGGTGTGTTCAGTAAGGGTGGGAGGTGTACAGGAAGCGGTAAGGAAAATTTATCTAATGATTTTTTTTCTATAATAATTATTGAGATTTAAATTTTTCTAGAAAATTTTTATTTTATCTAAGTTTGCAAATGTACTGGCATGAAATTATTTTAAATATTTTCTTATGATTTAAAAATGTTAATAGACTGATTTCTGCTCTTAGTTTTATCATTTCTTTCTGTTGACTTTCTTTACAATTATTTTGTTCTCTTTTAGTCCCCTTAATTTGAATGTTTCACTTTTATATTTTAAATCTTATTTTAATAGCACATTTAAAGTTTATAAATACTCTATGCAACACTGTCGCTGCATAGCACATATTTTTATTTGTAATCCTTTTCACTACTATAAATATTTTACAATATCTACTGTGATTTTCCCGTTAATATGTGAGTTATATATAGGTATATATATATCAATACATGTTTTTATGTTTTTAAAAGAATTTTATTTGTGGTTTAAGAAATTTGACAAAAATAATCATTTATATATGGTATGATTAGGGAGAAAATAAAATTAAGTGGTAAACTCTAAGAGACAAAAGGAAATACTATTGGTTGCAGGTAATATGATTACCTACATAGGGCAGCCAATAGAATCTACTTTAAGTATATAACTTATAAAAGAATTCAGTAATTTGTCCAGATTAAAAATTAATAACAAAACTCAATCATCTTTCTGCGTTTCAGTGGTCACTAGTTAGAGCATTAATATAAATACTGTTCACAACAGAAACAAACAGAGCAGCAAATTTAAATCAGCTGGGAAATATGTGTACAAGTGAGGGAGACATGCGTGCTCAGCCTGTAATTCTTTTTAAGCTTTTTATAGAACTTTAATAGATAAATTTTAATTTAACTATAATGAAGTTGGAACATATGGTTGGTATAAGTCTTTGAATTTGTGTTTTGGGGGACATAGCTATGGCTGGTTCTTATAAATAGTTTACATGACCTTGAAAAAGAATATCGATTCTCTAGTTATTGAGTACAACAGACTACCCATCTATCTGTCTGTTTGTATGTTTGTATTAGGTTAAATTTATTGATTGTATTGTTCAAATCTTTATAGCCTTACTAGTTATTATATAATACAACCATTTCTGATAAAATTTTATCAAAATCTTACTTTTCCATTTCTCCTTGTAATTATGTCAATTTTTACTTTATATAGTTCATGATTTTTATTTCTCCTTGGTATATTATTTCCTTTTCCATAATATATTGTCCATTTGTATCCCTATTTATGCTTTCTGAGTTAAATTCTATTTTGCTTGTTTGTAATATTACTACATCAACTTTCTTTTAGTTTTCATTTGCCTAGTGTATCTTTTCATTTATTTAATTTCAAAATTGTGTATGTATATGTTGATTTGTTTAAGATCTCTTTTAAAAAGCATATGACTGGATTTTTCAAAATTTAATGATAAACTCTTTGACAAGTGGATTAGTTTTCTATTGCTTCTGTAACAAATTTATTATATTTCTGAAGGTCAGTAGTATAAAATGTGCATATAAGGTTGTAGTGCTTTTTGGGACTCTGGAGGAGAATCTATTTCCTTGCCTTTTCCAATTTCTGGAAGCCATCTGCCTTCTTTGACTCATGGCCTCTTCCTCTGTCTTCAAATCCAGCAGCGTGGCATATTCTCTGCTCTCTGACTTCTGCTTTAATCCTTATAATTTCTCTGACTGACCCTTTTGCCTTCTTATAAAGACTTTAAATTACACTGGGCCCACAACAATCACCCAAGATTGCCTGACTGGATATCTCTGTTGGTTTGGGCATCAGCCCAAAGCATAGAGGTTGCTGGTTTGATCCCTGGTCAGGGCACATGCAAGAACGGATTAATGTTCCTCTCTCTCTCTCTCTCTCTCTCTCTCTCTCTCTCCCCCTCTCCCTTCCTCTCTGGATAAAATCAATAACTAAAAATTTTTTTAAAAATCCAGGATAATCTCTTCCATTTAAGATCTTTAATCCCATGTTAAAGTCCCTTTTGACATGTAAGGCAACATTTTCACTGATATCAGGGATTGGGACATGGGCATCTTTTGAAGACCATTATTCAACCTATCATACCAAGATTAACCCTTTGAAGTTTATTGTGATTATTGATATATGTGGACTCACAACTACCTTGTTATTTTCTACATACTTCGCTGTTTTCCCTCTTTATTTCTCTCCCTTTCTGCTTTATATTGGATTGGTAAATTTTGTCTAAGCTCTCATCCAACCACTACTACCTCACATACATTTTCCCACTACTTGTTTGGAAGCTATAGACTTTATATATTTTATTTCTTTGATTTAAGTAGCTCTACTTACATTGTTAACAAATAAATTATATATATATATATATATATTTTTTTTTTTTTTTTTTTTTTTTTTTAACAAAAATGAAAGAATTGATACTTGATTCTCCTCAAGAATAAGACAAGGACCCTATCATACTTACCTCTTGACCTTTTGTCACTCCCATAATCTTTTGATTATTGTGTAGAATTCGGGATCTTCTCTTTTTTACAACAGTTATTGATTTTTATCAGTCAGTAATTACTCACTCGTTACGAACTCGTAGTTGCGGCACTTTACTTGTTCGTTGATTGCTTTTCATACATGCCTTGACCAGGGGGCTCAAGCTGAGCCAGTAACCCCTGGCTCAAGCCAGTGACCTTGGGCTTCAAACCAGTGACATTTGGGCTCAAGCCAGTGACTCTATGCTCAAGCTAGTGAGCCACGCTCAAGCCAGCTGATCCCATGCTTAAGCTGGTGACCTTGGGGTTTCAAACCTGAGACTTTAGCATCCCAGGTCAACCCTGCACCACCACGTCAGACTCAGGCAAATTTTTAAATCAGTTTTAGTTAGCTTTGTTGATTGCTCAAAAATGAATTCATTGAATGATGTTTGCAGCTCTCCTACTTTTAAATGATAGATTAATCCAGTATGGGATGTTTTCCTCTCATGCCCAGCAGTTTTCTCCTCCCTATAATTTTTTATATTTGCCTTTACCCTGGACAAATATCACTAGTCCAGAATCAAGTGTTGAGCCTTTTTCCCATGGGGATAGTAGAGAAATAACAGATTCAGTCATTTCATTGCACAGTGGCTTAGCCTAGAGCCTGTTTACATGGAAGTCTCCGCTTCACCACTGTAAAGCCAGTAGTCGAGGCCACCATCACAGCCGCCTGGCCAGTGCAGGTTCGCATTGGATTCAGACAGTAGGTAATGAAACAACGGAGCCAAGAACTGGTGAGCCATCAGCTTTAATTCTAGCTTGCACCCGGCGGGCAAGCATAAACACACACTGGGCTCCAAAACCCACTCATTCAGTGCTCATAAAGCTACTGACTTATCTGAGTTTTCTAGAATCAAAGGTTTTCTAGCTCACCAGACTTATTCACCTCTGTTTCCTATCTCCTTCTCTCTGCACAAACTCTGCTCAAACTGGCTTCTCCCTCAGCACCCTGTCATCTTGGCTGCTTCTCTTCTCCTCCACGTGGCCTTAATCTGCTCTCCTCTCTAATACTAACCTCAGGAACCGAGAGAGCAAGCTCCTGGCCTGCCCCACTTTATAGTGTAGAAATCTAAACCTTTAATCCAATATACAAACAAGAAAGTCTCTGATACAAAGTCACTTATCTGAGGCATAATGGGAGGAATTCTCATGAGAGTGCACCACCCCACATCATTCAATCAGTCAAGGGTGGGGGGAAAAGCTCACTCTTAAAACTTGCACGTGGGCAGCGCCATCTTTAACAAAGTGAGCATAATATATTTTATCTGCCCAACAACCACCATCATGTCCACCAGTACTGGCACAAGTCTGTGTGTAGAGTGTAGCCTCAGACACATCACAGCTTTGTTTACCCTTCTTCTAAATGCAGGAAAGCACTCTTGGCTGGGGACCTTAGTCCTTTGATTTCCTGCAGGATATTTTTGGTTTCCATTTTTCTCCCTTGAGTTTCTTATATGGCTTTCAGGATCTAGAACTCAGGAAGTCTGTGGCTTCAGGCCTCTCTTTTTGTTTCTGTTTCACTTCTGGACCATATAATGTTTATTTTACTTTTTAGTACAATTATGCTAAAATGGTTCTTCGGTTTTGCCAAAAATTTATCTCTTTTTTTAATGTGTTAGAGTGAAAGGCATGCTTTTAAAGCTTAAACTCATTGATTGATAGTCAGTCCTCTTAGCTATTTTTTATAGTGCTTTATACATGTATTATCAGTGAGCACTAACACAAGGATGGCAAAATGTGTCTTCAATTGGCATAAGAGCAGAGTTCTTATGTCTTTGCCTTAATTTTAAAATCTATAAAATAAACTCATAGGAATAAGGGAATAAGAAGACAATGGCATTCCAGTCTATCATGGTGGGCATCTTTTCTTTCACCACATTAAAAGTCATGGCCATTCCAAAGTGGATTGTTTGTCCTGAGTCATTCCAAGTGACTCACTCAGTGACAAGAGGACACCGGTGGCAATAATATCACGAAACTTTCTGAAGCAAAGGGTTGCGCCTGACAACAAGCTAGGAGCCTTTCACCTCCACTGTCTTTTACTTTGGCAGAGCTAAGTGTGAAACCCAGAAGACAGATTTCAGCAGGGCATATTGATTATAAACTACACTGAGAGGAGGAAAGCAATTGACTGAGTGTTGGATAATGTGATTGGTCAGCACCTTTCCTGAATTCAGAGTGACAGCTCTACTGATTGAATATGATCAGTCTGAGTATAAAGCTGAAGCCAAAATGAAAGGAGAAGGTTTGGTTCCCTTGTCACTAACAAGCTATCCAGAAAATAAAAGAAAAATATATTGGCTTCCTGCATGCTCTGCAAGCCTTTTCATCTTCATCCTGCTTGTTCCAGCTTTTAATTAGCTTTAGCAAATTGTGGGGTTTTTTTCTACTTATTATCCCGGCATACAGTTAATATTTGTCACCACAGAGGGAGATTAAGGTAAAACTTTCTTGATATAGATCTTAAAGGTGTTCTTTTTTTTAAATCCCACCTTTCCTCCTCCATAAAAATTTATAACTTCTTCCCCATTACCAGTATCATCCTCAACCCAACTGTTATGGACTAAAATTTGTGTCACCCTCACCACCCCCCAACAATTCATATAATGAAATCCTAACCACCAAGGTGATAGGATAAGGAAGTGAGGCCTTTGGGAGGTAATCAGGTCATGAGGGGAGAGTCCTTATGAATGAGATTAGTGCCCTCATAAAGGAGACCCTGAGAGCTGTCTTGCCCTCTCCATCATCTGAGGATACAAGGAGAAACAATGGCTGTCAGCAACCCAGAGAGAGAGAGCTCTCACCAGAACCTGGCCATCTTGACACTCTGATCTCAGGTGCCCACCATCCAGAACTGTGAGAAATCCATTTCTGTTGTCTTTGATATTTTGTGACGGCAGCCAAACTGACAAAGATACCAACTTATGTCACTTTTAAGGGATGGCTACCACTGTCACTATCAACTAGTGAATCTATTCTGCCTGTCTGTGCACTGACAGTAGACAGGAACGTTCATTAGTGAGCTACTACAAGATGAGACGTAACACTTTTATATAATGAACAAAGACAAAAAGAGATGCATTAAGTAGCATAGCACAATGAGAAGTATTGTTAATGGTATGAAATTCCCAATACACATGCATCAAAATTGTATGATGTTTGTCATAGAGCAAATAGTACTCTAACTCAGTCCCATTTCCTTTTCCCTGTCACAAGCAAAAGCACAGATACTGGAAAAGTAAGTGTATATGACATGGTAGAGCACTGTGTAGGCTAGCACTTGAGATACGTCTTTTTTAATGTCAGTTGCAATGAAATTATTGTATGCAATATTAAGTTTAATATTTTGAAAGAAAAAAATTCCCCTCTGGGATGTTAGAACATTAAATTGGGATGCAGCTGGTAGGGAAGGACAGTATTATCTGGGGCAGGCTTGGTGATGTGTCATGCTGATCATATGGAAGTCACTCAACAAAGTTGTTGGGAATGTGAGCACTGAAGTAGTATTCTGTACTAAGGAGAGGAAGGGCATCGTAATCAGACAGATCTGAAATAAAGTCCTCACTTTGCATGCACTAACCCTGGGAAAGTTATTTAACCTTTCTGAGCCTTCAATTCTTTCTTCTGAAATGGAACTAATAATGGCATATAGGAGAGTAAACATGATAATGTATGTAGAAAGTGCCTAGTGAAAGATAAGCTTTCAGCGTTCAATTAATGGCAGCTTTGATGATTAATGTTGACAGTAATGGCTTGTGGAAAGGCTTAAAATTTTAAGATATCTTAAGATCTTTTATATTTCTTTCTTAGATAAGAGAGAAAAAGAAATAAGCCACATTCAGAGAGGCCCCAAGGTTTCAAATGAGGTGCTCCATGTAGTGCCGAGCTCTGTGAAGTGGGAGTTCTAAGGCTGCCCTGTCCTCACACTTCACTGTTTCTCTAAAGTTTTGATAATGAAACCATCTTGTTAAACATCAAATATGTCGATTGATGAATGTGTACGTGTTCGTCCACATCAACAAAAAGTGGTTTATTAGCAAGTAAATTACTATTTAGAATTTTTAGGCTCATTTATTTGTACAGATGCTCCCTGGCACTGTGTAAATCATACCTATGTGCTCAGAAGCTGTCCTGTTTCCTTTTACTTAATTATCTCTATGCCTTGTGTTTGATCCAACACCTTTCACTGCGTCTTTTTTTTTTTTTTTCTGTTTCCAAGTGAGAGGAGGGGAGATAGAGAGACAGACTCCCACATGCGCCCTGACCAGGATCTACCTGGCAATACCCATCAGGGGCCAATGCTCTGCCCATCTGGGGCCATGCTTACAACAGAGCTATTTTCAGCACCTGAGGCAGAGCTCCACGGAGCCATCCTCAGTGCCCCAGGCTGATGTGCTCAAACTAATGGAGCAATGGCTGCTGTAGGGTAAGAAGGGTGGATGGGGAGAAGCAGATGGTCACTTCTCTTATGTGCCCTGACTGGGAATCAAACCTGGGACATCCAAATCCCCAGGCCAATGCTCTACCACTGAGCCAACTGACCAGGGGCCTCACTGAGTCTTGAGAAGGCAATGACTTTCAATAAGAACATTATGGCCTGACCAGACGGAGGCGCAGTGGATAGAGTGTCAGACAGGGATGCGGAAAGACCCAGGTTCGAGACCCTGAGCTCACCAACTTGAGCACGGGCTCATCTGGTTTGAGTGAAGGCTCGCCAGCTTGGACCCAAGGTCTCTGGCTCCAGCAAGGGGTGGCTCGGTCTGCTGAAGGCCCGAGGTCAAGGCACATGTGAGAAAGCAATCAGTGAACAACTAAGATGTTGCAACGGCAAAAGAAACTGATGATTGATGCTTCTCATCTCTCTCCATTCCTGTTTGTCTGTCCCTGTCTATCCCTCTCTCAGATTTTCTCTCTGTCTCTGAAAAAAAAAAAAGAAACATTATGGTCCTTATTCAAAGATACATCCTAATAGTCTGAAAAGATTGTTGGTACATATTACTTAAGAGCAATGTAAGTTACATATACCTGCCTCCCTCATACAATCAAATTCAGCTTGCTTTAAAATTCTTAGACTTTTCCCCCCACAAATAGGGAAACCAAGAGATAAGGCATTGGCTTGACCAACAGGAACTCTCAGCATATCAGTGACCAAGCCCTTTATACCTTTCTAGTCAATGTGTCATTCCAAACTACTTTCATCTAAGAACAAGGGGAGAAGCTGAGGAAATATGAGAAGTTGTGTTTGCAGGACAGATGGGACAACAAAAAACCAGTGACAACCAAATGAAGAAACCAAGAAATATATGCTCAGCATTTGTGACTGGTTTTTCTATACAAGTATACAGTTCCAAAGAAGGATGAAAAACTGAAAGGAGTCTTCAGAAAACTCACTGGTCTAGGGAAATAAAAATTGGAATCAGGATGGGCTAGAGATATAAAACTTGAAGAAGGAAGGGCTTGGTAAAACTCCCAGACTTTTTGGTTAAGCCTCTGAAAAGCTGCACCCTGGAAACAAAGGTACAGATTTTCATTTTAAATTGTTTTAAGTATCTGCCTCATTAAAGGAGATCCAAGATTTCTAGTTTCAAAAAGGAAATATATATATATATATTGTCACCAGAGAAAGAAAAAAGCAAAATCATTAGTTTAAGCCTCAATATGTATCTCTACGGTTTAAGACCTTTTTCTTTTTTTGGGAGAGAGAGAGAATGAGAGAGAGGCAGGAAGGGAGAGAGACAAGAAGCCTCAACTCAGAGTTGCAGCACCTTAGTTGTTCATTAATTACTTTTTCATATGTACCTTGACTGGCAGGGGGTGGGGGGAGCTCTAGCCGAGCCTGTGACCCTTGCTCAAGCCAGCAACCTTGGGCTCAAATCAGTGACCTTTGGGCTCAAGCTGGCGACCTTGAGATCATGTCCCTTGCCCCCCAATTTTTGTTTTTTGCCAAATCTTGCAGATGAAAAGAATGTTGTGTTGTAGGTTAAGTTTCTTTGGTTTGCTGGTGATGCTGAATATTTTTCGTATATTTATTGACCAAAAAATAAATATTTTGATCATCTTTCCCATGCTGGGTACTAACAGTGCTAACTATACTTACTAACTGGAATGAGACATAAAAGTAGATAGGATGGTCTCTTTCATCAAAGAGTTTACAATCTCAAAAAAGAAATGAATACATATACAATACAGTATTATAGTGTGCTGTGTTATATGTAAGCACAGGGGGGCAGGAAGTGATTAATTCTTCTATAAAATTTAAAATGTTACTAAGAAGGAACATTTGAGCAGAGACTTGAGGGGTAAAGAGGAAGAGGGCAGGGAAAATGGGGTGTCCATCTCTCCATCTCCAGAGAACAGCAGAGTTAAATGCAGTGACGATGCACAGCCCCTGTGGGAAGAGTGAATGATCTGGTGCTGCTGAAGCCAAGGGTCCGTACTGGAAATTGACAGGCCTTCAAAGTAAGCTTGAGAAAGTGCATAGGGACCCACTTAACGAAGAATTTGGAATAGCTCCAGACCAGAGGTTCCTATCTGGTTTACCAGCCTGGATTGCAGGCTGCCATGTTTCAAACAGACAAATACCCACCACATTTGGGGACCGTGAACCCTGGGAATTGGATGTTTAGTTTGGGGATTGTATATGTGTACATTTGCTGTGGAGGGGTTCCATAGCTTTCTCAGAGGGGATGGAGGACTTCGTACCACTGGTTCAGACGTTGGAGAGTCATCCAGTATCTTCAGCAGGAGAGGAACAGGATCAGGTCTCTGAAAGAGAATCCTGCCAACAGGGTAGATTAGGGAGCATGCAAGCGGGAAGGAGAACCAGATGTGGAGATTTGAAAGAACATGTTAACAATAGCCACCACTTATTGAGTATTTTACTCTGTGGGAGACAGAGTTCTAGCTGCTTGGCACCCATTTTATTTCATCTTCAAGTAGCACATTTGACAGATGAGGAAACTGAAACCTCAGTATTAAAATTTGTGCATGGTCTCTTGACTACAAATGGCAGAGTCCACAGTTGACCACCGGGTCATGTAATTCTACACCCACTCTTTTAATTGGACCCTCTCTGCCTCACTTGTAAAGTAGTGGTACCATTTCTTTTGTACTTCATCTTCCAATTGTCAGGTAATTATTTTAAGCAGCCAAGTGACTCACTTAGGGCAGAGTCCCATGTGCCTATACCCTAGACTGATACCGGTTAGAATTCACAAAGGGGAAATGCCTCGGGGCTGTTTATTATTCTTGTTCCACAAAAAACTGATTACCGTATCTGCTGAGATAATAGTGTAAACCCAAAGAAATCCCTCGCTCGGCACATTGATTCTTGTTATTTGTGTCCTCTCATTCTGTGGAAGAAAATTCTTGCAGGTTTCAGCTGGTAAACGAATCATTTTGAAGAAAAGTGCTTAGTTCCCTTTTCTTCAAGCTTCATGATCATTAGCAGTACAAAGCTGCAGGTCTGCCTGCCTGTGTCCACTCACTATTGATGAAGTGGCATGTGCAAACAGCGACCTTCACTTCTCTCTCTTCCCTGGCAAACATTAAATACTGATAAGAAGTTTATAAAAGCCCCGACTGTTCTACCTAGGGAGCTGAGTGCTGCCTAAGTAGTGTGCTGATGCCCTATTGTCAAATAAAAAGCAAAAGCTATCTCTAGATGTGTGAAACACCAGGGAGCGGGCTTAACACAGATTGCCAGTGCGTGTGGAATTCTGAATTGCAAAAAAATCACAATTTTTCACCTTTTGCATAGTTATTTCATGTGCATGCACATACATGTCTTCCATACTTATTTTATGGGCTGCTCTAATGATTCTGGCTTCCTAGCCCAATTCTCTCTCTCTCTCTCTCTTTCTCTCTCTCTCTCTCTCTCACACACACACACACATACACACACACACACACACACACACACACACACGAAGAGGAAGCTGAAGTTTTGGTGGAAGACTTAGAAAAACTAATTTTTATTCTTTGGGACAAATATATGAAACCTTGTATTAGTTTTCTCTAATTTTTTTCAATTACAATTTATATTCAATATTATTTTGCATTAGTTTCAGGCATACAGCATAGCAGTTAGACCGTCATACACTTTACGAAGTGTTCCTCGATATTTCCAACACCCCCTGGCACCATACAGTCATCACAATATGATTGACTACATCCATTCTCTATGCTGTACCTTACATCCCCGTGACTGTTTTGTAACTACCAATCTGTACTTCTCAATCCCTTCACGTGCCCCCACCCCACTAGTTTTCTATTGCTGTGTAACAAATTACCACAAATTTAGTGGCTTGAAACAACACAAATGTATGTTTTCATGGGTCACAAGTCCAGGCATGACTTGACTGGATCCTGTCCTTGGGATCTCACAAGGCTGAAATCAAGGTGTTGGCAGAACTGCTTGCCTTTGAGAGGCTTGACTAGAGAAAGATCCACCTCCAAGCCCCTCAGGTTGTTGACAAACTTTATATTCTTACAATTGAGTGATTGAGGTCCCATTTTCCTACTAGCTGTCAGCCAGCTCCCTGCTGCTATAGAACCACCCACAGTTTCCTACCATTTGGCCTCTTCCACAAGCCCTCTCATCCTTGGCATCTCTTCATGAGGAAGAGCCCCAACCTCCTTCTAAAGGCTCACCTGATTAAGTCAGGCCCACTAAGGATAATCTCCTCACCTTAAAGTCAACTGAGTTAAGACCTTAACTCCATCTGTGGAATCCCTTCACAGAAGAACAAACTGATAGTTGTCCGATGGGAGGGGGGGTTGGAGGGCCAGATGAAAAAGGTGAAGGGATTAAGAAGTACAGGTTGGTAGTTACAACATCGTCCCAGGGATGTAAAGTACAGACAGCATAAGGAAGATAGTCAATAATATAATAACTATGCATGGTGTTAAGTGGGTACTAGATTTATTATGGAGATCATTTTGTAAATTATGTAAATGTCTAACCACTATGCTGCTCACCTAAAAATAAAAAAGGAAAAGGAAAAAAAAAGAAATCCCTTTATAGCAGCACCTAGATTAGCATTTCATTAAATAACTGGGAAAAGATAACTATATACTAGGAACTGAAGGTCTTACAGGCTGTCTTCGACTTCTGCCTGCCATGAACCCTCTGAGATGCTTCTCTTCTGGCAAGAGTATTGTATGTCAAATGCTTTCCTAACACCCATCTTTGTTTTCTCAGTTTTATAATATATTTTTGTAGCAAATACTGAGTCCATAATTATGTGTCATGTAGGGCATTTCAGCTTTTGATAAAATGATAACAATAGCTGTCATTTTTATGAGGACTTACCTACATGCCAGGCATTATTCTGAGTTTTACATGTATTACCTGTTTAGCTATTACTACAAGTCTGTGCAAAAGGCACAATCCAGATTGCGAGCTACAGATGAGGAAACTGAGGCTGGGCATGGCTAAGTGACATGTTTCATGTCTGACAGCTAGAAAGTGGCAGATCTGGGACTCAAACCCACATCTCCTTTCTTTCGGAGCCCTCCTCCATAACCAGTTTACATTATTGTCTTGCTGTATTGTGCTTTTGAAAAGGCTACTGAATGTCCTCCATAGCCATGATGATTATCATTCATCCATTCCTTCTTCAATAAGATTTGCCACCTAATAACAGAAAATGTCACATCAACCAAATGCTCCCTGAAAACAAAGGGCATCCTGAAAAGTCAAATACCAAAGAGTGTTAGAGTGATTTTGAACCTGACTTTCAGTAAGGATAATCCAGTATGTTCGCAGCTGGCATTTTAATGTGCCTTGTTCTTGACGTCTATGATATACTTCGCTGCCTCGTTTTATGCCAAACATTGATTAATAAGCTTCATCAAAAAGACTCAACAAGCGACTTCAGGTCTTCTTTCCAGAGCAGCCAGTCTGTGTCAACAGGAATCAGAATAGAAATGGTATACATTTATCGAAAACAAATTTCCTCTGGCTTGAATTGAAATAGCACCTACGCCGGTGACACCCTCTCCTCATTGCAGCAAAGGATTGACCTGTGTCACTGTCTAGGGGAAGAAAATAAATAGTTAGAATGGGAAAGATGACATTGACAGTACCCGCTTCTGAAAGGCATTTGCTTTTGATAAAAAGATAAACATGGCATTGATTTATGTTTTATTTGTAAGCTGAGTCTCATAAATGAGCAAAACTATATAAGTGCTCTAAGGCCACAAATTTGGGAAGAAAGGCCAACAGTGCGAGATTATCTTGCCTGGATATTCTTATTTTCTCTTCCAATGGCCTGGCCCCTCTGTTTGTCCTACCAGCAGATGGATATGAACTCCAGCCCTAAGTTCCCATAGGAGTTGCCATACAAGTTATGTTCCCACTCCTGCATTCTGTGAACTCTTCACCTTTCAAAACCTCAGATCCGGAGGAGTTGGGGGAAGACCTAGACATATGGCAATAGACTGAACCAGCCAGGGAGCTTTGGCAGAGAGTAGCTAGCAGTTCCCAATGCCCCCCTTTCCTCTTGTACCCAGACCAAAGACATTTCCCAGATTTCTTTGCATTTAGGTGTGTCTGCATGACTGAGTTCTGGATGGTGGCAGTGGGAAGATGTGTTGTGTACACTTCCAGGCCTGGTGCATAAAACCCTAGCATGTGACCCCCACTCTCTTCTTTCTCTTGTTGGCCAACTGAATGTCAGCATCTAGAGTGGCTTAGAAGACACAAGTTACACATATCAGAGTTACGTTAGCTGGGGTCCTTGAATGATTGAATGGACCAAACCCCTTCCTCTTGTCTGACTCCGTTTGGAATTCATAGGAACCAGAAATAAGTTTTAGTTGTGTTAAGCCATTGAGCATCAGGGTCGTTGTTGTGGTGGCGGTGGTGGTTGTTACAGCAGCTAGTATTACTTTATCTAAAATAGTAGTCTAGAACCTTTACTAAAAGAAAGAAAGACAATAGTTCTTAGTCTGATTCCTCAAGCATGAGAACTCTGTCTCCAGGTTTTGCTTTCACTGTGTAGGTCAAACCGAAAATAAGTCAACAACTCTGTCTACTCTTGTAAAAATGCTGATGAAATGAAGCTACATTGATCCATTTTAAAATATCTGCAGAAAATTTAATTTGCATTTATAGCTCATTTTTGTGTCATTTCTATGATTAATATGTCAGATGATTTTAAGGGTTTAACTGTAGGGTTGTGTCTTTGTTCAGGCCTCTGTAACCAAGTGCCATAGGCTCGGTGGCTTATCAACAACAGAAATTTATTTTTCAAGGTTCCCGACGCTGGAAGTTCAAGATCAGGGTCTCAGCATGGTTGAATTCTGGTTAGATTCCTCTTCTGGCATGAAGATTGTATTTTGCATGTGAGAAGAACATGAATTTGGGGGGACTGAAAGTGAATGTCATGGGTGGAATGGTTTTGTTCCCTTCAAATGCATAGGCGGGGGCCTTTGGGAGGTAATGAGGGTGAGATGAGGTCATGAGGGTGGAGCCCTCATAAATGGCATTTAAAGCATCTGTCAGCTTGCTCTGCCTGCCCTGCTCTTCTCCACATAAGGACGTAAGTACACAAGGAAACAAGGACGCAAGGTTGCAGTGAGAAGCTGGCAGTACGCAGCCCAGAAGAGGGCTTTCCCAGAGCTCTCCAATGCTGGCTCCCTGGTCTTGGACTGCCAGCCTCGGGAACAGAAAATACATTCCTGTATTTTATAAGCCACCCAGTCTCTGGCACTTTGTTACAGCGGACGGACTAGGACAGAAATGGGGGCTGAAAGCGGGGTGCCGCTGTAACAAACACCTACAGATGTGGAAGTGGCTTTGGTGTCGGTATGGGTAGGACCTGTGAGAGTTTGGAAAAATCTGACATCGCTGCAAGTAGACTGAGACAGACTGTTAAAAAAAATGGGAGGAGGGATAATTAAGAATATGCATTAGAAATCATTTCTTGCCTGACCTGTGGTGGTGCAGTGGATAAAGCATCGACCTGGAACACTGAGGTCACCAGTTCAAAACCCTGGGCTTGCCTGGTCAAAGCACATATGGGAGTTGATGCTTCCTGCTCCTCCCCCCTTCTCTTTCTCTCTTCCCTCTTTAAAATGAGTAAATAAAAAAAGTAAAAATATATATATATTTAAAAAAATTATTTCTTTGACACTAAATATGAGTAGAATATTTAATCCTTGTAGTTTCTCTTGCCAATAATAATCGATCTATAATCCTGAAAATTAAATTTATGAGGATTATCTTTTTATTACTAATATTTTAAGATAAAATTATAAACAAATGTAGGATAATGTTTTCAAAAGATGGGCTTTGCTTACTGTTTTCTTAGTATTTAAGTACTGGGGCTGATTTTTTATGAGTAGAAAGTTAGAAAAAAAATTTTTTTTAATTTCATTTTTTACAGGGACAGAGAGAGAGTCAGAGAGAGGGACAGGTAGGGACAGACAGACAGGAACAGAGAGAAATGAGAAGCATCAATCATTAGCTTTTTGTTGCTGTTGCGACACCATAGTTGTTCACTGATTACTTTCTCACACATGCCTTGACTGCGGGCCTTCAGCAGACCGAGCTACCCGTTGCTGGAGCCAGCGACCTTGGGTGCAAACTGGCGAGCTTTTGCTCAAGCCAGATGGGCCTGCGCTCAAGCTGGTGACCTCGGGGTCTTGAAACTGGGTCTTCCGCATTCCAGTCTGATGCTCTATCCACTGCGCCACCGCATGGTCAGGCAAAACTTAGAAAATTTTAACAAAACAGATTGAGTTGTACAAAAATCAGTATTTTTTCTACAAATATTTTTGGGATAGAGACAGCATACAAATATTCCATCTCAGCCCTAGTTTATCTAGTGTAGTATTTAATATTTGTTTCTCTAATATCTGTGTCTCTAGGAATGTCCCATATTGAAAGATCAGGAGTAATAATAGGAGTCTTGACATAGAGTTAAATCTATCATTTCCATTAATCCTAAAATTAAAACAAAAATTTCATCCACATCCTCATTATAAACAGTTTATCATCTTGACAACTGTTCTTCTTTGCTTCATTTAATTTAGTTAAATTTTAAAAGTGCAATTCATTTATTAGTTTCCATATAGACTTTCAAACCAGGATGAAATGTAACTAGCGTTCTCATCTCCTCAGTTAGTTGGGAAATTGGCATTTGGATTTAAATATTAGATTTTCCTTATTAAGTACCTGTGAGCCTGTTCCTCAGATAGTGTGTGTGCCCCAAGGCCAAATCCAGTTTCTGAATCTGTAGTAGGGACTGACCTGGATTTTGGTGACATTCCAAGGCATTGCCACCCTATGAGATTCTGCCTGGCTGAAATTTCTAACTCTTGCCTGCAAATTGCAGCGTAAATTCTTCTTATTTATAGTGATCATCAGTGCAACTCTATTCCAAACCCAACCTACACTTGTCAAGAAGTTTTGACTTACACCTTTGCATTGTACGTATTCCCTCACTGAGCTACACATATTTTCCGTTTCTTTATTTTTCCTTTTGCCAGGAGAAATACACCATAGAAATTAAATGGAGGATGGAAAGTTTGGGACTGGAATGTCCTCTCAAACCCAGCCCACAAAGTATATTTTACATTTGTTCTTCTCTTTCTGGATTTCTTCAGAGGGTCTCTTCTGAGCTACTATAGTTAAAAGAAGAATCCTCCAAGAGGACTCGTGAGGGAGTAATCAAACTCTTCTCTAATGAAGTGGAGAGTTTAGCTTTGCCTCAGTCATTATCCTAGAAGTTTCTAAATGGTCACACATCTCTTCTTTTTACAGCCTTTCCAAATGCATTGTTGGCAATCACTAACTATTTGCTAGAAATATTAATCCATTTATGTTTTTCTGAGTAATTTCTTCCCCAAAATAAAACAGCACTATCAGAATTGATTGAGATGACATAACAATCAAAAATGGGGATGTCCTTTTGTTAATTTTGAGATCATTGCTTATATATGAAATTAGAATAAATTTGAATTTTTAAAAATCAATAGCATGGCCTGACCAGGCGGTGGCGCAGTGGATAGAGCATCGAACTGGGATGCGGAAGACCCAGGTTCGAGACCCCAAGCTCGCCAGCTTGAGTGCAGGCCCATCTGCCTTGAGCAAAAAGCTCGTCAGCTTGGACCCAAGGTCGCTGGCTCCAGCAAGGGGTTGCTCAGTCTGCTGAAGGCCCGCAGTCAAGGCACATGTGAGAAAGCAATCAATGAACAACTATGGTGTCGCAACGGCAATGAAAAACTAATGATTTATGCTTCTCACCTCTCTCTGTTCCTGTCTGTCTATCCCTATCTATTCCTCTCTCTGACTCTCTCTCTGTCCCTGTAAAAAAAAAATAAAAATAAAATCAATAGCATGATACAATTAGGAATCATACTGCCTGATAATTAAGCCCAATCTCACAACTGGAAAGAAGAGAAACCTGTCTGGTACATTTGTCATAAAACAAAGGGTTTCAACATTTTCTGCTCTGGAAAACCATCTTGTTCTTTAGATTTCCCTGAAGCACTTTCACCCTTACCTCCTTCTGACTTGCATTTTTAATATTTCCATGTTGGTACCCTGAATACTATTACTATCAGTTTCTTAGAGACAGGGAATATTCTTTGGATATTTTGTTTGTTTGTTTCCCACAACAACTGGACCTCAAAGCCATGGAATATGTATTTACTTTATTTAGTTGAAACGTTCTAAAAACAGTTTGCTTGTCAAATTTTTACATGAATAAGAAGGACTAGGAGTCTATAGCTAATAAGTCAAATATCATCATCAGAATTTTAAAAGATCTCAGTAGGCTGAAAAATATATATAAATAATAAGACTTGAATTCAAAAATACAAAAAAAGAAATTTGGATCATGAAAGGTGTATTTAATAGTGACTTACACACAGCTGAGGAAGGAATTAGTGAACTAGAAAAGAGTTGAGAAGAAGTCATCCAAAATGAAGCACAGAGAGCAAAAGATTAGAAAATGCACATGAGCAGCTAAGACAGAAAAGGAAAGACATACACATATATAATTGGAATGATACAAGGAAAGGAGAAAGAGAATAATAAATAAAGTGTAGCAAGTTCCAAGGAGAGTTATGCAAACAAACCCGTAACTAGACATATTATAGTGAACCTATACTATAATCAAAGATAAAGTCTTAAAAGCAGCCTGAGGAAATAAATAGATCACCATCAAAGAAGCAGAATTCCTATTTTCAAATTAAATAAGATGCTTATAGCATGAGTCATTTTTTTATGATTGGCCACCTTAACCAAATTTTCAACTTACTTTGGAGCCTGATTGTGCCATATGAGGTTTTCTTCTAAAGCTGGGATACAGTATTTGAAAGGGGCTATTAAGTAAAAGAGATTCAATTTATTATTTTTATCTCCAAGGGAGTGGACCAAATGCCAGTGTATGAAAGGTCAAAAAAAATCTCTAGTTAATATAAGGAGAGCTATCTAAAGTTTGAGTTGTTAAAACCTATGATAAGTTACCTTATGTGAAAAAATGAGTTCTCTTAACACCAAAGGATTGATCAAAAGGCAGATACATTAGTTCATTTGTAAAATACTTATGAAGCACCTACTTTGTACCAGGCATAGTTATAGGTGCTGGGGACATATCAGTCAACACCAACAAGAACAAAAACAGCAAAAGTCCTTTTTATGGAGAGCCTATATTCTAGTGCAAGGACACAGACAAGCAATTATTATAAATTATTATACATAAGTCAATTATGCACATGTTAGAAGATGACAAGTGCTAAGGGGAAATATGGAACTGGGTAAAGGGACCAGGAGTAGAAGGTTTGCAATTTAAAAGGTGACAGTCAGATCAGGCATCATTGTGGGGAGGTATGGTTTGGCCAAAGATCTTAAGAAGGAACGGAAGTGAGCTGTGAGAACCTAATTAGTTAAAGGAAACAGATTGGTGTGAGTCAATGTTAATTCTATAATTTTCACCTCTTATCACATATTTCAGAATAAGTTTAGAATTTTAGCAAATGTAATTCTACTTATTATGGAATAATAGAAATCAAGATGGCTTCCTTTATTGTGTTTATTAACAGAAGCTGTTCATCCTCACTATACCATCATAGAAACTTTGCACTTGAAAAGCATGTCTTAAAAATTCAAGATTCCAGAAAAGATATTGTACCTTCTGCCGGAATTTTAGAATTAGGTGATTAAAGCAGATAATTAGTATCAGCTTATTAGAGAACTGGGCTGTCATCTAGAGAAAGAGATGTAAAGAATCCTCACAGAGCCTGACCTGTGGTGGCGCAGTGGATAAAGCGTCGACCTGGGAACACTGAGGTCGCCAGTTCAAAACCCTGCACTGGTTCGGTCAAGGCACATATGGGAGTTGATGCTTCCAGCTCCTCCCCCCTTTGTTCCTCTCTCTCTCTCTCTCTCTCTCTCTCTCTCTCTCTCTCTGTGTCTCCTCTCTAAAATGAATAAAATAAAATTTAAAAAATTAAAAAAAAAAAAGACAGAGGAATCCAAGTACCTGACCTCCTCTTAAAAAAAAAAAAAAAAAGAATCCTCACAGAGCATTCAAAAGTAGAATTGTAGGTTTGCTCTTCAGAATCAGATTGCTTTTTGGAAAAAAAGAAAAGCCAACAAACACCCGCTGCTTTGATTTGAAAAAAATGTTTGTCTCTAATGTCGAGTTCTGCAGTGCCAGCCATTTGAAGTATAGAGGGCTTTGACATATGCAGAAGGGAAAGCCAAGAGTATCTTCACCGTTAACTTGCAGTCTTGCGTTGCAGGCACACAAAAAGTCCCTTTGGAAAATCAAACCCAATGAAGGCATCGTTCCCCCGGAAACCGAACTTCAGCTGACACTGACTGCCAACCTGAATGACACACTGACATTCAAAGACATGGTTATTTTGGAAATTGAAAATAGCAACACCTATCGGATTCCTGTCCAGGCTTCGGGCATTGGTTCCACCATTGTCTCAGATAAGCCCTTTGCTCCGGAACTCAATCTGGGAGCACGTTTTAGGTAGGGAAATATCATTCCCTATGGTATTTTCATAGATATCCCATATGTTGCATAAACTGAGCATCACCTCTGCTTTAGAAAATTACTTTAAAGTCAGTAGCACTAGCCTCCTTAGTCCTTTCCCTCTCCTGTCTTCACTTTCCCCCTCCAGATGGGCACATCAGCCACAGCTTGTTACATTCTCCAAGCTGTGTCCCTCTAAGCTAGGGAAGAGACAGTTCATAGGGAGTGCAGTACTCTCTCAAACTGACAGTGCCTTCTTGGTGGCTAATTTAGAATCCTCCACGATTCCTCCCCTTTGACTCCAGTGCATTGTTAATTCCTCTCCGTGTGTGCAGAGAATACAGCTGCATCTTAGTGGTGACCCAAGTACAGTATAACTAGGAAGGTAAACCGTTTTTGCAAGTGTTTCTTATCAGGAATTGCAAAGCCAGTAACTTTTCTGGTATTGAGTTCTCTGCTTGCCTCCCCATGATGGCACCAACAATCCAGATGGCTGCAATAGGCTCTACCTGATCACTCAGAAAAAGCTGGAACATGTAAATATTTAAGTAACGGGTGGTAGAGTATAGATACCTCTGAGCAAAATAATCTAAATGTAGCCCTAAAAATATGTGCAGTCTGAATGCTTACAGGAAGAGGATACATGTGGGGATTTACTCCTGGTTCCCCAGAAAAGTCATGCAGCTGTGGGGGCCAGATGAATTTGTACCTGTTCATCGTAATACAATGGACAGATCTCAAAGGGGTATGCCTACCTCTAGTCTAGCAGGCCCTGAAACCAAGGTGGACACCCTGTTCTCAGAGAAGATACACCTGACAAAAATCAGTTAGGAGCCCCCACACACACAAACCCATCCACACCTCCTTCCCTCTGTTCCATCTGCACACCATGACACTTGATTGAAAATATTGTAAACCACTAGGAATTACGTTTTCAGAGTCAACTAGATTTAAAAATGCTGCTCTTTGCTCTATTGACCAAAACTAGAGCATTTTGTCAACACATTTCATGCTTCTATTTCCAAATTTAAGTATACTCAAACATAATTACAGAGACAATATACTTGAACCAAACTTGATTACATGTTCTCTATAATCTACAAATAGCATCAAATAGCCCGAAAGGATATTCTGTCACTCGCCTGGAATTGGAAGGTTTAGACTACTGTTTTCTCTGAACATAGAAGCAAAGTGTATTTTTTTAGCTGCCAATTTCCCCTCTGCCTAAACCCTATCATTCTTTTGACATAAAATCACGATGTTAGCTATCTTCAAAAGAATCGTTAAAAGCAGAGGTGGGTGAATTGCAGCCACTATATCTGTAAATAAAGGTTTATTAGAATACAGCCATGCCTATTTGTGTACATATATTTTCTATGGCTGCTTTCACACTACCATGAACAGTTGAGTAGTACTGACAGTGACCATGTAGCCCAAAAAGCCCAAAATATTTATTATTCAGCCCTTTACAGAAAAGTTTGCCAATTTGGGGACATATAGGTCTTTAAAAATACCCATATGCCACCTCTTTTGATTGCATGTTTTGGGGCAACTCCTTTCAATTTTCAGGACTTCTGTTTCTTCACTTATACAATAAGAGTAAATACATAATTATTATCCCTGGGTTGCTGGGATGATTGAAAGATATACTATGGGCCCTGGCCACTTGGCTCAGTGGTAGAGCATTGACCTGGCATGTGGAAGTCCTGGGTTCAATTCCCAGTCAGGGAACACAGGAGTAGTGCCCATCTGCTTCTCCCCCCCCCCTCCATTTTCCTCTCTCTCGCTCTCTCCCCCTCCTGCAGCCATGGCTCATTCAAGCAAATTGGCCCTGGACACTGAGGATGGCACCATGGCCTCACCTCAGGTGCTAAAATAGCTCCATTGCTGAGCAACAGAGCAATGGCCCCAAATGAGTGAAGCATCGCCTCCCTAGTGGGCTTGCCAGGTATATCCCAGTTGGGCACATGCAGTAATCTGTCTGTCTGCCTTCCTGCCTCTCACTTAATAAAAAGAAAGAGGGGGAAGGAAGGAAGGAAGGAAGGAAGGAAGGAAGGAAGGAAGGAAGGAAGGAAGGAAAGAGAGAGAAAGAAAGAAAGAGAAAAAGGAAAAAAAGAGAGAGGGAGGGAAGGAAGGAGGGAAGGAGGAAGGAAGGAAGGAAGGAAGGAAGGGAGGGAGGGAGGGAGGGAGGGAGGGGGGGAGGGAGGAAAGAAGGGAAGAAGGGAGGAAGGAAGGAAGGAAAAATAAATATGAATAAGTTGCAGAGACTTTGCCTACTTTATAAACAGTATGTATTGTGTATTTTTTTCCCCAAAGCCTCCTCTTGGTGATGAAGTCAAAGTACTGACTAAAGACTCCATTGCGCATGCCCTGGGACACATATCTAGAATGAAATGACTATACCTGACAACTGGCAAATACTCCTGATTATTTATCTGATACTTCAAATTACTCATTAGACATGATTTCCTAAGGAGAAACAGATGGGATAAAAATTCAAAGCCTAATAAATATTTTTAATTTAATTAAATCTCGAGATGAGTTTTCTCTCTGAAAAAATATGTTTTTAAGTTTATAAATTAGTTTAAAAAAAAAAAGACTCCCAAAGAAAAATACATTTGAACCACTTCCATCCACTTCCAAGGCCTTAGAAATCCAGTGTTGAACAGAGAGCTAAACAGTCAAGAGGTCCTTAATGAACATTTGTGAAATAGATGAATGAGGAAGTGAAATAGCATCTTTAGAACACGTTAGTCTGAGAAAAATAACCAGTCTGGCTCATACTCTGTTCCATTACAGTTCCCTTGACCTTTGGTAAGGGTAATTTCTCTTAAAGGACATATGTCATTTCTCTCTGAAGTTCCCTTCAAATTGACCTCATCACAAGAGAGTTCACTCAGCCAGTAGAAATTTACTCAACACAATTTGAAACACACTTCTCCAGTAGGTGTTTTGCTTTTCCTTTACCTCTTCAGAGCCATTTCTCGTCAATTAGAGTGGTTTT
Organism: Rhynchonycteris naso; assembly: GCA_037038555.1. Lineage (NCBI taxonomy): Eukaryota > Metazoa > Chordata > Mammalia > Chiroptera > Emballonuridae > Rhynchonycteris > Rhynchonycteris naso. The sequence continues at coordinate 22,088,923 of CM073001.1, forward strand.
CACGTGAACTGTGTCTGTCTATTCTGTGGAGTGCTTGACAGGCTGGGAGAGACTGAGGACATGTGGGATCACTTTCCCACAGCCCCTTCCCTGCTGATGACCGCCCAGGGACCAAACCCAGGTCCCTGACAGAGGTTACTTTGTCCCATTACTGTGGTAGCTCCTAAGTAGCACCATGATATAGCCTTCCAACATTGAAAAAATAATGTATATTTCATTGCTCACTGTTCAAATTCTTCCAGAGGATTAAATCCCAAGAGTATGGCATGGAACATCCCAAATCTGAGTCCTCTCCATGCCTGTCACCTCTTTTCCAGCCTAGAACACTACCACTACCGCTTTAAGTTGACCAACAAGGGACGTCGGGTCCAACGATTATTCTGGATGAACGAAAATTTCTGTCCCCAGAACAAACTGAGCAAGAAGGATATGGCTAAGAAGAGACTTGTGAAGAGCCATCCCTTATGCCCCGACTCCCAGGCACCCGGGGATGGCCAGAGCCCCGTGTTTCAGCTCCATCCCATCAGGATGGAGCTGTATCCAGACCAGACGATTGACGTGGTACTTGAAGGCTTCTCTGATACTCCCAGGGTAAGAGGACAGCTTGTTTAGAACCTGTTTTGCTCCTAAATAAATCTTTGTTCTATTTCTTAGGCGAGTTCCTTGACATTTATCTAAAGAAAGGATGTGGTTTCTAAGGATTGCATGCAGCCCTGAGTTACCATGGCAGCACCCATTGCTCTTACGGTTCAGCTCTGCTCAGTTTTATGTTTGTTTCTACAGATACAATGAACTCAACCTTAAAATACTAATTAAGGCAGGTTCTCATCCCCAGGGTCAGCAGTGAGCAACCAGCCGGTCTCTGGGAGAGGGACATTCAGCATTTGGCCAAAGCTAAGCCTGCACTAAACACTAAATATTTATCCCAAAAGGATGTTTTTATAGACACTCTAGGCTGCATGTCCTATCCAGGTATTGGGATACCCCCAGCTCCTTTCCTCTCATTCTGACATAACGCTATCACATTTGTAATCAATAAAAGAGTTGCATTTACCGTAGCAACTCTGAAGTTCTGCTCTTATTTACATCATCACCATTCTGCTTAAACATGTATGCAAACCATGTCTCTGTTTATTCCTGTTCCCTCACGGAGACTAGGGACCATCAGAAACCTAAAAGAATCTTTTTGTAGTCACTTTTGTAATTCCTCTTTGACCTCACAAATGCAGACTCTGTGAATGAGAACCAATGCTTTCTTGAACTCCTTCCGGTATCACCAAATTAGGAGGTGATGCTGAACTTTGTTCTCGAGAAATAGGGAACAATAAGAAATCTGTCTTCCAGCAGACAAGATGACAAAGCCAGCCCATTGGTTCACTATGGAGTGAGTCTGTCAGGTAGTCTTTCTCTCTATCATTCAGCCATCTTCTCCTGAGCACATACCATCGGGTGAGCAAGCACTAGGGTGCAAAGATAATTGGAATGCAGCCCTCCTTTCGAGACACTGACAGCCTGTTGCAGGAGCCAATTTGCAACATCATGATTGGGAGCTGACCATATTTTCAAAGGCATTAAATCTGAGCTGCTGGGGTTTGAAATTCAGTTTAAGCTTTACTAAAAGCTTCCCTGAATGTTCTTCCAAATTATGCTACATAATTGAAAAGAGACTTGAATTCATTAATATCTGTAATCTGAGCACTCTTTAATACAACCTATTCCTATTGTAAATTATCTCTGGTTCCTTTCTACTTTATACAAATCTGAACCTCAGGGATTGGGGGGCAGGCAAAGAAATATTTATTTGTATAATATGAATTTTAAATATTCAAGAATGAAAGGCATAATTTTTCCAGCCACAGTTTCTGACTAGCTATTGGTGAGAAATAGAACTACCATTTAACTATGTATATAAGTTCATAAGGATCTTATCCACCTTGTTCATCTCTGTCTGTTATGTCCAGTCTCTAACAGTCCTAATACACCTTTCATATATTTGTTGAGCTGAATGTAAATTGAATGTGTCCTCAAGAGTAGTTAGAAATGGATGCAGGATCCATCTATTGATAGGATATATTTAACCAATCAGACATCAACTGTGAGACAGAGATGGCACCTGAAAGGCACTGTTCAGAAAAATGTGCTCTTCCCTAGTGTCCCCAAGCAGGTTGTTGAGAATCAGTTTGCTTACTGTTGACAATTAAGATTTCTGAGCTGTGAATGTTCTCAACATGCTGGTGTCTTTCTCTGTAGGCTGTCAAAGAAAAGCTGGTGTGCCACGCCATTATCGGGACAGAGAAGGGGAAGAACTTGGTGATGACCGTGGACATCATGTGTGAGTTCATAGCACCACTTATCCAGCTCTCCACCAAGCAGCTCCTGTACAACCTGGAGAAGGTCGGTGGGCTACGCGCGGCAGGTTAGGGGCTCCAACTGGGGTCAGCATGCTCACATTTTCATTTGGGAAGCTAAGTGAGTGGGAAGCCTGATGTACCCACACCCAGCCCATGTTGTTCAAGCTTCAGAGGCCTATATACCTTCAACTAAAATTTCTGAATCTAAACCTACATTCCTTTGAAATGTAAGTTGCTGCAGAAATTCTACTTCCATCATTCCTGATGTAGAAGGCCCAAGTGAGGGGATATTCCAGCACACTGAAAATGTACAGTAGTCAATCATTTTACTCGAACTCGATAAAATAAACATCACAGTATAGAAAGGGATAAACTAGAATTATTGGTGATCATAATAATCGGTAAGAATAGCTACAGCCTGACCAGGCGGTGGCGCAGTGGATAGAGCATCACACTGGGATGCGGAAGACCCAGGTTGGAGACCCCGAGCTCACCAGCTTGAGCGTGGGCCCATCTGGCTTGAGCAAAAGCTCGTCAGCTTGGACCCAAGGTCGCTGGCTCCAGCAAGGGGTTGCTCAGTCTGCTGAAGGCCCGCGGTCAAGGCACATGTGAGAAAGCAATCAATGAACAACTAAGGTGTTGCAACGGCAAGGAAAAACTAATTATTAATGCTTCTCACCTCTCTCCGCTCCTGTCTGTCTGTCCCTATCTATCCCTTTCTCTGACTCTCTCTCTGTCACTGTACAAAAAAAAAAAAAAAAAAGAATAGCTACAACCTACTGATTGGTCTGTGCTGGGCCCTGAGCCCTGTTCATTCCGTACATTTGCCTCGTAGTGGCTCACAACCATCTATACTGTAGGTTCTGTTATCATTCCCAGAATGCGCAGAAGGAAACCAAGACACAAGTTAAGTATTATGTAGATCACTCAACACTGAGAATAATCATCTTAAACTGTTTGACTCACATTCTTAAATTATATGGCTATGAATATTCATGTGGCCATTAAGGGCAAGCAATAAATGGGGAGGCAGGGGACAGGGCAGGGATGGAATGACTGCTGCTCAGGGCAGGGGCAGGACAAGGAGGGGTGAGGGAGGCGTCACAGCGGAACTGGACCTCTTCCTCCTCAGCCAACTTCTACGGTAGAATTATTTAACGTTCAAAACAGGTATGGACAAATGTCTCTTCTGAGCTAGACAGTGTGTTGGTGCTGACACTCTGGTAAACCAGTCACAGCTAAGAGACTGGTTGAGGTCACAACTGTAAACAAATTATTAAAATTTGGTTGTTTAAATTGCAGTCCTAAGCAGTGCTACGAAGAAGAGGTAGAAGTTGCTATGACAGCACATATCAGGAGAGTGGCCCTGTACCTGTGGTGATAGATGGCTTCCTTGAGCAAGTGTCTCAGGTTGAGATTTGAAGAAAATATGAATTCAGTCTGGTGACAGGAGAAGGGGAGAGATTAGAGGCAGGAGGAGCAGCACACAGGAAAGGCCCGAGTTAGGAAAGAGCTTGGTGAGCAGGAAGACCTGAGAGGCCGCCTAGACAGAGAATGTGCCAAGAGTGACATGAGGCCCATCTAGAAAGGTGGACAAGGGCCAATGAGTGTGGCATGGCTGGGAGGCGTGCTCTGCGTGGCCACTGGGCTTCAGGGAGGGGAGTGACAGATCGGATCCATTCACTGCAACATGCCTGGATAATAAACATGTGGGATATTTATTAAGGCCTACCACATGTCAAGTACTGCGTCAGGTGCTAGTGATACAACAGCAGTCCCTCCCTGATGAACCGCATAGCCAACTGGGAAAACCAAGCATTAAGTAAGCCATTGTCCCACAGTGTGATCTATGCTGTCATATAAAAGGCCTGGGTGTGGCACTGTCTAATCCAGGGGTCCCCAAACATTTTACACAGGGGGCCAGTTCACTGTCCCTCAGACCGTTGGAGGGCCGGACTATATAAAAAAACTAAGAACAAATCCCTATGCACACTGCACATATCTTATTTTAAAGTAAAAAAAACAAAACAGGAAAAAGTACAATATTTAAAATAAAGAACAAGTAAATTTAAATCAACAAACTGACCAGTTTTTCAATGGGAACTATGGGTGTGGATGCATCCTGTGTTCCTCTCACTGACCACCAAGGAAAGAGGTGCCCCTTCCGGAAGTGCAGCGGGGGCCGGATAAATGGCCTCAGTAGTTTGGGGACCCCTGGTCTAATAAGTCAGAGGGAGTCAACCAGGGTTCCTTTCATTAGCTGGAAGCTTGCCGGAAAAGAGTCAAGACCATTTATTCTGGTGCTGGGTTCCATCATATTTTGTCTGTATTAAACAAAATATTGAGCACCCCCCATGGTATGGAGCTCTGCTAGGAGGAGAACAGGGGAGCATGTGGGCAGGCAGGGGAGGTGAGGTATGCAAGTTCAAATCAACAAATAATTTGTGAGCACTTACAGTGTATGAGGCAGCAGAGACACTCATCTCAGGCTTACGTGACTCCTGGGGAAAGTAGACAAGGAGGAAGGAGAATGAGCATTTCACAGGATGCTACACTAAATGTGACAAGCTCCATGAGACCTATAAAAGGAAAATACTACAAGAGTCCCTGCTATAGTTATTAAGCTTTCATTGCTCTCTTTTAAATTCTTTTATAAACAACGAGGAAAGATATTTATTGGTAGCAGCTGCACTGAATTTGGTGGCATCATATTTTCTCTAAATGTAGCTATTCAGAAAAAAGTGAGTGAATATTTATTGAATAGCTTTTCTTTGTAAAACATTATCATATATGTTAAATATGCAACTTGTTTCTTATTAGATTTTTCTAAGCCCATAACTATTCATAAAAATGTATGGGTCATGTTCCTTTTCTTCACTTTATATCCAGTCAGCCTTGAGTTTTTAATGGTTTTTTTTTTAGAAAAGCATATTCTTGTTTATGTGTCTATTTTCTTTACTTTATCACTAAAATAAAATACCAAGTATTTTTAATATGACAGTGACTTATTGAACTAAAAAGTGAATTGAATCACAGCTCCCTGCTTGACTTTACTCTTCTTTTTTTCTCCCCAAATATCACAAGTTTGAAATCTGTCCAACTACTATTATTTTCTATTGTTCATCTCCTGCTCTCATTTAATTCATATCAAGGACAATGAAGAATTTCATCTTTGTTACCCAGAGTTTGCAAGAGACCTGCTAGCTCTCAGTATTCAGATTTACTTATATTACACCCAATTATCTATGATGTCTTCTTATTTTCAGCTCAAGGCAGTGTATCTGACTTAGTACTTTAGTACTTAATAATGACACCAACACAGCCTACAGGAAGAATTTTTCTATGACCATTTCCTCGGATTTGATCTACTGTATAACTATTGTACCATTCATAAGCCACAGAGATGAAGCCACATCTTTGTGGAACTGAAAAGGTCAATTGAAACAAGCAGCCAGTTTGCTTCATGAAGTTCAGCAGCAAATCATGTCTCCTGATATTTGGCAGACAAACAACCCAGAGAGAAAGGGGTCATTTTAAAATAGAACAGATTCTATGTGCATCGACTTCTTCTCATCACTAACCTCTAAATGGCCTCTTGCCAAAACTAACCACGTGTGGCTTCTTTACTTCAAAGCTACATGCAGTGACACAGCAGGTCACTGCTGCAGGAAGGTCACTGGGTAGACATATCTCCATGTGTCCTTTGATAGCCCTCAAGTGCTGCTTTACCCCTCCCCCAAACTCTGGTATGCAATCTGCAAATACAAGGTAAACCCAGTACCTGTTTTACCATTTGAAAGGGACGGAAACAATGGTTGGCATCTCATAGGAAGTGCCAGACCAAACCCCTTCATGGGGGCTACTGGCACAAAACCAAGGCAGGAGACAAGCTAACTGTCTACAGTGAATGGCTCTGTCTCCCCGGATTCATATACTGAAGCCCTAATCCCCAAAGTGATGGTGTTGGAGGTAGAGCCTTTGGGAGGTGATTAGGTCATGAAATTGGGACCTTCATTAATGGAATTAGTGCCCCTTGAAGAAGAGACAAGAGAGATAATCTCTCTCTCAGCCATGTAAGGACACGGTGAGAAGATGGCCATCAACAAACCAGAAAGCAGGCCTTCACCAGACACCAGATCTGCTGGCACCTTGATTTTGGACTTCCCAGATTCCAGAACTGTGATATATAAATGTCTGTTGTTTAAACCATTCAGTCTATGTTTCTTATAGCAGCAAACTAAGGCACAGTGGATGCTGGTCACACAAGCTCGCCCAGAGCAACCACAGTGGAAGGAAGACTGAGCTGGATGAAAAAGTAGAGACAGAGTCAGGTGGAAATGTGGAGTCAGGAGACTGTAACAAACCAGAACAAGGAGAAAAAGCAAATCAAAACAGAGAAGACTGAGAAAAACAGGATAGAGGTGTTAGAAGAGCCGAGGAATGATTGGAAGGAGGTTCTCTTTGGAGGCCACAGGTTGAGGCTTCAGGTCACCTTCAGCAGATATTAAAGGACCCCTTTCTGGGACATGCAAGAAATAATGTGGAACCCAACATTAGAATGAGAAAAATCCACTCTGACAGATACATGTGGCTCAGGATCCATTTTCAATGCCTTCTCCAGCTGAGAAATTATGTTTGATGCTCAACAAAGTAAAAAGAGGCTTCTAAATAAACTGTCCCAGTGTTATCGGGGAAAATATAGAGGAAATAGTTATGAGCATTGTCAATTTAACAAATAAGTATATTGGCAAACTGAATATTTTGAGCATGGAAATAATATCGTAAAAGGAAGAAAAATTTTATTCATAATAGTGATACATGGGTTCTTCCACAAGCTATCACTAATTTATTAGAGTTTGTTTTATGGCATTGTGGAAACTTCTACAGTAATAGTTCTATCCAAAGGCATGGCTTATATAGTTTTGTTTTGTTTTGTTTTTAAACCAGGCAACAGGAGAGTAAGACATCTAATCTATTTTCTGAATTACGTGGTTTGACTTCTTAGTAATCCATCATACATTCCAAATGATTTATCTAAATTTCTACAAGAGAAAAATAATTGTGTGTGTGCACACTCATACATGAGACTTTTGTTGCTAGAGCCTTACTATGTTTACCATAATTTAATTTGTTTCCTCTTTTTCCTTTTTTTTTTTTTTTTTTTTTTGGCAGAAACCAGATACTGTCTTGAAATCTGAATACCAGCCGTTGGTCATGAAGAACATCTCCACCCTGCCCCTGAACGTGCTGCTGTCTACGAACCGGCCCTTCTTCATCTGTGGCACTGACAGATCCCCGCTGCCCTTGGCTCCTGAGGTAACTGACAGGGGCCTGTCCTAACAAGTTCCCGGGGGGCCATGTGTGTGAGAAAGGGAGAGAGTAATGTCAGTCCACCCACTAATTCCAGTCCAGAAACGTATCAAGAATCCAGGAAACAATGAGGAAAAAAGACAATTTTAAATGAGTCCTAAATAAGTCCCAATATCAGTCAGTAGAAAAACGTGTGAATAGTGTAAGAACTTCTGACTCATTATGATGACCTTTTCATTACAATGAAGCTAATCTTTAGAAAATAGTCACTTCAGCCTGACCAGGTGGTAGCACAGTGGATAGAGCATCGGACTTATTTGCAGAAGACCCAGGTTCAAAACCCCGAGGTTGCCAGCTTGAGTGCGGGGTTGCTGGCTTGAGTGTGGGATTATAGACATGACCCCATGGTTTCTGGCTTGAGCGCTAAGGTCGCTGGCTTGAGCCCAATGTCTCTGGCTCGTGCAAGAAGTCACTGTCTCAGTCATAGTCCCCCCAGTCAAGGTACATATGGAAAGCAATCAATGAACAATAAGGTGACTCAACAAAAAATTGATGCTTCTCATTTCTCTCCCCGTCTGTCTGTCTGTCCCTATCTGTCCTTCTCTGTCTTTTTCTCATTCATTAAAAAAAGAAAAACAGTCGCTTTACGCTAACGATAGTAAAAATCTTTTCCTTACCCTCCCTCAAATGCTTCCAAAACTCCATACTCAAGGAAATGAAGAAACAGCCAAAGCCCAATGTAGAAGCAGCTAGCCTATGTCCAGACACAGAAATCTGAGCCGGGATGAGGGAGGGGGCCTGAGCTCACCAGGCCACCAGTTTAGGGCAGGATGCAATGTTCTCTGCATACCTCTATGAGAGTACCCTTTGCTGGGCATGAGGAAACCACTGGGAACAACTGGACCACGGGGCTAATGCCATGGCAGAGCTGTAGGAAAGGAGGATTGAAGAGAAGCCAGACCTACACACCATCAGCCAACAGACAGGTGGTGTAAAGGAAGAGGGAAGGGCAGGCAAACATCGCGAGATCTCAAAAGAGGGAGCCCATGACTTCGGAGATTTGCTGTGAGCTGCTCTCAGAGAGATGGTTCTTTAGAGGAGAGGGGATCAGAGCCACTTAGTGAGAGGGCATTGCAGACAGTACCTGACTTGTGGCTATAAAGTGCACGGCTGCCCTCCCCTCCACCTCCTCACTAGTTCTTTAGTGGGTCTCATTCACAAGCATGAGGTAGGGGGGAAAACCCAGCTAAGATCTTTGAACAGAGAAATAAAAGGAAGAAATGATCATAAGCAGAAGGCAGATGAAAATCCACTACAAGGAGACTGAGGCAAGGAAGAAGACCAAAAGTATCAACATGTAGTTCTCCACAGGTTCAAAGAAATTACAGATGATAAGACCTGTCTTTAAAAAGAGCTCAAGGATGAGATACAAGTGTTCAAAGAGAAATGAAGAGGGAACTCACAGAGCCAAGGAAAATAGATGGGTGAGAAAATGGAAATTCAGATGTGAGCAGCTTTCTCAGTCTGGGTGGTAGATTAGATCCACTTTTGAAATCTTAATAAGGTAAAAGTAGAAATGTTCAAAGGGAAAGAAGCCCAGAGCAATAAAATAAAGTGGGAAGAGGATGGTGTAACCAAATACTGAGAGATTTAAACGAATTCTGGAAGCTAGAATGAGGATGGAGTAGGTCAGTGGTCGGCAAACATGCAGTTCTTTGGCCCCTTGAGAGTGGCTCTTCCACAAAATACCACCTGTGGGCACTACCTCAGTAAGGAATGTACCTACCTATATAGTTTAAGTTTAAAAAATTTGGCTCTCAAAAGAAATTTCTATGGTTATACTGTTAATATTTAGCTCTGTTGACTAATGAGTTTGCCGACCACTGGGTAGGTTGACAAAAAGGCATGAAAACCTGCCACTTAGAAAACTTGCCTGTGAGGCTGCAAACTTGTGAGAGTCATCCAACTCCAGAAGCCTGGGCTCAGAAACAACAAATGTGAGCAGAGTGTTAAAACAGAGGGATCCGGCCTGACCTGTGGTGGCGCAGTGGATAAAGCGTCGACCTGGGAACAATGAAGTCGCCAGTTCAAAACCCTGCACTGGTCTGGTCAAGGCACATATGGGAGTTGATGCTTCCAGCTCCTCCCCCCTTCTCTCTTTCTCTCTCTCTCTCTCACTCTGTGTCTCCTCTCTAAAATGAATAAAATAAAAATTAAAAAAAAAAAATTTAAAACAGAGGGATCCCGTGTGCATCAGGCAGCTGTTCCACCGATACCCACTTGAAAGACACAGGCAGCTGGCTTTTATTCCAGGTCACAAAGATAAGTGCTCTTCTCCAGAGAAACTGATCAAAATGTTTGGGAAAATTAATGTTTCTAGAGTCAGTGTTGGCACCCCAGAGTAATCCCAGGTATCTGGGATGTGCCCACCACCTTATCGTCTCCTCTCAGCCCAAGGAAATGGTTCTAAAGACCAGCCCAACTACAAGAATTGAGAAATGGCAGCTTCTGGATTGTGGGAATGCCAGGGTGGATCAGGAACTAATGTTTCTTGTAATAACTCTTATAGTACAGTTTAATCTTTTATAATAGAAACATACATATAATTTAAACAATAGAGAGCTTCTGTAAATCAACAAGAGAAATACCAAAGGAAATGAACAGAGAATTTACACACAAAAAGTAAAATGGCTCTTAGGTATTTGAAAACATGCTAAATTTTAATCATATTAGAAGAAATGCAAATTAAAATTACTACAGAACATTTTTTTCTCTATCAGATTGGCAAAAAGCAAAAATTAAACAGTACTTTGTATTATGAAGGGCACTTGGAAACATGGATTCCCCTACAGTGTTGAAGCGTACATTGGAAGACAGTGTGGCAGTAGCATCAAAATTTTAAATGCCCATATCGTTTGAGTTAGTCCCTTCTTAGGAATGTATCCTACAGACATAGACAAGATGACATATATGCAAGGACATTCATTGCAACACTGATTATAAGAGCAGAAGATTGGGAGCCAATACCCATCAAAAGAAGATTAGTTAAGTAAATGTGGCAGAATTATATAATGGAATAAAATACAATTGTTAAAAAGAATTGGGCAGCCTGACCAGGTAGTGGCACAGTGGATAGAGCATTGGACTGGGATGCGGAAGACCCAGGTTTGAGACCCCGAAGTCACCAGCTTGAGCGCAGGCTCATCTGGTTTGAGCAAAGCACACCAGCTTGGACCCAAGGTCGCTGGCTCCAGCAAGGGGTTACTCAGTCTGCTGAAGGCCTGTGGTCAAGGCACATGTGAGAAAGCAATCAATGAACAACTAAGGTGTCTCAACAAAAAAACTAATGATTGATGCTTCTTCTCTCTCTCCGTTCCTGTCTGTCTATCCCTATCTGTCCCTCTCTCTGACTCTCTCTCTGTCTCTGTAAAAAAAAAGAAAAAGAATGGGGCAGCTCCATGTACACTAATGAGTGCTCTCCTAATAAAAAATAGTGAAGTACAGAACAAGAGTGCATATTAGGCTATCACAGGTGCAAAAAAACAAAAGAATACAGGTACAAATTTGTTCGTATATGCATACAATAGCTCCACAAGAACAGAGAAAACACTTGCAACCTTGGTTACTTCAGGGAAGGGGAATAGTTGGCCTGGGTAAGAGGGAAATGGGCACAACGGTGACTTCTTTTCATCATTCCTACCTTCTGAAAATACAAATGGAATATTTTAAAAATATTTTAAAAATAAAGCCACACCTTGTCCTGGGACAATATGATCTAGAATATTCAACAGTGAGACATATCTTTTAAGTTACTGGTATTATTGCTAATCAAAGAATCCAATGGCATCTGAACAGAAAAAAAGAGACTCCCTCAGGGGAAGATTTTAGACTAACCTCGGACTTCCCCACAATACTACTCAATGCCAGGTGACAACAAAGTAATGCTACAGAGTTTTGAGAGAAAGAAAGTATGACCCAAGAATTTTGTAACCTGTCAGATTGTCCTTTCAGTATAAAGGCAACAAGCAGACACTCAGAATGCAAGGACTCGATGAATAAAGCCCTCATGAACCTTGTTGAAAAACTGATTTGCCAATGAAATACAGTCATTCACAAGAACCCAGAAATGCCAGGGGTGGGGCGACACTATGAGAAAAAGACTGGCAGGAGGACTGAGTTCATTTAACTCAACAACTGAGACTAAACAACGTTGGGGGTTATGATTTCAGAACAGAATGCTGACTTCCTCCCCTTTACAGCTGAGTGTCAGTAAGATACTGTCTAAATATGAAACCACTTGGTATTTAACCATCTTTTTTCTTGGTTATAAGGGATAATAGTAATAATTGGCATTTATATACCATAAGCACTGCTCTGAAGACATCCCATGTACATTAGCTCATTTCATCCTCTTAAAAAAAGGTAGGTCCTATTATTGACCCTATTTTAAAGATGGAGAAGCTGAGGGCTAAGAAAACCAACTAACTTTGCCCGCATTCGTAGAGCTAGTAACTGGGAGACCAGGATTTGAACCGAAGCAGCCTGACTCCAAGGTCCATGATTTTAGGGTTCATATCTCTTGTATAAGATCTTTTTTTTTTCAGATTTTTTTTCCGAGAAAAATTTCAGGTATGATATTTTAAAATAAATTAGTCTCGCTCTATTTTTGTAAAATTTTGTTTAGCCATCCATCATGTCTGGACTAATCAATGTATCAAATGTGAACTCTGAGAAATATGGTGAAATTTTCTATAAGTTTCTAATTTCTTCTTTGGGCTTTTATATATAATGTAACATTGCATGGATATGTATCTTTTCCACAAAACAAAAGTAACTACTCCGATGTGAGGAAGGGAGTCAATTTTCAAAGATATTTACACACTAAGCATTGTGACACCAAGTCCTGCAGATGCCATGGTCTACAAGAGCAGGTTCTAAAGTATGCCCAGCCAGCTGTGCCAAGTGGCCAGCCAGGCTTTCAGGCCGGATTAGCCATATGAAGAGTCATTACCCTCTATCTGACCCTTGAGTCAGGTGATTGGCACTGTCAACTGAAACCATCTAATCATGGCACTGATGTGCACAGTTGAATACCTGAACCTTAAAAGTCAGTGGGGAGGGAAGTGCTCTGGAAACTGATTCATTCCTGGGTGCATTCCTCCCCACGGCCTCCCAGCACTATCTGCAAAACCAGGAGGCAGCTTTTATGGCGATTAAATGAGGGAATTGGGCAATTCCTAAAAAAAGCCAACTCCTCGTCAGGCTTTCTATGGCATGGTGTTACTGTGGCCTTGGAATCAAGGAACACATGCGGATTTGAATCAAAGAGAGAAAAAGGACAATTGCGATCTACCCAACAAACCCGGTACAGCTGTGGAGTGTCATTTTTAAGTTGAATAGCACACAGCAGAGAGGAGCTAACACTGTGCTGAAGCGTTGGAATCGCAGACGTCAGAAAAGAAATTAAATTACCTAATGTGTCCCTTTCTGGGTCATTTTCTACAGTTCCCCTCCGCCAGTGCTTTAGAAAGCCTTTTTGAAATTCCTTAAGCAAAGAACTTTTCCCACCTGTGTTGGAAGAGCATTTTACCATCTAATTTATTTTCAGTTAAGAATATTTTTATAATTCTTATTCATTGTAGATTTTCTTTTTTACAGCTCCTTGATCTTTATAGCCTCACCACTCCTATCAAAATCCCTTCCTTCAAATAATTTCTCTCTGGATTTACCTTGCTTTCATTTTCAACTAAGAAAATATGTGTGAATATTTATAATATGTATAATATCAATAAAGTGTAGTATATGTGTATTTCATAGCAATATGTATATGTATGCATGTATCTCTGTGTGTATATACATAAATATATTGAAATAACTTTGTCCTATTTTCATGTATTAGGTTGGAAATGCATAGTGCAAAGGTTAGTAATGTCCCATTGCCTGTATCTTGTTTACAGCCTATTAAACTGAAGACTGGTGAAGAAAAAAACCTGCTGGTCAAATTTGACCCTTCCCACAAACAGGATTTGAACAACTGGGTGGCAGAAGAAACTCTAGCAATCAAGTACCTGGAGCATCCTCAGGTGGACATCCTGAATCTGCGAGGGGAGGTGCATTTCCCCAACCTCCTCTTTGAGACCAAGGAGCTGGATTTTGGCTGTATCCTGAATGACACCGACGTGATCCGCTATGTTACAGTCACCAACTGCAGCCCATTTGTGGTGAAGTTTCACTGGTTCTTCCCGCTGAACGATGAGGAAAATCAAATAAGGTACCACCCACAGAGCTGCCCTCTGAGCTCTTCTCTTTGTTTATGTTTCTCCTTTGGGCTTTGCGCTGGGTTCCTAATTTTTCTGCACTGGTCTTTCATGAATACTCTTGGTTCTGACAACTAGTTACTGACAAAAATAACAAAGAGCCTAAACTCGTGGTCTCTCCTAGATTTCCAAGCATGAAAAGCCAGATAAAACATCTTTGAAAACCCCAGTTTCCACCAAATTAATAGAGCAATATGCATAAGCCTACTTTAATTTTGAATCTAATAGTTGGCTCATTAGAAATTTGTCACTAAAAAATAAAGCCTTTGTACAGCTTGCTTAATAAGCGTTTCAAACCCAGAGCGTGAATGGCACAGCACGATGCGCTGACAGTGTGCTGCTGCACTGAGCTCCACGTTCTGCATATTTCAGTGGGGTTCATTCCGGCCCAGATAGATACATACTCACCAGCGTTCAAAATAGTGGGAGGTGATGAGTACTGAAAGGGAGAAGCTATCTTCACAATATTTGTGTTTAGAGGTACTCTTCTGTTCAATTAAATTTGAGTTCAATTAGAAGCCAAATCCAAACTTAATTTGGAAACCACTACTTTTAAAAAATGTAAACAGCCTGTTTTAGTCAGGCCTCAGGAATATTTTCATGCGGCTCTAGCCTCATTCGCGACCCAGACAAATGGGCTTCTGTGTGTTTCTTGATTGGATGTTCTGACAGCTCTGTTTTCAGCACTGAATGTTGAGTGGCCATGCTTAACTGAAGCCTCATGTTTCCTTGGCTTGTCGGGGCTTCCTGTGCACAGTCCTCATCTTGTCTATGACAGCCACCCTGTCCTTTCCAACACTTGTTGCCACAGTAATGATGGCTTGCTCTGGGTGTTTTCTGTGGACATCTAAGGATGACCCAGCATAGCACTAAAGCCAGGCCCAGGCAATGGAACCTGACCTTTAGATGGCAAGAACTGTTTAGGTTTGAAATGCAATTCTGTAGAGAGTGAGCATTTAAAACTATTATCGAGAAACCAGTCAATCTGACCTAATGAGCTTCAAATACCAGATTCTGTGAAGTTATTCTGATGTAACATAACTAAATGAGTTCATTTCATCTGGGAGCAAGGGGTATGCTTTATTTAATTTTTATTTTTGAGAGGCTATTTCCATAATTAAAATAATGACATTTTAAAAATGTACTTGGCCAATAATAGAGATGATACACTCAATTTTTTATTAGTTTAAGCATTCATTTAACTATTCTTTTACTTTCTTCAGTATCTTTCTATATCTTAATATTGAGCCTCTGCTTATAATTCCTTTTTCATTCATTCATTCCCTCATTCATTCATCGGAGAGTCATTCAGAAAAAATTTGATAAGCAGTTCTTACGCACCATTTAATATGTGAGACATCAGGAATATAAAAGTGAATAAGATATGCTCCCCGGTCTGAGGCTGTTGGGGAAACATATGTGTAAACCACGGTGGACATGTGATCATGCCAGGCTCCAAGGAACGACAGAGGGGTGACTGCTCAGAGGAGCCAGGAGCTACACTTAGAAGCACAGTTAAGTGTTCCAGATGGAGAAGCAGGAACATATTCTAAGTAACAAGAATAGTATGTTTATGTTAGTTAGGATCTGTGGATAGAATTCTATTGCAAGTGACAGGAAACCTGACCCTGAGCAAAAATAAAAAGGAAAGGACATTTATTGGTTCCCACAACTCGTAAGTCCAGATTCATTCTGGCTCCTGACCTGGTTTAACTGAAGGACTCAAATAGTGTCACCAGAGCCAGTGTCTCTGCTCTCTCCCATGTGCTCGCCACATTCTCAGAGCAGCTCTCTCCCATGGTCCCCACGTGGCTGCCTTCATTCCTGGGGCCATGATCCACAGGGAAAGGAACATGGGCTTTTATTCCAGAACTTCCATGAAATTCACTCTGATCAGACCACCTTAATCACGTTACCTGTCCCCTCCCTCAACCAGTCACCATCAGGGGAGGGCAAAGCGCTTATTATTACTGTCCCAGCCACATGGCCCACACCAAGGGCTATAGTGATGACCTCAGAACCCCATGGAATGAAAGGGGTAGGGATGGGGCCAACCTCTCGACAAAAGCTGACATATAAGAAAATGAATACTGGACAAGCCAGTGGCACCACCAACCAGTGTGGGCAGGGTTGTGTCGGCCTGGCTCCCACGTAGACTTTCTGGCAGGGGAGAAGTCAGGGAGACTAGTCTGGGAGGTAGACTGGCAGTGGTATGTGAGAGTCTTGGTATATTTCATGATAAGGAGCTTAGGCTCTTTCTTAGGGCAGTGGAGAGATTTATAATCAAGTCAGGATTTTTTCAGAAAGGTAACTCTTAGCAGCATTCAGCACAGTTGCCCAGTCCTGCCTTCCTGAAACATGTTCCTTTCTTGACTTAAATAACACAGTACTCTTCTTTTCCCCCACGTGTCCTCAGCTCTCTGCCAAAACGACTCTGCTGGATTAGAAGGACACAAGGTTCCCTCCTGGCCCTCTGCTCTTCCTGACAACTGCACTCACCCCACAGCTTCACGGAGCCCTGCTGTGGCCTAAATATGTATCTCCCCCCAGAACCAGGCCATCGCCTTCCTGACAGCCCCGCCTGGATGTCTCCCAGGTGACCACATCCACCATGCCCTACAGTAACCCAGGCTCTCCCCTCATTTCCTCCCTGCCTCTCCTCTAGGGTCCCCTGTCTCAGGAACGATGGCATCACTGTCCTGTGAGTCATCCAGGTTCTTTCCTTTCTCTAGCCCCACCCACTTCATCAACTCCGTCCCCAAGTTCACCTATTCCACCTTTTTAGGATAAAGTACAAAATACTTCTATGTTCTACAAGGCTCAGCAAGTGCTGGCCCCGCATTTCTCTCTGCTCTTTCCGCACTGACTGACCTTGCTGGCCTCTGTCCTGTCCAGGGCCATTCCTGTCTAACTGCTCTCTCTTTCTCTGCTGTAAGCTCTTCCCCACTCTTCACCCAGCTAGCCCCTGCCCCCCACCCTCTGTCACGTCTCAGCTTAAATGTCCTTCCCCAGGGAAGCCTTTGCCGAGACTCTTCCCTAGACGAGAGCTCCTGGCATAAGCACTGGTTGCCCATCTCCTTGGGGACTTGTCACATTAGTAATCATGGCTCACTGTCCAACTTCGCAGCTGACTCTTAATACCCATGAGGCCAGAGAGCACGTCTACCCTGTTGCCTGTGGGTCCCAGAGCCTGGCACGATCGTTAGCAAAGGGTCGTCCTCACGGGGTATTTTTTAATCAGCTGCTCCACCTGCTCCCATTACTGTTGTACTGAGGGGAGAATCCTTTCATAACTGGTTTACGATTCTTTTCTGTCCATTTCCTGGTACCTGCCAAATGGAAAGGTTCAAGGCATAATGTCACCTTGAATAGCAAAGAAATAAATTAAAATGCCACTCACCCTCCAGATAAGCTCTCTCCATGCAGACCACCAGAAAAGCACAAAGCACTTATTGACTAAAGGTCACTTTTATCAGATATACCAACACTGACCTTTTTTCCAATTAGAATTGCTCTAAGCCTTACAGTTAGTAAAAGAAACAAAGATAAAAAAAGGCTTTTCTTCTTTTATCAGGCGGGATATGAAGATGCCTGGACATTCTCATTCCTTCCTGTCACAACACCCATACATCTGCCATGTATGTATGTGTGCATGTGTGTATGATTTTGTTGGCAATTCTGACTCATACATTTAAAGAATCTCTCTTGTTTGAGTGTTTTCGGCCCTCCTATCACATATAAGAACAAAAACAGGAGAAATGAGCAAGCATGCTAATTATGCACTCTGTGGGAGGAAAGGCCAGTTACTGGCTTTGAAACATGTTCGTCCCTCTGCATCCTTGTGTATAACAGGGTTATGATAGTCTGTGCCGCTCACACATGCACGTGAGGTGGAACTGGGATAAAACCTAAGGGCAGAGCCAGAACGTGGGAACGTGCCCGAACTCGGTCTGCCTCTTCAGCCTAACTGCTCAGCTGGAGGAGAACGTGATGCTTCACAGCATCTGTGTGAGAGCGGAGCACGGGGAAGCCACACCTGAACCTCTTGCTTCTAAGAGGCCAGAGAGCCAAGCGGATGCTGGCTGGGCTGCTTTCTCTGCCCAGGCTCGGAGATGCAAAGCTGAGTCAATGCTGGAACTTAAAGCACATGAGCCAAGAGGTCTCCAAGGACAGCTTTGCCTTTTTATTTCCAAATCAGATTATAAATAAATCGAATACAAGGGCCTAAGGGAGCTCAGCCCAGGAGCAAAGGAACACGTGTTGTTCTCACATTGATTTTTCTGTGATGAGCATAAGTTGTCCAATATTGTGATTAGAAGAGGAGGGTGGAAGGGCTGGGAGGGGGTGGAGGAAACCTCGTTTGCTGGAGGCTTCCAACTTTCTTTTCATCATTCCTCAATTTCTTGAAAGTGAAACTCTTCTAAGACAGAATTTATTAGTGGTAGTTGAGGTCCTGGGCTATGGTGGGACGTGGCTGGTTGAAACTCAGCTCAGTCATTCTGGCCATGTCTCTCAGGCCTGTCCGTGTGCCGGGGTTCACTTAACTGTAAGACGGAGATAATGTAGAAACCTGAAAGAGTTGTTGTGAGGATTAAATGAGAGATGTCTGTAAAGTGCGCATATCTCCGAGATAAGAAAGAAACTCTGGAATTGGTCCCCTGAGGGTGCCATCCTCCCCTCCTTTCTCTGTACCAAGCACTGCTAGGTAAAGTGCTCCCTAAGATTCTGAAGCAGTGATGGACCCAGACCCCTTTTCCTTCGTGCCAAGGGTAGAAAATTATTTTCCTGGCCCAGGCTGTGTTCGGCAAGGCCGAGGCCAGGCCTTAGCAGGCGATGGCCCACAAGTGGCTCCGGAGGGCCAGGCCCGGAGGGCCTCCCTATCTTCCCTGCCTGTAGCCAGCTAAACCCAGACCCGTAATCAGGGCAGGCCCTTGCTTTGCACAAGGATCTAATAAATTTTAAAAATGTAAATATTTAGGAGACACATGATTCTTTACCTTTCTTTCAAAACAAAACTAGCTTTAATGAACACCACAGGGCAGGCCCTGGGCATCCTTGCACCCAGCTGTCCTGAGCTGCTCAGTGTGCAGGCTAAGAGCCCGGCCTCTGAGGCAGGATCATGCTCAGCTAGCTGCCTGCCCCATGTAACTGTGGCAGGTGGCTAAGTGTCCCTAAGCTTCGGCTTTTTCATCTGAAATTGGGGGTGGGGGGTGATAAGGGTGCCTTCCACATACAGGTATGGTGAGAATTGACTCAGCCCCTACCTTCAGGACTCTGGGAACTGTGCCTGCCACATAATACATGCTCAGGAAAGGCCAGCTGTCATGGCCATTCCTTAATTGAGAAAGTTGAGTAGATTGGCACCTCTGTGATGTTAATACCAGGCCACATTAGAGAGCAGCATCCCAGAAGCAGCTTTGCTTCACTTTCTCCTGTAATTGGTCTGAAGCTACTTCAGGACATGGAGGCCTCACAGGGTCTGAGGGCCGCAGGTGCCCCTACCTGGCCTGAGCTTTGGTCCCTTCCATGAATATCCCTCTCTCTTCCCTATAGGCCCCCACACCTCCCAGAACCCTTTAAGCTTCTGCAGTTTTTCTTTCCCACTTCCCTAGGAAGTTTAGGTCAGTGACAAAAGCAAGCACGGAGCCCTGGGGTTTGAGGGGAAGTATTTCTGATGGGTCAAAAGAGGAGTTCCCAAGGATAAGGTTCGAGGGATCATGAGTGTTTGTGTTGTTTGCTAGAGCTACCATGACAAAGGTCCACAGACTGGGAGGCTTTACCAACAGAAATTTATTTTTTCGCAGTCTGGAAACTAGAATCCGGAGATCAAGGTGTGGGCAGGGTTGGTTTCTTCTGAGGGCCATGAGGGAACAATCTGTCCCAAGCTTCTTTCCAGGGTTATGGATGGCCATCTTATCCCTGTGTCTTCCCTCCATCCATGTCTGTGACCAAATTACCTCTTGTTATGAGGACACTGGTCATACCGGGCTAGGGCCCACCCTAATGACTTCATTTTAACTTAATTACCTCTGAAGACCCAATCTCCAGATACAGTCATTTTCTATAGTACTGGGGTTTAGGACTTCAATGCATATACAGTGTGTCCGTAAAGTCATGGTGCACTTTTGAGCGATTAAAAGTGCACCATGACTTTACGGACACACTGTATTTTGAGGGAGACCAACTCAGCCCATTATAGCATTCATTTAAAAACTGAAATTATTAAGTGCACGAGGATACATTAGAAGAGTAAAAAGGCTATGGTAACAGAAACCCATATGTCACGGACTACTTACCAAAACTGACCCAAAAATATATATATTTAATATTTATAATTTGTGTGTGTGTGTGTATATATATATATATGTAAGATATTTATAACATATATCTATAATGAAATCCAAATGATTTTTAACCATTGAAGAAAGTGAATAAGTGGTTTCAGAACATTCTATAAGAAAACACTGGTAGTTACAATCAAATTTTTCCAAGCTTTAAAGGAACAAATAATTCCAAACTTATGCAAGCTTTTTTAAGAGAAAAATAATAAAAGAAAACATTACCCAACTCATTTTATGAAACTAATTTAATCTTCATACCAAAACCCATTAAGCCAGGTCAGAAACATAATATTTCAGGCTACTCTCATTCATTAATTCAAAATGGAAATGCAAAATATTTATCAAAATATTAGTAACCTGCATCTAGCAAAGGATAAAAAGATGAGAGATCATGATCAAGTCAGGCTTATTCTAGGAATGCAAAGTCAGTTCCACATTAGAAAATCTAGTAATTTATCATATTACTGCAGTAAAGAACAAATACCATCTGGTTATCCCAACAGACAAAGAAAAAAAGATTCAATAAAACTAAACAATTGTTCATGGAAAAATGCCTTAACCTGATTAAAGATAACTTGAGAAAACAATAAAATATTAAAATCCTTTCAGGGAGATATGAAAATAAATAAAAGGACTAGATTTTAAAAGAAAGAAATAAAACTGTCATAATTATTCATATAGAAATTCAAAATAATCTACAGGTAAATTACTAGAATTAGCAAAAGAATTTAGTGAGGATGATGGATAGATACAAATGTGAAAGTCAATCTTCTAGGTTTGAAGAAAATGTCGAACAATGCCTGACGATCTCTGAGCAAGGAAGAATTTCTTCAACAAGATATAAAAAGTACAAAACCTTAATGAAACTATTCATACTTTCTGCATTAAATCTGAGAACTTTTAGTCATCAACATACCATAAAAATAGTTAAAAGAGAGGTCACATACTGAAAGGAGGTTCTAGCATACATGTTATCTTCAAATTATTATAAGTGTACATACAGTATGACATATGCCTTTGAAGAAAAAAAGTATAATTCAACTTAAAAATGGGAGATAATGAGCATTTATTACACAGAAGAAGAAATATGAATGGTCAATATAGAAAGATATTCTACCTCATTAGTAATCTTGAAAATAGAAATGAAAACAATAGCTAAACACCACTATCTACCCACGAGTTTGGCTAAAATTAAATATGACCACACCCAGCATGGTTGAGGATATAGAAGCACAGAAGCTCAGACATTGCCAGTGAGAGTGTTCTTTGATACGATCACTTTAGAAAGCAATTTGTCATCCACTGGTGACAATGATCATGATCAGTCCCAAGGCTACGCCCAACCTTCCAGCCTGTCTGGTTTTGTGTCCTTGCCTCAGGTCAGCTCCTCCCCTCCGTACTCATCTGGTCAGTACATTGGCACCAGTTTTTACTCAGCAGTTTTCCGGGACCCATCCTCCCTTTTAGCTTCCCCACACTCCCCTCCAGTTCCCACCATACTCCACTGGATGGTGTTTCCTCCCGGTCTCCCCCGGTCCACACCTCAGATTACTTTGATCATCTACTTCCTTCATTCTGATGTCTTGCTTTTCAAGGCCAAACTTTCTGTCCGTGTTCCTGTCCATCAGTAATTGCCTCTCACTCTTTCTCAAGCTCTCTGCACCTTTACCCAAACTGCAAGTGCTCCACATCCTAGAGAGCCCTCCCCTAAACCTCTTCTTGCGTGAAGCACCAACCCTGAGCGAGGCAACGTAAGACAACAATGCACTTGTCTCCACGTTCACTCCCCAACCCAGCTGAAGCTGGCTTTGGGCCCCTTACTTAACTGAAAAGGCCTCACTGGAAGATCAGAAATTATCTCATTACTCCGCATATTCTTGACATCCACTCCCTTTTTATTGTGAAATTGCATCATATATGCAAAAGTATATATAACATATACCCATAGTTTAAGAATAATAATGAACATCCATGTTACATCACCCCCATTATAAATATGACATTATTAGTAAATTTGAAGCCCCTTGTGAAAGAGCACAGTGTGAGGTCAACCTCCAGTACATCTGCTTATACTCCACGCTGAGGCCCCTGAAATCCCTTCATCACCAGGGCTCCCAGCCCATCCATCTAGAATCTCCTCTCCTGCTGGGATGGGCCAGCTCATCTGTGTGGTTAGGGCATCAGAGTAGCCTTTGGGACTAACAGGAGGACCGTAATCTCTCAAGTCTGAGCCTCCAGAAGCAGGCAAGTTCCTGCTTTTGTATTTGGCCTACAAGTGACTCAAGGCCAAGCAGAGAGAGATGGTTCACTCTCTTTGTATTTAACAAAAAGTGATCGCTGTGTTAGGGCTCATGTAGTCTGCTTCTACTTACAGTTCAGTTTAGTCCAATCTCCTGAGATATCACATTCATTACCCTCAGAGAAATGAAGTGCGTTGTTTTTTGTGTCAATTTTGAGCATTACAAAACTTTTGGTATAGCTTTTATGTTATAGAAGAACTCTAGTTACCTAATTATGGATTCATTCTTTTTAAGACATCTTCCCAACGGCTCTACTATTGGTAGAGGGCATCAGTCTTTTCGATATTTAGTGTGAGAGCTAAGCTGGCTTCTGAAGAAATCAGTGGAACGTATCAGTGTATATCTGCGTCTGAGTTAAAGTTATGTCTGCTTGGTACATTTAGTGATCTGATTCTTAAAGAGAGCAGAGTTGATTTATCTATGTGTTCCTATTAATTAAAATCCCCTAAAGCTAGGTACATTTACTGAAGACCAGATATTAAAAGAACTTGACTTTAAAGACCGTCCTGTTTTGAAAATATTTCTGAAGAGCTTTGAAGCTGATTGTAAAGGAGATTTCAGAGCTGGTATGTTCAGCTTCCTATCTGAGAGCATGCAGCAGTGGGGACACCTTCTGGAGCTTTTGTAGATATGACCACTTCTCACAGAAATTTCTCTGGAGGGCTTCATGGTCGGTTCTGCGCACATTCTACCATGACTCACCTCGCAGCAAAACTCTTTGTGGGAACTCTCTTCACAGGCAACATCAAAGGTGTCTTACTTTTCTTTACATACAGTCAGAACAGGTTCCCCTTAGTCCAAAAAAAAAAAAAAAAAAAGGTTCTAGAAAATACATTCGTATTGTCTTTGTGTCATGGATTTCAATTACTTTTAAAATGAAAAAGCCTACTTTGTGAGTCACTGCCATGGGTGTGGCATGGCATGAAAGAGGAGCCCTGGCAGTTGAACAGGTGGACTGTCCACTTAAAGCAGTTAGGAATATGAGCTTTGGAGCCAGGCTGACCTGGTTCAGCCACCTGTCTGTGAGCCTCAGCTTTGTCATCTAGAGGCTGAGCAACATCCTAGTACAGTGGTTCTTAACCTGGGTTCTAGCGAACCCTAGGGGTTCGATGAGTTGGTCTCAGGGGTTCGGAGAAGCCTCTGCCGCGGAGGCCAGAATAAAGTAATAGCGTAATTTGTTGTGAGTTCATGCACTTTGTTGGTTTTGTTCTTTGAGCAAGGTGATGTTCATGCACGGCTCATTTTGTGCACCAGTAAAAAAACATATACCTATGTCTTGAATTTGGAAAAAAAAATCATATTTTATTTATCACTAAAGAAGGGTTCAGTGAATGCGCATATGAAACTGGTGGGTTCGGTACCTCAGAAAAGGTTAAGAACCACTGTCCTAGTACCTACCTCATAGAGCTGTTGTGAAGATGTAATTAGGCAGTCCTTATTAATACCTGGTGGACAGTAAGTGATGAGTAACTGTTGGAGGCAGTTACCTAAGTAGGGCCTGTCAGGCTGCTGTAACAAAATACCAGCTGCTAGGTAGCTTATAAACAACAGAAATTTATTTCTTACAATTCTGAAGGCTGGGAAGTCCAGGATCGTGACGCAGACATCTTTTTCGTGTCCTGGGAAGGCCTGCACTTGCTGGTTCACAGATGACATCGTTTTCCTGGGAGTTACATGGCAAAATAGCTTTCAGTGCTTTCTTTTATAAGGGCACTAATCCCAATCAGGAGGGATCAGCCATCATGACCTAATCACCTCCCAAAGGCCCCACCTCCAAGTACCTTCACCTTTGGATTGAGTTAGGATATTAACATGAAGTTCGGGGGGACACAAACATTCAGAGCACAGTAGGGCTCTCATTCTATCACCATTCCTTGTGACCTTTCTGTCACCATCTTATAAGTCAGTGATTCTCAGCCTTGAATGCACATTAGAATCATGCTGGGAACTTTTTTATATCCTGACTCCAAGTAAATCAGAACTCTTTGGCTGGGGGTCAGGCATCAGCGGTTCTTCCAGTTCCTCGGGTGATTCCAATGGACAACTGCAGCAAAATCTGCTTATTCTAGAAGCTCCAACATCAACTCCTCTTGAGAACTTTTAAAATACACTCCCCTAAGGTCTGAGTAGCTTGAGTTTCAGCAACACAGCGATGTCCCACCAACTTCCACCTTAGCACCGGTGCCAAGTGAGAAGCATTTGGGGACATAATGAAGTCGTAGGGTTCAAGCAGGCTGCTTTCCATACCGGGTGTATCTGCAGGTCACTCCCCTTCTCGCATGGCGGGGCTAGCCCGTGCTAACAGGGAAGGCAGGGAGCCAGCCCCATCTGTTTCCATCTGTCGTTTGCTTCCTATTCTGGTAGGTGCAGCAAGTGTAGGACCGCAAAGCCAGGCAATAAATATGGAAATACCACTGCGACTTCGTGTTTGTGTGCCCAGAGAGGCTTAGGAATTTGTCCACTTTAACATGATTATAATCTTTTTTTTTTCATGATGAATCTTAAATGCAATTTATTAAGTGAAAAAAAAAAAAGACTCAAAATACTTTCTGATATATGATTTAATTTATGTAACATTCTGGAAAAGGCAAAAGGATAGGGCAGAAAATAAACTAGTGATGGCCAAGGCCCGGAGGTTGGGATAGGAGTTGACATAAAGGAGCACATGAGATTTTGGGGGTGCTGAAAATATTACATGTCTTGTCGTTATGGTTAAATAACTTCATGCATCCAGCAAAGCTCACAGAAATGTACCCTGAAAATTGTGAATTGACTGTATTTAAGTTTTTTCTTAATAAAAATAAAATGAGAGGAAATACCTCTATGGACACAGGCATGCCAATTTCTCCCAAGAGGACGAAGGGGTATGGAATAGAACAAGGTAGAGGAGGTGGAGCAGAACCAACATTAGCATTATCACAACTACAGCTCCGGCAGCTCTCTTTATGTACCAACATTAGCTCATTTAGTTCTCACATTAATTTATCGGAAGGCACCTTTGCAGTGGGCCTTGGAAATGGGTTACAAAACCCTATCTGTCTGACTCTAAAACCCAGCATTTTCAGGACCGTGCTAAACTGCTTCTCTGACTATAAACAGGTATCTAATGTACAGAAATGCATTTACTTCCCATGACCTGTGGCGGAGTGCATCAATGCCCCCTCACAGAGGACAAAATGAAGCAGAGATTCATAACTTGCCCAATCTGCTCCCTTTATAAACAGGAATCAGGGGCCTGTCTAATCTGGAGCAGGTTTGTGATGCTTAGTCAGAAAAAGGAGGAGAGGGAGGCGAAGAGGAAGAGAGGGGGTGGCTTAAGAAAATGAGAGAAGCAGAAGTCAGATAGATGGGCGGAAGAATGGGAATGTGAAAAACCACCTGGTAAAATCTAACAAAGATGAGGGGCTTGCTTAACGAGGTCCACAGATTATAAATTACAGCAATGGGAATATGAGTTATAGTTGTCAGAGAAAAACACCTGAACAAGGAAATGTTATGCTGAATAGCATACATTTTTATTTTTTGGAATTTTGGGAACTTGAACTGGACCTCTGAACCACGCTATGAGCATCGATAGGGCACCAGATGCTGTTGGGGTTCATTTTCTCCTTTTTATATAAAAATTGGAGGTAGGGGTGTTGACCATGAAGGGCCTTCTAAGCCTCACTAAGGAGTCTGCTTTATCCTCAAGAGAATGGGTAGTCTTTTAAAGCAGTGGTTTTCAACCAGTAAAAATAGGAGATCTATTCAGGGACCAATGAGGCAGAAATCAAGCTGAGCATAAGCAAATCAACTAAGATCTAGACTCTTCATACAGCATTAAGGTTGTTAACTGTTTCGCGGACTGGCACAAAATTTCTGGTGGACCCATTTGTGGACTAGCGATAGAAAAACACTGTTCTAAAATGTTTAAAAAAGAAAAGGTTTAAAATGGGGAAGTGAAATGATCAGGAAGTTCACTTGGGCTGTAGAAAGGGAACATGGATTAGAAGGGAACAACCCTAGAATGATCAAAAATCTGAATCATATTATAAACAGTGATGAAAAACAACCCCATAGG
This sequence comes from Rhynchonycteris naso, assembly GCA_037038555.1. NCBI lineage: Eukaryota > Metazoa > Chordata > Mammalia > Chiroptera > Emballonuridae > Rhynchonycteris > Rhynchonycteris naso. The sequence goes on from CM073001.1 coordinate 22,115,602, forward strand.
AATTTTCCCCCTATTTTTAATACCACTTATACAAAAGAGAAATCAGGAAGCCCACATGGAAAACAGTGTTAGAAATCCAGACACAAAAGAGTGGCAGCCTTTGTCAAGAAAGTGGGAATGGAGACGCAGATGCAGTGGGAAGATCCAGTGCGTATTAGGAGGTGGAAGGTGGAATGGCAGGACTGCGGCCTGGGCTCAACGCTGCATCCTGGTGGACACAGCCCGAGACTCCCACTGCGGCCTGCCCTCCTGTCAGCGAGCTAGGCTGAGCAGCTGGCTAGGCAGGAGAGACGGACAATAAGAGAATGACGGAGGAGACAGTGAGGGTCATCACAGTCAGATCCCTTGGTCACCTGTGTTCCCCCGACATTTGCTTTTTGTGCTTCACAACCCCCTCCACTCAATGCCAGGAGGGAGCTGTGTGGGAGAAGAATGGAAAATAAAGTGGCAGAACAAGGATCAGCACCTCTCCTGTCCTCATGGCTGCTGTGCCCCCTTCTGGTCATGGCTGCCTCCACTGCTGGCCATCTCTGACTCTCATTGGTAGTCCTCATCATCATCATCATCATCACCATCCTTGTCCTCGTCATCGTCTGCTTCCACTTGGCAACCTTGTGTGCCCTCCTTCCATGACAGACTCACTTGTCCCTGGAGAACCCAGGTTCTCTCCACCTTTTTCCTTTACAGAGAGCTTTCCGTCGGACAACACACCCTTTCTACCCCTCACCTAGAAAGTACCACTCTTCCTTCCAGGTGCACCTGACTGTCTCCTTCAGGAAGAGTCCCCACACAGCCAGGGAAAATTGGTCTCACCCTCTCTGACCTCCAGTAGGAGGTCATTCCTCTCTCATTTAAATTTCAGACATGATGGTGATCATTACCAATCCCAGCACAAGAACAGCTCATGTGCGTGGGACACTTACTGTGTCCCAGGCACCCTGCTGAGTTACTTATCTGAATAAACCTGGCAACAATCAGATGAGGTGGGTTCTGTCACTAACACAGTACCTAAACCACGTGGTATGTAAATGGGAAGCCAGAATTCAAACCCAAGCCGTCTGACCCCACAGCCTTGCTCTGAACCACTGTGCCTTCTGCACATCTAGCTGCTGCAGCCCTTGTATCCTGAGTTATACCCATTCCTATGTCTTGACTCTTACCCCTGCCCTCCAAGTCCCTTGAAGCAAAAATTGGCTTTCTCATATTTGGAATCAGACAGTGGTTCCCTAGAAGCAGAGCCTGAAATGGTGATTCATGCGCAGGAGACTTATTGAAGGAGAGCTCTCAGGAGAAATGATAAGAGAGTAAAAGAAACAATATAGAGTAGAAGGGAGCACTAGGGGAAGGTGTGATTTCAGAAGTCTTGCCTCTGCCTGACCCCGCGGGAGCTCTGGAGTGTGGATTGCCTCAGAGTTTGTCCCACTCAGAGACAAGGAGGCTGGGCTCTTATGGTCCTGACCCTCAGCAAACAATCCTTGCCTACAGCTCACACCCTAACCTCCAGGCAGCTCTGCTAAGCCAGGGCAATGCTTCAGAGCAAGGTGCAGCCACCACCCACAGAACCCAGGGGAGGGGACATAGAAAGTGTGCCAGTAGCATTTGCTACAGTCATAACTGCAAAATATATATATACCTTAGATAGCAAATGAGCAAAAACAAAACAAACAAACAAAAACACCTGCAAGACCTTTTTATCCAGCCCATGGCTGTCTTCATCCTCTGTAGTGAACACACCTAGAATCCAAGTCCAAGAAGTCAATGAATTAGAAGTCATTGTGTCCACCTCAAGACTTCCCCCACCTTTTAGAGACCTAGTCTGCATGGCACAGACTCTAGTGGATATCCAACACATGCCATTCTGTCTCCCAATACTGTCTGAACTATAGCACAAAGTGTTAACACAATGAAGCACAAACGTGTTCTTTAGGGCTTTATTTTGATGGACCACTGCTGCCAGTGACGATAGAAGAGGAAACAAGAGTGGGGGAGTCTTCTTTTAATTGGCAGCACAAAAGATTGGATTGATCCAAAGTTACCGAAAATTGAAAATAAAATAGAAACAGGGAAACTGCTGAGCCCAGACCAGCATAGCTGATTGACAGCGTGGCTGACATTCACGGGGTTCCGTCACAGCTAACACGAGGGTTTCTTTCCTGGATCCTCCGGGGAGTCTGATATGGGTAGCTCTGCAATTGGAGCAATATTGATTTTTTGTTTGTTTGTTTGTTATACACTCTTTTAAAAATAACTGAATCTAACCCTGTTTGGGTCAGCATAACAGGAAAGTAATAATCTGTTCCTGAGGGTAAAATGAAATCTGATCCAAAAACACTCTGCCAACATTCTATTTCAGTTTTTTGAAGCAGGTTTTCAACTCTAATGATAAGTGGAAGCCTTCATATGGTAAAGGTTTTGCTCTCCCCTGTGGCTACGTCTGTTAGCAGTAAGGCTGCCTTACTGGTCCTTTGTTTGTTTCCAAAGAAACTTCTCACTTCCCAGTTGTTCAGGTATCATTGTCAACTGAGGTGTTGTTTTTTCTCAGGTCTGTGGACACTCTATGGCTTTTGTGTTTTTCCTTTACAGATATTCCCATATACTTTATTTCTTTTTATTCAGCGTGGCATTCCAAGGGGCGCAGATGTTGGATGAGAGGAGGGTGTTACTGTGTGGGGCGGTGATCTGGCAGTCTCCCCAGGTGTCTCTGCTGACCTAGGGAGATTTCATAAGTGCTCCAAATCAACCTCTGCTGATTTTAACTGTACCCAGGTGGCAAGGCTAAGAGATAGCCCCACATTAATTATCAGCTCCAGTCCTTAGCCGTCATGTCACCATTCCTACCAATGGTAGGTTCTAAATCTGACTATACCTTAGAATCACCTGAAAAGGCCATTAAAAATCTAATTTCTGGGCCCTTCCTGAGACCTGCCGAATCAGAACATGCCCTGGATCAGGCTCTGAAATCTTTATTTAATGAACTTCCCAGCATCCAGCCCACCATGGGTCCTCTCTCCAGAATGGTGTAGTTTCTACCTAAGGTAATGGAAGCTAGAGACATCTGGCCTGGAATAAGCCAAATGGAAGGTCATGGTAGAAGATGAAAAGGGCTTTTACACTCTTCTCGAAGGCCATGAGGGGTGAGGGTGGAGGGGAAGACGTCAGGGTGAAGGTGGGGGTGTAGAATAGCCAAATTACCCTGCATGCTACTTACCTGTTATTCATCCATCTACACATCTATTCATCTATTCATCTATCCCAGCGGTCGGGAACCTATGGCTCGTGAGCCAGATGTGGCTCTTTTGATGGCTGCATCTGGCTCACAGACAATTTTTTAATAAAATGAATAATAACATTAAAAATATAAAACATTCTCATGTATTACAATCCATTCATTTCCTACCGCTCATGTTCATGGTTGCGGTTGGCTAGAGCCAATCACAGCTGTCCTCCGGAACAACACCAAATATTTTTGGATAATGCCTAACGTACACGGATTGTTGTGAGGTCAGGAAGTAAACTTCCCTCCTTTTAATCAAGTAGTCAGCTAATTGCAGAAACCCTTTTGACAAAGAAGAAAAAAAGATGAAGAATATTATACTTTTCAGCAGGAATGGACAGAGGAATTCACCTTTGTGGAGAGAGCAGGTTCTGCGGTGTATCTAATATGCAATGATAAAATTGCATTGATGAAAAAAGGTCAAATATAAAAACAGCACTTCGACACATCCCATACTACATTTGCATCAAAATATCCAGTGGGGGACAGCAGGAAGAAAGCATGTCAAGAGCTACTGTGCAAAGTGCAAGCTAGTCAGCAGCAACTCCGTGTTTGGACCCAACAAGGTGACTGGAATTCGGCTAGCTTTGCTGGTGCCTTAGCCATTCACAGATGGGGAGTATGCCAAAACATTCATGCTTGATGTTGCCAGTGAACTTTTTGACGACTTTTCGGATAAAGACAAGATAATCAAACGAATAAAAGACATGCCTCTGTCGGCAAGAACTGTTCACGATTGTACCATCATGATGGCAAATCAAATTGAGGCAACACAAGCGAAGGACATAAATGCAGCACCATTCTTTTCTCTCACTTTGGATGAGTCAACAGACGTAAGCCATTTATCCCAGTTCAGCGTGATTGCAAGGTATGCTGACGGTGACACACTACATGAGGAAAGTCTTGTTGTTTTGCCTATGAAAGAGACAACAAGAGGGGAGGATTTATTCGAGTCTTTCACTGAGTTCGCTAAAGAAAAAAATTTACTGATAGATTAAACTTATTTCGGTGTGTACTGATGGTACTCTGTGCGTGCTGGGGAAAAACAGGATTCGTAGCACTTCTTCGTGAACATGAAAAGAGACCCAACCTAAGTTTTCACTGCATCCTACATCAGGAGGCGCTTTGTGCTCAGATGTGTGGCGAGCAGCTTGGTGAGGTGATGTCACTGGTCATTCGGGTGGTCAACTTTATTGTTGCCCGAGCTTTAAATGATCACCAGTTTAAAACACTTCTGGATGAAGTTGAGAATAATTATTCTGGTCTGCTTCTGCATAGCAATGTGCGTTGGTTGTCAAGAGGGAAGGTGCTCAGCCATTTTGCGGCTTGTCTGAGCAAAATTCAAACTTTTCTTGAAATAAAAAATGTCAAGCATCCTGAGTTAGCTAGGACTGAGTGGCTCCTGAAGTTCTCCTATCTCGTGGACATGACTGAACATCTGAACCAGCTCAATGTGAAAATGCAAGGCGTTGGAAATACAGTCTTATCCCTTCAACAAGCAGTGTTTGCATTTGAAAACAAGCTGGAACTCTTCATCACTGACATTGAAACAGGTCATTTACTACACTTTTAAAAACTGGGAGAGTTTAAAGATGCATGCACAGCAAGTGACCCTGCTCAACATCTTGATCTCCAGCAGCTAGTGGGCTTCACATCTAATCTCCTGCAGTCATTCAAAGCACGCTTTGGAGAATTTCGTGAGCTCACTCGTCTTTTTAAGTTCATCACCCATCCACACGAGTGTGCAGTGGACAGCGCCGACCCGAGTTACATCCTCAGTGTCTCCATCAGTGATTTTGAGCTACAAGCTGCTGACCTGAAGGCCTCAGACATGTAGGTGAATAAGTTCAAGTTACTGAATGAAGATTTGGAAAGACTTGCATGACAGCAAGCAGAGTTGGCGAGCAAAGACAGTGGGGAGAAATGAAAAAACTTCAACCAATGGACCAGCTGATTGTCAAAACTTGGAACGTGCTTCCCATCACGTACCACACACTGCAGTGTGTGAGTATTGCTGTACTGACAATGTTTGGCTCTATGTATGCATGTGAGCAGTCTTTCTCACATCTAAAGAACATTAAGACCAACCTACGATCACGTTTAATGGGTGGAAGTCTCAATGGCTGCATGAAGCTTAACCTCACCATGTATCAACCAGACTACAGAGCCATCAGCAAAACCATGCAGCCCCAGAAGTTGCATTAATGGTAAGAAGTACTTTATTCATCATTGGTTAGCAAAAGCATAACAACGTTACTAAAAAGAATTCAGAGACTTATTGTACTTTAAAAGTGTTGGTCTTACATAAAATGTATACATCTACTTGTATTTAGTGTTAAACATATTGTATGATTCTCACGGAATTACATATTAAAATATGTGGCGTTCATGACTCTCTCAGCCAAAAATGTTCCCGACCCATGATCTATCTATTCAATCAGATGTATATTGAACTCATGCTACAAGTATGAGACTTGGGCTATGGGGCTATAAAGAGCAAACATCTTGGATTCTGCCCTCCTAGAGCCACAGTTCTATAGGATGGCGCTAACCAAGGGTTTTCCCAAAGGGAAACTCAACTGATCCTGCTTCTTAAATTGAACAAACAGAGCCCACCTCAGAGCCTTCATCAAGCAAGAAAATAAGAACATTTATTTTTTTCATCATATTTATTTTTCTAAATATGGTAAATAAAACTGGTTTTTAACTTATAGTAATTATATAAATTTTCTCTTTCAAATAAGCCTATTAGTGAACACCACAATGTGCTATCACTATATACTCATTTGAATGGTTAAAATTAAAAGCACTGAATACCAGGTATGGGTGAAGATATGGACCAACTGGAGCCCTCGTGCACTGTAGATGGTAGTGTAAAATGGTGTGCAATCACTTTGGAACACTGTTTGCCAACTTCCTATAAAGTTAACATACATATACCGTATAAGCCAGAAATTCCTTTCCTAGGAACTTACCCAAGAGAATAAAAACATAACTCTATACAAGACTTTCAGCAACTTTATTCATAGTACTAACAGCTGAGGTGTCCATCAACAAGAAGATGGATGAGCACACTAGTCATCTATGCTATAGAACACTGCTCAGAGATTAAAAGAACAGACTACTGCGCCTGGCAATTACACATGTGAACTTAAAAACATTCTGCTGAGCGAAAGAAGTCTGATACACAAGAGTACATATTAATAATTCCATTTATGTGAAACTGTCAGCATGTCTAATATATAGTGACAGAACAGATGAGGTTTGCCCAGTGCCAGTGAACTGGGTAGGGGCACAAAGGAACTTTCTGAGGTGACAGAAGTGTTCTGTGTATTAATATGATAGTGGTTTCGCAGGTTTGTATATTTGCAAAAAACGCATCAAACTGTATGGCTAAAGTGGGTGCATTGTGGATGTATATTATACCTCAATGAAAAGTGGTTGATTAAGTGACACTCAAAATGACATAAATCATGAAGCTGGTAGTGGAATGCCCAAAGTTTAGGAAATGGCACTCAGGTACATGGTACAGAATAGACAGTGTCCTAAACGAAGTGCAGATCAAATGCCCTAAAACTTAAGAGGTGGGACATTTTTCTTCCAATGGTAAGAAGGGATATGTCTCTGCTCAGCCTCTGAGAAAAAGTAAAGTTCATATGGAGCCAGAATGAATATATAAGTGACATTGGGTTGAAATTATTATCAAGGGCCTAAGATGTAGGAGGGGAGGGGTGGGGTCCCTAAAAAGCCACTCGCACCCTGAGGAGAACAGAAAAAATGGGGGTGACCCTACCACTGTAGCCTTTGTGACATCCAAAGGCCTTTTCAGTCGTGAAACCCAGACATAAGGGCTTCAGCTGATGTGGTCACCAATTACCCCCTCTGTCCTCTGCTCAGAGAACTTGAGTGGCAACAGAGTAAACTGGCAGGGGTAGGACCAGGGGGCTGCAGCCGAAGCCCCAAGAGCAAATATGTAGGAGGCAGGGAGGGCCATGCAAAGGCTGAGCTGCACCTGCGGGACTAGAGAGTATGTGCCTCATATCCCTCACCCGAGTCCCGGACCTGCTTTCTGGTTCCCTGGGAGCAGGGTGCTGGTACTTATTCACCCATGGCTCAGCCTCAGTGCTGGCTTCATTCCGGGCATCATAATACAGTGTCCTCAGCGAGTTCACAGCCTAGCAGGGACAGGAGACATGAGTGTGAGTGGGGAAGGCCAGAGGCTCTGGGTCCAGAGTGGATGGTCAGCAAACTTTTAGAAGAAAGTGACAACTTAGTTAAGGTTTGAACAAGAGAGGGCGTGGAGCACCTTCTAGACCTGCCTGGTCTAGGATTTGGAATGTGGCCTTAGAAACACAGAGCCCGCCCAGGCTCTAACTTGCAGCAGCTCATCTGACTTTCTTCCCCATGCATGTGTAGATTTGTGACCTGGCTGAGGAAGCCCTACAGTGCCATCCTGTCCCAGATGGAGTCCGTCCCCGGGACCTCAACCTCCACCAGCTCGCCAGCAGTCTCAACAGAGGAGTCCCCTGAGATTGGTTTCAGTGATTTTATTAAGTAAGCACAACACCAGAATGGATTTTTAAAAATAGCTTTCTTCTCTCTATACTGATTTACATTCTCAAACTCATCCCTCATTTATTCATCCAACCACTCACCAATCAACAGTTTAATGAGTACCTTCTGTGTTTAATCAGTTTAATGAGTGTTAGACCCTGGACCAGGCATCTCAGATATGGAGTTGAAAGTCATCTCTGCTCTCGGGAGGCCATAGCCTCCTGAACCCTTCCTGCCATGGTGCCCTCACCATCTGCCCAAGGTTTACAGCCGGGGTCAGGTCAAGGATAGCAAGCAGAAAAGGGCATGACAATTGGTCAGGCATTATATCCTCACAACCGAATGCTCCAATTAATGATGAAACTTAACATTGAGCACTGGAGACATATCCAATTGTCTGAAGAATTGCCAGAGCTCCCCAGAACTTTCTGTAAGTTGAACATGGTTTGATGGGCCAGACAGAGAGGGTTGGGTCGACAGAAAATTGATCAGTTTGATGTCCTGCACTGCTTGTTTGGGGACAGGGGGTAACAGAGCACAGACCAGCTGGCCTCTTGAGAAAGGCGTCCCTCGAGTGAGAGGTCCACGTGTTCTCTGGGGCACAGTAGTGGGGGGAAGAGACAGGACGATCCTGTTGAAAACTTGTGATGGCTGCCAAAGGAGTGATTCTCTCCATTTCATTAAACTCCCCAGGTCTGTCCCTGTGGATGAAGGTGTTGGATCTGAAGAAGGAGAACACAAACAAAGAGAAGTGCCCAAGATGATCATCTCAGATGTACAGTCTCCTTTGCCTGGGGCGGGTTGGCAAGTTGAGGTCTTTCCATAACACAGACACAGAGGCAGATCCAGGAGCAGAGTGGCAAGGGCAGTGCTGGGGTTTGGCTGCGATGGGGCTGTGAAACTTTATCCAGGTCACGTCTCAGCCAAACACCCACAGAGCCACCAGCTCAGACAGAGCCCTGACAACTCAGCAAATAGATTTACTCTACATATATTGGAAAAACCAGTTACCTCCAAACGTTCATGACCTCGTGCTCTTCCCAGCCCCGAGAGAGAGGCTATGAAAGGAGATGTAAATATTTCCCTCAATAATTTCATGGTAAACACAAAGAGGAAATCAAGAGATCAAATTCATACTCTTTAAGGGTATCAAATTCATACCCTTAAATTCTCCTAGAATGACAGCCTAAGCGAATCACTGGAAACGCACAAATTGCTTACAGAGATGTTAGTTACAACACTTCAGAACTAGCAAAAACTTGGAGAAAGAAGTTATTGTATGTCCAGGATGATGGACTGTCTGCACTGGCAAAAGCAAGCGTTGTCACCTTTGTAGGCGGGAGTATGAGTTGGCATAGCCCCTGTGCCATACAATTTGGCAAGCCTACTAGAATTTAAAGTGCACAATTCCTCTGCTGGGAGAGGGTTCTCCAGATACACCCTTATATTACATCAAGACCGGTGGCTGCTCTTGCAGGCTGCAGCTTTGTTGATAAAAGCAAGAAAATTGGGAACGTGGGAACAACTCTACCAATAGGAGACCAGTTGAATAAACTTATGTTACACCTGCAGAAGAATTACAGCATCAAACTCTTTTGCAGAAAATGGGAAAGTCCTTTATATACTGCCTTAGTTCTACCTGTTCTGTTTTTTGAAAAAGTATTTTAAATAACACTTGTGAAGACTATTTAGTCAGGTGGGAAAGCAGCACTCATATTGTCAACTGAAAAATCAGAATATAAATATATACACAGATACGTTTATGCACATGTACGTATTTGTGTATTTACAACATAATCTCATGGCTGATGTGCATATTTCTATTTGAATCTTTCTGTATTTTCCAAATTTTTTAGAATGAAAATATGTGTGTATATAAAACACTTGTCATTGAAATGTTAATTTTTCTTTCAAAGATGCTTGTCACAAAAAAACTCAAGAATGCAGAAAATGAAAGCAAAAATCCTCAAAACCCCACCATTCATAGAAAAAGACTTAGCAAACAACCTGCCAGATATAGCTATTTGCATATGCAAATTTATGAATGAATTTACACATGCTCACATCTTCAGGTGTGATACAATGGCATATGTAATTTTCATAATTGGAACTGCTTCTGCACTCAATAATCTGTTGTGCACATCATTTCTAACCCATTAATACACATTGCATCATCCTCCAGGGGTAGAGTATCACCTACCTTCATTTAAAGTGATCCCCTATTGGTAGGCATTTAATTGGCTTCCAAAGTTTTGCTATTATTAATAATGTTGCAGTAAACATCCTTGTACATACATTTTGGGCAATTGTCCAGTTAGCTCCATAAGGGAAGAATGTACTACTGTCATACTGCAATAAAGCAGGTCATCTGAATTTTTTGGTCTCCCAGTGCTCATAAAGGTTATGTTTACAGTGTACTGTAGTCTATTTAGTGTGTCTTAAAAATGTGTTTTAAGACACATTTTTAATGTGTCTTAAAAATGTACACACCTTAATTAAAAATTACTTTATTGCTAAAAATTGTTAACCTGCTGAGCTCTCAGGGAGTCATAAACCTTTTGTTGGCAGAGGGTCTTACCTTTGGTTTGTAAAAGAAAGCAAGCAATATTTGCAAAGTGAAATAGAGTAAGACTCAATAAAACACAGTATGCCTGTATTCTTAAAATATATACAGCATACTTCATGTCTCTTTCAGCAATGGGGAGAGGAGCACATTGAAGACTCTACATTCTTGCTAACTTTTCCCCCACCTCTGATTTTGAGGGATTAAAAGGGAATTCTGCTAAAACAGAAAGAATAGACCCAAACCAGAGCCAGGCGGAGTTTCCGGAATCCCTATGGATCTCTGAGCGGGATGGAATGCTTTCCATTGGGAATAGAAGAAGTAACGCCTCCTGGGCCCTAAGGTTGTCTGATACTAACTCTTCTTCCTGAGCACCTGCCCCAAGTTAGAAATTTAAATCTTGGCAGATCACTGTGACCGCCATGACCATCGTGTGTCTTCAGTGTGCTGGGCTAGTCCTACCTTCCATGGAGGCAAACAAGTAAAAGTCAGGAATTAATCTGTAAACCGACTGAACTTGAACTTCCCTTTGGCAGGCCCCTCATTCTGACAGGTGCTTTCATATGCAATGACCTTCTCCACAGGTGTTTGATATTTTGCCCCTCTATGGCGTCCTGGAGCCACACAGTAGCCACCAGCTAGCTTTCACCTTCTACGGACACTGTGACATCGTCGCACAGGCTAAAGCTCTGTGCAAAGTGGAAGGAGGGCCCACCTATGAGATGATGCTGAGGGGAGAGGCATCCATGGTCACCTATTCGTTTGACACCAAGGACATTAACTATGGATTACAGGTATTGCCTAGCCATCAGGAGACTTTCTGCTTTTGCCTTAGACATCAGTCATCATCCATGTGCTCTAATCGTGCCTGGGACACCACCCCCATCATTGTAGTCCTCACCATCACCCCTCTCCTTGACCCCTCATCTTCCTCCATAATCCTGATCATCCTCCCACTGCCAGCTGTTGGCCAAGTGTCTTCACTTTGCTTCCCTTGCTGTCTCCTGAAATTCAGCATTTGAGACGCTAAAATTTGCATCTTCCCTCTCAATCCAGAAGCCCGTTCCAACCTCTCTGTTTCTCTCAACAACACGACAACCTTCTGAGTCCCTCAAGTTTACAATCTCCATGGCCTTTTTTACTGCACCCTCCTTTGCCTCCCCACATCCTTACAACATCCAGGGATCCCCCTGGGTCGGTTTACCCTTCCCATCACCACTGCGGTTATCAAATGCGGGGTCTCATCAAGCCACACCTGAATTATCACTGCAGTTTTTCTCAAACTGTAATGTGCATATGAATCACCAGGAGCCTTGTTCCGGTGTAGATTCTGATCCAGTAGGTCCAGGGTGGTGCCTGGGAATCTGCCTTTCTAACAAGCTCCTACATGGTGCCTACACTGCTGGTCCACAGATCCCATGGAAGCAAAGGATGGCAATGCATTTTTAGCACCTACTGCTAACCCATCTAAACATCACTGCCAGAGAGATTTCCCCCAAATTTCCCTTAAGAGCCAACCCAGCAGCATTTGGGAAGTCCACATAGTATAGAGAAAAGAGTATTGTTTTGTCATAAAAAAAACTGCGATGTATTTTGGTTTGACTTCCTGTTGACTGTGTCACCTTGGGGACATCACCTAAACTCTCCAAGCCTCAGTATTCCTGATCCACAAAATGGGAATGGGATAGCAATACCCATCTCACCAGGTGGTTGTGGTTACTTAAGTGACCAGTCAAGACTGTGCCTGGGCCAGAGAGGGCCTTCAATCATGAGTCCCCTTCTCTGTCACCCATTGGATCAGTGCCAGGAGCCTCCACTTGGGTGAGGGTATCCTAAGCCCCTCTATTAGCTAATGCTCCTTACATTAAACTTTGTTCTTTATAGGTCCCATTAGAACCCATTCTCTAATTTGTGGTCAAGCTGTTTTACCAGCTGGCCCTAAGGCACTCACCCCTTCCTGCCTGCATACCTCCACTCAAAGTATTCCACTCATCCTCCACCCTGCCAACCCAAACCTATACATACTGTAGGACCCCACTCAGCTCCATTCCTCAATTAACTTTCTCTTACTTTATGTTCTCCTGACACTTAAGTACAGTGTTTGCCATAATATAATGTACCTTCTCATTTTTGCTTTGGAAGAGTTGCTAGTCAATTCTATGTCTTTACATCTTCTCTTCCCAATTCAGTTTTGTGTTGTGTACTCAGAGACCATATCACCTACCAAATTTTAATGGGGATTAGATCCTCATAATATAGCTACTGCAGGTATAATTACTGAATTGTGTGTGTACATGTGTATCTGTGGGTTAAAGATTATGGTTAAAATTGGCCCCAACTGTTTGGCTCGGTGGTAGAACATCAGCCTGATATGTGGATGTCCCATGTTCAATTCCCAGTCAGGGCACAGAGGAGAAGCCACCATCTGCTTCTCCACGCCTCCCCCTTCCTCTTCTTTCCCTCTCTCTTTCTCTCTTCTCCCCCTGCAGCCATCGTTTGGTTCGAGCACATCAGCCCTGGGCACTGAGGATGGCTCTGTGGAACCTCCGGCTCAGGCACTAAAAAAATAGCTTGGTTGCGAGCATGGCTCCAGATGTGCAGAGCATTGGCCCCAGATGAGGGTTACTGGGTGGATCCCGGTAGGGGCACACGTGGGAGTCTGTCTCTGTCTCCCCTCCTCTCACTTGAAAAAGAAAAAAAAAATTAGAAAAAAAATTTTAAAAAGATACAGTTAAAATCAAATTCACTCAACACCTATTGAGACCTTTTTTATTGCACTGACCAAATAGAATTCCCTTTCATTTCTTATCTCCAGGGTCCTCAGGGCAATTGTTTCTGGCTCAGCTCAGAGTGTATTTTTCAAAACAGCTAGTCCTTGCCCTAGCTTGTCCTAAGAACCCCTAAAGTGGTTTTAGCTTGTGGTTGTTGGACCTGCCAGTTAGCTGCTGAATTATGTAAGCAAAATCTGAGGAAAAAGGATGTGTCTGGCCTATTATTCTCATGTCTTGCCACATAAATAGAAAAATTCGTTCTAGAAGATTCTGAATTCAAATCTTATTTTTTTTAAATCTTCATGCTGTAGAAAAGCTTACTTTAAGATATTCTAATATGAGTTCTTTTTTCTCTTTAGCACGTGTGCACACGTGTGGGAGAGAGAGACAGGAAGGGAGAGAGATGAGAAGCATCAACTCGTAGTTTTGTCACTTTAATTGTTCATTGATTGCTTCTCTTACGTGCCTTGACTGGAGGGCTCCAGCCAAGCCAGTGACCCCTTGCTCAAGCCAGCAACCTTGAGCCTCAAGCCAGTGACCATGGATCATGTTGATGGTCCCACACTCAAGCTGGCAACCCCACACTCGTGCTGGTGTGCCTGCGCTTGAGCCTAATGAGCCCGTGCTCAAGCTGCTGACCTCAAGGTTTGAACCTGGAACCTCAGCGTCCCAAGTCAATGCTCTGTCCACTGCACCACTGCCAGTCATAATATGAGTTGTTTGTGGTGAAGAAACTGAAGTCCAGGGACGTGAGATGTTCACCTGCCAGCCATAGTGAACTACATGGATTGTTAGAAGAACTTAGGTAGAACCCGGTGTCTGGGGTCTAATGCCCCTTCTGCCCCAGTTGGCACCCATTTTGTGATGGTAAAATGAGAATTGGCAGGGTTACATCATGAAAAATAAAACCCAAGGCATGTTTGTCTAGCCCTTCTGTTAGGATGGCAGCAGCATCCCAAAGGGTGGTAACAGAGGAATCATTGTCTTCCTCCTTCTCCTCAAGCTCTTTCACCATGTCATAGAGGATAAAATCACTCTGAAGAACACGGGCAAAGTCGGCTTTGAGTTCAGGGTGCTGATTGACCATCTGTCTTCGCTAGACAACCTTATGCCTGGGGTGCCCCTGGTCCAGCCTCTCTCAGTAAGTACCCTCCCCCCCCCATGCTGGCTGTGTGGGCAGAGGAGCCCACATTCACACCTACAAGCCACACCCAAGCGTTATGTCTCAGTACACTCAACATTCAATGCCAGGACTATGGGCATGATACTTTTAAAATGAACACTAAAGAGCTCTCAGAAGCAAGAAAAATAAATAAATTCAGGTTTTTCACTCATTTATTAAACAAGTTTTTACTGATTCCTGCATTCACTGGGCACCATTCAAGCACCAGGGGTTCAATGGTGACCAAGACAGCCCTTTCCAAGGGGTTTGTTTTCATGATTATAAGATACAGTGGAACCTTGACACACGAGCACTTTAAATCACAAGCAATTTGAGAGACGAGCAGTCACATGCAGATTTTTTGCTTTAAGTCACAAGTGGATATCTGAATCACGAGCTTCCGCCACCTTCCACTAGATGGCCTGCCGAACGTTCTGAAAGGAAGGAAGAAACAAGCTTCATGGAAAGGTTTTTGTTGAAACAGCCTCTAAGTGGAAGCAAGAAAAGTGTGGCGAAAAAGCCAAAAGTTAATGAAGAAAATGATTATGATTAAACAAAGTAAAAGAATAGCAATTAAGTTTGGCGACAAAGTTGCATATCATACATAGTGTGTGAGTTAAATTTTGCAATTAAATGTAGTGTTAAGTGTGTAGAGAGTAAGTTATGTTAAATGATAGCACTCAAAATGAAAACATCCTCTGCCAGTCTCCTCCCCCTCCGCCAGCAGCTTCTCCTGACCTTGAAGTAAATACACTTCATAAACCAGTTTATTCCTTTACATTCTCTCTTATTATGTGTGTGTGTGTGTGTGTATATATATATATATATATAATTTATAAAGTACATTTTCTTATTTAAAAGAATATAAAACAAAATATTCATGTGGTGTTTGGGGACCAGAACAGATTAATTGCATTCCCGTTCATTTAAATGGGGAAATTCAATTTGACGCACGAGCAAATTGAGTCACGAGTTCGGTCATGAAACAAATTAAACTTGTGTGTCAAGGTACCACTGTACTTTATTTCCACTTATGTCTTCACACGTCCCTTGTGATTCCTTGAAGCTAAGGGCCTCCTGTCCAGTGATTGCAATAAATAAGAGCAATTTTTAAGTAGCATGTGTATAAACACCAGTAGACTTCAGTGAGCCAAACTGATTTTAAAAGCAAATGGAAGAAGTAGTTTCTTATACATCTAGTACGTTGTTCTATCAGTTTTAAGGCACATTGGCTGGATTTTTCTTGTCATGACAATAAATGACAGGAGAGGACTGTGAGTGGAGAATACCTAGCACAAAAGGCCCTTGGGGGTCATCTGTCCATCCAACCGCCAGAAGCAGGAGGCCACTGTAAATTTTAAACTTCTCTCTGGTCTTTCTGCCACCTAGGGTTTTATCAGTTCACTTGAAGAGCAGGTGCTGAAGATTTACTACTTACCTGGAGTACCTGAGGTCTTTCAAAGAAGTTTCCAGATACAGATCGCCCACCTGGACCCAGAAAATATCACACTGAGTGGAGAGGGAATCTACCCCCGAATTTTCCTCCATCTCCCCAGAAACCTCAAAGGTGATACTACCCGCTATTGTATTTCCCCACAGGAGACAAAATAGGCATTTTAGCTTTGCTTGTTTGGACATTGATGACTACTCACATTATTTGCTTGGCAGTCCTTGAGGGTTGCCTTCTATGTTTCCTTCAATGGCAAAAGTGTCAAGAGCTGAAATTGACTTGGTGGCCTGAGTTTAATGAAACAAGACATGGCTGTAGCAGTGGCAAAGTAAAATTTTTCTTCCAAAAGCCTTTTCTTCCAGCACACGTTCCTGCCAGTTGTAATCTCCCTGACTTGTCCTTTCCCAGCAGTACCCTCAGAGGTGGCCACTGAGACAGCGAAGGCTGGTTTTACTGCCAGGAGTACCATTCTCAAAATACCAACTGCGCAGAAAGGCACCCAAGGTTCTGACCGCTTTTTGGCATTACACAGTTTGGAGGCTAATTTAGACCCACATCGCTAGCTAAGGCTTTCCTGATAGCATCTGGCCTGCAGAGCTATCTCTTCTGTACCAGAATATCTTTGTCTTGGCAGATCCCAAAGCTCAGCTGAGTGGCTCTTTCAGCCATAGACTCTCTCTCTGGTACTTTCTTGCTAGATCAGAGGTCAAGAGAAATTTCTCATGCTTCTTCATGAAGCTTTCTTCAGGCTCCTTAAAGCCCACATTCCCTAAACAGCTTCAGACTAAACCCTCACACCTCAGCCTTTCCTCCTGCCCTGTTCCTCAGCCACTAACTCAGTGCTAGAACTGGGAAAGTACCAAGTCAGCGGGGATCCAGTGGACCACCCTGCAGGTGACTTAGGATGTTACTGCCATCAACTTCTTGAGAGCCAGTTGGTAGCTCACTAATGCATAATCTCATTAAATTTAGGGAGGTCTCTGAGACAAATTCAACTCACAAATTATCTCATCCTCCAAAGCAGAGAAAGCATGGCCAGGGAGGTACCAAAAAAATCATTTCCCTTCTCACTTTATTTAACCTGAGCTAAGAGTCTATGTCTGCAGAATACTTCACATATTTCTAATCATCCTGATTTTCTTCTCCTTGCAATCCACACAGGAAATGAAAAATATGAAACCTTCTTGAATCAGGCCAGAAAAAACCTAGAAAAAGAGTTAAACAAATCTGAAACACCAGATTACTTAGAGACAACTGAGGAAACGCTTGAGGATGAATCTTTTGAGGTAAGACTAGCCTCACTGCACAGAATGTATGTGGCAGAAGGACAGTATGTGCAAAGGCCCTGGAGCAAGAAGGACATGGTGTCTCTGAGGAATAGAAAGGAGAAGAAGATATAGCTAAAGCAAAGAAGTGGGGAGATAAGGGAATCAAGATGAGCCAAAAGAGGGAAGCAACCCCCTAGTAAACCTATTAAGGGTTTTGAACTTCGTCCTGAGGGCAACAGGAAGTCACTAAGTGCTTCAACTGGCTCTGTGGTTAATCACATTTTGTGTCTTTTATTTTTTTTAATTTTCTTTTTGAAATTAAATTTAATGGGGTGATACTGATCAATAAGAGTACATAGGTTTCAGGGGAATATCTCAGTAGCATTTGAACTATTGATTGCATTGTGAGTCCATCACCCAAAGTCAAATTATTTTCCATCACCGTATATTTGTCCCTCTTTGCTCCCCTCCCCTCCATCGCATCCCCTGGATAACCATTTTGTATCCTTTATTTTAAAAGCTGATGGAGTAATCTTAGATGAGAGGTAGAGATGGTAGTGTAACAAAGGTGGTGAGCAAGAAAGCAGGAAGAATTGGGTGGATTGGAAAACTGCTTTGGAAGTAGATTGGTCAGGGATTGGTTGGATGTGGGAGTGAGGAGGAGGTGATTTCCAAGTGATTTGCTTGGATGCCAAAGTAAGGAAGGGGCACTCAGATAAGAAACTCAGGATGAGAAGCAAGTTTCTGGTGAAAAAGGAGGAAGGGAAATGAGTTTAGGTGGCTCATTCTTACACATGAGATCTCTGTGTGTCATCCAGAGGCATCAGATAAGAGTGGGAACCATTGCTGTGGACCTGGGGAGAGAGATAACATTGGAGAAAGCCATAGATTTGAGAATCATCAAATGGCCATTGTAATCACAGGAGATAGTGAGCTTCCCAGGGAGGTGTACTGAGTGGTCAGGGAAGAGGGTAAACGTGGGTACCCAACCATATAGTGGTGGTAAGAGAACAGCCAAAGAGGTTCTGGAACAATCAGCAGCGTGCAGCGCCTCAGAGATGGGAGCCAAGCCAAGAGGTGGTCTCCCAAGGGAGGGAGTGGCCCACTTGTAAATAAAGGCCACCGCCTGACCAGGTGGTGGCGCAGTGGATAGAGCATCGGACTGGGATGCGAAAGACCCCGGTTCGAGACCCCGAGGTCACCAGCTTGAGCGCGGGCCCATCTTGCTTGAGGAAAAGCTCACCAGCTTGGACCCAGGGTTGCTGGCTCCAGCAAGGGGTTGCTCAGTCTGCTGAAGGCCCGCAGTCAAGGCACATGTGAAAAAGCAATCAATGAACAACTAAGGTGTTGCAAGGGCAATGAAAAGCTAATGATTGATGCTTCTCACCTCTCTCCATTCCTGTCTGTCTGTCCCTATCTATCCCTCTCTCTGACTCTCTCTCTGTCCCTGTAAAAAAATAAATAAATAAATAAAATAAAATAAAGGCCGCCCTGCTGTGGATAGAAAGGCAAAGTCCCCAATGTCCTCTCTCACCACTCCCTGCAATTCTTCTCCCAACAGTCTGTTCCTGACCATGAAGGCTGCTTTCTCTGCTCTTCTTTTAAAATGCAAATGCACATGAGAATCATGTTCTAAGGAAGAAATACACACACACACACACACACACACACACACACACACACACACACACATACAGCTTAGAGAGCTGTTAGATTGGTTAAAAGGGGGTTCTCAAGTGAGGAATGAGGCGTGTCCTGGGGAGACTCGGAACCCACAGGCCACTAGCAATTACTTGTTTTGCAGATACTGAAAATGAACCTTAGCTCTGAGGATAATCATAATTAATAACAACAGCCACCATTTATTTAATTCCTATATGCTATTGACCTGCGTTATTATTTCATTAAACCCTCCCACAGTGGCGAGAGGGGAGATTAAGGTGCCATTATTATCTTCATTTTGCAGTTTTGCGGAACTCGTAAAAACAAAGTGCACTTCCCAAGACAAGCGGCAGAGCTAGGATTTGAATCCAAGCCTGTCCAGCTCCTAATACTGTATTCATAGCCTCTGCCCTCTTCTCCCCCTCCCAGCCCCAGCCTTCCATGAGGGCAGCAGTGCTCCCTGCCTCCCAGGTGGCTCCTGGTCAGAGCCTTCCTATAGCTGTGTGTGGCAGCCCCTGCAGCCCCAGGTGGGGTTTCAGAGGACGTGATGGCAGAAGCAGAGCAGACTAGTTCTCCTGCATAAGCCAGGGGTCACTGACACTGTGTGGCTCAGGAGCCAAGCAAAGGGCTGGCTTTGCTGATCTAGAATCAGGGTGGCTGGGCATGCTGTGGGTGAGGCAGGCTCCGCCCCAGCTTGTCGCAGTTCCCACCTCTCCCCGCTGTCAATTGCAAGCCACTTCACACACTGACCTTTCCTAGTTGGCCCTGGGCTTCAGGTTAGGACCTTCTAAAACAGGATTTCCTAACTTTGGGTCACTTTCACTGCCCCCAAGACATCTTTTTTTCTAATATCCCATGAAATACATTTATTGTATGTAAAATATAATCTCTTTGAATAGTGTAACATTACATTTTTTAGTTTTTCTTTTGAAATAATTATAATTCACAGGGAGTTGCAAAAAATGTTTTTCCCAGTCTTACATAAGTATAGTACAAGATCAAAACCAGGATATTGGTGTGGGTACAAGCTACAGGGCTCATTCAGCTTTCATCAATTTTATTTACACTGGAGTGGGAGGGGTGCTTCTTTGTAGTTTTTTCCAATTGTAGGATTCTTGTGTTTGTTGGGGAAATAGAATATTTTTTTTAAAAAATGTCCTTCCAACCCAGAAAAATCTCTCCACAAAGGTAGATGAGGAAGAAAACAATTTTATTATTAAATAATTGTTAAACCAGAATGAGGTCCATGTCACAAGCCATCCATTAAGAGGTTGTAAAGCCAGAAAGACATCTCAGCCTTTCATATATAGCCAAGCAGGTGCAACCCATTACGTACATGTTATCAAATTCAAAATAGTCCCTAATTTTTAAGAACTATAACTAGTCCTCAAATTAGAGGACTTGGCAGCAGCACTTGTCACACATAGCTCATCCTAAATTTACATGGTAACTGGATGACCACCTGGGTTAGCTCATTGGCTTTATCCAAGGGACACCAAACTTCTCATTTTTATGACATGCCCCCTCTGATGTTAGGCTCCAGCCTTCCTGCAGAAACTGGTCAGGAAGGGCTCTGTCATCCTTGACAAGTACATTGAGAGACAGTTCGCAGGTCCTTGAGAAAGACACTCTGGGTGGTAAAGCTGACAATGCTTATATAGCCTTTAAAAAAGTTGACATACATTTTAAAGAGACAGAGGAAGGACTCACAAGTTCTATAAAGTGCACACTCTAAGAGAAAGAGTAGGGAGAAGTTCCTCATTTTCAACAGGGAGAATTAAGCCTCTTATTTTTAATTTGTATTTGCCCCTACATGCTACTCCTCTATAGCCACCCCACCCCCAGACTCCCCATCCCTTGCCCCTAGCAGCCGTTAATCTGTTCTTCATTTCTATCCTTCTGTCATTTCAAGAATGTTAAATACATGGAATCATACAGTATATAACCTTTTGAGTTTGACTTTTTCTATTCAGCATGATGCCCTTGAGATCCATCAACACCAATAGCTCATCCCTTTTTATTGTTGAGACTACTCATGCTATACATGTACCAATTTGCTCACTTCACCCACCCCCGTGAAAATGTTTATATCACGGATAGATGTAAATCTGTTACGTACATGACCCTTTGGAGGGCCACAAACCATTGCGATAGCTAAGATTTTTTTTGCCCCCTCCATGAACCAATTTTCACCCCCTTAGGGGTGATATTGCCCACATTGAGAGTGCCTGTTCTAGAAGATTTTGCTCACTTACTGTTCTCTCTTGCTACAGCTAAATGCTCAGCTCCAGATGGAAGTAGAGCGACTTATAGTCCAAAGCTATGCCATGGAACATCAGAAAACCATTATCCCGAATTACACGGACGATGTCAGCCATCGGAGTCACCGCAGACTGGCCAAGTGAGTGTCTTCCGTGGGGTGTTTATTTCACACTGTAGTGGAGCAGGCATTGCTGCTAGCAGAGTGCTCCCTGAAACAATGGTTGATGACCTAGGAATGCAATCCACTCACCTCAAATACCTGCTGCCCTTTGGCAGCAGCTAACCAGGCAGGTCTCTACCTGTTCAAGTCAGAAACTTCTGGCTTTGTCCAATGGACAGACCCAGTTTCAGATTCATGAGGGCCCATGCTGAAGGTGTTTTGAGATAATGGCTGAAATAGCAGTTGTGGACTTCTCGGGGAAGAAGAAGTCCACAACTGCTATTTGAAACCTTGATCCTGGTTTCCATTCTGGGGGCCATTTAATTGTTCTGAACTCCAGAGGATAGCATTGTGCACAGGGAATAGCAGAGGGCCTCTTGCCCTCTCACTTGTGAAAAAATGACAGGTAAACAGAGCTTGTCAACCTTTTCAGAATCCAGCTGCCAGAGTACATCCTGGACTTTGGCTACTTTATCCTTGGTGACGTCCGAACCCACAGCATCAAGATCACCAACACTAGTCACATCCCAGTATCCTTCCACGCGGAAAAGCGCATCCTTCACGACACAGGTAACCAGGGCGGGGAGACCCTTTCCCACTGCCTCTTGTCATTTCTAACAGGGCCATCTGTACTCTTTCTGGAGTAGAGTGTGTGTTTTGACTGGGGTCAGCTGAGAGAATCTTTGGGCTGCTTATTGATTCTTTGAGTGGTTATCTGGTCCCAGAAAACCTCTATTCAGCTCACTTGAAGAAATTTTGTTTGTCTTTGTCTAGGCTTTAGTACTGAGCTAGATCGTGTAAAGAATCTGCCTTATTATGAAACAGAAACATTTGAAGTGAGATTTGACCCACAAGGGACCAATCTTTCTGTTGGAAACAAAGAGGTCATTCTGCCCATTAAGGTAAGCTGCACCTCTGGGCCCAGCTGACCAACCCCCCCAGCTCCCAGCTCTGCTGGTCAATCCTCCCTGGGATGATCCAGGTACAATTTCAGAACCATGATTCTTCGGCAACCCTATGCCACATGCTAACAGCAATTTTATGCCCACTCTAGGTGGTTGGAGGGCCGACGATTCACATCTGTCTGCTAGCCAAAGTGATCATTCCCAGCATGACACTGTCTTGTGAAAAACTGGAGTTTGCCACAATTCAGTGTGGACAGGGCCTTATGGAAACTATTCAGCTTTCCAATCATCTTCAAGTTCCTTGTGAATGGAGTGTCCACAGCCAGAAGCCATTTAACAATGTAAGTGGGTTGTGGCCCATTGGTCACCTTTTATCTATTTCCATTTCATCCAGATTTCTAATACCAGGCCTTCACTCTCATCATTTCACTCTCTTGCTCAGACTTTCAGTGACAACCATTGCCCCCTGAATAAAATTTTATCCCTTAGCCCAGCAATTGAGAATCTATCTATCAGGACGTGTTGTCTGGAGAATGTCTTACTCATCTCTGTACTCCTGGGGTCTACAGATTCCTTGATCCCTGGGTACTCAGTAAATGTAGGGTGAATGAATCAATGACGGACTAAATTCATTTTTTATGAATGATGATCCAATTGTCTAATATTTATTAACCAGCTGGAGAAACACATGTCGAAGTACTTAATACGGAAACTACATCCTGAATTAAAGTCAAAGGCATGGATCTTTGAAGTCCAGCCTACTTCTGGGGTCTTGTTTCCTGGTGAGAAGTCCAATGTGCAAGTGACATTCATGCCCAAAGAAGAGGTAAGCTCTAAAAAAATGTGGTTCTATTCAGACTCTCTGAATCTCTTGGGTTTCCAGGGAAGCTTTTTCTTTTTTTTTTTTTGGTGACAGAGAGAGGGACAGATAGGGCCAGACAGACAGGAAGGGAGAGAGATGAGAGGCATCAGTTCTTCTTTGCAGCTCCTTAGTTGTTTATTGATTGCTTTCTTATATGTACCTTCACCAGGGGGACTACAGCAGAGCCAGTGACCCCTTGTCAAGTTAGCGTCCTTGGGTTCAAACCAACGACCTTGGGCTTCAAGCCAGTGACCTTTGGGCTCAAGCCAGTGAACATGGGGTCATGTCTATGTTCGCACACTCACGCCAGCGACCTTGTGCTCAAGCTGGTGAGTCCACGCTCAAGCCAGTGACCTTAGAGTTTTGAACCTGAGTGAGTCCTCTGCATCCCAATCTGACCCTCTGTTCACAGGACCACTGCCTGGTCAGAATCCAGGGAAGTTTTGAGTGACCTGTGCCCCTCTGTTCTGATTCTGGCATCTCAGATGCCTCTCATAAAAGCTATGTGGCCAGGTGGTTCAGAGCGCCAGCTCTGGAATCAGCACATCTATCTAACACATTGACTTCTATCAGCCGACCTGGGTTAATGGCCTTCTGCGTCTGCAATTGGAGGCTGTGTGGCTTTGAGCAAATTACTTAGCCTCACTCAACTTCACTTTGCTCATAGATAAAATGAAAAATGTTAATATTACATGTCAAAAATCCCTTATTGCAATTCTGAAATCAAATAAACTCCAAGAACTGGAAAAAAAATTTATAAGTTTCAGAACCAAACTCATTTGGCAGAAAAACCTCATCTGAACTGATGTGAGACTATTCAATCTTTATTTACCCCACTTAGCTTGCAGAGTCAAACACTGCAACTGCAGAAATATTAGAGTTTGATTCCAGGGGACCTCCCGCAGACCCTGCTGAGCCTATTAGGTAACACAGGGTGTATGTATTCTGTTTACCTTTTTAAAAATCTGAATTTGAATGAATCTGGCCACTAGGGTTTCAGGTAAAACATTATCAACTGCAATAGCTACCTCCTAGGGTCGTGTGGAAGATTAAGTGAATTAATGTGAGTAAAATGCACAGCATACTGCTCTATATGTAGTAAGTGTCTCAGTAACTACTTACTATTATCCCTAGTAATTTTGATAATGATATGTACTTCCTGAAAGACATACTCCCTGGGCCTTGCAAATGTTTCTTTTGTGAACACCATCAGCACAAAGCTACTTCTAGCAAAGAACAGTAAAAATAATAAAAACTTAGAACTAGAGAGGATCTCAAGACTTTTTGCTCAGAGCTTAAAGCATTTTGGAAATATTTTTCTTAATTCTTTAAAAAGAAATGATGTAAGATTTTACAGTACCTGTGGTTTTCCTGGTAATGGCTTTGAGGAAATGCTTAAGAATCTGCAGTGCGCCTGACCTGTGGTGACGCAGTGGATAAAATGTCAACCTGGAATGCTGAGGTCACAGGTTCGGAACATTAGGTGTTGTTAGTATTCAGGGTCTCATGAAGAGGAGCCGCGAAGGAATGAGGCAGCAACAATACTGCAAGTGGAGGACCCCAGTTTCTCTAGGATTGAGGCGCCTTGGAGAAATCAGCTATCCAATTTATTAAGGAGACACATGACATCATGCGTGAAAAACTAACAAGCAGAATACAGTGTACAATTTTATTATTTAGTTCTGCAAATCTGATTAGATTTCTCTTGCCCTTTCTGAGACATAACACCACACCATCTGCTGTCTGATTACTGACCTGCAGAAAGCTCCAGCAGGGCCAAGCATTGCGCCCTTGAGGCCTTCCCTGGATGTGACTGCCTTCAGTCATGTATGCTTGGTCTCAACCTTCACTTCCTCAGGATGGGAACAGAAAGTCATTCAGTGCTTTGGATTTCCTCCAACATCCCCCACCTCCTTTTTCTTTAACTCATTCTGCAACATTATGGTGTACACGGAGACTCGTCCTCTGAAATGACACAAGTCGCTTCTGCTCTTTCTCCAGACTAAGCAAATACAAAAACAAAACAGCAATGACAATTAATGTGCTTATTGTAGAAGCTTCTAATAATTGCAAATGTTTAACAGCGTTTAGTTCAGATAATCCATCAGCAATTCTTCTTAATAAAGGTGTACTAGAAAGCAATTTCAGTTTTTCTCTGAAAGTGCCATATATATCTTTTTTAGAGCCTCATCTAATAAATACATTTCAGGAGAGTTTTGCCATTGTCTGTGCATATGAACAGGGATACAGACTCCTGTTCTAGCTTTAAGTATATACACAGAATCAACAGATTGATTATAATTAATAGACACATGTATAAAAAGAACAATTCACACAGGTAATGAGATTGATTCATTCTAGAACACAGGACCAATCATGAACATATAAGGTAGGCATACATAAGTCTGAAAGGTCCACCCTTATAATATATTTAGAATAAAATGATGTGACCCATTTTGTATAGTAGATAACCAACCCTATAATTTTATCTTTAAGCAATGATCTCCTGCATCTATACCAGTGATTCTTAACCTGGGTTCTATCGAACCCTAGGGGTTTGATGAGTCGGTCTCAGGGGTTCGGAGAAGCCTCTGCTGCGGAGGCCAGATTAAAGTAATACCATAATTTGTTGTGAGTTCATGCACTTTGTTGGTTTTGTTCTTTGAGCAAGGTGATGTTCGTGCATGGCTCATTTTGTGCACCAGTAAAAAAAACATATACCTATGTCTTGAATTTGGAAAAAGAAAATCATATTTTATTTATCATTAAAGAAGGGTTTGGTGAATGCGCATATAAAACTGGTGGGTTCGGTACCTCAAAAAAGGTTAAGAACCACTGATTATACAAATGGGTAATCTATCTGAGCCCACAGTATAATTTTATATAACCTGTTCTTCTTCAGGCCTTAAGGGTTCACGGCTGTCAAATGGTCCTGGAAGCCAAACAGAATTATTAACATAAACAGAAAAAAGGGGGTGTTTTTCCAATTAACAGGTCTATTTAAAGGAGATTAGGAATATAAACTTAGTAAGAATAGTTAGTTCCACTTACTGTTACAGACACAACAACCAACATTGCCAGAAACAGAGTCAAGGATGTTTTGGGAGTGTTAGTCCCAATTAAAACATTTTCTGCCTCCTGGGTAAGTTTCTTCAGTTGCCCCCAAGTAGGCAGTTCAGCTTTCTGTGTTGCAGTTGTCTTTAACTTCACTTCTCTGATAACCTTTGGCTCTAGGCTGTGTCTCTCCATTTCTTCTTCTGGTGGCTCAAAGATGTCAAATCTCCCTCTTTTACACTTCTGGGTCATGCGGAGGCTTCAATCTTCTAGAAGGTATCCACTGGTCTCCCATATCCGTGGAGATAAGAGTAAATCCTCACCACCCTTTTTGATTAATCCCTTTTTCCATTGCCCATTATCATTTTTCCAATAAATGGGCTGTGATATAATAGTTAAAGGCTGTTTTAGGTGTTGTCTTTCAGCAGCTGTATCAGTGAAAGAAGTGTCACCTTGAACTGGAGAATCTTTAACAATTTTTGGTAGAATAAAAGCAGTTCTCTTAAGAAAATTAATGAGTTTAGATTTGGGATAATGATTGTCAATTTGTCCCACAAAATCAGCAACACCTAATTGCCATTGAAGGTTCTATTCAAAAGCCATCTTAAGTAATTATTCAGAGGAACAACAATAATCGCTGGATCCTGAGCTATAATTTCTCAAAGGCGTTTATACCCCCGAAATATTATCAAGCCAATCATATCTAAATAAGTTTGTAGGCACTTCGTACTTTTATGGGGTAAAAAAAAATCCATTCAATTATTGCCTGTTCTTGCCATAAAATTCCTGTAGGAGAATGTGGCATGGGCATGATTAATAAATATATGGGTAAAGTAGTATCTATACATTGAATTGAGCATTGGGAAATTTGTTCCTCAACCCACTGTAATTCTCGTAAAGATTCAGGTGTTAATTGTCGTGGACTGTTCAAATCAGATTTACCTTTTAATATATTAAATAAATGAGTAAGTTGATAAGTGGGGATACCTAACGTGGGACAAAGCCAGTTAAGGTCTCCTAACAGTTTCTGAAAATCGTAACATTTGGAAAATGTATCTCTTGGAATTTGAACTTTCTGAGAAACTGTAATATTTCTATCAATCATATTGCCCAAATACTGAATAGGAAATGTCTTTTGAATTTTTTCTTCTGCAATTATTAAACCAAACTCCTTTAAAATCCTTTTAGCTTGTAAAAACAGTAGAGATAATTCTCTTTGCTTACAAGTGGCAAATAAAATGTCATCCATATAATGTATTATCATAGAGGATGGAAACTATTCTCTCAAATCTTTTAAGGGTTGATCTACAAATGCTTGACACAAAGTAGGGCTATTAAGCATTTTGGGGGGAAGTACAGTACTTTCCATTGATAATTTTCTATTGGAGTTTGGTGATTTGGAAAAGGTATAGTAAAGGCAAATTTCTCTCTATCTTGGGCTGTAAAGGAATTGTAAAAAAGCAATCTTTTAGATCAGTTACAATAAGAGAGTATGGTTGAAGGGGCAGATTATAATGTTCCCATAGGTTGAATTACTTTATTAATAGCTCCTAAATCCATTAGCATTCTCCATTCTCCTAATTTTTTCTTTATAACAAACACAGGAGAGTTCCAAGGGCTAGTAGAGGGTTCTATATGGTCTGCTTCTAGTTGTTCTTTGGTCAGTTGTTTAAGTGTCTCCAATTTTTCTTTAGATAAAGGCCACTGCTCTACCCATACTGGCTTGTCTCTTAACCACTTTAAGGGCAACGCATAGTGGGAGGAGGCTTCTCCTTGTAGTGGCCACTAGTATAAATTTGGAAACCCAGTCCCGGTTAGATCTAATTTTGGTTCTGCCTGAATAATTTCAGTCGGATTAGGGTTGTTTTTTTTCAAGTCCAATATAGGGATTATATCCCATATTACTCATAATGTTCTTTGCCTGAGGGGATATCTCAGGTATATGAAGGTAAACTTCCCATTGTTGTAATAAATCTCTACCCCACAAATTAATGGAAGCATCTGCAACATAGGGTTGCAGAGTTGTTTTGTTGACCTTCTGGTCCTTGACACTTTAAAATTTTTGCACTGCGTTGAATACCTGCAAACATACCAACACCAGTAAATATTGTATTGATCTGCACAAGAAGGCCAATTTTTTGGCCAGTAATGAGAAGAGATTATGGTAACATCAGCTCCAGTGTCTAAAAGTCCCTTGAATGTTTTTCCTTCTATTTGTATAGTAATTTCTGGACTTTGATCTCCAATGAAGGTTTACCAATAAATTTTCTTTCCCGTGCTTCCAAATCCTCCTTCTCTCTGAATGGGTTCAGCACGTCCTTTAGTATAAGGCAGAATAAGTAATTGAGCTATCTTATCTCCAGGAATAACAGTATAAGAAGCATCTACAAACATCATTACTAAAATTTCTCCTTCATAATCACTGTCTATTACACCGGAATGTACTTGAATCCCTTGAGAAGTCAAACTGCTTCTCCCTATTATAAGTCCTACTGTTCCTTTTTGTAGTGGCCCATAAGTCCCTGTTTTAATTTTAACTACCCCCTTAGATGGATGTAACACAACAGGTCTAGTGCCGATAGCTCTAAGGCTGTACTCCCAGCTGTTACATGATGGAGGTCAGAGCCCTGCTTTCCTGAGTCTGCTGATGCATTAACCTATTGCTGACTGGATATATGCTCGCATTCTTTGTGGGGCCCAAGCTGAGCCCATCTGGTAGTTTCCCGAATTCCCTCAAGGCTAACTATTCTTATGAAACTGAGATCTACATTCACAGGCCAAATGAAAACCCTTTTGGCACCAAGGACAAAGATTAGGAGGTTTTGGTTTAGAATTTTGATTTGATTTACTTTGATAAGATAGATTAGTCTCTCGTTTTTACAGACGCTTGCCCTAACTTTCCGCAATTGAAACACTTAGTCTTTAATCCATAGGGACTAACTCCCTTAATTGCAGCGGTCAAAAGATTCATATCATATAAAGGGGTGCCAATATCAGCACAAGCCTTAATATAATCTGCTATATTACCACCATTGGCATGAATAAGACGTAAAGCCCTCTGACATTCGGCATTAGCATTGTCAAAAGCAACTACTGGAAGTAACATCTATTTGAGTCCCACTTGTGAGATCATTTTAGCTAACATATTACTGAGTCTTGCAAGAAAATCAACATAAGGCTCAGAGACTTCTTGTTTAACATTAACAAAGGAAGGTGTTACCTCCCCTGGGGTAACTATTTTCTGCCAAGCATTTTTACAGCATAATTTAACTTGTTCCACAACAGGATCACTCATTCCACATTGCTGTTGTAAATCAGCAAACTGTCCATGTCCAAAAAGCTCATCTTGTGTAATATTAACAGGAAGATTAGCATTAGCATTTTGATTAGCTTGAATATGAGCCTGATCCTCCCACCAAGTCATAAATTGTAAATATTCCTCTTTTGAAAGAACAGTCTGAGCTAACATCTCCCAACAACAGAAGGAGGAGGCGGAGGTCAATTATCTTGGTCAGTTTTGAAAGGGTTATGTCGAACCTCCATGTCTGAAAGTTTAAACTGTAATTCAGAAAATTGCTCCTTTAATTGTTTAAAAGATAAATGTTCTTCTTCATCAGAGGCCAAATTCCCGATTTCCTCATGGCCCTTTTGCAGGATGTGGTCTGACAAGCAGCCAACTGCCTGAAGCAGCTTGAGACAAATTCTTGAAAGGACTTATCAGGGCCCTGCTTAATTTTGCTTAATTTCTTTGTTTCACAGACCTGAGCACATCTTTACACACAAACAAGACAATTTTCAGCACAAAAACACAAGTATAACACATAACTTTGATTAATCCTAATACTTGAAATACTATTTGACTTTTAACTTTGAATATACCTTACAATGCATTAACCAAATTAGCAAGTCTTAAGGATTCATATTCTATTCAATTTAAATTTAAATGAGCACTCCTTACAAGTTTTTAAGCAAAAAAATGTAGGGATGAAACTATTTTTTCAATATAATAGCCAATTTTTGCATGCGAGAACTTAATTCAGGTTTTAAAAATCACATTTTAAACAACATCAAATAAAAACCAAACAGAAACTAGAATCAGACAAACCAGAGAGAAACCTTGGTTTTCAGAGCACAATCAAACTACAAAGATGCCTACCTGATTTTAGTCAGGGCATTTTCTGACAGAGGCTAAGGATGGATGAGACTAATCAAAATCTCTCTGAGAAGAAAATAAAATTTGGCGACCACTAAGAGATTTTGTAATCGGATCTATCCTGAGTCCCCAGTCTAAATTTCCAAGCAAAGAATAAGAAAGAAACAAAATGTTAGTTTGGATGATTGTATCTAAAACATTAAAGAAAATCAGATCATAACAGGAAAAGCTGTAACTTTCCTAATACCTGAGTCTCCTATCCATTCTCAAATTCTATAGTTGCTGCAACTGGCAGTTCAGGTTGACCATGCTGAGACCTTTCCTCCACCCCAGGTGAGCGGCAAACTAAGTTCTGATAACCCACTACTATCGGACCAGCGTTTTAAAGAAATGATTTCTCCAATCTGATGAGCTCTCCGGAGAGACTTCATTTACTAATCTCCACTGTCCTAAATTAAGTAAATTTTTTTCCTGTGGGAGTAAACCAATAACAATGCCTTCTAACTAAATACCATAGTTGGTCTAAAGTTTTTTAACTTTGACTTTGGAACTGTGTAACAATCTCTTAAGCAACTGCGAATAGGCATAGGCTTCATAGTCACTTGATGGGGAGTTCCCTACTGCTCCACTATCCCAGAGTAGGGTCTTACCCATCTGCATGAATCTCTCTGGTTCCCTTGGGCTGAAAACCAAAAGCAGTCTTGAAGACTCATTTCCTCCTCACAGCTGTTCCCTGTTCAGGCGCCATTTGTTGTCAGTATTCAGGGTCTCATGAAGAGGAGCCGCAAAGGAATGAGGCAGCACCAATACTGCAAGTGGAGGATCCCAATCTCTCCAGGATTGAGGTGCCTTAGAGAGATCAGCTATCCAATTTATTAAGCAGAGATATGACATCCTGCGTGAGAAACTAACAAGCAGAATACAGTGTACAATTTTATTATTTAGTTTTGCATAGATTTCTCTTGCCCTTTCTGAGACATAACACCACACCATCTGCTCTTTGATTGCTGGCCTGCAGAAAGCTCCAGCAGGGCCAAGCATTGTGTCCTTGAGACCTTCCCTGGACACATGACCGCCTTCAGTCATGTATGCTTGGTCTCAACCTTCACTTCCTCAGGATGGGAACAGAAGGTCACTCAGTGCTTTGGCTTTCCTCCAACACTTAGGCTTGGCCAGGCAAGGCACATACAGGAAGCAACTACAAGAGTTGATATTTCCTGCTCCCCCAGCCCCATCTAAAAATTAATTAATTTTTTAGAAAAGAATCTGCAGTGAAAAAGAAGAAAAGTGAATGAGTTCATGTCTGATTCTAAAACAAAGTCTTATGTTTCTATTATTATAGAAATAGAATTAAAATGTTTTTCATTGTTAGAGAAAGGAATTTACTCAAGGTTTTGGATGCTTTACTGAATGAAGGAAATGTCAGTAAATCTAGTTTTTAAAAAAATCTATCCGGCAGTTTCATAAAGGTTGAATTGAAATTGGTCAAAGTTAATAAATGCTTCCACCAATATGATTGACACCTGTATCTCCATCAGCATCAGTAGCAGAGCTATCACCAATGCCCACACACACAACTAGACATTAGAACATGTGTTCAGAACACTCTGTGTTAGAAAACAAGGAAATGAATGAAGTGGTTTAGCAAGCTTTTCATAAAAATCAATTAAAAACGTAGAAGTTTGGATCATAAGGTACTAATCCCATAACTATAGAGAGAATCTTCTTAGCCAATAACTTATTCTCCTCCTGTCTCCAGCAGCAGATATTTTTTGGTACATGTTCATCCATCTGATTTTCCCCCTTGAACGAAGATAGTTAGGAGCTCTTCAAATTTGTGGCATCCAAACCCAAGCCATGAGCCCAGCTGTATCAGAACAATGGGGCGTCTGGTTAAAAAGGAAGATTCCGCAGCCTTAACCCTGTATCTAGCCAGTCAGGGTCTCTAGGGATGGAGCCTGTGAACCTGCATCTTTAAATAGGTTCCTCAGTGA
This sequence comes from Rhynchonycteris naso, assembly GCA_037038555.1. Classification (NCBI taxonomy): domain Eukaryota; kingdom Metazoa; phylum Chordata; class Mammalia; order Chiroptera; family Emballonuridae; genus Rhynchonycteris; species Rhynchonycteris naso. The sequence goes on from CM073001.1 coordinate 22,147,696, forward strand.
AACCAGGGTAAGATGTTTGGCATCACTCTCAACTGGTGTTTGGATCGGAATTGTAGCAGATAAAGTGAGTGCTGTTGTGAATTATCCATGACTCAACTCAGTCTTCAAAAGAATACAAATATTCATTCAGATTCTCCAAGAAACAGAGCTTTTTGTTTGAAAACATTATTTAAGAAGTACAGGGAATACCGACAAATGTAGAAAGAGGGTGATAAGAGAAAAAGCAAGACAAATTTCTGAGAGTGTGCAAGTTACTGCCTTGGAGACTAGAGCTGAATCCCATTGGAAACTCTCAGAAAATATACAAAATATACAGTTCAGAATTATCCCTCCCCAGGAGTGAGGGACCTGGGGTCTTTCTACAGTAATTCCTGAGAGTCATTGACTGAGGACCGCTCCCAGGAGGTACTACTTCTCCAGAGCCCTGCCCTGCCCTGCCCTGCCCATGGGTAGCAAGGTCCATGAAATGAGCACCCAGAGGTGCAGGACAGTGGCAGTGGGACATCTGAGTACACTGGAGGCCTGGAGGATATGAGCAAGGCACTTATGGAGCCTTCTACAAGTGACAAAACATCGGTACAGTGTGTGGCATGCTAGGTATGTGACGTTAATACTGTAATATAAGTTGCTCTCACGCAATATTATAATAAAAGTTTTCTCTCCTAATCTAAATAGGATCAATTTTGTGACCACCACCCCCCCACACACACACACACCCCAGTGGTCTTCAGTTTTATATGGTGTATAACAGAAAAAAATAAAGTACCTGTTTTGTTTTTATGTTTTTCAGAAATTCTACAGTCAAATCCTGGAGTTCCAGATTGCTCACAGTACTCAGAAGCTTGCGCTGCATGCTCGGGGGCAAGGTTTAGAACCACACTTGGAATTCATTCCTTCCGTTCTGGAGCTGGGGCCCCTGCTACCTAGTGTACCTGGAGACGAGGCTGAGGTGGTGGTGAAGAATCCCTGTGACTTTCCCATTGAGTTTTACTCTTTAGAATTTGACCAGCAATATCTCTTAGAAGAGAAGGTGAGCAGAGGCCAAAACCAAACTCCATTTTCCGACCCATGCCGGGTCCTAACATGTGCATCTGCTCTTCTCTCTGCCGGGCCAACTACCTCCCGACCTCTACTCCTGCCCTTTGAACCCTTCCTCCTCAATTTAAAGATCACTTTGTAGCCTTTCCTAACCTACTTCCCTTGCCCTGAGCAGAATTCATTGCCTCTGTGTGATCTTATACATTTTAAACAATTAATTGAGAAGTTAATACATGCTAATGGTTAACATTCAAACAGTGAAGACTGTGCAGTATTCATTATATTTGAAATGGGTTTCTGGTAGACAGCATGTAACTGGGTCTTTTTTTTAATACACTCTGGCAGTCTGTTTTTAATTGGTATATTTATACCATTTACATTTAATGTAATTATGCTAGGGCTTAAATTTGCCATTTGTTGTTTTGTTTATTTGTTCAGATTTCCAGTTGCTCCTTTATGTTTATTTTTTTAACCTTTTATTTTTTTTACAGGGACAGAAAGAGGGATAGATAGGGACAGACAGACAGGAATGGAGAGAGATGAGAAGCATCAATCATCAGTTTTTCGTTGCGACACCTCAGTTTTTCATTGATTGCTTTCTCACATGTGCCTTGACCGCGGGCCTTCAGCAGACTGAGCCACCCCTTGCTGAAGCCAGCGACCTTGGGTCCAAGCTGGCGAGCTTTTGCTCAAGCCAGATGAGCCCGCACTCAAGCTGGCAACCTCGGGGTCTTGAACCTGGGTCCTCTGCATCCCAGTCCGACTCTCTCTCTACTGCGCCACTGCCTGGTCAGGCCTTAACTTTATTTTTTAAAGAAGTTTTAAGATCACAGCAAAATTGAGAAGCTGGTACAGAGGTTGGGATATACCCCTTGACCCCATACCTGATAGCGTTCTTCATTATCAATATGCCTTTCTAGAATGGTACGTTCGTTACAATTGATGAACCTACATTGATCCATCATTTATTTATCCATTTACTGACTGAAGGACATCTACCTTCCAAGTTTTGTTTGTTTGTTTATTTTTATTGTTGTTTGTTTGTTTGTTCTTAGTGAAAGGCAGACAGACAAGAAGGGAGAGAGATGAGAAGCATCAACTCGTAGTTGTATCACTTTAGTTTTTCATTGATTGCTTCTCATACATTCCTTGACTTGGGTTGGGCTCAAGCTGAGCCAGTGACCTCTTGTTCAAGCCAGCAACCTTTGGGCTTAAGCCAGTGATGATGGGATCATTTTGCTGATTCCATGTCCAAGCTGATGACCTCAAGGTTTCAAACCTGGGACCTCTGTTTCTCAGGTTCATGCTCTATCCACTGTGCCACCACCAGTCAGGCAGTTGCTTCCAAGTTTTGACAAATATGAATAAAGCTGCTATAAATATCCATGTGTCAGCTTTTGTGTGTAAACGTAAGTTTTTTATTTCTTTGGTTAATACCATGGAGCACAATTGCCGGATTGCATGATAAGACTATGTTAAGTTAGGTAAGAAACCGCCAACCTGCCTTCCAAAGTGGTTATACCATTTTGCATTCTCATCAGCAATAATTGAGAGTTCCTGGTGCTCCTCATCCTCACCAGCATTTGATGTTATCAGTGTTTTGGATTTTGGCCATTTTATTAGTATGTACTAGTATCTCATGATTGTTTTAATTTGCATTTTCCTGATTATATATGATGAGCATATCTTCATATGCTTACTTGTCATCTGTATATCTTCTTTGGTGAGGTGTCTATTAAGGTCTTTGGCCTATTTTCTTATTGTTGAGTAGTAAGAGTCTTTTTACACATTTTGAATAACAGTTCTTTGTCAGATGTGTCTTTTGCAAATATTTTTCTCCCAGTCTGTGGTTTGTCCTCTTATTCTCTTGACAATGTCTTTTGCAGAACAGAATTTTTTTAATTTTAATAACATTTTACCATTTATGAAGTCTGGTGCTTAGCTCTCTGTTGCTTATTAGTTATCTGTTGCTGCAAAACAAAACACCCCCAACCTTAGCAACTTAAATGTTTGTTATGTCACATTTTCTGTGATTTAGGAGTTCGAGGATGGCTCAGCTAAGGTGGCCCTGCTTCCTCAGGACCCTCCCTTAACTCAGTCTTTGAATCTTCTTTTTTTATATATATCCAGTGTTTGCTCTGCCCAATTTAGATTCTGCCTCCAGAAGTTTTTCTCAGAATGGGAATCTGTCCCTCAGGAAGGGAATCTTTTCATTAGGCATTTGTGAAACGCTCAGTGGCTTATGTTTAGCACAGCATCCTCTGTTGTGGGTCCAGCTTAATGAAAAGCAGAATTTAAGACTCCGAGCATTACGTGTAGATGGTTTATTAGGGAACACTCAGGAACAGCCCTGTAAAGAATAGGAAAATAGAATTGGAAGAGGAAAAGATGAACTGTGATGACATTGCAACAGAGACTACAGCTGAGACCACAGGCAGCTCTGGAGCTGGACTGGTTCCTTAGAATTACCCACCTGAAGCCAACTGGCCAGGCCTTCATGTTTCTGTATCAACCAGTCTTTGAAATAGTCCTTCCTTTCCACACTGACCTTTGTCCTATATCAAAACTTCACATGTGAATGGTTGTATCCTAAGCTCTCTTGTATTTCATTGTTCAGTTTGTCCATCCTGACATCGATACTACCCTGTCTATTATTCCTGCTTCAAGTCCTGATAACTGGTAGAGCAATGCTCTCTCTTTATTCTTTTTTATTAGTGTATTAACTATTCTTAGCCCTTTGTTCTTCCATATATATTCTAGAATGAGCTTATTAACAGTGGTTTATAAAATGGTGATCTTGGAGAAGAGTTATCTAACAAATCAGATTTTTTATACCAGTGGAGCCAGGTGTCCCTACTGGCACCTGCCAGCTGCAATAAATTGGGTCATATATGAAGTATTTGCTTTCTAGGGCTTTGTTTTACTGTGTTTTATAAATATACATACACATTGGACTTGCCAGATTTAATGGAAAGAAAAACAGTTTGCCCCATTAAATTTGCATTTCAGAAAAGCAACAGTGAACATATTTATACTAAAAAGATTATTCACTATTTATCTGAAATTCAGATTTAACTGGGCCTTCCATATTTCATCTGACAACCCTAACACACATTTTCTAACTCTTCCCGCTCTCTCTTTCATACACACACACACACACACACACATACTTAATACCATTTTACTTGTTTTTCCCGGGATCCTGCATTAATGACACAACCACCTTACCTATTAGAATATTGCTAGCCACGATATTTTTTAAGACTGTGTCACTCAAAGTGGGTAATGGAATTCTGTACTATTGTCGATGGAAAACAACAAAAGAAAAACAGTATATGTTATTTTTAAAACAAGAAGAAAATCCTCATCCACATGTTAAATGCCCAAGCTCAAATGGAGCAAAATAAAGATCCTATCTCCCCAGGTTCAGGGCTCAGCCTTACTTTCAGACCCCTCCAAAGGACCCTGCCCTTTGCACACACCCGGCCTTAGGAGGGCATAGGGGATTTACAAGATGGATGAACAGACCCAACGAGGGCTGTGAGAGAAGCTTCCAGTGAGACCAACAGCTGTTCCTGTTCTCCTCGAGCAGATCTTACGAACACTGAAGGGCTATGATTCGTACAACACCCTGTTGCTGCCACCCCGCTTCCCTGGGGAGAAGCTGCTCCCAGAGGTGTACGAGTACTTTAAGGAGATTAAGCGGTCAAAAGAGGAGCAAATGAAGACGAAATATCTGGAAGGTCTGGCGCAGGAGAACGGTGAGAGCCCATCTCGGGGTGCCTGGCTCTGCCACTGCCCTGGCTTCTTTGATTTGTCCCCAGTGCCAGGCAGGTGCGAGGGTCTCATGCATTTTATTTCTGGTCCATTTTATTTCTGTCCCTCACCAAATGTCCCTGTACACCCCATCATGTGGATGTGGAGACAGTGCCACATTCTGCTCTCTCTAGCATCTAGTGGGGAGATAAGACAAAAACAGATCATAGAGATCTAGAACACTCGCTAGATTCCAAGCCCTGTGCTGAGGGCCTCACCTGTACACATGAGAAACTGAAGCATTGAGAGATCAGGTTCACAGTTAAAGTGACAGAATTGGGATTCAAGCTCAGGTGTCTCTGACTCCACAGTGCATGGCTCTACTCCGCAACTTCTGTGTTTGTGCCTAGGCAGTGCAAGGTAAGACGTCAGCTACGGTAGAAATTGGTGTCCTCAGAGAGGTGGGAATTCCCTCAAGGAAGAGGTCAGCCCTTCACAGTCTGCAAGGCCTAACCCCAGTCTCAAAGCTGAACTGTGCACTCCTATTCTGGCCCTTTCTGGCCCAGCGCCCCTAAGTGATCCCGTCATCGCCCAGGGCTCCCTTGTGAGCACTTGAGCGTCAGTGTTCTTTGATGACCTGTAGGATTCTGTGGCTTGTCATGACACACACTTCTCCTTCCTGCTTCTCTGTGCCTTCTTCCTGGACATGTACCCTCCTTGTTCTTCCTTGCTCTCTCTGTGTAACAGTCATCACATGTATAATTACTTTCTTTCTACCTGTCTCCACCCCCAGACAAGAAGCCCCCATAAATGCAGTGGTCACAAATTCCCCACTTGTAACCCCAGTGCATGGAACAGCACCTGATCCCCCTAGTGCCCAATATATATGTACTATAAGAGTGAATGAATGAAGTGAATGGAGTCCGTTTCTCCATCCCTTGGGCCTGTCTTATTGCCTTTCAAGGAAACCAATCAGAGAATACTAGTTTTCCCTAAAAAGAGAAGATGAGAGAAGAAGGCTGCCTTTTCACCCATCTCCTGGTTGTATTCATTGAGCACTATTAGTTTGATAGAACTGCTATCACGAATACCAGACACCGGGTGGCTTACCCAACATAAATCTATTTTCTCACAATTCTGGAGTTTAGAAGGCCAAGACCAAGATGTCAGCAAGTCTGTTTTCTTCTGTACCTCCCTCCTTGGCTTGTAGATGACTGTCTTTGCCTTGTGTTCACATGGTCTTCCCTCTGTGTGTGTCCATGTCCTAGTCTCTTCTTATACAAACACCATAGGGAAGGATTAGGACATTCGTATGACCTCATTTTAACTTCATCACTTCTTGAAAGGTCCTACCTTCAACTATAGTCATATTCTGAGATACCAGGGAGTTAAACTTCAACATCAGAATTTGGGGGGAACAAATTAAACCCATATCAAGCACCTGCTATATGTATTCCAAGCACTGAGCTGAAGAGCTGGGCAGAAAAGTTCAATGAAACAAGCCTCTGCCTTTCAAGATCACAGTCAGGAAGGGGGTAGAGGGGGAGACAGTTCAACTCAGGACTACCTGGTGGCTGAGGTAGAGAGCCATGAGAGGCTACCATGTACAAAGAATATCATGAGATCAGGGGAAGGCCCTGTCACTCCCTGTCACAGTTGGGGATTCCTTTTTCCATTTGGCCAGTTGAAAGGTGGTCTCCAGAGCCAGGGCCCAGAAGGAGCCCCAGAGGGCACACCTGCTGCTTCTTACCAGTGCTTCTCTGGGTGCTGGTTAACTCTGCTCACACTTCGAACCATCCTCCTCTTCCTACTCCATGTCCAAGGAAGGCCACAGTCCCAAACGGCATCGCCGCCTTCCCAAGAGAGTGGCAACCTCTCTGGCTCAAATCCAGATCCTCAACAAAGAAGATGTCCTGGCCTGGAGTGGGGGGGGGGGGGGGGGTTGGGGGCCGGGGGTCCCTTTACACAGTCACAGGCCTTTCACGCACCCACTGAAACTGCGGGATGGGGCAGTGAGGGGGGGGTGGAGGGCGGGGGTCCCTTTACACAGTCACAGGCCTTTCACGCACCCACTGAAACTGCGGGATGGGGCAGTGAGGGGGGTTGGAGGGCGGGGGTCCCTTTACACAGTCACAGGCCTTTCACGCACCCACTGAAACTGCGGGATGGGGCAGTGAGGAGGGTGCTGGGCGGATCAGAGGGTAGGTCCGCTTAACAAAAAATAGCATGGAGAAGCGTCATGATTAATTATGAGGGAAAGCAGGCTACGAATAGTTATGTACAAGTTTAGTATTTAAAACTTAAAAATGTGAGAGGTTGTTAGTTCTTCTGTACTGGAATTATAAAATTAAGCTGCAATTCATTCCTGTCACCGTTTCTTTGTCTACCTCCCTGTATTTTGCAGCTGAATTTTATAATTCTTTGCTCTCCTGAATTTTCCAAATTTTCCGGAGCTATAATTCTGAGGGGGTTTGTGATAAAATGTAGAAACACCCTGGGCAGAGAAACACGCTTCAGCTCTTGCCTATTTGGGTCAGATAGTTAAGAGCGAAGGGAACCAGCCCAGCGACTCTCCACGTTTCTGTCCCCCTCCCACCTCTCCTCACCATGTTTTCCTCCTTGCTCTCCAGCAGAAGACGACGATATGGCCTTGTCCGATCTGGGAACCTCCTCCATAATGAGGCCCTCACTTAGCCAAGGACTGTTTGCCACAGCTGACCTGGGAGACTGGAGCGAGTCCAAGATCAACATGGATGAAGATGACGATGACGAAAGCGTGGAAAAAATAGTGTTTCCAAGTAACCAAGCATTTTAACGTTTTGGTGACGCTTTTCTCTAAGCAAAAGCGGGAAGAGTGTCCAATGCCTTTTCACCTTTCTCCATAAAATGTGTCTTCCAAACCTTCTAGCATGACTCTGTATTAATTCTGTAACACAAATATGCCATCATTTATTCATCCGTTTCCTTTAACATTGCAAACTCAGCAAGTTTCCAACATTATTTTTTGGCAGTAGAGATTCCCAAAAACAGAATCAAGAGTCAAGGAGTATCTATTTTGCAATCCTAGCAGCTGCGGGCAAATCATTAGCCCAAAAGGGTGCTCTTGGACAATGCAGGGGGGAAGGAGGGCTACAGCAGGTTATGTTTCTCATTTTCAAACAATGTTTAAAAAGACAAAGTCATTTCCATCAAAATCCAGGTGAACTCTGAGTGTGCCCACGTGCATGCACACACAAACATGTACTTTTTACTTTCACAGCTGACAAGGTACTGAGCACTGACAGCCACTCCTTTGATGAGATTGGAGAAATAGAGAACAACCCAGTGAGCAGGGCAATTGCTCGCCACATGGGCACTGATATTTCTGGAGAAGATCAAGTGGCCAAGAACCGGAAAGGCATTGCTGTTATCATCCATGGGACGCCCGTGTCAGGTACACCGCAACTCTGAGGGGTTGCTCCTTTTGATGAAGCTTGCGTGTGTGATTTTTGAGGTCAGAGGACTCTCTGGAACTGCTGCATTGCCAGCCTCAGAGACAGGGGATTACAGAAAAAGCACAGGCACCTCATTTTTCATTAATACATCTGTGAGTTATTTGAGCTTGTATTCTTTCAATTATATTGTTTAAAAATAGAGGAGGGAAATGTGTGTAAACCCTTTGACCTGGCAATATTGCTTCTAAAATTTTATCTTAAGAAACTAATTATGTGGACGAATAACATGAATGTTCACTGCAGTGCTATTTCCATAATAAGTGGGAGCAACTGAAGCATTCAGTGTGAGGGACTGGTTAAGCCATAGTACATTGACCTATGGAATTAAAATCACCCTTAAAAACAATGTCTTCTACACACATGTTCATAGCAGCATTATTAATAAAACCTAGACCCTGGCCGGAAGCTCAGTTGTTTAGAGCATTGTCCCAATACACCAAGGTTGCGGGTTCAGTCCTCGGTCAGAGCACATACAAGAATCAACCAATGAATGCATAAATAAGTAGAACAACAACTTGATGTTTCTCTCTTTCTCTCTCCTCCTTCCTCTCTCTCTAAAATCAATTTTTAAAAAACAGCCAGAAGGTAGAAACAGCCCAACTGTCCAATGACAGATAAATATATAGATAAAATGTAATACAGTGGGATAGCATTCAGCCTTAAAAAGAAAGAAAATTCTGAAACACACTGCAGCGTGAATAAACCTCAGAGACATTGTGCTGCTAAGTAAAGTGAGCCATACACAAAAGGACAGTAACTATCATTCAGGGAAATTCATTGAAACAGAAAGTGGAGGTGCTCAGGGACTGAGGAATGGGAGCTTATTGTTTAACGGGTACGGGTTTCCATCTAGGAGAGTGACAAAGTGCTGGTGATGGTACGACATTGTGATTGTACTTATGAGACTGCACCATACATTCTAAAATGGTTAAAATGGTAAGTTGTGTGTGTGTGTATGTGTGTGTGTGTGTGTGTGTGTGCGTATATATATATTACCACAATTAAAGAAAAAGAACAGTGACAACCAGTGGTGGTGCAGTGGATAGAACATCAACCCGGGACACTGAGTTCCCAGGTTCGAAACCCTGAGGTCTCTGGCTTGAGCCCAAGGTTGAGCAAGCGGTCACTTGAGTTTGGCTGGAGTCCCCAGTCAAGGCACATATAAGAAGCAGTCAGTGAACAACTAAGGAGCCGCAACTACGAGTTGATGCTTCTCATCTCTCTCCCTTCCTTTATCTCTGACTCTAAAAAAAAAAAAAAAAAGTGCCATAGAACTGTATTGAATGAATAGAAAGATATTCATGACACATTGTTTTAAGTGAGAAAAAAAAATGTCATGATTTAGAATCTGTTAATTTCCTATTGCTACTGTAACAAATAACCATAAACTTGGTGACTTAAAACAATGCAGATTTGCTTTCTTTCCGTTCTGGAGGTCAGAGATCTAAAATTGGTCAACTGGGCTGCATTCCTGCTGGGGCTATAGAAAAGAATACATTTCCTTTACCTTTGCTAACTTCTAAAAATGTTGCTTTCATCCGTTGTTGGCTCATGGCCCCTTCCTCTCTTCCTCCGTCTTCAAAGCCAACATCATACCTTCTTCCAGCCTCTTTCTCCTTGCTTTCAACTTATCACCTGCTCTGGCTCTGACCCTCCTGCTTCTCTCTTATAAGGGCCCTTGTGATTACATTGGGCCCACACAGATAATTCAAGAGAATCTCCCCAGAGCAAGATCCTTACCTTGATCATACCTGCAAAGTCCCTCTACTGTATAAGGTAAAATATTCACAAGTTTCAGGCATTAGGGTGTAGACATCTTTGAGGAGCCATTGTTCAGCCTACCACATAACCCATTTATTTTTTATGAGAAATATAAACAAAATTATGACATGCATACTTGGCAACCATATACCAACTACCATCTCTCTGGATGAGCACATTATGGGTCATTTTTTCCTATCTGTTATTTCTGAATTTTCTGCTTTCTTTTTAATACGTATTTTGAAATGAGAAAAAAAAACATCAACACAAGTTATTCTTGAAACCAAGAAAGTCTTCCTATTAGAATCAGAAACAGAGCTACAAGGTTTTTGAAGGTAGAATCCCGTTTTAAGCTGAGGAGAAAACCCAGAGAGGACGCGATGACCATAGCACACAGCCTGTCAGTGATAGAATTGGGAGCAGAACCCATGGTCTGGACTTGTGCCTCGGGTCTTCCTCCCCCTTTCTGCGGCCCCCTTTGACCACATGAGACACTTAGAGGCAGAGCACTTAGAGAGACCACTTTACAGGGGCCTCTGTTCCTCAAGCTTCTCTCTAGGACACTGAGCCATGAAATCCAGCCCCCTGACCTTTTCTATAGGAAAGTCAGCCACGGCGGCCAGCGTGGCCAGGTACTACAACGCAGCCTGCTTGAACATTGACTCCATCGTGCTGGATGCCATCTCCGACGGCAGCAACATCCCAGGGCTCCGGGCCCGTGAGCTCTGCATCAGAGCTGCCATAGAGCAGTCCATGCGGGAGGGCGAGGAGTCTGGTAAGAACCATTTCCCAACTTCTTGTGGTCAGGTGACCAGCACCTCCCCCAACCCCCGGTAACACCATCCTCTCTGGGCTGATTTGTACCATGCTGCTAGCCCAGTAGCCTAGAGAGAACTTCTCTTCACCACGTATCTGTGGCTTTCCTGGCTGCCCAGGACTGGCACTCCAAGTGGCACTTTAGGACACAGGACAGTGAATAGCATGTGGCCCACACCTTTGGGGGTGACACTTGGAGAAGAGCAGGCATGTGCTCATTCAGAGCAGAGGAAAATAATGGAACAGAAGCACTAGCTTTGTGAAAGAGCACGTTGGGATGATCAGGTGCCAACAAGCCTGATTTGGGGAACTTTTCATGGAAATGGGCTTTGAAAGAGCGGAACAATACTGATAGGTAAAGATGAAGACGAGGCCAGTTCAGACAGAGACCTCAGGGAAGCTGACAGTAAGTTAAAGGTGAGAAGGCAGCTTGAAGCCAACTGTAGTTGACCTTGACGCCAAGGTTAGGAATTTGGATTTTATTTTGGAGGAAAAGACGGGTGATTTTCACCCTATGGAAGAAATGGTCAGAAAGTAGCTCTTGTAATGTCTTGTTAAGGAAGCTAAAGATGAATAGGCCTGGGCGAGCTGGCCCAACGGCCACCGGCGTCGCAAGGAACTAAAGGACTGGGAGGTGCACCAGTGTTGCTAGAATCAGAAACCAGGAAGAGAGTGACACCGTTTACCAAGAGCAGGGGGGAGATTTGCTGGAAGGGAAAACTGAGTTTCTGAACCCCATGGAAGTGAGGCCTGGTGTGGCCTCCCTACCAGAGGTTGGGAGTCCTGGCTCTATCCGGTCAGGAGAAAGGCTGCTCAGTGGGAAAATATAATGGAGTAGAGTGCCTGCTGAGAACTGAATTATCTTCATAGAAACGCTCATGACAGCATGCTCTGTTCCTAATAGTGCACCACACCTGCTAGTTGATCAAACTGGCTGGGGCTTTCAGGCATGTCCCTTCCCCTCAGTATCTCTGCGTGGGATGCTTAAGGAAGTGGAAAAAATCATTTTCCCTTTACCCTTCTGACTTCTTGGCTAAGATCCCTATGATAAAAACAAAAAAGGATTAGTATGAGAAAGCAAAGTTTATTAACATGTATACTTCGTGTATGTATGAAAGTTAATCAGGAAAAAAATCAAAGGTAGCCTTAGAATTCAGAATTAAGTACCAGCTGAATAAGGAAAGGAGAAGAGGGACGTAGTGCTCTTAAGGGAGAGCAAATGATTTTTAGGAACGATGAATGAGCCCTTGGGAAAACGGAGGAGAGGTGTGATGGTTTGTCTGGGTGTACTGTTGATGTCCAGGCTCCTCTCTGGCGATCAGAGCCAGCCTTCCCTGGCTGATGAGACTCTCAGAAAGAGGGATGGTGACCATCGGGTTTCTTTTGCACGCCTGACTTTAGACAGATGTGGGAAGTGCAGAGAAAACCTCTCTGTGCATTTGCTGATGTTCAAGCGCCCACAGCTCTCAATAACCAATATAGCAAAGCAGCAGATTTTGAGGTGGCATGTCCTGGAAGTCCTGGAGTAATGTTCTGGGGTGGCATATTCACTGCCCTTCAGTGGGAACCCTGAGCTGAATCATAATCCTGGTTCTCTTAGACTTTTGTTTCCTTTTCTGTCAAATAAAGTACAGTTCGCTGAGGTCTTTGGAGCTGCGTGGATATCCTAGGACAAGTCGTGAACTTGAGCTCCCTGTCTGAGAATGGAGTGGGGGAGCCTTCCATGTGACAGAAGCAGCTGCTGGAGTACAGGAAATCAGCCCAGAAAGTTCCAGAAGAAGAGGAGTGGGATGGACAGGATAGGATGGGACCCTAGGGAGCACTGACATTCTAAGAGGAGGCTATGGAGGAGAAGCCAGGGAGGAGACTAAGAGGCCAAGTAGGGGTTAGAGGGGTAGGTAGTCAGGAGAGCAGGTCGCAGGGCAGTCAGGGCAGAAAGAGCTACAGGAAGGAGAGGACGCGATGGGCCTTTAGGTCTCTGCAGAGCTGCGGTGGAATCCAGTGTCACCTCAAAGCCCTTATCACCAGTTAACACACTATTTAATTACCTTTCTCCCCACTAGAATGTAAGCTTCTGAGGGCCGAGATTTGTGTTTCTTTTCTTCACTAATGTGTCCCCAGCCCCTAGACTAGTGCCCAGTGCAGAGTAGACGCAGAGTGGACATATAAAAAATGTACTGAAACACTAAAGGAATGAAATCGTAGATTGCTGAAAATTCAAATAGAATGAACACTGAGAAGAGGGCCACTGGAGTTCACAGTTCAGAGGTCACTGATGACTTTGAAGAAAACCCTCTTAATGGGGCCTTAAACCCAAACCACATTTGCAGTTAGCCGTGGAGGCAGCAGGCGGTACTGAACAGGAAGTGATAAATCTAAACCTGCCCATCCCAGTATGAAGTCCAGGTAGCAGGGGAGGGGAGGAGGGAGTCCCATGAAAAGATAAAGCAAAAGAAGTATAGTGAGAACTCTAAAGGGAGTTCTAGGGACTTATGTACTGACATGGTCTACAAGGAGAAATAAGTAACAAGTCTACCCAAAAGCTGGAGAATTCTGGGAGCTGCCAGATGTGCAGCCCAACCCCCACATCTTAGGACACCAGCAGCATCTGCTGGATCCCTGTTCTCCTTCAGGGCAGGTGGTCCATCCTTGCAGAGTTACAGCCCCAGAGGACACAGTGAGACGGGACTTGCTATTGTGGTTGGGAGGCTGAGAGAGGCAGGAGTTTGTCATAAAGGCCAAAGGCACTCTAGCGAGAGTTTTTCTGAACAACTCTCATGGAAACCCTATGAAATAATTACATCAGCCACTGATTCTGAGAAGGGAGCATCTCAGTGGGAGGGGGTGCTTAGGGGCAATGATCTGAGTAGAAGGAAGGGCAAAGGTGAAACAAAGAAATGAGTGTTAAAGTCATTTGCCAACAGGCATACTGTTATTACTTAGCCTATTGTTCATTTGGGCCACTCTGCCGCAGAAGCAGAGAATGAACGCCCTACCCAAGCTACTCATCAGCACCACCAGTATCTAGAACCCCAAAAGGTCAAGTGTTAGGTTTCAAGATAGGGCTGTAACAAACCAGCAGTTTCAGAAATGATTGCCCTTGTACTGGAAGAGAACAGGAGGCAGATTCACTGGGGACCTGAGCAGGGAAAAGCGTGGATTCCAGGCCAGGCTCTCATGGAGCCATCCTCATCCCATCCTTGGTGGGCAGAGCCTCTTCTCCTAGCCCCGCTCAGCCAAGAGGGTCACACTGGGTTTCAGCATGCCATCCCACTGTTATCTCCTTATAATCCCAAGGCAACTTTTAATATAAGCGCACTCTCTCTGTGTAGCCCAGGAGACTACTTCGAGCCATATTGCCATAGGACAGATGCGAATGAGCACTGAGACCCTGGGGAAGTTAACCTCAGAATCCACTCTGCTGACCCCAGACACGAAACTTGCAAAGACTATGCGTGGGAGCTTGCTGCTCTCCAAGGGCAAAGCAGAGAGCCACGGCTCTGTGTCTCAGAAGCAGCATCTTCAGCACTCGTCTGATACACCACAGGTACCGCCCAGCGCTGGCTGCCCAGGAGCCTCTTCCTCCCCATCCTCAGCATGCTGCGGCTGGGTCAGCACAGCTTCATTCCTGTGGGTGCCCTTGCCGGACAGGCCCGGGCAGTGTCCCCGCACCACTCCTCCTGGAAGGAGGTTCATCAGCATGTGTTCAGCAAGTGCCTTGAATGGTTTAGGCACTGGGTTGAACGCTGGCAAAGTAAAGATAAATAAAGCAAAATCCCTGTACTCGAGTTGCACTAAAAGGCTGATGAAGAAGAAATAACCACACCTTCAATACTTGAAGAAAAATGAGATTGGTGACAAATAGGTGTGCAAAGGGAATTAGACCCGTGATAGCGAACCTATGACACACGTGTCAGCACTAACACGCATAGCCATTTTCGATGACACGTGGCCGCATATCAGAGAAGTATGGGGCCGCATGCCAAGAAGGATGTTTTATCCTCGGCTCCTGCATGGCCAGGTGCAGTAGCCGAGGATAAAACATTTGCTGTAGTGTAGACACTCTGTGCAGGAGGTCTATAGGCCAAAACAACAGAACTCTGGCACAGAGCGTCTAGTTCTGGGACTCCCGGTTAGGCCGTTTTTCTCGAAGTGACGCACCACCCGAGTTATGCTCGATTTTTTGGCGAATTTTGACACACCAAGCTCAAAAGATTGCCCATCACTGAATTAGGCTGAACCCTATGAAATTGCCAATATTCAACCATTTGGGAACTTCACACAGCAATTTCATATAGCTCAACTGAATACTAAAGGAATGGTAAGGATGAAACCATTAACTTTTCCAAGATCTAATATGCTGCTTCTTACACAGATGTTTATGGATGAACTAAAACCCCTAAATTTAAATTAAATAGGGTGTCAAGGGAACCATTTTCTTTGGTTTGATTCTATCCATCTGAACAGCAAAGGAAGGCTTTTTAGAATATATCAAAGAAATTTCCAGTTCTGACTTCAATATTCTTTCACTAAATAGGGAACTTAAAACTTGTAAAAGATCAGAGTGACTGCCAGCACTGCTTCAGTGTGACAGACCTCCAGTGGTTTGGAAAGGTCACACTGTCAGGGCTTTACCTAGAGAGGGATGTTCGGTCTCCTAAAGTTCTCCTAAAGCATGAACTGTCCAGTGACTGGAATTGTAGTCATTAGTTGCAGATGGGAAGCAATGTGTAATAGATAACAAAGGCACGACCTATAATGTATTCAAAAGTCACCTTGTTCCAAGAAAATACCAGTTAGAAATCCTGATCTTTTGAATGATGTGTAAATCCAGCGCTCTCACTGCTCAATCGTATGGCATACTCAGCTATTCACTACTGTAATCAGATTCTAGACTTTGTTCATTATTATCCATAAACTCCAAGATTTCTATCTCACACATTCTGCTTTCCAACAACCATCTTCTAACTTTCCAAATGACTTACTTATCAAAACATCCAATCCACGTATCCACTACCTTCCACCCCCTTCTCTTTCTTTCTTATCCAGTGTGGATTCTGTGGTCTGTCACTGTTGGCACTCCCTTGCCCCTTCCCCTTCATCATACTCTTCAAACAAAACTTTAGCCCGGGTAACGCCAATTCTCCACCAGGCAGGACAGCTGAACATGGCTGGAGAAAATCCTCATCTTCCCTGCATGGTCTTAATTTAAATTGAAGATTACAAATCTCAAGCAGACCCTTTGGTCTGTCCTAGCAGCTTTGCACTTCATCTCTTCAAGATAACTATTGTATTGCTATCCTCACTCTCCAAACCTCTTCCTCATTCTTAGCTAATGATCAGAAGACAGCAGATCTTAGCAACAACCAGAAGGTAACACCTTATCTTCCCACCATCCAGTCTACCAGACAGCCTTCATCCTAGCCCCGCCATGCCTTCCCTGCAGCCAAGTAACTGCCCCTGCTCTTATCCAAGGCCCTGAAACTGGACCCATCCCTTCTCACTTACCCAAGAGCTCAATTCCTGCAATTGTCCCTTCTCTACTATTTATTTCCCCCCTATCGATTGGGTTCTTCCCCTCAGCATCTATGCATGCTTTATTACCTCCCATCTTTAAAAATATTTTCCTATGACCCCAGATTCCCCTCCAGCTATTACCTCATCCTTCAACTTCTCTCCAAAGAATTGCTGCATGATTGCCTCCTCGCCCTCACCACCTTTCTCTCTCCCACTATTCCAGTGAGGCCTTTGTCCTCACCACTTCACTGGCCACTCTCTCAAGGTCATTAGCATTCTTCTTGCCAAATCCAATGGCAAGTTTTCTGGCCTCATCTTACGGAATCTCTTGGCAGCTGACACCCCTCCTCCTAAAAGGCTTTCTTCATCTGGCTTTGAGAACCACACTCCTCCTCTTTCCCTCTGCCTCACTGAGGACTTCCTCTGCTCCTCCAGACCCTCATCTTCAAATATCTATCTTACAGAGTAGGCTGGGACTAAGTCATCGACTCTTTTCTTTTTGGTATCTACCATCTCTTTATAGCTGATCTCATCCAGTTCATTAGTTAATTAGTTAAATATTTTCTTTATATACTTAAATGTTTTCTTAAATATTAAAATTAAATTTTAAAATACTTAAGTATTTTTGTTATGCTATGACCTTCAAGTGTCTACCTCTAGCCCTAACTTCTCCCCAAGCTAAGGTTCGTATACCCAAATTACATTCAATATCTCTATCAAATCGTTTATCAAATCTCAAAATTTATATGTTCAAAAAATGGTTCTTGTTCCCCTCCAAAAAATTTTTTTTGGTTTTTTTCCCCCGTATTTCCTTTTTTAATAAATAACTTCGCCATTTTTCAACTTGCTTAGGTCAAAACTCAAGGAATCATCCTTGATGCATCTCATTCTTTCCCATCCCATCTCACAACCTGCTGGCTCTACTTCCAAAATGTATCCTGGGTCAGCCACTTCTCATCACCTCCACCATGACCCTTCTTGACCCTGCTGCCATAATCCAGCCTTGGCCATGGAGACAGCTCCCTCACTCGTCTCCTGGCTTCCACTCTTGTCACCTCAGGCAGCAGGTAGAATGTGCTCTGAAACATAAAAGTTCAATCATTTGTCTGCCTAGAACATGCCAACAGCTTTCTGTAATACTTGGAATAAAACCCAAATTCCTAACCATGGCTGATGAGCCCTGCGCATTCTGGCCTGGCCATGTCTTTGACTTTAAGCCTGGCTGTCTTTCCCATTGCTAACTCAGCTCCCATTGCACTGGGCTCTCACGTGCTCCCCAAGTACCCACAAGTGCACTCGTGTTGAGGAGGCTTGCTCTTCCCCCTCAGAATAACTCTTCTCTCAGGATCTGTCTTGTTCTTCCACATGATCCAGGTCATGTGACCACCCTTCTAAAGAGCCATTCCAACACTGCCATTGCTCTGTATTCCCTGACCACATCATTTTCTCCCTGAAACGTGTTACTATCTGCAATTATATTCTTGATTTACATATTCATCTGCCCTCTTTCTGTCTCCCCCACTGGAATATAAGGACCACACAGGCAGCAACATTGCCAGACTGTGTATTGTTGTGTCCCTGGTACTAGCGGGGACCCTGGTGTATATAGTAGGTGCTCAGTGGATATTCATTGAATGAAGGAACAAATGGATGCTGTTTAGTATACACAAAGCACCTCCCACAGTGTTCCTGCTTGAAGCTTATAGCAATTCTTTGAGGATGATAGGAATATTCCATTTTATACTGCAGTCCCCATTTTACAGATGAGGAAATGAGGCACAGAGATATTAGATGGTTTTCCTGAGGTCACATGGCCTATATGTGTAGAAGGTGTTGAGACACCAAGCCGCATTCTAGCTCCTGATCCTTCTCCCACTCAACAGATTTCCTCCAGCCCTCTCCCCTCGGGGCCCACCCAGCGCCGGCTCAGTGTCAGCACCAGCATCGGAGGTGAGACCGGGCTCCTGAGCTGTGTGCTTCCGGAGGAGCTGCTACTTCAGATCCTGTCTGAGCGCATGCAGGTGCGTCCACGCTCGGGCATGGACCCGCAGTGCTCACACGTGTCCCCGTCTGTGCTGGGGCTCCAGGCCATGGCCCACCCACTGCAGCCTAGAACCCTGGGGCTTGGAAAGGGAGGTGGGTTTCCTCACCCTCACGTTCACCCTCACCCTCACCAGTCATTCACTTGTCCCTTTGACAGTCCCTGTTGGTCCCCAACCCTGGTTCAGTGCACTGCCTGAAGCCGCTCATCTTCAAGGACCAGTGATCAGAAGGTTATATATTTAAAAATAAACAAACAGAAAAAGAAGGCCATGGCACAGCAGTGTTTTCAAAACTCTAAGGTGGAGCCATTAAGAGTTAGAATTTGGAAACATGTTAATTGCTATAAAAATAAGCTTTTAGTATGTTATTAAGTGAGAAAAGCAGATTATGTACTACACGGTTTCACTTATATGTGGAACCTAAAGAGTCAAATAAACAAACAAAACAGAAGCAGACTCATAGATACAGAGAATAGACTAATATGTAGTTGCCAGGTAGGAGGGGGGACTGGGTGACAAAGGCGAAGGGACTGAGAAGTACAAGTGGGCAGTTACAGAATAGTCACAGGGGTGTAAAGTATAGCACAGAGGATATAGTCAGTAAGATTGTAATAACTGTGTATGGTGCCAGGTGCATACTAGACTTTTGGGGGTATCACTTCATAAATTATGTGTCTAACCATTATGCTGTACATCTGAGACTAGTATGAAATAATATTAAATGTCAACTGTAATTGACAAATTAAAAAAGAGTAAAATCTCCAAGTGCGTGTTAATTATGGTTATCTTTGGATAATTATAGATTTTTAGTCTTCATTTCTGAATTATTTTACAATGACATATTGCTTTTAAAGTCAGAAACACAATACCTTTCCATTTTTAAAAATGTTTATAAGAGTTATACAGTTAAAAAAAATGGAGTAGAGGAGTGGGGAGGGTGCCCCTGAACCTGTTTGCTGCCAGCAGTTGGCCTAGAGTGCAGTTGCCAGGGAGGTCCCACAGCCAAGTATTTACTTTGGTTTTGCAAACTGGGCCACAATATTAATGGCACATTTAAATACAATAAAATCAGCCTTGAGGGTCCCAGAAGAGGAGGAATGTCATCCTCAGAAATGATTTGTGTAAAGTTCGGACTGCTGTGGCAAAAGGTGCCACATTGTCAACTGATTGCAGCGAGGTGGTCCAATAAGTAAGTGTGCAGGAGTTTCATGGACCCAGAGTAAAGTCTGAGGTCGCTGGAGAAGCCCACAGGAAGCCAGTACAGCTGTGCTGCTCAAAGCACTGGTCTTTGTAGTCTGCACTGCTTCCTTCATCGACCAAGTCTTGCTGCAAAGGAAAAAATAATGGCAGACCTGACCTAAGCGGTCTATTCAGTGATGTAGTTGATTTACATTCTGACACAAGATTCTTGTCTCATCAACACTGGTGTAACCGGTTCCTGGCCAGTGGTGGCCAGTCTGCGCGCCGTCCTCTCAGTGACATGGTGGTGCAGCAGAGACTGATCTGCAGCAGTTAGTATGATCAAAGTCATTACACTCCAAGGCAGTGACACCACTAAGAAAGATACAAGTGGCCCATCCTACTCCTCTCTGCCCTTGCTGCCTGCTACCCTGTGCATGAGGACCTCTTTTCTTTGCATCTTCCCTCCCTGGATCTCCTGGGCCCTCCCAGGCCCTGACTTTAACATTGAGTTTGTTTTCTTTATTTCTATTGAGACAGAATAAATACTTTTCTCTACAAATATGTACGATAAAGATCTTCCATGACTAAGCAAATACTTTAATTTTTTTCCTGTATTTTCTAACAGCACCTTGAATCTAGCAGGCCGTTTAATGGTATTTGCACCTGGGCTCAGTAGGTTTGCAGAGCCAGCTGCGGCACCAGTAAATGCATTAATAAAAGGACAAGCCACCTGAGAGAGGACAGGCGGCCCTGTGGCCATGGTAACCATCTTTGCTCTCTCTGGTTTCAGCTGAGTGACTGCTGGCAAGGAGTGGTATTTGACAGCCTGGAGACCCTCTTCGCTCGGAACGGGGCTCTCGCTCTCCTCTCCCTGCTGAAGGCCATTGGCAACCGGGAGCACATCTACATTCTCAACATGGCCCAGGACTACACAGCCATGAAGGCCCGGGAGAGAGCCAAAAAGGAGCAAGAAGGCAAGGCCCGCGCCCCCCCCACCCACTGTCCTTCATGCCCTAACCGGCCTTTCCTTTAAACTTAGCTTTGCCTTTTTAAAATGCTTCCCTGCCGTGATAGCCCATTGGACTTCAATGAAACTGTTATGTTGCCATCTCATTGGTGCCTCACCTCTGCCCCTTAAGGCGGCTGGGAGTTCTCACTTGTCCTGCTGCGCGTGGAAGGGAGCGGAGACAGAAGGACCTAGGGGGAGATGACAACTGAAGGGGGAGCTCAGCTCTCCTGACAGCAGACCCTGCCCTCTTCCCCAGGGCCACAGTGTTCATGGTCCCCTCTCTGCAATTGCAGCTGACTTGCGGAAAGCACATTTCTTGTGTTCCCTGTCTTGCCTCGGGGGACCTGTCTTGACCGGGGGACCGATTGGCTTGTTGGTTTTGTTTAGGCCAACTGTGACTTCCTGTGACACCAGAGGTGCTGCTAAACCTGATGAAACAGGGCTACACTGTAGCCTGCCGTGCGCCAGGCCTGCAGCGGACCTTCTGTGTGCTTCTATGTCTTTAAATGGCGCTTATCCCCATTTTACAGATGAGGACAATGAGACTCAGAGATATCAAAAGTCTTATGTAAGATCACATGGCAAGTTAGTAAGGTCTGTGTAACTGAGGCCTTTGCTTTTTTTCTGTCATTACACCATGGCCCGGAATAAATTTTCACTCACCTAAAAATAGATAGACACACACTCAGAGTAATATTCATGTAATAAGTTCCTAATTTAGTCAGAAGCAGACCTAGCAAATTTTGGCCCCCAAGAGAGGGGTGACACTGTCCTGCTCTGGCCACAGCTCCAGCCACATTGCTGCCCGTCCTCGCTTGTCCTTACCTCTCTCTTCCAGAACAATCTATGCAAATCCTAATGCTTTTCCAGTGAAGGGAATAATTATAAGCACTGAACTCTCTTAGTTCTTAAACAGAAATCAAAGACTGCTTGCTTAGATTCTCATTCAGAGAGAAATAATTAGGAAGAGTGACCAGCCGGTATTTCCAGCACCAGTTTAACTTCCAGGTTCCCAGTTTTCCAGGAAGCTCATTTCCCCAGAATCATCAACTTGAAAGAAGGTATCTCTTTTCATGTTCTCAGTTATCTCTGGATTGAGGTTTTTTACACTTATATACTGGCTTCTCTCCCCTAAATCGTTTTCATTTTGAAAAAAAGAAGCCCTGTGACAGCGTACAATAACAGAATTATATTAAAATCTTGTTTGTATTGAACAGTTAAGAATACCAGGCACTGGGCTTGACACCATTGTTTATTTGATCCCCACAACAGCCCTATGAAGGAGGAATTAGTTTTCTTACCTGTTGCTATCTCTTGGTAAATGTTGGTGTGAGGGCTCACGTGCAGGTCTCTGAGCCCAGAGCTAAGCTAGTGGAGTGTGAACAGGGAGCCATGTACCTTCCTGCTGAACCTGGACCTGGAGTCTGCAGGGTATGAAGATGCTCCCCTGAGCTCCTTGGTGACACGCTCAGAATGGGTAAAGTCAGTGGGTGGTGTATTTCCTATCCCTGCCATAACAAATTACCACAAACGAGGTGATTTAAGACAATACAGATTTATTATCTTATGGTTCCAGAAGTCAGAAGTCCTAAAATCGAGGTGTCAGCAGGGCAGCCTTCCTTCGGAAGCGTGGGCAGAGAATCCCTTCCCTCCCCTTTTCCACTTTCTAGAGGCCTCCTGCCTCCGTGGCTCCCAGTCCCTACCTCACAGCCCTCTGACATTTGCCTCCGTGGTCACATCTTCTCTTCTCTGCGTCATCAGTGCATCGCCTTCTCTATCTCCGGCCCTGTGACTATATTGGGCCCGCTCAGATAATCCAAGGATAGCTCTCCAACTCAAAGCCCTTGACTTCATCACACCAGCAACATCCTTTCTGCACAGAAGGTAACATAGACACAGGCTCTGGGGATCAGGACATATTTGTGGCCCCTATTCAACCTGCCACAGATGGAGACCAGCTTTGGAACCGTGTGAATGAAGGAAGTCCCACCGGAGATTAGGAATGCCGCCGTCACACCAGCCACCTCTCACTGTCACAGACCCTCCGCAGCTTGTTCAGGCTGAAAGCTAAGCCCCTGGAGGTGCCCACAGCTAATGCTTGTGAGTGCCTTCTCCTCACATTCCTGTCTCTGTTCCCCACAGAGCAAAAACGCAGGGAAGAGCTTGAGAAAAAGAAGGAACGTCTCCAAAATATGGATGAGGAAGAATATGACGCCTTGACAGAGGAGGAGAAAATGGTGTTTGATCGGGATGTGCAGCAGGCCCTCCAGGAGAGGAAGAAGAGGTTGGAGTCAAGGGCCGGCCTGAGTAGAAGCATTTTCCTTGGGGGCAGCTTCAGCTGGGTACACAGCCCATTCTGGAGACCAAAGTCATCCTCCAGGGTGGCAGCAATGGCCACAGAAGGCCCAGGAGAATGACCAGCTCAGAGCAGGAAAACCTCTTGACCATCCAGAGTGCTGGTTGCTGCAGCCTTGCAGGGTTTCTCCCGTTTTCCTCTCCTTCCTTCTCTGGGGGGCATCTGGGACTACAGAGAGGCTGTGCGATGGAATGGGGGTGTTGGCCCCAGTGGTGTCCCAGGGTTTCCGCTGGCTCTCCCTGACAACTGTCCCATAGGTGTGGCTTATCAGCCTTTGTGCTCAGGTGTCCACAGCTGGTGACCGAGGGGCTACTCTCTTGACATAGTGGTTGCTCCCCAGAACTCAGCCACTTCTCCTGCTTCCCTGGCCACCACCTTGACCTTGGGTGGTGCTGTCCATGCCAAGAGTTCTGGGTGCTTCTCCGGCTGGATCCTCAGCCTGAGCAGTCCTCCAGAGACCTTGAGGACAATCTCAAGCCTGCGCTGTCAGCCACCTTCCGGGCCCATCATTGGACTACCTGGAATAACTGGATCCCCTCCCCACCACCTAAGGCCCAAGAGACTCGGGGTCGCTCTCTCGGGCTCCCAGATACAGTGGCAGTGGGGCATATGTTCTTATTACCTTCAAATGTGCTAGGGACAGGGGTCTTCTGTTTCCTTCCCTCCCTAGGAGTCCAATATTGCGGTGGGAAAAGCCAAGACACTTACTTACAACTTAACCACCTTCCTTCTCCACCTCCAGACTCCTCCCTCTGACCCCAGATAAGCTTCTATGTCCTCTCTGCCCCTGAAGTATACCCTCGGTCCTCCTACTTGATCCATTGTGAAATGCCCAGTCCTCCAGAGGTATGAAAAGCTAAGCTTTGGGATTCCAAAGGAATCTCTTTTTCTCTCATCCAGGCCATTGCTTCCAGGTATTCATCTCATAGTGGATTTAGAATATGCAAATTTGGTCTTCCAAGCTCAGCAATGACTTGTGTGTGAGACATGCATGCACACACGCACACATACACGAAGTTGTGAAGTCATGGTGAGTCAGCTTCAGTGGGCAGAGAGGCACAGCAACAACCAGGGGTTCCTGGAAATGAAAAGAGATGGGCTTTGTATTTTCAGAAATGCTATTCCCCCCACATTTGTTTGTACTTGCTGCCCTCACTGCTGATAGTGGCAGGGCCAGCACAGCTGAATCCACAGCAGGGAGAGAGGGTGGGAGAGAGGGATGTGGCACTCAGGTTCAATGCCAGGCTCCCAAGCTAGCCATGGTAGGGACTGCTGTTAAAAATGCCAGTTCTTGTTGTCTGAACATCAAATAACAGTGTAGGAAGCTGGACCCCATCGGTACTGATATCAGAACAATCTTTGAAAGCTGCTTTTGAGGCATGCCAACATCAAGCTTATTTTCAGCCCTTGCCTCACTCTCCTTTAAAAGAAGGTCGGAGTAGAAATATAGATTAATTAAGAACTCTTAGCTGAGATTCAGTTCATTAGTTTTGCTGAAAGACCATTCAAAGATAGTATGAGTCATCTTTTCCTGTTTTCCTTCCTTCCTTCCTCCCTCCCTCCCTCCTTTCTATCCTTCCTCCCTTCCTTCCTTCTTTCCTTATTCCTTCCCTTTTTCCTTCCTTCCTTCCTTTCTTCCTTCCTTCCTGGTTGCCCAATTTTCTTTTGTTCTTTTATGTCCAGGCAAACTCTGCCCCCTGTAGCCCGCCACCAGGCAATCAATCCCAGGCAGGGAGGGGCTCAGGCAGGAGGCCTCTGAACTCGGTTTTCTCTGCCTGGTTTAATAAAGGGAGCTGGAGAGGTTAGCGAAGGAGATGCAAGAAAAGAAGCTACAACAGGAGCTTGAGCGGCAAAAGGAAGAAGATGAACAAAAAAGGAAGATCAGAAAACCAAAGCCAGGATCAGTAAGGGAGGAAATGCCCCTGAAGAAATCTCAAACCACAAGCCGGCAGGTAGCAACCCTCTCTTGTTTCTCACCAAGAGCAAAAGCAGAGGGTTTTTGTAACCATTGTAACCAGCCCTTGCCTCGCTCTCCTTTGAAAGAAGGTTTGAGTAGAAATATAGATTAATTGAGAACTCTTAGTTGAGATTCAGTTCATTAGTTTTGCTGAAAGACCATTCAAAGATAGTGTGAGTCATCTTTTCCTGTTTTCAGCCATTGTAACCAGCCCTTCAGTCCAGCACGTTTCCTCTCCAGAAAATTGACCTGGTACTACTAGTTAGATTTTATGGTGGAGCAGAAGATAGAAGGAAAGGGACCAACATCTGTCAGACACTGATTGTGTGCTAAGTGCTGGGGTTTTGCTTTATGTAATCCTGTCATAATTGGCATCCTGCCCATTTGAACCTGCGAGGTTCAAAGACAGGAACCTCATCTGAGGCTGAGGGAGATGAAGTTGCCATGCCAGCATCTCTCCCAGTTATGCCTGACCACCGCCTGTGCTCTTTCCACTGTCCCCTGCAGTCCCCTACACGGTACGAAATAGGCCTTTTTACTAAGTTACAAAGCCAGTGATGCCCCTGTGCTCCAAGCACTTGTCCTTGGCAGCAGTCAAGGACAACTCAGCATGAGCCTGTTCTTGCAGACAGTGCATCAGCCTGCCAAGGTTAGGGGCCACATCTCTGTCCTCTGCAATGGGGAAGGGGCCGAACAGCCAGAGCAGCACCCAGAATGGCCGTCATGGCCCCAGGGTGTAGCCAGCTAGTGTGCCCGGAGGCCGCTTCAGTACCGATTCTGAGAGTGAAGCTAAAGCCAGACTCGCAGCCAGCGTGCAGACTGGTCCCAGTAGGTACGCAAGAGACAATGACCACAGTACCCTGTGGCCTCTCCCAAGGCTCCTGGAAGCAAGTGTAGAGGGAGGATTTTTGGTGATCTTTTCCTGTTGATCCTGCAGAATACCAGCTCTCAACTGGGAGTGCACGTCAAAGTCACTGTGCACCTTTCTCAAAATGTAAACGCCAGGTCCCAGCTAAATCTATAACAAGGAAGGACCGCGGAATGGATATTTTTTATTAATTTTTATTTATTTTTATTTATTCATTTTAGAGAGGAGACACAGAGTGAGAGAGAGAGAGAGAGAAAGGGGGGAGGAGCTAGAAGCATCAACTCCCATATGTGCCTTGACCAGACCAGTGCAGGGGTTTGAACTGGCGACCTCAGTGTTCCCAGGTCGACGCTTTATCCACTGTGCCATCACAGGTCAGGCAGGAATGGATATTTTGATAAAGGTCCTCACAGTGATTCTAGGCACCACCTTAGTGTATATAAGTGGTGCCTAGAAACCTGTGAGCACTTCTCACAAAACAGAACATTCTCTTGCTCTTCCTTCAAGAGCTGTTTTAAGCCTATTTTGTGTGTTTTGCCTTCTAGACTCTGTCCAAATTGGAGGTCAAGACGGACTCACTAGAAAGAAAAGCGTCTGAGAAGGAGCAGGTAATAACCGAGAAGGAGGAGCTGAACAAGAAGAGAAAGAACCAGCTGGCAGATAACACCCTTGGGCATTTTCTTGTCCAAGACCAAGAGGACAGTGAAGGGGACCTCATGAGGGATGCTGACAAGGCTTTGGCCCAGAAGTTTCAGACCTATGAGTTGACTTTGAAGGATATTCAGAACATCCTCAGATACTGGGATCGGAAGCAAGGAGTGCAAGTGCATCACACTGGGGCCGAGGACCTGGCCCACGAGCCGGATGACCAGCGCCAGGTCCCATCAGGGGGGCGCAGAGGCCGCAAGGACCGGGAGAAGGAGCGCGCCGAGAAAGAGCGCCTGGAGCGGGAGAAGGCTGAGAAGGAGCGCCTGGAGAAGCTCCGGGCACTGGAGGAGCAGAGCGATGGAGCTGAGGCGGATAAGGAAGATGACCACGAAGGGAAGAAGGAGCTGGGCGTGCCATTCATTAATATCCAGACACCCGACTTTGAAGGCTCCAGCTGGAAGCAGGCCCTGGAGAATGACAGGCTTCCCAAAAGTGATCAGGTACACTCTTCTGCAAGATGGAGCTGTAATGAATCAGGTGGCAGGTACCATGCTAATTGTCATGAAAGTTTTCTTTCTACATAAAATCCATATCCCTTTATTTCCATTCACCTTTGCCCCATTGGATAAGGCACTAATAGCTAGATGGGCCCTTTCTGCTTGGTGAAAATCCATAGAAAGTTCCACAAATCTAAATTATTCCATCTAACTTCATAAAAAGCCACCTGTAGAGTTGATTTTTTTATTCAGCGGTATTGTATGGACAGTACAGTGCTCCATGCTGGCAAGACCACGATACTTTGAGGTGAAGTAAGAGGCTCAACAACTCTAACATCTTTTTCCCATAAGCTTCCCACTGTAACAGAGATTATATATCACATAACTTTTATGTTCCTAAAAACAAAAGGTTTTACCAAAAGCCACCTTTGGTGGTGGTTTGCAGGGGATAGTTTTTATAGCCTTTTGTCCAGGGACAAACTTTCTCAATTTAAAAAAAAATTTAATTTTTTTTGTTTATTTACAAAAACAGGCCAGATTCAACTGGGGACGGAGTTGGGGGGGCACAGTTTGCTGACTTCTGGATTAGTTTATCTAAAACTAAATGTAACATTAAGAAGTAAAGAAAAGAGTCCACAAAAGTTATGGAGTAAATAAGGTTAGATGGGAGAGTAAGGGTCATTCAGGAGGGTGGATTCTGATGTGGTCTGGCCTCCAAGTCTCGCCGCAGTGGTGCCAGGTGGGCTAAAGAAGACAATTAGAGGACTCCCAGTACCAACTCCTTTCATTCCATAATTATGCCAGGTCAGCCTGCGGTAAGGAGTTTTTTGTTGGTTTTTTTTTTTCCAGAAATAGTTTTTGTGGGTTTTTTTAGAGAAAAGAAAAGAACATCTCATCTTGGTTGGTACTCTAGTATTATAGCGAAGATTTCCTTCTGGCTTTAATTTACATAAATAAATACATGTCAGATCCCATGTCAGTAATGAGAAAAATAAACCCACCAAGATTATCTTCTCGCCTTGTTTTATGCTCTGCACATTCCAAGCCATAGGTTAGACATAGGTCGGCAAACTGCGGCTCGTGAGCCACATGCGGCTCTTTGGCCCCGTGAGTGTGGCTCTTCCACAATAAGGAAGCGTTTGGGTGCTATTTCGATAAGGAATGTACCTACCTAAATAGTTTAAGTTTAAAAAGTTTGGCTCTCAAAAGAAATTCAATGGTTGTACTGTTGATATTTGGCTCTGTTGACTGATAAGTTTGCCGACCACTGGGTTAGACTATTGCTTAAAGAACTCCTTGGCTCTAGTAATTTAACAATTGGTACAAATTATTCATCCCTTTCCTCCCAGACATTCTAAATCCTGGGTGTTAACTATAGTTACACATTAGTCAGGAAATGTCTCTAGCTGCCTGACCTACAGGATTAGAGACCCAAATTACTTGAAGATCATGACCTGCAAGGCCTAAGAGCCCCGTTTGGTCCACAGAATGGACACTCGGGTGGGCTAGAGCATGCACTGTTGTGATAACAACCATTGATCTAGGAGTAGCATCCTTAGTCTAAGGGTTTTACATGCTGAGTAGAAAGTTGATACTAAATTTTCAAACAATCTGCTCTGGAGCATGCTCGCTCATTATATATCAGAGCACAAAGGGGGGAGGGGTAGTATGGGGAGAAATTCTCCCAAGTTTCTTTCCGACTCCTCTCTTCCCTCCCGTCCTTCACCCTTTCCCAGACCTTTGCTTTTTTTTCTTTGCTATATATGAACCTGCTCCCATCCCAACTTTCTTTCACCGTTGGAGGAAAGAACATTTAAAGATAAAAGAAAAATTAACATTAGGTCTGAAAATAGATGGGACAATTATAGGCAACAGAATCTTAAGAGCTGGTCTCTTTAAACAGGGATTTATTGAGTGCCTACTGTATGTCAGGTTATGTGCTGTGTTGACCTGATTCTTGTCCTAATGGAGTTCGCAGTCCATTTGCAACGACAATTACATAGTCACAGTAAAGTGACAAGTGCCTGGTCTGGGGGCATGGGTCTGGAAGACCTGCAGGACTGTGTCAGAGGCCCGTCACACCCTCCCCTGACACACATCCACTTCAGTGGGGTCTGCTGGGAACATGGAGGGAAAGGCGGGAGGGCTGAACCACGCTGCACTTGAGATTAAAGGGAGCCCACATTCTACGCAGGAAATTAACCATTGACTTTTCTTTAGATCCTAGACTTCTTGGGTCTGGGTTCCTCTGGAATGACCATCCCAGCTCCTGTCTTGTTCTCTGTAATCTCCTACCCTGTGAAGCGGCTGCCTTCGTCCACAACAGAAATCTTGCAGCATTTTGCGTTTGTAATTCCACTATCCGAAGAGCTCTCCCTGCTGGAGGAGAAAAGAGAAGTGGAATCAGAGGCAGAGCTGTCGACCACGACGACCACCACCAGTTCTGCGAAGGTAAGGTGTGAGCCGCTGTCCCGGCCTGAGAGAGAGTGTCTCCCTCCACGTGGCTGAAAATTGTGTGTGCTGCTGGCTGTCGTACTCGCTCAGGCGTTCCCCCTCCGCTTGCTAGGGATCCTGCCCAAGGACCCCATTCCAACCTCTCTGAGCTGCACCTTCCCTGGTCTGGCTTTTCCTGCTTCCCAAGATGAAACTGAAAATGACTGTTTTCATCTTCCAACCTTTCCAGTCCCCATCGGAGGGTCTAGGGAACTTGTCAAATTACTATCAAGTGCGCATGCAAGAAAAAAAAAGTGTAACTAGCTCTTCTGAAAAGATAGTATAATATATGTGTGAAGCAAAGTAATTTACACCGTACATAAAAATATAAGAGTCAACAGACACAGGTTAAGGGAACGTGCCCTACTAGAGAAAGAGCAGGTTATAGAAGAAGTTAGATAGGAAAATTAGACTATGGTGGCCCAAAATTTGAATCTCTCCTCATGGTCTCCTACAAACCATGCATAGCAAAGAATAAACAAATTCAGCAGCAAATAAACCCACCTGTAGGCCCTGCCTATAGCTCGAGCAAGGGACAGAGAATGCCCAGTCTTCAGTTTGCGAGCAAGCAGGAAATCTGCACCTGCGGGAGCAGCATCCATGCACAGGCCTTACTAGAGCAGAACCCAAATAAGAAAGAAAAAAAATGTCAACATTACAGATCACGATTACTCTTTTCTGAAAATTGGCCATTGCCAGGAAAGAGTTAAGCATTCTTGGTTGTAACCATTTTAGAAGGAAAACTCTTCATTCTAGGACAGCTGACGTTAAAGAAAGAAGGGTAGGATTAGAAAAGAATTATTGTTATCCTCACTGGGGGTGGGGGATGATTAATGAGCACCAGTGGATACAAAAAGCAGCAATTTGTTAAGGAATAAGACGCTCACTGCAGCTAAAGCACCAGCCCACAGGTGACTGGCCAGCTGCAAAGGGAAGAGCCTACTTTATCATGGCCACATCTGGCAGGACCTAGTCCAGCCACACAAACACAGTTTCACATCTGTATTCATGAGCCAGCCTGACATTATTTGTCCCCCATGGTGGTGGAGTGTGATGTACACAGCATCCTCTGTACATCTAATCGAGCTTTTAAACCTAATTTCCAGCTTATGGGAAATAGAGTAGATAAAGGATTAAGTTAGATGTCAATCTCAGGATAGACAAGAGATTTCAGACTATGGAGTATTCTCTAAGAACACAGAACTAGTCTCTCCAGAAAGTCAATGTGATGGGGACTGGGTAAGGGGTCCACATTAAAAGATACTAAAGAAACACAACAACAAAATGCAACATAGAAACATAGTCCTGCCAGCGTCACGCTTTCTTTAGGGTCTTGGCCTCCTTCTCAGGGGATGAGCTGCTACAGAAAGCTCTAGCCTTCTCTTTACTCCTCTTCTACTCTAGCGTAGGGCGCTGGGCACTACCTGCTCCAGGCAGCCACCAGCATCCTGACCCTGCGCAGCATCACCCCAGACTGCAGACATGTTGTCAGCATCTGTGTCTTCTGTTTGTATGTATGTAAGATGAGTATTTAAGACCTCGTCCTCACTTTTAATTAAAATCCAGGAGGAGCTGACCGCCTCAGCTAAGGGGAGCAAACAGAAATTGAAAGAAAAAACAGAACCGGTTCGCGAGACTTCGAAGGACACTCCCAAAGACACTCCGAAGGACACTCCCAAGGACACTCCGAAGGACTCTCCGAAGGACAAACGTCCCCTGGCCTACAAGAAGGGTCTTTCCATTACGCCCTCAACAGACATAGAACAGAACGACTTGTCTGAGCAGCACTCCCAGGAGAAGTTTGTCAGGTGGGCCTCTGAACAACCCAAAGAGAGAAATGCTGAAGCCCCACATCGAGGGCACAGCTGTCACGGCACCCTATGGGAACAGGGTTGTCCTACCTGTGGGACCCTATGGACTGCCATGCCCAACCCAGCAGGACAGGACTTCCCCCAGGCAGCAATCCTGTCTTCCCTTGGCCCAAGGGAAGCATTCTCATTTGAAAAGCCCATGTGGTCATTTGCAGGCTAAATAATTTCCGGTGGGTCGTGCCAGCCAATGGTGAGGTGTCACTGAGAGTACAGTTCTCTGCTACTAACCCTGGGAACTATGACCAGACGTTTAACTTTGAGATCCTTGGAACTGGCCGCCAGTACCAGCTCTACTGCCGCGGTCTTTGCTCCTACCCATCCATTTGCCAAGACCCAAAGTAAGTGTATAAAAGAAAAGGTTGACGGGCACATTTTAGTTGCCCCCTCCATGCTACTTTGAACAAGGTGGCTCTTCATACTAATGTGGAACTGGGACAGCCTTCCAGGCCCTCTTGTCCTGGCCTTCAATGTCTTGGACACTGACTAAGCCACAGAAATTATGTGATACCATGAGACTGAGATGAAGTTAATATTTGGCTAGTGAGTTTGCTTATTCAACTAGTAAGTGAACTGAAACAGGTTTTGTATCTCCTGTAGGACTTTTTGTGCTACAGTATAAAGATATATGCGCACCTCCACGGGCATGCTTTGTTTCTGAGCTACTGAACACCCCCTGTGCGTGACAGAAAGGCACCTGGCTGAGCAAGCCAGCGGGGCAAGCCCCCTCCCCGCCCCTAGGGAAGGGCCCTTTTATAACTTGTTCACCCCAAGGAGCTCTTTTGAAATTCTGACTAAGGAGCCCCATTGGGCAAGGAAATTGGAAACCAGTTAATATTCACCAGAACTAGTTTTCCATAGGAATTCTTGGGAATTTTTCTAGCTAGGCACACAACAGCAAGAAATCCAACTCTGCTCTGTCATCAGCCCCTTGTTATGAAAGACAACAGTGGGAATATTTTTTCCCAATTTCAAACTGTACTGTTTTGACTCAGGAGAGAGCGGGAATAAAGACTCAATAAAGGTCTTCAGATTAAGAGTCATTCGGTCTCCAGGCACCTGGACCCTTTGCTGAGCAGGGAGTGTTGGGTTGATGTCATCACCAGGTGGTGGCATTGAATTTCCTTTCCTCTCCTCTCCTCTTCTTCCCCTGCATTCAGAGTGGTGTTCCCTCAGCGGCAGATGGACGTGAAGGCAGATGAGGTCATCTTTAAGAAGTACATTGTGAGCATGGAGAGATTTTACTTCGGACCACTGCTGTGTGGAAAATCCAGAGATAAGTAAGTGTCCCATTGTCTTAGAGCAAGTTTAGAGCCCTGGGTGGACTCATGGTACAAGCAGAGTTTCTATAGACATATCTTTTGTTAGTGCTGCCTTAGTCCCTGAAACACAAATTAGGAGAACTAGGTTCTGGTACCCCAAGTTTCTACTAAGCACCCAGATGAATAAGGGTGCCATTTGCCCAGAGGGAAAAGCCTAGAAGAGGATGAGGCTTTGGTGGGGGAAGGATGGGAACAGGAGTTTACTTTGGGACATGTTAAGTTTGAGATGTTTGGAAGATATAGCGAGTAGCCATATAAAGCAGGGAATAAGCTACATGCTTTGGGTTCTCAGAGGAGAGAGACCTGTCTTCAAGACAACGAAAGCTGTGGGCGTGGACGAGGTTGCCTCAGAAGAGAGGATACAGTAAGGAGAGAAGGAACACAGAAGGAGCCCCAAAGCATTCCACCATTCACAAGAGTTGAACCAACAAAGGAGATGAGACAGAGGGCCAGAGCTATTGATAGAAACCAGAAGAGAGTGGTGTTGCAGAGCCACAAGAAGAGGGTGTAGTCAGCTACTGACCACCACAGTTGAATGCTATAGAGAGGGTAAAAAGATGAAGACATCAGTGTCCACAGGGTTTAACAACATGGAGGTCACTAACGGCCTTAGCAAGAGTCTCTTGGGGGGAATCCTGAGGAGGTAGCCCAAGTGAAGTGATTTGAGGAGTGAGAAAATGGAGGCGGGGTGTGAAGATAGCTCTGTGGGAAAGCTTAGCTATGAAGGGAGTTGGAGGGAGTTGAGAATGGGAGGGAGACATGGATCCCAGGGAAGGCTGTTCATACACTGTTATTCCTACAATGTTTGGATGCCAACAGGAAGTGGGGAGGGGGAGGCTGGAGTTTCGGTAGAAAGTGTGGGCCATTGGCTCCCTGAGACAATGCAATGGGATGTGTAGATGTTGGCCTTTGCCAAGCAGAGGGACCATCATCTCACACGAGGAGATAACTTCAGGAGCAGATAGGTTTACAGATTTGGTTAGAACAGTGAGAAGGTTCCCATGCAACTCTTTATTTTCTCCCTGGTGAATGATGCAAGGACTCCCTAACAGTGAGGAAAGTGGAGGGAAGTTAAAAATGTTGAGAAAATAGAGACGGTGTGAAAATGTTTTTGTGGAAAGTGGGAGAGGGAGAATATTAGAGAAATATATTAAGGTCACCAGGCAAAATCAGAGGCCAAGGTGAGGTGATATTAGATTTTTAGTTTTAGATTTTAGTGGTACTAGTTTTTTTCAGCTATATGCATGTTTCTTATTGTGTAGGCAGGGAGTGAGCCCAAACCGAAACCAAGGTCTCAGCATGTCATCACTCAGTCTAGCAGGTGTTGTGATAAGTAGAGAGGTTGATTTCTGTGATGGAGCGCATGAGCCATCCTGGTTCTCCATTCCCTTAACATCTCCATTTTGTGTCCTGAGATGTTGGACTAGAAAGTGAAGGTGAAGAGGGTTTGCTGATGATGGAGAGGATTGTCGGGGCCTACTAGAAGGGCCTAGGAGAGAGGAATGCGGGTCAGGTTGATAAACATGAGAGACAGACAAGCCTACGATTGGGAGTCAGGGAAAGAAGGCCATTCAGAGAGGCATGTGTTCAGGATAGCACTGGAATTAACCAGGATTTGAGGAAATGGCACTGGTCCAGGAGGAAGACAGTGGCCCAGAAACAAGGACCAGTACAAGCATGTATAATTCATTTTATTCTTTCAAACCTTACTGAACCTCACCTGACCAGGCGGTGGCACAATGGATAGAGCGTCGGACTGGGATGCGGAGAACCCAGGTTCGAGACCACGAGGTCGCCAATTTGAGCGCAGGCTCATCTGGCTTGAGCAAAAGCTCACCAGCTTGGACCCAAGGTCGCTGGCTCCAGCAAGGGGGTGCTCGGTCTGCTGAAGGCCTGTGATCAAGGCACATATGAAAAAGCAATCAATGAACAACTAAGGTGTTGCAACAAAAAACTGATGATTGATGCTTCTCTCATCTCTCTTTATTCCTGTCTGTCTGTCCCTATCTATCCCTCTCTCTGACTCTCAGTACCTGTAAAAATAAAAGAGAGAGAGAGAAAACCTTACTGAGCCTCAGTGTTCTCATTTGTAAAATGGGAAAAGAGTAGCTAGCACCCACCTCACAGCTTTGTGAAGACTGCACTGGAAAACGCACATGAACCTGAGCACAGTGCTGGATGGTGGATATGAAGGCCACACCCCCGGCTGGCAGTCAAACAGAGGTTACGCTGCCGTCTGACTCTGCTTTATCTCAGTCATGCAGTTGCCTCCCTTCTTCCATCATAACCTGTCCACAAAGCTTTTAGGACTTCTAATGGGCCCCAGTGGGTACTGTAGTGCCTTGCTTCTCTGATGATGTGTGTCTTTTCTGACAT
The DNA here is from genome assembly GCA_037038555.1 of Rhynchonycteris naso. Classification (NCBI taxonomy): domain Eukaryota; kingdom Metazoa; phylum Chordata; class Mammalia; order Chiroptera; family Emballonuridae; genus Rhynchonycteris; species Rhynchonycteris naso. The sequence goes on from CM073001.1 coordinate 22,182,696, forward strand.
TTCTTGTGCTTCCCATCCTTTTCTATTTGGTACCATTCACTGTGCAGCTTCCAGTGCCCAGGATACTTGACTCTGTGGCTCTCTTCCTGAGGGAACAGAAACAGCCTTGTAACAGTGAACAATGACAAATGACATTGTCGGAACAGTAACATCTGTGCGGGTGTAGAAAGCAGTGAATGAGATCATCTCTAAGACAGATGCGAAATAAATTGCTCAGATGATCATCTCTTCTGGGTATATAAGCACTGGGAAGGGCAGAGCTGTGTATTTCTCAGTTCAGATTCTTTGCAATAACTACCATTCATTATTGGGTGTTTGATACCTGCAGCCGTCCCAAGAGCACTGGCTGCACACTTTCACTTTACTTAAGACTCAGAGCCTGAGAGCCTGACCAGGCAGTGGCGCAGTGAATAGAGCGTCGAACTGGGATGCGGAAGAAGACCCAAGTTCGAGACCCCGAGGTTGCCAGCTGGAGCGCGGGACCATCTGGCTTGAGCAAAAGCTCACCAGCTTGGACCTAAGGTCGCTGGCTCCAGCAAGGGGTGGCTCGGTCTGCTGAAGGCCTGTGGTCAAGGCACATGTGAGAAAGCAATCAATGAACAACTAAGGTGTCGCAACGGCAACGAAAAACTGATTGATGCTTCTCATCTCTCTCCGTTCCTGTCTGTCTGTCCCTATCTATCCCTCTCTCTGACTCTCTCTCTGTCCCTATAAAAAAAAAAAAAAAAGACTCAAAGAAATCCTAAGAGGTTTCATCATCTCATCTTAGAGATGAGAAGACCAAGGCTGGAGGCGCCAGGTCACAGCTGCAAGTCTTTGCAGTGACAAAGCTTGTGTTCTTTGCCACCAGGCCACTGCCTCAGTGTAACCACGCTGTCCTTGCCCTCACAGTTTCCTTTTCCACCTGAGCTCTTAGTCCATCCTAACATCCACATCCCTAATTTATCCCTGATTTTTTTTCATTTCCAGGTACAAGTCCTCCATGTTCCCAGGCAACATGGAGACCCTGACCATCCTGAACAATTCCCCAATGGATGTGGATGTGTTCTTCTGTTTCCAGAATGATGTCAAAGCAAGCACCTACTTCCTGGAACCCGTGAACATGACTCTAAAACCCAATGAGAAGCAGGTGCAGCCCCATGGAAACCAGTCACTAGGGCAAGGCTTTCTTGGGCAAGTTGAGACCTTGGGATCCCCAGTGTAAACGTACTTTGTTTGGACTCTTCCACTAGATGCTGAATATATGGGCCTACCCTACTGCAGTTGGTTTCTTTGAAGACAACTTGGTTTGCTGCATCCAGGAGAACCCAGAACCAACCATCTTCAAATTAAGCTGCCACGGGGTCCGCCCAGAACTGGAGGTGGACCCCAGGCAATTGCACTTTGACCGGCTCCCGCTGTACAGGTCAGAGTTCTTGGTGACACCAGGACTGGAATGGAATTTAAAGAATATTTAGTTCTAGGGTGACCAATTCATCCTGGTTTACTAAGGATTTGCCAGGCTTTAGCACTTTAAGTCCTGCATAATGGGAAACTCCCAGTCCTGTGAAAGTCAGGATGGTTAGTAGTAACCCTGTTGAGTTAACTTGGGTTCAGTGGCTGGATTTTAGAAGGCCCAAACCTTTGCACCCAAGGCCAACTTCTAAATTGTATGCATATTTGCATTTTTCTCAGCAGGACTAGCATTTTCCAGATTCTGAAAGCAGTCTATTACCCTAACAGGTTAAGAATTGTTAGCCTAGAAACTCGAGTACAAACAGAATCTTAGACCAAACTAGAACTTATATATTCATTTGCTGGAGTCTTATTATTCTAGATAGAGAATGTTTATTTCTGGGACTGCTGGGACAGAATTGTTATGACATAGATCCTGCGTTCTTTGATCAATACCATCAGGTCCCTTTCCCTGATAAATACTGATTAGTGAACTAAGCAATAATTGAAATGACCAGAAGTACTTTTTCTGACCCGCCACAATGAATCAACATCATTTGAAACTGACAAAGTGGCTTTTGGTCTCCGCAGAAAAGAATCCAAAGTAGTTCTTCTCCGCAACGTCACGGCCCTGCCCGTGGCCTGGCGGATCACCAACATGGAGCACCTGGGCGATGACTTCTCTGTGTCCGTGCTGCAGGGCACCATTCCCACCAAGGCCGAGTGCAGCCTGCAGGTGCACTTCCAGCCCTCCAAGCCCAACAACATCAAGAAGGCCATTCGGTTGGAGGTGAGGCCTCACCCACCCTCAGGCTAGGTCAACAAAAAGTGTATACTTTGGGTTCCTTGACACACAAATTACCACACACACACACACTATCCATGCATACATGCTACCAACACACACACACACACACATACACACACACAGAGCTAGGTCTCCCCCATCTAATCCCATTGGACAATCCTCAACCCACAATATCTTGCTCTGCACACACTGTAAGCTCCCTAAAGAGCTGATTTCCCAGTGCTAAAAATGGAGCCCTCAGTCAATGCAGAGTGAATGAGTAAGTGAATGAATGAATGGTGTTACCATCCCTAGGTGAGCATTAGAATCCTGATTTCATACCCCAAACCCAGTCACCCCTCAGATTACTATCTCAAGAAATGTCACCTCCACCCAGTTGCTCCCACAGATATCTAAGAACCATCCTTGATGTCCCCCTTTTCCTGATGGCCTCCCCTCCAATCTAGTCCTCTCACAAGTCTTGTCAACTGTCTCCCAGTGCGTGTCCTGCCCATCCACTTCTGTCTACACTGCGGCTACCACCCTCGTCCAGGACACCTGCAGTGTCTCTCACTGGGGCTTCTGCAGAGGCTTCCTGACTGGTCTCTGTCTTCACATTCCCCAGTGTCTGGAGAGTTCATGAAAATGTTAGTCATCCTCCTTCCTAAGCACTCTGTGACCTTCCAGCGCAGTGAGCATAAAACCCAAGGTCCTGAGCCGCTTCGGAAGCCCTGCCTGCCTCTCTAGCTGTCCCTCACTCCACCCTGCCTTCACCCACTGACTCCTGTCACATGGTCTCTCAGCTTTTCCCTTGTCCTGAGGCCCTGTGGGGAGTCAGCTCCTGCTTTAGGCTCTGCTCAACAGTACTGCTTCTACAGGGTTCCTTTAATCATCACAGCAAAGGGATCCCCTGTCTATGCAAGTACTGACCCTGACTGCTGTCCAGCAGAGCACTACCCCTTTCTGATGTTATTGTTTCCTTCTTTACTTTCTTTTGTGAATTCTGGTGGGGCAAGACCTCCCCTGACCTGTGCACTCTCTGTATTGGTTTCCTAGTTCTGCTCTAACAAAGAATTGCAAACTGAGTGGTTTAAAACAACAGGTGCTAATTCTCTCACAGTTCTGGAGGCCAGAAGTCTGAAATCAAGGTGTCTTCGGGGCGATGCTCCTCCTGACAGCTCTAGGGAAGACTCCTTCCTGGGCCCTTCCACCTTCTAGTGGCTCCAGGTGTTTCTTGACTGGTGGCTGCATCACTCCAATCTCTGCCTCCGTGTTTACATGGCCTTCTCCTCTGCCACGTCCTCTCCTTCTCTGTCTCTTATAAGGACACTTGTCATTGGATTTAGGACCCTTACATTCAATCCAGGATGATTTCATCTCATAAACTTTAACTTAATTACATCTGCAAAGACTTACTCTTTTTCCAAATAAAGTCACATTCACAGATTTCAAGGATTCAGACACGGAATTACCTTTTTGGGGGACATGATTCAACCCACTACCCCAACATATCCCAGCATGTCTAACAGTTCTGAACGTTGAAGGTACTCAGTATATCTGTTGAATGAATGGATGAACAAATGTCACTGAGTTGTGATGCTTGAATCAGTTCTGCAACAAGCTTCTCCTTGAATACCTCCAGGGACAAAAACCTTACCAACACTTCAAGCATCCTGATCTTCCTTTAAACAGGATTGACTGTTAATTCTCCCTTGGATTGAGTTCAGATTCCTTCCTGTAATCTATATGCACATTAATCCTGTCTCTACCTTTTGGAAACAGTCAAGGGATCTAATCTCTCTTATTCCCTATCCATGACAGTCCTTCAAATAGCTGGAAACATATACTGATAGATTTATTCAATCCACAAATGTATATGAGCCCAGAGTTGAGAGTCAACATTTTTAACACCAGTCTCCACACAGACACAGATCTCTGCACAGTGAAACAGGCTGCATGGCAAGTGCAGGCTCCCAATTGTGCTGACTCCATCCTTTCGTTGCTGGATCATGGGAAGCCTGGGATTCCCGTGGTGAGGAGCGAGAGGAGGAGGCAGGAAGCAAGGGGAGACACCACCAAAGCAGACACAGTGGGTCTCCTCTCATGCTCGCCAAAGTGGTCTAGGACTTCCCTTCCCCAGATTATATTCCTTCAGTATCCCCATGAGGAAATGCTTTGTCTGGAGAACTCTTTTTTTTTTTATTTGTGTAGCCCTTAAATTATCCTCCCTCTTTTTTTCAATTACAAAATGTAAATTGCCCCTCACTAGTGGGGAAGCAAAGGAAACAGAGTGCTCCAGGTACTTAGTACCTGTCAGTAGGAAAATACTGTTTAAATTCAGGAGTTGATAATTCAAGTTCTTCGTTCCATTTTTCCCTCCTGCTACCTATTGGCCCTGGTTCTCATCATCTCTGCCAGAAGGTGGGCAGCAAAAGGAAGAAGGTAAAACTGAAATGGGTTCAGTTTGTTCAGAGACATTGGTAAAACGCTTGGTGAAAGAAAAGATGGAGCATGACCAGGTGGCAGTGCAGAGATAGAGCGTTGGCCTGGGATGCAGAGGACCCAGGTTCAAAACCCCAAGGTCACTGGCTTGACTGTGGGTTGATCCGGCTTGAGCGCGGTGTCACTGGCTTGAGCATGGGGTCATAGACATGAGCCCAAAGGTCACTGGTTTGAAACCCAAGGTTGCTGGCTTGAGCACAGGCTCACTGGCTTGAGAAAGGGATCACTGGCTCATCTGGAGCTCCCCCTCCCAGTCAAGGCACATCTGAGAAGCAATCAATGAACAACTAACATGCCACAATGAAAAATTAATGTTTCTCATCTCTCTCTCTTCCTGTCTGCTTATCCATCTGCCCCCAACTCCCCCCTTCACTAAAGAAAAAAAAATATGAAAACTCCTGAGTTAAAATTTGAATTTGGTGATATTTCCCTCTTAACACCCAATGCACAAGTAATGGGGAGTGGTGACTTAAATTTTCAACTTGAGGCTTTAGAAGAGAGGCAGGTGCTCCCCAGGCAGATGCAAGAGAGCTGTACCCACTGCCCACTGGCCTTCACCTTGACAAACAGACCCTTATTGCCCTCTGATTAGTCTCCTGAGTCAACAGTTGTGTCCAACTGACAGCTGACACCAGTTTGAATGTTTCTCGGGATAATAAAGGAGGATTTACCACCAGGGATGACAACAGAAGGGGACAGTGAGCAACTTGAGCCTAGAAGGTCTTACTTTTTCCCCCCAACTTTAATAGTAGTAATGTTCATGTAAATAAACCATTTGAAATTTCCAAAAGAAAATTTTAAACACTTATTTTATATGAAAAATCTATCACTCTCCCATATATTGAGCCAAAAACAAAGAACAGAACAATTCAGATTCATAAAATTAGTAGAGCAAAAATGATAAAGAATATGCAAAGTTTCCATTTCCACTATCAGAAGAATGCTTTTCAGGTGTATTTTATTTAAAAGTGCTAAAGAATACTTTTCTGTAATGTATACTTGCAGCCCAAACTTCAGTAATGTCGCAACAATTCCGCAAATAAATTAAACCCAGTAATTGGACAAGACAGAAAATGCAGTCTCTTTTCCCCATTCTTTTATTGATGGTCTACTCCAGCATTCCCCCAAAGGGTGTTATGAAAAACACTAATTCCACCAAATGCTCAGAGAAGACAAAAGTTGACTACATTTCAGAAGTATTCCTGTCACATCCCCTTCAAGATTGCTACTGTATGTTATGCAGTTCAGGCTCGAAGCACCTCGTGGCTCTTGCTTTTACTGAAGCCTTTCTCTCACCTCGACAGGTTTTAGACCCAGACAATCTGGTTGGTGTTGTTCAGATTGAAAACATCATGGTCACTGCAGAGGCCTACGACGTTGCCATGGACATCATCTTCCCCAAAGGTCTGTTGAGCCCTTCCAGTAAAGGGTGTTTAGAAGTCACATCTTTTAGTACGGTATAGTCCTTGTAAAGAGCAAAACTAATGGTTGTTGGGAGAGGAATAGAATTTCAGTAAATAGTAATGCAGGCCTCAGAGTGATGACTGCCACATTACTAGGAATCTCAATTCCTCCAACTGGAGATGACAGTGGGGGAGGGATCATGAATATAAAATTCACAAAGCTCTTTTCTGAATAGTCATCTAAGAGTAAGTACCTATCTTCCTGCCTGTATTAGTTTTCTATCACTACGGTAACAAATTACCACAAACACTGTGGCTTAAAACTATAGAAATGTATTATCTTACAGTTGCACCAATCAGAAAATCCAAAATGGATGTCACTGGACTAAAATGAAGGTGTTGGCAGGGCTGCATTCCTTTCTGGAAACTCTGGGCAAGAATTCATTTCCTTGCCTTTTCCAGTTTCTAGAAGCCACCCACATTCCTTGGCTCATGGCCCCTTCCTCCATCTTCAAAACCAGGAATGTTGGGTCAGGCCCTTCCCACGCTGCCATCTGTCTGATTCTCCCATTTTTATTTCCCTTTTCTCCTTTTAAGGATTCTTATGGTTACATTGGGCCCTTCAGAGAATCCAGGATAATCTCCTTATGTTCAAGTCAGATGATAAGCGACCCAAATTTTATCCGATACCTTATTTCCCATTGCTACGTAAACCAGCATATTCACAGGTTCCAGGAGTTGAGATGTACATATCTTTGGGGCAGGGACAGCATTATTCTGCCTCCACATTGCTCCCGTGAGCAAGCACTTTCCCTTTACCCCTCCTTTGTCTGATCGCTCACCTTCTCAGCAAGATTCACAGAATGTTAGAGCTACATGTTCGCCTAAATATGATTAGTCTAAAGTACAAAGATATTTACGACAGCATTATTTATACTAATGGAAGATTGGAAATAACTTAAATGTCTATCAATAATGGAATATTATTGTAAGAATAATATTGTAAATTATGGAACAGCCATACCATGATGTATTGTGCAACCATTAATATCACCTTGAGCCTGACCAGGCGGTGGCGCAGTGGATAGAGCATCGGACTGGGATGCAGAAGATCCAGGTTCAAGACCCTGAGCTCGCCAGCTTGAGCACAGGCCCATCTGGCTTGAGCAAAAGCTCACCAGCTTGGACCCAAGGTCACTGACTCCAGCAAGGGGTGGCTCGGTCTGCTGAAGGCCTGCGGTCAAGGCACGTGTGAGAAAGCAATCAATGAACAACTATGGTGTTGCAATGGCAACGAAAAACTAATGATTGATGCTTCTCACTTCTCTCCTTTCCTGTCTTTCTGTCCCTGTCTATCCCTCTCTCTGACTCTCTGTCTCTGTAAAAAAAAAAATATATATATATATATATATATAACCTTGATGAGGACTTCTAATTATATATAGAAATGCTTATGATGCAATGTTAAGTAAAATAATACAAATTTATATGTTATATCCCAACTCTGTATAGTATACACTTGATGCAAAAAATTTTTTTAAGTACTGGAAGTTTTAGCTAGTGGGAAACATGAAAAGGACAGTGTTCCTAGGATGGAAACCAGAGGGAGCCCCCTGTTAAACTGGGCACAAGAGCAGTGTCTGGTCTTCTATAAGATGCAATTACAAGAGGTTTTTCTAGCCATGATGTTTTCAGAAAACAAATTCTATGAGATTGTCATCACAGATTTTCCGTGTGAACTTCAGTGGGACGTTCCCCTGCTCTCACTCCGCACCCACTCATCTCTCCCAACCTCGGCCCCTGGCCTCTACAGGAACTGACGGAGGCATCGATTTCGGGACTGTGAAGGTCATGGAGGAGGTGAAGCAGGCCCTGCAACTGAAGAACCGTGGGAAATACGAGATCATGTACAGGTAACCTGAAAACGATCGGGCACGTGGTCATCTGCTTCTGCTCACATCAGGAGAAGAATGTGTCTGGGAGAGAAAAAGAATAATTGAAGGCCTGACCAGGCAGTGGTGCAGTGGATAGAGCATCAGACTAAGACTTGGAGGAACCAGGTTTGAAACCCAGAGGTCACCGGCTTGAGCACGGGCTCATCTGGTTCGAGCAAGGCTCACCAGCTTGAGCTCGAGATTGCTGGCTGGCTCGAGCAAGGGGTCACTCACTCTGCCGTAGCCTCCTGGTCAAGGCACATATGAGAAAGCAATCAACGAACTACTAAGGTGCTGCAATGAAGAATTGATGCTTCTCATCTCTCTCCCTTCCTGTCTGTCTGTTCCTAACTGTCCCTCTATCACCAAAAAAAAAAAAAAAAAGAATAATTGAGGAAATTTTAAAATCTTAACAACTATCTCTGCTTTCAACCTCTCTGGGTTTCAATGAATGGAACTCCAGCTGCTAAAAGAGCAGAGATTATCACACCGTTCTCAACTCTGTGCCTTTATGGAGACCCTTAAGGGCCCTCTGAATGCATCTGAGCTGCAGGTCTGGGGGTGGGGGAAGAGGCTGACTTGGGGAGGTGTGAGGAGGAGATTCTGGGATGGAGGGAGAGCCTGGAGGTGGGAGGACTCCTGCCTTTCTTTCAGTTTCTCTGTTTCATAAGTTGGCGTTCTACATAAGACTTCACGTGAAGCAACAATGTTCCAACTTTCATTTTTACTTTTAAGAACCCCTTTATTATGCTTTCCAAATGGCAGCCCAGTGGAATAAAGGTACAGCTTGTGCTCATGTGATTAAAAATGAAACACTAGCCTGACCAGGCGGTGGTGCAGTGGATAGAGCGTCGGACTGGGATGCAGAGGACCCAGGTTCGAGACCCCGAGCTCGCCAGCTTGAGCACGGGCCCACTTGGCTTGAGCAAAAGCTCGCCAGCTTGAACCCAAGGTCACTGGCTCCAGCAAGAGGTTGCTCGGTCTGCTGAAGGCCCGCGTTCAAGGCACATATGAGAAAGCAATCAATGAACAACTATGGTGTTGTAACGGCAACGAAAAACTAATGACTGATGCTTCTCACCTCTCTCCGTTCCTGTCTGTCTGTCCCTATCTATCCCTCTCCCTGACTCTCTCTCTGTCCCTGTAAAAAAAAAAAAAGAAACACTAAATAAGGGAGTTTCCTCAGGGAGGAAAGGGTGGGGCCGGGTGGAGGGAGGGAGCAGGTCACTCAGGCAGGGTCACACGACCCTCAGTGGCAGTGCTGGCACCCATGGCCAAACGATTTCTATAAAGATCATTCTTCCCCCAGAAGAATTCACAGTTGACGTCCCCCTTGCAGACTTGGAAGAATTACAGTGTTATTCATGTTAGTTTTATTTTAGCTCAGAGAATGCTAAAATTAGGTCCCATCACAATACTACCATTAGTTAGAACTGTGTATTGAAATAAATACAAATAAAAGCTTAACAAACCTAGAATAGCCTGACCTGCGATGGTACAGTGCATAAAGCGTTGACTTGGAATGCTGAGGTCACGGGTTTGAGACCCCAGGCTTGCCCAGTCAAGGCACATACGAGAAGCAACTACAAGTTGATGCTTCCTGCTCCTCCCCGCCACACCTTTCTCTCTCGCTCCTCTCTTTGAAATAAATAAAATTGTTAAAAAAAAAAAAAAAAAAAAAAACACTAGAAGAAAGCGGCTGACACTTAGGAATTCATGCCGAATGCAGTTGTGCCTGTTTGCAAGCTTTGTTTCAGATTATGACAGGGCGTTAGCTCTGCTCTTAGGTTGTATGGAAATCTCTCTCGGTTGGAGCAGGTGACGAGGGGTTTGTGCAGGGAGGGGAGGAAGTGTAGGCATCCTGCATATAGCAGTCGAGTGACCAGGTCTCCTGGGGCATGGGGATGACATTTGGGTCCCCACAGCAACTCCAGGTGTCCCACCTCAGTTTAAGTTTCTGCTCCTTCTCCAGTCCCCCTGTCATTCTCATGGTGTCTCACCTCACCCTCACTAAGCCATGACCTCCCTTTCTGAGTGTCTCTGTTGAATGGCTTCTGCCCCCTGCTTTCTCTTCTTTCTTAGATCCCCTGTCTTCTGCTTCACTGTTCCTCACTGTGCTGTGTGTGCTGCATTCAGTCTCGGAGAGAGGAGGGAGGGTGAGAAGGAGGGAGGTAGAGAGAGAAAGAAGAAGAGGAAGGACAAAGGGAGGGAAGGAAAGAGGGGGAGGAGGGGGGATAGGGAGGCAGGAGGGAGTGATGGAGGGAAGGAAGGAGGGAGGGAGGCAAGGAGGGAGGGAGAGAGGGAGGGAGGAAGGGAACAAGGAAGGAAGGAGAGGAGAGGAGAGGAGAGGAGAGGAGAGGAGAGGAGGACAGACAGAGGGAGAGAGGGAGAGATGAATTAATGTACTGAGGTCCTCAGGTTACAACAGTCTCAGCATATAACATTTCAAGTTTACAACGCTCACTCCCATAAAAACTTTAAAAAAAATTGAAGGAATTTTTTTTACACTCATGTTTTGTCATTTTTTCTGTAATAGTACAATGTACACTACAGCATATTTATGTCCTTTTTCTTTTTTTGTGGCTCAGTTATGCTTTTATGTTCTTTTTTTTTTGTACAGAGACAGAGAGAGTCAGAGAGAGGTATAGACAGGGACAGACAGACGGGAATGGAGAGAAATGAGAAGCATCAATCATCAGTTTTTCGTTGCGACACCTTAGTTGCTCATTGATAGATTTCTCATATGAGCCTTGACAGCAGGCCTTCAGCAGACCGAGTAACCCCTTGCTGGAGCCAGCAACCTTGGGTTCAAGCTGGTGAGCTTTGCTCAAACCAGATGAGCCCGCGCTCACCCTGGCGTTCTTGGGTTCTCGAACCTGGGTCCTCCACATCGCAGTCCGACACTCTATCCACTGCGCCACTGCCTGGTCAGGCTGCTTTTATGTTCTTGATTATGATTTTACAACGGTGTTAAGATAGGTAAGTGACTTAAGCTAGGGTGTGTTTCGACTTACACAAAATTCAGGTTACGACACTGTTGTAGAAACAGAACTGTGTTAGAACCTGAGGACCCTCTGTAGTTGATCCTTACTCAGCCTCAAGTGTCCCTGCTGGACAGAGATCTCCTGCAAGGATACCACTTGACCACAGGCTAGAGATGGCTATCTTTTCCTCAGGCATCAATCCCTGGCCCAGTGAGTCCTGGCTAAGGAGGGCTGGTCACAGGACACAACGCACAGTGGACTCTACTAGGCAAAGTAGTTAAACAGCCAGAGACATGGCAGGCACTGAGCAGTCTAGAGTCTTGGGTTCCCCAAATAATGACTTATACTGACCTTTATTCTTGTCTTTCAGCTTTTATGTGGACCCTGTAGGGATTCCAGTGAGCAATATAAAGTCTATGATCTCATTCCAACCCAAGAAGGGCTCACTGACTACAACAGAAAAGCCCACAAATATCCATGTGTTATTCCATACCAAAAAGGAAGTAAAGATAGAGCACCAGCCCGTTCTGCGTTGTCAGGTAGGGGAGCTCAAAGGTAGGACTCTGGCAGGGCTCGTGTTAAAAAGAAGAGTACATGTTCTAACCCACACTCCAAGGGGGAAAAGAGGGCTGGCCTGGGTGGCAACCAGAAAGGATGCACCAGGGTTTGGAACCCAACTGGTAAACACAGGTAGGTCACGTGGAAGGTATGCAAAGTCATCAGAGAAGAAATGTGGATGCTGATCTTTGGGGAGCACCAGTCGCAAGAAAGCTGAGTTTAGTCTTCGAGTACAAAGAAAAAGTAGAGAAGTGAAAACAGGAGCCAAGCTGGTCTGTGTCAGAGATTTTCAACTGGTGTGCCGCAAGAATTATTAATGCATGCACTACCTGACTACTTAGTCAGGGGCACTGACTTCTTTTCCCTTAGGTTGTCAAGTAAAGAAATGACAGCATAACAGATGATGTGTTGTGGAATTGTACACCTGAAACCTATGTAATTTTGTTAACCAGTGTCACCTCAATAAGTTCAATAAGAAAGAAAAATAAAATAAATAAAAAGTTTAATAATAAACTTTAAAAAAATGACAAAAGCCAGTATGCAATAGACATCCAGTGTGAATGAATCAAAATTATACCTATTTTTTTGTCAAATATGCAAAAATAGAATATATATTTTTGGTGTACTGCTGAATTTTAGTAATTAGTTTATGTGTTCCATGAGATGAAACAGGTTGAAAAGCGCTGGTCTATGTTGATCCATGCCTAGTACATAATAAGTTTTATGTTAGTATTTGCTAATACTGTTGATGCAGTACTGTAAAGAAAATGAAATGAACTTAGCTTCATGTCAATGATGAAAATGGGGCATGAATTGTGGAGCTATGCCGGTGGCTGACGTCTTCCCCATCCTTCCCTTTCTAGGTCATTGAGCCCAATGTCGCAGAAGGACGCGAAATCATCGCCAGCATCCCAATTAAGTTTTCTGTGAATGCAGTGTTCTCCAAATACAACATCAGCCCTTCCTCCATCATCAACTTTGGGGCTTTGATCTGTGGCACTCGTAAAAGCGCCACCTTCACCATAGAAAATCAAGGTGTTATTGACTTCAAGTATGTCCTTTATAGGATGACAGGGGAGAACTCCATTCAACAAAAGAAAGTGTAAGACAAGCATTTGCTCAACTCATGCCATTCCTGGTTAATTAGTCCTTTATACTTTACAAAGGGCTTTCATATATTTTATCTAAATTCACCCAGTTTCCTGTTGTGGGTGGGGTCATTACAAAATGACTCATCCAAGATTTTGCAAGAAATCTCCAGTAGATCTCAGTTCTGAACCCACATCTCTAACTCTAGATTTCACATGCTTTCTAGTTAATTGACTTTCTAATTAAATAAAATTGTTCTATTAATTTTAAATGAACTTTTTAATAAATTTGGTTTAAGTCAGATATGCAGATAGCTTCCCATTGTTTGTAATTGTTTTACGTTTTTATGGAGATCTGACAAAATGGGAAGACAGAGAAGTGCAATTCAAGTGAATCAACAAGAGAAACCACCAGAAAATGAACTAAGTGAGATGGAAATAAGCAAACTATCAGATGCAGAGTTTAAAATTATTTCATTTTGGCAAAGTTTTAATGTATTAAGAGATGTTTGGTTATGCTGTCTAAAACCTCTTTCTTCCATATTTCATTTTAACCTAATTTTAAATTTATTTTATGGTAATTTATTATGTTAATTTATAGATACTATATAATGATATTTTGCTTTAAATTGTTTTTAATTTATTTTTTATTTTAGCATGCACAGATTTATGCAAAACACTCAAACAATGATAGAACTTCAGTTGTTCTGGTCATTAAGCAAGTGAATGCTCAAATAAATACATCTCTAAAAAGTTTAAGATTACACTTCAAATACATTTGAAAATTTTAGTGGAAGTAGCTTTTAGACAAACTAATTATTGAGTAAACTAGCTTCAAGTGAAGTGAACAGTTACCAAAATCTGTATTTATGCTTAAACTAAGTCTAAAAACACCATGACTATAAATGTGAAGAAAAGGGAAAGAATTTAATCTATTTGCCATTTCATTTCGGGTAAAAAAAATTGATATCTACAAATAATTTCTAGACATTGTTTTCTAATGAACTCAAGAAAATATTTAAGGGGATGATAGGATGGGATAATCCTGAAGGGAAGGGGGGAGGGCACTGTGAGGAGGGGGGCAAGGGAGATGTTGAGGGGAATATGGGGGAAGGGGGGAAGCATTCGGGGTGACACTGGAATCTGTGTAAATACAATAAATTAAATTAAAAAATAAAATAAAAATAAAAGTTGCTACTGAAAAAAAAGAAAACATTTAAAAATTAGTACTTTCTTACAGTAATGTTCAATGTCCTTATGAATCACATGTAATAAGTATAATTATTGCATAATCTTCTCACAATTGTTAAGTGAGTTTAGCTAATGATCAATGCTGACTATGCTACCTCTATGCCTGCTGGGACAAAGAAGGGCTCTTCCCCTATTCCTAGGAGAAGGGACCTAGCAAACTGACAGGCAAGTGGTATTTAATGCACCACCCCAACCTAAGGATATACTCTTGCTTCTTCCATCAGAGTCAGCCATGTTAGGCATGCAAGATCCCGGGAAAGTGAGAGCTTCTACAAGGCCAGCGCTTCTAAAGCAACCAAGTTCTCTGAGTCTGTTCAGAAAGAATTAAACGTCCTTGGGCAGGTAAGTGTCCTTTCCCTTGTTCACAGAAATCCTGTAAGGCCACTTTCCAACTAGTTCTTGCAACAGATGCTTTTCTAGAATAGCAGGACCTGACTCTACTGTAGCAGGAATAATAAATAGTTATGGTGAAGGACACTTTCATTTAAGGTGTTATGACTTTTAATTTGAATATCCTTTTCTGCTTTAAAACCTTCATTGGCTCCTCACTGTATTAAAATTAAATTTCAACTCTTCACAAAAGAAAATGAAATAAGTAAATAAAATATTTTAATAGAATGAATGACACCTGAGGCTAAAGAGTAGGCCACATCTAATACCGTACCTAATCACTGAATTACAGTACTGAGCCCAACAAGTAGCCAGCAATAAGAGGCAACAGAAAGCGGGTCTTAGGGGAACTTGAACTTTTAAAGGAACTTCTCTCTGGCCAAAAGTAGATAAAAGTAAGCCTGGGAGTGCAGCTGATATTTACAATGGCACCTGGCCCCAACAGAGGCAGCCACAAAATCTGGATAAGCTGTAGCTCCCAAAAGGTGGATAAGAACCAGTTATAGTCAGTGACCCCCACTGATCTGCGCCAGGCCCCGGCCAGGGAGGTCCAGGGCAACACTGACAAAATGGGAAGACAGAGAAGTGCAATTCAAATGAATCAACAAGAGAAACCACCAGAAAATGAACTAAGTGAGATGGAAATAAGCAAACTATCAGATGCAGAGTTTAAAATAATGATTACTAGAATGGTGAAAGATCTTAGAACAACAATGGATAGACACAATGAGCATATAAATAAAGAGATAACAAGTATCAAAAAGGACATTGAAATAATAAAGAAGAACCAGTCAGAAATGACAAATACAATATCAGAAATGAAGACTACACTAGAAGCAATTAAAAGCAGGCTGAATGAAGCAGAGGATCGAATCAGAGATTTAGAGGACAAAATAAACAAAAACACGGAAGCAGAGCAGCAAAAGGAAAAGAGACTGAAAAAATTTGAGGAAACTTTAAGAGAGCTCTGTTACAACCTAAAGAAAAACAACATCTACATGATAGAAGTTTCTGAAGAAGAAGAGAAAGAACAAGGGATAGAGACCTTGTTCAATCAAATCATAGCTGAAAACTTCCCTAAATTGATGCAGGAAAAAGTCACACAGTTCAAGAAGCACAGAGAACTCCATTAAAGAGAAACCCAAAGAAATCCACACCAGGACACATCATAATTAAAATACAAAGGCTAAGAGATAAAGAGAAAGTATTAAAAGCTACTAGAGAAAAAATAACTGTCACCTCCAAAGGAGCCCCAATAAGGATGACATTCGACTTCTCAACAGAAACACTTGAGGCCAGAAGGGAATGGCAAGATATATTCAAAGTAATGCAGAACAAAAGCCTATAACCAAGACTACTTTATCCAGCAAGGCTAACGTTTAAAATTGAAGGAGAAATAAAAAGCTTCCCAGACAAAAAAAAACAACTCAAGGAATTCATTACAACCAAACCAGTGCTGCAAGAAATGTTAAGGGGCCTGTTGTAAACAGAACAAAGGGGGAAAAGAATATAGTAAAAGAGAAATATAGCTTTAAAGAATAAAATGGAAATAAACAACTGCATATCAATAATAACCTTAAATGTAAATGAATTAAATGATCTAGTCAAAAGATATAAGGTAGCTGCATGGATAAGAAAACAGGACCCATACATATGCTGTCTATAAAAGACACACCTCAAAACAAAAAATACACATAGACTAAAGGTAAAAGGATGGAAAAAAATATTTCATGCAAATGGAAATGAAAAAAAAAGCTGGGGTAGCAATACTTATATCAGACAAAATGGACTTTAAAACAAAGGCTATAGTGGGGGGAGCAAGATGGCGACGGAGTAGGCGGACGTACCAACTTCCAACTCCCAGAACCAAAGTGGATTACAACTCAATTTTAAGAACCATCACCTGTATAAACCAACTTTCAACAAAACTAAGTGGACTCTTCAACCAAGGAACACAGAAGAAGCCACATTGAGACTGGTAGGAATAGCGAAAACGCGAAGAGGGCTGCCCAGCTCCCCGGAGCAAACGGCAGCCCGGAGAGACCCGTGTGGCGGGAGGAGAGTTTGGCGGAGAGGGAGGGACCTGGGTCCCAGGAACCAAGCCCCAGCCTGCAGTCTCAGAGCCTAGAAAGGCGTTTGGGCAGTTATGAGCTGTGAAACAAGTGAGGGAGCTCCCAGGCCTACAGTGTGGAGTATTGGGTCCCTTCCTACTCTGCTGAGGGCTGCTTAAGGTTTTGGGGCGGCAGGACGCTGAAAGGCGGTTCTGTCGGCGTGGGCAGAGGCCAAGCCGGTGGGAGATCGGTCTAGCCCAGAGGGTCAGAGGGGACCGCGAAAGCGGTCCGGAAGCTGCGGGCCCGCCTTTAATCCCACTTACGGGGACAAAGCGGGAGGCCAGGAACGGGCAGATCCTGCGCAAGCCGGCCCTGACCGCGGGGACCGGGCTGGGACCAGGGAAGGGCAGGGGCTGTGGCTGAGCTGACGTTACCAGTCCCCCACTCCCCCATCCCAACCCCCCCGGGCCGGAGAAACCGCGGTTGGCCAGTATACGTGCGCGAGCGGGCTCCGAGCGCGGGAACGGGGTGGACCCCGAGACAAGTGGAGGCTCGCAGCTGAGCCCACGCTACTGTCCGCGCCCGGCCGGAGAAACCCCGGATACCCTTCATACGTGCACGAGCGGGCTCCGAACGCGGGGGCGGGGTAGAGTCCGGGACGAGCGGAAGTACGCAGCTCGGCGGAAGCCAGCAAACACGCCCGCCCCAATAAACCTTGGTTTCCAACGCTGCGCAGTAGGGCCTTGGCCTCGAGGGCGGGGCTAAAGCTCCGGACGGGCAAAAGCTTACAGCTGAGAGCACGTCAAAAGCCCCGCCTAACCCGCGGAACTGTAGCGAGCAGGCTCCGACTGCTGGTTCTGGGCGGAAGTCCGGAAATAGGCTGGGTCCACAGCTGAGCAAAGGTGCTCACCTCTACCCTTGGTGCTAATCTTGTGGCTTTAGTCACAGCCCCTCCCACGGAGGAGAGGCAGAAATCACAGCAAAAACCACAGTGGGCCGGCGCTGGCAACGCTCATACCCAACCACCCTAGGCACCGGCAGAGGAGGTGGGGGGCCTGCAGATAGACCACACCTAGAGAACACAAAGGCAACACCTACTGGACGCCAGTGGCCACAACTCGCTTATACACAGAAAAAATGGGCAGGCAGAGGAATGCAAACCAAATGAATCAAGAGAAATCCCCAGAGAAGGACCTGAATGAACCAGATATAACCAAATTACCAGAAGTAGAATTTAGAATAATGATAGTTAGGATGTTCAAAGAAATTAGAGCAACAATGGATAGTCATTATGAACACCTAAATAAAGAGATAACAAGTATAAAAAATGAAATTGAAATAATAAAAAAGAATCAGACAGAAATGACAAATACAGTATCAGAACTGAAGACCACAATGGAAGGAATTAAAAGCAGGATGGATGACGCTGAGGATCGAATAAGCGAGTTAGAGGACACAATAAACAAAGGCACAGAAGCAGAGAAGAAAAAGGAAAAGAGACTTAAAAAATGTGAGGAAACTCTAAGGGAGCTTTGTGACAACATGAAGAGAAACAACATTCGCATCATAGGGGTGCCTGAAGAAGAGGAGAGAGGACAGGAAATGGAAACTTTGTTCAATCAAATCATAGCAGAAAACTTTCCTAAATTAAGGCTGGGAAACACTCCACACATTCAAGAAGCACACAGAACTCCATTAAGGAGAAACCCAAAAAAATCTACACCAAGACACATCATAGTTAAAATACCAAAGCTAATGGATAAAGAAAAAATTTTAAAAGCTGCTAGAGAAAAAAAGACTATCACCTACAAAGGAGCCCCCATAAGGATGACATCGGACTTCTCAACAGAAACACTTGAGGCCAGAAGGGAATGGCAAGAAATAATCAAAGTAATGCAGAACAAGAACCTACAACCAAGACTACTCTATCCAGCAAGGCTAACGTTTAAAATTGAAGGAGAAATAAAGAGCTTCCCAGAAAAAGAAAGCCTGAAGGAATTCATAAAAACCAAACCAATTCTGCAAGAGATACTAAGGGGCCTCTTGTGAACAGTTTAAAGGGAGGAATGAATAGAGCAAAAGAAGAATACAGCTTTAAAGAATAAAATGGCAATAAACAACTACATATCAATAATAACCTTAAATGTAAATGGATTAAATGATCCAATCAAAAGACATAGGGTAGCTGCATGGATAAAGAAACAGGACCCATACATATGCTGTCTACAAGAGACACACCTTAAAACAAAAGATGCTCATAGACTGAAGGTAAAAGGATGGAAAAAAATATTTCATGCAAATGGAAATGAAAAAAAAGCAGGGGTAGCAATACTTATATCAGACAAAATGGACTTTAAAACAAAGGCTGTAGTAAGAGATAAAGGAGGACACTACATAATGATAAAGGGAACAATTCAACAGGAAGATATAACTATTGTAAATATCTATGCACCAAATATAGGAGCCCCGACATACATAAAGCAGACTTTGATGGATATAAAGGGCGAGATAAACAGCAATACTATCATAGTAGGGGATCTCAATACCCCTCTAACAACACTGGATAGATCCTCAAGAAAGAAAATTAATAAAGAAACAGCAGACTTAAAGGATACACTAGATCAACTTGATTTAATAGATATCTTCAGAACTTTTCACCCTAAAGCAGTAGAATATACATTCTTCTCAAGCGCTCATGGTACGTTTTCTAGGATAGACCACATGTTAGGACACAAAAATGGTCTCAATAAATTTAAGAAGATTGAAATCATATCAAGCATTTTCTCTGATCACAATGCCATGAAACTAGAAATTAACCACAACAGAAAAAATGAAAAATACTCAAACACTTGGAAACTAAATAGCATGTTATTAAATAATGAATGGATTAACAATGAGATCAAAGAAGAAATAAAAAAGTTTCTAGAAACAAATGATAATGAGCATACATCAACTCAAAATTTATGGGACACAGCAAAAGCAGTTCTGAGAGGGAAGTTTATTGCACTACAGGCATATCATAAGAAGCTAGAAAAAGCTCAAATAAGCAACCTGACCCTGCATCTAAAAGAACTAGAAAAACAACAACAAATAAAACCCAAGACAAGTAGAAGAAAGGAAATAATAAAGGTCAGAGCAGAAATAAATGACATAGAGGCTAAGGAAACAATACAGAGGATCAATGAAACAAGAAGCTGGTTCTTTGAAAAGGTAAACAAGATTGATGAACCTTTAACTAGACTCACTAAGAAAAAAAGAGAGAGGACTCAAATAAATAAAATTAGAAAGGACAGTGGGGAAATAACAACTGACACAACAGAAATACAAAGCATTGTAAGAAAATACTATGAAGAACTATATGCCAAAAAATTAGACAATCTTCGTGAAATGGACAAATTTCTTGAATCATATAACCTTCCAAAAATTAATCTGGAAGAATCAGAACACCTAAACAGACCAATTACAGCAAATGAGATAGAAACAGTTATCAAAAAACTCCCAAAAAAGAAAAGTCCTGGGCCTGATGGCTTCACAAGTGAATTCTATCAAAAATTCAAAGAAGAACTAATTCCTATTCTCCTCAAGCTATTTCAAAAAATTCAAGAGGAAGGAAGACTTCCAAACTCCTTTTATGAGGCGAGCATAATTCTGATCCCAAAACCGGGGAAAGACAACACAAAGAAAGAAAATTATAGGCCTATATCCCTGATGAATTTAGACGCTAAAATTCTCAACAAAATATTAGCCAACCGGATCCAGCAATATATGAAAAAAATCATACACCACGATCAAGTGGGATTTATTCTGGAGAGGCAAGGCTGGTTCAATATTCGCAAATCAATCAATGTGATTCATCACATAAACAAAAGGAAGGACAAAAATCACATGATAATTTCAATAGATGCAGAAAAGGCATTTGATAAAATCCAGCACCCATTCATGCTCAAAACTCTCAGTAAAGTGGGAATACAGGGATCACTCTTTAACATGATAAAGGCCATCTACGATAAACCGACAGCAAACATCATACTAAATGGACAAAGATTAAAAGCAATCCCCTTAAGATCAGGAACCAGGCAGGGTTGCCCACTTTCACCACTCTTATTCAACATAGTTCTGGAAGTCCTAGCTACAGCAATCAGACAAGAAGAAGAAATAAAAGGCATACAAATTGGAAAAGAAGAAGTAAAACTGTCATTATTTGCAGATGATATGATATTGTATATTGAAAACCCTAAAGTCTCAGTCAAAAAACTACTGGACCTTATAAATGATTTCAGCAAGGTGGCAGGATATAAAATTAATACTCAGAAATCAGAGGCATTTCTATACACCAACAATGAAATATCAGCAAAAGAAATTAAGGAAACAATCCCCTTCACTATTGCAGCCAAAAAAATAAAGTACCTAGGAGTAAATTTAACCAAGGAGGTTAAGGACTTGTACTCGGAAAATTATAGAACATTGATAAAAGAAATCAAGGAAGATACAAACAAGTGGAAGCACATACCGTGCTCATGGCTAGGAAGAATAAACATCATTAAAATGTCTATATTACCCAAAGCAATTTATAAATTCAATGCAATACCAATTAAAATACCAATGACATACTTCAAAGATATAGAACACATATTCCAAAAATTTATATGGAACCAAAAAAGAACACGAATAGCCTCAGCAACCTTAAAAAGAAAAAATAAAGCAGGAGGTATCACTCTTCCTGATATCAAGGTTTACTACAAGGCCATTATACTCAAGACAGCCTGGTACTGGCATAAGAACAGGCACATAGACCAATGGAACAGAACAGAGAACCCAGAAATAAACCCACACCTTTATGGACAACTGATATTTGACAAAGGAGGAAAGAACATACAATGGAGTAAAGACAGCCTCTTTAACAAATGGTGTTGGGAAAACTGGACATCTACCTGCAAAAAAATGAAACTAGACCATCAACTTACACCATTCACAAAAACAAACTCAAAATGGATAAAAGACTTAAATGTAAGCCGTGAAACCATAAGCATCTTAGAAGAAAACATAGGCAGCAAGCTCTCCGACATCTGTAGCAGCGGTATATTTGCCGATTTATCTTCATGGGCAACTGAAATAAAAGGCAAGATAAACAAATGGGACTATATCAAACTAAAAAGTTTTTGCACAGCTAAAGACAATAGGAACAGAATAAAAAGACAAACCACACAATGGGAGAACATATTCGGCAGCACATCTGATAAGGGGTTAATAACTAAAATTTATAAAGAACTTATAAAACGCAACACCAGGAAGACAAACAACCCAATCAAAAAATGGGCAAAAGAAATGAATAGAAATTTCTCCAAAGAGGACATACAGATGGCCAATAGGCATATGAAAAAATGCTCAACATCACTAATCATTAGAGAAATGCAAATTAAAACCACAATGAGATATCACCTCACACCAGTCAGAATGGCACTTATCAGCAAAACAACACAGAATAAGTGCTGGCGAGGATGTGGAGAAAAGGGAACCCTTCTGCACTGCTGGTGGGAATGCAGACTGGTGCAGCCACTGTGGAAAACAGTTTGGAGATTCCTCAGAAAATTAAAAATCGAACTGCCTTTTGACCCAGCTATCCCACTTTTAGGAATATACCCTAAGAACACCATAGCACTGTTCGAAAAGAAGAAATGCGCCCCCATGTTCGTGGCAGCATTGTTCACAATAGCGAAGATCTGGAACCAGCCCAAGTGTCCGTCAGAAGACGAGTGGATTCAAAAGCTATGGTACATATATACTATGGAATACTACTCAGCCATAAGAAACGATGACATCGGAGCATTTATAACAAAATGGATGTACCTTGATAACATTATACGGAGTGAAATAAGTAAATCAGAAAAAAAGAAAAACTGAAAACAGCACGATTACATACATAGGTGGGACATGAAAGTGAGGGTATGAGACATGGACAAGAGAGTGGTGGTTATGGGATGGGGGGAGGGAGGGAAGAGTGGGATAGGGAGGAGGGGAGGGACACAGGGAAAACCAGATTGAAGGTGACAGAGGACAATTTGACTTTTGGTGATGGGTATGCAACACGATTGAATGATAAGATAACCTGGAGATGTTTTCATTGTACATATGTACCCTGATTTATTGATGTCACCCCATTAGAATTAATAATAATAAAATATATATTTAAAAAAAAAAAAAAAAAAAAAAAAAAAAAAAAACAAAGGCTATAGTAAGAGATAAAGATGGTCACATAATGATAAAGAGAGCAATCCATCAGGAAGATATAACCATTATAAATATCTAAGCACCTAATATAGGAGCACCTAAATATATAAAGCAGACTTTGATGGATATAAAGGGCAAAATCAACAGCAATACTATAATAGTAGGGCATTCCAGTACCCCACTAACATCACTAGATAGATCCTCAAGAAATAAAATTAACAAAGAAACAGCAGACTTAATGGACACACTAGATCAACTGGATTTAATAGATATCTTCAGAACCATTTACCCTAAAGCAGCAGAATATACATTCTTTTCAAGTGTTCATGGTACATTCTCTAGGATAGACCACATGTTAGGGCACAAAACCGGTCTCAACAAATTTAAGAAGATTGAAATCATATCAAGCATTTTATCTGATCACAATGGCATGAAACTAGAAATCAACCACAACAGAAAAACTGAAAAATACTCAAACACATGGAAACTAAATAGCTTGTTATTAAATAATAAATTGATTAACAATGAGATGAAAGAAGAAATAAAATAATTTCTAGAAATGAATGATAATGAATATACAACAACTCAAAATTTATGGGACACAGCAAAAGCAGTACAGAGAGGGAAGTTCATAGCACTACAAGCATACCTTAAAAAGCTAGAAAAAGCTCAAATAAACAACTTAACCCTGCATCTAAAAGAACTAGTAAAGGAACAGCAAGTAAAGCCCAGAGGTAGTAGAAGGAAGGAAATAATAAAGATCAGAGCAGAAATAAATGACATAGAGTCTAAAGAAACAATACAGAGGATCAATGAAACCAAGAGCTGGTTCTTTGATAGGATAAACAAGATCGATGAACCTTTAACCAGATTCACCAAGAAAAGAGAGAGGACTCAAATAAATAAAATTAGAAATGAGAGTGGAGAAATAACAACTGACACAACAGAAATACAAAATATTGTAAGAAAATACTATGAAGAATTGTATTCCAAAAAATTAAACAACCTAGGTAAAATGGGCAAATTCCTTGAAACATATAATTTTTCAAAAATCAATCTGGCCTGACCTGTGGTGGCGCAGTGGATAAAGCGTCGACCTGGGAACACTGAGGTCGCCAGTTCAAAACCCTGCACTGGTCTGGTCAAGGCACATATGGGAGTTGAGCTTCCAGCTCCTCCCCCCTTTCTCTCTTTCTCTCTCTCTCTCACTCTGTGTCTCCTCTCTAAAATGAATAAAATAAAAATTAAAAATTAAAAAAAAATCAATCTGGAAGAATCAGAAAATCTAAACAGACCGATTACAACAAATGAGATTGAAACAGTTATTAAAAAAAAACCCAACTTACAAAAGCCCTGGGCCAGATGGCTTCACTGGTGAATTCTACCAAATATTCAAAGAAAAACTAACTCCTATTCTTCTCAAGCTATTTCAAACAATTCAACAGGAAGGAAGACTTCCAAGCTCCTATTATGAGGCTAAGTTTTCAGGTATGATTTGATTGAACAAATAATCCTGATTCCAAAACCAGGTAAAGACAACACAAAGAAAGAAAATTATAGACTAATTTCCCTGATGAATTTAGATGCTAAAATCCTCAACAAAATATTAGCAAACCAGATCCAGCAATAAATGAAAAAAATCATACATCATGATCAAGTGGGATTTATTCTGGGGAGGCAAAGATGGTACAGTATTCGTAAATCAATCAATGTGATTCATCACATAAATAAAAGGAAGGACAAAAACCACATGATAATTTCAATAGATGCAGAAAAAGCATTCGATAAAATCCAGCACCCCTTTATGATCAAAACTCTCAGTAAAGTGGAAATACAGGGAACATACATCAACATGATAAAGGCCATCTATGACAAACCCACAGCCAACATCATACTCAATGGGCAAAAATTAATAGCAAACCCATTAAGACAGGAACAAGGCAGGTGTGCCCCCTTTCACCACTCTTATTCAACATAGTTCTGGAAGTTCTAGCTACAGCAATCAGACAAGAAGAAGAAATAAAAGGCATCCAAGTTGGAAAAGAACAAGTAAAACTATCATTATTTGCTGATGATATGATACTGTACCTAGAAAACCCTAAAGTCTCAGTCAAAAAACTACTGGACCTGATAAATGAATTCAGCAAGGTGGCAGAGTATAAAATTAATACATAGAAATCAGAGGCATTTTATACACCAACAATGAACTGTCAGAAAGAGAAATTAAGAAACAATCCCCTTCACTATTGCAACCAAAAAAATAAAGTACCTAGGAGTAAATTTAACCAAGGAGGTTAAAGACTTGTACTCGGAAAATTAAAAAACATTTATAAAAGAAATCAAGGAAGATACAAACAAATGGAAGCATATACCGTGTTCATGATTAGGAAGAATAAACATCATTAAAATGTCTATATTACCCAAAGCAATTTATAAATTTAATGCAATACCGATTAAAATACCAATGATATACTTCAAAGATATAGAACACATATTCCAAAAATTTATATGGAACAAAAAGAACACGAATAGCCTTAGCAATCTTGAAAAAGAAGAATAAAATGGAAGGTATCACACTTCCTGATATCAAGTTGTACTACAAGGCCATTGTACTCAAAACAGCTTGGTTCTGGCGTAAGAACAGGCATATTGATCAATGGAACAGAACAGAGAACCCAGAAATAAACCCACACCTTTATGGTCAATTGATATTTGACAAAGGAGGTAAGAGCATACAATGGATTAAAGACAGTCTCTTTAACAAATGGTGTTGGGAAAATTGGACAGTTACTGCAAAAAAATGAAACTAGACCATCAACTTATACCATTCACAAAAATAAATTCAAAATGAATAAAAGACTTAAATGTAAGTCGTGCAACCATAAGCATCTTAGAAGAAAACATAGGCAGTAAGCTCACTGACATCTCTTGTGGCAATATATTTGCTGATTTATCTCCATGCGCAAGGGAAATAAAAGACAGGATAAACAAATGGGACTATATAAAAATAGAGATTTTGCACAACTAAAGACAATATGAACAGAATAAAAAGACAAACCACACAATAGGAGAACATATTGACAAAACGTCTGATAAGGGGTTAATAACCAAAATTTATAAAGAACTTGTAAAACTCAACACCAGGAAGACAAACAATCCAATCAAAAAATGGGCAAAAAGAAATGAATAGACACTTTTCCAAAGAGGACATACAGATGGCCAATAGACTGATGAAAAAATGTTCAAGGTCACTAATCATTATAGAAATGCAAATTAAAACCACAATGAGATATCACCTCACATCAGTCAGAATGGCACTCATCAGCAAAACAACACAGAATAAGTGCTGGCGAGGATGTGGAGGAAAGGGAACCCTCCTGCACTGCTGGTGGGAATGCAGACTGGTGCAGCCACTGTGGAAAACAGTATGGAGGTTCCTCAAAAAATTAAAAATCGAACTGCCTTTTGACCCAGCCATCCCACTTTTAGGAATATATACCAAGAACACTATATCACTGGTTCAAAAAAAGAAAAGCATCCCCATGTTTATGGCAGCGTTGTTTACAATAGCGAAGATCTAGAAACAGCCCAAGTGTCCGTCAGAGGACAAGTGGATTAAAAAGCTATGGTACATATACACAATGGAATACTATGGGGCCATGAAAAAGAAGGAAATCTTACCTTTTGCAACAACATGCATGGACCTGGAAACTATTATGTTAAGTGAAATAAGCCAGGCAGTGAAAGAAAAATATCATATGACCTCACTCATTTGAGGAATCCACGGAACAATGTTAACTGTGGAACGGAATTAAACCTGAAGGGAAGGGGAGCAGAAGCTGTTGTGAGGGGGACAAGGGAGATGTTGAGAGGAATACGGGGGAGGTGGGGATGCATTTGGGGCAACACAAGAATCTATGTAAACACAATAGATTAAAAAAGAATTTCAACTCTTCACATATATATACATATACATACATATATATGTGTGTGTGTGTATATATATGTATACACATATATGTGTGTGTGTGTGTGTGTGTGTGTGTGTGTGTGTGTATATATGTATATATATATATGTATATATATATTTGTATTTTTCCTAAGTTAGAAGCATGGAGGCAGTCAGACAGACTCCTGCATGCGCCCAACTGGGACCCACCCAGCATGTCCACCAGGGGGCAATGCTCTGCCCACCTGGGGCATTGCTCCATTGCTGCCAGAACCATTCTAGCACCTGAGGTAGAGACCATAAAGCCATCCTCAGTGTCTGGGCCAACTTTATTCCATTGGAGCGTTGGCTTGTGGGAGGGGAAGAGAGAGATAGAGAGGAAAGAGAGGGGGAAGGGTGGAGAAGCAGATGGGCACATCTCCTGTGTGCCCTGACTGGGAATCGAACCAGGGAATTCCACATGCCGGGCCAATGCTCTACCACTAAGCCAACCAGCCAGGGCCTCTTTATATATATTTTAATTAACAGTCTTTTGTTTGTAAGAAACAGAAGTCCATTTAAACTGGCTTAAAATAAGAGAAGATTCGAAGATTTCTGCTTCTGGAAAAATAGAGTAGATATATACTGCTCACAAAAATTAGGGGATATTTCAAAATAAATATGAAGCAATAAAAAAAGCATTTGACTTTTTTTTATTAAACAAGAACATCAGAAAAGCAAACAAGTCAAAGAAAGTTGTTCAATTATGCAAATGAGATGAAAAAACAGCTTTTATTTCATTGGTGAAAATGCACTATACAAAAGGCTGAAAGTACTGGAGTATCTGCACATTTCCTGATCCCCTAATTTTTGTGACTAGTGTACTTGTCCCTATTCTTCCCAATCAAGTCCAGCTAAAAACCTTGGACATGGTGTATGAAACAAGTGGAGGGAAAAGTCAGGCCAGCTAGGTCCACAGGACCCAGTGAACATCCTGGATGCGAGTTCCCTGAGTTTCTTTTGCCTCATATATCTCTTCTGGGCACTGAAGGAGCCAGCAGTCCAGAAACACCATCAGGCACAGACCGAAAACGCCTCTGACCAAAGCCTGCTCCCCAGCCAAAGGACCAGGAAAAGAGCAGCCTAGCAAGAGAGAAAGCTTCAGAGAACTGTTGTGTTACAATTAAACATGACAGAAGATCTGTGATCCCACTGGACCATTGTTAGCAGAGGACAGTGGGAAGACTTGCACCCTGTCCAGGTTGTAATGAGATGCACCAGCTCCTTGCCAGAATGTTATCCTGAGAATGCTCAATAGGTAGTCAGGATTTCCGTTACTCCCCACTACCTCCACCATTGTTAGTGGGGACACCACACGGGAGCCTGGAGTTTCACCTTAACCCAGTGGTAATGAGATGTTCCTTCACTCCCCCACACCCCAGGGGAGCTCCCTACCCCATGGCATCAACAGAACAGTGAAGAAGCATTCCTCCTTCCCCTTCACCTCCTCCACCTCTTCCTCCTCCTCCTCCCTTCCCTCTTTCTCCTCCTCCTCCCCCTTCTCCTCCTCCTCTTCCTCCTCCCCTTCCTCCGTCTCCTCCTCCTCCTCCTCCTCCTGTTCCTCTTCCTCTTTGCCAGGGAGGTGTCAGTTGAGGACTGGTGGGAGCTGGAACTCCCTCCCTTGCCTGACAGTAAGGAGAAGTCTGTGCAGGGAATCTGGACTACCACCCCCTCCTGGAAGTAACAAGGCAGTGCCTCGCACTTCCCCGGCCAGAGTGGTGTCAGAGAAAACCTGGCCAAAGGCAAGGTCCAGAGTCTCCTACTATAATACTGCAAATGTCCAGGTTGCAGCTGAAACCCACTTGTCATACCAAGAACCAGGAAGATCTCAAACTGAATGAAAATCGACAATCAATAGATGCCCACACTGGGATGGCAGAGATGGGAGGATTATCTGACAAAGACGTTAAAGCAGCCAATGTAAAAATGCTTCAGAGTAATCACACGCTTGGAACTAATGAAAACATAGGAAGTCTCAGCAAAGAAAGAGAAGCCATAAAGAAGAACCAAATGGAAACTTTGGAATTGAAAAACATAAATAACCAAAATTTCAAATTTAATTCAGGACCTCAACAACAAAATGGAAGGGAGATTCCCACATGGAAACGTGTCGCACGATGTGGAACACGTCTGTCCCCCGAAACCCCCACTCAATCATGATGGGTCAAAGCACACGTTCTCTCTGTGCTTTGTCTGAGACCTTGCTGACAAAGAAGCACCAAGAGAGGCCATCCCTGATGGCCCCCCAGGCCCTCCCTCCCTCTGGGAGAGGAGCTGGAGCCCAGAGAAAGCCTCTGGGGAACCCTCAGCCATAACCTCATAACTGGTAGAATGGCTCAGATTCTGCCACCCACCCTGCCGCCCCACCTCCCACAATCCCCCTGTTTCCTGCAGGTTCGCTTCACCCACGGCATGTTCACCGTGTACCCTGGGTTTGGCTTCATCCCTCCTGGAGGAATGCAGGCCATCACTGTTGACTGCCTGGCTGATCCGGTGGGAAGGTCTGAGGAGTTTATGGCTATCGATATCTCTGACCGAGACCCGAGGGACCATCCTGCTGGCATTCCTTACAGCCTGCTGGCTGAAGCCTGTCTACCAGGTACTGAAAGACCTTCCTCTGTAACAACCCACACCCGTGCACACGTCTAGCAAACATAGCGGGACTGCTACCTTTGGGTCCTTACAACTTTCACTAGTCAGGCATGTTTTTCCTTAAAGACTTACAAGGTATGCACACCTGGAAGAGGATGTGCAGCTTTAAACTCCTAGTCTTCCTGAGCTTGGTCCTGGATTCTCAGATAACTGA
This sequence comes from Rhynchonycteris naso, assembly GCA_037038555.1. Classification (NCBI taxonomy): domain Eukaryota; kingdom Metazoa; phylum Chordata; class Mammalia; order Chiroptera; family Emballonuridae; genus Rhynchonycteris; species Rhynchonycteris naso. The sequence continues at coordinate 22,212,100 of CM073001.1, forward strand.
TGTTCTCTGGGAATTGTGGTGCGACGGGATAGGCACAGGTCCCAGGAACACAGAATCTTGCTGGCGGCCAGATCACTCCCTGTGGGCAGCATATATACAGAACAAGGGTCAGTGACTGAGCATGCCATAATTTTAACCCAGCAAGATCTCGGATGAAGCGCTGAGAGAACTTTTGCTTTGGCTCTAGTTCCCCTGCAGCCTTGCACGAAAGTGAGCCAAATGCTTTTTCTTTTCTTAATCTCACCCCAGATCCTGGGTCTCATCCCTCCTTAACATTGGGAGGAAAAATGAGGGACCTGGTGACCCACAAGAGCAGTCCCCAAGAAGTTAGAATATGTCCCATCACTCCCACCCTTCCTCTCCCCTATGACTGCCCTCTGTCTGAATCCACACCTCCAAATGAGGAATTAGAGAAGTAGGAACTAGGCCATCAGCCTTGTCTCACTGTCTCCCGCCCACTCCCCAGCCTTCGTGACGGACAACAATGCCTTGATATTTGAGGAGCACCAGATCTGTAGCAGCACCAACCTGTACCACATGCTACAGATCACGGGGAGCGGGGGGCTGTTTGTGGAGGATGAAAACAAGTTCATCTTCAGCAGTGTCCTAGTGGGCCATCAGGCCAAGGCTCGATTCAAGATCAGTAACATTGGGAAGATTGCCTGTGATGTCAACATTGTAGTTAAGCCTATCTCCACCAAGGTAAGGAGCCCCACTCGGCCCCTGCCCCCCGTGGTTGGCAGGGAGCTGGGAAGAGGACTCTTAGTAAACCCTGCTCTGGAGCCTCTACACAGGAGCGGGGGTTAGCTGGCACTCAGGCCCTGCTGGAAGTGATGGGAGGGAACTGGGCAGATTTCCCTAGGCCAAGAGCCATGCACTTGGTCTAGTGTGTGTCTCCTCTGGGTACCTCTGTGATGCACTGGTTCATAGGAATGAACATTCATTTCTCATCAGTAGACATTCCCAGTGTGCCTACACTGGACATGGAATGGTAAGGAGAGCCAAGATGAGCACCCACTCAGACAGGCTGCCTCCAATCACGCGGTCATCGGGTAAAGGCAGTGTGGGGGGGCGTCACGTTATAAGGATAAGGCAAAATTATGCGCATTTATTGAGCCCCTGCTGTATGCTAGGCACTATGCTAAATGATTTACAGTTATTGCCTCATTTCATCCTTGCCAGTAGTTTGTATCACAGACTTTGTGTATTATCCCCATTTTACAGTTAGGGAAATCAAGGTTCAGAAAAACTAAATTCTTTCTCTAAGTCCCAGAGCCTAGAAATATAAGGCTAGGATTAAAGCCAAGCTTTATTTGCATACATGGTAAATAAAGGTGCCTCTCAGAGTCCGCCAGATTTGAAACCGCATTCCCCTCTGAGTCAGACCATACTGAGGTCCTCTTTCCTCACAGTGGGGTAGGAAATCCAGGATGCCAAGAGGGAAGGCTGAGTCAACAGGTTTCCATTCAGATGTGTTACAAATACTACCTAGACTTATCTCATCTGCTCAGTTCTCTGCCCAAAAGTGGCATCTTGGCCCAGATGGTCATTGTGCTCCAGAGCTGGCATTGTTCACATGGCTGATGGTGGCAGGGAGATCACCCAGAGGGCAGGCCTAGCCCAGAGCCAAGATTAGAACATGCAGAGCAGGGGGCTGCCACCCACTGCAGAAGGGCAGGGTTTGAGAGACTAGTTTCTTTTAGGACTTCCCTCAAGCCCTGGTGCCATCCAATCATTACTTCCTGACCTCATTTGAGACACAAAGAGACAGCTTTCTTCCTATTTTGTACTAAAAACATAAAAAAGTTAGGAGGCCTGATATTTTTTCCTTTTTTTAGAGAGAGAGAAAGAAAGACAGGAAAGGAGAGAGATGAGAAGCATTAACTCACAGTCACAGCATCTTAGTTGTTCATTGATTGCTTCTCATAAGTGCCTTGACCAGGAGCGGAGCTGGGGGGGGGGGAGGGACTCCAGCTGAGCCAGTCACCCTTTGCTCAAACCAGCAACCTTGGGCTTAAGCCGCCAACCATGATCCCACACTCAAGCCGGTGACCCCACGCTCAAGCTGGTGAGCCTGTGCTCAAGCTGGATGAGCCCATGCTCAAGTCGGCAACCATGGGATTTTGAATCTGGGGCCTCAGCATCCCAGGTCGATGCTCTAGCCACTGTGCCACCACCAATCAGGCTGGGGAAGCCTGATTTCTAAACAAAGATAGGTTTCTAACAGGGGATCTGCAGACATTATATGTTCTCTCCTACCCTAATTTGCAGACTGTCCATTGGAAAGAACAAAGAAAACTTAGTGCCCTCAGGTTAAGAACAAGAGGAAATGGTCAGTCTTAAATCCCACGTGCCTCTCATGAGAATAAAATATCCTTTTGTGGCCATTCCTGGGGTTCTATAGTCTTCCCAAAACACTGCCACAGGACAAGAACAGGTCAAGTGTGTGGGAGGTTCTAGGTAAAGCTCTTGGAGTTGCAGGAGCAGAAACCCACCCAGGACAGCCCAAACAAAGATTTGCTCCAATGAATCAGAGACCTCAGGACACACCATGCGGCCAGAGCTCTGTGGGACTGGAACTGTCACCTGGAATACAATTTGCCGACCAGTAGAGGCTCTGTCCATCCTTCAGGGACCACAGGTTTTTCACTCATGCTGTCTCTGTTCCATTCCCTAGTCTGGCTTCCATTTCAGCTCCACTTCAGCAACCCCAGAGGTTTCTGGGCATCTTAATTTAGTCCAGAGAAACAGACAGTCAGAGATTGAGGTCTGGCTTTCTAAGATCTGGATTAGTTCATCTACGTGGGTCAAAACTCACAGGTGTAGCCAAGTCTGGCTAGTTACTGCTAAGAGATAGGTCCCAGAGTATCTAGGCTGCTGCTCCCAAGGGTGTGACTATGCAGGCAATGGAACATGTTTATGCAGCGCTCAGAGGAGGGAGATTTCACAGCAGAGACAACAGAGATAAGCAGCAAGCCCTCTGTCCATGCAAAGTAGCTAGTAACACACACGCTGGTTTCTGTCCCCCCCACTCACCAGGTCGTTGCCCGCATCACTGACATCTTTGAAGTGGAACCCAACAAGATGTGTATTCCCAGTCGTTCACATGCCTTCGCCACAGTGTCCTTCACCCCCCAGACCATGCAGACTTACCAATGTATCTTCGAGGCTACCTTGGACGGCTTGCCCAGGTACCAGTTCCCCTGAAGCCTCTCCTGCAGCAGGGCTGCAGGTCACACTCAATGAAACGTCATTCCTGCGATGCCAGGCTGACAGGCTCCATCTCCCTGTCTCCCGCAGCAACCTGACCAAGAACCGAAACCTCGTGTTTGATATCGTGGGAGAGGGGAACCTCCCTCAAGTGATCATTGTGCGGCCAGTTCTCCATAACCAGTATGGAAACCCCTTGCTCCTATTTAAGAGGCTTCTTCTTGGTCATTCAGACAAACTACCTCTCATCCTCAAGAACAACGGCACTATCTCTGCCAAGGTACCGCTGGAGGGGGCCGCATGGGGTGGATGGTGAGAAGAATCATTCAGAAGTAAGACTTCTGACATCGGAGTCTCTGCCATCCCTAATTGATGAGGACTTATTTGATGTTCCTCAGACATTAACCTGTGGAAAATGTGGGACATGCAGAGGAAAATCAGGCATGGTTTCTACCTTCAAGGAGTGTCAGAAAGAAGCTTACACAGTGCACTAATAATTACTGTGTGGGGCAGTGTCCAGTGATATACACCACACTTAGAGGGTAGGGCTATGAGTATTCTTAGTGTCTTCATTTTTCTTTGGGGGGGGGGTAAATGAACATTGCATTTACAATAAGGAAAAACAAAACCTCATTAGGAGTGAAAGTTGTAACATCTGTAGGGACTTTTGAATCAGCAATTAAATTATGTTTTAATTTTTTAAAAAATATTCTACCTTCCATTGTTACTGCTGAGAATGCCAGCTTTAAGTCTGCAATGTTCTTTTAAAGTAACCTTTTCCCCGTGACTGTGTTTGACATTTTCACTCTGTATTTGTTTTCTGTTGCTTCCCTGTCACGTGTCTAGGTATAGAGCTCTTGTCATTCTTGAAATTCACCAGATTTCTTGGTTCTGCAATGGATGTCTTAAACTGGTTTTGGAAAGTTCCGAGACATGTCTTTAAATGTTGCTTTTTTCCATTCTGTTCCGTCTCTCCTTCTGGGAAGCCAATTAAACATGTGGAAGCCCATTTCACTATGCCCTCTGTCTTACACCCTCACTGTATTTCCATCTGTTTTTCTCTGGGCTTCCCTGCGCATAATTTCTTTCGAGCTTTCTTCAGGTTATGAACTCTCCCTTTCACTATAGTTAATCTGCTTTTAACCTTTCCATTATGTTCTTATTGTATGTTTCAGTTCGAGAATATCTATTAGATTGTTTTTCAAATCTACATAATCAGTTTTTTATGATTTCTAGTTTCACGCTGAAATTATCAGACTTCATTTCTATTTCTTGAGTACAGAAATCACAACCAATATTTTTTTCTGCAGTCTATACCTGATAATTCCAAAATCTGAAGTCTCTGTGGGTCTGTTTCTGATATTTGCTATTTCTGCTCATTTTTTACCATGTTGTCATCTTTGATCATGTGTTGGGTATTACACTTGAAAAGTTATTTTAAAACAATCAAACTAAGGATGCTGTTATTTTTCTTCAGAGGCCATTTCCATTCACTTCTACCTGGCATTAGAAATCGGGGCCACCTTAAACTTGTTTTAGGGCTTGCGGTTTTTCTGGATTACACAGATGACTCGGGGCAGGATTGCTACCCTTGAGAGAGCTGGTTTATATCCAGCCTACCTTTTATCTTATTGTGTAGACCATTGGGGTCCCAGTATAGAGCAAATAAAGCATTCTTGTCCTTCACAGGACTTTTGCCCTCTTAGCACCAAGAGACCATCAGAAGCACAGTTTAGCCTCCCATCTGCCTCTCCCAATGCCACTACCCCCAATCAAAACAGCCCAGACAGTTAGGCTGCCCTTTCTGGATTTCCACATTCTCCCAAATCTTGGTCTGCTTACTCTTTGTTATCTTCTTAGCTCTCTGATGTTTTTAGAATTTGATTGTGTGTATTGTTGTTGTTGCCCTGCATTTTGTTGTTGTTGTCTTGAGTCTAAGTATACCATTACCCTCTGTTGTCACAATTATTATGTTATTACAGATGTTTTAGCACGTACTTTAGTGAATTCCTGCCCACCCGCTCCACATTTTTCTAACTTTGCTTAATAGTTTTTGCATAGAAGGTCTCTCAGATTAACTTTAGACATCATTTTATGATGTTCTGCAAAAGTTTCATTGGAAATCCCATAAATCATTTGGGAAGAATTTCTACTTTTAGAGTATTTAGGCTCTCTACTAGGAACAACATTTAGGATTCCCACCCTTTTATTTAGTTCTTTTATATAAATATTTTTTCATATAATTTCTACATATGGTTTCTTATTCAAGTTATTTCTAAATATGTCATGTTTTTATCTCAGATGCTTCTTATATGATGTCACTATTCCTATTTTGTGCCTCATTTTTTCCATTGTTCTATCTTGTTCATGATGTTCATGGCGGTTACCAACATTACTATCTTCTAAAAATGTTTGCTGAAATCTCATACCCAATATCAGTACAGGATTTTGGTTTTTAAAATCAGATCTATGGCTTCCAGCAGGCTGGAAAACATTTCTTCTCTCCAAGTAGGTCAGATGCCCACCTTGGTTTCCTTCTTATCTTGGTAGGATACTCACCATGACACTCTCAGTCAACTAAGGCACCAGCACCTAGGAGACACTGGTTTTTAGAAACTCATACTCATGCAACCCGTCCTAAAATGACAAATATGCATTTCATTTTATTAGTCTAGAGTGTATTTACAGCTACCTCTGTCAGTGACAGAGGCTTTGGCAACCCCATTTCAACACTACTTAGCTGGGTGATCTGGAAAGTCACCTGTATTCTTTGGGCTTCCTGTTCCTCACTTCAATAACAAGAGCTGAACTAAATTTTCTTTTTTCCTCTCTAGGTCTAATATTTATTATACCTCCCTCTTAATAAGAAGCAAAAAATTGGACACTAGTCACGATGACTTTTTTGGGTACTTCCCAAACAGCACAGTAGCTCCCTATAGCCTCCAAAGCCAAGAGCAGTTTGTAAGAGTAACACCAATCCTGCTTTCCTTCTCCAGCTGCATGTTGACCTGCAGGACCAACGAGGAGTCTTCTCCCTGAAAGGGAGGCCCACTACCTCCTACATCTACATCACAGAAGAAAACAGGCCCCACGAGAAAGGTAACTTGAAGAAGAGGAACTTCTAAGGACAATGGGACCCAGTAACTGTTTTTGTTGGAGGGCTAATCAGGATCAATGGAGAGTAGGATGCCCAGTGCTGTCACCAATGGCCACTGTAAACAACGCCCCTTTTCACACTAGGGCTTTCCCTTGAGTCAGGGTCTTTCTGATGCATCTTCCTGTTTAACTGATCCTAAATCATTCCTCTCTCTTCTCTTTGCAGTGCAAAAAGCCCACACAGCCTCCCTAGTTGTTGCTCCTGGAGACACGGCTGAATTTGATGTTGTTTTCCATGCCCAAACAGTGGGGAAAATGACAGGCATGATCCACTTGTCAGTGATCAACAATCAGTATGAGGACACAGTCATCCACATGGTGGGAGAGGGCTACGAGGACGACATCACCTTGGACAACATCCATGGGCTGGGGGTTTCCACCAGCCAGGAGGCCTCAGATATCTTCGAGGTCACCGAGGCAAAATCTGTGGAAGACTTGGTGGCAGGTGGGAGAAGAAGCAGTGAGGAGTTGACAACTGGTTGGCTCTTGGGTCATTTTCATTGAGAGTGAAATTTAAATAACAGATTAGCTGGCTCCCTGGGAATTTAGGACTGAATCTCTTTTCATCACGGCATGCTCTTTTGTGCCTGGCTCCATCACTGCACACAGCCTCGTGTTCCCTCGAGGAATATTTATAGAGTTTGTGTGTGTGTCGGGCACTCCGCTGAGCCCAGGACTTCCTAAGGGTAATCAGGGTCTCTGCCCTTCAGGGGCTTACAGTGTGAGCTCAAATTCAAAGTCAGCTAATCAGCAAAATTCAAATTTCAGATTATCTAAGAAGTGAATACACGTCTCTCTGGATTTCCCTGCTTATATCTATTTGCTGGCTTACATTGCCATTGTCTGTTTCGTCTGAACCATGTATCCTAGAGATGGTGGGCTTGTTTAAGGAGGCAGGCATAATTAATGCCTCCTCTCAGGCGTCCTTCTCCCCAGTCTCATACTCAAATGCACTGAGAACCCAACAGCATCAGCATTACCTGAGAGCTTCTTAGGAATGGGAATTTCAGACCTTACCCTAGCACCTCAAACATACTGAATCCAAATCTGCATTTTAACAAGATCTCTAGGTGATTTGTGTGTGTTAAAGCTTAAGACAGTCTGTTCCGCAGTTTATCACGTGCCGCCGCTTTGGTTGGCTGACTGTAGGCTTTGGGGAAGGAAAACATTTACTTTATCATTATTCTCAAAACACATTTGCTAAGCACCCTAATTGTATGCCTGATTGCTACAAAGTGAGTTATAAATACAGTTTCACCGTTTTCCTAGGAGCTTAATTATTGTCCTGGAATGTAGCATTGCACAGTCTATATAACATGGGTAAAAATTAACACTCCTCACCCTGGTTGGGCTACAGGGTGACATCTCTTATCAGAAGTCAAGCAGGAGTCAGAAGTGAACCCTAGTTCAGAAATCAAATTTCGTAATTCTAATGGGCTTGCCACATTTAGAAAATCAGAATACAGGAGTCCTCATTAAATGTGAATTTCAGATAAACGATGAATTATTTTTTAGTTTGTGTGTCCCAAAATATTGCATAGGACATATTTATATTAAATATTACTCATAGTTGCCTGACCAGGCAGTGGCGCAGTGGATAGAGGGTCGGATTGGGATGCAGAAGACCCAGGTTTGAAACCCCGAGGTCTCCGGCTTGAGCGTGAGTTCATCTGGCTTGAGCGTGAGTTCATCTGGCTTGAGCGCAAGCTCATCAGCTTGAGCATGAGGTCACTGGCTTGAGCATGGGATCATAGACATGACCCCATGGTCTCTGGCTTGAAGCCCAAGGTTGCAAAGTGTCACTCACTCTAATGTAGCCCCCTGGTCAAGGCACATATGAGAAAGTAATCAATGAACAGCAAAGGAGTGGCAATGAAGAATTGATGCTTTTCATCTCTCTCCCTTCCTGTCTGTCTTGTCCCTATCTGTCCCTCTCTCTGACTCTCTTTGTCTCTGTCACAAAAAATAAATAAATTTTTAAATATTACTCATAGTTTATCTGTAATTCACATTTAACGGGGACTTCTGTATTTACTCTAGCAAACCCTAACCCTTAGTAGTGTTGTTTCAGCTAACAAATGGAGTGGGCACCTATGTTTTCTCTTGGAGGTAAGGGCCAAGATGGATAGATGAATGGACGGATGGACGGGTGCACGCATGGATGCATAGATGGATGAATGCATTGATGGATGGATGAGTGGATGAAGGATGGGTTGATGGATGGATGGACGGACGGACAGATGGAAGAATACATAGACGCCCCAAGGAGGGAAAGCTTACTGCTCAGGACTCTAGTTTTTTTCAATAGAACCATCCAAGTAGGGAGGGGTGACATGAGGGTGAGGCCCAGTGTCTTTCAAGTGCTGCCTCCTCTGGGTAGGAGTCCTAAGAGGAGGCCATGCAGGACTCACCAGCCTTCTGCTTGTATTCCCAGCTGCTCTGGTGGACCACATTCAGTTTGGGGACTGCCACATTGGAAAGAGCTATAATGTGAGCTTCACAGTCACCAACCACAGCCAAGGGAATGTGATACGGTTTGAATGGCCCCTTTTAGCCACTGTTACCTTTTCCCCACAGGTAAGTGAAAGCCATTCACTATTTTCTGAGCTCCCTTAGGTCTAAGCCAAACCCGATTATTGTCAGTCCATTCCAATGGGTAGGATGGACCTCAGTCAGACCAGTATTGGAGGACACTGTTCATCCCCCTTCTGATCTAAGAGCAGAAAGTAAGGTCTGCCAAGACTGTTGCCAGGCTGATGTTCTGTGTACAACTATCCATAATTTGTATATATCATATTGATTAAAAAACACAGGTGGCTAAGAGTGTGGTATCTGGACCCATACTGCTTGGGTCTGAGCCCAGCTCTTCTGCTATTAATGGTTTGACCTTGAGCAAGTTATAATTCTCCTTGTCTGTAAAGGAGTGGAAACAGCTATATATCTCAAAGCGTTGTCGTGGGGATTGGTAGAATTGTGTACAGGTTTAGAATAGTGCCTGAAGCAAGTAACAGTATAATAAACATTAGCTGCTCTTGTTTTTATGATTATATTTTTATATAAGAAGATTTTGTACATATTAAAGACAATCTATATATCAGGCTTGAATGATACTTTTTTTTTTTTTTGCCAAGACTTTTGGCTCTACCTCTTCCCTTAAATGCTAGTACCAGCCTGACCTGTGGTGGCGCAGTGCATAAAGTGTCAATCTGGGAATGCTGAGGTTGCCAGTTCGAAACCCTGGGCTTATCTGGCCAAGGCACATATGAAAATTGATGCATTCTGCTTTTCTCTCTCTCTCTCTCTCTTTCTTTCTAAAAAAAAAAAATTTTTTTAATAAAAATAAATAAATAAAATGCTACTACCATCAGATAGCAAGAGTCCTCAAGATTGAATTCCCAAAAATACTAATACCAGGCTCTTCCTCAGATCGGCCACCTCCACCCTGGGTGTGCGAAGGACATAGTGGTGACCATAAAGTCAGAGCTACCCATCAACCTGAAGAAAATGGGAATCAAGTGCAAGCTCTCCAAAATCATGTTTCAGCAACCCGTGGAGCAGGTTCCGGACTGGGATGACCGCATGCGCACAGTCAAGTGGGTGGACGTGCCCAAAAACACGCCCGGGGCTTTAGCTACAAAACGAAAAGTGAGTAGGGACTTCAATCACAAATCTAGCCAGGCCTAGCAGGCCTGGATTCCTGCTGCTCTCACGTGTGATGTCTCATCATTTCCTTCTGTTATGGAGAGAAGAAAAAGTTCCCATTCCACTTGACTTTGATTTCAAAAGTGACAAACTGAATGTCCAAGCATGCCGCCCATCCATCCTGCATGTACCACATGAGCCGCCCGTCTGAATTGGTTGAGCTTTAGATTAAGTCTCTATATCTAGTTGAACAAGTCCTCCCACCTTTTTCTTCCTGATAGTGTTTTCTTTTCACTCTCTACCTTCACTGTAAGAATACAGTCTATACCACATATAGCATGCAGAATATATGTTAATTGACTGCTTATGTTATCAGTAAGGCTGACCAGTAGGTCAACAGTATAGGCTATGATAGTTGAATTCTGGGAAAGTCGAAGTTTATTTGTTCCTGAGTCAATTTTATTAAATTATTTTTCTAGGAATTTGCCTTTCAACTAAGTTTTCATACGTAGTTTTCAGAAAATTATTTATAATACTTTCTTACCCTATGTTTAAATCTGTGGGATTGATAATAATATCCCCCTTTTCGTTTCTGATACTGGTTATTTGTCTTTTAACTTTTTTTTTCTTGATCCATCTCACCAAAGGTTTTTAAAGTCTTTTCAAATAACATTTGGCCTTGTTGGTCCTTTCTGTTTTAGATTTATTTTCTATTTTATTAATATCTGTTCCTATCTTTATGATTTCCTGACTTCTACCATCTTTGGAGTCTGACCCCAAAACTATGTCTGTGCCATCCTAATGCCCTCAGTAATGTTTTGCTTCCTTTTCCATTTATGAGCCATTTTAGGTTGTCCTTAATCCTTCATTCTGGAACTTGAGTTTATGGGTTGCTGTTAATTCGCATTAGTAGATTGGTGTACTGCTATCACCCCCTCTCCCTCATGTCCCTGTGAGACAGCAGCTCTGCGTCACTGAGGATATGGTGCCTTCTTTACAGGTGATAGAGACGGACCCTGAGCCTGCTCACTCAGTGCTGGAGGAAAACTACCGAGAACTGCCACTGCAGATCAGTGCCAACATCAACTTTGCCTCGTACCAGTGCCAGGCGAGCGACATGCGCTTTAAGGAAACGCTGGTTTACCAGACCCGAGTGTTTGAGTGAGTCATCAGAAGCCTCCCGGCACTCATCAAAGAAATCCTTTTGTTTCATCATTGCCTCGCTCATTTGTCACACATTTCTTCAGTGTCTATGACAGCACATACCAGGTGTCGTCAGTGTAGCATGCACCACCAGAGTGTCTGCTTGGGTCCAATGAAACATTCAGACCCACAAAGCATTTAAAGTTTACACTTGAAATCAAGATATAGACCAGGGAACTGGCATTAGGTGACCAGCTTCAGTAGGAATAGTCCTTACAGCAATTCGTAGCACCGCCCAAAAAACTATGCTTGTTGCCATGCCCCAGGTGACAGCTCAGACAACATCCACTCTAGTGGGGATGGGGGCCATCTTTGCTAAGAAACCCCGCGACCAACAGAAACCAATGTTTCTTATGACCCACTCCATAGGTATAGTTTCCAGGATCCCTGAGGGGACATGCCTAGTTACAAGAGCCACCATACTCAGAGAACCCCAAAGCTATAGCTTCCCTCCAGATAATCGTAATTCCTTCTAGACCCAAAGCAATTCACTAAACAGAGATAATTTTTACTATAGACAGTGTTGCCTGATAACACAGCTGACATTTCTCCTTTATTTTCCAGGGAAATTGAGCTAGAAAGTTAATTCAAAGTCAAAATTATCCTTGGAAGGAAAAAGGGTTATGTTCATCCTTCTCACACACTTAGATGAGGGATACAAGGATGCTGTGGGTCCTACTCTCAAAAAGTTCATGGTCTTGAGTTGGGGGTAGGAAAATGGGTGAAAATAGGTGAAGTGACTGTCGCGCGTGGTGTCCTGTGTAAGTCATTAGAATACCTAAGGCAGACCAAGATGTGAGAGAGACAGTGTCAGGGAAGACTTCCCTGTCTTCCACTGGACAAAGTGACGCCCCTGCTGAATTTTGGAGCACAGTGAAGAGGGAAGAAAAAAGGGCCTCTAGGCAGAGACAGCAATGTACAAAAAGAGAAGGCCTGTGACTAATCTTTGAGAATTACAAAAATATCAACCACGGACATCTCTACTTCATAAAAGTCAGTAATTTGTTCAATTCATTTTGCATTTGTTGCACTTAAAGTGTCCTCCCAAATTATCATAGCCCCAAATGATATGAGGAAAGAAGCAGGATCTTCTGCTGATGCCCACTACACCTAAGGCAGGGAGCAGCAAACTCTGGCCCATGGACTAAGCCCAGCCAGGCACCTGTTATGTAAATAAGGTTTTGTTGGCCCACAGCCATGCCGGTCACTCTGTGTTGTTAGTGGCTGTGTTTGCACCACAATGGCAGAATGAGAGGCTGCTGCAGAGATTTATCACACACAAAGCTAAAGAGTCTGACTCTCTGGCCCTTTTCCTAAACCAAGAATTATTATTATTATTATTATTATCATTATTTTGTATTTTTCCAAAGTTAGAAGTGGGGAGGCAGACAGACTCTCGCATGCACTCGACTGGGACCCACCCAGCATGCCCACCAGGGGGCAATGCTCTGCCCATCTGGGGCGTTGCTCCATAGTGGGTGGAGCCATTTTAGCACCTGAGGCCGAGGCCATGGAGCCGTCCTCAGCACCTGGGCCAACTTTGCTCCAGTGGAACCTTGGCTGTGGGAGGGGAAGAGAAAGATAGAGAGAAAGGAGAGGGGAAAGGGTAGAGAAGCAGATGGGTGCTTCTCCTGTGTGCCCGCCCTGACCTGAAATCGAATCTGAGACTTCCACACGCCAGGCTGACACTCTACCACTGAGCTAACCAGCCAGGGCCTAAGAATTATCTTTATGAAGATTCTTCATAAAAATTTCCCTTAGGATGAAGACCACTACTCATAAATCTACTCATAAATTCACACAATAAAAGCAAACCCTAAAAGTCAAAGCACTAACTTGAAGCATTACCTGCATGGTCTACCTGGATGGGATAATGGGGAGCTAATCCCTAAACCCACCTAGCTCTGCTCCCCCTAAACTCTCAACTCCTACTAGGTCCCTAAAACAGGAGAGCGTATCTACTTCCTTCTCTGACACAACCATTTTCTTATATCAAGACCTCATCCTTCTCCTGTCACTGTCTATGATCACGTTTAAAAGTGATTCCGAGAAGACTTCTGTGTCCCACCTTGTGTCTCAAAGCAGGGAAATTTAAGGCAAGAAAAGGCTCCACTGATTCAGAATGTGAGACAAGTCTGTGTCTCAGCCAGGGAAAGCATCTCAGGAAGAGGCCCGATGGTTTCTGAGGACAGGGGACATAGTTTTTGGTGGCAAGGGATTCAGAAAGAAAGGGGCTATGGAATTTGCACCCCAGGAAGGTACTGTCATGTGAAATAGATTTTTGTTTCCTTTCTCCTGGGAATTTTTCAGGATTACCATGATGCATGCTGGGAGTTCGTTGCATAGAGTGCCAGTGGTATGTGGGATGATTTTAAAGGCTAAACATTTAGATGTTTTCACTTTTAATAGTTATGTTTATATTTTGTGTTTTGGAAGGAAATATAATTGATACATCAAATGCATAATTTTTTAGATAAAATTACATAAAACTTGCCTCTTGAAGAAATTTTTAAAGAAATGACTTGACTTAAAAAAGTAACTGTGGGCGGTAGGTGTGCAGACAGGACGACAGTCATTTGCAGCACCTTTCTCACAGCTGTGCCCTGATCTGCTCGCAGGCTGGAACTGGTTAACACAGGCAGCGTGCAGCTGGAATTCAGCTGGACCTTGGAAGAGATGGCCAAGGCTGTTGGCTTCGTGATGCCAGAGCCCCAAGGTAAACGCAGTGACGGGTAAAGCCCAGGGTTTGAACTGAGTCCCCAGTGAGCAGAAGAGCCTTGTTCATGGAAAATCAAACACTGCTCCCACACACCCCCACCCCCAAATGACGACAGTGAAGCAAAGCAGAGGCCTCCTGACGTCTGCAGAGCCAAACAGGCCCAAGAAACTCAAGAGCTGACCTCTGCCCTCCTGGAGCCTGGAGCCCCACGAGGCCAGCACCCCCTCTCAGATCCCTAGGAGTCTTTTCTTTTAGATCTTAACCTTCTAGGAGAGTGCAGACTCTTGGAGAAAATGGTGAAAGTTGTGAGCTGTCCCCCCAGGAAATTGCATACTATGCCCAATTTGTTGTTGATACACGTGAAACACTTACAAAGGGACCCAGCACTTAGTAGGCAAATGTCCATTTTACTGCTTCATTTTGCATATTTCCAGACCTTCCGAACGGGCCCTTATACATGGGCTCCCAGATTGTGAGCTCTTACTTTAAAATAGTGATTCTCCAAAAACGATGTTCACAGCCCATTATTTTTGAGGTAAAAGACTCAAAGACATCTACTTGACCCAGTCCCTTGAGCCAAAAGGGAACAAATTTGAAAACTTGATGGAATTAATTGCAGTATTTTTCATTGGGTCACCTGTGAGATCTATGAGTCAATTCTTTGCCCCTAGTGCCCAAAGTTCAGTAGATCTGCCAGAAGAGGCGAGCTCACAGACCCTACAGAGGGTCCCTAAGTGCCTGTGAGTGGGCTGCCATCTCCTCGTCTTCCCAATGCAAATGCAGAATATCACTGGCTCTCTGTCTGCCCCCAGGTTCCTCTCAAAAAGATCAGCTTAGCCAGGGCACACAGCTCACGGGCAGCTCGCCAGACAGCGCCATGGACACCTGGAACGGATCTCCCCAACAGTCCTTCTCTGTGGAGCCCATATCGGGCATTGTGCCCGTGGGCAAGACTCAGAAGATCAAAGTGAAATTTTCCCCATTGGAGGTTGGAGACTTCGAGAGCAGACTTGTCTGCCAGTAAGCAGATGTGCTCCCCCCCCAACAAAGCTCTGCCACTCCTGTCCTTCTATCCCATCACTACCTCCATTCATCCCAACCTGAGACCCCTCCATGGCCCCAAATTGCCACATTTCACTTTGGAAAGATTCACAGGGGCCAGCCTTTGGAGACCAAGGAGAATTGGCCTTTTGTGTTGCTTATCAACCCTCTCTAGACTTCCTATGGCCCACCTCTCCCTTCCCGGCCACATACAAAAGTCCACAGGGCAACAGAATAGTTGGCAGCCAGGTGGGTTCCAGTCCTGAGACAAGCATGAACTTGGGAAGGTGTTCTTGTTCCTTTCCTGACACTAGGTTTCCTGGTCTGTAAAATGCAAACAGTACATACCTTGCAGAGCTGTTGTTAAGACTGAATGAGGTGATTCAGTGAAGCTTAGAGCAGTGCCTGGCACAAAATAAGCACAACAAACATTAGGTGGTGCTGATGGTGGAAGTGGTAGACCCGGTGCCTGGTAAGCAAGGAAGAGATGGGGCCCAGACCCAGTTAGAGAGCAGCCAACCCAATAACCCCGGGCAGTGAAAGTCCCCGATGTGGTACCCACTCCCAGGAAGGTTTCATGGAGAATACTCACCTTATAGAGGAATTCCAATGAGCCACAGCTGAGTAGGGCAGAGAACTATCTGAGCCACAAGAGCCTCCTGGAGACCCTGCCATCACCCTGCAGGGACCGTTCTGCACCTGGGCCACATGAACTCAGACCTGGGGCTGGAAGTCACATTCAGTTCACTTTCTCCTGGGAGCTCAGGATACTTTTCTAGGATTCCTGCATCACTCTTCATATCCCACTAGATGCCCACAAGGGCCCAAAGGGACACCCTTTGCTCATTGTACAGCAGGGAGGTTTTCTCACCTCTGATGGAGGACATAACTGGAAGCCATACCAAGGCACACAGAAGGGACCAGAATTCAGGCTCCTCGTACTCAGCCCACTCATGCATTCATCCACTCAGCATTGATTAGTGAACACCCACTATGTGTCATGTTCTGTTCAAGGCACCAAGGTTATGTTGTTGACCGAGACGGACTCAGCCTCTGCTCTCATGGAGCTCACATTTTAGTAAATGTAATATTCGTTTCCAACCAACCAACCAAGAAAGTAAATAGAAATAACTTTATCCTCTCAGGATTCCCAATCTGCCACCTGGAGAGCAAGGCCCAGTCCTGTCAGCAAAAGGGCGGAGCTGTTTGCCCATCTGCCATTTTGACCTGAAAGTCTCGGACTACATCACTGGGCATCGTCGCAACCCCGATCTCCGAGGGCCTGGGGGTGGGGCTCTGTACCCCAACACCCAGGTGATCGAGTTCACCAGTGTGGGCATAGGAGGGAAGAATCTCCGGTGAGTTGCTTAGGTTTGCATCAGTTGTGTTCATATCAGTCAATCCTTCCAAAGAACCCAGAGGAAGAATTCCGAGAATGGAGCTAGATGGGTTTCCAGAAGCAGGCTTGATACCCTGGGGGCTGACTAGAGAGAGCTGCTACAGTAGGAAAGCTAAATTCTGTCTCCTTAGTTTTGACACTGGGGAAAATTTAGAAAGCTTAAAAATGTAATCCCTGAGCATGGCCTTGACCATAGAGGATCACTAGGACAGATGGACCCTTGACATCATTATTACTCCCAAGTCTAGAGCTCCAGCCATACTTTGCACCCCCAAGTGAGATGTAGTTTTCATTTCTACAGTAACAAAGTATCTGGAACAGCTCCAATACCCACCACGTAGGGGGCTAGGGGGCACGTGCGAGGGCAGGCCCTAAGGAAGTTTCTCTTGATCCTCACCCCCGTCCCCTCACTCTCTGCTATGAATTCTTCCCCCTTGGCCAGGACTTTTACAATCCTGAACCCAACCACTAGCACCTACTCCTTCAGCTGGATCTCTGAAGAAACTGAAAGTCTTCAGAACCCTTCAGCCTTCACGTGCCTTACAGAGAAGGGCTGCATCGCCCCTGAGAAGAAAGCCGAGGTTTGTGTGTGGAGGAGGACCACGCAACCCAGGGCTTTAATCATTCCATCCCTGTCTGCGTGGCAAGTGGGCCGCAGACCAGAGATGGAGTCAGGGAGAACGGCCTAATGGTGTGTCCATCAACACGTGTTTCTTGAGTGGCTGCTATATACATTAGGCAGTCCTCATGGATGACACAGACCTGAGCTCTCTTGGTTGGCTGTGAAGAAGCAGATCTCTAGTATTTGGAGTTTTAAATACTGAGATTATTAAAGCAGGGAAGGAGAGCTGTCCATCAATACCTGGACACGACGAGACAGTGTTGTTTTTGTCCAAGGGACAGACAGCAATGAAAGGACACAGATGTGTTTTCACGTAGCCAAGCCAAGGGGCGAAACAGAAAACGGAGTCATGTTCCATATCTTAGTCCCACAGTTTCCACAGTGATGTAGGTTAAGGGGCCAAGCTTAGAGAAGTATGAACTCGCTGGCCAAAACAGATGTGTAGGCCCCATGTCCTGCACATTCTGCAGAGAATCTCAGAGACAGAAATAAGTCTGTGAAACAGAAATTCCAAATACAGATGCCTCTGGGAAGGCCATACAAATGAATGAAACAGGCCGAGGGGACCATGCAGGGAAAGCTGGGCACTAGAGCTGGCTGGCCATGGTGCTTCTCTGGTAGATGATACCACACAGACAAGTGGGCCCAGGGTTGCCAATTTACCCAAACTTTCTGGGGAAAGTCAAAATTCCAAATTTTTATCTGAATCTCTCCATTTGTACATGCCATACACAGGCATGGTGTGAAATATGACAGCCTGGCCAACAGAGGCTGTGGATGGTGTCGACCCCTCAGACCTGTGGGCAAACAGGGAAAACAGTTACATGCCTTTCAGAGAGGGTAGAAAGGTAGTGATGTCAGCCAGCAGAACCCCAGTGCTGACAAGCCTCCACAGGCACATGAAGTGAGTGAGCCACAGGGCCTCTGAGCACTCTGTCCCACTGTCTTCTTAGATTGTGTTCCAGTACATGCCTGTCCGTCTGAACATCACAGAAGCATTCTGGACTTTCTTAATCCCCGAACACAACCTCACAATTCCTTTCCTGCTGGTCGGCAAAGCCTCTGACCCGCTCATCGTTCTAAACAAGTCCCACATCAACCTCAGCTGTCTCCTCATTGGTAAGGCTGCCCTGCTGGTTTACATGTAGAGTTGGCATGACCTACAGGGGAGGGAAGTGGCACCAACCCAGCAGTGAGCTCCAGAAGCAGACTTGGGTGGGGACTTTTCCTGGCGCCTTCTAGAAGCATGTCTGATGGCCTTTCTCACTGCTCATAAAGCCACAAAATATTTATCTCTCAATCCGATTTCCCTCAAGTACCTTCTAAACCCGTACCCTAATAACCAGAGGAAATGAGGGAGCCTTGCTGCAGAGCCTACCTGGGCGATTCCTTTAGGGTCTGGACTGACTACCTCCACTTCTAGGCCTCATGTCAGTCCCATCCCACTGCATGGTACCCCAGATTGTGGGCTGTATTTGTTTTCATCTTGGTATGTGCCACAGTGGTCAGATTTCTCTGCCATCCTTTCATGCATTCATTTGGTTCAACAAACATGATCGAGCCCCTATGTGACCTGGGCACGTTTCTGTGAGCGGGGATGCCAGGGATAGGGCTCAAGTCCCCTCCCTCATGATGGTGATATTCTACAAATAGGAAGCAGACCACCAAAAACTAAAAAAGCAAAATATATAACACGTCAGATGTTGATGAGTGTTCCAGAGAAGAATAAAGCAGGTCAGAAAAAAGAATGCCTGTTGGCCATGGGAAGGTGACATTTGAGCAGAGACCTGAAGGAAATAAAGGAAGTGATTGCTAGGTCCCTTATAACCCTATGACTCTATCACAGGGATGTGTTAAGTCTCTGTGTGTGTGTATCTGTGTGCATGCCTGCGTGTGTGTGTGTATGTATGTGTAAAATACAACTAAAACCAGAAGAATTTTGAGTAATTCAATTTTTTATTCATGAAAGTAATAAGTCAATCAATGTAGTGCTGTACAGGGAAAGATTGAATAATCCCCCCCCCCCCCGCCCTATCCCATCCTTCCCTTTCCTTCAAAGAAAACTGGTGTTAACACTTTGGTATGTAGTATTTCCAAGCTTTTCTTATACCGATACATCTAAGTAGGCAGGAGGAAATAATGATGTTTAATAGGTTTTCAAAAACAAGTGAGCAGTGTATCATAAGAATATTAACAGCAAGAATAATAACAGGATTTAATCTAGGAATGCAAGGGCGGTGCATTTCGATATAATCATTACAGTAACAGTTTAAAGAAAAACAGCCATGTCATATTAATACATACTGAAAAGGCATTGCTGAAGTTCAGCAGACATTCTCGACAAAGAACTCTAACAGGAAAAAAGGAACAGAGGAAATCACCACAGTCGTAGCTAGGAGCAGAGGTTGCCCGTTGTGGTGGGCAGATGGGGGTTTGCCGAGCTGTGCACCTTAAAACCTGTACAGTTTTGCAAACCAATGTCAACCCAACAAATTCAATAAAATAATAAAAAAATAAAAATTGTATTTCCAGGAAAAAAAAATGTTAGCCAAAATCAGGAGGCAAATGTTCTCTTATAATAAACCACTAAAACCACATCAGTTAAAGTCAGGAATTAGGCAAGGCTGCTCATTGCCACCATTATTATTGAACACTTTCTTAGTGACTTCAGCAAATTATAAAACAAGAAAATTAAGTAATTAGCATAAACATTGGGGGAAAAGAGACAAACTACCTCATTTTTCTGTGACTGGTTGCATCGGACAGAGAGAACCCCAGAGGCTCTAGAGGAAAGCAAAACAAACACTAAATCGACAAGATAAGAGAGTTGGTGGCTGGGTGTGAGCCACGGCTGCAGAAATCAGTGGTTTCTCTTTCTTTTCACAGTGGGCACCTAGAAACAGAAACAGAGAATTCTATTTAGTATTGACAAACCTATGTAATATCTAAAGAGCAACATAACAAGAAAGCACGGGACTATCTGAAGAAAACTATAAAATCTTGTTAAAATGTCCCCAGAGAATACCTAAATATTTGTCAAGTCTCCCAAAAGTAAATGCAGATTTAATCAAGTTCCGGTTAGAACCCCAGCTAGGGTTACCAGGTAGATTGCAGACACATACAATAGTTAAATTTGAATTTCAAAGAATGGTGAATAAATTTTAGTATACATATGTCAGCATAAGCATGTCCCATGTGATAGTCGAGACATACTAAAAAATTATTTGCTTAATCTGATAACCTTAATCCCAAAAGGATTGCGGGAGTGGGGGAAAATTGGATAAAATGATTTGAAAATGTATGTGGAAAAATAAATGCTCTACAATAGTCAAGGAAAGTAAGAAAAAGCAAAATAGTGATAGCAGATAATATTAGCGAGGGCCCTGAGGACGCAGGGGTGATTTATAAAGACATGAGCAAGGTTAAGGGGCCTAAAAGGGAAGATGAAGCCCCATTAAGAAGCCAGAAGGCAATGGGTCTGAAGGAACAAGGAGGGGAAGATAGTGTCACCAGAATCCCAGGAGAGCTGTGACGGAGGCAGACGTGCCACCTAGCGGAAGCAGGCAACCGATGGAGTCAGTTCTAGAGTAAAAGCTGGAACCCCTGCAGGAGAGAGGGTCGCTTGCAGAGCTAAAGGGGAAAGGGGCAGTAGCCAAAGCCTGAGGAGCTTGGGAGAGGAAAGAAGAGCTGGAGAATGTCTTGGAAGAAGGTTCCCCTCGCCTGCGGAGCAGGGTGTGCTGAGCCGCTCAGGAGCAGGCATGGGCCTCCACTGAGGGCACCGTTTCCTCCGCAGGCCACGAAGCCAGGGAGACCGTGCAGCTCATCAACAGGGAGGAGCAGGGGTTCAACTTTGCCTTCCAGGACAACTCCCGATACTCTGAAGGTTTCAATAACAGCCTGGTAGTATGTCCCATGGAAGGCTGGCTCCCACCGATGTCCAGGTAAAGAAATGGGAAGGCCTCCAGGACCGCATCCTCCCAGCATGGCAGGAGGGCAGGGCCTGCCAGCCAGGAGAATCGGTTTCCCTTAGCGTGCCCCGTTCATAGTCTTCCAACTCTGAAATTTAGATATTAACAATTCCACCTCGGTACTACTTATTCCCTCTTGTTCATTTTCCCGATGAATTGTGGACATTGGGAATTTAAGCCCTTGTTTACAATATTTTCTCTTATGTATATTCTTTCCCTTGCTGTCTACTATATTTATGAACCCATAAAGCAACGCCCTGCCTTGCCTAGAAAACCTTCAACATTCATCCTAATTTGGAGCTCTAATGCCTTTCCTCATAGTGTATGTGCTGACCCATTGGGCTCACACCCTTTAACAGGTCTTAACCTGCGGCATAGTGACCTCATCTGTTGTCTTCCTTCCCACCCAGGCTACCGATTGACATTTTCTTCACACCGAAGCAGGAAGGAGATGTGAATTTTAATTTGATCTGCAATGTGAAAAAGAAAGTCTACCCTTTGACCTTAAATGTCAAGGCTGAGGGCTACACTATGAATGCAGAGATCAAGTGCAAAGACAGGACTGGCTCAGTCACTCTCTTGACTCCCAATCAGACTACCAATGTCAACTTCTATGAGGTAAAGGTGTGAGAGGGCCTTGCTCTCTCTTGGTTTCGACGCTGGCTGGGAAAGGTAGTACCAGCAAATATTAGCTGAATTTCTCTTTTTCAAATGCCAGGGAGGGCTCTGGCCGATTGGCTCAGCAGTAGAGCGTTGGCCCAGAGTGTGGAAGTCCCAGGGTCGATTCCTGGCCAGGGCACACAGGGGATGCACCCATCTGCTTCTCCACCCTTCCCCCTCTCCTTTTTCTCTATCTCTCTCTTCCCCTCCCGTAGCCAAGGCTCCATTGGAGCAAAGTTGGCTGGGGCGCTGAGGATGGCTCCATGGCCTCTGCCTCAGGCGCTAGAATGGCTCCGGTTGCAGCAGAGCAACACCCCAGAGGGGCCAACCATTGCCCCCTGGTGGGCATGCAGGGTGGATCTCCGTCAAGCACATGCGGGAGTCTGTCTGTCTACCTCCCCACCGCTTCTCACTTCAGAAAAATACAAAAATAAATAAATCAAGTGCCAGGGAGGTCAGGAGAACAGAGCATCTCCATTCCCAGAATGTGTATGGCTTTGATGTGAACATTTTTCTTATTTTATTTTTCAGAGGATGGAGAGACGGTAGGGGAGGGGGAGAATGCTTATATTAAACATACAGAAAGGATGTTTGACTACCAAGGGAAGGTTGCGAATTAGATTGCCATCTAACACTTCAGATATGAGGGACCCCAAACACTTAGTAGCTCTTGCTGGAATATCTGGTCACATAAATCTAATGATACTTACCTCAATAACATCATCTTTCATTCCTATTTCCCCAAGGATGTTTCCCGCAGCACGTCACAAGTCCTGATCCCAGAGGAGTGAACCATGGTTTGCATTTACTCAACATACTGTTCTTTTCTCGGTCTCTCAGGTGGAGTTTAATGAATGTGTCCAGTGTGAATTCACCTTCATCAACACTGGAAAGTTCAACTTCAACTTCCAAGTAGAGCTCTCCGGCCCCAAAGCCCTGCTGCAGTACTTGGAGTTTTCACCCACAGACGGCAGTGTGGATGTGGGGCAGAGCGCACCCGCCCTGCTGTCTTTCCAGCCATTGAAGAAATGTGTCCTGAAGGACCTGGAACTGCGAATCAAGGTGAGACCATTGAACGCTGTCCCACACTGACAGCACTTCCAGCACTGTCTTGGAAGAGCAATGCTCTCGAGAGTCTCTGGTCCTCTCCACCCTTCCTGAAGTACCCGGAGCATGGCTGGGCTGGAGATGGTCCCACAGTCTCCATTAACAGCCTCAGCTCAGGTCCTGGTGAGTAGGTGTCAGGGGAAAAGCCGTTGAGCAGCTATGCACTGGCATATCACGCAGCCATTAAGATAAGTAAGGGAGATAGAGTGGAAGTGGAGAGAGAGAGAATATATACAACATTTCCCAAGGTTAGTCACTGCATGAAAAGCCAAAGAATGGTGATGCGACGGGGACGGCAGAGAAGGGCCTCTGCAAAGCCGCTCCTCTATGGCAATGAGAACACTGGCAAAAACCATCCAAGTCAACTCTTTCAGCACTTCCCCCCCGGCATATGGGCCTTTGCCCTCACTCCTGTCATCTCACGGTCACAGGATGGCAGTCCCTCCTGCAGCCCTACGCCTGCGTTCCAGAGTGGGAATGAGGGGAAGAACCTGAAGGCGAATACTTTCCCAGCAAGGCTTTGACTCTTTATTCAACACAGGTCCTGACGACAGAACTGTGTCTGGTGGCCACCCTTAGCGCCAGGGAGGGATGGGGAATCATACAGTTCTTGTCCTTTCCCACCTGACTATTCACTTAGTTAGCATAATACGCTCGATCCATCGTGTTGTTGTAAATGGCAACATTTCATCTTTTTATGTCTGAGTAGTGTTCCATTGTGTATATGTACCATGTCTTCTTTATCCAGTCACCCATTGAGGGACACATAGGTACCATATGATTTCACTCATACGTAGAATAGGAAACAAAAACAGCAAATAATCTAACAAAACAAACATACCTACAAAAAGTAGGCCTATGGATACAGAGAACAGAATGGTGCTTACCAAAGGGGAAGGGAGTGGGGGGAAGATGAAGGGTAAAGGGGGTCAAATACAAGGGGACAGAGGAGACAAAACTTAGATGGGGAACATACAATAGAGTACACAGATGTCATACTATAAAGTTGTACTCCTGAAATTTATCTAGTTATTAACTAATGTTACATCAATAAATTTAATTTTTACAAGTATTTTCATTGGGCACAACCAATGAGAGCCCTGATAATAAGGAAGCCCTGGGATCAGATGTCGGTAGTAACTAAGTGTCTGCCTTCCGGGTGAATCATGCTTCAGGAGCAAAGCAAGAGGCAATGTAGGGTCTGACTGCAGAGTAGCCTGTCTTGTTTTTCTTAAATAAACAAACTTCTAACC
Source organism: Rhynchonycteris naso (assembly GCA_037038555.1). Lineage (NCBI taxonomy): Eukaryota > Metazoa > Chordata > Mammalia > Chiroptera > Emballonuridae > Rhynchonycteris > Rhynchonycteris naso. The sequence continues at coordinate 22,236,080 of CM073001.1, forward strand.
TATGAGTCAGAATTTCTGCACATGGAGCCCTGGGACCTGTATTTTTTAAAACATTCAACTGCCTCCCTCCTTCACCTGAGGATTTAAGGACCCTTCCCTCCCACGTCTCCTAATCACACTCTACCTGCCGTTTCCTCCCTGCAGATAAGCCATGGCCCGACATTTACGTGCAGCATCTCAGGCTGTGCTGTGAGCCCTGCTGTCCATTTCTCCTTCACCAGCTACAACTTTGGGGCCTGCTTCATCTACCAAGCCGGGATGCCCCCATACAAACAAACCCTGGTCATCACCAACAAGGAGGAAACGACCTTGAGGTAAGCGGGCCTCCCAGGGCCTCCAGGTGAGTCTGCAGCTAGCTTCTCCTGGGTCCTCCAGCTTTCACTGCTTTAGTCACTTTATCTCATCTAGTCCTCACAACAACCTTATGCAGGAGCTTCCCCCTCCCCCCATTTTACAGGTAAGGAAACTGAGACCCAAAAGGCGAAGTAACTTTTGTAAGTTCACATGGTAGTTGGTGATAGAGCCTGGGTGCAAACGCCTCCTGTCTGACCCCAGAACACATGCTCCTGTCCACTCCCTCTGCCACCCAGTTACTTGAGGAAGCACCTCCTTCCTATAAGAGGTACAAGCTAGGATCTGCGCTCTCAGGAAAGAGAGGAGGGACAGAGTGAGAAGGTCACTAGGCAAAGGGTCAGGAGACGTTGGGTTTGAGGCCTGATTTTGCCAGGATCTCAGGGTGTGATCTGAGGTAACTAACTTGACTTTGCCCAGAAGAATGTGGGCTGGATCATGGCTGGGGTCCCTTCCAGCCCTTCTGTCCTGTGAATGTAGGACAGACGGGCAGGAAATCTATCAGGACCAAGCTCAGAGGGACAGGGGGACCAAATCAGTCCTTCTGGGTCAGCCTTCTCAGAGCTCACGTACCTTCCCCCTGTTTTTCTCCAGCATAGATTGTCTGTACACAAATACCCCCCACCTCGAGGTGAACTTCCATGTTGATGTGATAAAGCCAGGAAAGACACTGGAGATTCCAATCACCTTTTATCCTCGAAAAAGTATCAGTTATCGGGAACTCATCCCCTTTGAAATCAATGGGCTCTCCAAACAAGTAGTTGAAATCAAAGGAAAAGGCACTGAATTGAAGGTAAGAGATATTTGGGAGCCCCTTGACTGGCACCCTCCTTCTTGCCTTTTCCGGCCACTTTGACCCACGGAAGCCCACACCCTTCCTCCGCTCCACACATATCCCGCCCCTGAGCTGTTCTACCAGAGGTCAGCTGTCCCACTGAGGGGAGAACTGTCAAATCAGAGTCAAGTGAATTGTAGATCTAACTCAATACCAAACTCGACTGTATGGAAGGATACAAGCAGTGATTGCAGGCACTGGAGAAACATTCTGTTTCTTGGGAAAGTTTGAGAATATCAGATGCAGGACCGTGCATGTTCTTTTCCTCTCACTTCAGGTTTTGTTTTCAGGTTGAATAGGTGAGATTTCTTTCAAGCAATGTCTGTAGACATGTGTTTTAGTTACAGAACATCTGTCCTTAGCACCCAGGACGAGATTTCCCTGAGGGCGTTCCTTCTTACCAGGTGCCCCTAATAGGAAAGGAACAGTCCTGTCCTACTAATCCCTCTCTTCCCAGTTTCTGGGAATAAGGTGTCTGTCTAGTGGGAGTAGTTGCATTTAATAGGAGGTTTTGAATGACTAAAGATCTTCCACGGTTCTCAGGAATGCATGGGACAGCAACAAAGAGAAATGGAGGAGTGTGTTCCTGGCAGCCTTCCCAACAAGCCAATGGAACAACAGGACAATGCCACCTGGTGTGTCTGTGCCCAAGCCAGTGACAAGGGTCCCTTCCGATGTCACTGATTCATTTATTTGTTCATTCTTTCATTCACTCATTCAGCACCCATTATGTATCAGGTATTTGGGGAAAATCCAGAGGTGACTTCAATGTGTTTTCTGACATCCAAGAGCTCACAGGCTGACACTAAAGACTCTTGCTTTGGGGGGCAAAATGGAAACATGTGGGCTAGATATAAAGATAGTTGGAGGGCAAGAGTGCAGTTTAGTGACTGACAAAATGACAGTGACCAGTGGGTGCTGCTCAGTGGGGGTCAGCGCCATCCTGGAGGCCAAGGCCCAGCATGGCCTTCATCTGATCCAGGCTAACACTGTTCAGTGGATGAGGACTTTGAAATGTATTCACTTTTCCATCTCTGCCTCCACCATTCCAGTTCAGATCACCCTCATCTCCCACACCTTATGGCTTCCCCTCATGCCCTCTTCCTGTCTATCTCCACAGAGGAGGAAGCCGAGCTCTCTCACAAAATACACCTTGGGTCACTCCATGCTCCACTGGCCCACTCCTTCCAGAATAAAATCTGACCATCCCTCCACACTGAACCTTCTCAAGCCTCCACTCTCTCCCAGTCACAGGCTTTGACTGAGCCATTCCCTCCAGGTCAGGGCCTTGCCCCTTCCCCAAGTGCTCTCCAACCCCTCCCTGCACATGCACCGGCCAGTGGTAGTCAACCTGGTCCCTACCGCCCACTAGTGGGCGTTCCAGCTTTCATGGTGGGCGGTAGCGGAGCAACCAAAGTATAAATAAAAAGATAGATTTAACTATAGTAAGTTGTTCTATAAAGATGTTTTTCTGCCAAACTTAGTGAAAATTCAACATAAAGTACTTGGTAAGTAATTATTATTAAATGCTTTAACTTGCTGTAAGTCTGCTTCATAAATTTTATAAAGTAAAGTTACTTCCCTACTTTATAAATCACCATTACTGTGGAACCGGTGGGTGGTTAGAAAATTTTACTACTAACAGATACAAAAGTGGGCGGTAGGTATAAAAAGGTTGACTACCCCTGGACTAGATGCTCTCCTTCCTTCCCTTCCTTTAGCTCAGTGTAAATATGCTCTGGGGTCAGGAGGGGGTCTCCAGACCCACAGTCCATCTCAGCCCCCTGTAATGCGCTCTCCAGGTACCCCGAGCTCATCCTTCACACCTCTTAACCCACTTGTAACTACATATGTAGTTGTTGTCAGGTGGGCATTCTATGCGCCTAAGTGTCTACTGGGTGAGTGAGTGCTCATCTCCTGAAGAATGCAGGACCCTGAGAGTGAGGGGCCACCCTCGGCGCCCCATGGTAGGCGCGGGACATTTCTTTTTCTCATGAACTGACAAAGCCTCCCGCCCCGCTCTCTTTCTTGTCCCACAGATTTTAGTCCTAGATCCAGCCAATAAGACTGTGAAGTTAGGAGCTGTCCTGCCAGGGCAGGTAGTGAAAAAGACAGTTTCCATCATGAACAACAGTGAAGCCCAGTTCACATTTAGCCAGTCCATCCTGTTCTCAACTCCAGAACTCCAGGAACCTAAGGTTGGTGCTCAGAGCTCCTGGGGGCCTCCTCGTGCTTCCGAACGCCATAACTGACCATGCTAACGATGCCAGCAGCTCCCAGGTCTCCCGCCTCCGGGGTGCCAAAACATTCCCACTGCTTTGCACATACCGCCTCCAGTCCTCTGCACAGAAATGGCCCAGGGTTCGTGCTTCCGTCCCGCTCAGGTCACCTGTGAGGAAACCATGGCTCAGAGAGGCTGCATACCCCAAAAAGTTTGCACCTGGAAGCAGAGAGACAGCAGGGCTCGGTGAGAGTCACTGGTTTCTAATGGGTACACAAGAGTCTTCACTGTAGAAAATCTGAAAAATATCGAGCATCCTAAAGGAAAACATTTTGCCCATAATCTCATGCCCAGAAATAATCACTTAACATTTTGGTACCTGTCTTTCCATTGTTTTTCCTACATATATGTTTTTTTTTTTTTTACAAAAATGGAATTACAATGCTCATATTGTTTTAAAACCATCTAGTACTATGATGGCGAACCTATGACACGTGTGTCCACACTGACACGCGTAGCCATTTTCGATGACACCATGTGGGCGCATACCAGAGAAGTATGGGGCCGCATGCCAAGAAGGACGATTCATCCTCGGCTCCTGCCCGGCCAGGTGCAGTAGCCGAGGATAAAACATTTGCTGCAGTGCAGACACTCTGTGCCAGAGGGCTGTAGGCCAAAACAACAGAACTCCGGCACAGAGCGTCTAATTCTGGGACTTCCGGTTAGGCCGTTTTTCTCGAAGTGACACACCACCTGAGTTATGCTCTGTTTTTTGGCGAATTTTGACACACCAAGCTCAAAAGATTGCCCATCACTGATCTAGTAACATATCACAAACATTTTGTGTGTCCTTTTCAAAGCCTTGTGTTCAGATCTACCTCCATTACCTAGAGGGACCAGTTGTCTATTTCTGCTCATTTCCAGTGTTTCTAATCTTTTGTTGTATAAACAACACTGTAACATCCACGTGACCACAGCTTTGTGTGCGTCCCTGCAGCTCTGCTAAAACAGATTCCTAGAAGAGGGCTTGTTGGGTGGAAAAGAGAGTATATTTCAACACCCCTCACCAATCTGCCCTGAAAGGTTGTCTCCCTTACCACCCCCATCGGCTGTGTGAAAGATGCTTGTTCCCAAGTCCATGTCCTCGAGGCCCCAGGACAGAGAAGTTACCATCCCTGCTGCCTGCTCCCCATCTTACAGCCCCCTGTGTTTGAATGGCCTCTGGAAATGGACACGTGTGCTTCATTCCAAGAGTGAACTTAGCCATCCCCTTTCGTCCATGCGTTCTCACACTCACTCACTCAAATGTGTGCTCGGCGCTGAAAACAAGGCTGTGTCTTAGTCAGCTTGGGCTGCCATAACAAAGTACTGTACAGGGGTGGCTTAAATAGCAGCTATTTCTTTCTCACAGTTCTGGAGGCCTGAGATCACGTTGCCAGCGTGGTGTGTTTCTGGCGAGGGCTCTCCGGGCTCCTAGGCGGCCACCTTCTCGCTGTGTGCACAGACAGCAGAGAGCGAGCAAAACGGGGCTCTCGTGTCTCTAATCCCATCATGAGGGTCCCTCTCTAATGACCTCATCTAAACATAATTACTCCCCCTGGGATGAGGAGGAGGCTGCTCAGAGGTCTGCTTAGGGCCACGGAAGGCCTCCCAGTGCAGAGAGGCCTGCACTGAGTGTTACAGGTTGAAGAGGTACCTCCCAGGCAGGCAGACAGGGAGTGTGTTACTGGCAGACAGAGTTGTGTCGGCTGGAAAGAGTTAGTGCTTTTGAAACCCAGGGGTGATTCAGTGTGACAGGAGCACCGTGGACCATCTGGGGATGCAGAACACAGAAAGACTGGCCGTGAGAGGCCAGCCAAAGTCAGAGACCCAGTGGGTACATCAGCCCAGGGCCCCATGTCACCCACTATGCCATCCAGAGAAAGAGGGCAAACTTGTTGCTTCCCATTCCTCATTAATTCAAATTAAAGGCCTCAGTTCCAGTGGGTCAGGACCCCTACCAGTTTGGCCATACTCATTCTGCCTCTCTGGCTGATCAGACTCGAGCTGCCGGAGTGGCCTGTGCTGACACCGTCACCCAGGGCGTGGCCTCCGGCATGACTGTGTTTTGAGAAAGCTCTAGGACCACTTTGCTACCGGGCTGCTCAGCCCATCACCTCAGCCCTGCTGCCTCAGCCCACTCGCTGGTGCCTGCTCGGTACTCGGTACCAAAGGGAGCTCAAGGCTGCAGCGGGGTTTAGCTTCCTCACACAGAGCAGTTTGCCTTTCCCAGGAGATGGGGGCCATACAGATTCAAACAATGGTTCTGAGACGTTAGAATACAGGAGTCACCAGGGCACTTTAGAAAATGCAGGTTCCAAGCTCCTCCAAGGACGCTGGTGCAGTGGGCCTGGGGCAGGACCCAGGAGTCTGCATTGTCACCAGCATACTGGGAAGTGTGCAAGGGAGCCCCAGAGTACTGAGTGCTTTTATTTCCTCTCGCTGTCTCCTCTGCTAGAGTAGGGGTTACCTGCAGGGAGCTGGAGAGAGAATGAGCAGTGACTGAATGCCTATTAGCCCATTGTGCAGCACACGTTTGAAGCAGCCAATCTGAGTGTGTCACAGGAAGTTTAAGTAACTGTCAAAGGTAGCGGCTGGGAAGAGAGAGCAGGAGTGAGGTCTGCACGCACCCCCCCCCCCGCCCCCGGGCTGTTACAGCCCCAGCAGCCTGGTCTCCAGGCTCAGCTGCCCTCAGCCCCCGAGCCTCGCTGTCATCTTGTCCAGGTCATCACTCTGATACCATTCAGCAACATCACTCTGAAGCCCAAGGAAGTCTGTAAGCTGGAAGTCATCTTTGCCCCGAAGAAGCGTATCCCTCCCTTCACTGAGGAGGTGTTCATGGAGAGCATGGGGCTCCTGCACCCCCTCTTCCTGTTCAGCGGCTGCTGCCAGGCCCTGGAGATCTCCCTGGACCAGCAGCACATCTCCTTTGGACCCGTCGTGTATCAGACACAAGCCACGCGGCGCATCCTCATGTTGAACACGGGGGACATGGGGGCAAGGTAGGAGCCCCAGCAGCGCACTCTGACCCTGGGTCCAACTAGACGTTTGTTTTACAAGTATGGCTGGTTTTTATTTCTTTCTCCTTCTTTTTACATCTCCTTCCTTCCCTGAAAATGTGATAGCAGGGGCCTCTCCAGATTGGTCGCTACCACCAATTCTTATGCTAGAGAACACTTGCTTAGTGCCTGCTCTATGCCCTTCACATGGCTCACCTCATTTAATCCCAGCAATTCTATGAGACCAATGCTATGACTGATCCATTTTACAGGCGAGAAAACTGAGGTATAAAGAGAGTAAGTAATTTTTCTAAAAGCCTGCTTTTAGCAAGAACTTACCAGGCACAGGTGCAATGCTGAGCGTTGTTATATAGAAGACCACATCTGAGTATCCCAGGACCCTCTAAGGTAGAAACTGTACTTTTCCTATTTCACGGATGAATCTGAAACTCAAACAGGTCAGACAACTTGCCTGGGGTCACACAGCCAGGAAGTGAGAAAGATGGCATTAGAACCAGGTATACCTACAGCTGCTCTTCTTTCTGGGCTCTTCCCTCTTGCTTGCTAGTGGGTGCCCAGCCCAGTCACTACTCAGGCACGCCACCAAAGCTGGATAGGCTGAGCACCTGCGGGGATGGCCTTTACGCAGACTCAATGTGAATGGTGGCCTGAGGGTGCAGTGTGACAGCCCTGGAACCGGAAGCACACTGGTCTGCACCGTCCACGTGGTCTCCTGCCTGGACCAAAGCCAGACCACAGTGGGTGACCTCACAGGACCATCCGACCCCAGTGGCTCCACACGCAAATGCAGCTCTCACCTGAAGGGACCGTCTCCACCCTCTTGGGTCTGAGCTGAGAGGCAGTGCAGGGAGTTCAAGGCCACAGTCCTAGCTCAGCCACTTCCTAGCCATGCGACCTTGGGTACACATGTGTAAGCATGTTCATGTATATGTTCCCCAATGTGTCACTGTAGGCACTAACATAAGATGCAGCCACTTTCCAGCCTGCTCAGCTCTGAGAGGAAGCCAAGTCAATGTACCTAAGAGAGACCGTGGCCCTTGTCCCCACCTGCCTCTGCTTTACTGAGCCATCTTACTCCCTACAGGTCTCATGGGGTCCACAAGGGGTGAACCTCCAGTCTTTTGTTCTCAGCAGCATCAAGGACATCCCCAGCGTACTAATAACCTGCCTCCCTCATCTCCTTTTGTCTTGGAAAAGGTTTAAATGGGATGTCAGAAAATTTGAGCCTGATTTCTCCATCAGCCCGGAAGAAGGCTATATCTCTATAGGCATGGAGGTTTCCTTCGAAGTGAAGTACCATCCCACCGAGCTGGGCAAGGAGAGTCTCTACAAAAATTTGCTCTGCTTCATCCAGGGAGGCAATCCTCTGAACCTAGCCCTGTCTGGAGTCTGCGTGGGACTACCTGCAGTAAAAGAGGTCAGTAAGTGCTGCCCACGGATGGGCCAGTGGCTGGAGCCGGTGTAGCAAGACCCACAACTGAACTCTGCCAGGACTTCCAAAAACAGATGTATTCTCTGTTTAAACAGTCCTTGGTGCTCACATCAAACATTCAGACCTGCTACCTTTCTCACAAGGCCTTTGCACATGCTATTCCCACTGCTGAAATACTTATTTTCCCCTCTTCATTTAGTTAATTCCTGTGTAGTCTTCAGCTCTCAACTCAAGCTTCACATTCTCAAGGAAACTTGCATTGACATCTCTGGCTACATCAAGTTCTGTTATAAGCTGTGAATGAAGGGTGAACACCTTTACTATGTTTTTGAAAAATACAACAGCCTTGGGTTAACTCTTTTCTAGGTCTGTTCTTAGAAACCTAACAGTGCACTGCCAGCTGTGTTCCTGGCAACATGGCTCAGGGTGAAAATGCCACCTGATCCCCATCTCTATAATTTCGTTATTTCAAGAATGGTGTGTAAATGGAGTTATACAGTATGCTTTAAACATGCATGCACAAATCTTGGTAAGAACATGTCCTTTCATTTTCTTGGGTAAATACTTATGAGTAAAATGGCTGGGTCTTAGGGTAAGTATATATTCTCCTCTTAAGAACCTACCAAACTGTCTTCCAAACCAGCTGTGTCATGTTTCATTCCCACTAGTACTGACATTTCTATGTGCATTACACCCTTACCATAGTCTTTTTTTTTTAGCCATTCTAATAGGTATGTAGCAGTATTTCATTTTGGTTTTTAATTTGCATTTTCCTATTGACTAATGATGTTGAGAATTTTTTCAGGTACTTATTTGCCATCCACATATATTCTTTGTTGAAGTATCTGTTCAAATCCTCTATTTTTCATTGGTTTTGTTTTTTGTTTTTTGTTTTAGAGAGACAGAGAGTCAGAGAAAGGGACAGATAGGGACAGACAGACAGGAAGGGAAAGAGATGAGAAGCATCAATTCTTCATTGCAGCTCCTTAGTTGTTCAGTGATTACTTTCTCATATGTGCCTTGACCGGGGGGCTACAGCAGAGCAAGTGACCCCTTGCTCAAGTCAGTGACCTTGGGCTCAAGCCAGCGACCTTGGGATTCAAGCCAGTAACCTTTGGGCTCAAGCCAGCAACCATGGGGTCATGTCTATGATTCCACACTCAAGTCAACGACTCCTCGCTCAAGCTGGTGAGCCTCCGCTCAAACCAGATAAGCCCGCGTTCAAAGCCAGCAACCTCAGGGTTTTGAACCTGGGTCTTTTGTGTCCCAGTCCAACGCTCTATCCACTGTGCCACCGCCTGGTCAGGCTCATTGGGTTTTTTGTTTTCTTATTATTGAGTTTTCAGAGCTCTTTTTATATTCAGGACACAAGTTTTATGTTTATATCTTCAATCTGTTAAAAATTTATTTTTGTATGTAGTGCAAGATATGAATCAAAATTCTTTTTATTTTTGTACATGGTTATCTAATTATTCCAGCACCATTTGTTAAAAAGATTATACTTTATGCCTTTGTGCTTTGGTATAAAAACCAATCAATGATATATGTGTAGGTCTATTGCTGAACTCTGTTCTTGTCCATTGATCCATCTGACTCTCTTTACACCTATACCACATTGGTCTATGTTGCCACATTCAATGGCCATTTCTCACCCCTCATCTTATTTGACCTGCTGGTAGCAGTTGATACCTTGAACAAGTGCCTCCTCCTTCAAACAGTTCTCTCATATGCCTTCCAGGATACCACCCTATCCAGGTTATCCACCTATCAGATTGGCTGTTCCTTCTCATCTCCTCTTTTGATGCTTAACATTGGAGTATGTGAATTAGGAATTAGTCCTTAAATTTCTTTTTTTTCTAAATACACTTACTACCTACTAATCGTATCCCATTTCTTAGCCTTAAAAAAAAACTGCTAAGCTGACAACTCCCAAATATGTATCTCCAGTTCTGTAAATACCACTGCCTGTATAAGGTGCCTGTTTCTTTCCAGGTGGTGAATTTCACCTGCCAGGTGCGCTCCAAGCACACGCAGACCATCCTGCTTTCAAATCGCACCAACCAGACCTGGAATCTGCACCCCATCTTTGAGGGAGAGCACTGGGAGGGGCCCGAGTTCATCACCCTGGAGCCCCATCAGCAAAACAAGCCCTACGAGATTACCTACAAACCCCGCACCATGAACTTGGAGAACCGCAAGCATCAGGTAGGCTGAGCACCACATAAGTTTCCAGGCACGGCTGGAGGGAGGAGTTATGTGAGAGAGGTGACGAGACAGTGGCGGCTCAGAGAAAGAACAAGAGGGGACCCTATCTTCTAGCATCTCCACTCCCAATCCTTCTTCAGATCCAGCCTTGACTGCCATCACAGCACATCCGGTTTTTCATTGTGTGTATTTTTACTTTACATAATATCATGAGCATTTTTCTGTTTAATTAGGTAGTCTTCATGATAATCATTTTTAATGATTGCCCAATATTTCATTCAGTGAGAGTTCTATAATTTATTTAACATTCCCCAGTTGTTAAATGTTTAAGTGATCTCCAAATTTTCATATTATAAATGGTTCTAATACAGTGGTTCTTAACCTGGGTTCTATCGAACCCTAGGGGTTCGATGAGTCGGTCTCAGGGGTTCGGAGAAGCCTCTGCCATGGAGGCCAGAATAAAGTAATACCGTAATTTGTTGTGAGTTCATGCACTTTGTTGGTTTTGTTCTTTGAGCAAGGTGATGTTCATGCACGGCTCATTTTGTGCACTAGTAAAAAAATATATACCTATGTCTTGAATTTGGAAAAAAAAATCATATTTTATTTATCACTAAAGAAGGGTTCGGTGAATGCGCATATGAAACTGGTGGGTTCGGTACCTCAAAAAAAGTTAAGAACCACTGTTCTAATATATATGCATATGTATGTAACTTTTTCTCCTGAAGGGATTTTTCTTCTTCAAAAAATTCCCTTGTCTGAGATTCCTGGGTCAAATACATACGAGTATTTCTATGATTCTTGAAACAAACAGCTTTCCAAAACTCTTATGTCTGTTTGCAGAGCCTCGGTCAATCCTGTGTGACTACCATGCCTGAGAGGCACCTAACAAAGACCCCTCTGTAGCATTCTGATCACATTTCTTCCTATCCTTAGGGCACCCTCTTCTTCCCCCTGCCAGATGGGACCGGCTGGCTGTATGCACTGCATGGGACTTCCGAGCTCCCCAAGGCCGTGGCCAACATCTATCGCGAAGTGCCGTGTAAGACGCCCTACACTGAGCTCCTGCCTATCACCAACTGGCTGAACAAGCCCCAGAGGTGAGGGAGTGGGGCAAGGGGTTGGTGTGGGGAGACAGAGGGGGGACTTCCCCTGTCTAGCCTGGTCCTTCCCTGGTCAGGGCCTGTAGAGGACATTGGCTAAAAGGGTCAGAGACAGAGTTGCCTGATGTGGCCAGGCAGTGCCTGAACTCTAAGCAAGAGTCTCCTATTCAGTGCTATCTATGAAGGGTTGATTACTTTTAAATCTCCTAGAACAGTGCCTGCCTGGCACAAATAAGTGCTCAATAAATATTATGTATTAGTATTATTACTGTTATTAGTATTATCATAACAATAATCATGGCTGCTATTACAGAGTGCTCAATCCTATTACCTAAGCCACTGGCCAGGGAAGGACATCCTTTGGATCTTGTACTTGCAGTGGAAGTGAATAGAATGCAAGGACCAGAGGAGCTTGAGGACAGCCATCCCAGTCCTCTTCTTTTATAGTGAAGGAGCCAAAGGTTGGGAGAAGAGGCCACCTACTTAGCACTGTGGGTAAAGGCTCAGACTTAAGTTTGAATCCCAGTTCTGCCAGTAGCTAGTCATGTTAGGTGAGCATGTTATCCTCCTTCTCTGGGCCTCATTTCCTCATTAGTAGAATGGCCATGGTAATGATATGTGCCTCCTTCAGACATTATAGGGATTCAGTGTCTATAACAGAGGCAGGCCCTGACTCAGTATGGTCTGTAAATGGTAGTTACTGTTATTGTTAGTGACAGTGAATACTGGAACGCTGGACCCATGTGTTTTACATAAAATCAAGAGTAGGGACAGTACCTTTCCTTCTTTGCTTTGAGAAAATATCTCATTTTCTCTACCCTCTCTTCCTATGCTCCTGTGCTCCCCCAGATTCCGGGTCATTGTGGAACTGCTGAAACCAGAGAAACCAGACCTCAGTGTCACCTTAAAGGGCCTTGACTACATTGATGTACTCTCTGGATCCAAGAAAGATTACAAGCTCAACTTCTTTTCCTACAAGGAGGGAGTATACAGTGCAAAGGTAGCCACATGTCAAAGGCTCTGCCCTGGAACCCTGGAGGTCTGACCCTGAGGCTGATAATCCTGCCATTAGGGAGTGAACATGTCCTCCATCACCAGCCTAGCCTTATCCTGTTGGGCTGCCCATTTAGAATGACCTGGCAAAGGCATTCTGGGTTCCCTGCCTCTTTAAGATAAACCAGATTGCAAGGCCAGCCAGCCATCATGTACACCCATGCCAAGCTTCCAAGGCCGCAGAATTGTGAAAATCCCTATGCAGTAGGTAAAACTGAACCAGCAAGTACCAGACCACAATAACAAACCATCCCATTTTCTGAGTGCTTACAGAGTGTCCAGCATTGTGCTGAGCACACATGTCAGAGCCAGGATTCAACTCAGAGCCATCTACTCCAAGGCAGCACACATGAGCTGTTTTTCCTAATTTGTTAGTTCAATAAGTATTTATTGGGCATATATGCCATATACTAGGTGCTAGTAACATAGCAATCATCCAAAAATAGCCACAGTCCCTGTTCTCCAGTAAAGGGAGAGGGACATTAATCAAATAATTGCACTATAAATGCATTATTACCAAATGAGGTAAGTGTTTTTGAAGAAAAGAAGCATATCTGAATCAGTAGCTCACAAGAGAGGTCAGGGCTAAAGATAATATATGAGAATTAGACATTTATCAATAGGATTTAAGGCTAGGTAGAGAGTGGAATTGCCTAGAAAAAAATTTTAAGTGGAAAAATAGAATCTAAGAACACATCTCCCCTCCAGCATGGCAAAACCCACCCAGCAGCATGTCATCTCTTCTCCTACAGTCACTGAGGTAGTCTGCTCCACTCAGGTCACAGTCACAAACAGGGTAAAAGAGAACCTTAATGTCAAGGAATCACAAAACATCTGAAGGGTGGGGGGAACCACCACAAAATAGAAATACCAGGTCAACAATAAGAACTCTTGAGGTAAGAGTTATTAAAGCAAACAGAAAAAGACTTCTAGTTAATATTATAAATATTTTCAAGGGATATAAAGAAGATAAGCATACTTATGAAATAAGAACAGGTTGTTGTGGAAGAGAATCAGTTGGGGACCCTGCAAATGAAAAATAGGATATTTGGAATATAAAACCACAGAGGACAGCTGAATAGTACAATGGACTCTGAGGAAGAAATTACGAGTTAGCTAGAAGATTGAGCTGAGTAATATCACCATACTTTGACACATGAGCACAAAGAAATAGCAAGATGAAAGGAAATAATAAGTGTTGGTGAGTGGGTGGAGAAGTTGGATCCATAGCTGTGAAAGTATAAATAGTGCAGCCACTTTGGAAAGCAGTCTGAAAGTTCTTCAAATGCTTAAACATAGAATTACCACATGATTCAGCAACTTCACTGCTAGGTATATCCCCATGATAAATGAACACATGTCCACACAAAACCTGATACATAAATGTTCATAGCACCATTATGTATAAGAGCCAAAAATGGACACAACCAAAATGTCCATCAACTGATGAATGGATAAATACAATGGAGATTCTCTGAGAAATGGAAATAAAGTACTGATGTGTGAACCACATGGATGAACCTTGAAAACATACATGCTAAATGAACAAAGCCAGTCACAAATGGCCACATGTATGAATTCATTTATGTGGAGTGTCCAGAATAGACAAGTCTACAGAAGCAAAGTAGATTAGCAGTGCCTAGGTCTAGAGAGGATGGGATAGGAGGAAATGGGGAATGACTGTTAATGGGCACAGGGTTTCTTTTTGAGGAGATGAAACTATTCTAAATCCAATAACTGGACTTTGTGAATATACTAAAAGCCACTAAATTATACACTTTAAATGAGTTAATTATATGGAATGTGAATTGTATCTCAATAAACCTGTTTTTTTAATGATAGGAAATATGAAATAAATTATGTTAAGAAGTTCTAATACCCATCTAATAAGAACTCTTGAAACAGAAAAACAAGACAATAGAGGGAAGAGAATGCCCTAAAAAATAATTGGATAAAAATTTCCAGGGTTATTGGAGAAAGAGAGTCTTCTAATTAAAGGGATCCACCAAGTTGCCAAACAGGTAGAATGAAAGAAAGAAAGAAAGACTCTCATCTAAATTTTGAGAACAAAATTTCAGAACACTGGAATAAAAGAGAAAGTCCCAAATAATTCTAGAAAAAAATAAAAGGAAATAATAATCATAGTAACATCTGATTTCTCATGCCAACGCTGATGACAAGAAGCGATGGAGGAAGCTATTCAAACTACTTAGAATGGTTTTCAGTCTAGAATTCAAAACTATTATGAGAGCAAAGGAAAGACAGTTTAAAACATGCAAGGACCCACCTATTACACAATCTCTGGAGGAAGTGCTACAAAATTAAAACTTCGTAAATTAACAAAATTTTAAAACTAAGTAAATGAATCCAAGCAGAAAGTACATGGATATAATGGACAAAGAGCCTAAACTAAACTGCGTGTTGGAAGCAATCTGAAATGTCTCATATGACCTCAAGTGGGAAATAGCAAAGGGGCAATAAAGTAAGGCAATGGAGAACAATGGTCTCGTGCTGCTGGGAACAAATGGAGAAATAAGAGATACTCTCTCATTTATAGAGAACAGAGATATTCATACACTGTAGATATGAACATAAAGATATAATAGAAATAGACTGTATATCAAAATGTAAGTGTAAAGACTTTTGAGTAAAAATGAACCCAGATCACAGAATCTCTTCACAGTAATATGTATAAAAATTAACAATGAAAACAAAAAGAAAAATTTTATATCAAAAGTACTTTTGGTTATGATGGGGTAACTAGTCTTTCCACCATAAAAAAAAAAAGCATAAAACTGGACAAAATGTCTGAAGCAAGTCTTTTGAGTCATTGGAAAACAGGCAGCACAACACTGCAATTCATCAGAGAGAAGGAAATTTATGAGATGAGTCCCCATGATTTTCTTGCTCTCTGCCCAGGGACAATGTCCTGACCACAGTGCACTGAGATAGAATCTAAGCAAAGCACAGCAGTCCCAGTGAACCAAGGAGGCAGAACTCCGAGTTTGGTGTAGCTGAAATAGCTAATCTCTACAGGGTAAGGCACAAGAGAAGAGGGGGCCCTGGCCCCCTGAGTTGGCTCAGTGGTTGAGTGCCACCCTGGCATGTGGAAGTCCCTGGTTCGGTTTCCGGTCAGGGCACACAGGAGAAGCACTCATCCCCTTTCTCTCTATCTCTCTCCTCCCCTCCCACAGACAAGGCTCCATTGGAGTGAAGTTGGCCTGGGCACTGAGGATGGCTCCATGGCCTCTGCCTCAGGTGCTAGAATGGCTCTGCCCACAATGGAGCAATGCCACAGATGGGCAGAGCACCGCCCCTTAGTGGGCATGCCAGGTGAATCTCAGTTGGGCACATGCGGGAGTCTGTCTCTCTGTCTCCCCGCTTCTCCCTTCAGAAAAATACAAAAAAGAAAAAAGAGAGAGAGGAGGAAACAGGATATGGAGGGAGTGAGAAAACAAGTCTATATCGGAGTTCCCCTCGAAGTCCTTAGTTGTTTGGACTGCACATGCACAGGAAGAGGCTATGTGAGATTTACCAGAGAGCAGCTGCTACAAGGGTGATAAGGAATAAAGGTACACCACATTGATCAGTGCTGAGGAGCACTGGAGTTCTGGCCCAGCCAAAGTGGAGAGGTTGCATTAACAACGCCTCATCAACCCCAGCAACCCAGCCAAAATACCAGAGAGGCCAGAAGGATAAGTCCTTCTGTGAACCAGACTGAAAAAGCCTAAAACCAAGAACTTATAAAGATCAGCAAGGAGGACAAATTTGGAGATAAATCCCACCAAGTTGGAAGGTCTTAATGACCATCTTGAGTTTTACACGTATCTGCTCTAACAAAGCATTAAACTGACCCTACACAAGTTTAAGGTGTTAGCCAGTGATTGAACTGCCTCCTAGAACAAAATCAACCTCTTATACCAAAGATAAAAGAATCTAGAATCTCTACAATGATCATCAACAGTGTCCAGTACACAAACAAAAATCATTAGACCTGCGTAGAAGCAGAAAAATGTAACCCATAGTCAAGAAAAAAATAGTCAATGGAAACTGACTCCAAGATGAACCAGATTGGATTTAGCAGGCAGACTTCAACAACGCTATTGTAAACATGTTCAGGATCTAAAAGGAAATGTTTTAAATAATTAAATAAAATACAGGTCCTAATGAGTGGACAGATAAGGAATCTCAGCAGAGAAATAGAAACTATTAAAAAAAAACAAAATGAATGTTCTAGAACTGAAAAGTACAACAAACAAATGAAAAGTTTATTGTATGTGCTTAACAGCTGATTAGAGATGTGAGAAGATACATTGAACTTGAACAAATGAATATAAAACTTCCAATCCGAAGAACAGAGAGAAAAAAGATTGTGGAGAAACAACCAGAACCTCAGGAACCTGTGGGAAAATATAAAATACATGACTAATATGAGTCAGAAGAGAAGAAAGGGAGAATGGAGTGGAAAATTGTTTGAAAAAATAATGGCTGAAATTTTTCTGATTTGATTCTTTTTTTTTTTTTTAATGATTTACAGCTCCAAGAAACTTGGCAAACCTCAAACAGAAAAAATACAAAGAAAACCAGGCCTATGCACATCATAGTAAAACTGCTGAAAACCAAAGATAGGAAGAAAATCTTAAAATAACCAGATTTAAAACAGGGGACAACAATAAAAATGACCACTGACTTCTCTTCAAAAATAATGGAAACCATCTGCAAAGAGCTGAAGAAAAAGAAACCATCTACCTAGAATTCTTCACTGAAAATATCCTTTAAAACTGAGGGTAAGATAGACATTTTCAGATAAAAGAACATAAGAGAATTCACTGGCAGCCGACTGGCATTACTGAATGCATTAGCATTATTAGAATGCAAATAGGTATCCTCCAGTCTGAAGGGAAATGATACCAGATGGGACCCAGGGTCTGTTGGAAGGAAAGAAGAGCACTAAAAATGCTAAATATTAAAGTGTATGTTTTTCTTCTCATAAATTTGTTTAAAAGACAAATGAGCCTGACCAGGCAGTGGCACAGTGGATAGAGCATCGGACTGGGATGCAGAGGACCCAGGTTCGAGACCCTGAGGTCACCAGCTTGAGTGCAGGCCCATCTGGCTTGAGCGGAAGCTCGCCAGCTTGGACCCAAGGTCGCTGGCTCGAGCAAGGGGTTACTCGGTCTGCTGAAGGCCCGCGGTCAAGGCACATGTGAGAAAGCAATCAATGAACAACTAAGGTGTTGCAACGGCAATGAAAAACTAATGATTGATGCTTCTCATCTCTTTCCATTCCCGTCTGTCTGTCCCTATCTATCCTTCTCTCTGACTCTCTCTCTGTCCCTGTAAAAAATATAAAAATAAAAATGACAAATGGCAGTTTACAGCAAATATAACATTGTAAAGAAGATGTTCCTGTATACATAGAAGTAAAAGATACAATGACAACAGCACAAACAATGGGATGGACAGGTCATGGAATTTTACTTAGTAAGATTGTTACATTTGTAGGTAGGAAATTGAGAGGCAGGAAAGATACAGGGTTAGTGTAAAGTGGGAAGTGAGGAAATACTAAATTTTGACAAGTTACAACTTGGTGTTGTCAGCTCTACATGTTGTTTATAATGTAATAAAGAAGTCATTAAGGGAAACAAACTATATTACAAGAGATTACATAATTATCCAACAGAAAGCAGGAGAGTAGCAACAGAGGAGTGAAAAATTGAAACCAATGAAAAAGAAATAGCATGAGGGCAGACTTCAACTCAAACCCATAAATAATTATTCTAAATGTAAAAAGCTAAACACTCCAATGAAAAGACACAGGGTGTCAGAAGCACTCTAAATGTAAAACCAGGAAGAGGTTGGAAGTAAAAAGCCAGATATGTTAAGACTTACCACCTAATAATAAACTAAAAAAGTGAAAGTATTAAAAAGGGCAAGACACTTGAATAGACTCTACTTCACAAAGTAGATACATGAATGACCAATAAGCACCCGAGAACATGCTCAACATCATCAGTCATCTGGGTAAAGAACTTAGAAGAGTGAGCAGTTTGTCAATAACAAGACAGGTGCAGGGGTGAGGGGACAACATTCTGCAGTTACAACTGTGAGATCTGGAATCAGTCCAACCTGGGTTCAGATCCCTGTTCTGATACTTCCCTGCATGTGACCCTGGTCAAGATATTTAATGTTGCTAAGCTTCATTTTCCTCATCTTTAAGAAAAAAAATATGGTGAGGGGAACAATAATGTTGCTCACAAACTGTGAATTAAACATGTACTTCTAGTGCCTGGCACACAGTAACCATTCAGTGTTAGATCTCATCATCATCATGATCATTATTGTAGCAACAACGGGAATAGGGGTGAAACTCACTATAACATGAAGACCTCTTAGAGTCTTGCCTGTTCTCCAGGGCCGTCAGTTGTGCCCACTGGGGAGACCTTCACCTGCAGCAGTAGACGGGGCTGCTCTGGCTCCTCTAAAGCAAACTCAGGCAATGGAATATGCTCTCATCTAGGAAGAGCCAGAGCAGATTATCTAAAGGAAAAGCCCGGCTAGGAGGGCTCATGTCAGCCTGGTCCCCATGCTTCATGTGCCCAGGTATTGCTCACAGAGAGAAGGGCCCCCAGCTAACCCCTCTATCCTGTCCTGTTTCCTCCTGCTCTCCCGGGAATTCAGGTGATCTTCCGTAATGAGGTGACCAACGAGTTCTTATACTACATGGTGAGTTTCAGGGTCATCCCTGCAGGCACGATCAAAAGCATCGAGATGGTGAGCCCTGTCCGACAGAGCACATCAACCTCCATCAAGGTGGAGAACCCGCTGCCCTACATGGTGACCTTCGCCACGGAATGCAGGATGTCCGACATCAACCTGCCCTCCCAGTTGGTGGTGCCCGCTAACTCTGAGGTATGGACCTCGCTGCCAGGGGCCCCAAAAGCTGTGATAGAGGCTCTGCCTGCGGGGCCTCTGGATCCACGTTCCGCATCCCTGAGGTCGAGCCATCCCTGGCAGTGGTCTAACAGTGTACTTCTTGAAAGAGGACCGAGTACTTATTTTTAGATTCAAAGAGGTTCCAGATCTAGAAATACCTGGATTAGGAGGAGTGAGAAGGGGTCCAGGAGAGGAAAAGTAGCTGGCTTGGGCATACATTTCCTGGGCTCAGGAGCAGTGTGAGCATCTGCTTGTGAAGCACCATTGCTGCCACCAACCTGCTCTGAGGTCCCTGGGTGGCAGGGGATAAGTGGGACCTTCAGCATCACCGGGGCCTCTGTCTTCTCTTGCAGGGCACATTCTCATTTGAGTTCCAGCCCCTGCGTGCTGGAGAAAACTTTGGGAGACTAGTTCTGCACAGCAATGATTTGGGTTACTACCAGTATGAGCTCAGCCTGAAGGCTCTGCCAGCACTGCCTGAAAAGCCCATCTACTTCCAGGCTGTTCTTGGCAGCGGCCAGAGCAACTTTGCCAAGATCATCAATTACACCCGGCAGAAGACAGAATACTACTGCAGGGTGAGCAGCCTCTGCCCCACCTTTTTGCCCTTCTCTCGCCAAAAGTCTGATCTCAAAAACAATAGGAGGAGGACACAGGGGGTGCAGAAATGTGAAACTCAGGAGAGTCGGGTGCTTCTAGCTGGAAACTCCATGCTAGAAGTCACTAGTACAAGGCCTGGGGTCTTCCTTAAAGACTTTCTATCTTAACAAGCTGTGTGGGGCCTCGGGAGTTTTGCTTCCTGCTGCATGCTCAGTAGTCAGTAAAGGGAGACAGTAGACCTTAAAGGTCATGAGTATAGGCTGTGGAAACCAGCAGACCTGGATTTGAATCTTGGCTTCCCCATTTACTCTGTGTATGAATAATTTACTAAAGCTCTCTAAGCTTACTTATAAAGGGTGATAATACCCTGACCTCACAGGATTGCTATGTCGATTTTAAAATACGTATATAAAAGCATTTTCATAGAGCCTGGTCCATAGTAAATACTCCATATATATTATTTTATCAGTTGGAATATAGGTTGAACTCCTAAAACGAACACCCAAAATGACAAAAGAAAGTAAAAATGTATTTCTCTTGCAAACAGCTGTGGGCATAAGCAGTTTGGGCTGGAATGGTAGTCCCATGACATCAGGCCCCCAGACTCCTGTCCTGAAGCCCTTCCCTCTATACAGTTGCTTTGGTCCAAATGGACCAGGACAGTTTACCTTGACATCCATATTCTAGCCAGCTATAAGGGAGAAGGCGGGAGGCTGCATGTATTATTTCCACTCACATTCCATTGAACAGAACTGCATAGGACTATACCTAACAACAAGGGGAGCAAGGCGGGGTAGCCTTTACACTGGGCAGCCATGTGCCCAGTTAACATCTGGGCTACAATCAAGAAGCATAGGCTCTTGATCAGTTCTATCAGTCAGGCAAAGCTAGGTTATGCTGCAATAACAAATAGCCTCTATATCTCAGTAGCTTAAAAGCACAAAGGTTTGTCTCCCATTTCTGCTGTCTATCCAGTGAGGGTCAGCAGGGAACTCTGCTCATCACAGCCACTCAGGAACCCAGACTGAAGGACAAGCACCACCACACATGTTTCCAGTCATAGTCCCAGAGGGGTTAAAAGACCCCACAGGGATTTGCACTGGCAATTGAATGCTCTAATGTAGAAGTGACACCTCTCACTTCTTGCAATTGTTCAGAACTAGTCTCACCCATCCATGAGGACCTAGAATACTTAGCCTTCCACAGGCATGAAAGGAAAAAAGAGCCGGATGCCGGGGAGCAGCACTGACGACTGCCATACTAACAATCCAGCTATGTGTCTTTGGGCAAGTTATTCCATATCTCCTGGCCTTGGTTTCTTTATGGTAAAATAGGGATAATTAGTAGTACCTCTCTTCAAGGGAGTTAAAAGGACACAGCTCTTTTGTAACCTGCCTGGCCGAGAGTGGAGGGGCTGGGGATGGAACTGAGCTGCTGGTATACCCTTCAGGATCCCATATGACCAAGTATTTGTTCTCCTTTCAGATCGACTGTGTAGACTTTCACACGGAAAAGGTCATTAGCGCAGCCGCGGGGGCTCAGGGAGGCACAGAAGTCAGTGTGGAAGTCTATTTTGAGCCCAGCCACCTGGGTGAGACCAAGGGCATCCTGAGCCTGTCGTCACTTACAGGCGGGGAGTATACCATTCCCCTCTTCGGAATGGCTCTGCCCCCCAAGCCACAAGGTCCCTTCCTGATCCGAGCCGGATACAACATAGTCATTCCCTTCAAGAATGTTTTCTACCAACCAGTCACCTTCTCCTTCATCGTGGAGAACCCAGCCTTCTCCATCCGTGTCACAGACTTCGTGCGGCCCAAGAAGATCAACAACATCACAGTCTGCTTTGATGGAAACCCATCAGGCAGCAAAACCCCCATCACCAGCAAGCTCATTGTGGTGTGCCCTCCTGGCGACGGCAGAGAGACAGAAATTAAGTGGGTTTATTATCTGAAGGGGATCACCCCTTAGTGATAAGCAGGGTCAGCCACACCAAGAAACAGCCATCCCCTCAGCCCTAATATCTATGTAATCTCACCTGACAAATAGAATAATCAGAATTTTAAAGGTACTGTTTTATCCTCCTCATTCAAATAGAGGCACTTATTACCATATTACATATATTCAAAAGATATGTGTATAATACATATATTCCATATTAAATGTGGTAACTGTACAAAACAGAGCTATATTTTACTTTGCAAGGGTAAGTCTCTGAATTTGGTTTCTTAACATATACCCACAGCTCAAGTACTATGCAAATGATCCTATTTTTAATAAGATGACACAGGGATAACACTCGTGACCTTCTATTACACAGCACTTAGCAGTACATGATGCCGGGGCATCACAGTTTCTTTTTAAAAATACATGATGGCTTAAAGAGTCCTCAGGCGTGACTCTATTTTGATGGGGTATTTTATTTCTGCAAGCTGAAGAAGTCACTATTTTCAAAGTGACTAAAAGATAAGGTAGGGCCATCACTGCAGGGCCAAGGGTCAGGGACGCTCCCTCCATCTCTGAATCCCATATCTGTTCCCCACTGAAACTTCTCACTGAAGGCTGGGTCCTGGAAAAACGCTAATTGACACTCCAATTCCCCACATGCACCGACTGCCCTGTACACAACAGCCGGCAGAGCAGGGACTCTCGGCCCATCAGCGCATCAGAATCACCTCACTCTGATCCAGAACCCCTCTCCCCAAATTCTGATTTAATTGATCTGAGAGAGGGAACGTGGGCATCACTTTTTCTAACTTGTACAGCAGAGTTGAGAACCAGTGCTACACATCAAAACAACCACCTAGCCATTAGTGCCCCAACTGAGCCAGGAATCTAGTTCCAGGGGAGGACCACATCCCAGTTTGCTTTATTTTTAAGCTGCAGCCATTTGTATACATGTGAAAGGGGTCTTCTAAGTCAGTGTCTTTCTTCAGGGGGAAAGCCCTGCAGAAGCTCCACCCCCAGGACGAGTAGGGCATCTATCTGCCTCTTCCCCTGGGCCTGCCAGGTCCATACAAGATGATTCAAGACTGGCCATGCTTGTTGTATCAATTGGTAAACTATTAAATGCCTATAAAACTAAAATAAAGAAGAAGAAGTAGAAGAGGAAGAAGAAGAAAATGACTGGCCCCGGAGTGGACTTGCTTCTGCACACATGTGCACACACTCCCAGGCCTAAGGGTTTCCCTGTCCCCACCCGCTCCCCCCTCCTCATCCCCCACAGCCTCCCCGAAAGAAAGCCGGACGCATGAAAGAGGGCGGATATTTGGGGACAAATGCTTCCAAGAAGCAGTTCTCAAAAATGGCCCCTGGACCACCCGCAGCAGCATTCCTTGGGAATTTATGAAAAGTGCAAATTCTCGGGTCACCCCAGACCTTTTGAGTCAGAAGCTCCAGGCTAGGCCCAGGGCTTTAATGAACCCTCACACTCTACCCACAGCTAGGAGCAAATGAAGCTTTTTATAACGTATTTGCAGACCTAATAGTTCATTTTTATAACCATGAGGTATGCTGCCAATCGGCATAAAGGCAAAGAACTGGATGACGGATTTGCCCAGTGGTTAAATGAGCAAAGAAAGTACTAAGCAGCAGTGTGAGAGGATGCGGAGATCGAGCTGGGGCTATGACCAGCAAATATACAGTCTGAATAAGCCAATGGTTCTCAAATTGTAGTGTCTAGCACAGTGGTTCTTAACCTGGGTTCTATCGAACCCTACGGGTTTGATGAGTAGGTCTCAGGGGTTCGGAGAAGCCTCTGCCGCGGAGGTAAAGACACACGTGTGTAAAGTCGTGATGACACGCCCCGCTTGGCCATCACTTGCTGCAGAGGATCACGTTACATTGCTTGGCCAACCAGTGCTGTGGGGAATTTAGTACGAGCAGTAGTCAACGGCTGTCGTAGTTGTATGCCGTGTGGTTTCTTTCTTAATATTTTAATCCATACTAAATATGTCGAGCAAAAAAAGAAAGTGGTCGGACGAATATGTACAACATGGATTCACATGTATCACGGAACGGGATGGGAGTCAGCGTCCTATCTGCATGATATGCAATGCCAAGTTGAGCAACTCTAGTCTCGCACCGGCAAAACTAAATTTGGAAAAAAAAATCATATTTTATTTATCACTAAAGAAGGGCTCGGTGAATGCGCATATGAAACTGGTGGGTTCGGTACCTCAAAAAAGGTTAAGAACCACTGGTCTATCAGAATCAACCAGAGGGCTACACCACAGACTGCCAGGCCCCGTCCTCAGGCTGCCCAGCCTGAAGTAGTAGGATTGGGTGAGCTCCAGAATTTGCATTGCTGCCAAGTTCCCACAGCTGCTGTTGCTGTGGGCCTGAGAGTCCCACTGAGGCTCTGAAGCCTCAGCCTCCTCACATCAGCATCACCTGAGAACTTGTCAGGAAGGCAGGATCTCAGGCCCCGCCCAACTTGCTAAACTAGAATCTACATCAGGAGTCCCCAAATTACAGGCCCGCATGCAGCCCCCTGAGGCCATTTATCCTGCCCCGCCGCACTTCCGGAAGGGGCACCTCTTTCATTGGTGGTCAGTGAGAGGAGCACAGGATGCATCCACATCCATAGTTCCCATTGAAATACTGGTCAGTTTGTTGATTTAAATTTACTTGTTCTTTATTTTAAATATTGTATTTGTTCCCATTTTGTTTTTTTACTTTAAAATAAGATATGTGCAGTGTGCATAGGGATTTGTCATAGTTTTTTTTATAGTCCGGCCCTCCAACGGTCTGAGGGACAGTGAACTGGCCCCTGTGTAAAAAGTTTGGGGACCCCTGATCTACATGGTAATGACATCTGTAGGGGATGGTGTGCACACTGTATTTGAGAGCACTGCTTTGAAGGCCACTAGCAGAACTTGAGCCTTTGTCGAAGTCACAGACCTAATACTCTTCATTAGAGTCCAAAAGAGGGAGTCTCAGCAAGTCTGCTTATGGCATTGCACAGATGCAGATGAGTTACAACTGTGACATGATGGCCAGCGTGCAACCAGGAGCATCAATTACCCACTAGTCTAGAAGTGTCTGAGCATGCCAGGCCCAGGCAGGGCCGGCCCACAGGGTCAGAGAAGTGAGCACACAGAGAAGGTGAGAAGGCCATGGTGACTGTTGGGCTTTATTCTCAGAACCAATGACAGTGCAATTACGCATAAGTAACCTCATTTAGTTGGCATTTTCCAAGATAGAGAAAAGAAGCCACTTCTTTCTGGGAACTTCTAAACTAAAGGTTAGACAAAGCATTGTTTTGGACCTTGAGTAAGAAACTGGTATCTTAGCAACCTAGTCCAGAATGTGATCTCAGGAGAAGAGTTCCTTCTGGTAAAAAACATTTCCTTACTGTTTCAATTATTTTTTTAAAAACTGTATCATTTATGACTCTGGAGGAATTGGGTTCACATTTAAGAAAAAGTCAAACCAAGCAGCAAAAGAAGCAGGTGAGATATTATATTAGATATGGGTCCAGTGGAAATGAATACCCACCCACTGGAGAAATAGGTCCAAACCATTCCCACTGATTGGACTTTTTATTGTCTTGTATCAGCCATCTTCAAAATCCAAAAGATATAAACCTTGCAAGACATTTGGAAATGTCCTTATTAGTGCTACTTGGTATCCAGGTAAGAGGTAGAAATCACTAAGCGATCCATTTTCTCTGGAGATGAATCTTCATTCATTGGATTTTGTTGGCAAAGGTTTTAAAAGCCGTGAACAATAGCTTTTAAATAGTAAACAAAATAGTAAACAAAAGTACACTTTTTCACAGGTTTTTCTAGACATGATTCTTCCATGACTTACTGAGTTTGGGTAGCTCCTGTATTTGTTTCCTGTGGCTACACAACAGATTGCCACAAACCTAGCATCTTAGAGCACCACAATTTCTTATCTCAGTTTCCCTGGATTGGGAATGGACTGAACTGGGCTCCTGGCTCAGGGTCTCTCAGGCTGAAATCAAGGTGCCAGCCAGCTGCATCCTCATCTAGAGGTTCAACTAGGAAAAGACCCACCTCTGAGCTCCCTCATTGCGTTGACAAAATTCATTTCTCAGCAGTCATATGACTAAAGTCTCCATTTTCTTGGCAAATAGAGTCTACCGTAAGGTCCTCACTACATGACCCATTATAGACAGTTCACTGTTGTTAGTTTTACTCTCCAAGGCCACAGGGAGAATTTCTTTAAACCTCTTCTCACTTCTTTTAAGGCCTTGCCTGAGTAGGTCAAACCCAAAATAATCCTCCCCCCGCCTCTTTAATCAACTGAGGGTCAACTGATTAGGGACCTTAATTGCATCTGCAAAATCTCTTCTGCTACATACATAATATAATCATTGTTAATATGACAGCCCATCATATTTACAAGTCTTGGCCACCCTCAAGAGGAAGCGATAATATAGGGCATGAACCCACCCAATAGGGTGGGAATCTTGGGGGCCATCTTAGAATTCTGCCTACCATAGCCCCTCACTTGAGTCCCATAGATTCTAATCTATGGGTTGAGGATAATACTCCATTTTCAAGATTGTTATAAGTTTTATAGGCATACCTTTCAGAGAAAAGTTCCACCATGTGTTATGTCCACATTTAATACTCATTTGGGCTCTGCTGTGCCCTAAGTCCCTGTGCACTGTAGAAGGTTACAATAAGGAACTCGGATACATCTCCCTATTACTGCATCTTTAGCCACAGAGTCCATAAAGTACTTTTTAAAAACCGCATATCCTCAATTTCTGTTCCACCATTTTAGTATGATACTCATAGCACTTGGAGGGACTACTGGTTAGTGGATCCATCTGGGGACCTACACCCAACAGATTTGGGGCTTCTGTTGTCTGCAACCTAGACCTTCTAGGTACCAGAGCCTGGTAAACACATTCCAAGTCCCAATTGGTGGGGTGACAACTATTGATACCTGAGATTTTAGGGGGTAGACAGGTAGTACCGTTTCTAATTGAGAATTTGTTTCAATGTTTTAGAAATTTTTTTACCTATTCAGACTCATGATTTTAGGACATAAGCAAGGATATACTAGGAATTTAAGTTTTTAAGTGAGTTGATTTGAGGAAAATGTTTTTTAAATAATAGTACAAGTGACTAGGATATGACAAAAATCATGATGGTGTCACTCCAATTTGGGAAACGTTGGCACAAGCGAAATTGGTGACTACTAGGTAGTGATTCAGTAAGTATTGAGTAAATTATGCTAAAGTCATGCTCCAAGAGCCCCTTCCTCCTCATGAACGTCTGCAGAAGCCCACTATGCACCACGCCTACCTCGTGCGAGCAACTGAGCGCAAAAGATACCCATCCCACCAAGCAGATCTCAAACCACACTCATGCAACGCGGAACGGAAGGCGGGAGTGTGAGAGGAGGAGGTGGAGCCTTGCGGGGCCGTGGCCAACTCACTGTTGGCCAGCGTGCGGGGGCGTGGCTGGCGGGGGCGGGTCCTCGAGGCGGAAGGCGGAAGGTGCGGCGGTGTCACGTGAGCGTGTAACATGGCTGCCGCCCCTTGAGCAGGGCAGGTGCGGGGCTGGAGCTACTCTCCTGAGTCGCTGGGGGCCAGTGTGCGGGGGCGGGGTCCAGGCCCGGGTTCCGAGGCAGGGCGCCGCGGCGAAGCGAGGCAGGCGGGCCCGGGCGGCGTGGTCCATGAGCCGGCGCCGGAGGCAGCGCGAAACAACAGACTCCCCTGGCCCCCGGCGCGGCCGGTGCAGTCGCGGGGCTCCAAGGGGCACCCCGAGTTGCCACCATGAATCCCGAGAAGGACTTCGCGCCGCTCACGCCCAACATCGTGCGCGCCCTCAATGACAAGCTCTACGAAAAGCGGAAGGTTGCAGCGCTGGAGATCGAGAAGTAAGAGCCGCCGGCATCCAGAGCTGGGCGTGGGGAGCGGAGGCGGGACCCCACCCTGGCTCTGTAGGGGTCCGGCTCTCTGGGGCGACGGCTCCGGCCTTTCCTGCCAGTGTTGCTGCCCAAGGTTTAGCCTTTAGCGGGATGTTTAAGAGCGGGAGTTTGGAAATCCCAGCTTTGCTTCTGACTGGCTGTGTGAGTTGGGCCAAGTTATTTAACCTCCTGATGCCCAAAGGGCTGCCGTGGGAATGAGGTAACGTAATGTATGTGTAGAGCTTAGTGCTGCCGTGGGAATGAAGCGATATGATGCCTACTCAGAGCTTACTTAGGCATGTGGGGCGTCTGCAGTGTGATCTCCATGCAAACCAGTATATCAGCGAGTGGCCTCTCTGATGGGAGAGAGGTGGGAAGCATGAGAATTTCGAATGAGTTGACCTGCCTCATTTCCTTCTCAGTTCCCGAGAAGTGAAAGGGACTGTTAGGTGACCAGATGGAAAAACCAGATTCAAAACCTCAAGATCTCAAAGCTTAGAGGGCTGTTTGTCTCATGTCTGCCATAGCACCCTTCCCTGCAAGTGGAAGTAGAAATAATTTGACTTTTCTAGCTTCTGCTGTCTTATTACATGTATGTGTAACCATGATACAACATTATGCTTTATTTCCCAATGTACAAAACAAGGTGTTTAACTGGAAATGTTATATTCAAATTTTTCTTCTACTGTTTTACATTTGTATTTTCTTCCAGTCAGATCTTGTGATCAAGTCAGGTGGGTGGGTTATTTCAAAATAGGGGAAAGAAGCAGGCTGTGAAACTGAGGGAACAGCAGTCTGGGAGTTAGGGAATATGGATTGTATTTCTGCCCTGTCAGTTGTAGCAACGAAAAATGTCTCCAGACATTGCCAAATGTCCCCTGGGGGTGCAAAATTGCCCAGGTTGAGAATCAGTGCCTTACCTGCTTTGGGTCTTAGTTTCCCCTTCTCCACTAAAGAGTTTGCACTTTGCTAAGAGGACCCTCCCATTCAGCTCTAACATTCATTATGTCCAAAACCACCTGTTTCTTCTCTCATCTCTTGATTCTTGGCTCCTCTATTTTCATATTGCTTCTTGTTTATACCCTGGTTCTCACTCATTCTACCAAGTTTCGATGATGAGTATTGCTATATAAAGTAAGAGAGGTGATGTATGGACATGTCCCCATGTCCGTGGGTTTTATTGGCTTTGAAGGTACATTGACACCCAGTTTGTCCATCACCCACTCTGCTTCTCAGGAACTTGGGTTTTATCATTGCTTGAATCATCTGTTGAGCCCTTGAACAGAGGTATCCATCTCAGCATTATTGTTGTCTTCAGCACAGCCTGTGTAAGTGCTTTTACTCTGTGGACTGTCCTGCAAGGGTTTTGCCTTTAATAGGGTTCAGTTTGTACTCAACATTGCCCTTGTTTTGTTGAATTCAGAACAATCCCTTAAGGCAGGGGTGCTCAATACATCCATCGCGATCTACTGGTTGATCGCGAAGGAAGTGTGGGTAGATTGCATGACATTAAAAAGACGTTTGTCTTTTGATTGGCATACAAGGTAGCCAATCTGACATCTGAACTTTTGACACCCTACACAAGCGCCTTAAACCGCGCTAACTTGTTCAGTTACATTGCTGCGTAGCCTTCAATTTATTTAAACTAAATACAACAAAGAGTATAAAAATGAGTGCTGTAGCTGGTCCGAGTAAGAAACCTAATACTACGATTTTCATACAGAATGGGAGGGGATTTTTTTCACCATGTCATATTCTAAGTGCGTTTGCCTCATCTGTCTGTGTGCCATTGCTATTCCAAAGAAGGGAAATGTGGAGCGGCTTTTTCGGACTGTTCATAAAAACTATGACATTGACTTTCCTCCGAAAAGAGAGCTGAGAAGGAGAAAGGTGAAAGAATACACAATATTAAATAGTAATAATAGTAACTT
Source organism: Rhynchonycteris naso (assembly GCA_037038555.1). Lineage (NCBI taxonomy): Eukaryota > Metazoa > Chordata > Mammalia > Chiroptera > Emballonuridae > Rhynchonycteris > Rhynchonycteris naso. Next base: position 22,265,696 of record CM073001.1, read on the forward strand.
AAATAATGATAATATAGAAGAAATAAATTTATGTTTTGCATTTTTATTGTAGGTAGATCATTTTGACTTGGTCATCTTATAAGTAGCTCGCAAGCTGAAAAAGTGTGGGCACCCCTGCCTTAGGGCCTTAACTGGACTAGGAACTCCTTAAGAGCGGAGACCTTGTTCTGCTTATCCTCAGCACTTAGCACAGTGTGTGGTGGCATTTGACAATTGGTGTCTAAATGAATGGATGATCATACATTTTCATTGAGGAAATAACATTGCAGTCTAAGTGCTTTGCCACTCAAAAGTGTAGCCCACAGGCCAGCAGTATTAGGCTCACCTGGGAGCTTGTTAGAAAGCAATTCCTCAGCCTTACCCAGACCTGTGAATCAGAATATGCATTTTCACAAGATCCTTGAGTGATTTATGTTCATATTAAAGTTTGAGGAGCGCTGGCCTAGAAGACCCTACAGGCAGTTTCTAGCCTTCCTTGGCCATATTTGGAATGAGGAGTACCCGGTTTTATACATTCCTTAGAGTACATAGCACCCCTTACCCACAGGGGATACATTCCAAGACCTCCAGTAGGTATCTGGACCCACAAATAGTACTGAACATTGTGTATATGAAGTTTTTTTCTATACATACATACTACATACCTGTGATAAAGTTTAATTTATAAACTAGGCACAGTAAGATATTAACAATAACTAATAATAAAATAGAGTGATTATAATAATACACTGTGGCCCTGGCTAGTTGGCTCAGTGGTAGAGCGTCAACCCAGCATGTGTAAGTCCTGGGTTCAATCCTTGGTCAGGACACACAGGAGAGGCAACTATCTGCTTCTCCCTCCCTTCCCCATTTTCTCTGTCTCTCTTTACCTCCCACAGCCATGGCTTGATTGGTTTGAGCATGTTGGCCCCAGGCGCTGAGGATGGCTCCTTCAAGCCTCCGCCTCAGGCACTAAAAATTGCTCAGTTGCAAGCATTGCCCCAGATGGGCAGAGTATCGGCCCCAGATGCGGGTTGCCAGGTAGATCCCAGTCAGGGCGCATGCAGGAGTCTGTCTCTCTGTCTCCCCTACTCTCACTTAAAATAAGTAATAGTAATAATATACAATGTAAGGTTATGTGAATGTGGTCTCTTTCAAAACATCTTATTGTACTGTACATATATAACTTGTATACCCTGGACAAAGGGATGATTCATGTCCCTGGGAAGACAGCATAGGGATTTCCTCATGCTACTCAGAACGACACGCAATTGAAAACTTATGGATTGCTTAATTATGGGATTTTCCATTTAATGTTCTCAGACCACATTGACCACGAGTAACTAAAACCACAAGATGCAAAACTATAGATAAGGGAACCACTGTACAGTCATGATGGGGTTTGGGACTTCAGCATATAAATTGGAGGGGGGGCATTAGTCCATAACAGTGATTTTTTTTTTAAGTGATTGTGTGTAAAGCAGTGTTTGCCTGATTTGTGGGGAGGAGGATAGAGAAGCTTCCTTTTCTTTGGCCATCATGCATCACTTGTGTCATTTATTTTGCATGACTGCCCTATGAGCTAGGTAGCGTTAACCAATTTAACAGATTTGGAAACAGAGGTTCCTTAAGGTTAAGTAATCTAACAGTTTCACAGTTAGAACCTACGTTAAAAAAACAAAACAAAAAACCCCTAGGTTCATTTATCTCAAAAGGCTCAAAACTCCCCACATAACCTAAGGACAATGGACAAAGTTGAAAGGCCATGTGACTGGAGCCAGTGGGTGAAGGCAGGGTTGAGTAAGGGACAGCTAGAGAGGCAGGCAGGGCTTCCAAAGCGGCTCAGGACCTTGGGCTTTATGCTCACTGCGCTGGAAGGCAGCAGAGCATGTTAGGAAGGAGGAAGACTTAACATTTTCATGACCTCTCCAGACACTTGTGGGGAATGTGAAGAGAGAGACCAGTCAGGAAGCCTCTGCAGAAGCCCCAGTGAGAGACACTGCAGGTGTCCTGGACGAGGGTAGCCGCAGTGTAGACAGAAGTGGATGGGCAGGACACGCACTGGGAGACAGTTGACAAGACTTGTTGGAGGACTAGGTTGGAGGGGAGATCATCAGGAAAAAGGGGACATCAAGGATGGTTCTTAGATATCTGTGGGAGCAACTGGGTGGAGGTGACATTTCTTGAGATAGTAATCTGAGGGGTGACTGGGTTTGGGGTGTGAAATCAGGATTCTAATGCTCACCTAGGGATGGTAACACCATTCATTCATTCACTTACTCATTCACTCTGCATTGATTGAGCGCTCCATTCTTAGCGCTGGGAAATCAGCTCTTTAGGGAGCTTACAGTGTGTGCAGAGCAAGATATTGTGGGTTGAGGGTTGTCCAATGGGATTAGATGGGGGAGACCTGGCTGTGTGTGTGTGTGCTGGTAGCGTGTATGCATGGATTGTGTGTGTGTGGTAATTTGTGTGTCAAGGAACCCAAAGTATACACATTTTGTTGACCTAGCCTAAGGGTGGGTGAGGCCTCATCTCTAACCGAATGGCCTTCTTTATGTTGTTGGGCTTGGAGGGCTGGAAGTGCACCTGCAGGCTGCACTCGGCCTTGGTGGGAACGGTGCCCTGCAGCACGGACACAGAGAAGTCATCGCCCAGGTGCTCCAGGTTGGTGATCCGCCAGGCCACAGGCAGGGCCGTGATGTTGCGGAGAAGAACTACTTTGGATTCTTTTCTGCGGAGACCAAAAGCCACTTTGTCAATTTCAAATGATGTTGATTCATTGTGGCGGGTCAGAAAAAGTACTTCTGGTCATTTCAATTATTGCTTAATCCACTAATCATAATTTATCAGGGAAAGGGACCTGATGGTATTGATCAAAAAGGGACCAGCATGCAGGCCCTTTTTAAAAATTTCACACATGGCCTGACCTGTGGTGGCGCAGTGGATAAAGCGTCGGCCTGGGAACACTGAGGTCGCCAGTTCAAAACCCTGCACTGGTCTGGTCAAGGCACATATGGGAGTTGATGCTTCCAGCTCCTCCCCCCTTTCTCTCTTTCCCTCTCTCTCTCACTCTGTGTCTCCTCTCTAAAGTGAATAAAATAAAAATAAAATTTAAAAAAAAATAAAAATTTTACACATGAACCAGCCCCATGGTTGTTTTAACTGCCACTTTCAGTTTTCCAAAGTCCATCTGCTCCGGTGACAGAGCCAATACTGCATATGGTGTTCAGTGAGGGATTAACATTTCTGATAAGAGAGGGTGTTTTATCTTTTTTTTTTTTTTTTTTTTTACAGGGACAGAGAGAGAGTCAGAGAAGGATAGATAGGGACAGACAGACAGGAACGGAGAGAGGTGAGAAGCATCAATCATTAGTTTTTCGTTGCCGTTGCAACACCTTAGTTGTTCATTGATTGCTTTTTCACATGTACCTTGACCGCGGGCCTTCAGCAGACCGAGCAACCCCTTGCTGGAGCCAGGGGCCTTGGGTCCAAGCTGTCGAGCTTTTGCTCAAGCCAGATGGGCCCGCGCTCAAGCTGGCGAGCTCAGTGTCTTGAACCTGGGTCTTCCACATCCCAGATCGACGCTCTATCCACTGCGCCACCGCCTGGTCAGGCGAGAGGGTGTTTTATCTTGATGGCAAACCTTTCACACTAAAAATGCCGAGAGATGGATACTTGACTCCACTGAAGGACCCCTGGACTCGAGAATCTCAGGGCCGGGCTGTGTAACACAACCAGGGTTAGAGGGTGAAATGTGTGAGCCCCTTCATTGTTCACAGTCCTGGAGAGCTTTTACCCGCCACAGGCTCACTCCAGCATGCTCCACACCAGTATTTTTTTTATTCTTTTTTTTTTAATTTCTTTATTTTAGAGAGAGAGAGAGAGGAGGAGCAGGAAGCACCAGCTCCCATATGTGCCTTGACCAGTCAAGTGCAGGGTTTTGAACTGGTGACCTCAGTGTTCCAGGTCGACGCTTTAGCCACTGCGCCACCACCACACCAGTATTTTTTAAAGGATAAGGCACTTAGACTAAGATTTTAGAAAGGCTGTTTCAAGGTTTGTGGGCTCTCAGTTTCAGGGAATATAGTCTGATCAGTCCAGATGAAGCAGTTGGAAGACCCCATGCTGTGCTCTCCAGAACTCCAGGGTGGGGAGAAATGCCAGCAGACACTCTGATAACAGAGCGATGCTCGCTCTGTTGCAGTGCCTCTTGTTCTTGAGGTACCATGTCCTAACAGTGCTGGCAGGACCCTCGCACTGCACTTTGGAAGAGCTGATGCCTTTCGTGGTAACCAAGAATGTGCTTAGGGTCAAGTCTCTAGTGTCCCTGAACTTTGAGTTCCATAAGCTAGCAAATGTAGGTGCCCAGGCCAGGCCCTTTGGAAGCGCTGACACTCCAGAGTGACTTGTGGGATTAGAGCTTCCGGGGTTGCAGGGAAAAGGATCCCAGCACTCTGTGATCAGATGAAGTTTGAACTGTTGAGTGTGACCTGGCTCTTTGGAGGCTACCGCCTCCGTGGGCAGACGTATTTATTACCAAGTGCTTTAATTTTTGGAGTGAGAGGTCAGAATTCCACCCAGGGTGGCTCTTTATTAGCAGTAGGCCTCAGCAAATTGCTTAATGCGGGGGTCACAGATTGGCAGCCAGGGACTGTGTCCTGCCTACAGACCTGTTCGATTTGGCCTGGATCACAGGGTATTTTAAGTTGAGAAATTTCTTCATTACGGCTCTGTGGAACCCACATCCTCACAAAGCAGATCTGGGAACCTGAGGGCCTCCCAGTCCCCTTTCCAGCCAGGGCGTGTGCTCGCCAGTCTGCTTCGGGGTAGACAAGTTCACCACAGCCTGTGTTATGCTGGTTGGCCTTCTCTCCTGTATCTCCTGCCTGACCCCTGCAAGCATTGGAGTTGTGACCTCTGGTTTAACCTCCCTGCTCCTCAGTTTCCTTCTCTTAAAAAAATGCACCTTGAAAACATGCTAAGTGAAAAAGCCAATCACAAAAGACCACATATTACATGATTTCATTTCTATGAAATATCTAGAATAGGCAAATCCATAAAGACAGAGTGGATTAATGGTTGCCTAGGGCTTCGGGGTGGGGTTTAGGGGAAATGAGTGACTTGTGGGTACACGGTTTTTAGGGTGATAAAAAATATTGTAAAAGTGATTGTGGTGATGGTCACAAAAGTTTGTGTGAACATACTAAAAACCACTGATGTACATGTTAAAAGAATGGATATGTGGTGTGTCAGTTATATCTCAATTTTAAAAAATAAGAATGCCTGTGGTGTTTTATTACAGTGTAAGGGAAAGACTCATTAAGGGTCACCATTGTCACCTGAAATCCAAACATATTTTATGCTTTCTCTGGCTCATTTCTCCTCTGTGGTTTTTCTGCTGATTATATCCAGTGGGTGCTCAGTTTATCTCATTAATTAACTCTTAGGCCTTTCTGCAGAGGCGAGTGTTTGGCTCTTCCTATTCAATTATTGGAGACTAGTGAGCAAATGGAAACCAGATTAAATACTCAGCAGATGGAGGAGACGTTTACCTAGATTCTCTTTGGGAAACTGCGGCCTGGCTATGCTGTCTGAGTAGAGCATGTTCCACAGGGAACCGGGTTCTGACTTTGCACCAGTACTGTTATATGACATGTGCGGTGCAGAGCATACTGCGTGCGTTGTCTTACTTAGTTCTCTCAAAACAGGTAGTTATTGAAATCATCAGCCCTACCTTCCAACCTGAAGACAGAAACGTGAGCACAGTGACTAAAACCTCGGCCAGCTCCTGGCTGGGACATTTGGACATCACCAATGAAATGGGATTGGGGTTAAATGAATTACTACACATAAAGTGCCTGGCACCCAGTAGGCATCCAGCAGATAGTAGCTCTGATGTTGGAGGAGGGGGATAGTGTAACATAGTAAGGATTTAGACTTTCGAGTCAGAAAAACCTGGGTATGATTTCTTCACCTACTCTCTATAAGTTGTGTGACCCCAAGTGTTTCTGAATGTCTCTGAACCTCAATTTCCCCACCTGTAAAATGGATATTATAGTACCTAATTCAGTGGTTGTGTGAAGGTTTAAATTAGGTAATGCAGGTAAAGCATCTAGCACAGGGGTTGGAAACCTTTTTGGCTGAGAGAGCCATGAACACCACATTTTAAAATGTAATTTCGTGAGAGCCATACAATATGTTTAACACTAAATACAAGTAAATGTGTGCATTTTAAGTAAGTCTAACACTTTTAAAGTACAATAAGTCTCTGAATTCTTTTTAGTAACGTTGTTATGCTGTTGCTAACCAATGATGAATAAAGTACTTCTTACCATTAATGCGACTTTTGGTGCTGCATGGTTTTGCTGATGGCTTTGTAGTCTGGTTGATACGTGGTGAGGTTAAGCTTCATGAAGGCGTTGAGACTTCCATTTAATAAACGTGATCGTAGGTTGGTCTTACTGTTCTTTAGATGTGAGAAAGACTGCTCACATGTGTACATAGAGCCAAACATTGTCAGTACAGCAATACTCACACGCTGCAGTGTGTAGTATGTGATGGGAAGCATGTTCCAAGTTTTGACAATCAGCTGGTCCATGCGTTGAAGTTTTTTCATTTCTCCCCACTTGTGTTTGCTCACCAACTCTGCTTGCTGTCGTGCAAGTCTTTCCAAATCTTCATTTAGTGACTTGAACTTATTCACCCACATGTCTGAGGCCTTCAGGTCAGCAACTTGTAGGTCAAAATCTCTGACAGAGACACCGGGGATGTAACTCAGGTCGGCGCTGTCCACTGCACACTCGTGTGGATGGGTGATGAACTTAAAAAGACGAGTGCGCTCATGAAATTCTCTGAAGCGCGCTTTGAATGACTGCAGGAGATTAGATGTGAAGCCCACTAGCTGCTGGAGATCAAGATATTGAGCAGGGTCTCTTGCTGTGCATGCATCTTTAAACTCTCCCAGTTTTTAAAAGTGTAGTAAATGACCTGTTTCAATGTCAATAATGAAGAGTTCCAGCTTGTTTTCAAATGCAAACACTGCTTGTTGAAGGGATAAGACTGTATTTCCAACTCCTTGCATTTTCACATTGAGCTGGTTCAGATGTTCAGTCATGTCCACAAGATAGTAGAACTTCAGGAGCCACTCAGTATTAGCTAACTCAGATGCTCGACGTTTTTATTTCAAGAAAAGTCCAGATTTTGCTCAGACAAACCACGAAACTACTGCTCACCTTCCCTCTTGAGAGCCAACGCACATTGCTCTCAAGAGGGAAGGTGAGGGAGAAGCAGACCAGGATAATTATTCCCAACTTCATCCAACAATGTTTTAAACTGGCGATCATTTAAAGCTCGGGCAACAATAAAGTTGACCACCTGAATGACCAGCGACATCACCTCACCAAGCTGCTCACCACACATCTGAGCACAGAGCGCCTCCTGCTGTAGGTCTCTTTTCATGTTCACAAAGAAGCACTACAAATCCTCTGTTTTTTTCCACCATGCAAGGAGCATCATCAGTACACACCGAAATAAGTTTATCCATCGGTAGATTTTTATTTTTTTAATGAACTCAGTGAAAGACTTGAATAAATCCTCCCCTCTTGTTGTCTCTTTCATAGGCAAAATGGCAAGATTTTCCTCACATAGTGTGTCACCGTCAGCATACCTTGCAATCACGCTGAACTGGGATAAATGGCTTACGTCTGTTGACTCATCCAAAGTGAGAGAAAAGAATGGTGCTGCATTTATGTACTTTACTTGTGTTGCCTCAATTTGATTTGCCATCATGATGGTACAATCGTGAACAATTCTTGCCGACAGAGGCATGTCTTTTTTTCGTTTGATTATCTTGTCTTTATCTGAAAAGTTGTCAAATGTTCATTGGCTACATCAAGCATGAATGTTTTGGCATACTTCCCATCTGTGAATGGCTTTCCATTTCTCACAACTGCTAAAGCACCAGCAAAGCTAGCTGAGTTCTAGTCACCTTGTTGGGTCCAAACACGGAGTTGTGGCTAACTAGCTTGTACTCTGCACAGTAGCTCTTGACATGCTTTCTTCCTGCTGTCCCCGCTGGATATTTTGATGCAAATGTAGTATGGCGTGTGTCAAAGTGCCGCTTTATATTTGACCGTTTCATCGATGCAATTTTATTATTGCATATTAGACACACTGCAGAACCTCTCTCCACAAAGGCAAATTCCCCTGTTCATTCCTGCTGAAAAGTACAATACTCCTCATTTTTTTTCTTTTAGCTATCTTCTTTGTTAAAAGGTTTCTGCAATTAGCTAGCTGACTACTTGATTAAAAGAAGGAAAATTTACTTCCTGACCTCACAACAACCCGTGTACATTATGCATTATCCTATAAAAATTTGGTGTTGTCCCGGAGGACAGCTGTGATTGGCTCCAGCCACCCGCAACCATGAACATGAGCGGTAGGAAATGAATGGATTGTAATACATGAGAATGTTTTATATTTTTAAAGTTATTATTTCTTTTATTAAAGATTTGTCTACGAGCCAGATGCAGCCATCAAAAGAGCCACATCTGGCTCGCGAGCCATAGTTTCCCGACCCCTTATCTAGCACATTGCCCTGCCATATAGGAAGTGCTCAGCAAATGGTTTTCTGTTTCCTGCCTTCACAGTAGAAGCCCAGCTCTGGAGCTTCATGTCAGAACGTCTCAAGTAAGCGCCTCATTAGCACTCCCTGAGCAGTGCAGAAATGACTGGGGAAAGCTGTGTCACTTGGGGCCTCGGTTCCACCCAAGGGAAATGCCCTCTGGAATTGAGTGTGTGTACTTTGCAGCTGACATGGTTTAAGGAGATGGCATAGGGGAACTGGCCTACAGTTGAAAGGGCTTTTTAAGCATATCGAGGGTTCAGATCCTCCATGATCAGAAGATGAAATAATAGTAACTACAGAAGGAGGTTCTGAGGATTAACTGAAATGGCATAGTGTTAGCAAGTGGTCAGCTTACCAGTCCTTGTGTAATTGTCCCTGTGCTATGTCACAGAGACCAAAGGGTCCAGTGAGGGACTGTGGTTGCGTTGCTAAGACAGGGGTCCCACGCTCTCCTTTGGCTGATGATGATTCTAAATGTGTCTTACCCTGTCCTTCTCTTATCAAGGAGGGAATGGTTGGTGTGGCACTTTGTGTGGTGGTGTTGCGGCGGTGTAACAAGCTTGGAGCTGGCCAGCATGGGGGTTTGTGCTTTCTGGGAAAGGCTGTTTCTGCCATCCTGCAGCACCTCAGACCAGCTGAGAGTGGAGGCTCTTCCCAGCCTCTGGAGGGCACTCTGTTGGCCGGTTTCCAGCACTTCAGAGGCGGCGGGACAGAAGCAGCTTCTGTCCTCTGTCTCATGAAGCAGTGATGCCAGTGACCTTCGCGTCAATGAAGGTCGCAGGGATTTGTGAGCGTGAGAGTCTCTGAGCTAAATATTAACTTCAAAACCAGTTCAGCTTTTTAGAACCCCCACCTGTGACCTGCAAGCTAGAGATGGAAGGAGGCAGTGTGGTCTTTTGAAGGGATGAGGCCCAGTGCTGGGGTGCCTGGGTTTTAAACGTTGCTTGTTCTGCCGCCCTTCGTAGCTGAGCTCTTCCCTCTGCATGTCCCCTGTGAGGCAGAGGGGCCGGGTCCTGTTGCCCAGGGCTGCTTTGGGCCACCTGGACAGGGGTAGCCCTCCTTCACCCTTTGGCAGGAGCCCTTCAGCTCCAATGACCTGGCCATTCTCAGTGTGCATTTTGTGACCCTGGTAAAGGCAACTTGAACTATATAACACTAAGAGATTAGGACCATCTAAAAACAATACTGCTTAGCCCAATAGGTGAGGTGTAGCTTACCCCCATTGTCATCAGTATGGCACCAGGGGCTTTGTCTGTGTTTGCCCTACAGCTTGCGCCATCCTTCAGTCTGCCACCTTCACAGATCTGTCCCCAGGTGGATATTACTGGTTCCTCGCTCACTGCCGAGCACCGGACTCAGCCAGAGGGCTAGCACTGAGGTGCAAGGAATCGTGGGGCCGGTCTGTCCTCAGGACTTTACCAGGAAGCTGTGGAGATAGAAATGTACATGAGAAGGGGTCAGCAACTTCGCCAGTGCCTTGCTGGGCGCAGAATCAGGGGTCACTGAGTGCTTCAGTATTGAGAGGAGTAGTCACTTCCAGGGACAGCCAAGAAAAGCGGGGGTGGATAGGTTGACGGGCATGCGGGAAGAGAATAAGGAGTAGAGGGAGCTGGGCCCAGTGAGAGATAGGTCTGGCTGGAGAGGAAAGTTATGCATGGCAGCTGGGCATTGGGACTAGAGAGGTCCGCCTGGTCCTGGGCTTGATTCATGGTGTGGTTCAGGGGTTGGCCCAAAGGGCCAGTGCTCTCTGAGCTGATGGTATTGGTGAGAATGTGTTCTCGGGGTTTCCTGATTGCTTGTCTTATCTTCCTGGACATGAAGACTATTCTGCGCCTAAGTCCGAGAGTGCAGACAGTAGAGGCTTGGGGTTCCGGGGCCTCAGGGTTTGAACAGCCATCATCTCCATAGTGACCTGGGGTGCCCTGAAGTAAGCCCTGGTAGGATTTGGGGTGGGGGAGGGCGCTGCTGGGCCTGCACAGTGGGGCGGGGGTGTGGGGGGTGAACATAAAGATCCCCTTTCTAGCTCCTCCCTTCCGGAGACTGTTACTCATACAAGCTGTTACCAGCATTAGAGCCTTGTTCCTCGTACTCTTCCACACCATTCAGTCTCTTTAAACCTCTGTAGTCCTCAAATCCATGCCACCCGCCTCTGAAGTCCTCTGGCCTGCTGTGCCTCCTCACTGCCCCCAGAGGTCAGTGCCAGTTTCTCTGCCCAGTGTGGGCTGACTGCTTCCCCAGCCCTGTCCCCACCTTTCCTCAACCTGTGTCCTTTACCAAACCAAATGCCTCCCTCCTCTGAGCCTCTGTCTGGGCTGCTTCATCCTGGACCGCCCCTGGCGACCCCGACTCATCTTCAGCGCCCCTCCCATGCGGGCCTCATGAAGCCACAGCGGGTTCCTTCCCCCTGGAGATACTGTCTTCTTTCCTGCCCGCTCCCTCCTCACTTTGTACTCTTCTCATCAGAGGTGTTTTCTTCTTTGCACAGAAGTTCTTATGAATGCTCTCATTTCCTCCCTGCACCCCACCCAGCAAAGAGCCCCTCAGGGGCAGGGCATGCAACCCATAGCTTGGCTCTGGAGCAGGGAAAGGTGTCCTTTCCAGGTGCTCAGGGACTGTTTGTGACCCAGAACAAGGAGACGGGGAGGAGGTCCTTCCAGGGTGGCCTGTGCTTCTGGCAGGTGGCTGTCCTCCAGACCCACTGCTGAGACCTGTGGGTGTGCTCTAACCCACTTGGGGCAGAAGCATGGCCTGGCGTCCTCAAGTGCTGCTGGCAGCCAGAGCGCCCCACAGACTGTCCCGACAGGAGGGGGAGGCACAGCTGCTTTCAGTGGCCTTGATCTTTCCTGGACTTCTCAAAAACAAGAAGATACAGATTCTAGATCTTTGTGGAATATAAATCATTCTCAGTCCTCAGACTATTCACAAATTCTTTAGGTAGTGTGAGATCTCAAATCCAATCTCTTAGGATTTAAAAAAGTTTGCTGCTGCATTGGCCGGGAATCGAACCCGGGCCTCCCGCGTGGCAGGCGAGAATTCTACCACTGAACCACCAATGCTCCAGCTGTCCGCAGCTGTGTGAACACCTCCCTTTAATTCTGGTCCTGAACCTCTTTGTATATCTACTGACTCAAAATATAAGGCTAGGTATTAATGCTGCCTCATCAGCACAGCTGCAAGAACAGAAAGCTTATGTGGAGGCAGGAAGTAGGAGAGAGAGAGAGAGTATGTGTGTGTGTGTGTGTATTTGATGTGCCTTCACACCTCCACACTGAAACTAGAGCTCAAGTCCTGACCCAAAGCACATTGACACTTGCGGTGACTTTGTCCCTTCTGATGTCTCTGCAGTGTGGTCTCCCATTCCGTGCTCACATGTGTGTTGAGCTGTTTTACAGTTCTCAGGTTTCACCCCAGCTTCCTGCTGGAGACTGGCCAAGAATGAGGGGGTGCAGCAGGAGTCCTCTCCGTGGTGAAGGGCGTGAAGGTCTTGGTCCCACATCCAGCAGTGCCTCTCTGGAGAACCCACCTTGGTTCATGCGCTCACTGAGCAGGGAGATGTGGTTAGAGTCACGGCGCCTTTGGCTGCTGCAGACCTGGCGTGGTTCAGGAACCTGGCTCTTCCACCTGGATCTGTGTGTGAGGAGGAAACCTGCCTGGGGAATGGCAAAAAAAAATAACACTATTGCATTGGCCGGGAATCGAACCCGGGCCTCCCGCGTGGCAGGCGAGAATTCTACCACTGAACCACCAATGCTCCAGCTGCTTGCTGTCATGTCTGCAGGGCTTTACTCAAGGGGTTGTATCTATACTCAGAGGAGCCCTTGTAGGTGATTGCCTCACCTAGCTGGTTTGTCCAGTTTGGAAAACTACAGGGGTTGATATAGAACCATTCTTGCTGGGCCTTATTATAATACTGCTTTGGGAGTGGGGAACCTATGAAATTGACATTGAGCATGCACCAGGAGGCCTTTTGTTTATCCTTAACCCTCAGGCCCTGGGGTGGGCAGGGTGGAATCTCATCCTATAAAGATCAAGGGAAGAGACATCACAGGCCATTTGCACATCCTAACGCATCTCTGCTTTCCATCCACTGCTCAGGAGCCAGGCCAGCTTTGTTCACCTGTTTGCACAATGCCTGGCACAGAAGAGGTGCCCCACACGGCTTGCTGTGTTAAATCTTTATCAAACCCTGCCCAGCTCCTCATTGAACAGTGTTTTTGCAGGAATGGTCACTGCCTTGTAGGATAGTACCTTTATCTTTGAACAGCTCTAATTACTGGGGGGTTCCTGACACTGAGCTGGAGCCATGTAGACTAATTAATTGGTACTGTTTGAACTGGACTATCTTTTTAAAATTCTTTGGGCAAACTTGAGACCTCTAGTTAGGCAACAGGCAAGCAGTGTACCTGCCGTGGTGGACACCAACTGAATAGATAGTCTAGGCAGCTGCTTTGAAAAGTCCCACTCTCTCCCATGACGTCAGCCATACTTCAGCCTCTCCTCCTGACCTGGTAGCTGCGGTGTTCTGTGAGGAGTCCTCAGTCTCTGGGCCCGCCCAGCCTCTTGAGGCTTCCACCAGAAGGACCTGATTATAACAGAACTGAGCATGTCACCCATTGCTGGCAAACTTCCCCCCATTGTCATTTCCTTTGACTGTCTGGTCCCTCCTTCCACACACCCGACTCCTCTTGCTTCCCTGCATACGCGTGTCTTCCCGACGCCTGAGATGCGGTGCCTTACCGTACCGTGCCGTGCCTTCCCTTTGCTTAGCCCGAAGAGTGCCTGTTCTCTTAAGACCTGACCCAAGTGGCACTCCCCGGTCAGCCCAGTTAGCCCGTGGCAGTCTCTTCCTTCTGTGGCATTACTTCTGCCACATGGCTACAGTTTCATATTTGCTTTTGTGTGGATCTTGCCCATTGGATTGGGCCCTGATTCAGTGCCATCCCTGGAAATAATGGCGCAGACCCAGAGAATGGCAGGGGTGACTGAAGGGCAGGCAAGTGTTGAATAAAGATGGTGTTTGTTCCCCAAGACACTTCACTTGCTTTGTCAGATTCCTAGAAGTGAGCTAGCACCACTGTTCCTCATTCTGTTGTACGCACAGGGAAACTGAGACCCAGAATAGGGAAACCACTGTGACCCAGCCAGCCCCTCCCAAGCAGCAGCAGAGCAGGGAAAGAGATGCCTGATCCCAGCTCCTCTTTCTAAACAGGTCATCTCTCTCCCTCCTCCCAGCCCCAGCCCTAGAGCCAGCAGCAAGGGTAGCCTGATCCTGCTGGTCCTACAACCCGTCTCCCCTCTCTCTCCAGGTTGGTCCGGGAGTTCGTGGCCCAGAACAACACCATGCAAATCAAGCACGTGATCCAGACCCTGTCTCAGGAGTTTGCCCTGTCTCAGCACCCCCACAGTCGGAAAGGGGGCCTCATTGGCCTGGCTGCTTGCTCCATTGCACTGGGCAAGGTGGGCCTTTTGTCCTGGAGGGACAGACACACCAGCCCTGGCCTTGGCTCTGACCCGAAACCCAACAGGGCTTTTCAGACCTGAGTTTTGTTGCCATTCTCTCCATACCTAAAGCAGCAAGGTCTTGCAGCCTTATTCCCTGGCATGTCCCCTGCCCTGGGAGGCCAACTTGCAAACAGTCTGTAAAGCCAGCCCTACAATAGCCTGAGCATCTCCCAGCAGAGCTGAAATGTCAGCTGGGGCTGGGGGGCTGGGGGCTGGCCCCTTTTGAGCTATTTCTCCTTCTCCCCACTGCAGGACTCAGGGCTCTATCTGAAGGAGTTGATCGAGCCGGTACTGACCTGCTTCAATGACGCTGACAGCAGGCTACGCTACTACGCCTGCGAGGCCCTCTACAACATAGTCAAGGTGGCCCGGGGTGCCGTGCTGCCGCACTTCAACGTGCTCTTTGATGGGCTGAGTAAGGTGACCACTCCTCACTCTGGCTGGGCTCAGCTTGCTCCACCCACCAAGCTTGACCTTCTGGGGCATTGAGTGCTTGGGTCCCTCTTCCCAGCTGTAGGTAGAGCCGGTAAACACGTGGCTGCCAGGGACACTTGTCTCTTCGATCAGTAATTCTTTTTAAACGGGCTTGCATTTACATTTTTTTTTCATTCGTCTATTAATTTACCCTCACTGCATTTATGAAGGTATCAGTCCACCACAAATTGGAGGAGAACTGATGGGTTGAAATTCACCACTAACTCTGTGCTCGCTTCGGCAGCACATGCACAAGCACCAGCTCCCTTATATAGCAGGTGGCAATGGGACTCCCGTACACAGACTCCATTTCCCTGCGAGGAGAGTGCTAGCCCGTCAGCGCTGGGGAATGCTCTACTTGGAAAGGACCCAGCAAGTTAAGATTCAAAACCTGAGGAAGGCCGACGGGAAGGAACCACCTGACCCAGTGGCAGCAGGTCACGGGGCCTCCAGCAGGCCCCAGACGCCCCTGAACCGAATGGGGATGACCATGATATCTCAGTTCCTTAGCCAGGATCCTTCTGTCCATCCCCACTTCCCCTGCATGCCTTCAATTTATTCACTCAGAGAGGTGCTTGTGCAGTGTTGCGGGCTGCCTCAGGGCCTTGACCGTGGGTTTTCAATAGATATCTTGACTGTGGCCCTCTCTCTCCCCCTGTGTCTCTCATAGTTGGCCGCTGACCCAGACCCCAATGTGAAAAGTGGATCTGAGCTCCTAGACCGCCTTTTAAAGGTATTTGTTGATTCCCGGTTTCCTTTTTTGAATCTATTTCTTGCATCTGACTGTACAATTTATAAATTCAATCACTGAGGACACTCTTCCCAATTTACTTAAATATTTTCATTTGCACACAGTAAAATTGACTGATGTACAGTTCCGTGACAAGTATATAGACTTATGTCACCAGTACAATCCAAATGCAGAACCATTTTATCACCCATGTTTCTCTGTGGCCCATTGACCTCTGTAGCCAGCCCTGGGCCAGTACTTTGGCCAGATCAGGCAGCGCCTGGCCTCTGACTGTCACTCAGCTGCTCACAAGCCTTTGATCCACAGGACATCGTGACGGAGAGCAACAAGTTTGACCTGGTGGGCTTCATCCCCTTGTTGCGGGAGCGGATTTACTCCAACAACCAGTATGCGCGGCAGTTCATCATCTCCTGGGTAAGAGCCGGCCCGTGACACTGCCTCCAGCCGGATGAGCCTCTGGTTGAGTCCCATCTGCTGGCCGCACACCTGGGCAGGTGTGGCTGCAGAGAAGCCCTATTGTGATCCTTCTGTGACACAAGTGTGAAAACACACTTGTTCAGCTTGCTCCTGCTGAGGATGCAGTTCTCTCCTTTCTGTGGGAAGCCCAAGTTCCCTCTGAAGCCAGGAGCGCTGCTTCTTCTGGCCGTCGCACCTCTTAGAGCTGCGTCTGTTCTCCCTTCGCTCCGTGGCAGCTGCATTTCCTTGCAGTTAAATTGCTATTTACCTGTACTTGTAACCAAAGCAGCTGCTGCCAGCACCCCTGTCCCTCGGGACACTGCAGTGCCGTGAAATGCCGCCTCAGCGGGCCCTTCTCTCGCCGGACCCTGCGGTTGGCGAGGAGGAGGCGGTTCTCGGGCTGCTGTCACTCTCCCTCCTGGTTTCATCCTCTGGCCAGATCCTGGTTCTGGAGTCCGTGCCAGACATTAACCTGCTGGATTATTTGCCGGAGATCCTGGATGGACTCTTCCAGATCCTGGGCGACAACGGCAAAGAGATTCGGAAAATGTGAGTGGAGGGAGGGACAGGCAGCTGCCACTGTCCAGGGCCCCTCAGTTCACACCCGCGCCCTGCACCCGCACACAGGCAGCCGCGGGAGAACGAGGAGTTTCCTCCTTTCTGCCTGGCCTGTGTGTTTCCCGCCGCGGGAAGCTCAGAGCTCACCAGCTGCCAGCCTCTGACAGGCATTCCTCTGACAAGTTCAAGGGGTGGTCCCCTCGGGGTGGCCAGCCCAGAGCAGAAGCGGCACTGGCAGAGGCTCCTCTAGCACTGGCCGGCATATGCTATGTCCTTCTCTCACTGGCAGGTGTGAAGTGGTCCTTGGAGAGTTCTTAAAAGAAATTAAGAAGAACCCCTCCAGTGTTAAGTTTGCTGAGATGGCCAACATCCTGGTGATCCACTGCCAGACCACCGGTAAGTGTGAAGACCCTGTGGCCACCACCACCTCCTCTCTCAGCAGCTCGGAGAGAGTCCTGGTGGGAGTGTGAACGGTGCCACACTGATCCCGGAGCAGTGGGACAGCAGATTCTAGAGAGAGAGATTCAGGTTCTCTGGTACCGTAGAGACCCTTTCCCCTAGTGTGACCCTGGAGGGGAGTAAGACCTGGGGACCCTGTGGGTGACAATCTGTGAATTGAAATGCTTAGAGGTTAGGATTGTGTTTCTGTTAGACTTTGTTGACTATCAAACCACCACAAAACCTAATTGGTTAATACAGCAGCCCGTATTATTGATCATGAGTCTGGGTCCACTGGGTTGTTCTGCTTACCTGGGCGAGGTATGGCTGGGCTTGATCATGCAGCTACAGCCAACTGGAGGGATAGCTGAGGCAGGGTGGTCTAAGATGGCCTCATTCAAGTCTGACAGTTGGCTGGCTGTTACCTGGTACAACAGGGGCAGTTGGCCTATGTGTCATCATCTAACAGGCCAGCCCAGGTGCACTCATGTGGCTTTAGTGAGGTCCCAAGAGACTTTGTAGATGTGAGCAAGGCCTCTTGAGACCTAGGCTTGAACCAGGCACACCATCATGTCTCCACCTCCTGTTGGCCAAAGTGGCAAGGTCAGCGTAGGGCCAGGAAGGGAGGAAATGGATTCACCCTTGCTGGGAGAGGCAGTGCACGCCCTTGGGTACCTGCCTGTCCCATCCTGTGGGCACAGTCAGTGGGAGAGAGCACTCCAGATGCTCGTGCTGGCCTTCCTGGAACCTGCCCTTTCTCCCCCAGATGACCTCATCCAGCTGACAGCCATGTGCTGGATGCGGGAGTTCATCCAGCTGGCCGGCCGGGTGATGCTGCCCTACTCCTCTGGGATCCTGACCGCTGTCTTGCCCTGCCTGGCCTACGATGACCGCAAGAAAAGTATCCTTTGCTCTGGAGAAAGGAAACGAGGGCAGTCCCAGAGGGACTGTGCAGTTACAGACCCTGGAGTGGGGGGTAGGACACCCTAAAATAGCCCCTGGGATCAAGGGCCTTGCTAAACACAGATGGGGAGAGCCAAGACAGCACCAGGGGCACGGAGCAGATGCTATTGTCCCCAAAGCTCACCTGATTACTTACAGATCTGGAGCAGCTCTCCTGGGCCCCACGGTTTCATCCCCTGAGCTCACACAGCCCAGCCCTTGGTGGGGGAAATCCTGTCAGTGGAGGTCCACCAGAAGGGGCCCTACAAGAAGTCACAGAAGCAACTTGAGGGGACACTAGTGTGGCAGGAGGACGTGGATTGTGTCCAGACTGCCTGTCTGCCCACTAACGTACCTCTGAGGAGGACCGAGCCCCTAACTGATGCGAGTAGCCTCGAGTTTAGGGAAGACCCCTGGACAGGGCTGCTCCTTACATCAGTGACCTCAGGCATCAAGGAGGTAGCCAACGTGTGCAACCAGAGCCTGATGAAACTGGTCACCCCTGAGGACGATGAGCCTGATGAACCCAAGCCAGTGGCACAGAGGCAGGCAGACCCCAACCCCGATGACTCCTTGGCAAAGCAGGAGGGGACAGGCAGTGGTGAGTAGGCTCTGTCCCCTGTCCCTCACTTCCAGGGAGGGCACCAGGGAACCAGAGGGCATAGTTGATTTGGGACCTCACTAATTACTTTCCATATGTCAATTCATGACAGTCCAATAAAGTAGGAACTGATTGCCCCATTCTATAGGTAGACACAGGGAAGGTAGATAACACAACCAGGATCTGGCAGGTACTAAGTAGCAGAGTTGGGATTTGAACCCTGGGTCTGTCTACAGAACCCATGCTCTTAACCTATTGCTTCAAAGACCATTATTCTTTTCCTTAATCTGTTTCTGGGCCCCACTACAGAAATAGTTGTTTTCAGTAGGGGAAGGATTAGAGCGTGGCAAGAACACAGGCTGCAGGGTCAGTCTAGTCTCAGCTATAGACATCCAGCCACCCGGAAGCTGGCTGCCTCTACTGTACTGTGCCTGTCATTCTCGGCCGTGGGTGGGGATATTAAGAAAGCTCCAGTGGCGGTTTATTCAGTCTGGGGGAATTCTGTCAAAATCAGTGTCTTAAAAATGAAAGGGTCTTGCTCTCCTTTCAGGGTCCTTTAGTATTATTGTCTTATTTATCTGTAACAAGACAACCATGTCTGTGCCGATCGGAGTCCTGAGTTTGACTCTCTAAACGTTACCTAGAACTAACTGAATCTCTTGGACCTCTGTCCTCACTGAGAGGACACTGATCAGCTTTGGGGTGACATTCTCCTTTGCAGAATCAGAAACAGCCAGAGAATAAATCGATACAGACCTACTCAAATCTTTAAGGCTAACAGACTAAAGTCTGGAACTTTCCCCCAAGAGCCAAAAGAATTGCTAAGCATTTTCTCCCATTGCCCCTCTGGGGTGTCTCTTTCAAATATCTGAGGAGAATTTCAGACACATGCCCCGTGGGCCTCCTCCCATGGATTTGGCATGCTGGGTTGCAGGTGTCAGGTTACATGCCTTGGCCTCTATGAGTCACAGCACCAAAACAGCTGGAGGCAGGGTAGCACCCAGCTGGAGCATTGGTGGTTCAGTGGTAGAATTCTCGCCTGCCACGCGGGAGGCCCGGGTTCGATTCCCGGCCAATGCAGGAGCTGGAGACTTTTTGACAGCTCCTTGGAAAAGAAAACTTGGGGAGATAAGTTAGCATGGGGCTCCCAAGACAGGAGCTTTCCTACTGAGAGATACTACAAGAATCTCGAGTACAGACATATTTTGTGAACATTACTGATACCTGAGTATCTTTTTATCTTTTCATTATTTGATTCTCATTTTGGATAGTTTGGAAAGTACAGGGAAATATAAAGAAGTAGGACTGTTTCCACCAAGAAGCAATCAGTATTATAATTTTGGCATATTTTTCCCATTACGTGTGTTTGAGATTATACAGCTTTATATGGTGGGACAAAAGTAGGTTTACAGTTGTCTGTGTGGGAAATAATACAATAATTAATAAATAATACAAGAATAAACCGTGTTTCACGTATTCACAACTATAAACCTACTTTTGCCCCACCCCGTATAATTCTGATCCTGCTTTTTTTGTTCTTTTGTTTTTTTGTTTGACAAGTTAGAACATGCAGAAGGTTAGAATAGTATTTTATACTGATTTTAAAAGTTAGTGCTCTTAATTCATAGGGTCAGAAAGTAGACAAATGGCTCCCGAGCTGGAAGGAAGAGGGAATTGGGACTGAATGCTGACACATCGGGTTTCTTTTTGGGCGATGGAAGTGTTCGGGAATTAAATAGTGGTGATGTTTGCACAACTTTGTGGAGGTAGAAGAAAATGTGCCCAATTGTACACTTTAAAATGGTAAACCTTATGTCAGGAAATTTAATGTTATATGAATTATATCTCAATTAAAAAGAAAGGTAAGTGCTTTTTCCCTCAAAGTAGAAGTCAGGAGCCTCTGCCCCCATTCTTTCTGCGACAGGTCAAGCGCTCTGGAAAGGAACTGCCATCCTCTTGGTCGGTCGTGGCAGCTGCTGAAAGCCAGCTGCGGCGCGGTGGGTGGTTTGGTGTGGAATTCTTGCCTGTCCTGCGCGGGGCCTCTGTTCCATTCCCAGCCCATGCAGCATATTTTTTTTACTTTTTAGATTGTTTTCCTTAGCTTCCTTGAAACAGCTCCCTTATCCTAAACCAAGGTACATGCAGGCAGCTTGGCTTCAGATTTTACTGCCTCATAAACAGCCTTTCAGCAGACACAGCACACTTGATGGTGGTTCCCAGAGATGGCAGCAGCTAACTCGGGATCCACATCCACTCCAGACCTGTTCAGCTGGCCACTCACCGCAGCTTTACCAAGGTGCCAGCAAGCCGAAGGAGCGGTGGTTTAACTAGTCGGTCACCAGGTTCATCCCCACCTCTTCAGCTTCCTTTGATTATTCCGTTCCGCTCCGCCGGCCTGGCCTCCCTCCCCTGTCTCCCTCCTGAATCGGTGTTGCTGCGTCCCACAGCACAGCACGTTCTTCCCCACGGGCCTCTGGGCCCCGCCCACAGGGGGGCTGTCAGCCAGACCTCTGTGTGAGCCCTCACTCACACACATGCTGCTTCTCCCTCGCCCCCGCCCCGGGCTCCAGTCAGCACCGGCTCAGGCTGGCACCACGCTGCACCCAGCCCTCTCCCTCTCCACTTGCTCCGGCTCAGCCCTGCCGCTTGTGGGGGTCCACGGCACTGTCCTTCTCTGGCGTGAGTTCCTGCGGCACTCGATATGTCCTCCCTGTTCCCCTCCATGACGTTCCTTCATTGTGTCGTGTCATGACCTGGATGCTGGGGCCCGAACCACCTGCTTACGTGTCCTGGCTCTTCTGACTTCATGTCTTTTGCCCTGGGGCAAGTCGCTTGGTCTTTCTAAGCCTCAGACCCCTTGTTTGTTAAGTAGGGCAACAGTAATAATACCTGGCCCATAGTGTGATGCTGACTTTCAGACAGGGTGTTTGCACATGGCACAGGCCAGATACTCTCAATTACAGGTGCCTTAGTGTCTAATTGTTTTAATACCTGTTTGGAATGTATCTACCTACTTAGCAAGGTTCTCAGGGACGGCTTTGTGCCTTTGTTTTTTTATCAGCTTTGCCCAGTTGGTAATGGTCTCCTGGTGGATTGGGTCCCAAGTGAGGGATCAGAGAGGGTCAGGAATTGAAGTCCATGTGGCAGGTGAGGAGCAGAGCAATCAGGAGGGTTTCCATAGGAGGGCTGGTGACTTCTGTGGGGCAGCGTGTAATGGTTTCCATCTGTGACAAAGTTTAGATGGGCTTGGGAACCTTCTGTGCGTACTGCAGGTGCAGGTGAGTCAGGCCTAGGACCTGCTGGCAGGGAGCGCAGGGACAGGTCTGCAGAGGCAGAATACTGTGACTTTGGCCGTGGTCCCAGCTCTGGGCCACCAGGTCAGGCTTCAGGGGCATTATTTGAACCAGAGTTTTTTTCTTTCTCTTCAGCTTCTACGCTCCCCAGCCTCACCCTTGTTTTTACTTTAATTATAAAGGAAATACATGTTCCCTGTAGATTTTGGGAGAAAACAAGAGACATGCCTACTAGGGGGGAAGACAAAAAATAAACATGTTAAATATATTGTCCGGCAAGTACATTTAGCAGCTTGTATCAAAAGCCTAAATGTTTAAGAATTTTTTCTTAGGAAATAAAAATGGATGTAGGTAAGGTTTTTCCTTTTAAACACCTAACCAATGGTAGCTCAGTTATTGCCCTAGCAAGCCTGTGATGTCAGCGCCGTTATCACCCCATCACATAGGGGAGGAAACACCTGCCCACGGTCACACGGCCGGTGTTTTGAGAAGCAAGGGCTCACACCTAGGCCCGGCCAAGTCTGCTCAGCGCTGTTCACACTGTAGCTCTCTAAAGAGAAGATTAATACAGAAGGGTAGCTGAAGCCACTCAACCTGACTGGGGGAATCCAAGAATTGCAAAGGAAAACAATGTATGATTTTTATTCAACTTGGCAAACACTGAAAAGATTACAGATATCTGTGAGTGCGGCTTTGTGGGAATGACTACCTCTCCGTTCTTGATATTGGTAAACCTTCTTAAAGGGCAACTTGCCTGTATCTGTTGAGGTGTGTGATGTCTGGTCCTCCCCGCCAGTCTCCCTGTACATGGGATCCTGGGGAAATGCTTCTGCTCAGGAGAGATGTAATGAAATTAGGAAACAATTGAAATTAATTTGAAGCCCGTTTCCAACATCACTTCATTTCATTCATAAGTGTGTGTGTTTCTGAAAGATGAAGGGGTGGGTGGAACCGCGGGGGACATGGAGTCGCAGCTGCTTTTCCAGGCTGCTGGTCCCGCTGGCCTGCGCAGGCCCAGCTGGTGTCCACAGCCCTTCCTGCTCCCACCAAGCTATGCCACGTCCCCCAAAGGTTCTCTAGGACCCCAGAGGGCAGGAGGCAGTTCAGAGATTTTCTGTTTAACATGAAAATAAAGGTCCCCTTACCAGGGGACTGGGGGGGGGGTAGCTTCATGTTCATCCTGAGCATAGCTCTGCTATAAGACATAGTACAGAGTGAAAAAAGCAAGGTACAAAAGACATTCTCTGTTTCCATGTCTGTTTACACAACAAGCAGTAGAGTTAGCAAAAGATGAGAGGGTACTTGGCTGGCTGGTCAAGGAGTCACCAGCATGTGAAGTAAAGATCAAAGGTTAAGAAGAGAAAGGGGCTTTGACTTATTTTTGAAATTTTTAGAATGTGGAAATTTTTTCTTGTTTAATTTAAAACGTTTAAGAGGCCAAGGCTGGTACCATTTGATCAACAATGTAAATTATAGTTTTAATTTGTAACCCCAAAATAAAATAAATATCTGTGGGTCCATAATGATAGAGATGGATGATGGATGGATAGATAGCTGGATAAAGGATGGAAAAGCGATGGCTCTCCAGTTAATAAATGTAGAAGGAAAGAAGAAAATAGAAAATTACCATTAGACAAACTCCATAGTAGTATTATAGATAAGATCTGCCATTGGATGTTAAAATTCAGTGGGGAATGTTTGAGAAAAAGACTAAATTTTGTCTAATCTCAACTATCTTTCCCCAAGTATTTGTTAATTACAGAAAATAGTAACTTGATAAGAGAGAAACCCGCAGATGTTATCTTCGTCAGGTGATGAGGCTGACATACACCCCTAGTAAGGAGACAGGCGTTTCCCTGGTACGAGGCACCAAGAGGACACATCCTTAACCTGAACCTCATCATGAGAAAACCTGAGATAAACCAAACGAACATTCTACAGAAGCGTCAAGTTCAAGAAAGATATAGAAAGATTGAAGAACTGTCGCGTATCAGAGGGGACTAAGGGGACAGAGTAACTATATGTAATGTGGGCTTCCAGGTTCCGTCCTGCAACAGAGGACATGATAGGAAAACTGGTCAGATTCAAACTAAGTCTGTAGTTTAGTCAGTTGTCTTATATCCATGGTACGTTCCTGGCTTGATAATGAAACGATGGGTACGTACAGATAATGTTAACTTTAGGGCAGCTGGTAAAGGGTATACAGGAAATTCTGTTACTTTTGCACATTTTCTGTCAATCTAAAACTATTTCAAAATAAAAAGTTGTTTTTTTGTTTTGTTTTTAAAGTTGTTTTTTTAATTGAAGAAAATAGCCACCACACCCTATTTCCCCATCCCCTCTAGCCCTTGGCAACCTCTAATTTATTTATAGATCTGCTTGTTCTGAACATTTCATATACATGGGATCATATAATACGGGGCCCTTTGCAGCTGGTTTCTTTCCTTCAGGATCCTGTCCTCGGGTTCATCCATGTAGCACATGTCAGTCCCTCATTCCTCTTTATGAGCAAATAATAGTTCATTGTATGGCTCTCACACATTTTGTCTGTTCATCCGTTGGTAGGATTTGGGTTGTGTACAGTTTTTGGCTATTTTAAATAATGCTGCTATGAGCATGCTGTGCAGGTTTTGGTGTGGGCGTAAGTTTTTCTTTCTCTTGGGACACCCCTAGGAATGGAATTGCTGGTCATCTGGTGACTGTGTTTATCCCTTTTCAGGAGATGCCAGACTGTTTTCCAAAGCAGCTGCACCGTTTTCCATTCCCACCGGCAGTGTCTGAGGCTCCCACATCCTCACCACCACTTGTTATTGTCTCTTTTTTTTTTTAATGAATGAGTTTTATTTTTAATTTTTTTTATTTTATTCATTTTAGAGAGGAGATACAGAGTGAGAGAGAGAGTGAGAGAGAGAGAGGGAAAGAGAGAAAGGGGGGAGGAGCTGGAAACATCAACTCCCATATGTGCCTTGACCAGACCAGTGCAGGGTTTTGAACTGGTGACCTCAGTGTTCCCAGGTTGACGCTTTATCCACTGTGCCACCACAGGTCAGGCCATCTCTTTTTTATTTGAGCCATCCTAGTGGGTGTGAAACGGGATCTCATCTCAATGGGATCTTATCGCAGTTTTGGTTTACGTTGACCTGGTGGCTAATGATGTTGAGTGTCGTAGAAGTCATTTTTAGCATCCATTGCCCTCAGGCCAACGGTTCCTTCTGAGGGTTTCCAGATGTGGTCAGCACCAGTGTCCCTCTCCTTGTGAGGTCACAGTGCCTAAAATCTTACAAGCATGGGTACTATCCCCAAAGCTTTGGGAACAAGTAGGCCTTGGATCCTCAGGGCTTCAGAGCCATGGTCCTTTTCAAGGGCCGGAATCAAGGTGTGGGGGACCAGAGAGTCTGTTTTTATAACAGGATCTTGTTCATTCCAAAGACCTCAGCAGCTTTTAGCATGATACATGTTCCTCTTTCTCTCCCCAGGCGGCCCTGATGGTTCTGGTGACTCTGGCCTCAGTGGTGGCACCAGCATCTTATCTCCAGCCGGGTAAGTGGTTTATTCCAGCCAGAGGTGTTTGTGGACCGTGGGCAGCCTGGGTCTTTTCTGGGCGCAGGAGACTGCAGTGAGGACCCGAGGCAAACCCCACATGGGGCACAGGAGGTGTCTGGTGAGGAAACCCAAGGGACATAGAGCAAGCCCAACCCACTCAGTTCTGATGGACACATAGCCTTTTGGGGAGGGGGGATTAGATACCCCTGGAGGTCAGTAAATTCGAGTTATCAAAGTGTAGTTAATGCATGGTGATTACAGTAAGACACCTACAGACACCTCTTCCCAGAACCTTTTACTTGTACAGGATAATGGGCTGACAGAACTGACAAGGGGAGGGCTGTTCAAGGACAGTCTGGATTACAGGCAGTAATTGGGTCTAACAGTGGACAGTGTGGGCAGCAGGAACTGTCTCTCCTAGGCTCCTGGGTCAGCTGTAATAGCACAGCCTTCCACATGGGGGCAGTGCAGGCCAAGCATCGAGATAATTCCCTTTGCCAGCCCTCTCCGTACTCTGCAGGGTGATGACATTCCCTTGGGGAAGGAATTGTCACCATGCTGTCCTTGTCTGAGTCCCCTAGTCATGGCCCATCTTGCTTTTTTGGGGGGTGGAATTAGCACTGTTGAGGCCAGAATGGATGGCAGTTCTGCAAGGGATTTCTTCCCTTTGAACTCAACCCAGGGGAACCAGCTGCTCATGAAGGGAAAATGTGCACTCAGCTCCAAGCGGCTCTGTTCTAGCAGCCCCTTACAATTTTCTTCCTTTTATATCATTTTTAATTTATTCTTATCTCCAAGGACCCGGTGCATGGTTTCAAAGCATGCAAGTACTGATTATAATAAACATGGACCACCCTTAGGACCGCTCGCAAATTTTTAGAGCAAGCCAGTAAATGGTCATTCATTCATTCATTTTCATTTAGTTATCACACACTCCAGAGCACCTGCCTGTGTTCAGACCTACAGGTTCCAAGATAGAGAGATGGCCCCTGAACTTGGTTCCTGACCTGAACTTGAGGTTCTCTGGGGGGAGGCAGAGAAATAACTAGGAGGTTACCAGAAAGGGCAGTGACTGCTGTGACGGGAGACTCAGAGGGTGCTGGGGCAAGCGATGGTGCCAAATCCCAGTGGTGAGCGCCGCCCGGGCCCTGCTGAGCCAGACCCTGTGTGGCAGCATTAGCTTGTGCTGACGTAAATCCCAGGGGTCAGTAGAATTGTGCCCCACTTAGGGCTGAGGATGCACAGGAGATCGGAGCTGTTGTGCAGAGAACATGCCTGAAGGTCTCAGGTGGGTGCAGACTAGTTGGGAGGGATAGACTCAGACTGAGTAGGGGGCAGACTGAATTGAATCTTCTTAGGTAGGAAGATGGAGAGATTTGAGATCTGTTTTGAAGGTAGAACTGACAGAATTTGCTAAAGGAATGGAGAGAAAGACTAACTTCTAGGTTTTGGGCTTTAGCCAAACTGGGATGTCCTGGTATCATTTCCCAAGCTGGAAGGAAGGACAGGTGTGTGAATGAGCCAGTCAAGAGCTCTGTCCACAGTGGCTCTCACATCCCCAAGAGCAGACAAGGGGGCTGGTGTGGGTAGTGGGTGCTGGAACTTGGGGGAGAAGGCTCAGTGGAGATGCAGGGAGACGCGTGCCCCACAGAGGAAACACTTTTGTTCTGGAGGCCGTGGGAGCCAGCCAGCATTGTAGGCGGGCGTGCAAGAGCAGACCTGTGATTTAGAGGGCTGCCTGGCAGCCCTGAGGGGATAGGTGGGGAGAGGGACAAAAACTGACAGCAGAAAGGCCTGTTGCTAGGCTACAGGGGAGTGTCCTTTCCCCTTCCCCCATCTCCTCTTTATTCCCTCCCCCTTGCTGCTTACAAGTACCAGGCAGGGTCCCCATCTCTTATGAATCCTCTGAGTAGTGGATCCTGTTTTCTGGGCGTGCATCCTGGCTCCACCATGCCTGGCTGTGCGTCCCTGGGAAAATAGCTTCACCTCTCCCTGCCTCAGCTTCCTCGTCTATAACCTGGGTGTCGTGGTGGTACTGACTTCATAGAGATCTGGAGTGTAAATGACTGGGCTGTGTATGGAGTACAGAATGGGAACCGGCCCACAGAAACACTTTGCACATTCTAGTTACCGTTGTTATTACAAGAACCTTGTTATTCTCATTTTACAAATGAGGAAACAGGCCCAGAGAGGTTAACTACTTGCCCAGAGTCATTCAGCTAATTGGTAGCCAAGTTGGGATTCAAGCTTGTTCTGTCTGGTTCCAAAGCCCATGGTTTGACCTTTATTATTCCAGTTAGAGAGTTGCAGAAGCTTGTGTGTTGGCCTCTTAGTTCACCTGACACAGGAACCCTGGACCGGCACCGCCATGTAGACAGGCTCCCACTCTGATCTGCGGGCCGTGGTGTCCTCAGTGACATTCAGTGCAGGTCTCTGGGTGACGCTGGCAGCCTTATACATATGGCAGGCAGATAGAGCTAGAAATCAGTGCTTCTCAACTTTTAGCATTTGCTGATTGAAAATAAAGCTGTGACCCTTTGTAAGGAAACAGGTTTGAAATCAAAAACTTTTTTTAGGTTTACCTTCCTTTTGATTTGATTAGAGATGAGACATGTGGATACTCTGAAGCGTTAGACCTTATAGAAATAAAGTGCTGCTCCCAGCGAGAAGCGTCGGAATTTATCATTATGTATTGGAAGTATTATTCAGGAAATAGGTATTTTAATGGCCACAGTAGCACCATGCATTTGAAAATTGTAGTACATACACAAGTTAAAACAGTCAATATGAGATGCTTTATGAAAAAAATGCTTAGTGAAAATGGGTTTTTACAGACACCTTGAAATAACTTGGAAACCCCAGGAGTGACAAGTCTAGACTTTCGGAAGCTGTGCAGAAATATATTTTAAACTGTGAACGAGCTCCCTTCTGTTCTCTTCGGGTAAGGTGACCCAGGGCGGGGGTTCCCATATCAGACACCAGACCTGTGCACTCTGGGAAGTGCCCAGTTTTCCAGAGCCCCATTTCCCCACTGAGCATGCCCAGAGCCCTGTACACAGCAGCCCGCCCCATCCAGCAGAACAGCCCAGCGCTGCCTCTTCAGAGGCAGGTGGCATAAGTCCTCCCTTTCCCAGGCACTGAGACAGTTCTCCTTGGTGTGTGCCTGCTTCCCTTGACCTTCACCTCCAGCCAGTTGAGGGAAGTGAGACCCAGGGAGTTTCTGCAGCTTAGAAATGAGTTCTCGGTGCGTGGCCTCTGTGAGGCTGTGTGTGGTTCGTACTGTCTCTCAGCCTCAGTTTCCTCAGCTGTGCATTGAAGGATCATGTTACATGAACCGTGAGGTCCTTTCAGTTACGTAGCTGTGCTGCCTGACACCTCCCTGCCCCACCAGCAGTCTGAAGGTGCCCGGGTCGGTGTGCTGGCTGGTGTTTGCTGTGGAAAGTCAGAGAGTTTCAGTACAGAATGCTGCCAGTTCACACTGGCTCTTTCAAATCACTCCTTTGTCATTTGGCCCTGACAGTGTCACCTGAGGAAGATGCCACTGTGGGTTGGCCCTTGCTTCCTTCCCACAGATAAACTGAGCTAGCCAGAAGCATCTCAGAGCCAGTGTGAATTAAGGAACCCCGGTGGCCAGGGACTATCTAGGCCGGCATCTTGGGGTCCCCTTCAGATCACTGGATTTGGAGTGCCTCTCCCCCACAGAGATCACCAGGTTTCCCCAGTGTCCTCTCTCCCTAATGGAGACTTTGTCTGCCTTCCTGACAAGAAAATACATTGAAAGGTGTGTGTGACAGCCCTTTCTTCCTCTACCACACGGGGCTGCCAGTCTGCTGCCTCTGCCAGGGGACAGTCGGAAATGATGGCACCATGGTCTCTCCTGAGCCTGACCCTCTGGGGGGCGGTGCCATGTAGTCAGTGAGGCCAATCCGGACTCAGACTGCTCAAATTCAAATTGCTGGCTCCACCACTCCCTGGCTGTCTCTGAGCTTCGAGTCCCTTGTCTCCCGAATGTGAGTAACATTGCATAGAGGCTCTGCGGGGAGAGAATGAGGCTAGGTACGGAGCTCAGCACAGTGCCTGATGGTTTTATCCAAGAAATGTGAGCTATTTTCAGTACCACCGCCTTCTCATTGTTCTCACAGCCCTGCGCCTTCCCCTTCCCTTCACCCTTTCCTTCCCTGAGGGGTATACACCCCGCTGGGCCTGACAGCAGAGTAGGATGAGGGAGCTGGGCTTGGCACTGCCTTCCCCCACCAGCAGCTCAGGACAAGGCCATTGCTAGATCAGTGCAGCCAAGGCCCCCAGAAAGTGAAAAAAAGGCCTTCCTCCCCAGGGTGGGGGGGTGGAGATTTAAGTAAAAACTTGCCAGTGACCGCCATGCACAGGTTCCTCCTTCGGCAGCCAGACCACTCTGCCACCCTGCTGGGGACGGGAACTCGCCGAGGCCTGACCTCAGGCTCAGCGAGTTAGGAAAGAACAGGAGGGTTGGTTTCTGTTCATTCCCCACTGCCTCTGGGCGCCTGCTTTGGTAGGGCCTTGGGCTGTCACAGGCTCCTCGGGCTGCAGCCCCAGGACCCTCGGGCCCAGGGAGGAAAGCTATGTGTGAGGGAGCTCACCCACCAGAAAGAGTCCCGGAGGAGGCCAGCAGGATGGGAAAGTGGGACTTGGAGATAAGTCAGTGAGTAGATCCTGGCAGGGGGAGAGAATGTCTAGGAAATTGTCAGACGAGAAGAAAATACTTAGGAAGCCCTGGGATGGGTTGCCAGCCTGCCGCTTTGGAGCTGTGCTATCCATAGAAGAGCCACCATCACATGGGACTCCCAGGCACGTGCAGTATGGCTAGAGTGAACTGAGCTGTGCCGTCAGCACGGAATGCACCCTGGGCTTCAAAGACTAGGGCACAAGAAAAAATGCATGACATGCTATTAGTGATCTTTGTATTTTATATCAATTATATGTTGAAAACTATTTGAGGTACAGTGGGTTAATTAAAATGTATCGTTAACAACGACTTCCCCTGTTTCTTTTGACTTTAATATAAAGCCAGAAAATGTAAGATTTCATATGTGGCTCGCATTATATTTCTCTCGAACAGCGAGCTTGAGAGAGAGGTTGAGTAGAGGGTGATGGGAACCCACATGTGTCACCCCAACTCATCTAAGGCTACCAAGGACCTAGATGTTGGATATTTTTGGAAGACCCCAGGAACTTCCTTTCCCAATTCTCCCTTTTGGCCACCAGAAGCTCGAAGTGCCCACTGTAGCCGTTGAAATGGGCGCCATGGGGAATCATCAAACTATATTAAGTAGCAGTTCCGTTTTGCACTCACAGAGCTCAGAATCATGCCCTTTAGGAGTTCACATCAAATGAGCTTCAGAGAGCCTGCAGGCGAGTTAGGGAAGCACAGGCGTTGAGTTCCTGATCTAAGTGAATAATTGAGCAGTCTGGAAATACCACGAAAGACCATTTGTACAGGCAGCAGCTGAAGCGCCTGGTCCGGTCCTCAAGAAATGCAGCCCCTGTCTGCACCTGCCGGGCACCTCTGGGCAAATGCAGTGTGACACGACAGTGGGAAGGCAGCCACCCCCTGACATCCTCAGAGGTTTTGCCCATGTCCCACCCCCGTAATCCCAGCCTCTGTCCAGGCCCCGTGCTTTGGGCAGAAAGCTGAATCAGTGTCCCAGTAGCACCCAGCGCTCTCAGGGCTGCCCAGCAGGACTCCTCCAGGAGAGCAGCAAGACTTTGGTCGTAAGGCCGGGAGCCTGGGCCGCGCCGGAGCACAGCACACTGAACAGCTCCGCTTCTGGGAGTCAGAGGCTGGCTTCCCCGACCAGCGAGAACGGCACTGCGTCGGAGGCAGCTCGCAAGGCTTCTCCCCCAGGCCGAGTCCTGTGCTGAGTGCCCCGGAGTATGACAGATAGAGGGCCACGCTCCCTGTCCTCACTTGAGAAGTGTTCTTCGGGTGCCTTATGAAGGCCCTGTGAGTGTAAGGGGTGCTGTCAGGGCCTTCCCTTGGACTTTCTGGACATGGTGGTTTTGTTTTATCACAAAGGATCTGTCTGGACTTTAATGTCCTGAGGGTGCTAACTGGCCTTTCAGCCCTGACGTCTGCTGGGTCCCAGCTCAGTGACACTGGAGATTTTCTACTGTGAAAGCCAGGATAGTGCTGGTGAAGAAAAGCGGACATGGGTGGGCACTGTGAGTGTCACGGAGGGAGAGACACAGGCCGCTGTGAGCCCAGCCATGGCAGGTGCTTGGTTCTCTAGGCAGGCCAGGGTGGTGCTGGGTGTGGGGAGGGCTACACTGGGCTTCAACTGCTTGCTCTTGCCCACAGCACTGAAAGGGCCCCGGTCACCCTGCACCTAGATGGGATTGTGCAGGTCCTGAACTGCCACCTCAGTGACACGGCCATCGGGATGATGACCAGGATTGCTGTCCTGAAGTGGCTTTACCACCTCTACATCAAGACTCCCCGGAAGGTGAGCCCCAGGCCCATGGGCTCAGTTGGTCCCTCCAAGCCAGGGGCCTTTTCCAGGTCCACCTTGGTTTCCAAGGGCCTGCTCATGCTTGGTGGGGTTTGGGTCATTGCAGTTCTGGAGAAACTGACAAACAGGATTGACAGGTGCTTGAGGACCGTTGGCATCAGGGAGGGGGAGGGCCGTGCAGGGGACCCTGTGTGAGCTGCACCCAGCCCTGGAGCAAGGGTGTACTCACGGGGCCGTGCCTCCCTGTTCTCCAGATGTTCCGGCACACAGACAGCCTCTTCCCCATCCTGCTACAGACGTTGTCAGATGAATCCGATGAGGTAGGTTCCACCCCTCTGCCCTGTGATATGGCTTCCTGGCCTCCCCCTTTGAATGACTGAAGGGATCTCATAGCTTGTTTCGTCATTTTCTTAAAGCAACACCCCAAAGTTGACCTGTTCCTCAGACCAGGCAAGGCACACCCTTTAGAGGGAACGCTGTTTGTGCTACTCTTGGCTTTGGGAATAGGGACTCCCCTCTGGTGGCTCTTCTAAAGAGCACACTGGGTCAGAGCATTCGAGGAAAGCGGTCTGCACAGGGAGCTCTCTGGTCCCTGGAAAGCAGTGAACAGAGGCAGGAGGGAGCGCAACTGTGGGTCGGGTGCTGAGAGCACGGTCTGCCCCTGCCTCACGGCCTGAACTTGACCAAGTCGCTTCTCAACTCTATCTCTTTTCCATGTTCAGTGGGGTGGTAACTGCACTCAGGTCATGAGAATAAAATACTCCATGCTTGCATTTTGTTGAGATATCTGGGTGCATGCTGAACTCTGAGCACTAATCAGGTTGTTCATTTCAGCTGGACTCCACTTTGACCTTGAGTTTGAAATTGGACCCGTCGGCGTTGCTTTGTTGGGGTCATGAAGAGCTGCTAGAGGGAAGGGGAGAGGCTGGCCCAGGCCCCAGGTAGCAGAGTAACCCCAAGTGGGAAGCTGGCCGGGAGTGTTGGGGAGCAGCTAGACTCGGGGCCTTCTGCCATCTGAGGACTTCTCAGCGACGCGTCTTCCCCACCCCATTCTCAGCAGATTCCGTTCCAGGGAGTTTCAGGGGCAGGGGTTTGCAGCTGGGCATTGCCATTTGCCGGGGAGCATCCTGTCTCTCTACCCATGCCAGCTCCTGTGCCCTGACTCACTCCTCTCCTTCCCTCTTCCAGGCTCTGGGCAGCTGTGGGGTCCAGGCAGAGCTGCTGCCTTCCATGACGCAGTGGGTCTGCAAATCTACAGACCTCCCATACTGCCTCATGGGAACACAGGAATGGACAGGGCTGGAGGTTGGGGGAAAGAGAGGGATGTGGCTCACAGCTCCCTGTGGAGTGAGGCACCTTGGTCCTCCCTGGGCTGGTACCAGCCTTGTGTGGGGCCCAGGGCAGTTGTGCTGCAGCCCGAACCTGAGCTGAAAAGAAGCAAACAGATGTCTGCCTTAAGTCCTCTCAGGTACTCCACATTTCCAGGAAAAATCCGAAACAGATGGTCTGGGAACCTGCCCTGACCCCTCCCGCCTGCCCCCACCCCCCACCCCCCATACAAGCGCACACACCCTTTCTCTTTTCCCCACCACCCACTGCAGTGTGAGGCCCAGGTGGACTTGGCCCAGTTCTGCCTGAGTTGAGAGTGACTCACTGCACAGCCACAGCCCTCATTTCAATACAAAAAGGAACTTTGCTGATAGATTCCTTCCCCAGGACTGCACTGGAAGCAGCTGAGTTTTCAGTCCTTTAAATTGAGTTGTTTAATCCCATCCCGCTGTCCTTGCTTGCAGTTGGTTTTGTGTGCGTGTGCATTTAAGGGGAGCGGAGGAGATGCAGTCCATTAAACAGCTCTGTTCAGGCCGCCGCTGTGGAAACTCCATTTGCTGCAGCTCCAAATGTTGTCAGGGCTTTGAGGCAGATCTTGTGGGTCTCCAGTGTGGCTAGAATTGCAGCTGCTCTTGGGGACAGTTGCGGGGGTGGGGATTGCTGGAACAGGAGTAGAGTCCCTGCTCTCCCGTCTCTAGGAGAAAGATTTGGGGACCTTATCAGTGGTGAGACCTGATTCTGCCACATCCTGCTTCTTCACCAGAGTGACATTCCTAAGTGTCCTCTACCTAGTCTCTTTGGTGACTTTGAGGGCATACTGTGTGTTGGCAACGGACAGACAGCCACGAACAAGACAAGTCCCTCTTCTCCGGAGCTTCCTTTCTAGGATATCTAGAATGCTCTCTGTTCGGTATTCCCATTATTTCCAAACACAGCCCTGATACCAAATGAGGGCCCTCTGGGGTTCAGGGCCTGAAGGCCATCCAGTCAAATCAGACCACAGCCAAATGGTGGCAGGGGTGGTCCCTTCCTATTAAAGGCTTCATGGAGTCTAACAGATACAACAGTCACCACTAAGGCCCTTCTCATCCAGTCTGGGAGCCTCGAGGCACAGGTCTTAATAACAGCTCATTAGTGTGAAGTCATTGCTGTGCTGGGACTGTGCTACACCCTTCACTTGTAGTGTTTAGAGAGACCTTGGTAATTCCATGGGAAAATACTGTTTTGCAGTTCAGAAAACTAAGGCCTCAGGAAGTTAAGTCTTAACTTGCACACAGCTAGAAAGTGGTGGAGCAAACTCAGAACCAGATCTGTTTGACTCTAAAGCCTATTCCTTTGCCTCCGCTCCCTTTTTTTCCAAGTGAGAGGAGGGGATATAGAGAGACAGACTTCTGTATATACCCCAGGTGAGATCCACCCAGCAACCCCAATCTGGGGCCATGCTCCCAACTGAGCTATTTTTAGCACCTGAGGTGGAGGCTTCACAGAGCCATCCTCAGTGCCCAGGGGCAATGCTCTTGAACCAGTCAAGCCATGGCTGTGGGAGGGGAAGAGAGGGGGCGGGGGAAGGGTAGAGAAGTAGATGGTCGCTTCTTCTGTGTGCCCTGACTGGGGATAGAACCCGGGACATCCATATGCCGAGCTGGTGCTCTAGCACATGTGGCCCTAGCTACCCCCATCAGAAGCAGCTGGGGAGATAGGGAGCTCACATCTAATTGTTTCATCATCCCCATTTCTGGCCACCTTCTCTCGCCCCACAAGTTCTTGAGAAGAGTTCTGCTTGGTGTGGAAAGAGGTGTGCTGGAAAAGCTCTCCCTTCAGCCCCCAGACCCTTTGTCCACTTTTTTTTTATTGATTTTTAGAAGCTCTTTGTATGTTGGGGCATTAGATTCGTCATCTTGTTGCAGATGTTTTTTTCTCCCAGTGTGATTATGATAAACCGACATGCTTCTCGCCCTTGATGAGAGCCACTGGCCTCAGAACAGAGCACGTGCAGGTGTTAATGATGCAAGAGCTAGGTTTAGGTGGAGCAGGGCTTCAGAGACCTAGCTCTGTCTCTCCACTGTGTTCCACAGTCTCATTGGCACGTGACCTCATGGGGATGTCTTGTCTGCCATTGTTCCTCAGTTCCTTCCCGGTGACAGCTCAGTAGTCCACACTGTTCCGGCATCCTCAGTTGTCTCTGCTTTTCTGTTGTTCAGGATGAGTGGCTGTTTGCTCGGTACCGCCTGCTCCTTGCAGACTATCTGAAAATCCCTCTCGTCAGAAAGAATTTGCAGGTGTCAAATTGATATTCTTGGCTCTAAAATAGAAACCCTCCCATTAGCTAAAGATCCAATTACTTATTTTTAAGTGACAATGTGCCCTGATTCAATAGCGTGGAATGCAGGGCACATGCTCAGAGCTTCTTGCTGGACCCTGGTGGGGAGTTGGGGCTGCTTCTTCCCCTTGGGGAAGATGCCAGTTGTCGGCTGCTTCCCAAGCCAGCAGCTGCCTGAGTGAACTGTGCCCATGAGCCCCAGAGGACGGGTCCTCTCCGTGCTCCTGATGGTGTGGCTGGCCCGGGAGAGACCTCAGGTCATTCCTCTCCTGCTCCCAAGCACAACTCCCTCCTACCCCGCATTTAAAATTCTCAAGGTGTAATGATGTTTCATTACACATTTGTCCATACTCACAGAACATACTCGGGCAGTGTCTCCTAATGGAAGCCGTGGCCCTGGGGAATAGTGATGGTGTCAGTGTGGGTTTATCAGTGGTACCGACATGGTGGGGCAGCGGGTAATGGGAGGGCTGGGCAGGGGCATGGGTAGAACTCTGTGCCTCTGTTCAGTGTCACTGCGCACCTGAAACTGCTCTAGAAAACAGACTATTTCATACAAACAAACATGTAAAACTTTTTTTTTTAATATCAGTCTTAGAAGAGGCCTGAAAGGAGTCTGGTTGCCTGCCCTTTTACTGAATGTGGCCTCCAGACCTGAACTTGGATCCCAGCTCTCACCCCCTCTTCCCAGGGCCCTGAGGCAGGGAGCTACCCTCCCCGGCATGATATATGGTACTAACGATGGCTACACTTGCCTCACACACCCTTGTTTAAAGGGATAGTGGAAAGCTGGAAAGCTCCTTCCCAGATCTGTCGTTACAGGCTCTTTAGGAAGAAATTGGGGGAGTTGGCCTTTTTCCTGTGTTGAACTCTCCCACCAAGGAGCAGTGCTATCCCATTTACTTAAGTTGTCTAGTAAGGTTTTAGGGTTGCAGGTCTTACTCATTAGGAAGTTTACTTTTGGTATTTTATATTTGTTGTGATTGTGAGTGGCATCTCTTTCTGGTTATATTTTCTCTCCAGTGACAGTGCAGCTTGGTGGTTAAGAGCAGGGGTTTTGAGGTCAGGAAGTCCCAGAGTCCAATCCGTAGCTCTCTCTGTCACTTAAATAGTTGGCCTTGAGCAGGTGACCTAATCTCTCCGAGCTTAGTTTCCTTATTCAAAAACCAAGAGTAATAGTAGAACCACCCTTCTCGGTTGGTCGTGAGGATCAGATGAGATAATGTGAAATTCTCTGCCCAGGGCCCAGCACGTGTAAACAGTGGGCTTCTCTGGGGCTGGCAGTGGTTTCTGTGCGAGGCCCAATGGCAGATACCCTGACATCAGGAACATGGGCCCCGTGGTGCCCCCAGACCCTTCCTGCCTCGGCTTCAGCAGCAAGAGCCAAATAGAAGCCAGCCTGCCCTGCATCCTGCCTATCTTTGGGACCACACAGGCCCCGTGCAGGTGGCCAGGGTGGGCAGCGTGTTTGGGGACTCATCATCCATCTCCAAACCTTAGAACAAGTAAAGACAGTGGGCAGCAGGACCAGCACCCTTCTCTGTACTTTCTCCCCCTCTCAGGCTTCTCCCCTAGCCCCCCAGCTGCCCAGGGCAGGAGCAAGGCCTGACTGT
Organism: Rhynchonycteris naso; assembly: GCA_037038555.1. Classification (NCBI taxonomy): domain Eukaryota; kingdom Metazoa; phylum Chordata; class Mammalia; order Chiroptera; family Emballonuridae; genus Rhynchonycteris; species Rhynchonycteris naso. The sequence continues at coordinate 22,302,609 of CM073001.1, forward strand.
CAGCACGTTGTGTTTGCAGCTGCCTCGGGTCCAGGAAAGGGAGGAGAAATGGCCTCTCACTGCCACAGACTCTTGCTCAAAAGCAAAACCTTCAGATTCCATTTGGATCCAGAAGGGCACGCCCTGCTGAGGCTCCAGAAGCAGCCTCCCCAGACTTTGTTCAGCATCTCAGAACCAGGGAGTCTTAACACTTAGAGCAGATGCTCCCAACCTGGAAGAAGCCCCCCTTTCTCTCCCCAAGTTTCAGAGTAACCACGAAGAGAAATTACTGATGGGAGCGTGTAGTTCATGTGACTGGTACAGAAGCAGGAAAAAAAGAATGAGAACCATCTTTCTAGGAAACGTGGCGGGTAGGATGGTTGTGAGGGCATTGTTCATGGCAGAGCTGGAGTTTCCAGCTCGGGAACCCATTAACTGCATGGAGAGCGCGGCCCGGCCATCACACTCGGTGTGCCGGGCAGCCATGATAGGAGGCTGGGGCAGTAGGGCAGGGTCTCCGGAGTGATTTGGAGGCACCTAACAAAAATAAAGACCCCACAGGAGGAGTGATATGCCCTGTCCCGGGCAGGCCTGGTGCCTTCCCTGCCCTCACCCCTGCGGTACACCTCAGCAGTGCCCAGGTCTGCTGGGCAGTGCCCAAGGTTGGCTCCAGCCCTTGCTGACTCCTGAGGGAAAGGGGGCCATCAGCTGTCTCTTTGGTGTAAAACCCAGTCCGTTAACCTACCCTGTCTCAGGACCCTCGGCCACTTACCAGCAAGGCATCACAGGGGGCAGACACAGCTGTATATGAGCGATGGTTGGCTTTGGTGGAGGGGGAGAGGACTTCATTTGTGTTCGTGGTCCAAGGATAGGAGAAACGAAGCAGAACTGAGTACTCAGACCTCTCAGAGGAGGGAGATCGCCAGGGCTAACTGCCCAAAAGAGAAGTAGGGCGAGACTCCTGTAAGAGCCGAGCGGAAGAACTCTGGGGCTGTGCTGTGACAGCCCTGTTTGCACCGGCAGCTCCTAACTGGCAGCCTGAGCCCAGCCCCCAGGGTAGGCTGGGGGAGCTGCCTTCGGCCTCTGTCTCGGGGAGCAGAGCCCTGTTGTCCCGTCGCGTCCCTTGACTCTTCTTTTCCCAAGGAACTCTGGTCACTTTGGTCTGGCGGGTTGGTCAGCTGAACCCAGGGACTCATCACTCTGCTTTAAGAGGATTTAGTTAGTGACAACAGGGACGCACATTTCAAGGTGATTGGACCTGCACTCTCCTGTCCTGGGAAGGAGACAGGAGAAATTTGCTATTGGAAATTGGTCATCCCTCAGTGTCTACCCCAGAAATGAGGGCTCCCGCTTTATTAGAGGCCCCTTTGCTTGAGGGCAGCTTGGAGGGCCAATGACAGCCCGTCCAACACCCCCATTGCTGGCTTCAGTCAGATACTGTGGTGGGTGCTGTGTCAGACCCGAGTGTCTGTGGTAGGGGACCGGGAGAAGGAGAGGGTAGATACCAAAGTCTGTGCGGTGGCTGCACTGTTCACAGGGCATCGTGTCATCTGTTGTCTCAGCGACTCTACTGGTGGCCGTGGAGTGATTGTAATTTTCTCAAGTTTGACATCAAAGGAAGTTCAGGCATGAGGAGATAACGTGCCCAAGTTCATACCACCAGGAGCCAGAATTGGAAGTCATGTCTGTCTGATTCCAGAACATCTAAAACCCCACACAGAGTCTGACCCCACTGCAGAGCAGGGGTCTAGTGGCCCGACACTGCTTTCTCCAGGCCAGCCCCTCCCACTGTGGGGTGATCTGTCCTCTGAGCTGCAGCTCTAGGCGCACCTTCTCTCTAAGCTCTGTTACTCCTAGCCCAGGGGCTGCCCTGGGCTGCTCACCGATCCTGGCACACCCTTTCCCCCCCATCCCCGTTCCCTCCCAGGTGCCGGAAGGGGGCGGTGTGGGACGCAGCCTGGGTGAGGGACAGGAGGGCAGGCCTCTGGTCCAGGGCGCCGGCTCTGTGGGACCAGGAAGTCCATGGTATCGCACCTCGGTTTTTGCTTCCCTAGAATTGGTTGGACTGGATTGTTAGTCCCGTCCAGCCTTTGTGTGGTCCTGACTCCCCTCCCCAGAATACTAATGTGGCCTGCTCAAAAGTGGGCAGTCTTTTGTAAGAATGGGGCTTGTTTTTCCTTCTCATATCCTTGCCTTGGTTTTTATTCCACTCCAATTTTCATTCCATCCACTCTCCAAAACAAACCAAAACAGCCCCTTGATGCTGGAGATTTCTTTGCTGTCAGATGGCATGGTTGGGTCAGGAAGGGTGAGGGGTAGGTGTCAGGGCCCAGAACTTGGTTTTTCTTGCCTGCGGCCCACCCCAGCTGGGGAATGAGCTGGCCCAGCAGGAACATCTGAGATGACAGAAGTGTGGGCCTTTTTCTACTGCAGCCCTCCGGGGTCCGGCCCAAGGCTGACCTGTCCGGGTCTCCAGAGATACCCTCGCCCCACAGCCCAGTGGAGGCACTCGCAGTCACCACCAGGGGTCCTGGGAGGACTTTGGTCTTCTGAAAGCTGTTGGCAGGGAGGGGAGGGGACCAGCAGGGTAACAGTCCCAGAATCATGCCTAGCAAGAGGGCCTCTGCGCACTGTCATTTCCCCGTGTGTCTGCAGTTGGCATTGGGTGCCCACCTCAGCCGCCCTAGAGAGGCGGAGGGCCCACAGTAACTGCAGTTGGCCTGGCGGCGTTCCACGCTGGGGAGGCCGGTGTGTTCTTATTGTTTCTCTCTGTCTGGATTCCTTCCAGTGATGAGCAAGTGAGAACCCACAGCCAGCACAGTAACTGGCAGGAGTGGGTTGAACTGGGGGGTGGGGGAGCTGAGAGGGTGGGAAAGGGAGGCATGCTTCCCCAAGTAGGGCGGGCCCACTGGCCTAGGAGCGGTGCCACGAAGGGGAGCTGGACGGAAGCCCTGCAACGCAGCCTCCCAGACCAGGGCTGCCGGCAGAATCCTCTGGAGCCTTTGGAAACCCAGCTGCTTGGGCCCCAGCCCAGACCTGAATTGTTTCCTCAGGTGGGACCGCAGGGGCCCTGACACTGACTCCTCACCCTCAGATTCTTGCACATCTCTGGCTGAGAACCATGGGTAGAGACCAGTGTCAGGATCCTATTGGGAGATTAAGGGCCCTGCCCCAAGCCCTCAGCCCTGATACCCTCTCCACAGGCCATGGGGTGATGGCTAGCCCTGGACTCCTGTTTTCTCCCTGAACCCTACTCAGTGTTCATGGCATTTTCAGAAACCAAAATTTCTCTCAAGATGTATGTCGATGTTCTTTTCTCTTGTGGGAGGGCCGCAGCTAAATCGGTGGGCAGTTCATAAGGCCCACAGACAAAGCAGTGGTTTGGTGAGTCCAGTGGTGCCGAGTACCGGCCGTCAGCCCACTGCTGCCACGGAGAGCTGCCACCAGCACTCGCTCCCTGCCTGCTCCCTGTGCTGGGTGGGCACCACTGACTGCATGACCTTGATGCAGCTCCACGACAGCCCTCCCAGGGTAGCTTCTGTGTGCTCCCTCTGTGCCTAAAAGGAAACTGAGACCCAGGGAAGTGTGACTTAGTCAAGAGCTTGGCTTAGATTCTATACACACACACACACACACACACACACACACACACTTACACACACCATTCCTCCTGCACATCGGCACATCGAGGCTGGCCAGGTAGGTCCCCATCCGTCCCTGGTGCACTTCATAGCCCTTGTCTCACTGAGGGCAGAGGCCATGTCCAGCACACAGCAGGCAATCGGAAACCTGGTATGAGAAAGAACAAAGAGGAGGTGAGGAGAATGCAGCGCTGAGCTGAAGGCACTGGGCCCGCCTCATTCTGCTGGGCACTCCTGCTGGGACCTGGCCCCTCAGGACAGACAAGAAGCTGGGCCTGGAGGAAAGCCTGCCTCCTCGGCCTGGGTTCAGTGTAGCTTATAAGTATGCTGGGATTAAGCGGGACATAGAGGCAGCCAGGAGACCAGGGAGCCTGTGCTGTTCCTTTGGTTGCCATGGACAGTGCCCTGGAGACAGCTGACCCTGGCTTTTATCGCCTGGTAACGGAGCTCTGACGGTGTGTGTGCTGCTCTGGCGCTGCCCTCCACGCAGCAGACACTTCCCCAGCCCCTGCCTGGCTCCTGGGGAGAATGGGTACTGCTGAGGGCACCTCCTGGTCAGGGCCTGGCATGATGCGAATGAGCAATGCTCCACATGAGCAGTAAGGGGAGGCCCGGGGGTGGGGGGTCAGGAAACCATCTCCAAGTTGTCGTGCTGCAGGCTGGCCTTTCCCTTCTCCACCCTCGGGGATGGTGGCTGGGATGTTTTAGGCTGCCGGGACCCACACTGTTGCCACTGGTGGTGGGACTCCTGCATAGTTTTGCACATGTGGCACAGAGCTGGGCACTTCGGGAAGGACCTTAAAATCTGTTAAAAATTTAAAAAGGTGAGAGAAAGGAAGGAAGGAAGGGAAAGAGAGAGAGAGAAAGAATTCTGATCCCTAAAGACATGCATTCGAAGTCAGGCTACCCAAACTGAGATGTAGTTCTTTTTTTCTTTAAGTTGTTTTTGCTTTACTAAAACCAGAGGTTTTAATGAGCCTGGTTTTCTCATGGGAAATAAAGCAGGTCTCAGCCTGAGCCATCCTTCTCTCCCCATCTCGATTAAACTTCCTCCTAGCATTGCTTTAGCAGTGCTTTCCTTGCTGGTTGCAGAAGGCTGGGCTGAAGGCCCGCCCACACACAGGAGATGGGCGTGGCCTGCTCTGACCCTGCAATAGCCAAAAGCTTTTCTGAGATGCCACCCAATCCCAGGCCTGGGCCCAACTGCTGCCTTCTGCAGCTCATGGCCAGTCTGTGTCCAGGCCAAAGCCCCAGCCCTGGTTCCTTCTAACAGAGCTCCAAGGGCGACTGCCCTGTGGCCTTCCCTCAGCAGCCTGGCTTCCTAGGGTCTGTTCTCTGGCCTGTTCTACCAGCCACAGGAGCCGTTCCGTGTGGGGTTGTGGACTTAGGAGGCCCCTTGTGAAGGAAGCAGGAGACCCACAGCTTCCATGCCTCTGCCCTGTCTCTCAGCTCCACTTCGAAGAGTGAGGAGCAGTGGCCTGACCCAGATCTCGGGCTTTGCTGCTCCACTGCTCTGGGAAGAAGCATCAGCTAGGCCTCTGCCTCTAGGGCCTTTAGCCAGAATTCACCTCTCCTTTCAGCACCCAGTGTGCCCCTTGAAGCACTCTTGCAGCTTCCTTCTAGCCGAGACAAGAGAGGGCCCCACTTGGGGATTTCCTTCGCTCCTTACAGGGCTGGAAGACTGAGCCAGTGAACATCCGGGGTATAATCAGCTGACCAGTGGCCTAGCCAAACTTTTGACAAAAGTTTCTTAGAGATAAGCGATCAGAGTGAAGTGGGCGGCCTCTTCGTCCATCCCCTTGGCAGAAGCCATCGGGAACCATCCATCTTCCATTTCCTGCCTGGCACTGCAGGTCAGCAAGTATTTATCCAGCTTCCGCTGATGCCTCGTCCTGGGACTTTGTGGTCAGGAGTCCTGGTGAGAGGCGAGGATGGGCCCAGCCTAGGGACTTGCCTGTGTACAGCTCTGGGTCTCCAGCTGTTCCCAGATAGTGAAGGAGCAGCCACTAGAACTAGGGGACCAAGAGAAGGGACTTCCTACTCTAAGGGGTTTTTCAGGGCTGATCTGTGGACGAAGTGTTAGGACAGGGAGTGCCTCTATGGACCATTAAAAGAAGGGAAACAGCCACCATCCCAGAGAGACTGCCCCTGGCTTGCTGGAATGCAGTGGGGTGACAGCCTGCAATAGCCCCATCCTGATGACACCCCTCAGACAGTGAAAGGGGCCCTTGCCAGAGTCAGGTCACACCCTACAAGGAAGGGCTCTCTCAGGAATCCCCTGGCTTCCTCACTTTTGCTCCCCAAGCCATAGAGGGTATGAAGCTCCCTACTGCCCCTGCAGCCTTCTCCTCTGAGTTGCTTTGTCAGATGTTTTCCACACCCAGTTGCCATTGACCCTTTCACTCTGAGATGGCCAACTCAATTCCACTCCAGGATGAGGGATCAGCTGATGGACCCTCTCCTCACCCCCCCAGCTGTTGCCATGGTAACAGGCACTCCTGTTCCTACAGAATATTGCTTTCCTGTAACCTTCCTCCCTCCCTCCCTCTCTTTCACTCCTCCTTTCTCTCACACAAAAAGAAAGCACAAGTGTCTTATATTCATTTTGCAAAAAGCTGTGTAATGCATACTAATTGGCATGGCTTCCTCCTGCTTTGAGCTTTTCCTGTTCTCAGAGCCAGGATTACAGACCAGCGCAGCCATGGGCCAGCCGGCCTGCTTGTTGGAAGGTGGGCTAGCCTGATTTCTAGAGACCGAGCAGCGCGTCTGTAGCTCAGGGCCTTCCATCCAGGCCTTAAGCAGATGCCTCATAAGCAAGACTACTGAGATCACCTTGTCCTTGTGTAAAGCCGGTAGTCAAGGCCACCATCAGAGCTGCCTGGCCAGTGCAGGTTCACATTAGATCCGGACAGTCGGTAATGAAACAACAGAGCCAAGAACTGGTGAGCCATCAGCTTTAATTCTAGCTTGCACCCGGCGGGCAAGCAAAAACACACATTGGGCTCCAAAACCCACTCTTTCAGTGCTCACAAAGCTACTGACTTATCCGAGTTTCCTAGAATCAAAGGTTTCTAGCTAACCAGACTTATTCACCTCTGTTCCCCATCTCCTTCAGCGCGAACTCTGCACAAACTAGCTTCTCCCTCAGCACTCTGCCATCTTGGCTGCTTCTCCTGGCCTCCACGTGGCCTTCATCTGCTCTCCTCTCTAATACTAACCTCAGGAACTAAGAGAGCAAGCTCCCGGTCTGCCTCACTTTATAGTGTAGAATCAAAACCTTTAATCAAATTATATAAACAAGAAAGTCTCTGATACAAAGTCACTTATCTGAGGCATAATGGGATTCCTCATGAGAGTACACCACCCCACATCATCCAATCAGTCAAGGGTGTGGGGAAGAGCTTACTCTTAAAACTTGCACATGGGCAGCGCCATCTTTAACAAAGTGAGCATAATATATTTCATCTGCCCAACACCTTGTCCTAGAGCTTTCTGTCCACAGGCCAAGGGCTGTAGGGTTTCCAGGGGGTGGAGCACCAAAACTTGGCTTGACACAGAGACTCAGAGCCATGTACAGCTGAGGGTTACCCCTCTGTGGCCCAGGCCTGTTGACATTGCCTCCCAAGGCCTTCCTTCCCAAGGGGGCCTCTTGGGGCTCCTGAGGCAGAGGCAGAGCCCTGGCCTAGGCCTGCATCAGGAGTGCTGATCTGCAGCCTCAGCTTCAGCCCCTGTGCTGAGTGGGCTTGCTGGCCAGCTGGGGGAGGGCTAGTGATCCTGGACATCAGAGAGCCACCTCGAAGCCCCAGAGTGACACTCTACAAGGTCCCAACTCCCCTCTTCAAGACATTTCTTGCCCTCATTTTTGGTGTGTGTGTGTGTACACAAGTACACGTGGTATTGCCCCAGGCAGGGCTGGCTAGGTGGCTGTAGGCTTTATACCAGCCCCTGGGGGCCAGAGGCAAATCTTTTGATATGTACGTAAACACGGAGGAGTGGCTGGGATTACTGCAGGAAACGAGACATTTCCTGCTTTCATTGTGCAATTGAAGTGTAATTTGCATTCATTTGCCATTTGGTGCTAAAATTCCTAAAATAAAGAATTCAAATGTAAAATTTGCAGCTTTGCTGGCTGCACTCTCCAATGGCGCTGGGAGGAGGTGGTACAGAGAGCTGTGTGACACAGATTCTCTAGCCGGGAGATGAAATGTGAAGCCCTCTACGGGTGCCCCGCTGTCCCAGCTCAGTACCTCAGCCACGGCCCCAACTGGGGCCTGGGAGTTTGCTCACTGGCTGCGTTTGACCACCAGGGTTTGCCCCTTGGAGGGCAAGTGCCTCTGTGCAGCTGCACACTCGGGTTGCCTCTTTGACCCCCATGGCTCTTTGACCCCTGTGAGCCTGACCCAGGTGTGACATCAAGGATTGTCAGCAAGGGTGTCTCCCTTAGACTGTGGGCAGAGCAGGAGCTGATTGCTCAGCAAGTACCATTGGGAATTTAGGGTGTCACCTTGGGATTTTGACTTGGTAGGGTGTTTTTTGAGATAGAATCCACATACCATATGCAACTTGATGAGTATTCTTTGCAAACGAGGTTGTGCAACCATCACCACTATCTAATTCCAGAACATGTTTCTCACCCCAACAAGAAACCCTGTACGTACCCATTAGCAGTCACCCCCTGGGTCTCCCTCCTCCCGCCTCTGGTGGCCGCTAATCTGCTTTCTGTCTCTGAATTTGCCTGTTCTGGACATTTCACATAAAGGAATCGGCACACGGTCTGTGACTTGTGCATCTGGCTGGTTTCGCTCAGCAGAAGTTTTAAAGGTCCATCCATGTCGTAGCACACATCAGAACTTCATTCCTTAGTATCACCAAAGAGCATCCCCTGGCATGGGTACGCTGCCTCTGTCACCCGTTTATCAGTTGATGGGAATTTGGTTGTTTCCACTTTCCGGCTGTGACGTGTGGTGCTGCCATGAATGTTCCTGTTGAAGCTTGTATGTGGCCATGTGTTCAGCCCCGTTGGGTAAATACTAGGGTGGAAATAAGCCTGTCGTAACTCTGTTCAACTTCTTGAGACACAATTGGCTTGCTTCATGCCTTACTGTTTAATTTTGGACAAGTCACTCCCTGACCTGGATTCCCTGGTCTCGTTTTGCCTCCCAGACCTTCAGATAGTGACTTGCTTGGAAAATGGAGCACCAGAGTGTGCGTCCTGTGCCACCCTGCTGGCACGGCTCAGACTGCCCCATCAGAGCGCTGTCCCGTCCCTGCCCTGCTGTCTGTTCCCCCACCCGCCCTCAGTGTCCTGCTGCCACTGTTGAAGCACAAGGCCTTCTGGGAGCCTCCCTCGATGGCAGTAGAGGTCAGGCCTTCCCACTTTTGGACCTAGCCCTACCCAGGCTCCTGGCTCGGCCGAGGCACTAGGCACCCCTTGCTTCTGCCGTCTGTCTGGACTGCTTAGCAGCCCAACAGTCAGAATGTTCCAGAATACATAAAAGGACAGGGGAGTAAGTCTGCCTCCAGACCACGGGCAGGGGTGAGGCAGCTCCCAGCACAGCACCTGGCACGGCACACGGGGCAGGAGGCATCTGGATGTGCCTGCAGGTCTAGCCTGTGTGGGGGACGTGGCTGGACGGCTGGGAGGTGGCATCTGGATGTGCCTGCAGGTCCAGCCCGGGTGAGGGAGACATGGCTGGACGGCTGGGAGGTGGCATCTGGATGTGCCTGCAGGTCCAGCCCGGGTGAGGCTGGAGCGCTGCAGGGCAGGGAGCAATGTAACTCTCGGAGAAACTGTGCTGAGCACACAAGGCTGCTGGGAGAAGACCATGGGGCCAGAATGGGCCTGCAAGTCAGGGGCTCAGCCGCATGTGCCAGGTAGCAGGGTGACCCCGGGAGAAGTGACAGCTGTGGCCAGGTAGGGTGAGGTACAGGCACATTAGTTGCCTTGAGATAGGAACTGTTTTCCAGCTTTGGGGGGAGGTTAGTGGCCATTTTTTCCTTTGAGGTAAAATTCTTCCCTTAAAAATACATATTGCAATGGTTTTAGTATATTGACAAGCTCCTGTCTGCGTCCCCACTATTTAACTCCAGAACATTGTCATCATCCCACAGAGAGCCCTGGAGTAGCCTGACCTTGACTATAGCCACCATATTCCACCAGCTGGCCTGTCATAGTGCCCAGGGCCTTCCCGGAGCTCTGTGTCACTTCCCTTGGTCCAGGGCTCTCTGGATTGTGGGGCTGCCCTGGGCGACCATGTGACACAGCACTGACTTGAGTGCACACTCTGAACTGTTCTCTAGACTCAAGTCTGCATTTTCTTGGAAGAGCTTGGCAAGTAGAGGTGTGTGTGAACACCGCAGAGGCAGCTGAGAATTGAACGGCGTATCTGGAGTTAGGAAGTTCTTCCGTCTTAGAGACAGACCCATGTCACACCCCAGATATGGAGGGTCCTTTGGATCTGCCGTGCCTGGCTTCACTTCTGCAGAAGGACTGTTCTGTGACCCGGTGGTGGGCTGGCTCCACACCCAGAAGTATGGCCTGAAGGGCACTGCTGGGTCCTCGTCCGGCTACAGACGATCGAGGAGCCCTGAGATGTATACTGCATAGCTTGTGCCCTGGTGCCTGAGTCCCACGTCTCGGGGTCCCCGCCTGTCCCCTCTGCAGGAACCAGAGAGGAGTGTTCGCAGAAAAGCTGCCTTGCAGGCCTCAGATTCCAGTAGCTTCCCCCAGTTGCTCCTATCCGCTGCCTGTGTTCTCTTCGGTTCAGTGCTTTGTAGGACTTCCTGATCACTGTTAGAGCCAGAGTCTCAGCCGTTCTCACCTGCCCATCGCCCTCTGCGACCCCTCCCCACGTCCTAGCGGAGCCTGTTCGTCTCCAGCGCGGCTGCCTGTGGAGGTCCTTGTTCCTCATCCTCTGCCTTTCTCCCCCAGGTTATCCTGAAGGACCTAGAGGTGTTGGCAGAAATCGCTTCCTCCCCTGCAGGCCAGACAGAGGACCCAGGTGCCCTCGATGGCCCTGACCTTCGAGTCAGCCACTCGGAACTTCAGGTGCCCACCCTCAGCAGAGCCAGCCTGCTGACCACTCCCAGTAAGTACTGCCCTCCTGCTCCCAGCTTCAGGGGCCCTGCAGGCACTAGCGCTCGGCCTTGTCCTGGACTGGGGCCATCCTCAGGGCTGTCACTCTCAAGCCTTGGAGTTCTGCCAGGGTGCAAGAGGTCAGTGAATGTCACACTAAGAGGCAGGTGGCTCTCGCCGTCCAGAGCCTCCTGGACCTCACTCCAGCAGCCCCTCACCCCTGCGAGAGACACTTGCACCCTCTTTCCCCACCCGCCTGCACCCTTCATCCTTTCGAGCCATTGGCTAAAAATAAAACTGTCTGAGTCAGCTAGTAGTCTCCTTCACTGGGGCGGCGTCTCCCAGTCAGGAATCGAGGGGCTCCGGAGTCGGGGTTCACAGGTAGAAGACTAGGCAGCCATTTCCTTCCTCATTGAGAAGCTAAAAATAGCTCTCAACATGGCAGGCAGCCCAGGCAAGAGACAGCGTAATTCAAACAACATGTTTCCGGACAGCCTTTGGCCACGAAGGTGGCCGTGGCGTTCCTGGTGCTCACCCTCCGAGCTCCTTCTAGACATCAGACAGCCCTTCTTCCGGGCCAGTGTGACTCCCAGTGCCTCCCTCCCCGGTGGACACCAGTCCCCTCCAACCACACCTCCTAGAAAGGGCCCAGGGAGACAAGTCAAGAGAGGGCCCAGCGAGTCTTGGGTGTTTATCTGGGGTGTCTCTTTGTTCCCTGAGTATCTCTTGACATTCAGGGACAACGTCCTCTAGACAGCCCCTCAGACAGAAGCCAAGCATCAGATAAATTTGGGGCCCTTCAGCAGCAGCCTCCCTCCTACAACCCCAGGGGTCCCACAGAACCCACCTGCTCATGAGAGTTGCTAAAGCCCTGCTGGCCTGACTGTGCCCAGGGATGCAAGGTCATCACAGAGGGCCCATGCATTGAAGGTGGCTCCTGGTGACACTTGAAGTCAAGCCCTCCCCTGCCCTTGCAGCAAGGTGTCACGTGGGACCCCAGGCTTTAAGCCACTCTGCCTATCACTCATTCCAGGTTTCCAGCTGTTTCTGACTGAAGTACGGAAGGAGAAAGGGGCTGTAGCAGCAGCTAGCTTCCTTCTCTTGTTGCCCCAGGATGCAGGAGTTTCCTTACCACTGTTTCCTATGAGCAGTCAGAGGCCACAGCCAGGGAGGCTCCCACATCCTGACCCGGGACCCGTGCAGAGTTTCCCACCCTCTGTCCCACAGCCCAGAACTCCATTCTTCATCCTCTGTCCCCAAGTCAGCACTTGTGGGGCAACCTAAAGTCCCCAGGACAGATGGCGGGAATGCCACAGGTTGGGGGGAGGGGCAGAGGCTCTTTCTTGAGAGGGCCTGGAGGGCAGGGATAGGGGGGCAGTGCCACCTGAGCAGCAGAGGGGCAGGAGCCAAGAGCTGCCCTTGTCGGAGCATCCTCTCTTCCCACGGGCGATGCACAACGTTGAGCAGCACTGTGTCAGGCAGCGCAAGGACACCTGGTCTCCCAGGACTCCGCTCCATCTGTAAGGTGGCTTTTCTCTCCCTCCGGGGCACAAAGGGGTACCCCCTGTAGCCTTGCAGGCCTGACGACCTCAGAGTCTGCTTAAGGGGCTCCCTGTGGTTGAAACACTCACTTGCTAGTGGAGGGATGGGCCAGAAGAATGGCTGTGGGTGGCCAGATCTGCTGGAAACGGGGAGTTGCACCAAGGAGCCATAAGGACGGGCCCCAGCAATCCCAGGAGGGGCCTGTGGCAGCAAGCCCTTCCAGCGTGGGAACAAAGGCTGGGGGTCCTCAGATGGCAAAGTGCTCAACCCCAGCTCTTGGCCCCACCAAGATAGGTGGGCCACTATCCGGGCTGAGGCAGGAAGACTTGCCCCAGCTCACCAAGCTGTCAGACCGGCTAGTGTCAGCCAGGGACTCACCCTGAATTCATAGAAAAACAACCATGTATGCCAGATGGGAAGAAATTCCATCCTGGAAAGAACACCAAGGAAGTGCCTGCAGCCAATAATGCTTCCTGCTTCAAGGATTCACGGCGCTGAGGGTCACACGCTCTGAGCATGAGACTCGTGTGCACTTGCCCAGCCTTGCCCAGCCTTGCCCAGCACTGGAGTCTTCCACCACCGAGGGGAGGAGCAGGGCAATGGTAGCCAGGCCAGTGGTCTCCGGGTCCCACAAGGAGTGTGGGAACCACGCGTGCATGTGTGCCCACATCCGGTACTGGATATTTCAAATGGGTCTGTGGTTTTTGAAAGTTCAAGGTGAAGTTCATACCAGTAACAGAAGAGCTTGAGAAACCAGAGCTAGGCCCCCCTGCCTTAAGGAGGAGGGCACGCACCAGGCAGCAGGGTCATGGAAGGTGGCTGTTAGGTCAGGAGCACAGAAAGTGTGCCCTCATTCCTCTGCTGGCTGCTCTTTGTCACAATGCCTTTAAGGCATGCAGGCAAGGGGGTCATTCTGTCTGTTTCCATCTGTCTGTGCACGTGGACAGAGGCTACAAGGCCAGCCCTTCTTCCTGTTTGGATTCTGCTTTCCTCTGGCTCTCCAGGACACAACTCTGAGAACTAGTAGGCTGCAGTGCTATGTCCCTTTAAAATAGATCAGCCCACCCTGTAAAGAAACTTTCTGGAAAGTGAAGGAGGCAAGGAACCTAGCAAAGATTAAATCAGTGGTGTTCTTAGGGAATCAAATGGCCCGGCCTGTGCGTTGGGTCCGTAAGGTCAGGTAGTACAGATTGAATGCAGTGGGGGAGGCGAGGCCCGTCACACGGCCAGGTCATTGCTGTGTTGGCCTAAATGCACCACAGCAGTGGTCCCCAGAGCCTGCAAGGCAGTTGCCCACATAGGATTTTCCTTTCACCTGCCTCAGCTCCAGTGCAGAGCCATGTGCGTGGAGGCGATGGTATCATTTCTCCCTTCATTCATGACCTTCGCAGAGCCCCAGGCTGGGAGGAGGGCCATGGCCACCTCTGGGGCAGTCAGGTGGGGAGCTGTCTGGGGGAGCCCTGAGGGAGCCTAGATTTGAGATTTGGTGAAATGAAACAAAACACTTGGGTCTCCTAAGACTGGGCGACTTTTGTGCCTTCTCTGCCTGTCTCTATTCGGGACGTCAGCCAAGGCCCTCAAGCAGGCCCACAGGGCCTGAGCCTGTACAGAAGGCTTGGCAGGCACCTGAGGCCTCTGGGACCATTCCCATTAGAGAGTGCCTGGACCCCAGCTGAGGAGCAGGAGCAGCCTTGTCCAAGCACAGCAGTAGTGTGGCAGTCTGGGGCCAAAAGTTACCCCAGGACTGGTGTTTGCTTCTGAAACCCCATCTTCCCTGTCATTCCCTTCTGGCCACAGGGACCTTTCTTGCGGGGATGACTGCTTTACATCAGAGCTCCCTGGTTCAAGGTGGAATTTGGCCCCAGCTCTAAAAACATGGGCAAAAATGAAATGTTCTGGTTTGGTTTTATACCTTATAACCTAGGCTGGTGTGGCCAAATACAGAAAAAAGTTCTAGAAATTGCCAGGAAAGCAATCCTGGGCATTTTCTCCAGTAATAACAGTGACTGTAATGAATGGCACACTTGGTAGGATCAAGGACTAGCCTAAGCATTTCCCACAAGCCAGGGTCTCCTTGCACCTCACCGTGTGTTAGCTCACGCCGTCTGAGAGGAGAGCTCTGTTGTCGTCCCCACCTATAGCCGGCGTGGGTGCTGACCCCCACACTCAGGACAGGAGCACAGGTGAACCCCAGCCTTGCCCAGCACAAGGAGCTTCCAGCCCCAAGGGGAGGAGCAGGGCAACAATGGATAGCCAGGTCAGCCGTCTCGGTACTGGCTCATGATCCAGCCTGATGGTTATTGGAGGTGGCCCTCCTTTTCACAATGATTTCAGGGACCCCCTTCTGGCCTCAGGCAACCTCAGCACCTCATTTCTTGCCCTTCTGCATCCTTCTCCTCCTCCAACCACACCATTCAGGGTCCAGGTCCCAAGAGCCTTGCCCGTGCCCTTTGAGCCTCTCCTCCCCACATACTGGCTTCAGGCAGCGTAGAAGGACACCGGAGCTGGGTTAGGAAGATCCAGGTTCCCAGTCTATCTCGGCCTCACCTGTCCTGTCACCTTGGGCGAGTGTCCTGTCTGTTGCCACCTCCCTTCTCTGTAAATTGGATGATGGGGTGCTTGGGGGCTCTGAGCTCCTGAATGGAAGGGGCTAAGACAGATCTGCATGAGGTGCTGCCTTTGCTTCCGTCCTTACTACAGGAGCTCACATGTGCTTCGGGCCTGCTCGGGTGTGCCCTCCTCTGTGCAGCTTTTAGGAGAACCCAGGCCAGCCGCCTCTCCGCCTTTGTTTCTCCCACCCACGTGCATGTGCACAGGTACGGGGCTTCACATCTGATTCCCTCCTGGCCGTGACCTCTTAGACCCTTGTTACTCAAGGTATAGATAGTACAGCCTCAGTGTCGCCCAGAAAGTCATCAGAAATGGGGACACTTAGGCCCACCCCATACTCAAGATCACCAGATGATTTGTGTGCTCCTCACAGTTTGAGAAGCACCAGCTCAGACCGCAGGGGCCTACTGTACTCGTTTCTGAATTCCAGCATCAGTCAGTGATGGCTTCATAGCTCATTATAATAATAGAAGGAAGGGACACCAGAGCCAAACGCTCTGTCACCAGTGCTGGGTCTGAGGCTTGTCTGGCATTGCTGCCCAGGCCTTTACTGGTCACCAGGTGGACAGCCTAGCCCCCTCCAACCCAGGTTCGTTGCATTGATTGACCTGAAGGTCCTTCCTCCTTTCCCTCTCTCCAGCGCTTTTCTTGGCTCCGGGCTGCTTGCTCCTGGGACGGCCCCTCTCCACTGCCGTATCAGCTTCAAGTTCCTCTCAGGCCCACTGTGGCTCATTAGCTTATCTCTTGCTCTGAACCAGACAGCTGGAAACCTCCTGGATTTGGGTGGCTGCCCAGGGCAGAGGGCTCCCTGACCTCAGCTTGGCTGGCCCATGGAAAAGAAAGTGACCACCTTTTGGATCAGGTCCTCAAGATACTGTTGCTACAATATTTTAACCACCCTTTGTCCACGCAGCCGTGGGGTTTAGGCTCAGATTCCACAGACCCCGCAACCCCCTCTGAGACCCTGTTTCACAGGAGCCCTTGGCCTCCTTCTCTCCCAGGGAAGCTAGCCCCTCCCCACCTGTCCCCCTTGATTCCAAACCAGCCTTCTAATCACACAGCCCCCTCCTCTGAGCACTTCCTGTGGCAGGCATGCATTAATCTCCTTATCCCTGTGAGGCTCCCAGACAGGAACCACCGCCCTGGAGAAGGTGTCACTTCCTCAAGGCTGCCCTGCCAGTCAGTGACAGGACTTGGGTCTCCTCCTGCTCCTCTGGCCTTTCCCCCACGTTCTCAGGCGACGGATCCAGGTAGACACCCTCTGGAGGGACAGGCAGGGAGGTAGCTGAGAAGGTGGTAGTGAAGCAGGGACCCTGCTGGGCCTGGGCCTGCGGCTAATGTTTTCCCATCTGGTTTTGTTGAACTGTAACTCGCTGTTGTGTATTGAGGCCAGTGCTATTTTTATCCTGACATGTGAGGCTCCTTCACGTCATAGCCACAAAACTCAATCCAAAACATCCCAGGGAAGGTTGTTTGTGAGACGTTCTGCAGATTCTCATGTCGCCACATCAGGTTCCACTTAGCAACATCTGCAGGGCTGGCTCCCTGGCCGCCCACCCCACCGGCCTGGTTTGTGTGTGAGCGCTCCCGACAGCATCTGTCTGCCCCTGGGCCAGCCGCAGTCACGTGCGCTTCCTGCCAGGGCCCGCTTCTCCAAACCAGAAATGTGAGGCGAGCAACATTCAGCTGCAGGATGGTCCTCAGCAGGATTGGGGAATAGAAACTCCTGCTTTCTCATCCCGGCAGTGGGCACCTCGCTCCTGGGACCCGCTGCCAGGCTGGTCTCTCTCTCCTCCCCACTTCCTGGGCCCCAGTCAGACAGCTGCCCATTGTCTCTGGGCCTGGAAGACTGCTGTCAATGTCACCTGAGTAGAAGTCTCTTAGTCTTCAGCTGGTCCTCAGCGCAGTGAGGAGGGTGCCCCTTCCTGATGGACCAGCTGTGCCCAGCCCAGGGCCCCACGGGCCAGCAGGAGAGCTCGTCAGAGTTGCTGAGAAAGGAGGTCTAGTCCCAGCCATGCTTGTCAGGTGTGTGGACAAGCAGCCAGAAGTGGACGAAGCAGCCTGTGGTGGGCAGCGCATGGTAGTCCAGGTGAGAGAGACCTGTCATTCCCGGTCGTGCCTCCTGTACCGACAGCCCTGCCATCTCTCACTTCCATCCTGAGCCAGCTAGGCCTGGGGTGAGTGGGAAGCCGAGGCTAGGAAAGACAGGGTAAGCCCGTACCCTGTCTGTGGGGAGCACTGAGACAGGCCCTGGCCTGGACCAGCCTGCCCAGACATGTCTCTGTACTGTTGGGATGGGATCTTGTTGAGCTTAACAAAGCTCCTGGCTCTCCTGCAGAGGCCTCTGCCCTCGAGAGCAGTGGCCCCAACCAGGGTCCCTCTGGTGTGTGGGAGCCTGGAGGGCAGAAGACCCCAGCCTGATACTAGCGGGCCCACGCAAACCGGGCTCAGACAGCTCCCTCAGAGCCCCCCGCCGCACTCTGGCTTCCTGCCAGCCCGGTCCCAGGGAAGGCGCCGGCCTCCTACTCGCTGTAGGCTTCAAATGGCGGGCGAACTGAGCTGCAGAGGCTTTTCCAGCAGCCGCCACACTGTGAGAATGCAAGTCACTTGCCTGGTTCCCTGCAGATTGCCTTCCTCCGCCCTCCCGCTAAGGGCCTCCTCTGCCCATCCAGTAAGGGCCTCCTCTTCCCATCCGGTAAGGGCTTCTGCTCCAGAGGCCCTTGTGCACACCTGGATTTGGAGAGTTGCTTGTGTGGCCCAGAGGGACACTGTGGCTAAGGAGACCAGGAATGTGTCCAGAGCAACCTCATGCCTTCTCTTTTGCTGTCTTTGGCCATCCTGTCAGCTGCAAGGTAGCAGGCCTTACTCCCTGAATGTGGGACTGACTGGTAGGGTTGCAGGTGACCCCTCCTCCTTCTTGCAGCCTCCTTACCTCCCAGATTTGAAGTCTTCCCACTCAGAAACAGTCCTCAGTCGTTTGTTTCGAGACTCAGAATGGGAAGTTTTCAGTGGTCTGAGTTAGGGCACGTTTGCTAACCCCCCATTTATTGAGCACGGAGTATGTGGCGGGCCCCAGGCCCAGTACATTGCATGTTTTGTCTCATCTCCTAAGGGTTCTTACTGCCCTCACTCTACAGATGAGGAAACGGAGGCCCGGACTTGGCCATAGTTGCACAGCCAGTTAGTGGTAGAAAGAAGATCTGATCTGAACCCAGGTCTGTTGGATTCCAGGCTGCGCTCTTTTTTTTTTTTTTTTTGAGAGGGATAGATAGGGACAGGCAGACAAGAATGGAGAGAGATGAGAAGCATCAATCATCAGTTTTTTGTTGCAACACCTTAGTTCATTGATTGCTTTCTCACATGTGCCTTGACCGCGGGCCTTCAGCAGACAGAGCCACCCCTTGCTGGAGCCAGCGACCTTGGGTCCAAGCTGGCGAAGTTTTGCTCAAGCCAGATGGTCCCGCGCTCAAGCTGGCGACCTCAGGGTCTCAAACCTGGGTTCTCCACATCCCAGTCCGATGCTCTATCCACTGTGCCACCGCCTGGTCAGGACAGGCTGAGCTCTTGGACATGCAGTGCCTCCCACTGCCCCTTGGAGGCAAGAACACCTGGCACCTCTCCCCAATTCCTGCCCAAGACACCCAAGCCACTGGGGAACAAAGACTGGAACCCCAGTTGGGGAGGATTTCTATATGGTCATTGTGTTGGCCCCTTTGACCTTTGGAATACTCTGGAGCTTAAATGGCACTAGGCTTAGAAATGGGGTGGGACAGGGCTGCACATACAAAAACAAGAAGGGGACAGGGATACAGGGAGCCCTTTTAGACAAGTACCCAGTGAGCTGGTTTCCAGGCCATACACACCTCCAATGGGCATATAGGGGTGGCCTGTGCCCTCCACTGGGCCACCACAGGCACCAGTGCATGTCTTCAGTGTGGGGTTGATGGGCAGGGGCCGAGTGGCAGCCGGGCTACCTCAACGGCTACATCCTCAGCTACCTCTTCAGAGACCAGCTCCAGCCTGACCTGGGTAACGCGATCTGTAAGAATGCAACACTCGAGTCTGCAAACAGCCCCGCTGGGCCAGGGAGCAGAGACCGGGCCATTCCAGAGTAACTTGGGATCTCCCTGGCCAGGCTATTTGGGCAGGAACCCAGAACAACACACTGCAAACAAGTTCCGTGAGGTTCACCCTTGAATAGGGTTTCTCACTCGAGACTCACTGCACAGAGCATGGAGGCTATCTAGGAGTTTCTGAGGAGAGGGGGCAGGAGTTTGAAGTATGGCTCCTAATAAGAAACCCAGAATTCACAGCTGCCTGCTCCAGTTCCCTCCCACTTCCCCAGAAGGACCTCGCAAGGACCTAAGGGAAGTTTGAGTTCAGCAAAAAGACAGGTGCTGGGATAAGGCTTTACTGCTGCTGCCTGGCCGCCGGCACCTTGTCAGGTCAACCCATAGACGCTCCTCTGTAGGCTTGCTTCTGGTACTCTGGATGGCTCTTGTTTGTGCTTCGGGCTGATGCTTCTGGGAGCTATATCCCCTCACACGGGCAAGCTTGATGCCCAGAGACCCCAAATCGTGCCTGTTTCATGCTGGTGTGAGGCCCTTTTCTCCCTGGTCTGGGAAGGAACTCATGAGTGGGCCAGAGAGGGGCCAGCCTGGAAAGTGATGACCCCAGATACCTGTTACCCACTCTGCTTGCTTCCTCCCTCATCCTCTGTGAGATCCAGACTTCAAGTTAGAAAATAAGTAAGTTATGAGTCTCTAACATGCAGCATGGCGATTATAGTTAATAATACTGTATTACATGCTTGAAAGTTGCTCAGAGTAGATCTTAAATGTTCTTACCACAAAAGAATGGTAATTATGTGAGGTGGTGGAGGTGTTAATGCTATAGTGGTAGTCATTTTGCAATATATAAGTACATCAAATCAACAGGTCCATGGTAAACTTGTACAATATTATATGTTACATCTCAATAAAGCTGAAAAAATTAAAATACAAAAAATAAAGCATCTACAAAAGGTTTTTTAAATATAGGTTGACTGGATATCCATCCACGTGCAAAAAATATATAATAATTAAACTCCTTCACGCCATAT
This sequence comes from Rhynchonycteris naso, assembly GCA_037038555.1. NCBI lineage: Eukaryota > Metazoa > Chordata > Mammalia > Chiroptera > Emballonuridae > Rhynchonycteris > Rhynchonycteris naso. The sequence continues at coordinate 22,322,557 of CM073001.1, forward strand.
ACAAAAATGTAAATGGATTAGAGACCTAAATGTAAGAGCTTAAGAAAAGAAGCCTGACCTATGGTGGCACAGTGGACAGAGCGTCGACCTGGGATGCTGAGGTCTCCGGTTCAAATCCCCGAGGTCACCAGCTTGAACATAGAATCATGGACATGATCCCATGGTCACTGGCTTGAGGCCAAGATCACTGACTTGAGCAAGGAGTTATTGGTTCAGCTGGAAGCCCCCAGTCAAGGCACATACGAGATAGCAATCAACAACTAAGGTGCCACAACTACAAGTTGATTCTTCTGTTTTTTCCCTTCCTATTGTCTCTCTCTCTCTCTCTCTCTCTCTCTCTCACACACACACACACACACACACACACACACTTAAAAATTCTTACAAGAAACCATATCATAAATCTTTCTGACTGTATTATATTACAGCTTCTTAGATACAAAACACCAAAAGCACAAGCAACCAAAGAGAGAAATAGATAAATTGGAATTCATCACAATTTTTAAAATTGTGTTTCAAAGGATACCATCAAGAAAGTGAAATGACAACCCACAGAACTTGAGAAAGTATTTGCAAATCATCTATCTGATAAGAGACTTGTATCTGATATGGAAAGAACTCTTACAACTCAACAATGAAAAGATAACCCAATTTAAAAATAGGTATAGGATTTGAACAGACATTTCTCAAAAAAAGATATACAGACAGCAAATAAGCACAGAAAAAGATGTCCAACATCATTAGCCATTAAGGGCAATGCAAATTAAACCCACAGTATGCCCATCCACTAGGAGGGCTACAATAGAAAATAGAGTGTTGGCTAGGATGTGGAGAAATGAGAACTTGCATACACTGCTGGTTAGACTATAACATGTTGCAGGCACTGTGGAAAACAGTCTAGTAGTTCCTCAAAGGTTTAAACATAGAGGGTATTTGATCCAGAAATTCCCCTCCTGGGTATATAAGCAAGAGAAATGAAAACATGTTCATATAATACCTTCTATATGAGTATTCATAGCAGCATTTTCTTTTTTTTTAACAGGGACAGAGAGAGGGATAGATAGGGACAGGCAGACAGGAACGGAGATAGGTGAGAAGCGTCAATCATTAGTTTTTCATTGCCATTGTGACGCCTTAGTTGTTCATTGATTTCTTTCTCACATGTGCCTTGACCACGGGCCTTCAGCAGACCGAGCAACCCCTTGCTGGAGCCAGCAACCTTGGGTCCAAGCTGACGAGCTTTTGCTCAAGCCAGATGGGCCTGCGCTCAAGCTGGTGAGCTCAGGGTCTCGAACCTGGGTCTTCCGCATCCCAGTTCGACACTCTATCCACTGCGCCACCTCCTGGTCAGGCCATAGCAGCATTTTCTTAAAGCCAAAAAGTAAAAACAACCAAATGGTCCACGAGCTGATGAATGGATACAATATGGCATATCCATATCATGGAATATTATTCAACCATAAAAACAAATACAAGACTGATACACACTGCAGCGTAAATGAACCTTGAAAAAATACTAAGAAAAGGAGGCCACGTACCATGTGATTCCATTTATATGAAATGTCCAGAATAAACAAAGCCATAGAGACAGTATATCAGTAATTGCTAGTGGCTATTGGAGGGGGAGATAGAGAATGCCCGCTAATGGGTATAGGGTTTCTTTTGGAGGGTGATGAAAATGTTAGGGAATTAGTGGTGATGGATGCACAACTTGGTGAATATATTAAAAACCACTGCATCATACACTTTAGAAATTTATGGTATGTGAATTATATCTTAATTAAGCTGTTTAGCCTGACCTGTGGTGCCGCAGTGGATAAAGCGTCGACCTGGGAACACTGAGGTCGCCAGTTCAAAACCCTGCACTGGTCTGGTCGAGGCACACATGGGAGTTGATGCTTCCAGCTCCTCCCCCCCCCCCCTCTCTCTCTCTCTCTGTGTCTCCTCTCTAAAATGAACAAAATAAAAACTAAAAAAAATAAGCTGTTTACTTCTCAATGCCCTGTTACTGTCTTGGGCAGATGGAGTGTGCATTCCTACCGTCAGTAACACCCGTTTCCAGCAGTGCTATTGAAGTGAGCACGTGTTAGAAAGGAAAGGGGAAACCCAGGCCGGACAGTTCCGTTGGTTAGAGCGTCATTCCAGCGCACAGAGGCTGCCAGTTTGATTCCTGGTCAGGACATGTACAGGAACAGATTGATACTTCTGTCTCTCTCTAAAATCAATAAATAAATGGAAAAAAAAGTAAGAAGGGGAAGCCCAAGGGGTATGTGAAGATGCTCCATCGGATCATCCATGCATTCTGGCAGCCCTCCCTCTTTGCATGATGCCTTGCAGAGGGGACCATGGGAGGATGAGTGCTGCGTCTGGCCCTCAGTGTTTTTCAGCTGGAGCACATCAGAGGAAGACCTCCAATGTGCTTCTGGGTGGTTCTAAAGCCAACTCTAGGCTTTGAAAGTCTTCAGAGTATGACTCTAAAAGAGCATCTATGCCTGAAGATGAGTAAGAAGGTCTGATTTCAGAACATTGGGTGCAGATGCAAACACTTGGAAACATTGTGTCAGTGTGTGCTGTCTTTAATCTAGTGGGGGTGGGCATAATTTACTTCAAGTCACACTGGAAAAGGACTGGCTTTTGCCTCGTAGGGTATGCCAGTTTTGTTGACCACTGAGATTGTGGGCCAGTCTTTCCCCTTTTCTCTTTGACTTGTCATTTGTCAGCTGGCCAAAGTAAAGCCAAGCATGTTTCATTTATTGAGGTAATAAGTAAAAATTTGGTTTTTATAAACAATGCAATATACAGATTATGTATCATAGAAATCTGCAGCTGTAACCTATGTAATCTTATTAACCAATAAATTTAATTTTAAAATAAAATAAGGGCTTGGCTAGTGGCTCAGTGGATAGAGCGTCAACCCCACACAGGGATGTCCTGGGTTGGATTTCCAGTGAGGACATATAGAAGAAACAACAATCTGCTTCTCCCCACTCCTTCTGCCCCTTCTCTCCCTCTTCCTCTCCCACAGTCAGTGGCTTACTTGGTTCAAGTGTGGCCCCGGGCGCTGAGTATAGCTTGGTTGGTCCAAGCACCACGGCCTCAGGTGCTAAAAATAGCTTGGTGCTCAAGCATTGGCCCCAGACAAGGTTGCCAGGTAGTTCCCGGCCAGGGCACATGCAGTAGTCTGTCTCACTGTCTCCCCTCCTCTGACTTAAAATAATTAATTAATTAACTAATTAAATAGCCCCGGCCAGCTAGTTCAGTTGGTTTAGAGCAGGGGTAGTCAACCTTTTTATACCTACCACCTACTTTTGTATCTTTGTTAGTAGTAAAATTTTCTAACCACCCACCGGTTCCACAGTAATGGTGATTTATAAAGTAGGGAAGTAACTTTACTTTATAAAATTTATAAAGCAGAGTTACAGCAAGTTAAAGCATATAATAATAATTACTTACCAAGTACTTTATGTCGGATTTTCGCTGTTTGCCAGAATAAATCTTTATAAACAACTTACTATAGTTAAATCTATCTTTTTATTTATACTTTGGTTGCTGTGCTACTGCCCAGCATGAAAGCTGGAATGCCCACTAGTGGGCGGTAGGGACCAGGTTGACTACCACTGGTTTAGGAGCATCAATCCAAAGTGCAGAGGTTGCCGGTCAGGGCACATACAGGAACAGCTCAGTGTTCTTGTCTCTCCCCCCACTCCTCACTAAAATTAATTAATTAATTGAATGGCCGTATCCTTTAATTTAAAAAAATTAAATAGATCAAATTGAATGGCCCTATCCTTTAATTTTTAAAAAAATGATTAAACAAATAAAAACAACTAAAGATTTCGTAGCACCTAGAAGAGGGTCTCACATAGATGGTATTCACCAGGTGGTTGGGAGTTGGCTAGAGGTATGGACAGGTAAGGGATGTTTGCAGTAAGCAGAGTCGTATTTGCTTGAACATTCTTGTGCAGTCCTTGCTTGTGTGCTGTCAGCTGTGGCCCTTGATTGAAGAGTTTCCCTCATCTTGTTACACACAGACCCCCACCACCACCTTTTTGATGTTTACAGTAGCTTGCATTCTGGCGGGGGGTGGGGGTGTCCTATTACCCTGTGGACGCATGGTCAGAGTAAAACCTAGCTGTCCCTTTCTCTGCAGGTACCAAAGGCTTGGAATGTTCTCCTTCTACTCCCACCATGAACTCCTACTTTTATAAGTTCATGATCAACCTTCTCCAGAGGTTCAGCAGTGAACGGAAGCTCCTGGATGTCAGAGGCGCCTTCATCATCAGGTCAGCTCGGCGTGCTTTCTCCCTCACACAGCGACCAGGCCAGGTGTCACATCAACCGGTCTCCTTCATGTCACTTGTCTCCTTTTCCTGACGTTTGTGTTTGCTCTTAAACAGAGATTTCCACACTCCCACTGGGTTGCTGGTGCTACTGTCATGAGGCAGGTCAATGTCACCGGTTTTCAAACAAATGAATTAGTTTTTTGCTTATGAGACAATGTTTTCCTTTGAGGTTGAATATTGTCTCATTCAATGCCCTGAAGAAGGGAAGTGGGTGAGCCAGATGGAGCATGACGGAGCCGTACTCAGTGCCCTGCTGCCAGCACAGGGTTTGGCCAAGGCTGCTGGCAGGAGTGGCTCTGGTGGAGTCAGGGACCTGAGTCATGTGAGCCCAGTCCTGGACGGTGCCTGGGCCCCGATGCCAGTCGCTCAGGGCTCTAGAACTGTCATCCCCTGTAACATGGCCGGGTCTGGCTCTTTGCCTCCTACTCGGCTCCGAGGAGCAGGGTTACCAGAAAAGTGATCTTCAGACCTACAAAATCTAGATGGGACAGAGATTTTCCCAGAGTCCCCAGCAAAGCCAGGTGGGAGATGTCACCAAATGTGAGTAGTAGTAGTTCTCGGCTCTGGCTGTGCGTTAGATCACCAAGGAGTCTTAAAAAGGCAGTTGACAGTACCTGACCAGGCGGTGGCGCAGTGGATAGAGTGTCAGACTGGGATGCAGAAGACCCAGGTTCGAAACCCCAAGGTCACCAGCTTGAGTGCGGGCTCATCTGGCTTGAGCAAAAAGCTCTCCAGCTTGGACCCAAGGTCGCTGGCTCCAGCAAGGGGTGGCTCGGTCTGCTGAAGGCGCGCGGTCAAGGCTCATGTGAGAAAGCAATCAATGAACAACTAAGGTGTCGCAACGGCAACGAAAAACTAATGATTGATGCTTCTCATCTCTCTCCGTTCCTGTCTGTCTGTCCCTATCTGTTCCTCTCTCTGACTCTCTCTCTGTTCCTGAATAAATGAATAAATAAATAAATAAGGCAGTTGACAACTGGCCTTCCCCCATCAGTGAAGTCAGAACCCCTGTGCAGTGAGGGTCATTAAAGCCATCCAGGGTGCTTGGGACCAGACTAGACTATCATGGTCCCAGGAGCCAGGGAGGCTTCTGAGGCCATTGAGAGGGAGAGGTCTGGGAGTTGAAGGGGGATTCCCAATAAAGCACCCAGCCTGTACAGAGGCTTCACAGCACGGAGAGGCGTGGAGAGTTCATTTCGCTGAAAACCAGAGGCAAGGGACAAAGGGGTTCAGCGGGGCGGGCCATACTAAGAGTCGTGGACCTTCCCTACAGTTCACAGGAAACCACTGACAGGGCTTGAGCAGGGAAATGGTGCGACTGGATTTCTGTTTCCAAAGATTTTTGTGCTGCTGGGGGAGAATGGGTGGAGGGGGCAAGATGGCTGTGTGGGAGGCTCTTGTCCAAGTGAGCGATGGTGGCAGCTGTCAGAGAAAAGGAAGAAGAGAGGGAATTCAAAAATGAGTAGGAAGTATAATCAATTGGAGGGGGAGTTGGGAGTGACATTCGGGACTCTCGTGTGACTGGGGTGAATGATTGTGGCAGTCCCTGGGATAGGAACCCTGGGGGGGGGCACATTTGAGTTTAAATTGCTTTGGGGACATCAAAGGACAGATGTTGAAGAAGCAGTTTGCTATACCTGTCTCTCAAAACAGGGGGCCTAGGCCTGAGATGCAGATCTGGAAATTGGTGGCATAGTCATTCATTTACTCACTTCCTCATTTATTCAACAGGTATTGACTGAATACTGATTCTCTGTAAGGCACCATTCTGAATGGTGTGCTTGTGGAGTGTTCATTCTTGGAGACCACAGACAGTTGTAAGAGGGCAGAGAGGGAGGGGCCTGAGCTGCAATGTGTACAGGCTGGGGAAGGAAGGAGGGGCCAGGAAAGGGGACGGAGAAGGGCCCGGGAAGGAGGAAGAAGCAGAGGAAAGGGAGGTGGCAGAGGCACTGAGGAGAGATGAGGTCCTAACAGGGTTTCCTGGGAGGCGCGGGAGGGAGCCATGGGGCCCTAGGTCGAGGGCTGAGCGTGGAGTTGAGGGACCTGGAGAACAGGCCAAAGGATAGAAAGGATAGAGTCGAAGGAAGGTACAGGCTCGCCTAGCCAGAAGGACGAATAACAGGGCCAGAGCCGCTGCCTGCTGGGAAGAAGAAGGGTTTCTGACAGTCTAGACTACCAGAAGGCATGTAGTGGTAGATGGGTCTCACCACACACTGGCACTGGGGTTGGATGGGCCTTGTGGCAGGGGCTGCCCTGTTCAGTGTGGGATGTTGAGCAGCATCCCTGGCCCCTCCCACTAGATGCCAGTTGCACCCCACCCATCCGGTTGGGACAGTCAAAAATGGCTTCAAACATTTCCAAATGTCCCTGGGAGCAAAATCACCCTGAATGAGAACCAAGGTTAGGAGGGACAGAAATAGAGTCTTATCCTCGGCCTAAAGAGGAAGGTTGCCACAGTTCTTCATCCCATCAAGTTAGACAGTCGCTCAGGAATTGAAGTAGAGGCTAGATGTGGTACAAGAGATCCCCCACCAGGAAAATGATGGACTCTCCCCACATGAGTGACAGTGAACTTGATGTGGTTTCCCAAATTGCAGGGGTGTGAGCCCTCTGATGAGCCCTCTTTGCCTGGAAGACTTTCAGGGAGCTAGTGGAGAGAGAGGCCTTTGAAAAAGGCATTGATAGCTAGTTTCCCCTCTGGAGAACTAGGTTGTAAATGGCTCTTTCACCCTTCCTCAGCCTCACATACCCCATCAGGGAGGGGCTTGGGGAGCGGGAGCTCTGGGGAGGAAGCAGCGCCCCCAGGCTGCGCCGAGCAGAAGTGCAGTGCCATGGGCTCGCTGTCCGGCTCACAGCCTCCAGGGCGGTGAGGCTTCGCTTGCTCTTTGGTGTCACCTGGGCACCCAGGCCTGATGAGGATCCTCATTTTGCAGAAGAGAAATGAAAGCCATGTACCTGGTTGGTTGGAGCTGGGCTTCAGACCCCCACCCCGCCCCGGACTCTGCTAATTCTGTAGCCGCCACTTCATCCCTCCTGTGTGAGTGTCGAGCCAGGCGTCTTGTGGGCCCCATACAGCCTGAGAGCCAAGACCACTCGGGGCCCAGCTTCTCAGGGAGCGCCTCCCTGCTGGTCCAGCATGGTGACCATTCACCCTCGTGAGGCACCCTGAGACCTCACGGGCATCAAGCTGGCCCCCAACCCCCACAGCCACAGAGGTCTCCTGGCCCCCGGCAGTCCCACAGGGAACCAGGGATAAACAGAAAGAACCCCGTGACTGGGTTCCTCACACGTGTCATTCCTCTTAGTCCTTTGCTTCCTTTGTGCAGCCTGCCACTACTCCCAGCAGCACCGGCACCGGTCAGCACACATAAAGCCGACAGCCACCTGGCCCTGCTTCTTCTGGGCCGTGCCGGTTCTGTGGACCTGATGCCCATTAAGCCAGCATGCCTGGCCGCGGCTGGCCAGCTGGCCGGTCCAGGTCAGATGTGGGGGAAGCCTTGAAGATGTGTTTCCCCCCCTTCCCGTGCTCAGGGGCTGAGGCCCTTCATCAGACTGTGCTGGGGATGCGCCCCGGGAGTATCAGCCTGCTGCTTGCTTCTCGTCTCATTTCCTGGGTTTCTGCTGAGGCCTTTGAAGAGGAGCCTGATAATGGTCCATGCAGGTGGCTGAGATGAAGCCCACAGGCCTGATAAAAACACAGTAATGATTTAACCCTCCAGGTGTTAAGTTCTGCTCTCAACCCCCAAGATCAGTCATTGAGAAAAAAAGGAAAGATTCTTCTGGTGAACAAGTCAGAAGCCATCATTTCTGCAGTAGCGTTTAGCCCTGGGTCTAGGAGTGGCTGTTGTCTCTAGGACAGAGGCATCTGGAATTCTTGAAGGCAGACATCTGGTGGGAGTCTTGGTGTTGAGAAAGATTCCTGATTTCTCTCAGGACCCAGAATGTTTCCTCTCTCCCCCGCCACAGCTTTCCCAGGCTGCCCCTCTCCAGCCAGGACCCTGGGTGGATTGGACATTCTCTCTGGATTTAAATAGCCTTATTATCTGGTGGATATAACGGTGGAGACACATATTGAGTATGGGGAAGCCATTGGCTCCAAAATCTCATCTCAGCCAGACTTGCTGGGACCTGCTCGTGAGCCCACGTATAGTTGGAAGAAGAGGACAGGGTTAGGGGGTGCTGAGAAGGGGCAGGTGCCAGGCACCCCCAGCCCTGCCTACACCCCCACCCCATCCCTAGGACTCCACAGGTATGTAGGACACGAGCCTCCCACAGGCACTCAGCAGGATTAAGAGGGGAGTTTCTGAAGTAAAACAGACTTGGGTTCAAATCCCAGGTCCTCCGGTTTTAAACTGCATGACCTGTTTCCAAGCCTGCTTGCTTTGCCCGTAAGACAAAGATGCTAGTGCTGCCTGCCGATTGCAGAGAGAGTTACGTAAGACCACGTGTGTTACAGCGCACGGCACAGCTTGATAAACGAGAGCTGTTGTCCGCCTCATGATATGGCCTCAGCCTCCCACCGTGGTCTGTAGGGAGGGGAACCGGACTCGAGAGGGTGAAATAATTGAACCTTCTGTGCCGACAGCTGGCTCCGGTGCACCAGGCCTGCTGCCCCAGCACCCGGGGCATCCACCAGTGGCCCGGCCCCATGAAAACAACTCTGCCCCGGGTGGGTGTCTGTGTACATTTATTTCCCTCTTCCAGCCTCTTCCCACCCCCCTTGCCAGTGCCAGCGGGACAAGCACAGACTTGTTTCCCCATGAACCAGTCCACTTATCCTCAGTAGAAAAGGCGAGGAGGGAGAAAACGCTGCCTCTTTGATAAACTGTGATATGAACTCCAGCATAATCCAACAGCTGGGGTCTTTACAAGGCCTGCTTCTGTGCTGGGAAGGGAGTGAGGTTCAGGACGCCCCGCTCTGCCAGCCAAGCCGGCCCTCTGGCCAGCCGTCCTTTACCTTAATCAGCTGAGCCTTTTCCCCTCCTCTTCCTCCCTGCCGCCTTGCAAAGAGGACTGGCCAGAGAATGCTTCCTTTTTAACGAAGGACTGTGCTGTGAACCCAAGGGTGCCCACCCCAGCCAGCCCAGTTGATGGTGGATGAGGCACAGCACCCTTCCTGAGGAAAGAGGTGCCCTAAAATGAGGCGGGTGTTTGACCAGCATGGGCTGGGGGCCCAGTGAGGGGGGCAGTCATGAGGCTTCTTCCATGACACCCTGGCCTCCCTCCCCTCCCTCCCCAGGGTTTACATAAGAGCCCTGTGTTGGGGCGGGTGGAGTGGGAAATTGATTGGCCGCTGAGGTGGGTGGTGGGGCAGGGGAGCCAAGGCCTAGGAAGCCGCTGGAAGCTGGACTTGTTTTTAATTGCGGGCACTGTGGGGAGGGCCTCCAAAGAAGCAGCTCTCTTTCATGCTGCAACTGGGAAATTCCACTTCGCTATCCCTGTGCGTCCCGCCTGCGAGACAAGTCCTTGGCTGGGGCCAGGCGGCCCCTACGGCTGCCCCACCAGCTGATCTGCCTGACTCTCCTCGCTCTCTGCAGCTCCCAGCCTCTGGAGTTCACTGGCATTGTGTACGCCCCTTTACCCAGTCTGTCTTTATACATGCCACCGCTCATGCCCCGGGGAACAATGGCCAGGCCCCCAGAAGCTCTTTGTGCCAATGTTAATAGAAAATGAATCAGAATAAAGTGGCAAGACCCAGATCTGTGGTTCAGCGGCTTTAAGAACTGCGTGCTTTGCCTCCGGCCCCTGGCCGACAACAGAGGGCTTCTAAGAGGTCCCACTAGGATCTCTCCCTCTTGGCCCTTTAATGGACTGCATTCATTTGCTCAAATGAATGATGATTTGTTGTGACAAACATGCACCAACCTAAGTCTGTCTGCTGGAAAAGGCCCTGATCCACCTACCCAAAGGGCAGGCAGGTTTTGATCCTTCATTAGTTTGTGATCATAGAATTGGGTTCCAGCTGAAGGGAAGGAGACAGGACATTGAACAGGGCTGGAGGAATTCTTCCAAACAGTTTCCTGCATCCCTCTCAGAAGCTTCTCCTTGCTGCTTCAAGTCAGTCCTCCCAGCTCCTGGTGTGACTCTTCTAGAGCTTTCCACAGTCATTCTCCCTGCCGCTACCCCCAGGGCAGGCTGGGGTGCTTTTGTTGAGATGCAGGACAGCGAAGGGAGTGTGTGGCAGAAACGCCTTTGTACAGCCAGCTTGTGGCTCTGCTCTTCTAATTGGGGACAGCGCTGAAGGACTGTGAGCAGCAGGCATGACCTGACACACCAGGGAAAGAGTCCTGCCCTCAAAGATAGAAAGGTGTCCTGGTGAAGAGCAGAATCCACAGGGCCCAGCCCACTCTCTCTCCATTGTCCCCTAACCCATGGCAAAGTGCCAGTGTCCTGGCACCTCACAGAACTGTCTGTGACCCAGAGGTGACAGGGAGGGCAGTGGCGTGGCTTTGCCTCCTCCAAGCAGTCCCACACTGTCCCTGCAGAACCCACCATCATACACACTGGCCCCCGCTGTAGAAGTGATATGTTTTCTTCTGGAAAATGGAAACATGTGTTGGGTCTTGCTAGGCCAGGCTGGGATTCATTAGGCTAGAGGGGGCCCTGCACAGTGTGCTCTGGAAGTGTGGGGAGCTGTAGAGGGGAGTGTCCCCATGTTCAGGGCCCTCTGAGATTCCTGTAACGGGGAACCTGGAAGGAGGCCAAGGCCACTCTCTCTGAGCGGGGCTTGGGGAAGGTTGGAGGTCACAGGTGAGCTTGGCATGGGGAGGCCATGTGACCCCAGCAGCCTTCCTCCCATAGAGCCAGCCCTCACCCCAGCATCCTGAAGCCCCTGTGGTGGGGAAGGACTCGGGAACCATTCCATGCCCACTGCACGGCAAGCCTTTCGGACTCCTCATCACATGGGTGCTGGTACCTGCTGGCCCTTGCCAGCCTCTGGTTAAAATGTCGTGGTCTTCACACCTGAGAAGCCTCAGGTGCCCCACCCATCATGGCTCAGGCAGCCAGGGGCTGAGAACTTGATAATGAGTTGCTTTCTGAAGTTTGAGGAGCTGTTTCTGGATCGAATCCACAGTCCTCTGGATCTATTTAACTTTACCTAAGGATGCCAGGAAACTAACAGTTTTGACCTGGGTAAGTTAGACAGCTGGGTTCATTAGCAAGTAGCTGAGGGGTGTTATATTGTCATATCTTAACCAGACAGCAGCCGCTTTGGAATTGGCCCCTAGAAGTCCTCTCCATTCTCCTCCCTCCTCGGGGTAGAGCTGCGTCCGAGCCAGGACAGGCAAAGGGGTGTCCTTAGTTTTTTGTTTTGTTTGTTTGTTTGTTTTTTGTTGGTTTTTTTTTGGTGTCCTTAGTTTTAAAAGTGCTTTCAAAGTTCCTTCAGCGGTTACAGAGTATCGTGTTCGTCCACTGTGGGACGTTCCTCAGGAAGCCCATTTATCCTGTATTATTTTTAGCATGGGTATCCTTGGGCAGCCCTTGGGGGCCCCTGTGTTCTCCCCACAAGTGGTTTCTGTTAGCAGGTAGCCACAAAGCTCACACACACACTGTGCCTTCAGAAAGATGCACAGAGGGTTTCTGTCACTTGCAGTTTGCTAGAAGCTGTCCAGCCCAGCTGCCCCATCCACATAGAAGGAGAGTTCCTGTCTGAGCGCAAACCAGAGTTGAGTCCTGGAGGACCCTGACCTGGGGGTGGTCCTTGGCACGACTGCAAGTCTCGGGATCTGAAGTGTATGATGGGACTTTCTTTAAAAGTTTGCAGCTTCAGCTCACAGGGGAGCTTTGGGGCTGTTGCTGTCATCATCATATGTTTAATGCCCCTGTGTGTAGCACCAGAGCATCTGCCCCAGCCCCCGCACCCTAGGCTTGGGGGTGCAGTCCTTGCGCAGCGCTAGGCATGGCGTGCTGCACAGGGAGCCATGCAGCCATCCAGAGACTCCGAGCTGAGCGTCTTGTCTTCCAGACAGGTGGTGGAGGCCGTTCGGGAACACTGCTCAGCTTCCTGGCTGGGCCTTGCTTTTCCTCAGCCCTCTGGAAAGAAGCTGTGCTCTCTCGTGGCATCTCCCCATCACCCGCAGCCGTTCACCCACAGAAAGTCCCCACAGGCCCGTCCTGCTGTGACCTCCTCCTGCTCTACCAGAGCTCTCATCCTGCGGTACCGCCTCCCAGGCAGAAGTGAAACCCTGAGTGCATCTGTGTGTCCTTCCCTGTCTTCCTTCTAGGCCCCCAGCCCCCCGGACTCCACCGGTCCATTACCCTGGCCTCCTTCCGGTCTGTATTTAGATGACATAATCTCATCGGAACTGCCTGGCACTTGGACGGTGAATGCCTTCCTTGGTCTAAATCGCTGTTTCAACTGTTGCTCAAGAGGACGTGTCTCACCCCCCTCCTACCTCCCAGATGATTTGGTTTTTCTCCTGGTCTGTCAGTAGCTCACATCATTCCACGCTGGCCTCTCTGTCTCCGTAGCTGAGCTGAGATGGATTTCAAGTGCACCCCAGTCCTCTCCCTTTTCCCTGGTCCTCCACTGAGGGTCCTGTGCTGTTCTGAGCCTCACCTCAATGCTTTCCTCTCAGAAGCTGCTTCCCTAAGCGCTAAGTTTTACCTCTCTTTTCTCCATCTCTTCAGAAAGGGCAGCGCACGCCCCGTCCCCCAGCTTCAGCTGTTACACATGACCAGGTTCCCGAACTTGGGGCCATCTGAGCCTCCTTGTTGCTCCCCCAGAGAGTGACGGTGGCGCTTGTGTCTCCATGTCACCCTCGGCCTTGTCGGTAAACTCATGGCGCTGGCTGGGCTGTCTGCTCTGCGCCAGCCCTGCTGTCGGCAGTCGGCCCTTCCCGAAAAGGAAGAACGGCGTGAAGACTGGGACGCGGGGAAGGTGGTATCAGCCCTTCATGCTGCTTCAGGGGAGGACAGGTCTCGGAATCTTTCCCCAGAAGTGTTGACTTGCCTTCTGCTCAGTTTTGCCATCTCCTTGGTAAAGCCATCTCCCTTTCTTAACCTGTAACACTTCCTGCTTCGTTGCCCCAGAACTGTCTTCTTTCCTGTTCCTGATCAGGGCAAGGCAGCAGCCCTGCTTTCCCCCACCTGGATACCTATGATGCCTTTCTTAATGTAAACTTTTGCCAGAGAGCATCCCGTTTAAAGATGCCCACATCATAGGGTACTACAGCCCAGTAGCCATTGAGTGGCTACTTCGTTTTCGCTAATTGTCTACACCCCTGTAACGAGCACTCAGATGAAGTAGAGCCACCCAGAGAGTCCCTCGTGTCTCCTCCCAGTTACTGCCCTAGCCTCCTCCCCTAAGTAGTCACTATCCTGACTTCTAGGTTCATTTTGCCTGATTTTGAACTTTGTATAAATGGAATCATACAGTGTGTACTCTTTTACACAGTCTGGCTTCTTTTGACCCATCTTATGTTTGTGAGATTCATTCGTGTTAGAAGTAACAGTAGTTCACATTCTGTAGAGTATTGTATTCCACTGTATGATGATACCATGATTCATTTACCCATTCTGCTATTAATGGATATTTGGGCATTTTCAGTTTGGAACTACATGAATAATGCTGCTGTGAACATCCTTTCACATGTCTTGGTGAACATGTCTCTGAGATGTGGGTCGAGGACTTGCTGGATCAGAGACCACATGTCTGTCTGGCTTTAGTAGATGTTATCCGAAGTGGCCGCGCCAGTTTCCCCTCCCGTCAGGGTTGGCAGGTCCAATTGCCCACATCCTCCCCACCCTGGTAGCTATGTGCTGATACCACCTTGTGGGCTTTTTAATTTCTTTAACTTATTTATTATTTGATTGATTTTAGAGAGAGAAAAACATTCTTTTGTTGTCGCATTTAGTTGTACATTCATTGGTTGCTTCCCGTATGTGCCCTGACTGGGGATTGAACCTGCAACCTTGGCATTTTGGGACAACGTTTGGGCCTCACCTTGTGGTTTTAATTTGCATTTACCCGATGACTAATGAAATTGAAGAGCTCATTGCTGATTGGCCTTTTGGATATCCTCTTTTGTGATGAGCTTGTTCAAGTCATTTCCCATCGGGTTTTCATTGTTTTTCTCATTGATTTGTGGAGAGGGTCTTTCTATATTCTGGATTTGAGTCTTTCTCAGATGTATATACTGTAATTCTCTTTTCCTGCTCTTGATAGCTCCCTTAATAGTGTCTTTTGATGACTAGAAGTTCTTTATTTTTATTTTATTATTAGTAAGAGAAACAGAGACGAGAGATGAGAAGCATCAACTTTTGGTTGTGTCACTTTAGTTCATTGATTACTTCTCATATGTACCTTGACTGGGGCCTTCAGCCAAGCCAGCAACCATGGGGTCATGGCTGTGATCCCATGCTCAATCTGGCGACCCCACACTCAAGTTTGTGAGCCTGCATTCAAGCCAACAACTTTGAAGTTTCGAACCTGAGTCCTCCGTGTCCCAGGTCAACGCTCTATCCACTGTACCACCACCTGGTCAGGTTAGAAGTTCTTTATTTTTAATGTAGCCCAAGTGACCAGATTTTCTGTACAGTTTTTTTTTTGTTTGTTTGTTTTGTTTTGTGGTGCTTTTGGGGGGAATTAGGAGCTCATGAGAACTAACCATATAGCTGTCTGATTCTGGTTGGTACTTGTTAAGCATTCCCAGTGAGCTGGACACTGAGTATAATCTACCTAAAACCAAGAGCAGGGGTTCCCAAACTTTTTACAGAGGGGGCCAGTTCACTGTCCCTCAGACCGTTGGAGGGCCGGACTATAAAACAAACTATGAACAAATCCCTATGCACACCACACATGTCTTATTTTAAAGTAAAAAAACAAAACGGGAACAAATACAATATTTAAAATAAAGAACAAGTAAATTTAAATCAACAAACTGACCAATATTTCAATGGGAACTATGGGTGTGGATACACCCTGTGCTCCTCTCACCACCAATGAAAGAGGTACCCCTTCCGGAAGTATGGCGGGGGCTGGATAAATGGCCTCAGGGGGCCGCATGCAGCCCTCGGGCCATAGTTTGGGGACCCCTGACCAAGAGTCATTATTTCTCAACTCTGGAAAGGGTCATGGAGGTCATCTAGTTCAGGCTGCTTATGCTTTGTAAAAACAGATTCCTAGCTACCCTCCACCCCCACCTAGCTGAATCCCAGGGCGCTGATGCAGCCAGGCAAGTCGTGGTCTGCTCCCTGGGGCTGGGAACCAGTAATCTAATGGCATGGGTCAGCACTCTGGGTGGCAGGAGGCAAGAACCCAAGTCAAAGACACGAAAATGAAGAAGGGGCCTTGACTCTGGCCTGTGTAGCCAAACCAAGAACAAGGGCAGCAAATCCAGAACCTCAGTATCTCTCTGGTGCATCTCTCTTCTTGACCCTTGTTTCGGTTTTTCAAGTGGCAGAGACGTGGCCGCTGTGTCACAGTGCCATCACCTTCCTGCAGGCTACGCTCTGGGGGAAGCTCTGATTGGCTCACACACAGCCACGGCAGCCCTACGGAAGCCCACGTGGAGTGGGTGGCAGCAGCTCTCCAGAGCAGAGGGGCTGCTGTCCCAGGAGAAGGGAAAGGAGATACTGAGCAGTGAGCTACAGGGGCCCGGCACGTGGCTGCCTTCCCACGCAGTTTTCTCACACGAAAAATGAAGACGTTGATCATCACGAGCTCCTGCTAATCCTTGGAAGGATTAACTGATATAACAAAAATGTGCTCAGAAGAGTCTGGCAGCTGGTAGCTGTGCAGTGAGTACCCGCAGTGACTGATGGTCACTGTGATAGGTAGCATCCTTCCTCCCTCTTGAGTGTCAAGAGAAGGGAGGTCCCGAAGGATGTGGGCCGGGGGTCTCAGCTGGGCCTGGTGCCCCTTCCCCCCCTTTCCAGCCCCTCACTCCCTCTGAGGCCGCAGGCTTGCTTCCTGCGAAGCAGATGTTCTGGGGTTGACTGTCAGTTTCTCTTGTTTTCTAGAGAATGGTAAGAAAGAAAGCCATTGAGCAAACTTTAAGACTTAACCCCACGTGTCCTCCCTTTCTCTGTCCCCTGTTCAGAGCTGCCCGGGCAGGGTTCTTAATGGCGCGTGAGCAAAAAACACAATTCTCAACCTTATGTTGAAAAAAATCAAGGTTGTGTTCAGTCAGGGACAAGGACTGGCTCACTAAAAACATAAAGTGGGCCCTGGCCGGGTGACTCAGTAGATGGAGCGTTGTCCCGGCGCTCCAAGGTCACGGATTTGACCCCTGGTCAGGGCACATACGTGAAGCAGCGGGCGCACAACTAAATGGGGCTAAGTGGGACAAGGTGATGCTTCTCTCTCCCTCCCTCTCCCTCCTACTCTCTCCCTCTCTCAATCTTCCTTTTTCCCTCTTTCTCTTTCTCTCTCCCAAATTGCTGGGGGGAAATTAAAAGTGTATGACAAGAGCCCTCAGGACTCTTACACCCTCACCTCCACACCTGGCTTCCTCCTCTGTCAGCCTGTCCTGGGCAGGCCTTCCCCTCTGTGCATGAGGGACACCAGACTCAGCGCAGACCTGGGCTGGAGTCTAGTGGACCCATCAGCGTGGCCAGAGAATGTCAGGCCCTGATTGTCCAGGACAGGGTCGTGTTCCCACCCTGAGACACAGGAGGAGCAGCTGTTCATGGGAAATCACAGTTCTGAACCAGAATCCCAGGCCATGGACCCTGGGGAGGAAGACCCAACCGGCATCTGGGGCCTGGTCTAGGTTCAGATGCCGACTGGCGGGGGGGGGAAGTAGGCCCCACGAGGGGCAGGAGTGGCACCCCTCCACCTTCCTGGCAGCTGAATCTTTCATCCTTTCATGAAGTAGGGTGCAGAGAGGATGGAGCTCTGTAAGTGACCCTACACCTTCCAGGGGCCACCATGGGGACAGATGGGAATGGGCCACATTCAAGGAGTTAGGCCTCCAGCTGGTCCCTTCCCGTGGCTTCCTTGCATTTGCAACATTGCTCCTTGCCAGAGACTAGAAGTCGTTTGCTCCGCCATCAGTGGGGAGGCGGAGGTTAGACACGGGGCTGCTCAGATCCCTGGGCTACGATTGAAGAGAGACCAGGAGAGTCTCGGTCTGGAGCTTAGGCTCAGTTCAGAGTGGTGAAGGAACCGTAAGGGTCAGCTGAGTTCTTTGACACAAGGAGGAAACTGAGGCTCTGATTTTCCTGTAAATAGTTACCCCTGCTGCCTTTGTGTGGCGGTCTGGGCCAGGCAGACCGGCCTGGTCACCACGGTCGCCACTGTCCACAGACAGACTCGGGCGCGACAGGAGTGTTGTCGGGGGAAGCTTCCAGGCCCACAGGGTCCGCTCTGTGACTCTTCCTGGCATGGAGCACCTGCAGCATGCCAGGCCCCATGCCAACCCTGGGCACACAGGAGACTGACAGGCTGTACCTCCCTCACCAAGGTGGCAGTCTAGTGACATAGGCAGACAGGTGACGAGACATCCCAGTGTTGTGATTTGTGCTCTGGAGGACGCGGGGTGGGGTGCTCAGGTTCGGGCCTATGGGAAGCGGGTCCCCACAGCTCCAGTGGAGACAGAGCCGTGACCTGGATCCCATGTTTCTCCCGAGTGTAGACGTGCCCTAGTTTTCCTTTCCTCGGGCTCAGCTGAAGCTACGCCAAGAATTGGCTTTTAAAGGCTGCTTGTAATGTGGTTTGGAGCCAAAATAATCTATAGAGCCAGTGCATTTGTGACCTTGCTGAAAATGCTTACTGAGGAAAATCAGAGGGGTGGGATTTGGGGTTTCTTTTTTCCTTTTATAATTTTTTAAAAAATCCGTTTGGTCCTCCCCACCCCCATGCCTTTCCCTCCCGGCACACACCCTTCCAGGCAGCCTTACCCGTCCAGCCACAGTGCTTGTCTCCTCCGCTGGTCCCCCACCTCCATCCCTCACCACCCCCCATGCTTCAGGAATGAAAAATACCAGTGGGCAAAAATAAGCAGCCCAGGCATAGGCCTGGGAATTAGGCCACAGCTGTCAAGCCAGGCAGGAGGCGGTGGTCTCTGACAATGGCACTGCCGGGAGCAAGGGCTCGCTTGGCCCCTCCCCTGTGAGGACAGGTGAGAGTCCCCCCAGCCCCTTTGGAAGGGGCTGCTACTGTGCTGGACTAGGGAGGGCCAGAAATGTCATTTGTCATTGAGCACACCTGTCCCGGTGCCTACCAGGGACATGACAGAGGGCAGAGCTAGTCCTTGCCCAGCAGTGGTATCAAAGCATGGTGATGATCTGGGGAGCAGTGGGATGGGAGGAGAGGCCCTGATGGAGGGGTCCAGAAAGCTTCTGGAAAGAGATGTTTTTTAAGCTGAGCCATGAAAGATAACTAGGAACTAGCAAGGGGTGGGGGAGGGGGACAGGTATTTATGCCTGGTGAGCAGTCTACTCAGAAGCCCATAGGCCAGGGCTCAGCACAGTTCCCTGGCTGCCCCACAAGCAGCCCCGAGGAACCCGGTGAACCACTGAAGGGCTTGAACAGGTTCAAAAACTCTCTCCACCTGCTGTGGGTGTGCACCATTCCCTGGGAGGAGAAACTGCTCACATGTGGCCACCTTGGCACCTTCAGAATGGCACTGAGCCACCCTGGCCGGATGGCTCAATTGGTTTGAGCATCGTTCCGAAGCACAGCAGTTGCAGTTTGATCCTCAATCAGGGCACATACAGGAAGAGATCACAGGAACAGATTAATCTCTCTCTCTCTCTCTCCCTCTCTCCCTCCACCCTCCCCCTTTTTCTCTCTCTAAAATCAATACGATAAACATTTTTTTTAATTTATTTTTTATTTTTTATTTTATTCATTTTAGAGAGGAGACACAGAGTGAGAGAGAGAGAGAGAGAAAGAGAGAAAGGGGGGAGGAGCTGGAAGCTCAACTCCCATATGTGCCTTGACCAGACCAGTGCAGGGTTTTGAACTGGCGACCTCAGTGTTCCCAGGTCGACACTTTATCCACTGCGCCACTACAGGTCAGGCTTAAACATTTTTTAAAAAAAGAATGGCACTGAGTCCCCACTTCCCCCAGCCAAGAGGGAACTGAGCCTGTGCAGGGCCTTACCTGTGTGGCCGCCAGACGTCAGCGCCCTGCTGCCCTCCCAGAGCTCCCATGTATGTGCTGTGACAGCTGTGGCCTTCTGCTTCCTCCCCCACTATTAGCCTCAAAGGCTAGTGAAGGAGTGAAGTGGTTTAGGAAGCTGGCTGGATCATGGGTCTGGTTGCTACATCATTCTAGATGTTTCATTGGCTTTTTAGGGGACACTGCTTTCAGCTAGTTTATTCCACGTGCCAGTGAATTCAGCTAATTTGCCTTCTCAGTTCAGTTCTCCTAAGAAGTCAGCCTTTTACTTCCTCCCTTGAGCT
This sequence comes from Rhynchonycteris naso, assembly GCA_037038555.1. Taxonomy (NCBI): domain Eukaryota; kingdom Metazoa; phylum Chordata; class Mammalia; order Chiroptera; family Emballonuridae; genus Rhynchonycteris; species Rhynchonycteris naso. Next base: position 22,342,255 of record CM073001.1, read on the forward strand.
GAGCCCCTCCCTCCTGACAGATCTAAGCCCCTGGCCCTGACAGTTGGCAGTTCCTGGAGTTACCTCACTTCCTTCCTGCACTTGAAGTCTGAGCGGCTGCTCCAGTCCTCCTGCTTCTCCTGGCCCCCCAGTAGCACGGTAATTGGTTTCTCAGATCTTCAGCTGTGTACCCCATCTGTGAGGATTTCCCAGCCCCCTGACCCTCCACAGGAAGACTTGTGATCCTACTGCCTTAGGGGCCCTGAGGGGGGTGGCACGGAGAGGAGGCAACTGCGTTTCTCCGTCCCCTCTAGTCCCTCTGCTCCTGCCCCTGCTCCTGCCAGTGGTGCCTGAAATAGCACACACACCACCACTTTCTGCCCCCACCCAGCAGCCCAAGGTCAGGATGGGGCTCAGGGCCTGGTGCGATAGAGCAGCTACCCACTGAGATCTGTCTCCAGCTCAGCTCCCGAGATGAGTATCTGTAATTATAGCTCTTGGAAGGTTGCAGCTTTCATTTCATTTTTGTGGTGTTTGGAGAAAAGTTCAAGCCTCTCTTCATGCGCTTAGGTTCCCCAGGCAGCTAAGAGATTTCTAGGAGAGAAAAGACAGCCTTCAAAGACATGCCCACAGGCCAAGTGCAATGCTGGAGAGAGGGGGAGCTGGGCACTAAGAGGAGAGGTCAGACAGGAAGGCAGATGTATGGACGTGGACAGGCGTGAGTGCCAGGGGCTGGGAGGACGGAGGGCGCCCAGCGCACCGTCCTTGCAGCCCTCTCGACCACGGCTGTGCTGCCTCAAGGACCCGGAGCCCTGACTTGGCCTCCGAGGAAGATGCCTCCCTGAGATTTCTCCATCTGCGTCCCGCTGCGCCTGTCCCGCCTGCTGTTGCCCAAGTCCATCCCTCTTCAGCAGCCTTGACATGGCCCTGTCCTTCCCATCAGAAGGGCATCTGGAAAGGCAGCCCCAAGACCGTCTGTACTTAACTTTGGAAGAAGGTTGTTGCAGGAGGCAGTGATTTAATAGCTTAGATGGGTGGCCGGCCGGTGCACTGCTGTGAAGGTCTCATGTCTTACCCTGTGCGGCCCCTGCACACCTGTAACACCCAGGCCCTCGGTGTGAGGCGGCTTTTGTGCTCTGAAGACGGGGCTCCAGCTCCATTGATAAGACTCCTCTTGTCTTCCCCTGGAGTAGGCACTCCTGCCTCAGAGAGGAGCCAGGCCTCTCCTGCTTGTATTATGCTAATCACTCCTTGCAAACAGGCAGACTTTGTAGGAGGTTTGCCTTGTTTTAGATGAAACCTACGCCTTTGAAGCAAAGAGCACAGTAGCTAAAAATACCATTTCCCTGCTGTTGATCCTCTCATTTGTAAAATGCAAGTTTCCGTTGTTAAATCTGCAGCAGTCCTCACCCCACGGGGAGCCCTGCTCTACCTCAGATCTCCATGGCGGAGCCTGAGATCATCCCAAATGTAGATGATTCTAAATTCTAGAAAAAAACCTTATTTATTGTTTTGAAAAAAACTTAAGCCATATAAGGTAAAAGCCGAATGATGCAGAAGAATAGAGCGTAAAATGTAAAAGACTCTGAACTAACCCCAAAGGTGACCTTGGTTTTCAGTTTCCTGTATTTCCTTCCAAAACGTTGTCTTTGCATTTATAAATACACCGCTTCTTCTGGCTTTGGTTGTGGTTGTGGGTTTTCCAGCAGAGGGTTCTAGACGCAGAATTGGTTTTGCTCCCGCCCTGACACGTCATCCGTGCACCCCCCTCTGCACCCTGCACACGCTTGCCCACTGAAGGCTACCTCCAGGCCAAAGGGGGGCTCAGTGTCGTTCTCCCTTACCAAGGCATCCTTCGCCCATGTCTGTGTGCCCTGGTCTCTTCTCCGTGGGCAGGGGCCACGTGATTCTGGGGGGAGGGCCGGAATGCTCTCCCCAGCAGGCCCCTCTCCTGGCACCCATCTCCAGAGGGGTGGGCGGCCTCAGCTGTAACCAGGACTGTGCTCCTCAGACACCTGCAGGACACTTTCCCAGAGGGACCTCCCTGGCTGCCTCATGCCTGGGCCCTTTCTCATTCTCCTGCACTTAATCCAGTGAAGATTTCCTGGGCTGGAAAGGGGCATTCAGTTGAAAAGCCCATTTCATGCATCTCAAAATTCCCTGAGAACAAGTGATCACAAGAGGAATATTCTGGCCTCCTGGGAGGGGGTGAAGGAGGCTATGAATGCGAGAAACCCCCTTCCATTAGACCTTGAAGAGCTGAAGGGTCCCCTCCATGCTGTCTTTATCCCATCGCTTCAGCTGTGGCCCCTCCACCCTCATGGCCCTTTTATTCTGTTCTTTCTACCATTTCCCAAGAGACTCAGCCGTGAGGCTGCTCTGGTTTTTGCTCTTGGTTATCAGCAGTGGATATTATTGTTTCACTTCCCATTCTGTTTTCTGATGTTCGTCTCTGCCCTTTAAGTGGGCACTTGTAAAGAGCTATGGAAAACAGTCTCAGTTCATGAGATTTTGTAAAACTAAAGATCAAAAGTCCAGAAAAGCACGGATAGTTCTAGCTCCCTAATCAGAGACTATTCTCTTCTAGGGAAGCAAAACTGTAGCTAGCCAGCAGCAGCAGCACAAGCCCAGCTGCAAGCTGGGCTTCCTCCCCTGGGCCCAGAGGCTGGGAGACAAGCCCAGGCACGTGGCTCCTGGCAGTCACAGAGGCAGTAAGGGGTCCTGAGCAGGCACAGGTCTGGCCCGAAGGTTGGTCTCCTCTTCCCTCTATCCGAACAGAACAAGTCAGGAACTCGACTCTGCTGTGACGTTGCTGGTGGCCTTGGCGTCAGTCCCATGAGCATAAGCTCTCAGGTTCTCCATGGGCCTGGCTGGAGGTGGCAGGGGTGAGGCTGGGAGGGCAGGTCTGGGGCCAGGGAATAGCTTTCATGCTGTCTGTTGTGTTGGCATCAGGGCATTGTGTGGCCTCTTCACAGGCAGTTGCCACCACGGTGGGGAAACTGGGTGTACCCTTAGGAGGAAGTCCGCCTGGAAGGCAACAGCCCAGGGTCCAAAGGGGAGAAAGGTCCCATTCGTGGTTCTCTCACCGTCAGCCCAGGAACTCCCAGTCACGCAGGGTTCGTCAGTGCTGTGTGCCTCGCAGTGCTGGCCTCGACTCAGCAGCAGCAATGGAATTGAAATTGCCCCCGCCCCTGCCTCAGGACCCACATTTAGGAACTGCGGCTTCTAGCAGATGTTTCTGGGAACCTGCTAAGCGAGTCACCCCAACGCCTGGGTCTGAGTCAGGTCCTAACCGCAGAGCTGGGGTACAGGTCCCAGGTTCTGCCTCCCACCCCACCCCTTGGTGAAAAACTATCACCCCAGCAGGGCAGAGCTAAGTGTAGGCACTGGTCAGCTCTGTCCCGGCCAGGCGTGGTCAGTCCCCTCCACCGACACAGGTAGCCCCAGGGAGAGAAGGAGGTAGAAGGAGCTGGTTTGCAGATAAGCTGCCTTGGAGCCACAAGAAGGTCCCAGAGAAACTCAGTTTCTGGTCCATCAGAAGGCCCAGTGATGTCTGTAGGCAGGTGCCCCAAGTCATCAGACTTCTAGAAGAAGCACGTTGAGCCCCTGTGCCAGGTGGGCCCCGGAGCCTAAGCCGGGTGTGTGGTGAGGCAGCAGCCTGAGTGTGGGTGACGAGTCAGGCCGACCAGACAGGGCCTTGGCAAGGTCTAAGCTGCTTCACTCTCATTCTCTGTTAAAAGGATATAAGGTGTGTGACATGCCTAATGTAGAAAAAGTGCTCCCAGATGTCTGTTGTGGGGCCGTTACTGGGAAGGAAATGGCGACTCCACTGGAAGGAAGTCCCGGTGACAGGAGAAGGCAGGAACCTGGCGCTCTGAGGGGCCTGGATGTATTGGCATTTCTTAGTTGATTGTCAGGAAGACAATAGGGTTTCCTTCAGTGCCCCATCCTTTTGTCTTCATTTGCTCTGAGTATTCAGATGACTCAGAAGCTGTGGCCTTTCCTGCCGAGGGTTTGAGACCCTGCTCACACCACCTCCCCCGCTGTCTTCTCACCCTGGCCTGGTCCTCCCAGCACTGCCTTTCCTCCAGCACCCAGCACACCGCAGCCAAGTCCCCAGGGTCTTCCCTGCTTCTCCCTTGGGGTCCCACAGCCTCCTGCACCTGACTGACATCCAGCCATACTCGGATATCTCAGTGTGGGCTAAAAGGTGCAGCCTCCTGTGGGACACACACCTGGACCTCATCTATAAATCAGACGCCTGCTGAGTCCCCTCAGAGACCCCTCCTTGCAAATTCTGCAAATGCTTCGACCAGCACCAGACATTGACAGAAACCTCGACGCACAGTTCAGAAGCTGCCTGGCTCCCTTCGCCCCTGAGCGTGCAGTTCTCCATGAGAACGGAGTTCCACAACTGAAGTGATCAGGGCCACCTTGCCTCTCTTCGGATTATTCTGTTCCACAAGCATCTATCTCCCTATTGCCCTGGGCCTGGCCTGATGGGGTTTCTAACACTGCCTTGGCGAGCCCAGGCCAAGAAAGGAGACACATTGCACAGGACTGTCGGGAGATGGAGCTCAGGAGCATGGAGGACCATGCAGAGCCTGGGAACAGAGAAGGTGGGAGCTAGCAACCGCCATGAAAGGCACCCCCAGGAGTTGGGCAGAGGAGAGCTTGGGCAAAGGCCTGAAGGGAGAGGTACCTGTGAATGTACCGTAGGAGACAGCCTGCGCCAGGTTGATAGCAGCACATGGAAGATGAGGCCAGGCAGGTGAGGTGGGCCATGCACAGAAGGTGGCTCCTGTCCTGGGGAGCAAGTGGAGCCTCTCCCGTGACAGAAAGGTCCAGCTGACCACTCTGGGTGGTGGAGGATGCAGTCACTTGGTCCCTAGAGCCAACCCAGAGGAAGAGCCAGTGGCCTGGGGGCCTCAGCCTCCTCTGCCTCCATGAAACCCTTTGGTTTTTTTGGCTGCTCCTGCCCAAATGAGGCCTTCCATGGAGGTCTCCGAATGAACCCAGCCAGGTGTCTGTGGCTGCCCAGAGTCTGCCCGTGCCACTCTTTTTTCTTTTGTATGTGTGTGTGTGTGACAGAGACAGAGGGACAGACAGCCAGAAAGGGAGAGAGATGAGAAGTATCGATTCTTTGTTGTGACACCTTCGTTGTTCATTGATTGCTTTCTCATATGTGCCTTGACCGGGGGCTACAGCAGACCAAGTAACCCCTTGCTGGAGCCAGCGACCTTGGGTCCAAGCTGGTGAGCTTTTGCTCAAACCAGATGAGCCCGCATTCAAGCCGGCGACCTTGGGATCTCGAACCTGGGTCTTCCACATCCCAGTCCGACGCTCTATCCACTGCGCCACCACCTGGTCAGGCTGGCCATGCCACTCTTGAACAGAGAGCTAAGTGGGCAAAGACCCCTTTCTTCCTCGATCTCTGCCTTGTCCCCCTCGTGCTGTGCCCCACTCTCGCCACCTTGCCACCAGCTCCCAGCAAGACACGGAAAACCAGGTCGTCGTGCCTCCTCCCACCCCCACCACCACCCTACCCCCCAAACTTTTAAGTGCATTAGACACATCAACTGCATTAAACACGATGAATTTTTAAGGCATGAGTTGGCAGGGTTACCATGGCTGCCTCTGCCCTGAGGAGCACACTGCCAAGGATTGATTGAAATAAATAAAACAGATTTACAATTTTCATACTTGGGAAGCAGAGAGCTGGAAGGGAAGAGGAGCGAGGGAGGTATGTGGGGAGGGGGCAGTGAAACTTTGGAACTTTCTGAACTTCAGATGAGAGACAACTCCTGCCTCCCCTATCCAAATGTTACACTACTCTTTAAATTTCTACAGAATCCCAGCTGTCAGGTAGGAGCAAGGCCAGAGGGGTCCTTTTCCCATGGGAATGGCTCTGGGCCCCTGTACTTTCTATACTTGACATTAGGCCACACTTCAGAGTGATAGCTGTGAGACTCCAGGCATCTCCCAAGAAGCCTGTGTCCCACTGGCCTTGAACCACTGAGGGGACGAGAAGTGAGGGCCTGTCTCCATGCGCAATATTGGCCTGGTCAGGGCATGAGCAGCAGGCGGCTGGGATGATGGAGGAGGGAGGCCAGGCTAGAGGGGCAGAGGTCCTGATAAAGAACCAGGTGGGGCAACTTGGGGGCAGGGCGCTTCTGTAAGTATCTAGGGCAGTTTGAGGAGATGGCCGACCTTCCTGTGTCAGTGGAAGCCATTTGTTGGGCCTAACCCAACAGGAAGCATCAGATGAAATCACCTACATGCCTGCCTCTCAGTGGCACTAACCCAGCACAATTCCGGGAGGTCTGGACAGACCCAGCAAGGACTCGTCCCCTTGATCACATGGGAGCTGGGACATTAAAGAGCTGGGGCACACCTGCCCACCCTGGAACTTGGCATCGGAGGCTAATTCTGAAATCAGTTGATTACAAGGCAGCGCCAAGAGGAAGTCCAGGGTTGAAGCAGGCTGGACTGGACTGGTAGCAACTAGGAAAGACCGGGGCTGGGAGGGCAGTGCCCCCAGCCTTCACACCATCTTTTTTGTTTCTTTTGTTTGTTTTTGTGACGAGACAGAAATGGACAGACAGGCAGGAAGGCAGAGAGATGAGAAGCATCAATTTTTTGTTGTGGTTCCTTAGTCTCCTTTAGTTGTTCATTGATTGCTTTTTCATGTGCCTTGACGGGGCTTGGGGGGAGGGCTACAGCAGAGCGAGTGACCCCTTGCTCAAGCCAGTGACCTTTGGGCACAAGGCAGCGACCATGGGGTCACGTCTATGATCCCATGCTCAAGCCAGCGACCCCGTGCTCGGGGTTTTGAACCTGGGTCCTCCGCATCCCAGTTCAATGCTCCATCCATTGCGCCACTGCCTGGTCAGGCCACACCATCACCCATCATTGGCATCTCTTTCCACTCAAACTGGCTGGGGTCCAGAGTCTCTCCCCACCACGCTGGCTGTTCTGTGTCATGTATGTGCTGGTGGCCACCCGTTGATATGGTCAGATTATTGCTTGGGACGGTCGAGAAGGGAATGGGCCTTGGAGGAGAAGATTGCTCCAGCCTGTTTACCCTTCTCTGTAGTCATTGGGGGCCCTTTTCACATCCCTGTCCAGCAGCCTTGAGCTGACACACCGGTGGGGCTGTGAGGGCTGTGGGCTGGAGGATTCCTGGGTCCTCCGAGCTGAGTGCTCACCCCAGAGATCCCTGCCATGGGTCAGTCTGCTGCCGCCTTTTGTCTCTTTAAAAGGCCAGGCCCAAGGAAGAAGCGGGTAGGGAGCAGCTCGCTTCCCCAGCCAGCCCTCAGCTCTAGGCTGAGTGTCAAAATAGGCGGGGGCGTCCGCATGCCCTTACTTGGCAGTGGAGCCCAGGGAGAGCCCCAGAGGCCAGCACAAGCATCTCGAAAATGGGCCAGGGACCTGGGAAGGGTCTGCTGACAGCGCGGGTGGGGGAGGCTGTTTCTGGCTCTGCTATCTTTGCTGGTCCTGTTTTCAGAGGGCGCAGGAACGTGGGGTCATGGAAAGAAGTCTTCCACCATCCCCAAAGGCAGAGTCCAGCTTCCCCAGAGTCCACGCAACAGAGCCAGAATGCTTCTTCCTCAGGAAGGGTATCCATGCTCCAGCCTCTAGAGGCCACACCTCAGTGTGGAGCCCTTGCTCTTGCAGCTGGGCCTGGTCCTCCTGCTGGGGGCTCCCGCCTGTCCCCACCATCTTCACCACCCCCAACCCTATCTCCGTGCCTTTCCCAAGTCCCGGCTTGTATCTTTCCTGAGAGGAACTCGCAGTCTCCTTTACCTACCCCACTACCTAGACAGGCCTCCTCAGTGCTGACCTGTCCCTCTTGTCCTGCCTGGGCTCACAGGATGAACCTTTCAGCAGGGCTGACCGGTGGGGAGAGGCACCTGGCGGCAGAAGCAGCCCCTGCCTCATGCCCATGGAGAGCGGCGTTCAGTAACCCTTCCTGTCCACACTCCGTCTAGCCTGGGTGTCAGGGCCACGGGGCACATCTCTTCCAAACCAAGACTTGGCCTTGCCCAAGTTGGTGACCTGTCCAGGCCCCTGGAGAAGAAGCAGTGTGTGTCCCCTTTCCCACACCTGAGACAGGGTGAAGGAGAACCAGGCTCCCTGTTGGCTTTCTCCAGGACATGAGTGGGCCTTATTCTGCCCAGTCTAGGCTACACGACCTCGTGGCACGACTGGCCAGTTTGGAGCCAGTTGTCACCTTCCTCCTTTCACCCACTCTCACCCACATGTGTTACCTAAAACAGAGGCTGTGGGTAGATGCCAGGTGGGGGTTCAGGAGGGCACCTTCCACTGTAGGCCAGCCCTGAGGCTGGTGGCCATTCAGGGCTGGAGTCTGCGGCACAGGGGATGCTTGGCCATGTTAGTGTTTGAAGGGGCAGTGACAAGAAACAGCCTCCTGGCAAGTGTGATGTGGCCACTTCCAGGTGGGCACTCCTGCAGAGTGCCTTCCCCAGACCTGGTGTAGCCCGTCGCTTTTGAGACCACCCCAAAGAAGGCAGCGTCATCTCAATACATTAGGGAAAGTAGCAATCCATCTCTTGTGTCCTGGTGACTTCAAAGTAGGCTGAAGACAGGTTGTTCCCCTGAGAGCTCCTGGTATGTGACAGAGGGACCAAAGAGAACTGCTCCCCCCCGCCCCCAGCATGGCCCCAGACCTAGAAGCAGAGGAACAGCTGTCCAGGTAGGTAGCGGGAAGAGGAAGGTGGAACCGCATTCACGGAGACTCCATCAAGTGTGAGGGCCTGGGATACACACACGTGACACCCGGCCCAGCTGCAGCCCTAAGATGGATGTGCCCTGCCAGACCTCATCCAGTATCCCCCCAGCCCACCTCTGCCTTGTCCCCAAGCATTTTCTAAGCCATTGTTTCATGATGAATAGCACTTTTAAGTGGGTATTAAAAATATGGGCAAATGTTTAATGCTTACAAGCTGTGTTCCAGTTTGGACGCAGTGCCCGAGAGCCAGGCAGGCAGCTCCCGCCAGGCTGGGGCTCCACAGAGAAGTGATGACGCAGCAGCCCTGCGTGGCAACCATCTGCCAGCCCATCGGACAGGGCTGGTCCCCGGCACCCACTCACAATAGGCACCGAGGAGGCAGAGCAGTAAGGGTACAGGTTCTGGAAGTTGGCTCTTCTGGGTCTGGGTCTTCCCTTCCTGCTTCCCTGGTCAGTGGTGTGACTGGTAGCGGGGTCCTCTGCATGGAGAGTATAGTACCCCCTGCCCAGGGTTGTGTGAGGGCTTGGCGAGAGATCCCTGGGTCTCCCTGGGCAGGGCAGCCCGCCCTGGGGGATAAGGGTAGCTGCTCTCTGTGCACCGGATTATATACCGCATGCAGGGACCTGTCAGGCGGTGCAGTGGGGACATGCTGGCACTGAGTCTGGGAATGTCTGCACGCCATCCCATGAAACCTGAGGTCCGCGTCCACGCAGCCGTTCCGCACAGTCTGCTCAGCAGTGACTGCTGGGCAGCTACTGAGTGCCAGGCCCTCTTCTTGGAATGTGGGACATGAGGGTCATAGTCAGGTTCTGGGGGGAGAGACAGCCAGGGACCCCCCACCCCCGTACATGAGTCCATCAGCCAGATGATTTGGGTAATGAGAATAGCTTGGAGAGAAACAGAACTTGCCTTATAAAAGGGCTGGTGGGAGGAGGTTATGCATTGGACAGAGACCCTGAAGGCTAGATGGAGTTCTCCGGGCCAGGGCAGAGGTCAGGGACAGAAGACAAGTACAGGAAGCCAGTGTGTCATGAGTGAAGGAGAAACTGAGAGCTGAGGTTGGAAAGGAACTGACCAGGATGTGTGGGAGCCTGGAGCCATGGTGAGGGGCTGGATTTTATTTAGATCCAATAGAAAGCCACTGGGGAGTACCATGCTCTGGTGGACACTTTAAGGAGTGCCCCAGCTGGCGCATCAAGGGTGAATTCTGGCAGTGAGAGAAGAAAGAAGCAGAGAGACTGATTAGGAGCTGGCCTTGGAGTTGACCAGGCAAGAGATGGCTGATGCCTGCCCCGGGGAAGGGGGTCACGAAGGGCCAGGAGGAGGCAGGATGTGCCCTGAAGGCATACCCCTGCCCTGCTTGCAGTGGACCCAACATAGGGGCCCAGGGGATCGAGGATGTCTCCCTGGTTTGGGCCATTTCCTGAGATGAGGAGAGCTAGGGACCCAAAGCTATGCTGTGGCCCCACCAAGCTTGAAGTGCCTGCTGTGGGGCTGGCCGCCAGGCAAGCGCTGTCCCAGCCAGCGCTCAGGGGTTCCAGAGGTGCATATGGGAGCTACTAATTTAGAGGCAGCTTTGAAAATAATTTGCATGGGACCAGATGCTGCCACCAAGAGACACAGACCAGAGAGGAGAGCTGCCATAGCACTAGAGGGAGAGGAGCCATCAGAGGGGTGCAGGAGCACCGAGAACAGTGTCACTGGTGGCCAGAAAGGAGCGAAGGAGCGTTTCCAGAAAACTCTGCCACCCTTGACCTTTTATAGCGCTGTCAATGTGCCCCGGTTCTTAGGACACCAGGAGGCCTTGCTGCCCTCTTCTCACTGCCACCCCCTTTGCCTATCCCTCCACGCCCTCCCCAGCCGTCCCCGCTGGCCTGTGATCCCTGGAGAGCGCTGCCTGGCAGCAGGCTCAGCTGCTGGCCCCTGTCATGGAGACGGCAGCAGCTGCAGGCGATGGGCATTTGTGACCATTTGTCAGAATGCTCCCCTTCCTCCCAGCCTGCCTTTCTGGAACATTTCTATGCCATGGCCCTGGAGATGGGGCCCATCTAGGGCTGGGAGGACCAAGAGGGGACAGGAAGTGCTGTCTGCACTCTGCCAAAGGGCCAGGCTCTCTCCTGTGAGCTGGCTGTCACCCCCACCCATGGTACCAGCAGGCTACCCAAGCAGGGGTCCCTTTCGCCATGGACTGTGCACCCCAAGCAAGCTGCCACTAGTCTGGGCCACAGCCCTCTTAATAGCCCCCATTGTACAGGTAACTATTGCTCCCAATTGGGAGGTAAAGACATTGTTGTGCAGGCAGTGGGTCACACAGCTGGTCAGGAGCACTAAGCTTTGGGACCTCTGTCCACCCCCCACCTATACCAGGCTATGGCAGAGTCCTGGTAGCCTGTTCTCCCTCCCCACACACCCTCCCCCGACCCACCCCGCCAACAACCTTGTTTTGATTTCTTTGGTGGTTTCTTGCCCAAGTCTGCTGGTTCCAGATGGGCCTAGGCTGGAGCCGGCCTGTCCACTATTTGCACTTCGTGGTTTGGGATTTTTTCGGGGCTGGAGTAGGGAAGAATGTTCTCCAGCCGGGCCCCAAGGCATGGCTGGTATTTAGAGGAAAGCAGGAAACCAGTCTCTGATAATGCTGTTTACTGTGAGTTCAGTGACCTGGGATGGACACTGAACTCAGACCCTTGTCCCCACCAGACCCAGGAATGGTCTGTGATGCTTCCCAGGAGCAGAGACAGTGAGTCGGGCAAACAGACAGGAGACAGGGAGTGGGCACAGAGGTGACACCCCACCCTCCTCACCGACCACTCGCCCACTCCGGGGCAGCGCCTCCCTGTTCAGAAAGCCTTGACTCCCAACAGGCAGGGCCCTGCTCTTCCCCCCAAGGCCAGGCTCCATGGCATGGGAACAGACACGGGAGGTCACCAGGTTTACTCTGAGCCTGTCCTTGAGACCCACCTGTTACTATTGACATCGCCTTGGCCCAGCGACCTTGAAAAAGTTTTCCTTTATTCCCTAGGTTCTGTGTTTTACCTTTTGTAAAATGGGGCCTTCTTTCTACCATGCCCAAGCCTTACCCCCCCACCCCCCAGACTGCCACTAGAGAAGAGAGTGGAAAGGCAAAGTCGCCCCAACTAATCCCATGACCTTGGTCAAGTCACTTTGCCTCCCTGTGCCAGAGTTAAGCATCTGAACAGCGAAAATAAAATTCAGGGTTGTCCTAGGGTTCACTCATCCCCAAGCCTCCCGAGCCCTGGCTACCTGCAGGCGCCTCCCAGGTGGGGGTTGCAGTGTGAACAGCCCCAGGGGGCTCTCTGGGGGAGGGTGGGGGGACAGTACACAAGCGTGTCAGATGAAGAGAAAGTATCCAGAAAAGTAAAGCGGTGGGGGTGGGGGCAGAGGGCACTATGGTACGTGGGAGACCGGGCAGGTGGCTGGGGTCCTTCACCATACGGAGCCAGAGGCCCTGCTGTTTTGAGAAGTGTACTTCCTGGCCTGGGACAGAGTCAGGGAGGGGTAAATACAGTTTGTGGGGCTCTGGAGTTGCTGGGCCAAGATTTTGGGAGGTGTGGAGCCAGGCCCCTTTGAACAATGCCCAGTGTCCATCACAGCAGCCCCAGGAAAAAGCAGGTTTCCCCAGGTGGCTGAAAGACCAGGGAGAGGGTCCCAATTTGAGGCCCAGAGGTTCCCTGACTTGTTCTGCCTGCTCTCCAGGCAGCTGTGCCTCCTGCTGAATGCGGAGAACATTTTCCACTCGATGGCAGACATCTTGCTCCGAGAGGAGGACCTCAAGTTCGCCTCGACCATGGTCCACACCCTCAACACCATCCTGCTCACGTCCACAGAGCTGTTCCAGCTGAGAAACCAGCTCAAGGACCTGAAGACTCCGGTACGTGTCCACAGGCTCTGGCCCCAGGTTTAATGTGTGTGCCCACAGGCACTCACTGTGCCAGCCCACTCCTCAGCCCAGGAGGTTCTCGGGAGGAGACGGGATGAAGCTGGAGATGTCCCTGGCCCAGTGTAAAGGACAGACGCCCGGGCTAGTGGTGGGAGTGAGTCCCAGCTGGCTCCCGTGGAGTGCCGCTATAGTAGGTTCTGCCCACAGGGGGCTCTGGGGCCCACGTGCCCTCCCTGACCCATTGATACTCACTCCCACCCTGGCACTGCCCCTTACACACAGAGTGGGTTCAGTTCTGGGCCCGTGTGGAGGGACCCAACAGGGTGATGCCCTCTGGGTGCTACCTCCCTCTATGGGTCAGGCCTGTGGGAGATGAGGGGTCACTGCCCTCTTTGCCCTCCTCCTTGGCCCCGCCCTGTCGGAAGCCAGGGTGTCAGCTCTGCCTGTCCCAGACCCTAGGTGAGAACCCATCAGGGCTGGTCAGAGAGCAAGGAGGCACTCACCACCCTACCTTCCTGCTCTGGGGGCCATGGTCAGGCCATGCTAAATCCAGGGGCAGGCACTGAGCTCAGAGGACTTCCAGGGTGACTACCATCCTGAATATGCCAGGGACCCAGGGGTTTTTGTTCCCCAGTCTGGGGAACCCTTCCCAGCTCAGACTGTGTATCTGCTTCTCTCAGGGAGCCCCAAGGACATCCAAGCCTGGTCTGAGGGCATGTGGGCCAAGAGGCTCAAATTGGTCCAGGCCACACCCCTGCCTTCTTCCTGTGGTTCCTCTCAGACATTCGCAGAGGCCTTAAGAATGTTCCTCAGGGCAGGGGCTCCCCTGAATGTGGGCTCCACTCCTGGGCCGGTTCCGAATGCAAGGTGGGCCTCGGAGGGTGGAGATATGGCGTTTGAGGAGGATGCTGCAGAAAACACCCTCCCCACCCGCACGCTGTGCCCTCCCTTCGCATCCCCCACCCGGCCCCCACAGGCTCTGGGACCACAAGGCCCTGAAGAGGACAATTACTGTTATTTGCCAAGAGCAGAGCTGCCAGCACAAAGGCCAGGCTCGCTCCGCACCAGGCCCTGTCGCCACCACCACCACCGCTCTGTGGGGCCGGGAGTAATGACAGGGTCTGAGGAGGAGCTGTCAGCATTTCCTTTGTGACAGCACGCTCCCAGCTCGGCTGCCAGACGCTCTGCCTGCTGAGCTGGCTCCTGGCTCTCAGAAGGGCCCTTCCTTCTGGGGTCGCATGCGGACCCCAGGCGGGGTGGAGCTGGGGGTGGGGGGCTCCGCTAACTGCTCCCCCCTCTCCCCCCAGGAGAGCCAGAACCTGTTCTGCTGCCTGTACCGCTCCTGGTGCCACAACCCAGTCACCACAGTGTCCCTCTGCTTCCTCACCCAGAACTATCGGCACGCCTACGACCTTATCCAGAAGTTGTATCCTTCGCTGTCACTGTTCTTCTGGTCCAGCCCCTGAAGGACAGGCGGGGCCGGGTGCTCCCTTCCTGCCCAGCTCGTGGGCCTCTGCCATACTACTGCTCACGCCTGCACCTGCTGCAGGCCTGTGGCTTCAGGACCCCATGGGTTCCTTGAGGGATGTTTTTGCTGTGGGCAGCGAACGGTCATCTGGGGCCTCGTGGAAAGGAGCTGCCCTGGAGGAACCTTGCTGGTGATGGGGTTGAGCAGACCATGTGGGTGCCGGAGCCCTGGGAACAGGCAGGCACACAGGGTGGGGTGGCGCGGGACGGAGAGCAGGCTTGGGAACGGGGAGGAGGCAGCCGGGCTGCAGCCAGCGGTGTAGATGAAACCTGCAGGCTTGAGCCGAGTGTTGGCTGGAGAGGAGCCTCAGGACTTTCAGGGGCCACAGAGCAGAGCCAGCAGATGACACAGCAGAGGAAAAGCGGGCTGGACGGGAGGTGATGGGAAGAGGGAAGAAGCCCAGTGCACCTCAGGGCCTGCCTCCGGGACAGGCAGGCATCCGTGGTCAGGTTTTGTTTAAAACACTAAGGCAGACCAGCCTCCTCTGTGAATGCCTGGTGTGTGACCCTGGACTGGGAAGCCGCGTAGGATGTGAAATTGGACTCCTTCCCTGGTGGGCCTGGAGTTGGGGGCCTGAGGTGTCTCCTTTGAGAGTCAGCTGTGGCCTTGTCTGGCCCCCTCAGAATACCTGCTCTCCTTCCACAACCTACATTTGCTTCCCAGTTGTTGGTGTGACCGGGAGGACCCCAGGCCTCACATGTGCCGCAGCCCTGACCTGGGCCAGGCTGATGGGCCTCCATGCAGGCAAGGGGAGGGCCTTTCTTTCCCGCCCGGCCCTCCCCCGCAGGCTGCAGGGCTGCGATAAGAGCCTTCAGAGCCCCGAATTGTGAAGGAGAGCTGCCACAGCACAGCCTGAGTGCCCACAGCCGTGCAAGGGAGACGGCTGTACTGTTTTTCATTTAAAGGGACACAAAGGCAAAGAGGAGAATAGACTTGTGTCCTTCGTATGCGGAATCCGGCTTAGGCAGAAGCAGGCTCTGGGCCTCGGAAGCCGGACCCTGATGGAGGAGGGTGGCTCTGGGCCTCTGGGTCAAGCCTCGGGGTCCCAGATCTCCCTGTGCCCCCAACCCAGCTGAAGCCCCTCACAGAGACTGTCCTGGCCCAGTGGACAGACTTTCCTTGACTGCCCACCCAGTGGGGACCTGGAGGTCACTGTGGATTTCCTCACAGAGGTGGACAAGCTGGTGCAGCTGATCGAGTGCCCCATCTTCACATGTAAGGGCTCCAGCTTCTAGCTGGCCTGGAGTCAGACAGGGGCGAAGCCACATTCAGAGAGGAGGGAGGGAGCAGTCACCCCAGGGATACTCTGGAATGTCAACAATTTAAAACTGGGAAGGACAGTCAGGGCTGAGGAGACCAGACAGGACAGGGCTGAGACAAAACGGTATCAGAACATGGGTTCTGCCTGTGTGCCGCAAGGTGAGTCTAATAGACACGCCAGCACCAACAGCGAAACCCACCTGAAGGTTAATATCACCCATGCTGGGGAAAACTGGAGCAATGTTGTCGGGGGACATGTGGGTAGCTGGCCCAGAGCTGGCCCCGGCCCCGGCCCCTCCCTCCAAGCATACAACTCTCTGCCCTGGCCCTGGAAGCTGTGGGGACCCTGGGCCTACCTGCACGTGCTTCCCTGTGCCCAGGAGCCCATACTCGTGTCTGCAGAGCAGAGCTGGCATTTGCTGAGAACTGATGAGCGAGAGCTGCCTAATCGTAACACCCAGGCTGAATGTGCAGAAGTGGCAGCCGGCCGGGCAAGCCGAGCTCTTGGCACCTCCAATGTGGGACTGAGTGAGACCCGTGTGCTTACAGGCAGCGGGGAAGCCAGGAGCCAGCCCGACTGCTGGCCACCCTCCTGCCAGCTGGCCACCCAGCCCTCCTGCTCTGAGGGCAGCAGCCGTTACACCCATCCAGACAGAAGGCAGCTTCTCCATATAGCCCGGCACCATGCTGATAGGTGCCTGGGAGACAGAGTGGAGGGAGACCCTGCTTCCCCAGGGTCCTCCCAAGACAGCCAGGCATGTGCTGCCCTGAAGTCAGACTGAGCTGGACCCTAGGAAAACAACAAGCATTCTCCCTCCGGGCCCAGGGCTTTGTTGCACGGCAGGGCACCCTGGTCCTTCCCGGCACCCATTCCAACCCTGAGTTGCCTAGACCCCACTGGTTGCTGGCTTGGCCCCAAAACCCCAGCTTCCCCCAGGGCTTAGAGGGAGGGTTGGACTCAGACCCACACTTCTGCTGGAGTTGCAAGGCTTGGGGACAGCTGCTCAGGTCTCCATTGGTGGTGCCTGCCACCTAGAGCAAGAGGAGGGGCAGGAGGACACTGCTTCCTGGCTTGTCCTGGCCCCAAGGCCTGTCTGCTCCTCTCGCAGCGTCAGCCCAGAGCCTGCGCAGCTGCTGCTGGGGGGCCTGGCCTCTCCTGGAGTGTGTGTCCTGTCCTCCACAAAGGGTACCCTGGCCAGGCCTAGAGACGCGAGGAGGTGGAAGCCAGTGGCTCTCCTAGAAGGGCTTAGAGGAGAGCAGGCTAGGCCTGTGTAGTTGGGACGGATGCTGGGCAGGGTCAGGGGTGTGCCTCCCGTCTGGAGGGTGGGGCGGCCGGGTGGTGTCTGAGGTGGATTCCGAAGCCCCTAGCAGGCACTCTTGGGCTTGGTGTGTGTGTAAGCCACACACGAAAGCTTTCCATCCTGCCCTCCCTCAAAGCTGTCCTAATCCCGTCTCTCCGACTCACCCTATTTATAGCTCTCTGTGCTGGCACGTGGGGAGCAGACGGGGGAATCTGCTACAGTAAGGCCCCGAGCCCCCTTGTTACCAGGGAGGAGGGAGCAGGGGATCAGGCCCAGCAGCAGGTTGGGTGTCACCAGGCTGAAGTGTCTGTTGGGAAGATCAGACAGGCAGGTGGTGGGTAGGAAGAAAGAATGATGAAATCATGGGGACAGCTAAGCACCCCTGGACAGGGGAAGGAGTGCCTGGCTGGCCCTCCCCTGGCCATGCAGAGGTGTAGTGGAGGGTGGTGCCAGCCCCCTGACCTCTGCCTCCCTGCAGATCTGCGCCTGCAGCTGCTGGATGTGAAGAACAACCCGTACCTGATCAAGGCCCTCTACGGCCTGCTCATGCTGCTGCCCCAGAGCAGCGCCTTCCAGCTGCTGTCCCACCGGCTCCAGTGCGTGCCCAACCCCGAGCTGCTGCAGACCGAGTGAGTGCGGGACGGGGCTGCCGCCTCTGCCTCCGAGCAAGTCAGGGCCACAGGGGCCTGCCGGGGTCTCCCTTGCCTGGGCATCACACCCTACCGTCACTGCAGACCCTGTCCACTCCATAGCCACTTGTCCGTGGGCCTCTCATTTCCATATCAGGACACCAGTGTGTGCAATTCTGGGAGTGGGTGGTGTGCAGTAGTGAGACCTCTAAGAACCAGGGTTGAGTGCATACAAAGAGTCAGAGTCACCCAGACAGAGGTCTCTGGAGAGAAGCTCCAGGAGGGGGAGGAGTCGGAGCCCCAGCTCAGAAACTGTCCTGGGTAGCAGATGGGCCCAGCAGCTGGGTAGGGCCTAGTCCTGGGCCTCAGACAGTCCTCCCTTCCGTCTACGGCAGAGGCTCGGACCTAGGCCACTGAAGACCTGCATTGCTGGGACCTTTGCAGCCAGCCCCTCCTGGGTGGGTGGGAGGTAGGGGGCGGGTCCTGCCCACAGGAAGAACGGGTACTAGAAACACCTGCACCAGGAGGCCAACCACAGACAGATCTGGCAGGAGAGCTGCAGCCCCTGGGGTGTCCAGTCTCCCACCCGAAACCACTGCTGGCCTGGCCCCCAGAGGCTGTTGGGCCATGTCTATATTTGGTAACCTTGGAGGCTTTGCCTCATCCACAGGCATTTGGCATCCGAGATGGAAAATTTCACTTGTCAGGTCACCATGGAAACAAGCAGAGCCACTGAGAAGATTTACGCTGAATGGAGCGCACCCAGCTTGCATCAGATGCCCTGTGTGTCTAGAATTCCCTCCCAGGCTGTTCAAGCCACTCGGCAGGCCTGGCGCCTCGCTCCTGTGAAGAGCCTCGGGCCTGAGATGGGCCTGCCCAGCGCTTGGCCCCTGATCCAAACCCCTGCACCCTCCATACCATTGGGATCAGGCTCCCACCCACCTGGCCTCCCTCCCCACAAGCTGGGTGTGGGCACCTGACTGGTTGTCCGCCCCAGGCCAGCTGGAGGGGCTTGAGCCCTGAATAAGAGTGTTCCCCAGACCGAGGCCCAGCTCCTGCCCATCCTGACCCCTTCTGCCACCAATAGCTTTTGGGGGTAACAGTGCTAGGCACCGTCCCAGCTGCTCATGGTGCTACTGCGTCATCCCCAGGGAGCAGCCATGGAGTTGGGTTGGCATTTGGGGAGAAAGGCCCTGCGGCCACACTGCTTTGCTGGCCTCGCCTCTGTACTGGCCTTTCTGGTACCTAATGGGTGTTCCGGTCGCCCTGGCAGGCACTTAGGAAGGGGCAGTGGGAGGGGAGATGGAGGCAGGAAGGTCTCTCCTCCCCTCCCTTTCAGGGCCAGGCTGTGGACCCTGAGCTGCTAAGGGCAAGTCCTTTCTTCAGGCTCTGCCCACTATATCTCCTCCTTGTCTCGGGGCAGCTGGACCCTTCTGGCATGCCCCCAGCCAGGGTAGAGCACGGTGGCCCGGGGAAGCTCAGAAAATGAGCATACCTTTAGAATCTCCCATGGGCAGGGAAGTCTGGGACAAGGGGTTGAGGCAGTTCATAGGCCTGGATTAGGATCTGACTTGAGGTCTGTGACCCTAAGCAAGCCACACACTTTCTCTGGGTTTCATCAGTAAGTGAGCATTTGAACTAACTGGTTGCTTGAGGCTCTGCCCATCTCCAGAGCTCTGGGTTCCAGCTGTTTTTAAGTAAGGCCCTTGGCAAAGCTACCATAGGGACAGGCAGGGAGCAGTGGGTGAGGAAGGGGCCTCAGGAACAGCTGGGGGAAGGGTCGGATTGCAGGGTTGGGCACAGAGGGACAACTCACACCCTGAAGGAGGCCTGAGGACAGTCCCAGTCCCCG
Organism: Rhynchonycteris naso; assembly: GCA_037038555.1. NCBI lineage: Eukaryota > Metazoa > Chordata > Mammalia > Chiroptera > Emballonuridae > Rhynchonycteris > Rhynchonycteris naso. Next base: position 22,361,454 of record CM073001.1, read on the forward strand.
GAGGGGCAGGCAGCTGGAAGGCAGGGTCAAGTTGCCTGACAGGCCTGCGAGCAGGGAACAGCTGAGGGAGTTGGCGCTGCTCGCCTCTCCCTTGTCCTGTGTGCTCAAGGCGCCAGCAGGACTGGGGGTGGCTGCTCAGGCTTCCAGACCGCTCCCCAAAGACCCCCTCGGTGAGGCTGGAGGCACCCTTTGAAGGAAAAGCTGATGGCACTCGCCAGCAGTAGCCTGGTGACAGGTGCGTGGGTGAGAGGGCAGGAGGGCCCACTCTGCTTTCTGGCATCCTAGCTCTGTGCTGCTGGCTGGGTGTCCTCCAGTCCCTCACTGCCTGAGGGTCGTTATCAACATGAAGAGAAGGCAAAGGGCCTGGGCAGTGGCTGTGGCACTATAGAGGCAGGGTGAAGAGTCCTGGCCTCCTCCTGACACCATCCCCACCCTATGGGACATATCCCTTGCTCCCAAGATCTCAGGCCAGGAGACCTGCCCCCAGGGAGGCTGAGTCACTGGGGGCAAGACTATTTGCCACCACAAGGGCCCAGAGAGCAAGGTGCATCCCAGTCCTCCCAACCCCTACCTCTTCTCTGGCCACATCTTTGCACATGGCTCTGGGTTTGCCATTCATTGCCCACAGCTTCATGGAAACCCCTCCTCTCAGTCCCTCCTCGGGGCCTAATGCTTTGGTTTTCCAGGAGTGTGGGGGGAGCAACATAAAGATGCGTGGACACCCAGCGTCAGACGACATACTTCAGTGTCTTTTCTGTGGCCTCCTGTTTCCAGGCCTGGGATGGAGTAGCATCCGGCTACCTCCTGAAGTTAGAGGTCCAAGCTCCAGGCTGTCCCTCAGTCTCCTTAGAAGCCCAGGTTCCTCTCTTGGGACAGTGGCTGACAGGGAGCTCCCTCCCCTGTTCCCAGGAGAATTGAAAGCAGCCACCAGAGTCCAAAATGCTGCCTGGTCTGCCCCCTTAGAGTGGGCCCCACTCTGTTGATCTTTGTTGAACCAACGTGGCCTGAGACCCAGGCAGGAAGCAGCCACAGCCTCCAAGTGAGGTGTCTGCAGATGCTGCACCTTCACCAGAAAGGCAAGAAGGAAACAGGCCGCGTAGGGGTCCAGGTGGCCATCTCCAGGCTCCAGATGACAACCCAACCATGGGAAGGGTCCCCACTGTCCCTGTTCTAGCCCCAGCAGCCCAGTGGATGGTCAGTGACGCCCATCAGGCTCAGACCGTTGGTCACCTGTGCCCTATCAGGTGCCAGGACCGCTGCTCCATTGTGTTCTCCCAAAGTGGGCTGAGCAGCGCGTGTGCCACAGTGGCTGCCCATCAAGTACCTAGGCAGGGGCTGCGCACCAGGATAAAGTCTGGAGGAATCCCCACAACTCTGGGGAGGCTCCTGTGGCCAACCCCCTTTACAGATGAGGAAATTAAGTCACACATCCAAGGTCAAATGACTAGGAAGTGGTTGTGTTACTATTGGGCTGGGCCTGTCTAGTTCCTGTGCTCAGTTGATGCCCAGACACCCCCCCCCAACCCCCACACTGGGGTCTGTTCATGAACTCACAGGACTCAGGGACTCTCCTGAACAGCCCATAGTCTTCATGAGACCCCTTATTTAGAGTTCCAACATCCACCAGGCCTCAAGAGCTGGAGGAGGGCACTCACCAGCCCACACACATCTGCTTCCGCAAGCCAGTGAGGTTAAGTGAAGGAGAAGGAGTCAACCATGAGACTGCCAGAGGGGTGGTTAGGAATGGGACCAGGGCCTAGGGGGATGTAGTAGTCTGAGGGGGCAACAGGGTTACCACACTGTAGCAAGCACCAGGCCCATTGTAATTGTGCTGTGCACAAACACGCTGCTGTACTGGGTGTGCAACAGGAGGGTGGGAATAGCAGGAGTCGTAGGAGCCACCAGCATGCCCAGTGAGCAGACCAGCTTCCCTTCCCCAGGGACAGGGAGTGCCTGCAGGCTTCTGAGCCCCCACATTCAAAAGTAGATGTCCTGCCAAGATGGGGGCCCAGTGGAGACCCCAGCCATCCCTGTTGGCCCTAGCCCTAGCCTGGCCCCATAGAAAGGGCCAGGCTGCCTCCTCCCCCTATCCCTGGACCCTGTTCAGGCCCCAGCTGGCTTCCTGGCTGGCTGCTGGCCCTGGCTTTCACCCCAAAGGGAGCCACTCGTAAACAGGAAATGCTTCCCAATGCAATGCCTGCTCTGGGCACTGTTGCCAGCCCACAGGCTGAAGGCCATATCCCAGAAGCAGTGTTGACTGGTCTTAGCAACTGCAGAGGAGGGGGTGCTCTCGGGCTTCTCAGCACTGAGGGACTGTTGGGGAAGGGTTGCTGAGCCTGAGGTGGACAGACTCGTGGGGCTGAGTGCCACCAGGCTATGGCACTGCCCCCCCCTTCACCCTGCAGCCCCCATGTGTGCTGAGACATTGACACTGCACCCTTCTGCTCCCTCTCCCCAGAGACAGTCTGAAGGCAGCCCCCAAATCGCAGAAAGCAGACTCCCCCAGCATCGACTATGCAGAGCTGCTGCAGCACTTTGAGAAAGTCCAGAAGAAGCACCTGGAAGTGAGGCACCAGCGGAGTGGGCGCGGGGATCACCTGGACCGGAGGGTTGTCCTCTGACCTGGCATCGAAAGGGCCTAATGAGTGGTCCCATGGAGCACTTGGGATCTTCAGGCCCTTTCCCCACGGAGCCCGAGGACCTGCATCAAGGGCAGGGCTGGCCCTGCCACCAGCCTGATGGGGGTGGGGACTTTAGGGTGTTCTGTCCACCCAAACTCCTCTCACAGCCCAACCCCCTCGGCCCCCAGCACTGTCCAGCATTCAGCTAGAGCTGGCTTCCCACCAAGGTGGGGCCACAGCCTCAGACATCACCTATCCTCTGGAATAGGTCTCTCTAACACCCACTTGTAAAAGAGCTTGACCTCCCTAGCCCACCAGCGCTCTGGCTTCATGCGCTGTGTGCACACAGGGGCCAGCACAGAGGTCTGTATGAATGATGCATCTCTGCCCCAATAAAGAAATGACAGAAAACCTCAACCTGCACCTGCTGCTTTTTCCTGCTGGCATGTGCCCCAGGACCTTGCCACCTATCCTGGAGAGCCCCAAGGAGTGCTAGCTGCACTGGGAAAGTCTGGTCACTACAAACTCACTTGGCAGGTATGGGCCAGGGAGACCCAGCTCTCATTCCTAGGACCTGCTCCTTCCTGGAGAGCACTAAGCACTGGCCTGCCTGGAAGCCTGAAAGCTTCCCAGGTACCTGACTTGTCCATCCTGATTCCCTTGGAGGCAATGGGACATGGGCTCATTGGACAGATGAACTGAGCTCACCTCAAGAGTTTCTGAATGAAAGGGCATTTGCACACTGCAGAGCTCTGCAGATCACAGGGGATGGTAAGGAAGGACCAGACCAATGCAAGGAGGTTTGGCTAAATGAGCTGCACGTATAGACCTGGGTTAGACCCTGACCCCACACTTTGGGAAGCCTCAGGTTGGTCTAACACCTCCTAAGTGACTCGGGGTCCCTGGTGTGGGAGAGAAAGCTTTTCCTTAGAGCCCCAGCGTCTCTGGGACGGTGGGTTTTATTCCTGGAGACATCTAGAGTCAGGCTGTACTGGCTCTGGCCCACGTGCACACGCGTGCGTACACACACGTGTGCCCAGGGATTGGGGATGTGGCCCACTTCTGCCCTACTGGTCCCGACAAGGCCCCCACCCCAAAGGAGGTTGTCGGAGGACCAGGACACTACTCCTAAAAGCCTGGCCTCAGGCACCCCATCCAGGTGCACCGGCGCCTCTTGGAAAAAGAGCCAAAGAACTTTTCTGAAGGAGGGTCAGAACTCGACTGTGCCCCGGATGAAAAGCCCCATGACGGGAGGTCCTCGGGACACCTTGCACTCCCGCTGCGTGTGGTGTGGGCGTCCAAAGGGACGCTGCGAGGGGACCCTAGCCCTCCGCAGGTCCGCTGAAAGCGCAGAAAGCCCCGGGCGGGGGACCAAATGATAAAAAAAAAAAACTGATGAGCCCTTACCCGTGGACGGTCCCGCCCTCGCGGGCCCCGCCTCAGCGCCGCCCACGACTCGCGGAGGCGCCCGCGCCGCGGGCCCTGCTTGCCCGACCAGTCTGGTCGCGCTGGGCTCGGATTTCAAAGCCGCGGTGCCTGGCGGCGAACGGGCTTGCGCCCGCCCGGCGGTTCCCACAGCCCCTCCCGCCGCGCCCCCCCCTCGCGTCCCCCCGCGCCGCGCCCACGTGACGCCCGCGCCGCGGCGGCTCCGGTTACCGCCGCCTCAGTCCCCGCGCCGAGGCCGTGCCGCCAGCTGCCCGCGCCGCGCCCCCCGCGCCGCCGCCAGCCCCGCCGCGACATGGCCCGCGCCGCCCCACGGCGGCCCGCAAGCCCGGAGCGCGGCGCGGCCGGCCGCTGAGAGCGGCCCCCAGGCGGCAGGCCCGGCCGGGCCCGGAGCGAGCGCCCGCTGCCGCCCGGCTTCCCCGGGCCGGCTCCCCGCTCCCCGCCCGCGCTCTGCCGCCGCCTTGGCCGAGCATGGAGACGGCGGAGAAGGAGTGCGGCGCCCTGGGCGGGCTCTTCCAGGCCATCGTCAACGACATGAAGGTAACGGGGTGCGCGGATGCGGGTCCCCGTGGGGCGCGTGGCGGCGGGCAGCCGCGCTCGCTGTGTCTGTGCGCCGCGGGGTCCGTGTGTCCTTGTCTAGCTGTCTGAGCGGGGCCGGCCTGCGTCTGCTGTGTGCCGGGGGTTCCGGGCGCCTGTCTGGGGGTGGGGGGTGTCCGTCGGTCCCGAGGTCTGTGCTCGGGGTCGGCAGAATCGCGGCGCCCCTGTGGGTTCGCGAGCGGAGCCTGCGCACACCCAGGCTCCCCGCGCCCCAGATCCTCACACCACGAATGGGGTTTGGCTCCTGGGGCAGGCAACTCAGTGGACCTTTAACCAGGTACCGGGTCTTTCAGGCCTCCTCCGCCTAGCGATGTCCCCCCACACACACCTCTAACGCTGGCCTTGGAGCCCAGACAAAGCTGTCACCGCCAAAGCAGGGGAAAATAATAAAGCGGAGAATCATTAACTCCTTCCCCACCGGCCTTGGCCACCGTGCCCGACCCTGCTACTGCCACCCCGGCCCCCCACAGCGGCCCCAGGAAGCTCTAGGACTGCAAGGTCTCCAGGCTGAGTGCCCCTGCATCCCAGGGCCTCCATTCTTACCTAGGGAGGGGCATGGAGAAGGTTGGGATTTACAGAGCTACAAGGAAGGGCCTTTCCTAGCCTACTTCCACCCCAGGCCTCACCTCCATCCCTTCCCCACGATTGCCCAAGGTCAGACCGGACCAAGCCACTGGCTCCTCACCCACCACTGGCTCACCAGGTGGGGAAACTGAGGCCTGGGAATGGCTCAAGGTCACTTAGGAGACTGTTGGACACCGTGCCTGACCTCACTCCTTACCCTTACTGATGATGTAGGAGGCCAGGGGCGTCCTCTCCCCACAGAGGGCTTGGCAGAGCTGGATGATGACCAGAGAGGAGGGCCAGCTCCAGTGACAAGATGGGGGGCAGGAACCTGCCTTTCTACTCTTTTGGGGTGAGGAAAGAGCAAGGAAGAGAACTAGATTCCCCACGGGAACTTCTGAGAGCCGCCACCATCTCAGCCTGTCACACACTTCCAAGTGCACAACACACAGTGCCATGGTGACATCACAGGTGATATACCACAGGCCTAGGAGGAAACACCACTCATGAAGGTGCAGCCGGCTGCACACTAAGGCAGCCCCATCAGGGGGTCCTGGTGCTGCCAGGGAATGTGCTCAGGTGCAGCTGCCAGGTACCCACCTCCCCAGAAGAGGCCTGACCCACCCCTGGCCTGGGACTGCGGGTAGACAGCATGTAGCTGCCCTCTGCCCCACATGGGCTGCCTCCCCTAAGACCTTCATCCCTTCCAAGCCCACCTCTGGGCCCTTCTGCTAGTCCTCAGAAGTGCTGGCCTCTGCTCTCAGCAGCTCCTCCTGCCCTGTGGGTATCACAGCCCTGACACTAGGATCCCCTCCTGGGACCAGGTGACCCAGACCACCTCTCCCGCCACCTCCAGGACCGACACCCTCCTGCTGGCAGCCTGTCCTCAAGCACTGCAGAGAGCAGCAGTTTTTGCTCAGAGAAGGGGGAGGACTGCTTCCCTCCCTCTCTGACGTGTTTGCGAGGAATTTTGGGATGAGACAGAAGGAAATGGGCCCAGATTGTAGCAATGGATTCAAGCAGGATTTTCTGACAGGTGGGGGCAAAATGGGAGAGGTTTCACCTGGGGTGATGCCAAGTACAGATACTCCCCCACCTATGACATATACATGTGTCCGCCAGGGACAGAGCAGGGGACTGGGCCACCTGGCTGCAGGTGGCAGCATCTGGCTCTTCCTCAGAGGGTAGCCATGTAGAGGGAATAAGTTTGCCCCATGAGGCTTCTCCACAGCTTGTCCACAGGTCCTACAAGAGCCCACCCTGGCCCTTCTGAAGGCTCAGACCCTGGCTTGGGGGTGGAGGGAAGGGCTCTACAAGCTGTACCTGGAAGGTCTGGAGCAGGGCACCCACTCAGGGATGGGGAGGGGCTCTCAGGAGCTGCCCCTGCCTACTGTGCCTCACTGAGCTTGGCTCCTATGCCCACTGAAGCCCAGAGCGGGACAGGGACTTCCCCAGGATGATGGGACTGGGCTGTGCCTCGGCCCCTCCTGCCCAGGCAGCACCTTCCACAGAGTGAATGGGCCTCCCTCCAGCACTGGCCCGTCCAGAAGATGGGGTCATACTTTTTGCCTACTCTCTCAAGAGTGGGAATGCCACCCAGACACAGAGGCCCGGGCTGGGCTCCCGTGCCTGTTAGCCAGCATTAACTGAGCACTTAACTAGGCCCCGGCATAATGCTACATGCCTCCTCCAGTCTCCGTACTGACCCCATGAAGGAGGCATAGTTCCCATCCTGATCCTGCATGTGAGGAGACTGAGACTCAGGGGGATTCCTGGCCCAGGGTCACCTGGAAAACCCTGTCTCTGGGACTGTAGCCTGGGTCACTCACCTGCACAGCCAATGTTAGGACCACAACCACCACCCAGACAGTTTCTGAGGGCCCAGAGACCCCAACAGTCTCTTCATTGGTCTTATGTCATCTACTTGGACACATCTAGTGACAAGCACATCACCTGCCCCCTCCAGAGTCGCCCGAGCCCACTGCGCTGGGGGCAGACCAGGTGTTTCTCCCATCCCTGCAATCCCTGCCTCTCCCCACCCTGATGCCCAGTTACTCATCTCTCCGCAGCCTCTACCCTGACTGCAGTGACCATTCAGACAGAGTATCAAATCCTGACTGCCTCTCAGTGGCCCTGGCTGGGCAAGTCTGACCTTAATCTGTCTAAGCCGCTGCATCTGTGGAATGGGGTGATAAGTCTGCATTTCACAGGGCTGTTAGTAGGGTTCGGTGCTATCACACAGTGACAGGGCTCAGCACAGTGCCTGGCACACACCGAGCGCTTGATCAACAGTAGTAATCACTGTCAGGTGCAGGCCCAGCCCCGTGTGGGCCCAGGTGAAGACTGACTCTCCTGGCGCACTGGCTGCTCTAGCCCCTCAAATCCTCATCCCTGGGGTCTCTTATGAATTACCAGTGGGGGTGGAGCCCCCAGTCCTTAGAGATAGGTTCTCAGTTCATCTGCTGAGAAGGAAGTGGGCCTCGCCTCCCCACACCCCATCTTGTCCCCTCCACACGAGAGCGAGGCTGGCTGGGTCCGAGCTGTCAGGATGGGCCGCGGCCAGGTAGGGAGTAGGGACTTCTCTCTGCCTGGTTTTACCTGACCCCTTGCTCTCTTAGACTGCCCGGGAGCCTGGGCAGCTGCCCTGGACCCCTGCACCCCCAGCCTCATCTCTCCTCCGTGGAGGGCTCGGCAAGGCTTCAGGGTTGAAGGGGTCAAGGTGGTGGGAGGGTGCCCCCTTTTAACAAGTGAACTTGACTTGAAAGAACTGCTGAGCCCACGGGTGCCACCTTTTAGAAGACCCTTGGGGGTGCCAAGGTGACAGTGAGGTCCTCGGGCCTGCCAGGGCTGACCTCCCAGATCCGTTCTCCCTAAGCTTTGCCCACATGGAGACAGCCCACCCACGGACTCCCCCTCCAGTTCAAGCCTGTGTGAACTTCTCAAATATTTGTTTTCCCTGGGCCCTGGCTGAGCAGGGCTGGGCTGGGAAGGGAGGGAGTTTCTGAGGCTCCCAGCAGCTGTCCCGTCTCCTTTCCACCCCTGCAGGCTGTCCTCCACTAACGAGGCCATCCCAAGCCTGCCCCTGAGCTCCCACCTGACTAGGCTCCCTCCGAGACCTCGAGGGCAGGGGTCTCTACCTTCCCCTTTTCCTTGGGATTAGTCCCAGGGAAAGGAGTGTGGGAAGCCCCTTGGAGCTGGGGCTTTGCTGGTATGGGGCCCCCATGGGGTTCTTGGGCCACGGCTGAGGTTTCTCCAGGACCCAGCAGCCACGGGAAGGCACATCAGCCGGAAAAGCCCCTTGATTAGACTGGACAGCTCAGTCACCAGGAACCCAGCCTTCCTACTGGGAAACCCCCTCCCAATTCAGAGCTTTGGGCCAGGCTGGGATAAAGGCCACACTGTGTCCCCAGGACAGGGGGGAGCCGGGGGTGGAAAAAGGTGGCACTGTTGGCCGCACAAGGCCCCATTCAGCCCAGGGCCTGGCTGTCCTGGACAGGCTGCTGGGCCCTGCAGCAGTCACACCCTCCCTGGGCCTGGGAGCCACTGCTGCTGGCCAGGCTGGATGGGTGGCAGGGCTGGCAGCAGCTTCCGGGGCACAGAGTGGGGGCCCTTGGAGGCTCTAGTTTAGACCTGGAGTACCTTGAGCCTTACCACTGTACATAGTGCCCCCCATGTGGCTTAGCCCAGTGCCCTGCCAAGGCCCTGGGCAGCCCCAAGGACAGAACTTGCCACTTACTGTTGCCATCTCCCTTGAGGGAGTGTGAGACTGCAGGCAAGAGGCCGAACTTCCTGACTGGCATGGAGGAGGGAGGAGCAAAGGCATCCGTTCCCAGGGCCAGGATTTCCTCGTGCCCCGTGGCTCTGTCCTCTGTCTCCCCAGAGGGCCCAGGAGCCACCCTCTCCAGGAGAGCAGGGCTGGTTTCAGAAGCTGCCCAGAGTCTGGACAGAGGCGTGTGGGGAGCCCAGCCCAGCGGAACCCTGAGCCCCATAGAGTCTCACTTCCTCTCCCATTTCCTCTGCAGAGCTCCTACCCCATCTGGGAGGACTTCAACTCCAAGGCCACAAAGCTGCATTCCCAGCTGAGGTGAGGCTGCTGGGAAGGGGACGGGGCGGCGGGCTGGGGGAGTGAGGACGCCTCACCACTAACCAGCCCACTGTCCACCTCCCCGTCCCCCAGGACCACTGTGCTGGCTGCTGTAGCCTTCTTGGATGCCTTCCAGAAAGTGGCTGACATGGCCACCAACACCCGAGGTGGGGGGCTGGGGGGGCCCCAGGTTAGGCTTGGGAGGCTGGAATGGCTGAGTGGGGTATGAGCCAGGGAGGGACACTAGGCCCAGAGTCAGGATCTTGCGTTCTGCTCCCTAAGGAAGGGGCTGGTGATGAGTGACGAGAGAGCAAGCCTCTCATCACTAGGAGCATGTAAGCAGGAAGGGGTGATTGGTGACAGGGATGTTACAGGGGCTTCCTTTCTAGCTATGAGACACTCGTTTGACCCTTCACCTCAGCCAGAGTTGTTCTCCCTTATGTACAATGGGTCTCATTGTGGCATCTCCTTTGCTCTCTGGTCTGAGTAGCAGCTACCTGGGACTCCTGCTTCTCTGGGTGATGAGAACCAAGGCAATGGGTGCATGCTGACACTCATGCCTGCATCTGGGCATACCTGGATGGGAGGAGATTTTGGCCGGCTCTTGGGCCAGTCTTTGATTCTGGCCTCTCCCAGCTGAGTGAAGGGTACCTGGCTTGACCACCAGAGCATCCGCAGCTGCAGGAGGCTGGCATGACAGGCATAGCCCTGCATGGAGGAGGGGACTCCCTAACTATGGAGGAATGATTAAGCCCCCTGCAGGGGCTGGCAGCATTGTGGGATGCTAGGGACCGCTGCTGACTGCAGCCTGGCCTTCGCGGGCCAGCGCGCCCCCTCGCGGCCGAGTCCGGCACTGCAGAAGCCCCGGCGGGCCCTTTCCCATGCCTCGCGCTTGCCTCGCCAGGGGCCACACGGGACATCGGCTCAGCGCTCACGCGCATGTGCATGCGCCACCGCAGCATCGAGACCAAGCTGCGGCAGTTCACCAAGTGAGTGGTCGCCACGGCCGGGCGGGGTTGTTGCAGGGAGAATCCCCTGCTGGCCCTGACCTGCACACCCCTGCCCATAGCGCCCTGCTGGAGAGCCTCATCAACCCGCTGCAGGAGCGCATTGAAGACTGGAAGAAGTCAGTCAACCAGCTAGACAAGGACCATGCAAAAGGTGAGGCGAGGGCTCAGCCTGGGTTTCTGCCCCAACACAGCAGGGAACCGGGCATAGCGCTTTTCTCTCGTTCCCTGCAGAGTACAAACGAGCCCGGCATGAGATCAAGAAAAAGTCTTCTGACACGCTGAAGCTGCAGAAGAAAGCCCGCAAAGGTAGAGCCCCAGGCTGCCCATGGAGGCACAGCCCCAGGGACCCCACTCCATCTACCCCAGCGCCCTCTGGCGCAGCCAGGGGTTATCATCCCGGCTAGAGGGCCCTATCCTGGACACAGGCCGCTCCAACCTGTTGGGTGGGACAGAGGGAGCTTCCCTGCACCCCAGACCTGGCCTTGGCCCTCCCCTCTCAGGGAGGTGGCCCGCCCCTCCCCAGAGGGCTGTTCATCCGGCTGTCTTTCACACATTCTTTCTTTCTCTGTCTCTCCTCTTCCCACATCCTTCCTGTAGAGCTACTTGGTAAGTCAAATGTCCGTCTCTCCAGCTGCTCCTCCCGTCCTTGTCGCATTTGTCTGTCTCCCCCAGCTCAGGGCCATTGGAAGGAGCCTCTCCAGGCCAAGGAGGAGCAAGGAAGGCGGTGGGTCCAGCGAGGGAGGGGCCTGGGGCACAGTCCCCTGGGGCCATTGCTGGGTCAGTCTGCCAGGCCAAGAGGGGTTGGACCGGGCTGGGTGGGTGGCACAGGCCTTGGTTGCCCTGCCCCTGCCCACCACCCAGTGTTCTTACCTGTTACCTCCCCCACTCCCTGTCTCGCTGCTCCTCTACATCATCCTCTCGCCTCTCTCTGTCTCTCTCGCCGCTTCTTGGTGCTGCTGTTGGGGCCCTAGTGCATTGCTCCCTGAGCTGGTGGGGCCCCACTGAGATACCCCCTCCCCTGCCCTAGCTCTGCTGACGGGGACCTGGAGGACAGCTGAGCCCCAGCTCTGCATTGTCCTGTTTCCACCCCACCTCCCTGTAGCCTGGAAGGCAAGAGGGTGCCATCCTGTGGGCAATGAGGGTGTCCTGAGCACTGCAGGTCTCATCGGGGCTCCCCTGAGCACAGTCATTTAGGGCAGCCCACCCCAGGTCCTGGGTAGCTTTGCAGCTTTGGTGTCTTCTTGTGTGTGTCTGTCTGTCCTCTTTGCCTGCTCTGGGGACCAGCCTCTCCACAAGCCCTGGAGTCCTGACTGCCCTCCCCGGCCCCCCGGCTCACATGGCAGTGCCCAGCCCCGCAGCCAGGGACACCACCACGGGGCCTGAGCCGCAGACGCAGTGAGCTGGGCTGGGGTCCCCAGCGTGGCCTCTCCTCCTACCTCCTCCAGGGAAAGGAGACCTGCAGCCGCAGCTGGACAGCGCCCTGCAGGATGTCAACGACATGTACCTGCTGCTGGAGGAGACAGAGAAGCAGGCGGTGCGCCGGGCCCTGATCGAGGAGCGAGGCCGCTTCTGCACCTTCATCACCTTCCTGCAGCCTGTGGTGGTGGGTCCCTCAGGCCACAGTGGCATTCAAAGGGTTGCACAGTTGAGCAGTCCCCTCAGGGTGCTACCATCACCACATCCCAAGAATTGGAATTTGGGAACTGCTGAATGTGAGTTGTTTTTGGTGACTTGGTCCCAGCAGGCTGAGCCAGGCCCAGGGTTGATCTCTTGACCTTGGAGAAAGGCTACTTCTCAGTGATCCCTGGCTGGGTGCATTCAGTGCTGAGTGCTTCTATCCAAAGTCTGTCTCGTAACTCATCACTGGTGGGGTCTGGACCGACCGTCTTGCCAGCCCCAGGCTGAGAGGCTGGGAGAGGAGCGGCCAGGTGCAGCCTGATCCTCCAGGGTGGGCAGGTAGGGCCCAGGCTGGGGCTCTGACTCACCACTTCCTCAGAACGGCGAACTGACCATGCTGGGCGAGATCACCCACCTGCAGGGCATCATCGACGACCTGGTGGTGCTGACCGCAGAGCCCCACAAGCTGCCCCCTGCCAGCGAGCAGGTATGGCCAGCCCTGGGGACAGGATGGAAGGCAGTGGCCTGCCCTTGGTTGGGGACAGTAGAAAAGGAGACAGCATTTGGGAGAAGCAATTGGGGACAGAAGACCAGACGTTCCCTGAAACCCACTATGTATATCCAAGAGCACCTGCTCAGGTGAAGGGTGATGTGCCCAGGACCCAACAGGGGCCTCAGACTGAGGGAAGATGGACAGAAGTCCCAATTCATGGGGTTTGGCCCGGAGCCTGCCCACCTCACCCACCACCATGCTCCCCCTGCGCCAGGGTCAGTCCTGGGTACAGCCCTGTGGCATGGCTCTTACTAGGCACTAGGGGAAAATGAGGCTCAGAGAGGTCTAGAGCTTGCCCGAGGGGCACGGCACAGCCAGGATTTGAACCCCATGATGTCCTTCATGGTCATTGTCACCTGGCTTCTCTGCCAGTGACAGCAAGTTCTCAGGAGCACCTGCTTCTCCCATACCCCCAGCCTAGCCTGGGCTCAGAAGCTCAGAATTCACTAGGTGTGTGTGACCTGAGAGGCCCAGCCCAGAATGGGCAGCTTCCCTGAGAATCAGAAGGTGGACTCTCCCCAAGCACCTCCCCAGCCCTCGGAGCTTGCATTAGAAGCTTGCATTAGGAAAAGGCTGGGGGGCGGGCAGGCTTCAGACTCCTGGGAGTCTCCTGCTGGAGTCTGGTTCTCAACTGGGAAAGAGCAGGGGCCCTCTGACCCTACCATCACTCTGGGAGACCCAGGAAATTAGAAGGCTCTCTGCCAGGCAGGCTACCTCCAATGACCTCCATTCATGTCCAGGTGATCAAAGACCTGAAGGGCTCGGACTACAGCTGGTCCTACCAGACCCCACCCTCGTCACCCAGCAGCTCCAGCTCCCGGAAGTCCAGCATGTGTAGGTCAGTAGGGGCCTGGGGGGTGGAGCAGGCACAGGGACACCCCAAGAGGGAACAGGGAAGCTCCCACAAGAACCTCACCAAGAATTGCTTCAGGACCTCACAGTTCACACCATTTCTGCATCGTTGAGGAATTTGCAAGTGTGGAAGGATAGTACTCCCTCAGCACACGACAGCAGCTGGGGCAGGCATGTGTCAGAAGGCGGGTTTGTGCGGGAACAGCTTCGTTTATGGGGCAGGTTCCATGCTCGATGTTTTATACGTTTTCTTTTATTGACTCCTAACACCTCTGTATTGGTTATGGTGTTAGCTCCATTTCATTGTGGGGGAAACTGAGACCCAAGACAAAGAACCCCAGCATTTAACCTTTGGGCTTTGCCAGGTTTAGCAGTCTGGAGGACTAGTGAGAGTCTTAAGACCGGGAGAGGCGTGGAGGCTTCTGAGAATATTTGCTGAGGCTGCAAGCTTGCACACACTCTGGTGGGCTGTTTCCTGAGAACTGGTGCCAGGGCAGCAGCCACAGACCCAAACCCCAGCCCAGGCTGGCCCCCAGGTCCCACTGAATCACTGGGCAGGCGCAGGGTCGGGGTGCTTTCTGAGCTGGCGCCAGGGCAGGGTTTGGAGGAGATATTTAAGATTCAGGGCTCCTTGGGTGGGAAGGCAGTGAGCACAGAGCAGGTCACTCCTCTGTGCCTGGTACCCCTTCCCCAGAATCGTGTCTGGCTGGGCATCCAGGTCCTGGGAGGTGAGCCGGGTACAACAACCATTCCTATAGGGAGAGGAGGGCCCGGGTCTGTTGGACCCCAGGTCATGGCCCTGCAGGAGGGGGTGCTGATTTCAGGGGACACCCATGACCAGGGACAGGTGCTGGGGGTTTCAGGATCACACTCAGGAGGAGGCAACCTAGAGTGAATGAACTGGTGACATAGAGGATGTGAGCTACAGGGCTGGACACCCTTGAGGGGGTCCAGCTGGGGAACTGACACTGGTGACTCAGTTTCCCCTTTGTTACCTGTCCTAATGGTAGAATAGGAGGCAGAGAGACTGCCTCGCCCTGGCAGTGGCCCCCAGGGCGCTCGGGTGCTCCAGGGTCAAGGGCTGGGCCAGCTATTTGGTGCTGCTCCTGCCCAGACCCCACCCTGTCCCACGGTCCCAGAACCCAGCTCCTCTGTGGCACCTGGGGTCTCAGGACCTTGTAGTCTAACATTGTTTTCCTTCCTCTGCCCCTCACCTGTGTCTCCCACCTTCATCTGTCTCTTTCCCTTCCACACACACCCCTGTGTCTCCCTGTCTGGCTGCTTGTCCCGCTGTTCACTCCCTCAGCGCCCCCAGCAGCAGTGGCAGTGCCAAGGGTGGCGGAACCCCGTGGCCTGGGGGCGCCCAAACATACTCACCCAGTTCCACCTGTCGCTACCGCAGCCTGGCACAGCCAGCCACTGCCACCGCCCGCCTCTCCAGCATCTCCTCCCACGACTCTGGCTTCGTCTCCCAGGATGCCACCTACTCCAAGCCTCCCTCACCCATGCCTTCAGACATCACCAGCCAGGTGAGGGGGTGTCTGCAGTAGCACCGGGATGAGGTGCAGTAGCCCCATGCCAGCCTCAGACTGTTGGCGTGTGGGACCATCTAAGCTGTTGGCACTGACCTGGGCATCCCCAGGGTTGCCACATTGGGTGCCATGCTGAGTTCACTGCCTCAAGGCTAAGGAGAGGTAGGGAAGGTGTGGAGCAGCCACAGGGCCAGGACGGTGTCACCAAGAGGCTATTGTGGCCCCACTGCCTCCCCTTTTCTGGCCATTGGAGCAAGGAGTGGGCAGCTGCCACCTCTGGCCCCTTGTGAACTGCACCCATCTCCACGCTAAACGCAGAGATTCTCAGCAGGTGCAGGCTCTCGGTTCCGCAGCCTCAGTGAGATGGACAGAGACCACGGCAAAAGACAAAGGGAGGTTAGGCCACATGCCCTGAGGCACCGGCAGGGTGACCAGAGTGACCCCACCTGCATTTGATACCGTGGGCCACCCTCCCCGTCAGGGCCAGCGCTTCCGTCTGGGCTCAGTACTCCTCCTCCGCTCTCCTGCCCGAGGGGGTGCCCACTGCGTCAGCCCCTCCCTGTCCGTGCACTGACCAGCCCCCGTCCTCACCCTCAGGGGCCCCCTGCACCCTCCTCCTTCACGGCCGACTTCTCCGCACTGCCCCTCTGCCTCGTTTCCCGTTCACTCCCAGCCTCAGAGAGAAAAGTGTCTTTTTTAAAGATTTTATTTATTGATTGCAGAGGGGGGCAGGGGAGAGAGAAAGGGAGCAAGAAGCGTTCGTATGTGCCTTGACCAGGGAGCCCAGGGGGTTGGCTGAGGTTGATGCTCTATCCATTGCGCCACAACGGGTCGGACAGAGAGAACAGTATCTAGTACCGATGTTCTTTACCATCGGGTTAGAGGAAGTGCTCTGTCCCTAGTGTCGTGGTGGTGGTTTTATGACTGTTGAATTTTTCCATTGAGTTTTCCACATCCTTTATTCCATCAGTTTTTTTAAAATATTTTATTTATTGATTTGAGAGAGAGGAAGGGGGAGCAGAGTAGTTTGCTTATCCTATGTGCCTTGGCCAGGCAAGCCCAGGGTTTTGAACCAGCGACCTCAGCGTTCTAGGTCAACTCTTAGTAACTGCGCCACCACAGGTCAGGCTTTCCATCGATTTTTGTTGTTTTAACAGTTACATTGGGAAAAACCTAAATTTGTCTATTGTTTTCTCTGAATCCTCATCCTCTGGTACCTTTTCCTTTTATTTTGGTGATCTTGGTTCATCATCAACTGTAGAGGAATCCAGGAGTCTTAACAGGTGCAGGAGGGAATTCTGGACCCCACACTTCCCCTGTGCCTGCCCTTCTCAGACAACAGTGACACTATCAACCCAGCTGCTGAAGCCAGACACCCCACTGCTGTCTTTTTTCTCTCTCTTCCTCTTGCTCCACCACTTCCAGGCCAGCAGCAAGTCCTGCCACTCATTCCCAAAGTGTGTGGTTCTTGGGCTGGGCCACAGGGTAGCTCAGAGCTGGCGGTGTGTGCTCTGGGTGCTGCGTTCTGCTGCAGACGTCTCGGCCTTGGCCCTGGGGCAGGAGGCGTGGGGCAGGTGCTGTTCGGACCATCTGCTGCATGCTAGCCCTGTGACCAGATCTGTTCTCTCCTCTGCTCTGGCCTCCCCGCCCTGTCTGCCACCCGCTCGCCTCTGCATGGCAGAAGTCCTCCAGCTCTGCATCCTCTGAGGCCTCGGAAACCTGCCAGTCCGTTAGCGAGTGCAGCTCCCCCACCTCGGTCAGTGCTCCCCACCCGCTGCCGGATACAGGGGGGGCCCAGGCCCCACCAGAGGCGGTGCGCAGCCGGGTCCCCACAAGAAAAGCCCTCTGGGCACCAGCACAGCCACTCCCCACCCACTCACGTCCTTCCCTCCCGGGACGTTGTCCTACCTGTGCCTGGCCGGACGGAGGGTTACAGCGCCCTCCACACTTGGTCCTTGACCATGACTGTGAGCCTGAGGCCCCATGTGTACCAGAACCCCTGACCCTCAACTGCAGTGAGGGGCCCCTGGGAGCTAGCAGGACGGAGGGTGTCCTTACCCAGCTGCCATGCCCTGCAGGACTGGGCCAAGGCTGGCCCCCACGAGCAGCCCTCCACCCTGCAGCGGAGGAAGGACCGGGTGGAGCTCCTCCGAGACACAGAGCCATGCCCGGCTGGCGGGGGCGCCCTGGGCCCCAGTGGAGAGGAGGCTCCACGACCCCGCATGTCCCCTGCCACAATCGCAGCCAAGGTAGGCGGCAGCTCCCTCAGCAGCCGAGCCAGGGCCCCCTTTCCTCCCCAGGCCCTGCCAGCGCCTGGTCTCAGGGCCAGCTCTGCCCCCGGTGGGAGCTCCCTGGAGTCTGGACTAGGGGCGGGGAAGCTGGGGAGTGAGGCTTCACCTACAGTCTTACCACCCAGCACGGTGAGGAGGTGTCCCCTGCAGCCAGCGACCTGGCCATGGTGCTGACGCGCGGCCTGAGCCTGGAACACCAGAAGAGCAGTCGGGACTCCCTGCAGTACTCCAGCGGCTATAGCACGCAGACCACCACGCCCTCCTGCTCGGAGGACACGATCCCCTCCCAAGGTAGGCCCCCGGGCTGGGGCGGGTGCCGGGGCCTGCAGCCCCCAGGCCCCGGCCCACTGCCTCCCGTGCCCCCAGGCTCAGACTACGACTGCTACTCAGTGAACGGGGATGCAGACGGCGAGGGCCCGCCCGAGTTCGACAAGTCGTCCACCATCCCTCGTAATAGCAACATCGCCCAGAACTACCGCCGCCTGATCCAGACCAAGCGCCCAGCCTCCACCGCAGGGCTGCCCACGGCCGGGCTGCCCACCGCCTCGGGCGCGCCTCCTGGCGTGGCCACCATCCGCCGAACGCCCTCCACGAAGCCCACGGTGCGCCGTGCCCTCTCCAGCGCTGGCCCCATCCCCATCCGGCCGCCCATCGTCCCCGTGAAGACACCCACAGTGCCCGACTCCCCCGGCTATGTGGGGCCCACCCGGGCAGGCAGTGAGGAATGCGTCTTCTACAGCGATGAGGCCGCCTCGCCCCTGGCACAGGACCTGGTAAAGGCCTCCCCAAAGAGGTTGAGCCTGCCCAACACAGCCTGGGCCAGCCCGGCCCCTGAGCCTGCCGGCTACCCCGGTCCCGGGGCCGAGGAGGAGGAGCAGCAGCAGCTGGCAGCCAATCGGCACAGCCTGGTGGAGAAGCTTGGTGAGCTGGTGGCGGGTGCCCACGCCCTGGGCGAGGGCCAGTTCCCCTTCCCCACCACCCTGTCAGCCACCCCCACCGAGGGGACGCCCACCCCACCCCCAGCAGCCACCGGCGACCCCCCAGCTGAAGACATGCTGGTGGCCATCCGGCGTGGGGTGCGGCTCCGCAGGACCATCACCAACGACAGGTCAGCACCCCGCATCTTGTGATGGCGCCATCCTCCCACCTCTGGCCAAGGGCGAGGCAGGGGCCTGGTTGCTGGGCCGCGGCTCGGAGCAAAAGCGCAGCCAGGATGAAACAGAGCCAGGAAAACCGTTTTTTTAAGTCACACAAGGCAAAGCCACTTTATAGAAAAACACCCAGCTTGGACTTCAACATTTAAACAAAAAGTGACTTCTTTAACAGACCTCGCCGCATTGGAGCCTGCGGGCCTTGAACTGGATTTAGAGCCTGTTTTCTACTCTCCTTGCCTACTCTGTCCCCCTCTTCCTTTCTGCAGGCCCTGCCTTTCCCACATCTCAGTGAGCCCAGAGCCCTGCCCTGCCCGCTGCAGAGGGGCCAGGCTGGCCTCCACCTCGCCCTCCTAGCCTGGGCTCTGCCAACCTGGCTGGGCTTCTCCCCAGGGTCAGTGGTGCCTCGGACCTTTGGGACTGAGTCCCCTCTTCTCTCCTCCCCCTTCTCTCCCATGCTCCTTTCCAGGGGGGCCATAGTGGGCCAGGTGCCCAAGCAGGTAAGGTAGTGGATTCTACTGAAAACGTACGCAGAGTGGCTGGTGGTCAGGGGGCAGGTGACGTTGGGAGGTTGCCTGCTGGAGGAGAAGGGGGCGGCAGCCTTAGGGCCCAAGTCAGGTCTCAGAGAGGACATGCAGGCGCCTGCCTGGAGGAGGCTGGGGACCCTGAGGCAGCTCCCATGTCCTGGCTTCTCCCCTGTGAGGTGGAGCTGCGGGCAGGGTGGGGAAGTAGGGAAGGAGTCCAGATGACTCTGGGGTCATGGGCCAGCCCCCAGGAACTACTTTCAGATGTCTGGTGCTCATTTGGGCACATTAAGGCTAATTCTGGGGGCACTTTGCTCAGTTTCAGCCGCTTTGGGTGTGGGAGCTGGAGCAACAGAGGGTGTATGGGGGTGGGTATGTTATAAGTAGAATAAAATGGAGCTAAGTGGACAAGGACTGTGTGTGGGGACAGGGTGGACGATACAGGGTGTGTCCGAGAGTGCCTGAGGAACAGGGACCCCATTAGCGGTCTGAGGGGTCCGTGTAGGAGGATAAGGGCTGATTGGCTCCCCAAAAGCCAGGGGACAGCTGTTCTCTCCTGCCTCTGGAGCAAAGCCAAATTAAGGGCTTGCAGCCCGTCTGGGGGTCAGGATCCTCCAGCCAGGCTGGGCTGAGGGCAAGTCCAGGGAGATTGGCTTTGACTCTCTGTTGCCAGAGGAGATGCCATCCCAGGACACGGCCCCCACCCCAGTCCTGGCCCTTCTGGCAGGGGGGGTGGGGATGGCTGGGGGTTCCCTCCCCTTCCCCCTCCCCCTCCATGCACAAAGTTGTGCCAACTCTAAGCAGATAAAAGCAGGTGTACCTCCAGAGTGTGTAGAGCTTCCTGAGGTCCCACAGGCCAGCAGAGGGCTGGCCTCAAAGGTGCCAGGGCCACAGGGCAGGGGCCTCCTGTGGTCAGGAGAACAGGCTTGTTCTGGTCTGGACAGGATGCGATCAGTCTGAGTCTCCCAGCTGGACAGCTTGGTAGTTTTTGCGCCGGAGCTGAGACCCACGTGGGGCTGGGAACCAAAGGTGTCCCTGAGCAGGTGGAGCCCCCAGCTCCCCAGGGTGATGGAGAACGGTTACCTGTAAGTCGCTAGGTCTGAGAACAACCTTGCCAAGTGCTCCGGCCAACCCCGAAGCCCGGGAGTAGGCACCTGGAGGGGGCCCGGGTGAAGGAGGTCCTGAAGGATCCAGAGAGCGGGTGGACAGTTTGGGCGGCCCCAGGGTGGGGCTTACACTGCCCTTCCCGCTGGGCTGCACCAGGCTTTGCCCAGGTAGGTTGATGGAGTAGGACGTGTGATGTGTGTGGGGTACAGAGCAGTGTGGTGGGGCTGTGGCTGGGTCCCTTGCTCATCCCTCCTCCCCTCCAAGCTACCCCAGGGCTGTACATAACTCCTCCATCCCTTTGACCACCTCTCATCCATTAGTGCCCACCTCATAGCCCCTACCCCGGGATCCAAGCCGACCATCCTGCATCGCAGACTTTTGTTTGGGGGACTTCTTACATTTGTTTTATTTTTCATTTTGTACAGAGACATTCTTTTCAAAGTCTTCTGACTGAAGTAACTTTTCTGGTGCTGTTGTTAACTTGTTCCTTCTTTTAATTTATTTCCCTGCCCCAGGCCTCCCTCCTGGTCCCCATGCGCCTTTCTACCTTTCACCCCTTCCCCCCCTCCCCCCATGCCATTGGGACCATTTTGTTTCTTTTCTCTCTGTCAGTTTTTGGATAAATTATCCTCTCTGCTCCTCCCCCTCCAGCCCACCCTGCCCTGATTTCCATAGTCACTGCTACAAGTAACAAATGCACTGTGAAGATCCCAGTATTAATAAAGTTGTACTGTAATTAACACCCCTGCCTCTGCCTGGCTTCCTGCCCTGCTCCTCACACCTGGGCCGCCAGTGCTCTTGTACCCCAGCCTGGGGGTGGGGCTTCTCGCAGCCAGGACTTAGACCTTGGAAAGCTTCTGCTCCATCCTGCTGGGGGCTGTCGAAGCAGCCAGATGGAGAGCGCCCAGGAAGCACCGCGGGGTCAGCCCCCACCCTCTGCCCCATCAGGCTCACTGTGGCTCTAGACAGGGTAGAAGGAACCCAGTCCCTCAAATGCCCACCATTCAACACCCCCCCCCCCCGTCAGGCTCCCGCAGTCTAAGTCGGAGCCCTCCAGCCCAGCCCGGCCAGCCCTTTCCTCTCCCGCACAATGCACTTGGCGAGCAGGAGGGGACGGAGGGGCTCCCGGCCACTCCAGGTCCACCTGTGCAGAGGCAAAGCAAAACAAACCAAAAGAAAATAAAGTGGGTGTTTAATTTAAAAAAAACAAAAAACTAGAGGAGCACCCACTATGGCAGATAGTCTCTGTGCTTTTCCCAGCGGGGCCGAGCCCAGTCCTCCGCGTACCTGCCTGCCCACCCCAGCAGAGCGCCTGCCACTGCAGCCCAGGAGACCACCAGCATCACCTTCAGGCAGAGCTGGTGGCCTGGGCAGTGCCAGGGCCGTGAGCTCTGTCTTGTCCACCCTCAGGTGTTCCCCAGCCCCAGCCCCCAGCACTCCAGATGAGACTGTGTGAGGTACAGAGGGTGGGACGCTGAGCCTACCCAGGCACAGAATGGCCCCTGAAAGGAAAACCCCTTTCCTGGGGTTCTACTCCCAAGGGGGGCTCCCCCCGACCCAGTGACATCTCAGGCCCAGTCGAACTGGAAGCTCCCCCACCTGCCCCACACAAGTCCCCACGCAGGCCACTGGGACAGAAACCTCTGTGCCTTCGCAGGCTCACTGAGCCGGGGGTCCAGCCTTGAATTCCAGAGAGCGGGCAGGGGGGTGCGGGCTGCTGGGGCGGAGGGCACGGCTAGGTGGCCACACACTGCGTCAAGGAATCTGGGCTGTGTGGCTGAGGGCTTGGCACCTCACAGTCCTGCCAGTTTTGGATGGCGCTTTGTTTACCTGCAGGGGAGAGGGGGGAAAAGCCATAGGCGTGGTCAACACTCACCTTGTCCCCATAAACAGGGCCTATCTCAGCTTCTAGAAATGGCCTGTCGCCCAGGAGAGTGGAGGGCATGCCCAGGAAGGTGCCAGTGCAGCCACTGGTCTGGGCTCAGACACCAGCCCCACACACACTCGAGCCTTACAGCAGGAGCAGTACAGCAGCTCCATGACCCGGAAGCAGTTGTCCAGCAGAGCTTTGGGCCGCACCAGCTTCAGGCTCAGCCCCGGGGCACTCAGGAGGGACAACACCGTTTCTAGCTTGGGGCTGACCTCCACACCCTGGAAAGGAGGAAACCATTAGGACCACGGGCCAGTAAGGAGCAGGGCCACCTGCCAGACAGCTGTAGGGTGTCTCATCTGGGGCCACACAAACCACAGCAGACAGGCCAGACATCCTGTGACCAGAGGCCTGTGAGCAATTTATTTCCTGCCTCCAGGTACCAAGTTTCCTGGGGGATGGGAGAGGGTTACCCCTCAAGGTCCCTCACCCAAGCACAATGCAGAGGCTTCCTTTTTCCCATCACTGAAAAAAGGACTACCCAGCCCAGGGCCACCAAAGAGCCACTAAAGAAATCACTGGAGCTCCCAGCCTCTGCCAGAATTTCGAGAACCTCCCCAAAGTTCGAGGCCGCTGCAAAAGCAGTTGCTGGCACCTCAGCTCAGTATAATCAGAAGCTGACAGTGGCTGCTCGGTGTTCTGGCTGGGGAGCAGGGGGGTCGCTGGGTGTTCTGGCTGGGTAGCAGGGGGGTCGCTGGGTGTTCTGGCTGGGGAGTAGGCAGGGGTCGCTGGGTGTTCTGGCTGAGGAGCAGGGGGGTCGCTGGGTGTTCTGGCTGGGGAGTAGGCGGGGGTCGCTGGGTGTTCTGGCTAGGGAGCAGGAGGGTCGCGGGGTGTTCTGGCTGGGGAGCAGGGGGGTCGCGGGGTGTTCTGGCTGGGGAGCAGGGGGAGGTCGCTGGGTGTTCTGGCTGGGGAGCAGGGGGGTCGCTGGGTGTTCTGGCTAGGGAGCAGGAGGGTCGCGGGGTGTTCTGGCTGGGGAGCAGGGGGGTCGCGGGGTGTTCTGGCTGGGTAGCAGGGGGGTCGCTGGGTGTTCTGGCTGGGGAGTAGGCAGGGGTCGCTGGGTGTTCTGGCTGAGGAGCAGGGGGGTCGCTGGGTGTTCTGGCTGGGGAGTAGGCGGGGGTCGCTGGGTGTTCTGGCTAGGGAGCAGGAGGGTCGCGGGGTGTTCTGGCTGGGGAGCAGGGGGGTCGCGGGGTGTTCTGGCTGGGGAGCAGGGGGAGGTCGCTGGGTGTTCTGGCTGGGGAGCAGGGGGAGGTTGCTGGGTACTCTGGCTGGGGAGCAGGGGGAGGTTGCTGGGTGTTCTGGCTGGGGAGCAGGGGGGTCGCTGGGTGTTCTGGCTGGGGAGCAGGGGGGAGGTTGCTGGGTGTTCTGGCTGGGGAGCAGGGGGGGTTGCTGGGTGTTCTGGCTGGGGAGCAGGGGGGTCGCTGGGTGTTCTGGCTGGGGAGCAGGGGGGTCGCTGGGTGTTCTGGCTGGGGAGCAGGGGAGTCGCTGGGTGTTCTGGCTGGGGAGCAGGGGGGGTTGCTGGATGTTCTGGCTGGGGAGCAGGGGGAGGTCGCTGGGTGTTCTGGCTGGGGAGCAGGGAGGTCGCTGGGTGTTCTGGCTGGGGAGCAGGGGAGTCGCTGGGTGTTCTGGCTGGGGAGCAGGGGGGTTGCTGGGTGTTCTAGCTGGGGAGCTGGCGGGGGTCGCTGGGGCAAGTGGGTCGCAGGGTGCTGAGGAGCGCTGGGGTAGGGTGGGGAGCATGGCCACACGGGGGGTGTAGAGGGGCCCCCATGGCCTGTCCAGGCGCACACTCATCCAATCACCTTACTCTTCAGGCTTTTGGGGAACCCTTCTGAGCAGGCAGTTACCAGGAACCTCTTCACTGTTATTATTATTATTACTATTATTACTTGAAGCTCCTAGTTTATATTAAGTTTCACTGTGTTGTCCAGTTCTATGGGCTTCGACAAATGCATGTTGTCACGTATCCACCTTTACAGCATCATACAGAAGAAGTCCAGCACCTGAACACCTTCTGGGCTCTACCTATCCATCCCCCTTCCCTCTCCCACAAAGGAACCACATTTCTTAGGTGCAGAAACAAAGCCACAGGGTTCAATGACTTGCCCAAGATCACAGAGCCTGGAACAGGGCCTCGAGCACATTTCTAGGACCCAGCCCAGCCCGCCCACTGGTCATCACAGGCTGTCTCCTCCTCTCTCGCATTTCTGCTACAGCCTTCAGGATGTGGGGGAGCTTTCCAGGTGCTCACATCCTCCCCAGACAGCCCTTGGCCCCACACACACAGGCATACGGCCTGTCCGCACCTCTGCCCAGCTCACCTTGAGGCCTTGCTGGACGTCCAGCAGCAGGGTATGTATGTCCTCCACATACTTCCTGGACGGGTGGCCTTCGAGCAGCACCTCCCTCACTGCCTCCGTGGCACTGAGACTCACCCAGACCCACAGGTACCGCAGCTCCTGCTGGCTCACCCGCGCCCTCTGCTGTGGGGGCAGGAGAAATCATTAAAACCCCCAGATGGGCCCTGCACCCTCCCCACGCTGCTCTGACCACCCCTCCAACTTGCCCCTACATAGAAAGCCAACCACAGGTGACCACTATGGACTGTGGACAGCCTAGGGCCTGGGCCAAGGGTGAGCTTGCTTGAGGAGCCAGAACGGCCCCTGGCAACAGGAGCTGCCAAACCAATGTGGCTCTCAGGAGAGGCCCCTGGGTGGTCCTAGGAGGCAGGGGCCTCCCCAGCGCGGAGGGGACTCTCACCAGCCTGGTGACATTCGCCACTCTGAGCACCCCTTCATAAGGCACGCTGACCTTGTAGTCGATGGGGAAGTAGAATTTCTGGGGAGGTAAAGAACAAAACTGTGAGATCAGTCAGAAACGGCTCCGATGGGTTCTCCCAATGGCCCCCGCAGACAACTTGCTGCAGGAGGAGGGGACTCAGGAGCAGCCCTGTGATGGCAGAGGTGGCCCTCTAGGGAAAATGTACTTGGTCCCCCATCAGGACAGAACAGCCGTCTTTCCTCTGGGATACAGAGACGGATGAAACAAAATGCCCAGTTGCTGTTAAGGCAGAAGTTTCAGCCCCGAAATAGTATGAGGAACATTACCAGCCTGAGAGAAACAGATTCCCTGGTGGTGTGGAAGATTAGAAGAGTTCTCTAAAACTTACTGTGGTGATGGTTGCACAATCTGAAAGTGCACTAAAAACCACTGAGTGTACACTTAAATCGTGAACTGTGTGGTATGTGCACTATATCGCAATAAAGCTGTTTTTAAAAAAAACGTGGGCTTCTCCACCCTACAAAAACCCCTGCATTCCAATTTCTAGGTCCTTCCCTCTCCTGTCGATTAATAATAATAGTGTCTGAGGTTCCTCCAGGGTTTTCTGGAGTCCTTTCCTGAGTCACAGGGCGAGTGCCACATGGAGGTGGAACCAAGGGTCAGACAGAGGAGGAGGGGGAGGCCCCCCAGGGATGGCTGGCTGGAGGAAAAGGGAGAGGAGACAGTCCATGCAGACCAGATGACCAGGCTTGTAGGGGTGTGTGGTGGAGAAAGACAGAGAAGGGAGCCATGTAGGCTCAGAGCTGACACAAATCCAAGGAGGGGCTCTGAATGCCTAGCCCAATGAGCTCAGGGGCTTGGGACAGGGGACACAGCAGGTGCCATATGGTTACCATGTAATGAAGGCGGTGCCTGTACTGCAGCTTGTCCCGCAGAAAGCCGGTGATGACACACTCCTCGCTCTGGGTCAGAGGCCACACCTCCAAACCCTGGTTCCCCAAGACCATGCCAAGGAGGATCCCGAGATCTGTGGACCGTGCCCAATAGGAACACATGAGCAGCCTGCACCACTGCCCGGTGTGCAAAGCTATGCAATTGTCAACCTCCCTGTTCCCGGTGACAAGTCCCCATGGATGAGGCAGGAGGGGAGGGGCACAGAGCCCCAAGGTGGCCTTCCGCCACCAGGATTCGTTTGTCTGTAGTCTGGGCTCCAGGACAGCAGGCCAGACAAGCTTGCGCCGTCCAGCCTGTCTACTCCTGGCCAGAGGCCACCCCCTTGGGTCACTCTCATCTCCTCCCCATGAGGCAGGCACAACCTCCCTTCCAGGGTCACCTCAGCACCCTGTGAAAGCCTGTTTCAAAGCCTGTTGCTGCATTTTTTTTTTGTTCTTTTTACAGAGACAGAGAGATTCAGAGAGAGGGATAGGGACAGACAGACATGGAGAGATGAGAAGCATCAAACATCAGTTTTTCAACTAAGGTTTTGACACCTTAGTTGTTCATTGATTGCTTTCTCATATATGCCTTGACCGCAGGCCTTCAGCAGACAGAGTAACCCCTTGCTCGAGCCAGCGACCCTGGGTCCAAGCTGGTGTGCTTTTTGCTCAAACCAGATGAGCCCACGCTCAAGCTGGCGACCTCGGGATCTCGAACCTGGGTCCTTCCGCATCCCAGTCTGATGCTCTATCCACTGTGCCACCGCCTGGTCAGGCTGTTACTGCATTATCTATCTGAGAATTCAAGAGATGTAGATTCTAATTCTAACTCTAGAAATGAGTCTTGGGTGACTGAAGGCATTTTCTTCCCTGCTCTATCTGACCTTGGCATCCATCTCAGTTAGATGGACCAGTGGGTTTGTAAAGGTCCTTCTGGTTCGCTCATTCTGGGGTGCTAAGCAAATCCCACTCAGGTGGTTTCCCACTCCCTGTCAGCAAATAAAGCTGTTACCTTCTGAATATTACCAGCCTTTACCACCGGGGGCCGCTGTGATCTAAAAATTAGCCTTGTGATTTCCCATAACGGAACTGACTTATAAAATTTCTCTAAGAGAATTTGCAAAAATTAAGAGCAAGGGTTACGTCAATCAAAGCAGAAAGGACAAAATATAAAGGAACAAGGGATGTATCCAAAAAAAAATCAACCTCACTAATAAGGAAATTCACATTAAAACCACCGAATGCCTGCCATATTTCGCCTATCAAAATGAAAAGTAGTTTTAATTTAATTTTAATTACATTTGGCACCGGCAAAAGTAGTGAGACAAATACTCTCATCCTGGAAAGCAAGTTGGCAACGTTTTCTATCAATGGAATTAATAATGTCCACACCCTTCAATCCATTAAGTTTATTTCTAGGAATAAACTCAAAGGAAAACAAAAGAGAGATATAACCAAGAGATTTATGGACAACGACTTTCCACCACAGCATTATTTCATGATAGTGAAAATCTGTAAATGACCTAAATTTTTTTTTGGGTTTTCTTTACAGGGACAGAGAGAGAGACAGAGAGAGGGATAGATAGGGACAGACAGACAGAAGGGAGAGAGATGGGAAGCATCAATCATCAGTTTTTCATTGCGACACCTTAGTTGTTCATTGATTGCTTTCTCTCATGTGCCTTGACTGCGGGCCTTCAGCAGACCAAGTAACCCCTTGCTTGAGCCAGCGACCTAGGGTCCAAGCTGGAGAGCTTTTGCTCAAGCCAGATGGGCCCATGCTCAAGCTGGCGACCTCGGGGTCTCGAACCTGAGTTCTCTGCATCCCAGTCCAACGCTCTATCCATTGCACCACCGCCTGGTCAGACTGTAAATGATCTAAGGTTTAATACAGTGGTTCTTAACCTTTTTTGAGGTACCGAACCCACCAGTTTCATATGCGCATTCACCGAACCCTTCTTTAGTGATAAATAAAATATGATTTTTTTCCCCAAATTTAGTTTTGCCGGTGCGAGACTAGAGTTGCTCAACGTGGCATTGCATATCATGCAGATAGGATACTGACTCCCATCCCGTTCTGTGATACATGTGAATACATGTTGTACATATTTGTCCGACCACTTTCTTTTTTTGCTCAACATATTTAGTATGGATTAAAATATTAAGAAAGAAACCACACGATGTACAACTAGGACAGCCGTTGACTACTGCGCGCACTAAATTCCCCGCAGCACTGGTTGGCCAAGCAATGTAACGTGATCCTCTGCAGCAAGTGATGGCCAAGCCGGGCGTGTCATCACGACTTTACACAAGTGTGTCTTTACCTCCGCGGCAGAGGCTTCTCCGAACCCCTGAGACCAACTCATTGAACCCGTAGGGTTTGATAGAACCCAGGTTAAGAACCACTGGTTTAATAACAATGAAGGTAGCCAATAAAAGTCACATTTTCAAAAAATGCCTTAGGGACCTGTAAATGTGATTTAAAAAATTATTTATGACATGCTTAGGAAAGTCTTTTTAAAAGCATGACTCAACATTCTGCATCTGGGTATATAATTCAAGCATGACCTGAATTCTGTTCATTGTGTGTGTGCGTGCCCAGGAAGTGTAGTGGAAAGAACTAGACCAAATCTCTATGGGACATTCCTATGTTCTATTTTGTAGGGTGTATTTTATATTCTACAGTCACTATTGATTATTGTTATAGTCAAAAGCAATCTTTTTTTTCTTTTTCCAAAATCAACCCAGCAGGCTGGGCCGTCTCCTGGATCCACCCCTGGTTATGAGTAGGATTACCGACGGAAGGTTTCCCACTCTCCTTCCTGGTCTTCAGGAAGACTTTTGCTCTTAAACCCTCACTCGCCTGGGCCTGCTCATGGCCACTCTCCTACACCTTTCTCTGTCCCGCAGCCATGACTTTTCCCCAGCTGGGCACCCTCCCCAGGAACATCCCCGCTCTCCTACAGCCCGGAGCCCCAGAGGGCTGCTGCCTACCAGCCCTTCCTCTCACAGAACTCTGACACTTTTGCCAGGTTGCAGATTGGCCACCCATCTTCACACTCCACTCCCTCTCTCTTTTTCCTTCTCTTCCCAAGTGTTCAAACCAGCACGTATTTGGACAAAGGAGCAGAGAAACACAGACTGAACCGGCTTGCTTTCTGTCTTGTCTCCAAGCCGTTAACCCTTTCACGCTAGGCATCCCTGCGGGTCAGGATCATTTCTGCCTCAGAGTTTCTGCTCACACTTTGTCCCTGCCCTGGGCACCCTCTCACACTGCAGACCTCTTTCGAGGTCTCACCAAGACTCCCGCCCTCCCCAGGGTCTACCCTGCTCACGCCAGCCCACACCAGTCCCTGTCTCTAGCACCAGCTGTCCAACTCGCTCGTTATCTTCACCAATTTAGCCCCAAGTACGTGAATACACGATGTGGTAACCACAGCCCAGGCTTGTTTTGGGGTTCACCTTGAGCAGGAGATGGTCACATGCAATCTCCAGAGAGCAGGAAGGTCCCACCCCAGGGTGTCTGATTCAGTAGGTCAGGGTGGGGCCAGAGAATCTGCATTTCTAACAAGTGCCCCCCAGTGCTGCTGCTGCTGGTCTGGGGACCACACTTTGAAAATCACAGACCTAGAGCGACAGTTGCAAACCAGTGTTCCAAGGGCCACATCTGGTTCAGAGATGTCACATAAAAATCTAGATTTCCATCTTTTCTTTAAAAAACCAGTATCTGTTCACACAGGGTCTTCTTTCCCATGTGGCTGTCACCATTGACTGCCCACCCCATCCCCAAGTCCTGCCCCAGTCGCCCCATCTGTCCTGGTCAGAGCCTTCCCGGCCTGGCAACTGTGGGCTCATAGCCCAGACTGGGTCTGAGAGCCCACGCGCCTCCCCACCAGTCGTGGGTTGCTCCAGAAACCCCGCCCACTGATGAGACAGACTTCCTCCAAGTCTGCTGCCCATTTCCAATGTTAAGCTTCTTTTTTCTGTTGCCTCCACCCCAGGAAACAGGACAGCAAATGGGTAACTAGGTAGGGACAGAACAGCTGTGGCCTCATGGCCACTCTGCACCCCGGGAGATCCACAGCCAGGGCAAACCTGACCCTGACGAAGAGATCTGCTGGGCGTCCCGCCCTCTCACCACCTCCACATCCCAGAGGTAAGAGGCCCAAGTGACAGAAGAGGAGGCTGAGAACAGCGTGAAGGAGGAGCTCAGTGGCTCCCTGGCATGGGAGGCAGGGCTGTGCCTCCCCCCAGAGGGCCCTGTATGCAGTAATAAACGGGCTTGTTCGCCATCATGTGCAGGAGTGCACGAGGACCCCTCAAAAAGAGTTTGCCCAGAAGCTCAGATGCAACCATATTTGGAAAGAGTCTTTACGGATGCAATTAAGACCTACCCGAACCCAATGACTGGTGCCCGTATAGGAAGAGGAGAGGATGCAGAGACACGCGGAGGGAAAGGCCACGTGGAGACTGTGGCAGAGGTTAGAGATGCTGCCACCTGCCAAGGAATGCCAGGAGCCACCAGAGATTGTAAGAGGCAGGAAGGATCCTCCCCTGAGAGCCTTTGGAGGGAGTGTGGCGCTGCCCACTCTTGATTTCAGACTCCTGGCCTCCAGCGTTGGGACAGAATAAATTTCGGCTGTTTTAAGCCACCAAGTTTGCGGCAAGTTGTCATGGCAGCCAATTGTTTTCCAACACCCCAGCCTCTCTGCAGGCCCAGGGTCTGCTTCCTCACCCTGTCTCTCGCTCCATAGCCAGCCCTTGCCAAGTCCTGCAGTCTGCCTCCCATTTCCAATGTTTCTGCCACCAGCTTTGTCCCCTCCACCATGCCCGGAACTGGCCCTCACTACCTCCTACCCAGGAGGTTGCAACAACAGCTCCTGCAAGTACACAAGATTGAACTCCCGAGAGCAGAGTACCTCTCAACCACAGGCCCACCCCCAGATCAGATCATGAACCTTCCAGGTGCCCCTGTGGTCTCACAAGCCAGCTGTCAAGCCCGGCCTCTCGCTGTCCCACCGCTGAGCCTGTGCTCACACTGGGCCCTCTACCGGGTACACTGTCTTCATCTTCACATGGCTACCTGCGTGAACACTGCCCACCAAGACCATTTCAAGTGACATCTCACCCATGTTGCTCCTCTTGCTCCTCATGACCTAGAAACTTCCAGAACACTGGGTCTCTGTCCTTCCACTCTTCTAAATGCTCTGACCCTTTGCAAGATCCTTCCACATGCGCTGGGTTAGAACCAAGTCCTCTGCAAATTCCTCACAGGATTGAGTCCTGACCTCACTCATTCAGCGCAGGCTTGCCAGGGCCTAACTCTGTGCCAGGCTTTGGAGAGCGAGGCTGTAGCAGCCCAGACCTTGTCACCACAGCAGTAACTCTCCAGCAGGCACATGGGAAGCACCAGAAACATGCGCTGAATTTCATTCAATTTAATTGACTCTCAGAGTATGAACAGATCTTGGTTTGGCCTCCCACCAGCAGGCCTGAGAGGCCTGTCAGTCCTTTTTCTTTTTTTCTGTCCTCATTTCAACTTATTTTTCTTTTTCCCAACAAACTGTTCTCTCTCTGCCTTTTAATTTTATTCATTATGGAGGAAGGGGCAGAGGAGACAGGCTGCTTCCTCCAGGCACCTGACTGCACATCCCCATGTGTCCTGGGGCCCAGACACTTTCATAAGCCCCCACCACCTGCTGGCCACACCCAGGGAGGCCAGAAATCCTGCCACCTGCATTCCCACCATACTCCCCAGAACCCATGAGTCTGGGAAGGTCCTGCCTGCCCCATCCTCATGACCCCCACTGACTGCGCTCACCCAGCCCACGACTCGTAGCCACCATGCCTGCCTGAGCTGGGGTCAGCCTGCGAGGAGGTGGAGGGCGGGCGTGGGAGTCTGCACTAAGCTGGGAAGCATCTCAACTTCTCACCAGCAAGAATTGCCTGGTTGCCATGGTTACAGCAGAGCCCGGTTCTGGGCCAAGGCCTCCCCTGGGGCAGTCTCCACGGAACCCCCCAGTACTCACGGTGGAGCCAGGCGAATCCCCGGGGCATGGTGGTACGTAGGGTCCCCCAAAGAGCAGAGGCGGTGTCCCCGGCGTGTGTCTATCCACAGAGGCCCAAGTGGGGCCTACATGGCCTCAGGTCAGCACAGGTGGCCCAAAGTAGAAGACGGGTTGGCCAGGGAGGATGGCCCGACAGGGCGACTCAGGTGCTCCTGGGGCAGCGCCACCCTTATCTGCCTGGCAGTGCGGAGGGCGGCCGGGGGGTGGCGGCTGGGAGTTCCATGGCAGCCAAGACCTGGCCTGAGACAGCAGCCTCAGGGTCTCCCCTCCCAGGCAGGAGAGAGTCTCTAGCAGGCCCCTCGGAATCTGGGGCTGGGTTGTGCTTTCTCTGATTCCCCGTCTGCAGCTGCTCAGTGTGAAATCTGGCTCTGGAAAGAGAAAGGAGGAGAGAAACCAATTATGTAAGAGCAGCGCTGCCACTCACCCATCAGCCCCAGGCACCGAGCCTCCTGTGTGGGGCTGCGCCCCCCGCCTGCCTGGCCGGGACCCCCAGGAAAGGCCAGAGGCACACGGCCCTGCCCTGGCAGCTGCCGACCACAGGACATGAGCTCACACATAATAAATTACTTCAGAGCACCTAAAGAGGAGCATCGGCCCAGGAATGAGTTATGGTGACACCGGCTGGCAGCCTGAACAAAAGCAGGACCAGGGAATGAATGGGCCACGTGGGTTATGTCAAGGGAGCCTCCTGAGGGAGGTGAGGTTGAAGGTAAAGTATTTGAATGACTGCGGCTGCAGGGAAGTGAAAAATGCAAATGATTCATTCCTCCTTTCACTTTCTGCCTTAGTTCCCTCCACCCATTAACCCAAATTTGTGTGTCCCCTCCTGATAGAGTGCCTAGTTAAATTTTAATTTCAGATAACTAACATTTTTTAGTATAAGTATGTTATGAATACGTTTTACTATAAGTATGTCCCAAATCCTGCATGGGATATACTTATACTAAAAAAAAAAGTGTTTATCAGCAATTTCAAATTAAGTTGAGAGTTCTGTATTTTTATTTGCTAAATTTAGCAACCCTGTGATAATAATGGGATAGCTCTTCCTGAGTGCTCACTACATGCTAGCTCCAGGGTTAAGGCTTTTATATTCATTGAATCCTCATAACAATCTATGCCCCCCCCCCTAAAATCTCATTTTATCAATGAAGAAATCGGGACTCAGAAAGGTTAAGACATTTATCCAAGGTCACACCACCTGTAAGTAGTGCATAAAGAATTCAAACTGGCCTGCTGATGGCCACTCTGATAAGGCAATGCCCACATGTTAGCAAACACTTACCAGCCAGACTCTGGCCTTGGCACTCTCGTACAATCATCTCATCTACCCCTCATTGGATTCTGTGAAGTACCAGCCATTATCCCCACTTTGCAGATGAGAAAACTGAGGCTCTGAAAGGCTGTTGGTCAGCAACAGAGACAGCTCTGCAATTCAGTTTCTAACTCGGTTTCGTTCCCTGCCCTTGTCTTCTCTCTGTCTCCCCTCTGGCCGGGAAGATGGCCACAGGGTGAGGGCTTGTGGGGAAAGTAGGTATGATCTAGGGGTCTTCTCCACTGTGGCATTTATCCCTACAGAACATTCTGGAACTTCTGGTGCTTGCACTGGAGTTCCCCAGCAGGTAGGCAGGGACTGACACAGAGAACACAGGGGTTCCCGTTCTCCCTGCAGGTGAAGTCAACCCTGGAGTTGAATTCCTCCTCCGATTTCTGGCTCCTACAGTGTTACCATGAACACTAACCTCACTGAAACTTCTAGTTATCACTAGTGTACTTTTTTAGATTTACTGACGTTTAATTTACATAGAGGAAAACTCACCTTTTTTAGTGTACAATTCTATGAGCTTTGACCAATTTATAGAGTTGTATAGCTACTACAATAATCAAGCTATAAAACATTTCCAGACACCCAGAAAATTCCTCCTGGCCCTTGTGTAGCTGACCCTCCTCCCAGCGCCAGCCCGCGCCCAGCGGCTTTGCCTTGTTCAGGACGCCATGTAACCGTAGTCACCGTGCGCAGCCTCTGTGGAAGGTCTTTTCACTTAGCACCCTGCCTTTGGGACTCAGCCAGGGAGTTGTGTGTATGAGGGGGTTGCTCCTTTTCCTGGCTGAGAAGTACTCCATTGTATAGCTGAATCACTGTTTGTCCATCCGTCAGTAGAAGGGCACTGCGGGTCGTTTCCAGTTTTTGATAATTATGACTGAAACCCCTACAAGCCTCTGCATGCAGGTTTTGGTTGTGGTGGGGTTGGGGGAGTTCCCATTGCTCTCGGGCCTCTCTGTAACGTGAGGTGCCCCACGGCCCTTCAGATCATCTGAGCTCTGCACGCTGACTTGGGGGTCCAGGCACTGGTCTCCCATCCTGTCCTGCTCCCACTGCTGGAGCACCCCTCATCCCGAACCTCACCAACCACCTGAACTCACCAGGCTCTGTGCCCCATCCACACCCCCCAAAACTCTCTTGGCAGGTCCTCACTCAGAAGTCTCCTGGGAAGGCCCCAGTGCTGAATCTGACCCTGGACCACAAATTCTGGACCACCAGACCCTGATGGAGATGCTGAGAGAGGGAGAAAGAGGGTCATGGTCACCTTCAATGCCACATCACAGAGTCCGATTCTGGGCTCCATCTTTGGTCACACCTATCCCTTGAGCCCCACTGAAAGGGTGGGAGGGATGTGTGAAAGCCAAGGAGGACACAGACAGGGAGTTACCTGATGACACAGGAGCCAGAGCTCAGGGGAGAAAGAGAGGAAACCAGGCTGCTTCTAGGGGCCCTGAAACAGAGGCCACTCCAGACCTGAGAGTCATCTGCCCAGTAGTGGCCTTGCCGATAGTGGGAGAGCCAAGGGTGTGCCTGCCTCACCCCAGCCCCCCGGGAGGGAGGGTGCAGAATTTGAAAATACATTTCTCCCACCCCACCCCCACTTCACCCCTAGGGCTCAGAGCAGTCATTAGGAAGCCCACGCAAGGAACAGTTGTGCAACAAAGTGAAAAAGTGGAAATGCTATTCTGCATAGGTCATTTGTGAATAGCATTTTCAAAGTCACAGTAGCAAGTGAAAGTGAACATTATTTTAACAGAACCACGATTTAGGGATGCTGGAAGTCAGGAGTTGGGGCGGCGGGAGCAGATGTGTGACAATCTTCCATGGTGGGAAGTCAGCAGGTAAGGCCCAAATGAAGAAGCAGCAATATGAGCACATTGTTTAAAAGGGTAATGTACATCTATTGCTCTTTTTTTTTCCCCAAGGACAAAGAGAGAGAGTCAAAGAGAGGGATAGATAGGGACAGACAGACAGGAACGGAGAGAGGTGAGAAGCATCAATCATCAGTTTCTCGTTGCCATTGCGACACCATAGTTGTTCATTGATTGCTTTATCACATGTGCCTTGACCACGGGCCTTCAGCAGACCGAGCAACCGCTTGCTGGAGCCAGCGACCTTGGGTCCAAGCTGGCGAGCTTTTGCTCAAGCCAGATGGGCCCGCGCTCAAGCTGGCAACCTCGGGGTCTCCAATCTGGGTCTTCTGCATCCCAGTCTGATGCTCTATCCACTGCGCCATCACCCGGTCAGGCTATTGCTCTTTTTTTTTTTTTTTTTTAATTGAAAGCCCTGGGTCTGGGGAGCAGGGAGTGGGGAGGAGGGAGCAGACAGAGCCCACTGTTGCTCATAACAGTGTCCTGTTGAATAATTTTATTCTTTAATTCAAGTGCTGGTATAGCTCTAATTTAAAAAAAAAAGAACTTGTATAAAAGGCATTTCTGTGCTGGAACTGTATTGCCACGTTCCTCCCGGTCGGGCAGCAAGGGCCTGCTCCCCCCTTTCCAAGCCACCTGCCTGAGAACCTAAAGGGGTCCACCCCAGCGGGGAGGACATTGGGAACTGAACTACAGCCCAGCCTGAAGAGGAGAGGCAGGTTTCTGCTCAGGACACACACAGCCCAAGTGCCCCCTCTATTATCAGCTGTGCAGTAGAACACCCAACCTATAGTGGCTGAAAACAACAATCATTTCTTATTTTTCACGAATCTATAGATTGGCCGGGACTCAGCGGACCTGCGCTGGGTTTGCCCTGGCTGGTGGGCTGGTTGGCAGAGGGATGGCTGATCTAGGGTACCTCAGCTGGGGTGACTCACCTCCAGCAAGCTAGCCTCAATTTGTTCTTGTGACAGAGGTAGGATTCGAAGAAAGGGAGCAAATGAGTTAATGACCCTTAAGGTTAAGGCATAGGACAATCACACCCTTACTTCTAGGACATTCTATCCCCTAAGGCAGATTGCTGGGGGAGGGTCTAAGGGATAGACTCCATTTCTTTTCTCTTTTTTTTCTTTAATGCTTATTTCATTGACCTTAGAGGAAGGGAGAAAGGGAGAAAGAGACAGGAACCAGCAATCTCTGAGTCTCATGATGATCAACCAACTGAGCTGTTTTGGACAGAGCTAGACTCCACTTCTTGATAGAAGGATCAGCAAGACATCATTGCAAAAGGCATGGATAGGGGTGTTCATGTGAAAAACTGGGGCCCTTCTGCAACCAATCTATTACACCCACACAGAGCATTCTTCTTCCCAAAGTGGCCAGGCCTGGCCTGAGGCCCAGGGGACACAGCACTGGCCCACCTGTTCCAGCCTGACCACTTCCCTGTAAGCAGGGCTAGGCCTCCAGGATCTCAGAGACATTCCATGCAACCCCCACACCCTAGAGAGGAGGAAACAGGGGCTCTTAGGGGAGGGAGTTGGCCCCAGGCCACACACCCAACTTCACCCTCCTCCTGTGGATGAAGCCAATCTATCCTTTGAGAATGTGGGAAAGGGACAATGAGCAGCCACCAAGAGTGAGTCACGGACATTCTAGTCAAGGGGAGGTGGAAGAAAAGTAGGACTGAGTTTAGGCCATAGGAAAAGGGAGACAAACAAAAGCAGAAACAGGAATGAATTAGTCTGGTTAATTCCATTAGCCTAGGATCTGTATTTCTGAGTATCATTTCACCCACCATCTCTGCTCTATGCTTGGAAAGAAGATTATAGACCTGGGGCACATGAATAACACAGGACCCACTCTTGGCCACATCTGTAAAGTCAGTCTCATTTTGAGAGGTGGGCTGGGTCAGAATGGCTGGCACCCTTGACTCCCATTCAGAACGAGTTCAATCTGCAAAGGAGTCTCTGTTTCTCCATTTCTAGAATCAGGGCTTGGCCTGATTCATTTCTAGATACAGGGACTTGCTGTAACCTATGGGACTTGCTATAACCTATGGGACGTGCTTGTGCCTCAGGGCTTATCCTTCCCATCTTGTAAACAATTCCTGGCTAGCCTCCTGTAGGACATGCTGCTGAGGTCCCAAGCCTGTCAGTGAGGCCATCCTAGACCACCTGGCCCCAGGCAAGTCAGGCCAGAATCTCAGCCACTGCACAGAATCATGAGAAATGTTCAATGTTTGCTTTAAACCACTAAGTTTGAGGGTAGCTTGTTACACAGGAAAAGCTATTCGTTGTAGCACGGAAATGCCTCTTCTCTGCAAATGCTCTGTAAAGAGCCAGATCGGTTCTGACCCAATGCCTCTACTGGAGTGATTCAGATGGACTTATCTCCTCAGAGTGAAGCCCAGTTCAGCTCAGGAGGGCTTAAGGAACAAGGGTGTGCTTTTTTTTTTTTTTTTTTTTTTAAGAGGAAGGAGGTTGAGAGAGAGACAGAAACATCAATCCATTTCAGTGTCTGTTACTGGGGACCTAGAAACCTTTGCACACCAGGACAATGCTCTAACCAACCAAGATATTCTAGGACAGGGCAGTGTGTGCAATCATTGCCCTAGGCCTAGCTCAGAATCTTCTATTAGAAGAGGAACTTTCTGGCCTGACCAGGCAGTGATGCAGTGGAGAGAGCATCGGACTGGGATGCGGAAGACTCAGGTTTGAGACCCCGAGGTTGCCAGCTTGAGTGCGGGCTCATCTGGCTTGAGCAAAAGCTCACCAGCTGTACCCAAGGTCGCTGGCTCAAGCAAGGAGTTACTTGGTCTGCTGAAGGCCTGTGGTCAAGGCATATGTGAGAAAGCAATCAATGAACAACTAAGGTGTTGCGAAGGCAATGAAAAACTAATGATTAATGCTTCTTATCTCTCTCTGTTCCTATCTGTCTGTCCCTATCTATCCGTCTCTCCGATTCTCTCTCTGTCTCTGTTAAAAAAAAAAAAAAAAGAAGAAGAGGAACTTCCTGGAATTCAGTACTAATCAAGAGTTTTTTTTAATCTACCAGACTTATTTTTAAAATGTTTTTATTATAGAAATTTTTAAACCCAAACAAGGTAGAATAGTATAATGGATCCCATCTACGGCCATTACTCAGTTTCAAAAATTATCAATATTCCATTATTCCTGTTTTACCCATTCTCCAGTTTTCTCCCTAGAGTATTTTAAAGCAAATTTCAGCATGCCATTTTACCAGTATGTAAGAAATTTTTAAAAAATACAATCAGCTACTATTATTGCATATTTTCAAATCAATAATTTCTTATGTAAATGGAAATAAAGACAGGCAGGGCCATGGACTAAATCTGACAAGCTCAGGTGAGCCCTGCACAATGGCCTTGCCAACTCAGAGACCTAAAGAAACCACACAGGATGGTCTGAAATTAAAACTTTTTTTAAAAATTAAGTGAGAGTAGGGGAAGCAGAAACAGACTCTTGTATGTGCCCCAACCGGGATCCATCCAGCAAGCCCCCTATAGGACAATGCTCTGCCCATCTGGGGCATTGCTCTGTTGCTCAGCAACCAAGCTATTCTTAGCACCTGAGGTGGAGCCCGAGGAGCCATCCTCAGTGCCTGGGGCCAACTTTCTCCAACTGAGCCATGGCTGCAGGAAAGGAAGAGAGAAAGAAAGAAAGAAGTGAGAGGGGGAGGAATGGAGAAGCAGATGGTCACTTCTCCTGCATGCCCTGATCGGGAATAAAACCCGGGACATCCACAAGCTGGGCTGACACTCTACCACTGAGCCAACCAGCCAGGACCCAGAATTAAAACTTTCTAACTAAAAGCAGTTCATGGTAGGTAGGCATGTTCTAGGGAGATATTTTTCTTTTTCTCTAAAAAAGATCAGTGCTTGCCTTAATGGGGCCTGTCTGTGTCTTTTGCATCTACAATAACAGACCTGATAACATGCCTTTGAAATGGAAGGGTCTTCTTTTCCTGCCCCCTCTTAGGACAGGCATCCCACCAGAGCAGGAACCAACAAACCCCCCATTGTTATTATCATGGTAATTAACTATTAACTGTCTAATTTCTGTCTATGTAAAAGAAGTTTCAGTACAGACATTTTTACTTTTTATCCAATCTCAGAGATTCCTCTGCCCCTTTGCTTTCTTCCGCCTCCCTAATCTATCCCTAATCATTTTCATGTAACCCCGTTAGGTCTTCCCCTTTGTTCCTGATGTATATAAGAAGTGGGAAAACCACCATTTTTCAGAACATTTTCTCAATCCGTTGAGACTTTGCTTCCTGACAGTTGTCGACAGTTTGGCTCAAATAAACTCGTAAGAAAATTTTTACAGATTTGGAAGTTTCTTTCTCCTTTCTTTTTAGATTTTATTTCTTGATTTTTAGAGAGAGGAGAGAGAGAGAGAGGGGGAAGGAAGTGGGAAGCATCAACTTGTAGTGGTTGCTTCCTGTATGTGCCCTGACCCATTTTAAAAGTTGTTTTGTTTGAATTGTAGACTAAATAGGGGCCACATACTAACCCTATCAGCTCAGGGGAGGTCTGCACAGTGGGCCATATAAACTCAGAGACTGAAAGGAACAACACTGGATGATCTGAACATAATAAAATTTTCTAACTAAAAGCAAGTCATGGTGGGCACTCCCATCCTAAGCCTGAAGCTTCTTTGACAAAGGTCAATCTTTGCCTTAAGTGAGCCTGTCTGTTGTCTTTTTACAACTAAGAGAATATACTTTCGAAATGTCATAGTAATCTTTATTCCCAAAGCCCCCTGGGGCACACCTCCCACCAGAGCACCAGACCACTGAAGTCCACATTGAAATGTTGTTCCCCCTGAATAGCATCTCTCTATGCTGTAAATGTTAATTACTAACTATCCTGTACCCACTCTTCAAAAGAACTATATGTTTCTCTAATTTGCCTTTTTATCCAATCTTCCGAGATTTCCCAGCTTTTCTTTCTCTTGTCCCCTTAGTCTACCACCAATGGATTTCAGGTCACCTTGACTTACGTCTCTTCTTTTTACTCTAATGTATAAAATAAGATGCAAACGTGCCATTCTCCGGAGCCTTTTCTCAGCCTGTTGAGATCTTGCTTCCCAACACTTGTCAGTTTGGCTCAAATACACTCAAAAAATTCTTTATAGGCTTGGACATTTCTTACGATGATAGAATCAAAAGCCCAACAAGGTGGCTCACTTAGTGCCCTTGATTGATGTCTTTTCCATCTTTTTTTCTTTTTTTTTTAAAATTAAGACATAATTCAGCCTGGCCTGGCCTGTGATAGCAGTGAATAGAGCTCCTACCTGGAATATAGTTTGCAGGTTTGAAACCCTGGACTTGTCCAGTTAAGGCACATACAACAAGCAACAAATGAGCAGTTAGAGTGAAGCGACTACTTCTCATTACTCTCTCCTACCCTCCTCTCTATGTAAAATCAATAAATAAAAAATCTTTTTAAAAAAATTAAGATATAGCCTGACCTGTGGTGCAGTGGATAGATAACCAGGAATGCTGAGGTCACTGGTTTGAGATCCTGGGCTTGCCTGGTCAAGGCACATAAGACAACCAACGAACAGCTACAGTGAAACAACTATGAGTTGATACTTCTCGCTTCCCCCACCCTCTCCTGTGTCTGTAAAATCAATAAATTTTTTAATAATAAAAAATTTAAGATATAATTCAATGCCATAAAATTTACCATTTCAAAGGATGCAATTTAGTGGAGCTTTTTTCAGTACATTTACAAAGTTGTGCGACAATCACCACAATCTAATTCCAAAACAGTTTTTTTTTTCTATTTTTTTAAATTTTATTTTATTTTATTTTTTACAGGGACAGAGAGAGAGTCAGAGAGAGAGATAGATAGGGACAGACAGACAAGAACGGAGAGAGGTGAGAAGCATCAATCATTAGTTTTTCGTTGCCGTGGCGACACCATAGTTGTTCATTGATTGCTTTCTCACATGTGCCTTGACCGCGGGCCTTCAGCAGACGGAGCAACCCCTTGCTGGAGCCAGCGACCTTGGGTCCAAGTTGGCGAGCTTTTGCTCAAGCCAGATGGGCCCGCACTCAAGCTGGTGAGCTCGGGGTCTCGAACCTGAGTCTTCCGCATCCCAGTCCGCATCCCAGTCCGACGTTCTATCTACTGCGCCACTGCCTGGTCAGGCTAGAACAGTTTTATCACCCCCAAAATAAACTCCATATTCATTAGCAGTCACTGTTTATTTCCTCTTCCCCAATCCCCTGGCAACCACTAATTTGCTTTCTATACGGAGTTGCCTGTTTTGGACATCTCATATAAAGCAGCCATATGGTTTGTGATCCTTTATGACTGATTTCTTTCACTTAGCATAATGTTTTCAGGATTCGTTCATCTTGTAGCACATTATAATCTGAATTTTATGTCTTCCCCAGAAGTTCACATGTCACGCCCTAACACCCAATGTGATATTTGGCAGTGGGACCTTTGGGGGTCATTAGTGTTAGATAAGGTCATGAGGGGGAGGGGGTGAAAAAATTTCTATTGTGTAAGCCGCCCAGTCTATGGTATTTTATTATGGCAGCCCAAGCCGACATAGAGAATCAATCAGTACTTCAGTCCTTTTATTTTAAGGGTCAGAACATTTTGTTCTCTTAATATTGTTTTTTGTTTTTTTTTTAATAAAGTTAAACAGTAAAACAAAACTTTAGAAGCCACCTCCCTATTTGTACCCCCCCCTCCCCGCTCCCTCCCCTACTGGCAATCTTCAGAGCTAGCCCCTGTCCTTTATCCTGCTCACGGAGGATCCCACGGAGAAAACAAAACTGCTCTAAGTACGTGGAGACAGGGTGACCGGAGGGGAACTGTGTCCACGTCCAAGGTTAAACTGGGCAAGTCTGCATTTTCTGGCTTCGGGATGGTTTCCTTTTATTAGCCAAATTGGAAAAACCAATTCCCTGGACCAAGTGCTTCAAAGCTGAAGCCCCCAGGACCCCTGACGAATGCCTTGAAGATATTTGCATCGAAATCACCCATATCCGTGCCCTCCTCATGTAGGGCCTGTCCGCTGTCATTCGAGTCTTTCTGTCAGGATCAGGGAGGATGGTAAAAGCTTCTGCGGCTTCCTTGAACTTTTTCTCCTGCTCCTAAACTTGGTACTGGCTCCTGTGTCCACCCAGATGGGGCATCAGCTTTTCTTTGCGATGAGGTTTCTTCATCTCATCCTCAGAGGCGTTCACGTCCACAGCCTAGTCTTTCCTCTTACCCTCCTTCAGTTCCAGCTGTGCATTTTTCAGTTCCTGTTTTTTTCTTTTTTTTTTTTAATTGATTTTCCAGAGAGAGGAAAAGAGAGAGAGAGAAACACTGATTTGTTGTTCCACTTATTTATGGATTCACTGGTTGATTCTTGTATGTGCCCTGACTGGGCATTGAACCCACAACCTTGGTGCATCAGGATGATGATATAACTAACTGAGCTACCCAGCCAGGACAACAGCTAGCATTTCTAGGATGTATGTCTATAGCTCTTGTGTAATAGTTATAAGCTTCACTGCCATCTTTCTTGGCACAGTATGCATTTCCAGGTTCCTTGAAAGACACTGCTTCCCTCGGCTTCGTCATCCCGCAGTTCTGACTCAGTCCCCACCATTACCACACTGCACTCCATGGCAACTGCCCTTGTACCACCAGCACCAGTATTCCGTTCCCTTTCATTGTCAAATTATATCCCATTGTATGTACATAGCACATTTTCTCTGTCCATCAGTTGGTGGGTATTTGGGTTATTTTCATTTTTGGCTATTATGAATAATATTGCTATCAACATTTGTGGACCAATTTTTGTATGGACATATATTTTCAATTCACTTGGTATAGTCCTAGGAATGGGGTTGCAGGGTCATATAATTATTCTGTGTTTAACTTTTTGAAGAACTACGAGTCTGTTTTCCAAAGCAGCTACCCCATTGTATATTCTTATCAGCAGTATGTGAGGGTTTTGATTGCTCCACATCCTCGCCAACACTTGCAATAGTCTTTTTCTATTATTCTCATCTCAGTGGGTGTGAATGGCATCTCCTTTGGTTTCGATATGCATTTTCCTGATGACTAATGATGTCGAGCATCTTTTCATGTGCTTATAAGCCATTTGTGTATCTTCTCTGGAGAAATAGCTATTCACATCATTTGGCCACTTTCTAATTGGTTTATCTTTTCATTTTTGAGTTGTAAGAGTTATTTGTATATTCTGGATCCTAGACCCTTTTCAGATATATGATTTGTAAATATTTTCTCCCATTTCATGGGTTGTCTTTTCACTTTCTTGATAGTATCCCTTGTATCCCTTAAAACCTGTACAAAAGGTTTTAAGTTTGAAGTCCAATTTTTCTGGTTGCTTCTGCTTTTGGTGACATAGCTAAGAAATCATAGTCCAATTTAAGGTCACAAAGACTTACAGGTTTTCTATTCTAAGAGTTTCATAGTTCTACCTTTTATAACTAGGTGTTTGAGCCCCTTGGAATTAATTTTTGACTATGGGGTAAGGTAAGAACCTGACTTCATTCTTTTGCATGTGGACATCCAGTTGTCCCAGCACCACTGTTTTGGAAAAGACTTCTTTCTCCCACTGAATGGTCTTGGCACCTGTACCCAAAATCTGTTGGCCCCAGGGGCATGAATAGATAGGAATATATTTCAGGACTCTCAATTCTATTCCATTGATCTGTATGTCTACCTTATGCCAATACCATACTATCTTAATTTCTGTAGCTTTGTAGTGTTTTAAAATCTTAAGACTTTTTAATACGTAATAATTTACTTTTCCTTTTTGTTGATGTTGAAGAAACTGGGTCACTTGTCCACAGACTCCCCACATTCTAGATTTAGCAAATTATATCACTGGAATGTCATTTAACATATTTATCTCTGCATTTCTAACATATATAATATTCAGATTGAGAAGTTTCACTGGGCTAGGGTATCATTTTCCTAGGAGGTTTTGTAATACATTAGAAGGCACGGAACATCTGCCTGTTCCACTTTAGTGAGCTAACATCATATTCTTTCTTGCTGCCTCACCCATTATAAAGTTCTCCATCAACATTTACCTTGATTACAGACACTGATGATTATAGTCTTGGTCTAGTACTTCATTAGGTGGTGACTTTCTCTCTCTTTCCTTTCACATTTGTTACTGTGATTCTTCTATCAAGGAGAACTTCCTTCCTCATCTATTTTCTTATCTTAACGTTTGGTCTGTGTACAAAAAGCAGGATGAAAGTTTGACTCTTACCCTTTACTTACCAGCTTTCAAATGAGTTGTTCTCTAGCATCCTCTAAAGGTAATTAATGGATGATGTTTTCAGTATCATTTTGAACTCATTGATATTTTTTATTTTTATATTTCAATTCTTTGAAGTTATTATAAAGTTCGGTTTATTAAAGTATAATTGATATACATTAAAAAGTTCACCCTCGCCTGAC
Organism: Rhynchonycteris naso; assembly: GCA_037038555.1. NCBI lineage: Eukaryota > Metazoa > Chordata > Mammalia > Chiroptera > Emballonuridae > Rhynchonycteris > Rhynchonycteris naso. The sequence continues at coordinate 22,405,772 of CM073001.1, forward strand.
CTGCGGTGGTGTAGTGGGTAAAAGTGTCGGCCTGGAACACTGAGGTTGCCAGTTCGAAACCCTGGGCTTGCCTGGTCAAGGCACATATGGGAGTTGATGCTTTCTACTCCTTCCCCCCTTCTCTCTCTTTGTCTCCTCTCTCTAAAAAATGAATATATTAAAAAAAAAAGTTCACCCTCTTGGCCCTGGCTGGGTGGCTTAGTGGATAGAGCCTCATCCCAGTGCACCAAGGATGTGGGTTCAAGCCCTGATCAGGGCACAGAGGAGAAGGGATCAATGAATACAACAAGTTGATGCTTCTTTTTCTCTCTCTCTCAAATCAGTAGAAAAAAAATATTTTTAAGTTAATCCTCTCCAGCTCTTCAGTTTGATGAGTTTCAACAAATATATACACCAACACATTATTCCAGATACAGAACGCTTCTGTCATCCCAAAGAGTTCCGTGTTCCCTTGCAGTCAATTCCCTTCCCCATCTCACATTTCTGGCAATCACTTATCTAATTTCTTTTCTAGAGTTTTATTTTTTTTCCAGACTATTTTATAAACAGAATCATATAGTATGTTGCCATTTCTGTCCTATCTTCTTTCACTTAGCAAATTTGTTAGGAACCCATTCATGTTGTTGATTGTATCAGTAGTCTATTCCTTTTATTACTGAGTGGGATACCATTGTACCAGGGTTTCTCCAGTATGAATAAAGCTGCCACCTACATTCACATATATATGGAGACATATGTTTTTATTTATCTTCAGTAAATACCTAGGAATAAGTTCTTGGGTCATATGACAGCTGGAGATTTAATAATAAGAAATTGCCAGACTGTTTTCAAAAGTGGTTGTTATTCTTTGAGATATTCAAATTATTTCATCATTTGTCTAGTAAGAGTTCTTTCCCGTAGGTTCCTGTCCTATTGACATGACTTCAGTAGTCTTCAATAGCTTCCCTGATTTCAGGTATGACTAGAGGTTCCAGGCTCATCTCGTACATTTTCTGTCTCAGACTTGAAAGCAGCTACTTTTCCCAGGAAACTTTTCAGTGGAAAATGGTACTTAGAAACCACAAGCTGATTACTAAAGGTGCTCATTACTACCCAGGTGTTAGTGCTTATAGGTCTTTTCAGGTAGACAGATGTAGGAAATTTATATTTTTTAGAAACAGAAAAATGAATCATTAGTTTGTAGATAAATCATAAGAATTAGAAGGTTTTTGCCTGACCAGATGCTGGCACAGTGGCTAGAGCATTGGACTGGGACACTGAGAACCCAGGTTTGAAACCCCAAGGTTACTGGCTTGAGCGTGGGCTCAAGGTTTTTAACTTCTTAGACTGTATTTGTATCATCTGTCTTGTACTAAAAGCCTTGTTTCCTAATGATACTTAAGATAAGTATTGCTTTATCATTTTCTAAAAACAGTAGTTTTCTTAAAAAAAAAAACACTTCTTTTTATTTTATTCATTTTAGAGAGGAGACACAGAGTGAGAGAGAGAAAGGAAGGAGGAGCTGGAAGCATCAACTCCCATATGTGCCTTGACCAGATCAGTACAGGGTTTTGAACTGGCGACCTCAGTGTTCCCAGGTTGACACTTTATCCATTGTGCCACCACAGGTCAGGCTAAAAACAGTAGTTTTAAAACAGTAACAGTGATATTATAACTTAACAATAAGACAAGTCTGTACAGTTTAGATTTTTTTGTGGTTCTTTCTATCTTAGGTTATATTCTCATTGGGAATGTATAGTCAAAGATCTTATACTGTGTCCGTAAAGTCATGGTGCACTTTTGAGCGGTCACACGGTCAAGAGTGCACCATGACTTTACAGACACACTGTATTTCCATTTATATTTAGAGATTTTTAATTTGTTTTGTGCTTTAATTAAATAAAACATTTATATTATTACAAAGTAAAAACTATAAATGGTATATTCAGAAAGGTCTAGCTTCTAGTCCCTATCTTGCTCCCCATTTACCTCTCTCTGATAAACATTTTTATTAGTTTTTTATTTATCCTTGCATTGTTTATATTGAAAGTGTTTTTTTATTTGTTGATTATATATAGAGAGAAAGGGGTGCAGGAGGAGGGAGGAATAGAGAGAGTGAGAATAGAGACATCAATTTGCTGTTCCATTTATTTATACATTTATTGAGTGATTCTTGTATGTACCCTGACCAGGGATTGAACCCACAGCCTTGGCATATGACAAACTGATGTTCTAACCAACAGAGCCACCTAGCCAAGGTGCATTGTTTTTGTTTTAAAATAGAAACATAATTTTTATATTTCTTCTTTTTGCCTATAAAAGGTATCATATTGGTTACGGCAGGATAGCTCAGTTGGTTAGCACATTGGCCCAATATACAAAAGTTGTGGATTTGGTTCTCGGTCAGAGCACATACAAGGACAGATCGATGTTCCTCTCTCTCTCTCTCTCTCTCGCTCTCGCTCTCGCTCTCCCTCCCTTCCTTTCACTCTAAAATCAATTTTAAAACAAAGGTAGCATATTATACATATTCTTTTGCACTTTGCTTTTTAATTTTTTCAAAAAAGAAAATGTATACAAGCCTGACCAGGCAGTGCCGCAGTGGATAAAGTGTTGGACTAGGACACAGAGGACTCAGGCTCAAAACCCCAAGGTCACTGGCTTGAGCGGGGGCTCATCCAGCTTGAGCGGGGGCTCATCCAGCTTGAGCACAGGTTCACCAGCTTGAGCTCAGGGTTACTGGCTGAGTGTGGGATCACAGACATGACCACATGGTCACTGGCTTGAGCCAAAAGGTCACTGGCTTGAAGCCCAAAGTCACTGGCTTGAGCAAGGGGTCACTTGCTCTGCTGTAGCCCCCAGTCAAGGCACATGTGAGAAAGCAATCAATGAACAAGCAATCAACAAACAACTAAGATGCTTCAACGAAGCATTGATGCTTCTCATCTCTCTCTCTTCCTGTCTGTCCCTCTCTCTGACTCTGTCCAAAAAAGTAAATAAATAAAAATTTAAAAATGGTATACATAACAAAACAAATGTATGGTTTAATAAATAATTACAAGAAAATCACACCTTATAACAACCACTCAATCAAGAAACAGAACCTGGGCTGCCACTCCAAAAGGTCCTCCATGAGCCCCTCCCAGTCACAGCTCCCCAAATGCAAGCTCCATTCTATTATAGCTGTCACCTTGCTGGTTTCTTTCTGGTTTTATCAACTAAGTGTGCATCCCTAGATACTACAGTTTAGTTTTTAGTTTTGTTCATTTTTAAAATGTATCTTTTTATTTATTTTTTTTTTAATTTATTCAATTTAGAGAGGAGAGAGAGAGAGAGAAGGGGGAAGGAGCTGGAAGCATCAACTCCCATATGTGCCTTGACCAGACAAGTGCAGGGTTTTGAACCAGCAGCCTCAGCATTCCAGGTTGACGCTTTATCCACTGCGCCACCACAGGTCAGGCTAAAAAATGTATCTTTTGAGTCTCGTTTATTCTGTGGGATTTTCCCCTGCATACCATCCTTTACATGCTCCTCTGTTCTCTGTTTCTGCACATTGGACCAGACTCAAGTTCAAACTTTTTGTCCCAAGGGTGGGGCTAGGTTTTTTCAATTGGAGACGTGTAATGCCTGGTTTTCACTCTTTTCTGATGTTAGCAGCCACAGATGCTTAATGCCCAAACCCATTAATTCATCAGGGGCTGCCAAGTGTGGCCTTCCCACTCACTTTGCTTTCTGATCAAGCCTCTTTCCATGAGGCAAGCAGAGGCAATAGCAGCCCAGTGGCTTTGCCAAGATGTCTGATAGAAATGAAATATTCTGCTTTCCTCCCACATCTGACCTCTCTGTGGAATGACAAAGGCTCCCGGCCCATGTGATTTGTTTTCAAATGTCTGCTTCTCAGAAAAGGTTTGGCTGGGTGCCTGATATGCACTGCTTCATACCTACTTCTTGTGGCAACTGTGAGAATCAACCCTCCCATTCTCTGAGAAAAGCTGAACTAAGAGCCACCCAAACAATTTATGGAGTAAGACCTACTCTTGGCTGGGTCCGTGGGCTGAACGCTGGCAGCAGGGAGGACGCTTCTGGCGGGTGCCGCACATCAGTGATAGGTGTCACCACATCTGGGAGGCTTGGCGCCCACACCAGATGCCTAGCCCATTCCCTAGCTGGAGTATCATTTTCAGTGAAACAGAACATGAAAACCTGCCCCCGCTACAGATGACAGAAGCATGAAACAGGAAGATGCCTTGTTTGGCATCTCCTAACCTAGAGCCAAGCGTCACCGTGGTAGTCAACCTGGTCCCTACCGCCCACTAGTGGGCGTTCCAGCTTTCATGGTGGGCGGTAGCGGAGCAACCAAAGTATAAATAAAAAGATAGATTTAACTATAGTAAGTTGTTTTATTAAGATTTATTCTGCCAAACAGCAAAAATCCGACATAAAGTACTTGGTAAGTAATTATTATTATAAGCTTTAACTCTGCTCTATACACTTTATAAAGTAAAGTTACTTCCATACTTTATAAATCACCATTACTGTGGAACCAGTGGGTGATTAGAAAATTTTACTACTAACAGAGATACAAAAGTGAGCGGTAGGTATAAAAAGGTTGACTACCCCTGGAACACCGTTAAGGCCATGTCTACAGATCTTCAGATGTATTTCTCTATCTTCATTCACCCTTTTAATTCAATTGATTTGTAAAGAAAACTTTACAACACTTTCACGAAGAGAAAAACAGTTCTTTTTTCTGTGCTGATAGTGCTCTAGTGAACATGGTGGACATCCCTAAAGCCCTCTGGACCTTCTGTAAGAAGTGTGGCAAGCATCAACCCCACAAAGCAACACCGTACAAGGAGGGCAAGGGTCCCTGTAGGTGCAGGGGAAGCGGCGTTATGGCAGGATGCAGAGCAGCTACGGTGGGCAGACTAAGCCAATTTTCTGCAAAAAGGCCCAAACTACAAAGTTATGCTGAGGCTTGAATGCATTGAGCCCAACTGCAGGTCTAAGGGAATGGCGGCTGTTCAGAGACGCAAGCAGTTTGAGCTGGGAGGAGCTAAAAGAGAAAGGGCCAAGCGATCCAGTTCTAAGCTTTATGATTTGTTTTATTATGTGACAATTATATCTTGAGGATATATTCGCTTCAAAATAAAGGAGAAACATAGTTCTCACCAAAATGAGGAGGTCACATTGAGGAAAGCTAAATACAGTGATAACTCGATTTTTGTCAATAATCCGTCTGAAAACAATTGGCAAAATCCAAAACTGATGAAAACCGAGGCAATTATTTTTGTATGAATCGACGTAAATCCAATTAATTTGTTCTAGACACTCCAAAATACATACCAAAAACACATTTTGTGAGAATAAATGTAGTGTTTAATACTAAAAACAATAAGAAATTAATATAAAATGAATATAAAAGACTAATGTAAAGAATAAATGAACATTTAACATGGCATTTACCTTTCTGAACACTCTTCTTGGCGTATAAAAGACAGCGAGGAGGGGAGAGAGAGGTGCAGATACTGTATACGCAGTAATCACTTACATGTAATTGTAGTATTAGCACTCGCAATCAATAAAAAAAAGCACAAAAACACTGGAAAGCAATGGAATTGCTTGACTAGACATGGAGGGTGATGCTCACACAATGAGAAACAACGCCACACTGAACAGGAGAACATGTGAGTCATCCTTTGTTTTCACAAAATTATACGTGGGCATGCCGATGAAATCTGAGGCAACCAACGAAAACCGAGACAAAATTTTCACGGGAAAAAATCAACAAAAACCAAAACCAACGATAACTGAAGTCAACGAAAACCGAGGCATTATGGTAATGTAATTAAATTCTAGTGAGAAAGCTTTGCCTACTGAAGGTTCTGAGCTAGGGATTTGCTCTCTTTTTGGAAAAGGGAGATTAGCAAGGATGAAAGGGATGTTCAAACACATCAGCACCAGACTGTCCTAGAGCAGCGCTCAGCCAGGCGGACACCAGCAACGTCTGCCACGACTAGGGGTGGGGTGCCACTGGCACTTAGTGGGTAGAGGCCAGGGGTGCTGCAAACATCCTACAATGCGCAGGGCAGCCCCCCACGACAAAGGACTTTCAGGCCCCCAATGTCACTAGTGCTGAGGCCGCGAGACTGGGTTTTAGAGAATGAAGAGTGGTGCAAGAAGAACAGAAAGTCATCTCCTTACTCCAGGATGCAATGCTACTTGATGCAGGGCCCAGCTACTGGGGTGCATGAGCCACACTTAGCAAACACTGTGTAAAGAACGAGATGTCATGGAACCAAGGATGACACCGGCCACTGGTGCTAAAAGGAAACTGTTATCAGAAGGCTGATCTCAGAAAAGTCCACAGACCCAGTGGCAGAACTGGTCACACTGCACTGCACGTCATTCTAACAATTAAAAGAACCTACTATGTGCATGCACTCACTGTGCTGGGAACCTGTAAGTTGTGATTCCAGAGAGAGGCACCTGGGCCAGTGGGGGAGGCGAGGAGGTGAATAAATGAGTAGAAAACAGTATCATGAGAAAGTGCGTGCAGCTAACAGGAAGATGAGAAACCACTGAGCAGGAGACCATGGGCTGAGTAGGGGATGGGAAGGCAGAAACGAATTCCCAGGAAAGAAAGTGATTCCAGTTTGTAACCCTTCCAAGGCGTTCCCACTGGTTGGAAGCAAAGCTAATTCAAAATCATTGAATGGCATCTGGCAGACTGCATGGAACCAAACCCTTTTAAGACTATTTTGTAGTAGCCTGACCAGGCGGTGGCGCAGTGGATAGAACATCAGACTGGGATGCGGAAGACCCAGGTTCGAGACCCCAAGCTCGCCAGCTTGAGCGCGGGACCATCTGGATTGAGCAAAAAGCTCGTCAGCTTGGACTCAAGGTCGCTGGCTCCAGCAAGGGGTAGCTCAATCCGCTGAAGGCCCGCGGTCAAGGCACATGTGAGAAAGCAATCAATGAACAACTATGGTGTCGCAACGGAAACGAAAAACTGATTGATGCTTCTCACCTCTCTTCGTTCCTGTCTGTCTGTCCCTATCTATCCCTCTCTCTGACTCTCTCTCTGTCCCTATACAAAAAAAAAAAACCAAACTAATTTGTAGTATAGATAAAAATCCACAAATATACCCTAAAATAATTTTTTTAATTACCCATGAAATATTCATTGCATTGCTATTTACACACGAAGAAAGAAAACTGAAAACAAGCTAAATGCCAAACCGGAGGAAAGCGTTAACATAATCCGAGAACTGCTTTTTATCCTTTATAGAGTGCTGACCATGTGGCAATGTGTTTATAGTCAGTGTAGCAAAATGATGATACCTTGTCTCCTTGTAGCAACTGTGAGAATTAATCCTCCCATTCTCTGAGAAAAGCCAGACTCAGAGAACACAGGAGAAAGGAGTCTTTTCAGCCAATGCTATGTAACCCTTACCTCACACCATGCATAAAAGTAACTTGAAATGGACCATAACTTAATTGCAAAGCCTAAAACTATAAATATTCTATAAGAAAACCTCAGAGAAAATCTTTGTGGCTTTGAGTTGGGGAAAATGTTCTTAGTATAACACCAAAAGCACAAACCATTAAAAAAAATGAGGTTGGGTAGTAGCAACAGGAACAAGTTAGAACAGCACTCGGTTGTCATGAGAGTATTCCCTTTTTATGGTTGTCATCTATGTATGACAGTGATATGGATATCCTACTTATGGTATCAATATAGAGTTTCCTTTTTAAAAAAATGTGGCAAGGTTTCAAAAATCCAATGACTAAGAATAAACTGTGCAGACAGGACACAGACTCTGAAGGTAGAAAGGTTGGTGAGATTCTGGCTGTTCCTTGCCCTGGGCAAAGTGAGGAGTCTCTTCTTGCCTCAGGTTCCTCTTCAGTAATATGGCTTCTTAGGTAATTCCAGCCTCAAAGGGTTATATGTCAGGATTTACTGAGTTTCTAGAAAGCTTAGAACATGAGCTGGCATGTGGCACACAGCAGCTCAGAACAGTAAGTCCTCATTAACGGTGTTTATGGGCTTTTGGAAATTGTGACTTGAAGCGAAATGATGTAAATCCAAACCAATGTTACCACAAGCTAATTGATGTAAACAAAAGTTAATTTCCTATGGCATATTTCTGGTCACAGAAAGAGCACTAAACTTCTAAATAAATACCCAAAACACTTCTACTATTAAACACTAAAATAAGTATGAGCTATACATACATTTTAAAAAGATTAATACAAATAAGTAGGATAATTATTTTCCAACCTGCTCATTCCAGTTCAGGGTCCTGGGTGGCCAGAATCTCTCCGGGCAGGCCAGAGCGTAAGGCGGGAATCAACCCTGGACAAGAGGGGCACACACACACTCACTCACTTTTAATTTTGAATGATTTTCTTTATTGCTGTTGCTTTTGCACCATCAGTAGAGATTTGTGAGGGAATACTTACTTGATTACAAAAGAAAGAAAGAAACGCGCCTGACTAGGCGGTGGTGCAGTGGATAGAGCGTCAGACTGGGATATGGAAGACCCAGGTTCGAGACCCCGACCTTGCAAGCTTGAGCACGGGCCCATCTGGGTTGAGCAAAAAGCTCACCAGCTTGGACCCAAGGTCGCTGGCCTTAGCAAGGGGGTGCTCAGTCTGCTGAAGGCCCGCGGTCAAGGCACATGTGAGAAAGCAATCAATGAACAACTAAGGTGTTGCGACGGCAACGAAAAACTAATGATTGATGCTTCTCACCTCTCTCTGTTTCTGTCTGTCTGTCCCTGTCTATCCCTCTCTCTGACTCTCTCTCTGTCTCTGTAAAAAGAAAGAAAGAAAGAAAGAAAGAAAGAAAGAAAGAAAGAAAGAAAGAAAGGAAGGAAAGAAAGGAAAGAAAGGAAAGAAAGAAAGAAAGAAAGAAAGAAAGAAAGAAAGAAAGAAAGAAAGAAAGAAAGAAAGAAAGAAAGAAAGAAAGAAAGAAAGAAAGAAAGAAGCGCAATGTGCAACTAGTCACAGGGGGCACTTGAATACTCTAAACAGCTCCTGCTTCAAGAAAGTTGTGATGCCCTTCTGCATGATCTGACCTCTGACCTGACAACCAAGGAGATTCAAGAGTGGAAAAACAGCCTGACCAGGCGGTGACGCAGTAGATAGAGCGTCGGACTGGGATGCCAAAGACCCAGGTTCGAGACCCCGAGCTTGCCAGCTTGAGTGCAGGCCCATCTGGCTTGAGCAAAAGCTCGTCAGCTTGAGCCCAAGGTTGCTGGCTCCAGCAAGGGGTGGCTCAGTCTGCTGAAGGCTCACGGTCAAGGCACATGTGAGAAAGCAATCAATGAACAACTATAGTGTCTCAACGGCAACGAATAACTAATGATTGATGCTTCTCACCTCTCTCTGTTCCTGTCTGTCTGTCCCTATCTACCCCTCTCTCTGACTCTCTCTGTCCCTGTAAAAAAAAATAAAAGAGTGGAAGAACAGATTATGCCATCCTAGTGCCATGTTAGGAAAAAGTGGACAAAGGGATTCCAGCAAGCGTTTGTGCCTGAAAGCTTCCTTGGTGTGACAGGATAAAAAAGACAAGCAAAAAGGAGTGAGGTGGAAGTCAGTAAGTACCTGGAGGGTCCTTCGCTGGAGGGCTCCATGAACAGAAACCTCTGCAGAGGGTTAGCCACTCCATGCACCAAAAAAATAACTGTCACCAAGAAAATAACCAAGTTTATAAGGATGTGGAGCAATAGAAAGTCTCACACATTGTTCTTGGGAGTGTTTAAGTCAGTACAACCATTTATGAAGACTGTTTGGCAATTCTAATGAAGTTAAACACACATCCGCCCTATGATGTAGCAACTCCACTCCTATTATTTAACTTAGAAAAATTAAAATATATGTCCATATATGGACAAAGGAGGTTAAAAAGTACAAACTTTGGGTATAAAATAAGTCCTGCGGATGTCATATACTGCATAGTGACTATAGTTAAAAATACCGTATTGCATTTTTTTTCATATTGCATATTTGAAAGTTGCTAGATAGTTCTTAACATTGTTCTCACAAGAAAATGTGACTCTGCATGGTGATGGATGTTATCTAGACTTACTGTGATCATTTCATAATACACACAAATATCGAATCATTATATTGTATACTTGAAACTAACATGATGACATATGTCATGTATACCTCAATAAGAACATTTAAACACATATATATGCCCACAAAAAGAATGAACAAGAATGTGCATATTAAAAATAGTAAGCAGTTTCGGAAGGGGGGCAGTGAGGAGGGGCAGGGAGTGCAGCCATGGTGGTGGCAGTGGCGGTAGCAATGGCAGTGGCTGTGGCCCAGGCAGGAATTGTAAACACAACAGAGTGAGGTCCCTTTAGTGAGGAAGACCTTGCTAAACTCAAGCACGTATCTGTCTTTTGTGTTAAAGGTTTGTATCCAGCCAGACAATCACTAGGGGATCAACGACAAGTATCTGGCAGAATTAGTGATTAGTTTTGCTGAGAAAAATAGCATCTTTGATACTTTTAAAGACTTCTCTGGTCAAAAATAACAGCCTGACCAGGCAGTGGTGCAGTGGATAGTGTGTCAGACTAGGACGCAGAGGACCCAGTTTCGAAACCCCAAGGTCACCAGCTTGAGCGCAGGCTCATCTGGCCTGAGCATGGCTCACCATCTTGAGTGGGGGATCATAAACATGACCCTATGGTCACTGGCTTGAGCCCACGGTTGTTGTCTTGAGCAAGGGGTCACTTGCTCTGCTATAACTCCCCAGTCAAAGCACATATGAGAGAGCAATCAATGAACAACTAAGGAGCTGCAACGAAGAACTGATGCTTCTCATCTCTCTCCCTTCCTGTCTGTCTGTCCCTATCTGTCTCTCTCTCTGTCTAAAAAACAGAAAATGGTGCAGAATTCATTAATATTCTTTTTTTTTTTATACAGAGACAGAGAGAGGGATACATAGGGACAGACAGACAGGAACAGAGAGAGTTGAGAAGCGTCAATCATCAGTTTTTCGTTATGACACTTAGTTGTTCATTGATTGCTTTCTCATATGTGCCTTGACCGCAGGTCTTCACCAGACCAAGTAACCCCTTGCTTGAGCCAGCGACCTTGGGTCCAAGCTGGTGAGCTTTTTTTTTTGCTCAAGCCAGATGGGCCCGCGCTCAAGCTGGCGATCTCAGGGTCTCAAACCTGGGTCCTCCGCATCCCAGTCTGTTGCTCTATCCACTGCACCATCACCTGGTCAGACAATGGATATTCTTATTAGTGACTTGCTGCCTCTAGCAAAGCCTTCCACTAGCAGTGATCCAGCTGTTAAAGTCAAAACCAGAAAAGAAAAGCTGAAGGAACTCTTCCCAGTCCTTTGCCAGCCAGACAACCCTTCCGTTCAGACCATGCTGGATGAGGATGATGTGACAGTCACATGCATGTCCTGAAAGAACTGGAGGCTTTAACGCCCAGCACAGCAGTCCAGGAGGAGCAAAGAGATGCTCATCACCGGACAAGACAAAGAAGCAGAAGTGGAGCCAGAGCCAGACCGAGAGCGAGGAGAGCATGACCGTGATAGAGACCACAAGCAGAGACACCCGTCTCACTCTCAATCACATACCAGGACAGGGAGAGGAATAAAGGGAAGTCCAGGTATCTGTCCAGGAGCAGGAGTCAGACCTCCCCAAAGACTGAAAGGATCAAGACAAGTATGGGGAGAGGAACCTGGACAGATGGCAGGATAAGCATGTGGACCACCCTCCCCTAGAAGAGCCCACCATTAGGGATATTTACAATGGCAAAGTTACTAGTATCATGCAGTTTGGATGCTTTGTGACATCTGACTTCTCAACAGAAACACTTCAGGCCAGAGAGATTGGCAAGAAATATTCAAAAGTGATGCAAAACAAGAACCTACAACTAGTGGTGGGATTCAGCTGATTCACACAGGTTCAGCAAAACCAATACCTAATCTTTTGTTGAGTTGGGCGCACTGATTGTTAAAATGACACTTATAATCAGGGTTCTCTCTAAGGTGGGCATCTGGGCAGCCACCCAATGTGAAAATCACAAATTTATATTCCTTACTCTTTTTTAAAGTTCATCTGCACAACAGTGTATTCTAAGCACCTATAGTAATGTTCATTTCATCTGTAGGTGAAAAAAATTACAAGTGAGGACACCAATCAAGAAGCAATGTGGAGCCTGACCTGTGGTGGCGCAGTGGATAGAATATCAACTTGGAATGCTGAGGTTGCTGGTTCAGAACCCTGCACTGGTCTGGTCAGGGCACATGTGGGAGTTGATGCTTCCTGCTCCTCCCCCCTTTCTCTCTCTCTCTCTCTCTCCTCTCTAAAATGAATAAATAAAATAAAGTTTAAAAAAAAAAAAAAAAGAAGCAATGTGGAAATATCTTAAGTAATAGTTTTATTGGTTTTTGTCAGATATTATTTAATATTTTTTCATTAATATTGTAAAACCTTTTTATAACAATCTAGTTTTGTATACCTCTAATATTGTTTTTATTTAAGTATTAAATGCATGAAATAATAAACTACCTTTCAGTATATTGTTTTTTTATACTTAAAACGGTCATTAGGGCAGAGAACTAGTTGTTAAATTACTTGAATCCCACCACTGCCTATAACCAAGACTACCCTATCCAGCAAAGCTATCATTTAAAGTTGAAGGAGAAATAAAGAGCTTTCCAGACCAAAAAAAAAAAAAAAAGGCTCAAGGAGTCCATTACCGCTAAACCAGTATTGCAAGAAATGTTAAAGGTCCTGCTATAAAAAAGAGAAAAGGAAAAAAAAAAACTTAAAGAAGATTATAGGTTTAAATAATAAAATGCCAATAAATAAGTACATATCAGGCCCTGTCCAGTTGACTCAACAGTAGAACGTCGGCTCGTTGTGTGGAAGTCCCATGTTGGATTCCCTGTCAGGGCACACAGAAGAAGCAACCATCTGTTTCTGCATCCCCTCCTTCTTTCAATCTCTCTCTCTCTCTCTCTCTCTCTCTCTCTCTCTCTCTCTCTCTCTTTGCGGCCCTCCCTCATGCAGCCATGGCTTGAGTGGTTCTAGCTAGTTGGCCCTGGGCACTGAGGGTGGCTCCATAGCCTCACCTCAGGCACTAGAATAGCTCAGTTGCCAAGCAATGGAGCAGGGGGCAGAGTATTGCCCCCTAGTGGGCTTGCCTGGTGGATCCCAGTCAGGGCGCATGCCAGAGTCTGTCTCTCTGCCTCCCCACCTCTCACCCTCTCATTTACTAAAAAATAAATAAAAATAAATGATAAATACATACCAATAATAACTTTAAATGTAAATGAATTAATGCTCCAATCAAAAGACATAGGGTAGCTGCATGAATAATAAAACAAGACCTGTATATATACTGTCTACAAGAGACCCACATCAGAACAAAAGATACATACATGTAAGACTGAAAGTGAAGGGATAGAATAAAGTATTTCATGCAAACAGAAATTTACAAAAAGCTAGGGTAGCTAGTAGTACTTATATCTGATAAAATAGCCTTTCAAACAAAGACCACAGTAAGGGTCAAAGTAGGTCACTACAAAATGATAAAGGGAGCAATTCAACAAGAAGATATAAACATTGTAAATATTTATGCACCCAATGTAGGCGCACCTAAATATATACAGCAAATTTTGATGGACATAAAGGGAGAGATCAACAGCAATACCAGGGGATTCTTTTTTTTTTTTTTCCAGGGACAGAGAGAGAGTCAGAGAGAGGGATAGATAGGGACAGACAGACAGGAACGGAGAGAGATGAGAAGCATCAATCATTAGTTATTCGTTGCCGTTGCGATACCTTAGTTGTTCATTGATTGCTTTCTTACATGTGCCTTGACTGCGGGCCTTCAGCAGACTGAGCAACCCCTTGCTGGAGCCAGTGACCTTGGGTCCAAGCTGACGAGCTTTTGCTCAAGCCAGATGGGCCCAGCTCAAGCTGGCGACCTTGGGGTTTACGAACCTGGGTCTTCCGCATCCCAGTCCAACGATCTATTCACTGCGCCACCGCCTGGTCAGGCATTATAACAGGGGATTCTAACAGCCCAATGTCATCAATAGATAGATCCTCCAGACAAAAACTCAACAAAGAAACAGCAGCCTTACCTGACCAGGCAGTGGCACAGTGGATTGAGCATCTTCAAAGATTCAATGCAATTCTTATTAAAATACCAATGGCATACTTCACAAATCTATAACAAATATTCCAAAAATATATATGGAACCAAAAAAGAACACAAATAGCCTCAGCAATCTTGAAAATGAAGAACAAAGTGGGAGGTATCACACTTCCTGATATCAAGTTATACTAACAAGGCCATTGTAAACAAAATGGCCTATTACTGGCATAAGAACAGGCATATGGCTCAATGGAACAGAACAGAGAACCCAGAAATAAACCCATGTCTTTATGGTCAATTAATATTTGACAAAGGAAGCAAGAGTATACATTGGAGTAAAGACAGTCTCTAATAAATGGTGTTGAGAAAATTAAACAAGTACATGCAAAAATATGAAACTAAACTACCAACTTCCACCATTCAAAAAAATAAGCTCAAAATGGATTAAAAATTTAAATATAAGTTGCAAAACCATAAAAATCCTAGAAGAAAACCTAGGCAGTAGACTCTCAGATACTTCTCAGCAACATTTTGTTGATATATCTCCTCAGGCACATGAAATAAAGGACAAAATAAACAAATGGAACTATATCAAACTAAAAGGCTTTTGCACAGCAAAACACACCATTAACAAAATAAAAAGGCAACCCACTCAATGGGAGAACATATTAACCAATACATCTGATAAGGGGTTAATAACCAAAATTTATAACTTATAAATGTCAACACCAGGAAGGTAAACAATTCAATTAAAAAATGGACAAAATACCTGAATAGACACTTCTACAAAGAGAACATATAAATGGCCAATAGGCATATGAAAAAATGCTCAATGTCATTAATCATTAGAGAAATGCAAATTAAAACCACAATGAGATGTCACTTCACATCTGCCAGAATGGCACTCATTAACAAATCAACAAGTGCTGACAAGGTGTAGAGAAAGGAACCCTTCTGCACTCCTGATGGGAATACAGACTCATGCAGCCACTGTGGAAAACAGTATGGAGTTTCCTCAAAAAATTTAAAATGGGCCTGACCTGTGGTAGCGCAGTGGATAAAGCGTCGACCTGGGAACACTGAGGTCGCCAGTTCAAAACCCTGTACTGGTCTGGTCAAGGCACATATGGGAGTTGATGCTTCCAGCTCCTCCCCCCTTCTCTCTCTCTCTCTCTCTCTCTCTCTCAATCTGTGTCTCCTCTCTAAAATGAATAAAATTTAAAAAAAAATTTAGAATGGAACTGCCTTATGACCCAGCTATCCCACTTCTAGAAATATGTCCTAAGTATCCTAAAACACTAATTCAAAAGAAGATACGCACCCCCATGTTCATTGCAGTGTTGATTGCAATAGCCAAGATCTGGAAACAGCCCCAGTGTCCATCAGTGGACAAGTGGATAAAATAATTGTGGTACATATACACAATGGAATACTACACAACCATGAAAAAGCAGGAAATGTTACCTTTTGTGACAGCATGGGTGGACCTGGAGATTATTATGTTAACTAATATAAGCCAGATGGAGAAAGACAAATACCATATGGTCTCACTTAAATGTGGAATCAAATGAACACAGTAAACTGAGGAACAAAACAGAAACAGAGCAGGTCACAGGGAACCAATGTACAGCTTTCAGAGGGAAGGGGGAAGAGGGGACCAGATCAAGAAAGGTGAAAGGATTACCCAAATTATATATATATAACCCATAGATACAGACAACAGGGTAGCAATTCCTAGAGGAAAAGGGGGGATGGAAGTAGGGGGTGGGGGCAAAAGGGATGAAAGGGGGGTGGAAAGAGACTTTGCATGGGGCATAGGGACATGACACAGTGTTTAGAGGTTGTTGTATTGAATGGGACCCTTGAAACTATGTCAACACAATAAATTAAAATTTTTAATTGAGCCTGACCTGGGGTGGCGCAGTGGATAAAGTGTCGACCTGGGAACAGTGAGGTCACCAGTTCAAAACCCTGCACTGGTCTGGTCAAGGCACATATGGGAGTTGATGCTTCCAGCTCCTCCCCCTTTCTCTCTCTCTCTCTCTCACACACACACTCTGTGTCTCCTCTCTAAAATGAATAAAATAAAAAGAAGTTTAAAAAAAATATACTCTCAAAAAAAAATTTTTTTAATTGAAAAAATAAAATTAATAAAAAGAAATAGAAACATTAAAAAAAACAGTAAACAGTTCCAAAAACTGAAAATAATCCAAATGTTCATCAATAAAAGGATGAATATACCAACTGTGGTATAATCACACAATGGAATACTACCCAGCAAAGAAAAGGAACTACTGACCCATGCAGCATGGATGAATCTCAAAAACATTACTCTGAGCAAAAGGCCAGACACAAAGAGCACAAGCTATGTAATTCCATATATCTGAATGCAAGAACAGGCAAAAAATTTATGTATGGTGATAGAAATCGGAACGGTGTTTTTCTGAGGTAAGTGATGGTGGCAGGGATTGATTCAAAGGGGCATGAGGGAGCTTTCTAGGATGAAGGAAATGTCCTAGCTCTTGATTGGGGTGGCTTTCACATGGGTATACTCAATTATCAAAAATCATCTGTACTGGGCCTGACCAGGCGGTGGTGCAGTGGATAGAGCACCAGACTGGGATGCGGAAGACCCAGGTTCGAGACCCCGAGGTCACCAGCTTGAACGCGGGCCCATCTGGCTTGAGCAAAAGCTCGCCAGCTTGGACCCAAGGTCGCTGGCTCCAGCAAGGGGTGGCTTGGTCTGCCAAAGGCCCGGGGTCAAGGCACATGTGAGAAAGCAATCAATGAACAACTAAGATGTTGCAATGGCAACGAAAAACTGATGATTGATGCTTCTCATCTCTCTCCATTCCTGTCTGTCTGTCCCTATCTGCCCCTCTCTCTGACTCTCTCTCTGTCCCTGTAAAAAAAAAAAAAATCATCTGTACTGGGATCAATAGTGTTCCCCCCACCCCCAAGTTCAGGTCCACCCAAAATCTCATAATGTGAACTTTTTGGAAATAGGGTCTTCACAGATGTATTTAGTTAAATTAGAGTGAGGTCAGACCAAATCAAGGTGGGCCCTAACCCAATGACTATTGTCCTTATAAGAAGAGAAAATAGAAACACGGGGAGAAATACCATGTGACAATTGAGACAGTGTGCATGATATATCCATAAGCATGGAATGCCAAGAATTGCATGTAACCAGCAGAAGACAGGAAGAGTCAATTAAGGATCCTCCCCTAGAGCCTTCCAAGAGCTCATGGCCCCGCTGACACCTTGATTTTGGATTTCTAGCCTCTAGACCCGTGAGAGAATACATTCTGTTCTTTTAAACCATCAAGTTCATAGTATTTTGTAGTAGACCTAGGAAACTAATATACCATCAAACAGAACACTTAAGGTCTGTTTTATATTTCATTTTATTTCAACTAAATGATACTCCAATTTTTATATTTTTATTTTTTTTAGTGAGAGAGACAACAGACAAGAAGGGAGAGAGATGAGAAGCATCAACTCATAGTTGTGGCACTCTTAGTTGTTCATTGATTGCTTCTTATACATGCCTTGACCAGGCAGGCATCTCTGGCCAAGCCAGTGACCCCATTCTCAAGCCAGTGACCTTGGCTCAAGCCAGCGGCCAAGGGATCATGTCTATGACCCCACACTCATGACTGTGACCTCAGGGTTTCAAACCTGGATCCTCAGCATACTAGGTCCATGCTCTATTCACTGTGCTAGCAAGCTGTAGAAGCAGTAAGCTGGTGATCAAGGTTACAACATGACTCCTGCTTCATCAAGTTAGAACAACTGAAGGAGAGCCAGCCATACTCTTTCAATTCACATTCAGTGGGAGAACCAAACACTGCCCAGTGGGACCCTATCCAGTGACTTACCCTTCAAGTTCATTCACCATGTAAAGCTGTTTCGTGTGCAAAAATACCCCTACACCCTCTCAAACACAAATACTATATGACTTGGGACACAACTACCCAAGAGAGCTACCTTACAGATGATTTATTTATTTATATTTTTATTTTTCGAAGTTAGAAGCGAGGAGGCAGTCAGACAGACTCTTGCATGCGCCCGACCGGGATCCACCTGGCATGTCCACCAGAAGGCGATGCTCTGCCCATCTGGGGTGTTGCTCCATTGTAGCTGGAGCCATTCTAGTGCCTGAGGTGGCGGCCATTGAGCCATCCTCAGCGCCTGGACCAACTTTGCTCAGTGGAGCCTTAGCTGCAGGAAGGGAAAAGAGAGATAGAGAGAAAGGAGAGGGGGAAGGGTGGAGAAGCAGATGGGCACTTCTCCTGTGTGCCCTGATTGGGAATCGAACCCAGGACTTCCACACACTGGGCCCACGCTCTACCGCTGAGCCAACTGGCCAGGGCCAATGCTCCATTTAAAAGTTAACCTGCCCACTTTTGAGGGAGTGTCCAGCCTCAGAATTAAAGACCACAGAAAAACCTGGTGAGGGGCCTGCCCTGTGGTGGCACAATGGATAAAGTGTCAACCTGGAACACTGAGGTTGCCAGTTCAAAACCCTGGCTTCCCTGGTCAAGGCACATATGGGAGTTGATGCTTCCTGCTCCTCCCTGCCCCTCTTTCTCTTCTCTCTCCTCGCTAAAATGAATAAGTAAAATGTTTTAAAAAAAAATCCTGGTGAGGGGCCAATAGCTGTAGCCCAACTCTTCTTACTCATTCACAAATTTATTATATGATATGTCAACTTTAAGGAATCTCTGGCTCCATTCCTTGGCTTTCCGTAGCCCACACATTGACAAAAGGATATTTTTAAATTTCATTTTTTTGCTTCTTCTTAGAAGCGCTTGACCCTGAGAACTTGCCAGTCACTTCTTTAAGCTCACCCTGCAGCTATCTGCTCAAAGATTAAGGTCAGTGAAGGTCAGGAAGGTCACTGAATGCAGAGATCACCGGCCCAATCCCTACTGGATATTCTAAACCACACTCAAGGTCCCCCACATTCATGGTGTGTTTCTCACATGCCAAGGAGCTGGCTAACTCATTTACTGCATTAACTCACTGAATCCTCACAGGGACGTTAGAGGTAGGAACTATTATTACATTCACTTTCTGATAAGGTGAAACTGAGGACCAGAGTGCGGAAGAAACTTGTCTGAGGTCATACCAGTAGTAACCCACAGAGCAAGGGTTTAAGCTCAGACAAACCAGCCTAGAAGCTACTATCTTAACCACTGGGACGCACTGCCAAGTGGATGTCTCTTCTAAGGATAGGGCACTGCATCCCCCAGTGACTGAGACCCCAAGGGTTTTTCTTTGTTACAGACCCAGACTCTTAACTTCTTTTTCCCCTTCTTGAGAAACATTAGGGCCAGAGTCCCAAGGTTAGTTTTATAATAGCCCAGAGACTCCAAAAACCTATTGAGACATCCTCCAAAGCATTATATAAACAAAACTGAGTATAACAGGATAAAGGTTGTTTAGTTTGTTTATGAGGGTTTGGTATGTTTTGTTTTACAATGAAAGTTAACCAAAACAACAAAAGAACTAAACTGAAAAAGGCTGAAATCAGAATCATGCAGTTTTTTTCTAACTTAGTGGAAAATTCCAGTTCCTACTGCCCATTTCACTGGGAAGGAGTTTGGAGGTGGGTTTCCTAGAAGAAAATCAAATTAATGGTTCCTTACTTCAGGAAGGAAAACTTCAGCACATATGTACAGACTCTGTACATGTCCCCAGACCCTCTTCAAAGGAGTCCCCAGGAGTTGTTATTGGCTTACTCAAAGAAGCTTCTCTAGTAAGGTAGTACAGCACATTAAAAGACCAAAGGGAATTGCAAGAATGGTTCAATATTAGAAAACTTCTTAATATAACATAATAATAGATCCTAAGAGATCCATAAGTGTTGAATCAGCATTTGACAAAAGTCTATAACGTTTTCTGAAAGATAACTTTAGTAAAGAAGGAATCAATGAATAATTCAACATGATAAAATATATAAACCTCAGATAAAAGCCAGCATTTTGCTTAAGTGGAAAAGATCAGAAACATTCTCATTAAAGTCAGGGTGGAATACACACATGCACACTATCATTGTATAGGAAGTACTAGTCAATGCAATTAGATAAGCTAAAGAAATTAGAGATACATATAAGAATTGGATAAGGGGGAGATAATAAACAGCCTGGTGACTATAGCTAACAATATTGTCTTGTATATTTGAAAGTTGCTAATAGTAAATCTTAAAAGTTCTCATCATGCTCTGGCCAAATAGATAGCTTAGTTGGTTAGAGCATCATCCTGAAGCATAGAGGTTGCTGGTTCAATCCCCAGTCAGGGCATATGCAGGAACAGATGTTCTTGTCTCTTTCTCCCTCTCTCACTCACTAAAATCAATATATTAAACTTTTTTTTTTTAATTTCCATCATAACGCCTGACCAGGCAGTGGCGCAGTGGATAGAGCATCGGACTGGGATGCGGAAGACCCAGGTTCGAGACCCCAAGCTTTCCAGCTTGAGCGTGGGCTCATCTGGCTTGAGCAAAAGCTCGCCAGCGTGGACCCAAGGTCGCTGGCTCCAGCAAGGGGTTGCTCGGTCTGCTGAAGGTCCGCGGTCAAGGCACATGTGAGAAAGCAATCAATGAACAACTAAAGTGCTGCAACGGCAACGAAAAACTAATGATTGATGCTTCTCACCTCTCTCTATTCCTGTCTGTCCCTATCTATCCCTCTCTCTGACTCTCTATCTGTCCCTATTAAAAAAAAAAAAAATTCCATCATAAGAGAAAGAATTGTAACTGTGTGGTGATAGATTACCAAAATCACTGTGGTAATCATTTCAATATATATATATATATGATGTTTATATATGAAACCTATATATATTTCATATATATATGAAATTATTATATTGTATACCTAAAACCAACATGTTATATGTCAATTATATCTCAAGAAAATTAAAGAATTATTCACATTTATAGATATGATTTTAAGACTTGTACATTTAAGAGAAT
Organism: Rhynchonycteris naso; assembly: GCA_037038555.1. NCBI lineage: Eukaryota > Metazoa > Chordata > Mammalia > Chiroptera > Emballonuridae > Rhynchonycteris > Rhynchonycteris naso. The sequence continues at coordinate 22,426,884 of CM073001.1, forward strand.
AAACTAAGAAATGTCTACAGATAATAACCAGTTAGAAAAGACTTCACAAAATAATAAAACATCTATGAATAAACTTATCAAAAAGTATGAAAGCTATATTATAAAAAACTATGAACAATACTAAAGGACACAGAAGATTTAAACAACTGGAAAGACATACCATGTTACTAGAAAGATTCAACATTATAAATGTCCATTCTCTATAAAGTTAATGCATAAATTTAAAACAATTCCAATACATTTCACAAAAGAGGATATTTAAATGGCCAATAATTATATATTTTAAAGCATTGAACCTCATTAGTCATTAGGGAAGTGAAACTAAAAAATCACAATTCATTACCATTACACACACACCAGAACAAAACTAATTTTTAAAAACCAACAAAACCAAGCATTGCAAGAAGAGGGAATAACTGAGATTCTCAGACACTACTCAGAAGGCAGGCAAATTGTTACACAGCTACACAGTTAGGTAATATTTTCTGAAGTTGAACACATATATATCTCATGGCCCAGAAATTCCTCTCATCAGTAAATATCCAACAGAAATGTATATATATGGGCACCAACAGCCATGTGTGATAGCCAAAACTGGAACAACTTAAATATCCATCAACAAGAGAATTGATAAATAAACCTCATAAATATAATGTTGAGCCAAAGAAAAGGTGGTGCACATATACAATGAGATGTGACTCGGCCTGAAAAAAGAATGGAACCTTCCATCTGCAGCCACCCAGCCAGTTGGACCTAGAGGGTATTGTGCTGTGAGAAACAAGCCAGAGAAAGACAAATGCCAGATGATTTCACTTATATGTGGAATCTAAAATCCAAAACTAAACAAACAAGTAGAATAGAAACAGACTCACAGATACAGAGAACATTTGGATGGTTGCCAGAGGGGAGGGGACTTGGGTGGAAAAGGTGAAGGGATTGAGAAGTACAAATTGGTAGTTTAAAATAGTCATGGCGATGTAAGGTACTACATAGAGAATATAGTCAATGATATTGTAATAAGTATGTAGAATGTCAGATGGATACTAGATTGATTGGGGTGATCATTTTGTAAGTTATATAAATGTCTAGTCACTGGGTTGTATACCTGAAACTAATATAATATTGTATGTCAGCTATAATTAAAAATAAAAATTTCAAATATATATATTTAATGTTGAGCCAAAGAAGCCAGATGCAAAAGCATCCAAGTATGTAAAGTTAAAAAAAAAAAAGCAAAACCAATCCAGGACATAATAAACAGGGATAATGATTACCTTTTCCGAAGAGGCTGGTGGACTAACTATTTGGAGTCTTAGGGGGTGCTCCTGCATGATGGCCATGCTCTAGGTCCAGATCTGGGTAATAATTCACTTTGCTCTGTGTTCACTTTGTGATAACTCATCAAAATGTATACATGCATTTATTCACTTTTCTGTATGCGTGTTATACTTCAGTTTTTATTAAAGCAATTTCTTTTTATTTGTAAGGTTTATTATTAATTTTTAGTGACAAAGAAAGGAAGAGAGAGAGAGACAGAAACATCGATTTGTTCCCTAGGGATCAAACTGGCAACCTCTGTGCTTCGGGAAGATGCCCTAACCAACCGAGCTATTCAACCAGGGCTATTAAAGCAATTTCAATGAAAACACCAACACATGTGTAATTAGACATTAGATTTTAAAGTTCAAAGACAAAAACAAACATAGTCTGAAAAAGGTCTAGAGATACGAAAGTAGTGCTTTCATATGTTAAAAAATAGTTTTATATAGTGTAGAACTTAGTATGCAAAACAGTGGAAACATGAACATGGACAGAGGAACCAATGGAAAAGGGTAACAAGTTCTGAAATAGACCCATATAGATATGAGAAAAGAGCCTTTGATAACCAGCTTATGATATAGCAGCTTCAGCAGGGCAAAGATAACCATCTTGGCGGGGGGGGGGGGGTTGGAGCTATGCCTCGCAACATCAGGATGAATTTCAAATGGATCAAAATGTGAATGTAAAATAGAAGAAATAAAGGACATGTCCTATTATTTTGAAGAGGAGATAATCTTTGAATCTGTATTTCAACATTCAGAAGCCATAAGAGAAATGACTAATCAATCTGCATCAAAATAAAAACTTGGCCATACAAAACAAATAAGCCATCAACAAAATAAAAATGAAATACCAAACAGATGCAATTTATATCAATGGCAAAAGCCTAATCTCCCCAGTAGATAAACAGCTCCCGAAATTAAAAGAGAAAAAGGCAACAATTTAGTTTCAAAATAAGCAAAGAATATGAGTAAGACAGTCAAAAGAGAAGCAGTCCTTTTAAACATATTACAAGATTAAAACTTTTCAGAACAAAATTAAATTAAGACTCAGTTGAGTCACTGTTTTCTCAGCTATCAAATTGGTAAAAATCCAGTAACAAGACAACGTTAACTCATTAGCGCAGATGTGGGAAAACAATAACTTCTCCTCCAAAACTGGCAGAGGGATAAATGAATGGTACTAACCTTAGGAAGGGCAAGTTGCCAATATCTATTGAAATTACACATGCAGGGATGTAGCAATCTCATTTCTGGGAATTTATCATACATAGATAATATGCACCTGCAAAATGCCGCAGGTACAGTGCCCGTGGTAGTAGACTGGCAACAACCCATGTGCTCAGCACACAACAAAAATATTACGATATATGGTCAAACAAGCTAGGCAAAGAACAGGGTGTATTCAATTTTGTAAAATGTGTTTAGCAGAAATGGGAAAGCATGATATATATAATATTATATATATATATATATATTATAGTATTATTTTTTGCTTGTATATACATAAAGAGACCCTGTATTAGGATAATTCACACTGTGAAAGATTGGCAGCTCAAAACCTCCCAGAGATGAGGCATCCTTAAAAAAGAAATGCATGCTAACCCAAATTAACCTGTAATGTGATGGACTTTTTGTCGGGGTGATAAAGTGATTTGGAAAATGTATATACTGCAAGCTGAGAGATTCGGGGGGTCAAGAGGGCAGTCATGTCTCAGGAGATTCTGAAGTTTTCCTAAGGATCTGCTTTAATTGGATTAGACCCAACAAAAACAGTTGCCTGGGGCAGGAGGGTAGTGGGTGGTTATAAACTTTCAGGCCCTGCTGGTTGGCTCAGTAGTAAAGTACCAGCCCAGTGTGTGGAAGTCCTGGGTTCGATTCCCGACCAGGGCACACAGGAGAAGTCCCATTTGCTTCTCCACCCCTCCACTTCTCCTTTCTCTCTGTCTCTCTCTTCCCCTCCCACAGCCAAAGTTCCATGGCCTCTGCCTCAGGAGCTAGAATGGCTCCAGTTGCAACAGAGCAATGCCCCAGATGGGCAGAGCATCACCCCCTGGTGGGCATGCTGGGTGGATCCCAGTCGGTCAGGCGCATGCAGGAGTCTGTTTCTCTGTCTCCCCACTTCTCACTTCAGAAAAATACAAAAAAAAAGAAAAACTTTCACTCTGGTTCTTTTCTACAGGGACAGAGTCAGAGAAAGGAACAGATAGGGACAGACAGACAGGAACAGAGAGAGATGAGAAGCATCAATCATCAGTTTTTTGTTGCGACACCTCAGTTGTTCATTAATTGCTTTCTCACATGTGCCTTGACCACGGGCCTTCAGCAGACCGAGTAACCCCTTGCTGGAGCCAGCGACCTTGGGTCCAAGCTGGTGAATTTTTTGCTCAAGCCAGATGAGCCCGCGCTCAAACTGGCAACCTTGGGGTCTCAAACCTGGGTCCTCTGCATCCCAGTCTGATGCTCTATCCATTGCGCCACCACCTGGTCAGGCCACTCTGGTCCTTTTTTACAGGATGTTTAAACCATATGAGTGTATTATCTAATCTAAACATTAAACAGTGAACCAGGAGAGCTAAAGTTCACAAGCTCCTGAGCTTTGATGCAGTCCCACAAGATCTTCCCCAGCTCTTGTTCCAAGAGCCTGTGATTTATAAGCAGGTAACATTAAATATTTACAGGGAGTTTTATTACCCTTGTAATAACAGCTCATTGACTTTGCCAAAAACATGTGCTGTGGAGGATATTGTGAGATAGAAAGACCTTGGGCAACTCACTTAAGCTCCCTTTAAACATCAGCTTGCTCTTTGGCAGAGCAAAGATCAGGACAAAACATCACAGTATTGCTACAAACTACTGGCCTGTGTGCATTTCAGGAGGCCGCAAAGCAGCACAGAACAAGCTCTTCATACAACAGCTGCTCCACAGCCAAGCCTCAGCTCAAATCCACGTCAGGCCTGAGCTTTAGGGCTTCTCAAAGGTCAGTGTCTGTGAACAATCACCTAGGGAGGCTGTTAAAGCACCTGCTCCCAGGCTCCGCTCTTAGCCATGGGATTCAGTCTATGATTGATTCCATATGTATGGGGCCTGTTAACCTGAATTTCTAACCAGCTTCTTCACTTGTTATGCTGGTACGCTGGATTAAGGACCACATTTCAGTAAGTCTGGTCCAGAGCAGGGTCCTCACACTGTGATGCGCATACAAATGGCCTGGGAATCTGGTTAAAATGAGAATGTCTCTGACTCTGCATTTGCAACAAGCTTTCAGGTGCTGCAGATGCTACTGGTCTGCAAAGCACACTGAGGAACAAGGTTCTGCAATATCCAATTCCATTCATTTTACAGATGAGGCATCTGTGCCTGGGAAAAAGGAAATGGCCTGCCCAACGCCACCCAGATGGTAAGGGCACAGATGAGGTGAGGCCCTTCAGGGTGGCTGCCGTTCCTCAGGAGTGCCTCCCCTTCTGTCCCCAGACCAATACCACAGACCTTCCTGAGCCGATCAATGACGCCAACCCTTTGAAAAAATGGTGTGGAAATTGACTAAATCAAACACAATTCTCCACTCTTCTGAGAAATAAGCCACATATTAGGGAGCTTAGTTCAAACCACTAGCTTGCTCTTTTAAAAAATTATACTTTTGGCAAAATTATTTCTTGAGCTGAGTCAGCTTCCCCTCCAGTGACTCACACCTTGGACAGGCCCTGCTGTGTGAGAACCTGGGGAAGACACCGGGCGGGCGCATTTCTCAACACGTGTGGTCTGATTATAAGCAGAGGAGTTGAGGAGAAGCAGAAATGGGGGTGGGGAAGCTGACCCTTCAGAAAGCCAAGGAATCTGCTGATTATTGGCTCCTGCATGCCCTCAAAAAACAGAATTGCACTGTATGTAATTTGCCAACTCATTTTATCTTCCTGACAAAAAGTCCATCAAGTTAAAAACTGTATTTGGTCCTGGCCGGGGGGCTTAGTGGACTGAGCGCACCAAGGTCAGGACTTTGATCCCACAATCAGGGCACATATAAGAAGCAACCTGTGGTGGTTACGGGGTGGGGGGAGGGAAGAGAGGGTGGGAGAGGAGGGAGGGGAGGGGCACAAAGAAAACCAGATAGAAGGTGACAGAGGACAATTTAACTTTGGGTGATGGGTATGCAACATAATTGAATGATAAAATAACCTGGAGATGTTTTCTTTGAACATATGTACCCTGATTTATTAATGTCACCCCATTAAAATTAATTTTAAAAAAAGCAACCAAGTGCACAACTAAATGGAACAATTCAGTGGAACAGTGACTTGATACTTCTCTCTCTCAAATAAATGGAAAATTTTTTAAAATTTTATTTGTATTAACAAGCATCTTCTTTTCAAGATACATTGTCTCTTAGCTGCTCATCTTTCATACTTCTGTGTGAATTATTCTACTAGAGGGAAGGGGGTGGTCACTGGAATAATTAATGTAGAGGTGGAGGACCTCACATGAGATGAAACTAGATCTTGGGAGCACAGCAGTGGGGCCACCACAGCGACATTGGTGTCTGCACTGTGTTCACCAGCAGGCCCCACCCTCACCCCAGGTGTCTTTGAGCTGTGAGTGGTTAGTGGGCCTGGCTCTACCACCCATTTGCTGTATGATTGAGTAAATCACACTGGAAGGAAAGAACTCTCTCATCCCAGAACCCCAAGTTCTAAAGCACAGAATGCATGGCCTGTCTGGGAGTGGCTTCCCCAGAAGGAGAGCCAAGACAGTTTGGTATCACTTGAAAGAAAAGCTCTCTCGGGAGTGAGGGAATGGGGAGGTCTTGGAGGTTCCAAAGCATTTTTAAATAACACCACAGAGTCTTTGCACCCTGAGGCCAGGCTGGGCTTTCAGCCTGGGGGGTGGGGTAGTGTAACCTCTCAAGTATCTCTGGGAAGAGGTGGCTTGAAGAAGGACATGGGGCGTGCTGATCATAACAGCCCCACCGACTCCATAGCAGCTAGGAAATGGGTACAATAGTGGATAAGAGACACCAACCCTTCCTCTAGTTCTGAGAACCCCTCAAATGTGTTTTTAAACAAGAGACTCCCAAAATCCCAAAAGAGGCGAAGGAAGAACACAATTTCATTTTTCATTTCCAGGAGAATTTTGGTGTCTGCACTTAGAATAAATCCCAAAACTGCTGCCCCTGACTCCCAGGTCACACCCTAGGTGGCACTTCTGCCCAGTACTGGCCACTCTGACATTACCTTAACCATTCTCTTGTGTGCCATCTCCCAACAAGAATGGCTTCCAGGGTGCAGAGCCTTGTTCTGGTCTCATCACTGTCTCTAAGCCTGGGGCTGGCTTGGCTCACAGTAAACTAACATCTGGGGAACAAAATCTGAGTGAAGGAGTTGGATATTCAGGCCAGATGCTTAAGTGCCAACTAAGAAGGAAAAATAGGTCAGCTAAACACTCCCTAGCCAGAGAAGTTGGAGGAAAACCGAGCACAAGACCAGGACGGGGAAGGAGAGAACCCACCAGGAGTTTCCTTGGCTACTTGATTCCTTTCTCAGCTCCTACACTCAGTGCGGAGCCAAAGGTAGCATCAATCCTGGGGAGACCTCTCACTTTCTGGAATGGTACAAACAGCTCAGAACAACCAGGGGCCTCTGGGCTCCGATTCTAGCTCTAGCTCTGAGCCCCCACCCCACTGGTACCTCGGCACAGTGATCATGCAGCCCTGGAGGCAGCCCCGCTCAAATGCACAACATTGCAAACTTCATTGCTGCATTTCCCCCTCTGGCCACCTCCATGACAGTCTCCACCACAGCCACATTGGCTCCCAGCCCGCTCGAGGCACCTGTGAGATGCCCACACATCACCTAGCATTTCCCATGTACCGCGCACTGTGCCAGACGCTTGCCGCCCACTCACCCGCTCATCCGTGCAATGACACCGATTATCTGCACCCCACATTTCACGGTCTCATCTCTGCCTTACAGAGATTGAACCACTGGCAGAGGGTCGAAAGGCCAATAAGGGGAGCATCAGGGTTCGAACGCTGGACACTTTTCGTCTCATCTCTTTAAATGGCTTGTCACCATGGGCTCATGGAATACAGCAGTCCAAGGAGAAAGGTTCATTACCTTCATTTCCTGGAAGGGGCTCCCTTGTGGGGCATGCAGACTGGCCACAGTCTGGCCCATGGCCCGGCACCACCAACTCTGTTTAGCTGAGACGGAGACTGAGACTCCAGGAGGTGCAAGGGCTGCTCAGCGAGCCCACGGTCTCACCTGCATTCATTGTTCTTGTTGGGAGGCTCACCTGGGCCGGCTCACGTGGGGCTTCCCCTGGGCAAGCCCAGGCTGTGGTGTCTGATGGCCCGTGCTCTCCCCACCCTTACCCTTTGCCCTTCCCTCCCTCTACCCCGATGACTGGGCCCAAAGTCCTATCTCAGTGAGGGACAAAACTCATAATGCTCAGCAGGAACCTGAATCCCGGGTCCTAACCTAATCACATGCAGTATCAGAAATGAAGGGAGGGTTGGCCTTTATTTGAAAACAAATCATTGTAAATTTCCCAATGTTAGCAAACAAAAGAGAAAAACCTGTGGTCACCTGAGTAGATGCAGAAGATTTTGTCCCCCTTGATAAAATTTGATAAAATATCCACTCCTGACTGAAACCCTCAGCAAATTCTAAACAGAAAGGAATTTCTTCAACCTGGAAAAGGGCATTTAGGAGAAATCTACAGCTAAGTGGTGACCAACTGAATGTTTTCCCCATAAAACTGGGAACAAGATGAGCTAATGAGATCAGCAAGGTTGCAGGACACAAGGTCCATGTACAAGACTTCACTGTATTTCTGCTTACTAGCACTAAAACCTGGAAACAATGTATGTGTCCATCAGCAGATAGTGGACTAAAAGAATTATGGTAGGTCCATACAACAGAATACTTCATGATGGAAAGAATGAACAACCAATACACGGAACAACAGGAATAAAACTCAAAATAATTATGCAGAAACTAGACCTCCCAAAAGAAGGAGTACATACCATGTAATTTCATTTAGGTAAAACTCTAAAAAATCCAAACTAATCTGTAGAAAGACAAAAAAGACGAGTGATTGTGTGGGGAGGGAAGTGAGATGGGAGAAATTTCAAAAGGCACCAGAGAACTTTTAGTAGTGATTAATATAATCATTATCTAAGTTATGGTTTATATATTCAAAAATTAGCAAATTGTGCACTTTTGTATAGTTTACTGCATGTCAATCTTACCTCAATAAGTTATTTTTTAAAAACTGCATATATACCTGACCAGGCGGTGGCGCAGTGGATAGAGCGTTGAACTGGGATGTGGAAGACCCCGGTTCGAGACCCCGAGCTCGCCAGCTTGAGCGCAGGCCCATCTGGCTTGAGCAAAAAGCTTGTCAGCTTGGACCCAAGGTCGCTGGCTCCAGCAAGGGGTTACTCGGTCTGCTGAAGGCCCGCGGTCAAGGCACATGTGAGAAAGCAATCAATGAACAACTAAGGTGTCGCAACGAAAAACTGATGATTGATGCTTCTCATCTCTCTCCATTCCTGTCTGTCTGTCCCTATCTATCCCTCTCTTTGACTCTCTCTCTCTCTGTCCCTGTAAAAAAAAAACAAAAAAAACTGCATATATATTGCCTGACATGTGAAGACGCAGTGGATAAGAGCATTGACCTGAAACACTGAGGTCACCAGTTCAAAACCCTGCGCTTGCCTGGTCAAGGCACATATGGGAGTTGATGCTTCCTGCTCTTCCCCTCCTGTCTCTCTCTCTTTCTCTCTCTCTCGCACACCTGAACTTTCTCTCTCTCTCTGTCTGTCTCTCTAAAATGAATAGTCTTAAAAATACTGCATATATATCAAGATACCTAGAGCAGGAAAATTCTAGAGACAGAAAGAATAGAGGATGCCAGAGACTGAGGAGAGGGAAGAAAGGGGGTTGTTTAAAGGTTACAGAGTTTCTCTTTGAGATAAAGAAAAAAATCTAAAAAATAGATAGTGATGATGGTCACACAATATTGTGAATATGTTTAAAGTCACTGAATTGCACACTTAAAGTGTTTTAAAATGGTCATTTTTATGCTATGTGTATTTTATCACAATTTTTTAAAAAGTTAAAAAAAATAAATAATATTGTATGTAAGTGGACATTTTCATTTGAGGGGAAAGAGAAAGGTTTTCTGCTTTGTTCAGCCTCCTAAGGGGTGTGGTCTTCAAAGAGGTTAGAAGAGTCTTTCTCCCATAGGACATACGGCCTTCACCTCCTTCACCTCTCCCGGGCAAGGCCCTCCGCTCCTGATCTTTGGCTCCAGGGATTCAAGCACACCAGAGGGTCAGGCACCAACCCTGCCACCCCACCCCCCAGGCTAACTAGTCTCAGTCCCTTTGCACCTGCTGTTTTCTGAGCAGAATGCCACCCCACCCCCCAGGCTAACTAGTCTCAGTCCCTTTGCACCTGCTGTTTTCTGAGCAGAATGCCCTTCCCCCTTTACCTACCCACCTAATCTCCCTCTCCCTACCTCTCCTTCCCTATCCCCCCTGCCCCAAACCCCTCAGACTCTCATAAGCTGCCCTGGACCCACAGAAGACTGTCAGTCCCCTGTTTGCTCCAGTGGCCCCCTCTCCAAGGGGGCTGTCCCTCTGTGCCCCTCAGGTTCCTGGTGCCCCTCTTTCTTTGACCTGATCGCAGTGTGCTGAGCATCTACTCTGTCTCTGTCTCGGCTCAGGCTGGGAGCTCCTTAAAATCTCAGACTTCTCCTAACTCCGTCTCCCCACTTACACAGTTGATCCACTGCCAGGACTCAGGCTGAACCAGCCCCTTTTTTACCAATGCAGGAATGTTCCTAGTGGAGAACAATGGGGACAATGGAATTCTCAGTGAACAGAGCAGCTTTGTGTCTAATTTTTTGGCTCACAGAGACTGGACTGTGGGGACATGGGCAGGCCCACGCAGGGTGCTGGGAAACGTGGCTTTGGCTTCTCCTTACTAACGGGGACTTAGAGGGCAAATCAGTGTCTCTCCCTAAGCCTCACTTCATCCATCGGAAAAATGGTGCAGAGGGAGAAGTGGTGGAGAGGAAATGAGGGTGTCTGAAGAGGGCCTCACTGCGGGGAGCATCTTGGTCACACAAGGCCTATTTCCCTGCAGAGGTCCAGCGTCATACTTGTTGAATTTGGGTTCAAGCCCTGCTTGGCCAAGGGTGTTGGTGGGCACACAGGCCCTGGCGCAGGGACTCTTTGTCCTGGCTCCCACCAGACTCTGTCTTTTACACCTTCAAAAGCCACGGGACCTGTGCTTCACCGCTATAATTAAACAATTATTCGTTAGTAGGTTCACATTTCTCTCCCCTGCTGGGCCCTAAGCCCCACTGAATTCCTCACTCATTGCCTATCATGAAGAAAATGCAAATGTTCTGTTAGCTAATTAATACAGGGAGGCCGAGGTGGAGGGCAGGGGCGACTGCTGACAGGCATCAGTATCGCAGCTAGGGAGGCAAAAGACCCAGCACTGGCCCTGAGCCACTAGGAAAGGTCTGGAGTGTGTGTGTGGGGGGGGGGGGGCAGGAATCCGCAGCCCCTGGCCAGGACACAGGGTTCCTCCCACTGCCCTCCCATGCCACCTGTGTAAGAACATGACTCTTCTTACACAGGTTATAAAGTCTCCACATCAGAGTTAAATTCTGTTCTACGGGCATTTGTGACCCAAGCTTAGCACAAGAAGATGAAAAGCCAGGAGCCCGGCCTGAAGCAGCTGATGGGGAGGGGTTGGGGGTGGAGGTGGGGAGTCCTGCATCGCCACCCTCCTAACTAATGAGGAAAACAGCTCAATATTCCTCCTGAAGGGAATCCAACCTGAGTAAGGAGTTTGTTTCAGAATCTCCAGAAATATTTGTCACCAGAGTCAGTGGCCCACAGGCCAGCAGTCGGGCTGGGGGTGTGGGTAGAGGGCAGCGGGTTCTACCTGCCCCCCAGCCTTTCTCCTCCCACCCCGCCCCGCAGCCGTCTCACAGCGTCCCACAGCGGGTCTTAAACCCAAATTCCGATGAAGGAACTCCAGCTGAATCCTCTTCCTCCCCTCCCGCCATGGTCCTACTTCAGGCCTTTCTGAGCTTTCTTCCGGAGACAGCTCACAGCTGGGCTTCCCAGCAACCTCTCAGCCTTCCACCATTCCTGGGCGCCCGGCACAAACAAGCATCTCTGCTCTATCTTTGATTTTTTAATCTAATGGTAGTTGACCACTTATAGTGAGTTGAAGCGTGGCCCCCAAATTCCTGTCAGCCTGGAGCCTTAGTAGCCTTGTTTGGAAAAAGGGTCTTTACAGATGTAATAAAAAAGATGAGGTTATGCCGAGTTAGCTGTGGCCCTAAACCCAATGACTGGTGTCCTTGTTAGAAGAGAGACACACACAGAAGTAAACGATGTGAGGACAGAGGCAGAATAGGAGTGAGACAACTACAAACTAAGGAATTTCCAGGAGCCACTTGAACCTAGGAAACGGCAAGGAAGGGCCCTCACCTAGAGCCTTCAGAGGAAGCCCTTGATTTTAGACTTCTAGTCTCCAAAACAGAAAAAAAAAAAGTCTGGGTTTGTTGTAGTTGTTGTTAGGTGTTTTTTTGTTTTGGAGGGGGGTTAAAAAAATTTTTTTTAATTGATGATTTTAGAGAAAGAGGAAGGGGAAGAGAGAGAGACAGGAACATGGACCTGTTGTTCCTGTATGTGCCCTGAGCAGGGATCAAGCCAGCAATCTCTGTAGATCGGATTGGGAAGATGCTCCAACCAACTGAGCATCTGGCCAAGGCTGTTTTCTTTTTGTTTTGATTTGCTCTTTACTTATTATTTTAGAGGATGAACATTGTCTAGCCTTCTGTTTGCCCACGTGGTGTAATTTAACATTACAGTTCAGGACACACAATGACTCAACTCCTATATACCTTATGATGTGGTCCCCACGATAAGTCTAGTAACCATCTGTCACTGTACAAAGTTATTACAATATTAGTGACTGTGCTATACAATATATCCCATGACATTTATTTTATAACTGAAAGTTTGTACCTCTCCATCCCCTTCACTTTTTCACTCTTACCTCTGACACTCTCCCCTCTGGCAACCATCAGTTTGTTCTCTCTTTCTGTTTTATTTGTTTGTTTTGTTTTGTTTTTTAGATCCCACATATATGTGAAATCATACAGTACCTGTCTAATTGCATTTAGCATAATACCCTCTAGGTCCATCCATGTTGTCACAAATGACAAGATTTTATTCTTTTTTATGGCTCAATAATGTTTCATTGTATATATATGTATATATCACATCTTCTTTACTTGTCTATCAATGGAAACCTAGGTTGCTACCATATTTTGGCTATTGTAAATAATGCTACAATGAATATAGATTTTTCAATTAGTGTTTTCGGCCTCAAATTAGTGTTTTTAGCCTGACCTGTGGTAGCGCAGTGGATAAAGCGTCGACCTGGGAACACTGAGGTCGCCAGTTCAAAACCCTGCACTGGTCTGGTCAAGGCACATATGGGAGTTGAGCTTCCAGCTCCTCCCCCCTTTCTCTCTCTTTCTCTCTCTCTCTCTCTCTCTCTCACTCTGTGTCTCCTCTCTAAAATGAATAAAATAAAAATTAAAAAAAAAAAAAAAATTAGTGTTTTTAAGGACCCTCCATACTGTTTTCCATAGCGGCTGCACCAATTAACAATCCCACCAACTGTGAACAAGGGTTCCCTTTTCCCCACATCCTCTCCAGCACTTGTTTATTGTCTTTTTTTTTTTTTTTTTTTAGTTTATTGTCTTTTTAACGATAACTATTCTGTCAGGTATGAGGTGATATCTCATTGTAGTTTTGATTTGCATTTCTCTGATCATCAGTGATGTTCAGTCTTTTCAAGTTTCTGTTGGCTATCTGTATGTCCTATTTGGAGAAGTGTCTAATGCAGATTCTCTGACCATTTTTTCTTTTTTTTTTTTTTTTTTAAGTTTTTAATTTTTTTTATTTTTATTTTATTCATTTAGAGAGGAGACACAGAGTGAGAGAGAGAGAGAGAGAAGTAGAGAGAGAGAGAGAGAGAAAGGGGGGAGGAGCTGGAAGCATCAACTCCCATATGTGCCTTGACCAGACCAGTGCAGGGTTTTGAATTGGCAACCTCAGTGTTCCCAGGTCAACGCTTTATCCACTGCGACACCACGGGTCAGGCTGACCATTTTTTCTTTTTAAATAAAATTCACTCTACTCTTTTTTTTAAAGATTTTATTTATTGATTTTACAGAGAGAGGAGGGTGGGAACGAGAAGTAGTTGCTTCACTCAAGCTGTTCATTGGTTGCTTGTTGTATGTGCCTTGACCAGGTAAACCAAGGGTTTGGAACTGGCGACCTCAGTGTTCCAGGTCAACAGTTTATCCACTGCACCACCACAGGCCAGGCCTCTGACCATTTCTTAAATTGAATTATTTGTTGTTGTTTTTTTTATTTTGAGTTGCATGAGCTCTTAATATATTTTGGTCATTAATGCCCTGTTGGATATATTGTTTGCAAACTTCTTCTCCCATTCAGTGGGTTGCCTTTCCTTTTACTGATGGTTTTCTTCTCTGTGAAAATGTCTGTTGTTTTAAGTCAGCCACAGCAGTCCAAGGAAGCTACCAAAATGCTGTCCACTTAGTTATGTATTCACTGGTTGATTCTTGTATGTGCCCTGACCAAGGATCAAACCCTCAACCTTGGTGTATCCAGCTGATGCTCTGACCAACTGAGCTATCTGGCCAGGGCCTCCATCTTAACCATTGTTTTAAAAGATTTATTTATTGATTTTACAGAGAGAGGAGGCCAGGAGTAAGAAGTATCAACTCATAGTTGCTTCACTTTAGCTGTTCATTACTTACTCCTTGCTTGTTGTATATACCTTGACCAGGCAAGCCCAGGGTTTTGAACCAGCAACCTCAGTGTTCTAAGTTGATGCTCTATCCACTGTGCCACCATGGGCCAGGCATCTTAACCATTTTTAAGTAGTGTTAAGTACTTTCACACTGTAATGCAACCAATTCTCAGACTTCTTTTCATCTTGGAAAACAGAAACCGTGTACATAACCACAAGACAAAATTTCATCTTCCTTGCCCCTCTGGCAATCATCCTTCTACTTTCTGTCTCTGAATTTTCCAACCAGGAATAGCTTTTATGTTTCTTTCCTGGCCTGGAGACTCTAGGATCACATGAATAGTGTAAATTTGATCCCAAATCCAAAAGAAGGCAGGTATACAGTTACAAATTTCTCAGAAGAGGACTTCCTTTTCCCAAACCAGATTCAGGCCGGCCTAGAAAAGCTTTCTTCTCTGGCTGGTGGGTGAATTTATTTCCTGCCCAACTTTCCCTGGAGGTCTCAACTGTATGTGTGGGGTGGTGGGTAGGGGGGAGTCTCAGTTCTACTTCTGTGGTTAAAGTAGGTTCAAAACTCTGTTCCTTATCCCTGTGGCTATTCAAACCCAAGTCCCTGGGTCCCTGGGTCATGGAGACCAGGGGAGGACCCCCAGGCAGGTAAAACAGCTGGGCTCCGGCTCAGACAGTCTTCCCTTACATCTCTTGCCCAGGGCTGTCCTTATTCTCAGGCAGCTCAGCTTTGCATAAAAACCCATGCTGATGGTTTTGTACCCTAAGTTTCTAGATGTTTTATAGAGTTAAACCCCAAACTATCAAATCTATTTTGCTTAAAAGTAAAAAATGGACTGTCCCTTACATTTCTTTTTCTTTGTATTGGTTTTAGCCTTAATTTTTCATGGGCTCCTGTCTTTTGTCCATGAAAGTAGGGCTCAGATGCTCACTGAACACAACCCCAGTGGACATCCAGGAGATGCTCAAGGGGAACGGGTAGAATGAGGGAAACAGCCAGAGCTCCCAGTTAGGGCTGCGGGAAGGCTGCCAAGAGGGTGCTGCCCCTGTTTCAGAGGTGCCTGGGCCCGTAAACTTGTGTTGATAACATCGGCAGTGGGCCATGAGACAGGCTGGGACTACCTCAGCTGGGATAACAGGACCAACAGGGCAATGATGAGGACACTAATAATAATAGCTAACGTTAGTCACTTGAGTCATTTAATCCCTGCACCCCATACACAAACATCAACAACAGTTAAAATTTTCATCCTCGTTTTAAAAATAAGGAAATCGAAGCTCAGAAAGTTCAGCAACTTGCCCAAGGTTACAGCTAGCAAGTGAGAGAGCAAGTATTAAATCTAAGTATGTAGGCCCTGGCTAGGTAGTTCAGTTGGTTAGAGCATTGTTCCCCGTACACCAAGGTTGTGGGTTCTGTCCCTGGTGAGGGAACATAATAAAATCAACCAATGGCCTGACCATGCGGTAACACAGTGGAGAGTATCAGCCTGGGACTCAGAGGACTCACGTTCAAAACCCTGAGGTCTTGGCTTGAGCGTGGACTCACCAGCTTGAGCAGGGTCACTGGCTTGAGCATGGGATCATAGACATGACCCCATGGTTGTTGGCTTGAGCCCAAGGGTCACTGGCTTGAAGCCAAAGGTTGCTGGCTTGAGCAAGGGGTCACTTGCTCTGCTGGAGCCCCTCCCAGTCAAGGCACATATGAGAAAGCAATCAATGAACAACTAAAGTGCCGCAACGAAGAATTGATGCTTCTCATCTCTCCCTTCCTGTCTGTCTGTCCCTGTCTGCCCTTCTCTCTGTCTCTCTCCCTGTCTCTATCACACACACACACACAAAATCAACCAATGAATGCATAAATAAGTGGAACAGCAAATCAATGTTTCTCTCTTTCTCCCTCTTTCTACCCCTTCATCTCTCTCTCTCAAATCAATACATTGAAAAATGAAAAAAGTACGTCTGACCCCAAAGCCCTTGCTGATAACTCTTAAGTCTGAAGGCAAAAGGAAAAGCCCACAGGACTCTGGAGCTGGAGGGGTGACCTAAGCACCATACAAATTCAGAGTCAGAAACCAGAGGCTGCACGCTCAGACCTGGTTGGTCAGGGCAGGCCACACTGGCCACAGCGCAGGGCCACTGGGCCTAGAGAGGAGACATGTCTCTTCACCATGACTGGACTTGCCTTCCACATTTCCTAAGAGGCTGGAAAGTCTGTGTCCCTTGCCCTTCAGTCTCCCCAGTACCTGTCTAAGCTCAGAAGGTTGTATGTCTTTTTTTTTTTTTTTTCAGGGACAGAGAGAGAGTCAGAGAGAGGGATAGATAGGGACAGACAGACAGGAACGGAGAGAGGTGAGAAGCATCAATCATTAGTTTTTCGTTGCTGTCGCAACACCTTAGTTGTTCATTGATTGCTTTCTCACATGTGCTTTGACCATGGGCTTTCAGCAGACCGAGCCACCCCTTGCTGGAGCCAGCGACCTTGGGTCCAAGCTGGCGAGCTTTTGTTCAAGCCAGATGGGCCCGCGCTCAAGCTGGCGAGTTCGGGGTCTTGAACCCGGGTCTTCCGCATCCCAGTCCGACGCTCTATCCATTGTGCCACCGCCTGGTCAGGCAGGTTGTATGTCTTGAGCAGAGAAGTTGTGTTGGGGTGACTTGGCAATCTACACTGGACAGGCAGGAGAAGGCCAGACTACAGAGGGCCTTAAAAGCCAAGTGGTCTCTGATGTGGCAGGCAGCAGGGAACCAGTGCAGGTTCTTGAGCAAGGGAGTGACCTGATGAGCATATTCACTCAAGGAACACTGATGTGTAGATGAGTTGAAGACAGAAGCAAGAGGTCAGGACCCCAACCATTCCTCCAAGTCCTGCCATGAAGGAAGGTGACCTCTAAGGGGTCTCTAATGCAGATTCATGTGCCTGGAAAGGACCAGGGGGCATTTCTTCCAGGCAGTATGAGCCATGCCTAACTGGAAAAGAGTCCCAGACCCTTTAAAGTACTGTCCCTTCAGGGCCCGGGCCACCCAGGCACTTGCCACCATCCTGATCTATTCCAGAGAGGTACAGCTATATAAAGAATCACCTTTACCAAATAAAATTGGTACCACTTAATACTGTAGGGGCTGAAGAAGACATTGTTTACATCTGAACAGAGTGTAAACCATCATGTAAGTAAGTCCTTTCTGCCATTAGAAACTAAAGAGGTGTATTTAGTACGAGACACGTATGTCTGATACATACTCACTGATAAAATACTCCAATCTTTCTGGATTGGTCCTACATGCCAATTTGTAACAGAACTGCAAAACTGATTGAACCCTGTGAGGGAGTAACTCCACCTCAAGATGTGGACCCCTGAGTCTGTCTCTGCCTCCCTTTCTCTCACTATAAAAAAAAAAATCAATGTTCTTAGGCTCCTAAGAGGTGGGCTCCTAGAAAAGAAGTCAGAAATGGCTCAAAGTAGTGCCACTTGGGAATGTGGGAGCTGGAGAACTACCTAAAAGTCAGAGAGGAGAAGTGACTCAGCTCAGCCAAGAGGGTCAGCATCAGGCACCCACCTGAGTGAGGCATGTGGAGCTGGGGAGAAGGACCCCAACTGTATGTACCTCTTCCTGGGTGCTGGGACCCTGCAGAGGCAATGAAGTATTATGGGCACCAGCACAGGTTTGGCTTCAGAGCCCCAGTTTTCTCATCTGTAAAATGGGAATGAAATTTATAGTTACTGCAGCCCTGGCTGGATAGCTCAGTTGGTTGGAGCAATGTCCCGATAACACAAAGGTTATGAGTTCGATCCCTGGTCAGGCCACACACAGGAACAGATCGATGTTTCTCTCTCATTCTCTCCCTTCCCCTTCCTCTCTCTCTCATATCAATAAACAAACAAATAAACATTTTAATTCAATTATTGGCCCTGGGCCTGGTCAGTGATATCATACAACATGTATGACAGACAATAACAGCTCCACCCTCATTGCGATTGGACACAAATATTTTTAGCTTGGCCGCAGATGGATGGAGGGCAGCACACAGCATTCACTGGCTCCGGTGTCTAGGCAGAGGTGGAAATGGGATTCCAGCGAACCCAGGGCCACATCTAGGAGAATCACCTGCAGCCTGGGAGGGAAACCTAGGTGGGGAAGCTGACTTGGCACAGATCTGCCACTCAGACACTCGGTTTCCAGCAACTCACTGCCTTTCCCAGGCTGTTAATCACAGCCTGTCATGACCATGGTCCCCACTGTGCCTCTGAGTACACCCTGGCTACTCCCCTGGCACTGTTAGTCTCAATGTGGATAAATCTCTTTTCTCCTGAGGTCAGCCAAACAAGGTTAGACTTGTCCCCAAAAGAATGTGGCTAAGAAACTAGAGAGAAAACAAAACCAAGAAATTAAAATGCAGCCACCTTCAAACAAGAGGACTTCTGATAAGAATCTGGGCCCTGAGTGGACTGGCAGCCTCCTCAAGCTGCCTCCTCATCTCCTCAACTCCACCTATTTTCTTGGCAAGAAGCCCTCCTTCCAGAACCTGCTTCCTTTAGCCTGGAACAGCATCAGACCTTCCTCTAGTTCTTGGCAGGACCAGCCTCTGTGCTTGGCTCCAGAGAGTCCTCCTTTGCCCCACAGCTCCCCCACAGTAATAATACCTGCTGGGCAGAGTCCTCAACAGGGCCGACGATATAGCCAGTGATGCTAATCCCAATGAATGTAAGCTTCATGAGACCAAGACTTCCTTTTGTTTTCTGCCCCATCTTCTGTGCCTGGCCCATAGTAAATGCTCATGTCATGGTGTTTGTTGAATGAATTATAAATATGAATATGAATATGAGCTTGAGTATGTACATATAATCTCTAGAAGGACCCGTGAGAACCTAGTATCAGTGATTGACTTTAGATAGATGAAAATAGAGTCCCTGTCTGACCTGTGGTGGTACAATGAATAGAGTGTTGATCTGGAATGCTGAGGTCACTGGTTCAAAACCCTGGGCTTGCTCAGTTAAGGCACATATGATTTGATGTTTCCTGTTCTCCCCCTTTCTCTCTCTCTAAAATCAATAAATAAAATCTTTTAAAAAAATAAGGAAAGAAAATAGAGGCCTAAGGAATGGCATATGGAGAGGAAGAGAGTTTTCACTATAAAACAATCTTATCTGTTTTTTATTTTACAGAGAAAGAAGAAAGAGAGAGAGAAATATCAATCCGTTGTTCCAGTTATTCATGCATTCATTGGTCAACTCTTTCTTTCTTTTCAATTTTAATTGGTTTTTAGAAAGAGAGAAAGAAAAAAATATCAACTTGTTCCACTTATTTATTAGTTGATTCTTTTTTTTTTTTTTTTTACAGAGCCAGAGAGTCAGAGAGAGGGAATAGATAGGGACAGACAGACAGGAACGGAGAGAGATGAGAAGTATCAATCACCAGTTTTTCGTTGCGACACCTTAATTGTTCATTGATTGCTTTCTCATAGTGCCTTGACCGTGGGGCTACAGCAGACTGAGTAACCCCTTGCTCAAGCCAGCGACCTTGGTGCTCAAGCTGGCGAGGGGTCTCAAACCTGGTCCTCTGCATCCCAGTCCAACACTCTATCCACTGTGCCACCGCCTGGTCAGGCTATTGGTTGATTCTTATATGTGCCCTGACTGGGGATCAAACTCACAATCTTGGTGTATCAGGATGACACTCTAACCAGCTGAGCTGCCCAGCCAGGACCACCAATCTGTATCCTTTGTATTTTTTTTAACTGTGCATATATATTAATTATTTAAAATTAAAAACACAATACTATTTACATCAGTACCAAAAAAATGAAATACTTTGGTGTAAACCTAACAAAATATGTAGAAGAGCTATCTGAGGAAAACTATAAACCTCTGATGAAAGAAATTAAAGAAAACCTAAATAAATGGAGAGATATTTCATGTTCATGAATAGGAAGATTCAATATTGTTAATATGTTTGCTCTCCCTATTTTGAGCTATATATAGATTCAATGCCATCTCACTCAAAATCCCAGAAAGGCATTCCTTTCAACAAATTGATTCTAAATTTTATAGGGAGAGGCAAAAGACCTAGAATAGCCAACGTGATGATGAAGAAGCATAAAGTTGGAGAACTGACACTATTTGACTTCAAGACTTACTTTATAAATCTACAGTAATCAAGTCAGGGAGGTACTGGCAAAAGAACAGACAAATAAATAAACAGAACAGAATAGATAGTCCAGAAAAAAACCCACATAAATACAGGTAACTGATTTTTTACAAAGAAGCAAAGACAACTCAATAGAAAAGTATAATCTTTTCAACAAATGGTGCTAGAACAAAGTGGACATTCACATACAAAAACAAACAAGCCTGACCAGGCAGTGGTGCAGTGGATAGAGTGTCGAACTGGGATGAGGAGGACCCAGGTTCGAGACCCCGAGGTCGCCAGCTTGAGCATGGGCTCATCGGCCTTGAGGAAAAAATAAAAAGCTCACCAGTTTGGACCCAAGGTCGCTGGCTTGAGCAAGGGGTTACTCGGTCTGCTGAATGCCCCTGGTCAAGGCACATATGAGAAAGCAATCAATGAACAACTAAGGTGTCGCAACAAAAAACTAATGATTGATGCTTCTCATCTCTCCCCGTTCTTGTCTGTCTGTCCCTATCTATCCCTCTCTCTGACTCTCTCTGTCCCTGTCAAAAAAAAACCCAAAAAACCCCCAAAAAACAGAACTCAGGATACAGACCTTATATCTTTTACAAAAATTAATTCAAAATGGATCTTAGACTTAAATGTCTAATGCAAATAATAATACTTCTAGAATATAACCGGAAAAAATTTAGGTGGCCTTGGTTCTGGTGTGAGTTTCTAGGTATGACAAAAGCTCAATCCATGTGGAAAAAAGAAGACACCATTAGACCTTATTAAAATTCAAAATGGGCCCTGGCCAGCTGGTTCAGTGGATAGAGAGTCAGCCTGGCATGTGGATGTCCTAGGTTCAATTTACCGGTCAGAGCACACAGTAGAAGCGACCATCTGCTTCTTCCCACCTACCCCTTCTCTTCCTCTTCTCCTCCCTCAGCCAGTGGCTTCTGGACACTGAGGATAGCTCAGTTACTCCGAGTGTCAGCCTCAGGAACTAAAAATAGCTCAGCTGATTCAAGCATCGGCCCCAGACAGGGGTTGCCGGGTGGATCCCAGTTGAGGAGCATGCAGGAGTCTATCTCACTATCTCCTGTCCTCTCACTTAAAGAAAAAATCAATCAATCAATCAATCAAAATAGCCCTGGCCAGATAGCTCGGTTGACTGGATCATCCTCCCGAAGCACAGAGGTTGCCCATTCAATCCCTGGTCAGGGCACAAATGGGAACAGATCTGTATTTCAGTCTCTCTCTCTCTCCCTTTCTCTCTCACTAAAATCAACAAATTAAAAAAAAAATTTTTTTTAATTCAAAACGTCTGCTCTGCAAAAGACACAACTAAGAAAATAAAAAATAATATTTACAAAAGACATATCTAATAAAGAAATTGGATCTAAAATATATTTTTAAAACCTTTTCCAACTTAACCATAAGAAAACAAACAACCCAGTTAAAAATATGGACAAGCCCTGGCTGGATAGCTCAGTTGGTTAGAGTGTCGTCCCAATACATAAAGGTTGCAGGTTTGATTCCCGGTCAGGGCACATACTAAAACAGACTGATGTTTCTGTCTCTCTCCCTTCCTCTCTCTCTAATGTCAATCAATATTTTTTTAAACTTAAAAAATAGATAATGCCTGACCAGGTGGCGCAGTGGATAGAGCATCAGACTGGGATGCAGAAGACCCAGGTTCGAGACCCCAAGCTCGCCAGCTTGAGCGCGGGCCCATCTAGCTTGAGCCAAAGCTCGCCAGCTTGGACCCAAGGTCGCTGGCTCCAGCAAGTGGTGGTTCGGTCTGCTGAAGGCCCGCGGTCAAGGCACATGTGAGAAAGCAATCAATGAACAACTAAGGTGTTGCAACGGCAATGAAAAACTAATGATTGATGCTTCTCACCTCTCTCCGTTCCTGTCTGTCTGTTCCTATCTATCCCTCTCTCTGTCCCTGTAAAAAAAATAAATAAATAAAGATTTTTAAAAATATAGATAATAAATATGAACAGACATCTAGCCAAAATGATAAATGAATGAGAATAAGCACAGGATGTGCAACATCCTATGTCATTATGAAATTGCACACTAGAACAATGAGCACTGCACACCTATTAGTTTTTGGCTAAAATCCAAAATAACTAACAACACTTAATGCTAATAAGAATGCAGAATCTCAATGACTGCTGGTGGGAATGCAGATTAGTCAATCACTTTGGAAGATAATTTAGCAGCCTCTTACAAACTTCACATACTATTACCATATAATCCAGCAATCATGCTCTTTGGTATTTAGACAACTGAGTAAACATAAACATGTACATACATGTTTATAGCAGCTTTATTCATAATCACCAAAATCTAGAAGCCACCAAGATATTTCTCAATAAGTGAATGGATATAAAACTATAGTCCAGGTCCTGGCGGGTGGCACAGTAGATAGAGCATCATCCCAGAGCGCCGAGGTCACTGGTTGGATCCTGGGGTCGCGGCTAGATCTTGAGGATGTTGGCTCAACCCCAAGCTCGCCGGTTCGAACCCCAATCAGGGCATATATGAGAAGCAATTAATAGCACAAGTATGTGGAACAAGCTAATGCTTCTTTCTCTTGCTCACTTTCTCTCTCTCCCTCCCCCCTTCTTCTCTCCCTCAAGAAACAAAACAAAACAATAGTCTATTTATACAATTAGACATTATTCAGCACTGAAAAGTAATGAGCTATCAAGCCTCAAAAAGACATGAAGGAACCGTAAATGCGTGTTTCTAAGTGAAAGAAATCAATCTGGAAAGGCTATATATTCTATGATTCCAACTGTATGGCATTTTAGAAAAGCAAAACTACACAGATGGTATAAAGATCACTGGTTTCCAGGGGTTCTGGGCAGGGAAGGTGAATAAGTGAAGTACACAGGGCAGTGAAACTCTTCTGTACAACTGGATATCACTTTGTGGAAGTCACAATTGTCACAGTGCCATTGTATATTTGTCAACATCCATAGAATGCACAGCACCAAGAGTAAACCCTAATAAAAACTATGAATTTTAGTTAATAATAATAATATATGTCTATATCAATTCATCAATTATAACAAATATAACACACTAATAATGCATGTTAATAACAAGGGCTATTATGTGTGCAGGATAGGATGGCTACATGGAACATGTACTTTCTGCTCAATTTTTCTGTAAATCTAAACTGTCCTTTAAAAAATAAGCCCATTAGTAATTTTTCCTTATTAAGTATTTTTAAAAGAAAGCTTATAAAGTATAAAATAAAAATTATTCAGCCAATGTCATGTGCTTTCTAAACAGACAGCTCAGGGTTTAAGTTCCAAATCTTGAACCAACCTCAGCTTCCTCCTGTAGGTTAACAGTGACACCTTCTAGGGTTGGGTTAAAAGTTCCAGAGCTTTGCCTGACCAGGTGGTGGTGCAGTGGATAGAGCGTTGGACTGGGATGCAAAAGACCCAGGTTCGAGACCCCGAGCTCGCCAGCTTGAGCGCAGGCCCATCTGGCTTGAGCAAAAGCTCGCCAGCTTGGACCCAAGGTCGCTGGCTCCAGCAAGGGGTTGCTCGGTCTGCTGAAGGCCCGCGGTCAAGGCATATGTGAGAAAGCAATCAATGAACAACTATGGTGTGCAATGGCAACGAAAAACTAATGACTGATGCTTCTCACCTCTCTCCGTTCCTGTCTGTCTGTCCCTATCTATCCTTCTCTCTCTGACTCTTTCTCTCTCTGTCCCTGTTAAAAAAAAAAAAAAAAAAGTTTCAGAGCTTTGTCACTGCAGCATGACAGTCAAAAATTATGCTGCCTACATGATTTCTATAGATAGGGGGAAGAGTAGCCTTCTCTTGGCTGGGTGGGGAACCCAGAAGGTACCTTCTGTAGAAATGACACCCAAAGGTTTCCCCACTGTAGGAAGGCACTGGAAAGAAAGCACCTGGCCCTAGCCCCCCAGCCCAGCCTCTGCCAGGCCACCTGGTCTGCTGGCCTACATGTATAGCAGCTTCACTGAGGCCTGGGACAGCCCCTCCAAGGAGGCAAGCAGGACGGTGACGTAGCCTGTGACCCAGTTCAATGCAGATGAGAAGGGACCTACAGAGCGCGGGGGGCCACCACCTTGCCCTGGTGTGCCTTTTTTACTATGGTACCCTTAGGAGCTCCTAAGTCACCTTCTTCATCCATAAAAATAGCACTATCAAGGCCCACGCCCATGGTGGCAGTGGGAGCACCAGGCAGCAGTGAGAGACAAAGCTGAAATGTATGTTACTCCACCAGGCGGTGAGTGGCCCCGATATTACTGCTGGGAAACCAGCAACGCAGAGCCTCAAGGGCAGCAGCAGGAAGAAGAGAAAACCCAGGCTTCTGAACAAGTGATTAACCTCCCAAGCCTCAGTCTCTTCTTCTGTTATCTGGGAATAAACACAGTTCTGAACCTCCTGAGCTCTGTATGAATTCAGTGAGATAGTAGCTGCCCAGGGTTGCGCACCCTGCCTGGCACAGAGGTGTGCCTTCATATGGTGTGAATGCCACCCCAGCTGTGTAATTCTGGATAAACTGTGGTCCCCGCCAGAGCTTCATCTCTAATCCTGCTCAGATCTGAGGACAGAGGAGGCCACTGTATTGCTACCATTAGGGATAGTGTTGGTTGCCTTGTGAGTGCTTGACTGGGAACTTGGACAAACTGAATCACATGGACAAGGTCTTGGCACCCAGAGAGCTGGGTTGGAAAAAACACAGTTGCAAAAAAAGCAGAATGAACTCAACAGCTTTTGGGAAGGAGTTTGAGCTCAGGAAGAGAGTTGTTAAAGAGGGTCCCATCTAATGAAAGGACATGGGCGTTGTTGAGTTAACAGGGAGCCTGGCTCCCAGTCATAGCCAGTTTTCTGCACAATGTTATCATTGAACCCTGGAGACCCAAACAGGCAGGGCCTGGCTCACAGAAACGCCAGCAAGAGGGAGACCGGCTGGCAGCACTGACTCACCGGCAGGGGAGCGGGCCACAACTGAACCGGTACCTGTGGGAGTGTCAGGAGTTGGCCAGGGGCAGGGCAGCAGGGAGTGCCAGCTTAGGGAAGTGGATTTTGGAGATTTCCACCCCACATAGAGGGCTGGAGCTAAACTTTCTGGGTTCAAATTCTAGCTCTACTACATACTGGCTAGCCATAGGCAGGTGACTTAACCCCTGGGCTTGGGTTCTCAGCTGTAAAATGGGGAAATAGTAGTAACTACCCCACAGGGTTGTAATGAGGATTTCAGATCAAGCCTGTTCAGCATTTAACACAGTGCTTGCCCAGGGTAAAAGGCAACAGCTATTATTACTGTTACTTAGGACAGTACTGGTAGCAAGAGCTCCCGCCTGCCTATCCCCTCCCTCTGACTTGGGTCCCACCTTATATAATAACTCTGTCTTCTAAAATGTTGTCTGGACTGGATCATCAGAGAGGTGCAGAGCCTAGGAGACCCTCTGGCCCACCCCCTCATACAGGATCTCTTCTGCAGCTTGCCCAGCCTCTTATATGCCTCCACTAACAGGGAGCTCATCACTCCATGAAGCAGCTTGTACCACATTCAGATAGCTCTGATCACAACTTCTCTAAGCAAAGCCAAAATCTCTTCCCTGCAAACTGTCCCTTAGTGGAAGGGATTTTTCTGCCAGGGACTTTCCAAGGTCTGGAATCCACCCACCCTACAAATGCCTTTGAACAGGGCTCCAGTTACTCCTCCAGGAAGGCTCCCTTGAGCCGCACCCTGAGCATCTCATGCATATGGCAACATTGCTCCCCACAGGGACACACACAGCCTCCAGCCGCTGGGTCCATGAAGCAGAACATCTTGGATATCTCCTAGGCCTTGCACATATGCTGTGTCATTCAACCTTCATAAAACCCCTATGAGACATGCCCAATTTTTAAAATTGTGGTGAAATACACATAACATAAAACCTTAACCATTTCTAAGTGTATAGTGACTGTATTGTATATTCAAGTTGTTGTGCAACCATCACTGACATCCATCTCCAGAACTCTTTTCGTCTTGCAAAACTGAAACTCTATACTACTGAATAATGATTCCCCCATTCCTCCCTCCCTCCAGTCACTAGCAACCTCCATTCTACTTTCTTCTTCTTTTTCTTTTTTTAAGTTTATTTATTGATTTTTTTTTTTTTAGGCAGAGAGGAAAAGAGAGAGAGAAACATTGACCTGTTCCTGTATGTGTCCTGACGGGGGATCCAACCAGCAACCTTTGTATAACAAGATAACACTATAAACCACCAAGTTATCCAGCCAGAGCTCCATTCTACTTTCTGTTTCTATAATTTGACAACTCTAAGGACCTCATATAAGAGGAGTCATACAGTATTTGTCCTTCTATGTCTGGCTTATTTTACTTATAATGCCCACAAGGTTCATCTGTGTTATAGCATGTGTCCTTTTTAAGGCTGACTAATATTCCATTGTATGTATCCACCACATTTTGTTTATCCATTCATCTATCAATGGCTATCTGAGTGGCTTCTATTTTTTGGCTATGAACATGGGTGTACTAATACCTCAAGATCCCACTTTTAATTCTTTTGGGTATATACTCAGAAGTGGGACTGCCAAATAATTAGGTAGTTCTAGTTCTTAATTTTTTGAGAAACTGCCAAACTGTTTCCCACAGTGTACTACTACTTTACAATCCCACCAACAATGCGCAAGGGTCCAATTTCTCCACATCCCAGCCAACACTGGTCATTTTTGTTTTGCCTGTTTTCTTATAGTAGCCATCTTAATGAATGTTAGACAATATAGGGAGAGCCTATATTTATCGTCCTTTCCCTGAGGAAAGTGGAACCTTTCCCTGAGGTCTGTGACTTGCCCAGGGTCCCACAGGCAGCATGCAACAGAGCAGGGATCAAGCTCAGGGCTGTCTGGTGTTCCCAACAGCCCTCATCCCGGCACATCACTGTTGTCCTAGTGCTCAGTGACCAACCTGGTGCCTCCAGCATCCTCTAGGCTCTGTCAGGGAGGAGGCGATGACCCCCAAAGGAGAACCCTCCTTTGCCTAGAGTGCAAGAATAACCCCAGTCCCTGGATCTCTGGGACCCAGGCGCCCCTGAAACGACGGTTTCAGCAAAGGCCTTACCCTGCACGGCCAGCAGAGCTGTTGGCCTGAAGGCCTCCCTGGGCTGGGCCTCCCTCTTTGGCAGCCGGGCTGGAGCGAGGAGTGGGGTCCGGGAAGGGAGTGGGACGCGGGCTTGCTCCGCAGCCGCGAGATGGGCGGGTGGCGCCTTGGATTCTCTTGTGTGAGAGCAGAGGCGGCGCGGGCGGGAGCGGGGAGCCGGGCCAGGGGCGGCGCGCGGATTCCCGAATTCGGTGGGGCCGGGCGCCTGGAGCGCCTGGAGCGTGGGGCAGGGCCGTCGGAAGGGGCCTGGCCTTGCACGCCAAGTGACCCCATCAAGGAGCAGCGGGTGCAGAGCCGCGGCATAACCCGCGCTGCGGCGTCCCGCCTGCCTGACCGTGGGCAAGCTGAGTTTTCCCTGAGCCACAGTTTCTTCATCTGTTAGTGGGAAAGACTCAGTCAAACTTTGCAGGGAGGGAGCTGTGAACATTAAATGAGCACCAGACACACAGTGCCAGGCTGACGAGTGGCTGCCAACTGTGATGACCACCACGGCCTCCTCCCACTTCCATGAGGATCTTCCATCTGTCCCCCAACCTGTCCCCTACCTGTCCCACACTGCTCTGCCCCTCGCCACTGGAGGGCTGGCAAAGCTCTGATATTAAGGGTGCAGACTCCTAGATGATTCCAGGGAATATGAATGTATTAGTTCTGGTCTGCTTCTCAGAAAAACAAACACAGTAACAATAATTTCTTTTTTCTGCCTGACCAGGCGGTGGCGCAGTGGATAGAGCATCGGCCTGGGATGCAGAAGCACTCAGGTTCGGGACACCAAGGTCGCCAGTTTGAGCGCGGGCTCATCTAGTTTGAGCAAAAGCTTACCAGCTTGGATCCAAGGTTGCTGGCTTCAGCAAGGGGATATTCAATCTGTTGAAGGCCTGCGGTCAAGGCACATGTGAGAAAGCAATCAATGAACAACTAAGATGTTGCAACGGCAACAAAAAACTGATGATTGATGCTTCTCATCTCTCTCCGTTCCTGTCTGTCCCTTTCTATCCCTCTCTCTGACTCTCTATCTCCGTAAAATAAAAAATTTAAAAAAATTTCTTTTTTCTTTTTTTCAATAATTTCTTTACGTAAACAAAGCCAGGGTCACAGAGCTGTTTGCCCCTGCGTTATGTATAACAGTGATAATTTGGTAGCACCCTGAATTTCATTTGTAGGGACTACTTGACTACTATCTTACCATGCAAGGGGATAGTATGTGGCCATGACAAAAGTGGATATCTACTTTTTTTTTTTTTTACAGGGACAGAGAGAGGGATAGATAGGGACAGACAGACAGGAACAGAGAGAAATGAGAAGCATCAATTATTAGTTTTTCGTTGCCGTTGCGACACCATAGTTGTTTATTGATTGCTTTCTCACATGTGCCTTGACCACGGGCCTTCAGCAGACGGAGCCACCCCTTGCTGGAGCCAGCGACCTTGGGTCCAAGCCGGCAAGCTTTTGCTCAAGCCAGACGGACCCGCGCTCAAGCTGATGAGCTGGGGGTCTCCAACCTGGGTCTTCCGCATCCCAGTCCGATGCTCTTTCCACTGCGCCACCGCCTGGTCAGGCAGATATCTACATTTATTGGCATTTCCATGACATGCATTTGAGTGGAGTTAAAAAACAGGTAATAAGGAAATTATGTATAGTCCTGGCTGGGCATCTCAGTTGGTTAGAGCTCCTCCCAATATGCCAAGTTCACAGGTTGGATCCCCAGTCAATGATGTGCTGTCCCCACCCCCCCAAAAAGCCAAAGTCATGTATAGATGAGTCATAGAGCGTGTGTGTGTGTGTGTGTGTGTGTGTGTGTGTGTGTATGTGTGTACAAATACAGATCCTCATTGCTATGGTTTCCTGGTCAGTAGCAGTAATGTCACCTAATATTTAACAAAATCGCCAGGTGATTTCTGTGGTTACAGTCTGAAAAGTGATGAAGTATGGCATTGTATGGAGAGTTGCCCAGTAAAATACTCTGGGGGGGGGGGTGGGATTGGAATTTGCTTTTCTTCGTGTGCCTTTCAGAACTGCAGGTATTTTTTATAAGCACATGTTATAAAAACAATAAAGATATTACAATGTTTGCAAAAACATAAGATCCAAAACTATGAAATTCCTAGAATAAAACATAGGTTTACAAAATAAAAAACCAAAAACAACAACAACAAAAAACAGATGACCTGACCAGGCGGTGGCGCAGTGGATAGAGTGTCGGACTGGGATAAGGAAGACCCAGGTTCGAGACCACAAGCTCGCCAGCTTGAGCGCGAGCCCATCTGGCTTGGGCAAAAGCTCGTCAGCTTGGACCCAAGGTCGCTGGCTCCAGCAAGGGGTGGCTCGGTCTGCTGAAGGCCCGCAGTCAAGGCACATGTGAGAAAGCAAGCAGTGAACAACTATGGTGTCCCAACGGCAATGAAAAACTAATGATTGATGCTTCTCATCTCTCTTCGTTCCTGTCTGTCCCTATCTATCCCTCTCTCTGACTCTCTCTCTCTCTGTCCCTGTAAAAAAAAAAAAAAATAGGTGAAAAGCTTTGTGACATGAGACTTGGCAATTATTTTTCTTTCTTTAATTTTTCCATGGATTTGAGAGACAGAGAAGTCAGGGAGGAGGGAGAAAGGAGAGAGAGAGAGAGAGAGAGAGAGAAGCATCAACTTGTTATTCCATTTAGTTGTGCATTCATTGATTGATTCTCGTACGTGCCCTGACTGGGGATCAAATCCACAGCTTTGGTGTGCTAGGATGATGCTCTATCCACTGAGCCACCGGGCAGGGCCTAGACTTAGGAATGATTTCTTAGATGTGACACCAAAAGAACAGGCAACTAAAAGAAAAACAGATAAATGGAACTACATCAAGATTGATAACTTGTGTGCATCAAAAGACACATGAATAGAATGAAATAGAAGAGAGGCCTGGAATTTGTTTATATATATAATGAACTACTTCAGCTCAACAACAACAAAAAACAAATAACCTACTTAAAAAATAGGCAAAATACTTGAATAGACTTTTTTCCAGTGATAATAAACAAATGGCCCACAGATATATGAAAATATGTTCAACATCACAAATCATCAGAGAAATGCAAATCAAAATTACAATGAGATATCACCTCACATCCATTAAATGGCTACTGTCAAAAACACAGAAAATAACAAGTGTTGGCAAGGATGTGGAGAAATTGGGAGCCCTTGGGAATTGTCGTTGGTAAGTTGCAACTGCTATGAAAAACAGTATAGAGTTCCTCAGAAAATTTAAAACAGAATCCATATGATCCAGCAATTCCATTCTGGTTATATACCTACCAAAAATTGAAAGCACGGTCTTGAAAAGATATTTGTACACCCATGTTCATACGAGCATTATTCACAATAGCTAAAACATAGAAACAACCAGTGTCCATCAACAGAGATGAGTAGATTAACAAAATGTAGTATATATACAATGAAATAGTATTATTTAGCCTTAAAAATGGAAAAAAATTCTGGCACATGCTACAGTATGGATAAGTTGAGAGAGTCAGAGAGAGGGATAGATAGGGACAGACAGACAGGAACGGAGGAGACGAGAAGCATCAATCATTAGTTTTTCATTGCCATCGCAACACCTTAGTTGTTCATTGATTGCTTTCTCACACGTGCCTTCACCGCGGGCCTTCAGCAGACCGAGCAACCCCTTGCTGGAGCCAGTGACCTTGGGTCCAAGCTGGTGAGCTTTTGCTCAAGCCAGATGGGCCGGCACTCAAGCTGGCGACCTCGGGGTCTCAAACCTGGGTCTTCCGCATCCCAGTCCGACGTTCTATCCACTGCACCACCGCCTGGTCAGGCAATATGGATAAGTTTTAAGGACATTCTACTAAATGGAAAAAGCCAGACAGAGAAAGACAAATCCAATATGATTCCACCTGTATGAGACACCTGAGTAATCAAATTCATAGAAAAATATAGTGGAATGGTGGTTCCCAGAAGCTGGAGGCAGGAGGTCATTACTCAATGGGTACAGAGTTTCAGTTTTGCAAGATGAAAAAGTTCTGGAGATGTGTTTCATAACAATGTAAATGTACTTAATATCAATAATCAAGATAGTTTTTAAAAACTGCATACGAAGAGATTTTAATGATCTGGGAAAGCAGAAAGACACAGAAGCTGGGAAGTTCTGGCTCTTGAGAAAGAGGGAAGGGAAGGTGTGGCTACAGGGAAGGGAGGAAGGGTTGAGGAGCCAGAAGCGGGGGGTTTGGATGTGGTGGGAGAGTTCAGAGCCAAAATGTAAACGTGCTTATGCTATGACAGGCAATAGGCAACCAGAAAGCTGAGAGCAGCGCCTGACCTTTCTGAATAGCTGCCTAGCGAGTCCTCATCTCTCTGGCCTTTCAAACGTATCACTTTGACTTTGACCTTGCTCACTGTAGAGACATCCCCACTTACCCACCTCCCCATCACCCGAGATGACCCCCAGGGGGAAGGCCTGGCTGGGTATGGACCTCTTCCTGGCTGGGATGCACAGAGACAACTTTCCCAACATCCCTGGGCAGCTCAGGAGGTAGATTCCCAGGCTGATTGCAGCCCTGTTCCCAGGGGACACCACCCCCCAATTGTGGAACATGGCCTTCAAGCATAAGTGTGCAGGATAGCTGGAGCCCAGAAAACCCCTGGGATTGTCGCAGGCCTGTAGGCCACAGTTCTCAGAACTCCATGGAGTCTCTTGGGGTCAAAGGGACAGATTATCCATTTCAGAGATGACTTTTCTTTCTAAGCCTGGGTCATGGATGGCCATCAGACAAAACCAGGCCTAACTGCCCTGAACCCTTGCCTGAGGGAGGAGACTCGCCTACTCTGGTGGTGGAAGAACTGGGACCCAAACCCCAGAACCCCAGGGCCCAACTCCCAGGCCTGGCTCCCCCGCTCTAAGCCTATCCTGAGAATCCTACTTTTTGAATTTACTTATTTTGGGTACCATCAAAGCCCCTGAGATGGGGTGAAGGTTGGGAGCATTCCAGGCCCCAACACCATCCCCTACCCCCAGAAACTACCAGAACAGGCATCCCCAAACCTGCCCAAATTCCTACACCCTTGAAATGAAGTCCAAGTTCTCATTGGACCTTCATGGTTCTTTAAAACTTGGTCTCCACCAATTCCTCTTTTCATTTCCCACTCTCCCATTCTCTCCAGAACTTTCCCAATTCCCTTCCGCAAAATCCTCTCAGCTTTCGTACTTCCTATTCCTGCTTCCTTCTCTTTTCTGCCTAATAGATTGTTCTTCCTTTTTAAGCAGGGAGCTGTCCCGAAGTGACCAGACAGCCTCAGTCACAGCCTACTGTGCTCCCACAAGATGGGATGTATGCCTGTATCAAGAGCAGAGAACCTTTCTTATGTATCTCTTCCTAGTTTCCATCCCCTTAGCCAGCCAGACTGATAAATGTTGATCAAGAAAATGAACACATGAGTTTTCTGCCCTTCTTTTATGACTAAGTCTACCATCTTCCCAAAGGCTCTGTAACATGGCCTTGAGCTTCCACAATGGGCCCCTAAGTGCCAGCAACTTTAGGTTATCTTATGTAATTCTATGGCACAGGTGTTAACATTTCCATTTTACAGATAAGGACACTGATGACGAGAGGTCCAATGACTGCCCACTGCTGGGAACTGGTGCACCCAGGATTGGAACCCAGCCTGACCAGCCTGTGCTTATTCTATTGTAGCCTCCCAGTAATCTCTGAGTGGGGAACAAAAGGTGTGCCCACAGACTTCTGGGGAATTCTCCACTCTGCCCAGGGATCCCTTAAACCTGTGCTTTGAAGAAGATGGTTGAGAGATGGGAAGAGTAGCACTCAGATCAGATGGCAGTAGGAGACCAGGAGTCTGGGGGACCTTTAGAAAGAGGCCACCCTGTCCTGTTATCCCCCAATGCCTGGCCTTCCAGCCTCAGCACAGATAGGAGCTTAGCACAGATAGTCAAAAAATCCTCAACAGGTGGCTGGATAAGAGAGGAGTCAAGAAGCCCTTGAGACAACCTTATCACTTCTGTCCAGCTTCTAAAATGACCCAGAGAAAGCCCCAGGCTTGAAAGAGCCAGCCAGTGGTGCTTAATAAATGCTATACACTTTTTCTGCCCTTCCTGTACTCCTAAGAAGTGTTCTAACCTATATTTTACACGTGAACTAATTGAAGTTATTAGGTGAGAGGTCAAAGTCAGGCAGTTACCTTCAAAGATCAAGCCTTAACCACCGTTAGAGGGCCTCCATCCCCTTTCTTAAAAAATTCCCAGAGGAAACAAGTTTCCCACCCAACTCTCATGCCATCAGAGTCTTGGAAATTAGTTTCCTAATTTCCATGAGTGAGCTAACCCCATGTGTAACATGAGATGAGCTACAGAAATGTTCCTGTCCTTTGCCCCAAGTATTCACTCTGGATGGGAAATAAAACCCAAGAAGGAAGGGAAAAAATCTAAAAGATTAAAAGAAGTGATTTTCACAGAGTTGTCCATAAAAGTGGAATTATTAATTATAATACAACTGGAAGCAGTCCAATTTCACAGTCAAGGGACAGAAGCTACACATCCGGAGATGGGTTTGTTAAAGTGGCAGATACCACCTAGACCTAAAAAATGACATAACTGGTTTATTATGTTCATTTAAAATAAATGCAAAGTGTCAAAGCAGAACATTTTTATTTCAGAATACCATCTGAATGAGAAAGGCTCATCTACACCATTTTATTTTATTTTTTCCCTTTAAAGAATTTTAAATCAATCAGTTTTTGATGAGGTAATTAATAGACATGGTAAATTCAGGTACATTCTACATTAAGGTCTAAAAACCTAAATCAATATACAAAGGAGCAGCACCCAGTAACCCATGACAACCATCTAAGAATGTGGATTTGTCAGTTGATAAACCTCAGCAGGGAACAGGGAGAGAACTAACTTGCTTTATGGTTATTTGGATCCTTTTTTTTTTCTCCCTGCAAAGCTAAAGAAAGCAAAGGTTTAAAAATGTAAAAAATCCAGAGCAGAAAATTCACACCATTTCTTTAAGACATAGCCCAGAACCTCTTGGCTGGGACTGTCAAGTCTAGCTCAAGTCCTTCTTGCTGTGATCAGTGAAGGAAGCAGCTAAATCAGGGTGGAGAAATCAGGCAAAGAAAGTCATGTGAGAGAAAATCAACTGCCTTCTTACCTGTTCACGTACCAGAATCTTCTAGAGCTTTGCTGGGAGTTTTATGGGGCTCCAGGGCCCAAAGCAGGTGCCCTGGGACTAGAGGCAGTAGGTGTCAGGTGGGAGAGGCTGTGGCTGTCCCCAGCCCACAATCCAGGCTTCCCGGCTGATGGGAAGAGCAGGGAAAACAGGCCACTGCAACAGGATTCAGAAACTGAAGCCAGCAGGGGCGGGGCAGGGCCACGTGTCCCCAGCCTGCCTTAGAGTGTGGAGTAGGAGGGGGCCACAGACTTACACGATCAACTGGGAACTATTCTGACCGAAGGTGCCTGAGAGGATCATGGTGGGAATCCCCAGTTGGGTCATTTCAAGGGACTACCCCAGCTCCTCTCCAGAACACAATTACTTTAACAAAAAAATTTTTTAGCCTGACCTGTGGTGGTGCAGTGGATAAAGCATTGACCTGGGAACACTGAGGTCGCCAGTTCAAAACCCTGCACTGGTCTGGTCAAGGCACATATGGGAGTTGATGCTTCCAGCTCCTCCCCCCTTTCTTTCTCTCTCTCTCTCTCTCTCACTCTATGTCTCCTCTCTAAAAAAAATGAATAAAATAAAATATTTTAAAAAATAATTTTTTTACAAAACTTAATAAAATTGGATGATATGGTAGTGACCAGCATGTATGGAGGGAAGCAAACATTAGACTGAAAAAAAGACTTTGATAAACATCAGCGTGGAGGACCGATCGATTACCCAGGCTATAAGAGATATGAGCCCAGAGACATTGAGTAATGAATCCAAGATCACACAGCCAGGGCTTCCCCACATGACTCAGGGCCTTTCCTGGTGTAATGTGTGATCTGACACACAGCACTTGCGGGAGGTCCTGAGGACACAGAAGTGAGGCCCTTTGCTCAACCCCATCCCCAAGGACAAGGGCACTCTCACTTTGCCTCAGTCAGAGCAAGTGCTGAGAATGACTCTGCCCAGAAGAATTCTGTGGGCACTGGAAAGGCAGTTTCTTCTCCACCTAGTTTTCTTAGCAAGCTCCCAACTTCCTCAAGACTGTATTTGGAGTTAGGCAAGAACCAACACCCCAAGGGCTCCTTCACCTCTCCCACTAGTGGACATTACAAGCTTGGGGCAGGGGGAGGGCTCTGTTCAAAGCACCAAGCTATCCAACAAGATAATTGGCAGTGTTTCCCTGAGTGTGAGCCGAATCCTTTATCAAGGCGCCCCTTATTAACATCTAGGATTCCACAGCACCCAGCTGGGGAAATGCTAGACTAGAAGATGTTAGCATATCTTACTCTGAATGTCAATGCCTAGCACAAGAAGTTGTTCAAGAAATGGTTACTCAATTGGATTGACAAAACTGGATTCCTGGTTTGGCCCTGAACTCCCAGCAGGACAATAATGCCCACACTGGAATGCACTTGACTAATTACCCGCCCCCAGCCCCAAGGCCCTGGCTATACTGGCCACACCCTCTGCAAGGCCTTGCTGAAGAGCTCTCTGCCAAGTTGATTCATACCAGTCAGGCAGCCAGGGAGAGGGCATGAGGGGATGGAGGTAATGGGGAAACAGCCACAGGATCTCACTGGGGCCTCAGAGAAGCCTGAACAAACTCGGCTGTGCCTTCTCAGGGATCTCTGGCTTGGAATGATACCCTTTTCTTTCAAAGCAAAGTGTATAGGACTGCAGTTCAGGATGGAGGTGCCTCCAGGTCTCCCCGGGCTTCTGCACCCAAGTCCAGTGGCCACGCCTCCTATTACCATGACTCTGGAAACTGATTCCTTGCTTAGAGATTGGTGAGCCCAGGTCATCTGACTCTATCCAGTACTCTTTCTAAGGCTGTCACTCTTATTTGGTATTCAGCAGATGGGATGTTGTTTCTGATTGGCCTTTCTGCAGCTGTAGCATCAGCTCCTTAAAGACAAGAGATTCCTGGCCCTGGCTGGGTAAGCTCAGTTGGTTAGAGCATTGTCCTGATATACCAAAGTTGCAGGTGTCATACCCGGTCAGAGCACATGCAAGAATCAACCAGTAAATGCGTAAGTAAGTGGAATTGCAAATTGATGTTTCTCTCTCTGTCTTCCCCTTCCTCTCTCTCTAAAAAATAATTTTCTTTTTTAGGTGAGAGGAGGGGAGATAGACAGATTCCCCCATACACCCTGGCAACCCCTCTCTGAGACCAATGCTTGAACCAACTGAGCCACTGGCTGCGAGAGGGGAACAAGGAGAGAAGGGGAAGAGAGAGGGGGAGAAAAGCAGATGGTCACTTCTCTTATGTGCCCTGACTGGGAATCTAATCGGGGACATCTATATGTTGGGCCAAAGCTTTATCCACTGAGCCAGCTGGCCAGGGCCAAAAAATGAATAAACTTTGAAAACTTATATTAAAAAAAAGGCAAGAGATTCTCCAGCGTGCTTGGTAACAGCATTAGGCCCTAATAACCCACAGTACATGTTAATACTTCTCTTGATGATTGATTGTCACTAGCTTATACACCACATTTAAAATTTTTTTCATTGATTGATTTTAGAGAGAGAGAAGCATCAATCTTTTTCTGTATGTGCCCTAAACCAGGAATCAAGCCAGCAACCTCTGCGCATTGGGATGACGCTCTAACCAACAAAGCTAGCTGGCCAGGACTACACCACATTTATTCACGGACCAGATTAACTTGTGAACTCTTCCCAAATGACCTACTCAAAGGCAACACTCATTCCCTGAGATTTTGTCTGTAATCAGAGAAGGGGGCCCTTTCTGCTGGGTGGGCCCATGTATTGAAAATTTGATGACCAGGTCCAGTGAGCTAATAGCAGCCCCACCTTGGCTCACCCCTCTCACTGTGATTTACTTCTCCCTGAGCTCAGAGCAGCCCCGCCTCGACTTACTTCTTTCCGAAAATGTTTCTAGGGAGCCAAAGCAGAGCACTGCCTAGGTTCTCTCCTGTTGCTTCTGCTACCCTAAGCCCTTCCTTAATCGTTTTAATTAAAAAATCCCAGTTTTAATAAACATATTCCCAAAATAAAATTAAAAAATTGATGACCAGGTTCTAGAAGGCAGAGTCAGTGATGGGTCTGCCTCTGGGCAGTGATAGAGCTGCTGAACTTGAGGGGTGTGGGTGGGGTGGGGTGGAGTGAGTGACAGGGCCCTTTGGCTACTTCCGGTTGCGACTCCCAGCCTTTTGTCCCCAGACTGGAATTTCCAATCTGGAGCTTTGTGGGGCTTTATTTTGAATAAGAAGCAATGTTCTCTCATTCCCTACCATGGCTAGTGACTTCCAAGTCTGATCATTAGCAACAGATTGTGAAATAATACAGGCTATAAAATACAGATGACCAGCAGATTCTTAAGTGTAATCTGGGGTAGAACCCAGGAATCTGATAAACTCAGATGACCCTAATGTCCAGTAGGGTTAAAACCAGCAGATTTCCCTCTGTTTCCTGACTTAAAATTTTGGGCTGCCCCCTCACCACCTTATTTTTTAATTAGGACCTTCTGATTTTTCCTGGAAGTCCCAAGGTTGTGCTTGTTTTATCTGAGAAAAGCAGAGACACGGGCCTTAGCCTCTTCTGAATTTGATGCCAGTCTGACAGAATCACCTCAACGTCAGCCTCAGAGGGGCAGAAATAGATTATAAAAATCTCTCTTCCAACTTCTGAGGTATAGCAGACTTGTGAGGAGGTGGCACATAGTAGGTGCTCAGTAAACACTGGTGAACTAAATGAAATTAGCAACCTCTTCTAGCAGGTTAGGGCACAGTTCCTGATGTTGGCTTTCAAGACACCTACAGAAACAACTCTTGGTTGTGCTGGTCCAGACTAGGGAAGAATATTCTTCTGACTGCTATGTCCTATCTGTTGGTTTCACTTCAGTTCACTCCAACTTCACATAAGCCTCACACATTGGGCTATCCGATCCCCAAATGTAAGTAAATCTGCCACTGACATGGAGGTGTTCTCTGAGTCCCTACCACATAGCCCAGAGTAAGCCTGTCTGCCTACACTCATTTCAGCGGCAGAGATGGTTCTGCGCTTGGGATACAACCTTTGGATTATATATATATATATATATATATATATATATATATATATATATATATATATATATATATATATATATATATATAAATTAATTGATTTCAGTGAAAGAGAGACAAGAACAGGAACCAGAAACTGCTGCATTTCAGGACGATGTTCTAACCAACTGAGCTATCCAGCTAAGGCAGCCTGTGGATATATTTTAAGGGTACAATACACTTAAAATATTCACACACTATTCCATATGTAAATGAGCAAGTGGATGATTCATGCAAACACACGTCATTTCTATTTTGAAAAGAAACAGAATTTAGAAAATTAAAAATATGTAATCAAGAGCAGGATGCCCCCAACATTTCTGGCTCCCCACTGGTGAGAAACTGCAGAGCCCGCAGTCACGGGAGCAGCACGTACTCTGGAGAGCAGTGCTCTCCGGGTGAGACGACTGAACCCCCAAGAGCCTTTCCAGCCCTAGCAGCTGTCTTGCTAGACACACATCTAAAAAAACCAAAAAAAGCAACATTCCACCCACAGTACAACTTGAACCCCTCTCCCCCAAAGGAATGCTATTCTTGGCAAGAGATCCTCCAAAGGAAACAACATCTGTGGAACCTCCACCGTGAGGTCAGGGGAAAGCTGAGGCAGCTAAAACCTTGTCAGTCCTTTATTAGACCCAAGTTGCAGGAACTCAACAGAGAAGCAGGATGGGAGCGATCCATCCTAACAACCTAAGCACAAATGTCTCAGTGTCTCAATATTATCTCTTCTGAGTTCCATGGCAGCTTTTGATTTTTTTTTAAATTTTCCTTTTATTTGAGGGGCGGGGAGAGACAGTAAGAGAAGCATTAACTCACTGTTCCACTTAGTTGTTCCGTTTAATTAAGCACTCATTGATTGCCTCTCCTATATGTCCTGACTGGGGATCAAACCCACAATCTCAAAGTGCCAGGATGACGTCCTATGCACTGAACCACCCAGCCAGGGTGATGAGTTTTGCAAGGCTGCAGAGTTCCCATTTACCTGGTTCCTCAACTAACCCAAAGGAGTTGATTGGCTCCCCTTAATACCTACACAGATAGGATTTGTAATTTAGCCTCATCCAATCACTAAATATTTATAATGCACCTTTTCTGGGTCCTGGGGCAACAGCTATGAACTAGATAAAATTCCTACTCTCAATATACTCAAGCCTAACTCCTTGGGCCTGTGGTCCAGAAATCCACTTGCCAGAGGCCTCTCTCTTGTAGAGAACAAGCAAACTTATAGGTAGATACGTAGAGGAAGCTCAATGTTGACAACTTCTGAACATAACATCTAAGGCACATGCAATAAAAGAAAAAACAAGTGGCACCAAACTAAAAAGCTTCTGCACAGCAAAAGAAACAACAGAGTGAAAGAAAAGACAACCTACGGAATGGAAAAATTTATTTGCAAATCACGTATCGGATAAGAAGTTAATATCCAAAATACATAAAGAACCCATGCAAATCAATAGCAAAAAAACCAAAAGAACTCCAATTAAAAATGGGCAAAGAACCTGAACAGGTATTTTTCCAAAGACATACACAGTCAACAGGTACGTGAAAAAATGCCCAACCTCATTAGTCATTAGGAAAATGCAAATCAGAACCACAATGAATTATCAATCACCTCATGCCTGTGAGAATGGCCATCAGCAAAGATAAGATAAATGTTAGTGAGGACCCTGGCCAGTTAGCTCCGTTGTTTTCGACTGTCGTCCCGAAACAAGATTGCGGGTTCAATACCTGGTCAGGGAACACATAGTAAGCAACCCATGAATGCACAACTGAGTGGAACAATAAATAAATGTTTTCCTTCCCTCTCCCCTCTCTCTGAAACAATAAATTAAAAGAAATCATGCCCTAGCCAGATAGTTCAATTGGTTGGAGCATTGTCCCAGAGCACAGAGGTTGCTGGTTCAATTCCCCAGTCAGGGCACATAAAGGAACAGCTCAATGTTCCTACCTCTCTCTCTTTCTCTCTCAAAAAAAGAAAAAATGTGAGGATGTGGAAAAAAGGGAACCCTTATATACTGTAACAGTTTACAGTCCCAACTGCATGGAAAAATGTTTGGAGAATCTTTGAGAAATCAAAAAATAGAACTACCACCTGGTCTGTGGTGGCACAGTGGATAAAGCGTCGACCTGGAACACTGAGGTCGCCTGTTCAAAACCCTGGGCTTGCCTGGTCAAGGCATATATGAGTTGATGTTTCCTGTTCCACTCCCTTCTCTCTCTCTCCTCTCTAAAAAATGAATAAAGACTAAAAAAAAAAAAAAAAAAAAAATAGAACTACCATATGATCCACCAGTTCCACTATGGGAGGGTATCTAATGGAAACAAAAACACTAACTTGATATTTGTACCTACATGTTCATAGTTGCCTTATTTGTACTAAGACAATGGAAACAATCTAAGTGCCCACTGACAGATGAATGGATAAAGAAGCTGTGGTATATATGTGCAATGGAATATTTAGTAATTAAAAAAATGAAAGAAATCCTGCCATTTGCAAGGCATATGCTTGTGGGCATATGCTAAGTAAAGTAAGTCAGAGGACAAATGCTGTATGATTTCATTTAAATGTAGACTC
This sequence comes from Rhynchonycteris naso, assembly GCA_037038555.1. Lineage (NCBI taxonomy): Eukaryota > Metazoa > Chordata > Mammalia > Chiroptera > Emballonuridae > Rhynchonycteris > Rhynchonycteris naso. The sequence continues at coordinate 22,468,169 of CM073001.1, forward strand.
TAACCGCCCCCACCACCAAAATAAAAAAACACCTCATAGAAAAAGAGATCAGATTTGCATGTCAGAGACAGGGGTGGTATAGGGAGGGTGGAAACTGAAGCAAGGTGGTCAGAAGGTACAAACTTTCAGTTATAAGATAAATAAGTACTAAGGATGTGATGTACATGATGACTATAGCTAACACTCCTGTACAATATATATTTGAAGTTGAGAGAAGATCCTGAAAGTTCTCATCACAAAGAGAAAAATATTTTTTTCTTCAATCTGTGAGATAATGGGTTATCATTACACAAAATATGCAGGTCACACCATAATGCTGCCCACCTTAAGCTTACAAAGATGTATGCCGATTATATTTCAATAAAACTGGAGAGAAAACCTTTCCAGCTGCAATACTAGCAGAGGCAAGTCCAGAGAAGGTCCCTCAATTATGAAGCTAAAATGCTATCTGTATATGCCTCAAAACACTCTGATCTAGCACCCCTGTGGTTACATCAACAATGTGGGAATCAACAGACACATCAAAAGCAAAAGTATAAAGGAAAAAGAGAGCATCACAGCATATGCATGGGTTTCGGAGGGAAGGAGACTTGGGTCTGTGGTAATCTGGTGATTCCTAAAGGAAAAGAGAAGACTCCATTGTGCTGACCCTAAGCTCCAAATATTAAGAGCTCAGGTTTGGCTCAAAAAGCCCCAGTGTGCTGTGCCAAGTGCTGGCTACTTTAGGTATATGCTCTCATTCTATTCTCACATCAATGCTGCTTATCTCCATGTTGTAAATAAGAAGCCAGCGGGCCTGTTACATATCGAAGCAGAGGAACAGACTTGCCTAAACTCAGTCAGGCCTTGTGAGCTCATGTCTTGATTTATTTACAAGTTCCCATTCCAAACTTATTGTTTTGCTGTAGTCTTTAGCAGGTGCCTAGAAATCTGTATTTTTATTGAGTGGCCTAAAGGATTTGTTGATTAGAAAAATTTGAAGGAAAAATAGAACAAAGCAAACATATAAACAAAATTTGTAATCCCAAGATACAGGGCTACTTGGACTTTATGATTAATGTTGGAACTCTTGCCTGACCAGTGTAGCACAGTAGATGCAGTATCGACCTAGGACGCTGAGGTCCCAGGTTCAAAAGCCCAAGGTTGTTGGCTCGAGCACAGGATCACAGACATAATCCCATGGTCAACTGGCTTGAGCCCAAAGGTTGCTGGCTTGAACAAAAAGGTCACTGGTTTAGCTTGAGCCTCCCAGTCAAGGCACACATGAGAATCAATGAACAACTAAAGTGACACAACTGTGAGTTCATGCTTCTTAACTGTCTTCCTTCCTGTCTCTTTCAAAAATAAAAATAAAAAGTTGGGGTTCTTAGGAACCCCGATGCTGTTTTAAGTAAAATTGGGCAACATATTTAGGGACTTCCACACAGTTGATGTTACATCTGTCCCTTTGCCTTCTACAGATGGGGTAACCAAGGTTCAAAAGTTCAAATGGCTTGCTCACATTCACTCGTTCAGCCGGATCTGGCCACACCAGCATAAATCCCACTTCCTGATTCTAGTCTTCCTTCTACTATAAACACATTTTGGCTGACCATTTCACGTGTGCAAGCTCTCTGTGCTCTACTAGAATGTCAAGTTCATCTGAGCAGTTCCTGTGAATTTCTGTTTAGCACAATACCCAAAATTTTAGTTCATAATCTATCATCTATCAACCTTTCACAATATGGACCCATAGTTCATGACAACCCCACTGAGTTTCTATAATTTTTGCTGGGTTTTGGGCTATAGCGGAATGAAAAAGAATCTGGTAATACAACTGGAAGCACAAAACAATCCAACATAAGATCCACCCTTGCCCAGCATATCTGGAGCTCTCCAGTAGAGCAACAATCAGATGACCACACATTCTCAGTTATGGTATAAGATCTAAAATTAAGACTAGATATTAGCGATATTAACTTGACCAGGCGGTGACGCAGTGGATAGTGTGTCAGACTGGGACGCAGAGGACCCAGGTTCAAAACCCCAAGGTCACTAGCTTGAGTGTGTCTTCATCTGGTTTGAGCATAGCTCACCAGTTTGAGCCCAAGGTCGCTGGCTTGAACAAGGGGTCACTTGGTCTGCATTATCCCCCCCCCCCAATCAAGGCACATATGAGAAAGCAATCAATGAACTAAGGTGCTGCAACCAAGAACTGATGCTTCTCATCTCTCTCCCTTCCTGTCTGTTCCTCTCTCTGACACACACAATCATTATTATATGCTATAAAATTAAGAGGGCTTCAAATGGACTAAATGCAAATTCTCCACCCAACTCTTATAGATGTTTCCCAAACAACCCTTATCAAAGGATGAGGTATAGTTCCTACTTATCTCAGTTCCCCATGTCTGTGGATTTACTCAAATAAGCCAATCACATCCTCCCACAGGAACCAGGGGGCACCCATCCTCTTTGGCACTAAGCCTGCCTCACAGCCCCTAGTTGTTGAGTGGTTTCCTGAGTGAAATACCACAGGCATGCGGTGGTATTGGGACCCCCAACCTAAGAAGTGATTATGCAGCTAATATACTAGTCTATACCATAAAAAAAAAAAAAAAAGTGCCCGACCTGTGGTGGCGGTGTATAAAGCATCAACCTGGAATGCTGAGGTTGCCGGTTTGAAACCCTGGGCTTGCACAGTCAAGAAACATTCAAGAAGCAATTACCAGTTGACGCTTCCCAATTCTCATCCTCAAGTTTCTCTAAAATGGATAAAATCCTACCAACAACAAAAAATGTCAACAATCCCAGAGATTGAGTTTTCCTATTTTTTAAATATACTCCCCCACTACGACAGAAAGCAGTATCTCAGGAAAGAGGGTTGGAACAAGCTGCTGCTTCTGACTACTACATGTCAATGCTACACAATCTAACAGACTAAATGCATCAGGCTGTGCAAATGTCATTTAACAGTACTGTGTCCCTATGTAAACCCACGAGCAGAGAAAGAAAAATGTTATTTAGGAATCAATTCCTAGCAAAATCTAAGTCTATCGAATTATCTAAAACCAAGTTATGACTAAAGGAACACAGCACACAGGAGATAGCACCAGGAACCCTCTGTACTGGACTGTGGTCTGTTCAGTCAAGATTGTATCTAATCACCTCCATTCCTGATTTTAACCCAGTGCTAAGCAAGAGAGAATCTACTCAATGAAAATGGCTGAGTGCATGCTCATGAAATAACATTTAGGCCTTGGCCAGTTGGCTCAGTGGCAGTGTCAGCCCAGCGTGTGGATGTCCCAGGTTTGATTCCCAGTCAGAGCATACAGAAATGAGCATCTGCTTCTCCCTCTTCCCTTCCGACAACCATGGCATGACAACTGAGTTGGCCCTGGGTGATGAGGATGGCTCTTGCCTCTGCCTCAGGTGCTGAAAGATCAGTTGCTCAGCAAGAGAAACACCCCACATGAGCAGAGCACTGCCCCCTAGTGGGTTTGCCAGGTGTCTCTGCCACCTGGTCTCTCAATAAAAAAAAAAAGCACTTGCTCTGTGAAGTACTAAGAGCAGTGAGCTCAGATCTTTTCAGGTTCAATGAGGCTGAGGGAACTGCCTGGAACATTAAGGTTTCCCACAGAGCTGGGGATGAGGAAGAAGGTTGAACTCTTCTTACATGTGGGCTAGAAAATTTCCTTAACTGGGTCACTTCCAACTCACAGGCTACCAGGGAAGCTCCCTCATATCATAAAGGTCCTCCAGAACCTGCCAGAAAAGTCTGCTGCTGACAGGCCCCCTCATTATCCATGTGCCTTTAAAAAGGTACTACACATACTGACTTTATTCCCAAGGGCAGGTTCGTATTTGGGTACTTTGGTAGTATGATCTTCCCTAGCAGTCATATGGCAAAAAATCATTGCAGAGGCTGTAGAAGTAAAGGGAGCATCTGATAAGACCACCCAACTTGAATTCATGCCGGATTCTTCCCTCTAGACCTCAAAGTAGAAGGACGCTTAAACAGGGGAGGAAAAATCAGCCACCTTTCCTCAATATTCAATAAGAAGAGGCGTGGATCACCACACAATTATTACTAAACCCAAGTTAATCTGCACTGCAAAAGGACTACAGAAAACCAAAATAACCACAATTCTGGAAGCAGGAAGCCACAGGGTGCTAGAAATCCATGTAGAAAGCTGGAAGGTACTCAGTTCTTCTTGCTCCAACTTGGACTCAATTCTCCCACCTAAATTCTCATCCCTAGAAAAGACACATGAACACCAGCTACCTTAAAAACAAGGTTTGTATTCCTGGTTAGGTTCCAGAACAGAACTCAGGAGTTATACTATATCCAACCTGGTCTCTACCTCAGCTTGCTTCCCTCCCACCCTCCCTCCCACAAATATAACATTGTACAAAACTTTATTTACAGGAAAACTAATTAAAAATTAAGGTCATGTAGAAAAGTAGACAGAACAGCCAGAAATATCAATGCAAGGGAAGCTTTGGGGACTAGGGTGCACTGTATTCCACACTGGGCCTGGGGCAACACATTATGTACCAGGCAGGGAGAAGCACAGCGAACATCAGTGCCAATTTCAGGGGAAATCAGTCACTCTATGAGAAGTCTTAATTATCCAGACACTCTTCTTCTGACATATGGGAAGCACAAAACAGAGTCTCTGACAAGCCCCACAGGAAAAAGAATGGCTCAGAAGGCATAGCGGGTCCGGATGTCCTCAAGTTTCTTGGACACCTCAGGAGGTGTTCGATCCAGTTCTTCAGAGACATTCTTTTGTTTGTTGGGCTCCATGGAGTTGAACTGCTCACAGAGGTCTCCATCAATCACATTCTAGAGCATGGAAAAATGACAGCAACAGAAAAAGGTTAGGCCTGACCAGGCAGTGGACGCAGAGGACCTAGGTTTGAAAACCCAAGGTTGCTGGCTCCAGCAAGGGGTCACTGGCTCAGCTGCAGCCCCTCAGTCAAGGCAAATATAAGAAATCAATCAATGAACAACTAAGGTGCCACAACAAAGAACTGATGCTTCTCCTCTCTCTTTCTGTCTCTCTCTCCCTTTCTGTCTGTCTGTCACACACAAAAAAGGTTTAGATGTCCACAGAAAATGGCACTTGGTAAGCGCCAGCTGCAAGAAGTTTTTTTTTAAATTTATTTGATCTGATGCCTAGCCTGTGGTAGGGCACTGGATAGAGCATCAACCTGGAACACTGAAGCTGCCAGTTCAAAACCCTGGGCTGGTCTACTCAAGGTATATATGGCAATCAATGAACTGAAATGAAGCAACTATGAGTTGATACTTCTTGTTCCTCCTTCCTCTCTCTGTAAAATCAGTGAATAAAAAATGTTTATTGATTTGAGAGCAAGTGAGCGAGCAAGAGAAAAACATCGATCTGTTTCTGCATGTGCCATGACCAGGGATCAAACTGCCTATCAGGACAACTCTCCAACCAACCAACCAAGCCATCTGGCCAGGGATCAAGGAAGGCTTATTCTCCCACAAATACTATAACCTCATTTATAGAACCAGCAACACTATTTAAGCTGATCCCTAGTAGCCAGAGTTCAGATGAATGAAACTGGGAAAGAGGGTGAGACCTTTTCTATTTCTGTGTCTGACTATAGAGGACCCTCTCTCATTACTATTTCTATCAATCTACTCCCTTGATGCTCCTTCATTTGGGACTGTTCTGATTTTTTTTTTTTTTTGCACTAGACATATAACTTTTATCCTTTTTAAAGATTTCTTTTTCTTAGATTTTATTTATTCATTTGAGAGAAGAGACAGAGAAAGAGAGAAAGGGGCTGAGGAGCAGGAAGCATCAACTCCCATATGTGCCTTGACCAGGCAAGCCCAGGGTTTCAAACAGGCAGCCTCAGCATTCCAAGTCGATGCTTTTATCGGCTGCACCACCAAAATAAAAAGGTCAGGCCCTTTTTACTTTTTAAAAATTAAGTGAGAGGCAGGGAGGCAGAAAGACAGACTCCCACATGTGCTTTATCAGGGATCCACCTGGCAAGCCCCCACCGGGCAATGCCCTAACCATCTGGAGCCACTGCTCCATTGCTCGGCAACTGAGCTATTTTAGCACCTGAGGCAAAGCCATGGAGCCATCCTCAGTGCCTAGGGCTAACTAACTTGAACCACATGGCTCGAGGAAGGAAAAAGGGGAAGAGAGGAAGAGAGAGAAAGAGAGAAAGAAATAGAAAGAGAGAGAAGGGGAGGGGAAGGGGTGGAAAAGCAGATGGCTGCTTCTTCTGTGTCCTGACTGGTAATTGAACCTGGGACTTCCACACGCCTGGATGACGTTCAACCACTGAGCAAACTAGCCAGGACCATGACTTTTATTCTTAAATAATTATTGTACAAAAGCAATTACAATAAAATTTATGCATAACTACAAAGTAATACCAATTAAAATAAAAGAAAAAAAGAAACTGCAAAGGCTTTCTTTTCTCCATTGTATGTTTTTGACTCCTTTATCCAAAAGTATTTGCCCATATACTTGTGGGGTTAACTTTTGGGCCTCAATTATTTATTTTAATTAACTTATTTTTACTTTTTTTTTTAGAGACAAGACAGAAACATTGATCTATTCCTATATGTGACCTGACTGGGGACTGAACCCACAATCTTTGCTTATTAGGATGATGTCCTAACAAAGTCTAACCAACTAAGCTATCTGTCCAGGGCTGGGCTCTCAATTCTGTTCCACTAGTCTGTATGTGTTTTTCTGCTAATACTACTATGCTGTTTTGATTACTATCTCTTTATAGCATAAAGTAAGAGGTTCGATATCCTACAGTTTCACTCTTTTTTCTCAAGATTGCTTTGGTTTTTTCCAGTTCTGGCAAATCTCCATCACTATGCAACTGTTGGTAGCAATTTTAAGGTAGAAGTTCCTGATAAACTGCAACTCTTCATTTCAAATAGCCATCAAACCACACTTTATAGTCTGACCTTGATAAATGTTTCATTCCAGAGAAACCAAAGCTTAGTTTTTTTCTGAAACTACCAATTGATCAAAATTCTGGCTTCATTCCTCGCTACTATCTGGGTTATGCTTTGACCCCCCACCCCTCAACTGTTTACCATTACCAATACACGGCCACCTAGGGTCAGGCTGAGGGCTAGTGGGTCCTGGATGGGGAAGAATCAGGCAACCTTGAGGGACAGGTTGGGTAAGAAGTTGGAAGCCAGTGGGAGCCATGCAGGTAAGAGGTGGACAATTTTGCCTGACCAGGCGGTGGCACAATGGTTAGAGCGTTTGACTGGGATGCAGAAGTCCCAGGTTCGAGTCCCCGAGCTCGCCAGCTTGAGCACGGATCCATCTGGCTTGAGCAAAGGCTCACCAGCTTGGACCCAAAGTCGCTGGCTCCAGCAAGGGCTTGCTTGGTCTGCTGAAGGCCCGCGGTCAAGGCACATGAGAGAAAGCAATCAATGAACAACTATGGTGTCACAATGGCAACGAAAAACTAATAATTGATGCTTCTCATCTCTCTCCGTTCCTGTCTTTCTGTCCCTATCCATCCCTCTCTCTGAATCTCTCTCAGTTCCAATAAAAAAAAAAAAGAAGTGGACAATTCTGACTTAAGGGAGGGAGTAAAAAGACCAAAGGAATATGGGCTGAGGATCCCCCCTTTCAACCCACATTTCTAACAAAGACCTACCTTAACAGGGAAATAATAGGAACGAAAGCTGAGGTGGTCTCGCCCACAAAGAGGGGGATGCTCAGACCGCAGGTGCATTTCTACATGCTGGAAGAAGTCATGGTCCTGATGGACAAAACAAAGAATCTGTCATTAAAAGAAAAAATTTCAACTACTAGTCTATGGTTTCCAGAAGCACAATGAATAGAGAGAAGCCATTGATTTTTACCATGTAATAAACAGATGTTAATTATCTAAATCACTCCTCTAATGACCACAGGTTTTCCTATGACAAAATAGCTAAAACCTGAAAGAAAACCTCCCGGTATTAACAGGACACACAAGAACATTATATGTAAAGAGTAGTTTGTGAAGTCAGATTCTTGATCCCAGCTTCCTTGGCTGGAATGACATAAACCAAATTTAGCCAATCCTACAATCGACTCTGGGAGGCTGTTAAGTATCCCAGTTTTTACCATCCCATCATTCCTAGTCTGTGGGATTTGGCTCTGGGACTTTGGTTTCTGATGAACCCTATACCCACATCATCCATAAAAACAAATGGCTTTCCACAGGGAGCAAAATCAAAACAAAACAAAACACCCCACCAGGATTCCCACACCCCCAAGCACAAACGGATCTGCCCTCTTAGATTTAGCACAGAGAAACCACCTTGGAAAGGCAAAAGCCGGAGCAGTGTGGGAGAGTTCACCTCATGAGATGTGAAGGGAACAAGGATGCCAATTCCTCCCGACAAGGTGGTATAGACAAGTGATTCTGAGCCTCCTGGGATCAATGTGGTCTTCTGTAACGACAGCACTGTCTCCCCTACATGATAGTTCATGATCACCTCTGCCTATAAGTCAAAAACAGACCAGTAACTATGTGGACCCTCAGGAGCCTGTTCCAACTTCCTAAGGGTAAGAAGTGCCTGCAAAGGACTGATTTCCTCACCTTTCAAAATTCAGAATCCATAAATTACTATAATTTACTTTAAAATGTTCTTAACATTTACAGCTTATTGCACTAACAAACATGCTGACATTAGATCATTTTGGATAAACAATTACAATTGAAAATTTCGTTAAATTATCAAGTCTGCAATTAAGAAAAAGAGAAACCATAAAAAATGATAAAAATAAAACAGCAAGCACTAGGCTTGCTCTTCAAAATTAACCTATTTTTATAAGTTCAGATATACTCCACCAGAGAAGTACATCCCTACAAGAGAGTAAGGCCCAAGACCCACTCAGAGAAGAGCTAGTTAATATCAATAATGAACCTGTAAAATCATCTTTTTCAAGGAACTTACTATTCTCCAAGGAGATTTTATGCTGCTAAAATGTCTCAGGAAAAAATTTAATCCTCAGTCATAAGTATGGGATAGTGAGGGACATGTCATAAAATGAACCTGATGCCTCTCCTTTGGGTCCCCTTGGAATCTTACCTTCTGAGAGGCCCCATTGAGCAAGCCTCGGTCCCACAGGGCTTTGTTTCCTGTGGGATCCTCATCCACCTCATCATTGGTATTAGGTGGGAGCCTCACCTACAAGGAAATGACAAATCATAGAGCTGAGTCCTGCACCTACTCACCTGAAACACCAAACAACATGTCTACCCCAGGTCCTTGCAAGCAAGGCTAGGGACATCAGCTTTGGCAAAGGCCTGAGCCCAAGTCTCCTGTAACAGTGTCCAAAAAGTGAGAAACTTGAGACAACCCAAGAGCAAAGGTCTAACATAGGAAGAGCAAAAACAAAGACCACAGAATATAAACGAGAAGTCACCAGGCTTAAAAAAATAAATTGAAATTCCAGAAAATGTGAAAATAAATATTAAATATTAGCTTAAACTAAGCCTATTATTATTAAATGATGTCCCACAGGGAGGAGGAATGTGAAAAAAAGGATAGAAACCTAAAAAACTAACATGGCTGCTTGACCAGTGGTGGCGCAGTAGATAGTCAACCTGGGACATGAGGTCCCAGGTTTGAACAACCAAGGTCACTGACTTGAGCACAGGTTCATTCGGCTGAGCGCAGGGCTGCCTACTTGAGCGTGGGGTCATTGGCTTGGCCTGAGCCCCCCTGGTCAAGGCACATATGAGAATAAATGAAAACTCAAGTGCCACAACTACAAGTTGATGTTTTTCATCTCTCTCCTTCCACTCTCCCTCTATCTCGCTTAAAAACAAAAACAAAACAGAAAACAACAATTGATAAGGCTGCCTGATCTGTGCTGTGGATAGAGCATAAAACTAGAACGCTGAGGTCACCAGTTTGAAACCCTGGGCTTGCCAGGTCAAGGCACATACAAGCAATAAATGAAAAACCAAAGTAAAACAACTATGAATTGATACTTCCCACTTCCCATCCCTCTCTGTAAAATCAGTATATAAAATCTTTAGAAAAAACAGGTAAGGCTTAGAGAACACAAAGTTTTCTTTTTAGAGCCAGGCTTAGTAGGACTGAATGTTATACTTGTTTTTACTTTCCACACCAGAGATCACAGTCCTGGGTCTTTGGCTTAACCATACTGAGCCAGTACTTGCACACATCATTATAACCCAAGTGAATATAAACTCACCACACAAATGTTGCCAAACTTGTCTGCCCCGGCCACAGTATCATAATCGAGAAGGCTAGCTGTAGTGACCCACCGGGGGTAGGTGTCATCGGCAAAGATGATGAGCTGGTTCTCATTACGCTTGTAGCGAACCCAGATGAAACTTTCTTGGACATCAGACACAATTACCCTGTGCCCAATAGTCTGGATCCCAGAGATGTAATTGGCGATATGCTGGAAAAAAACAAGAACAATGGGTATAAACTTTAGGTTCAGAACTCACAGAAATTCTAAGCTTTCCTTGAATGCAACACATACAGGGTCTGTAGAATGGCATACATCAAAGAACAGCAGTCGTCAATGAATTTCTAAAAGATGAGGAAAACAGCTACATGGTTTAATGTAGTATCACACAAAATCTTTCCCCAATGCATATAAGTTACGTTTACGCTATATTGTAGTCTGTTAATTATGTAATATGTCTAATAAATGATGTATATACCTTCATTGAAAAATATTTTATTAGTAAAAACTGCTAACCATCTGAGCCTTTAGCAAGTCATAATCTTACTGTTGGTGGAGAGGCTCTTGCCTTGATGATGATGGCTGTTAACTAATCAGAGTGGTGGTTGCTGAAGGTTGGGTGGCTGTGGCGATTCTTAAATAATAAAAGGAAGTCTGCCTCATTGATCAACTCTTCCTTTCACAAACCATTTTTCTGTAGCATGTTTGACAGCATTCTGCCCACAAAACTTTTCAAAATCAGAGTCAATTCTCTCAAACCCTGCCACTACTTTAACAACTAAATTTATGTAATATTCTAAAATCCTTTGATGTCATTTCAACAATCTTCAGTGTCTTCACCAAGAATAGATTCCATCTCAAAATAAAAAAAACACTTTCTTTCCTCATCCATAAAGACGTAACTCTTTATGCATTAAACTTCTATCCTGAATGGCAGCAATGCAGACACATCTTCAGGCTCCACTTCTATTTCTAGCTCTTTTCCTATTTCCACATCTGCAGTTCCTTCCTTCACTGAAATCTTAAACCCTTCAAAGTCATCTAGGAGGGCTGGAATTCCCTTCTAAACTACCCTTAATGTTGATATTTTGACCTCTTTCCTTTAATAATAGCATCAAGAATGGTGAAGCCTTTCCAGAAGGTTTTTAATTTACTTTGCCCTTATCCATCAGAGGAATCAGTATCTATGGCAACTACAGCCTTACAAAATGTATTTCTTAAATAATAAGACTTGAAATTAAAAACAATCTTTAAAAAATTTAGACTCAAAAGTTGAAATTACTCCTTGATCCATGGCTGGAGAATAGATGTTGTACTAGCAAGCATGAAAACAATATTAATCTTAAATAAATAAATAAATAAAAATTCTCATACATCTCCATCAGGGCTTTTAGGTCAATGAAGAGTATTATTATTATTATTATTATTTTTAAACACAGAATTCCATTTTATTTTTTATTTATTTATTCATTTTTTAGAGAGGAGACACACACACACACAGGGGGGGGGGAGAGAGAGAGAGAGAGAGAGAGAGAGAGAGAGAAAGGGGGGAGGAGCTACAAGCATCAACTCCCATATGTGCCTTGACCAGACCAGTGCAGGGTTTTGAACTGGGGACCTCAGTGTTCCCAGTTCGACGCTTTATCCACTGCACCACCACAGGTCAGGCGAAGAGTAGTAGTATTTTTTAAAAAATCTTTATTTTCCAAGCAGTAGATCTCAAGATGGGCCTAATATGTTCAGTAAACCATGTTATAAACAGATGTGCTATCATTCAGGCCTTTTTGTTCCATTTATAGAGGCAGAGCAGATGTAATTATCCTGAAAGGACCTAGGGTCAATGAACACTGGCTTCAATTTATATAGTTGGCAGCTGCTTTAGCCTCTAACAAGACAGCCAGCTTGTCCTGTGAAGTATGACCCCAGGCATTGACTTCTACCACACTGTGAAACCCTAGTTGGCATCTTCTCCCAGTATAAGGCACTTTCACCTACACTGAAAATGTGTTTTGTGATAACCAACTTCATTAATTATCTTAATTAGATCTTAATCACTAGCTGTACTTTCCCCATAAGCATTTTTATGTTATGGAGAAAACTTTTTTCCTTAAACCTCATATACCAACCTCTGCTAGCTTCAAATTTTCCTTTTGTAGTTTCCTTACCTTTCTTAGCCTTCAGAGAATTGAAAAGTTAGAGCCTTGCTCTAGATTAGGCTTTGGTTTAAGGCAGTGGTCGGCAAACTCATTAGTCAACAGAGCCAAGTATCAACATTACAACGACTGAAATTTCTTTTGAGAGCCAAAATTTTTAAAACTTAAACTATACAGGTAGGTACATTCCTTATCGAGGTAGCACTTGCACGTGGTATTTTGTGGAAGAGCCACACTCAAGAGGCCAAAGAGCCGCATGTGGCTCGCAGGCTGTGGTTTGCCGACCAGGGGTTTAAGGGAAGATTATGGCTGGTTTGGTCTTCTATCTAGACCCTAGAACTTTGTATTAGCAATAAAGCTGTTTTGCTTTCTTATCATTTGTTCACTGGAGCAGCACTTTCAATTTCCTTCAAGAGCTTTTCCTTTACATTTACAACCTAGCTATGTGGCACAAGAAGTCTAGTTTTTGGCTCATCTCTGCTTTGACATGCCTTCCCCATTAAGTTTAATCATTTTTAGCTCTTGATTTAAAGTGAGACATATAATTCTTCCTTTCACTTGAACACTTAAGTGGCTATTGTAAGGTTATTAATTGGCCTAGTATCAGTATTGTCTCAGCGAAAAGGGTGGCCTGATAAAGAGGGAGAGATACAGAGGAACAGGCAGTCAGGAGAGCGATCAGAACACCCACATCTATCAAGTTAGACGTCTTATATGAGCATGGTTCACGGGGCCCCAAAACAGTTACAATAGTAACACCAAAAATCACTGATCACAGATTATCATTAACAGATATAACAATGAAAAAGTTTGAGACATTCCAAGAATTACCAACATGTGACACTGAGTCAAAAGTGAGCAAACGCTTTTGGAAAAAATGGCACGGATAGACTCAATACGGGGTTGCTATAAATGTTCAACTTGTAAAACATGCAATCTATGTAAAAAGCAATAAAACAAGGTATGCCTATAGAGGAAATATATATCTAATTCTCACAGTTAAATTCCTTATAGAAGCAAGCAGGACAGAAATCTGATTCTTAGTTTAAAGAAGGCAAAAAACCCATCTACTCATGCCCTTCTCAAACCTCAAAAGTCTAATTATGAACCTAGAACTGGATGATTACAAGATCCTCATAAAGACCTATTTTAACAGTAACTGCCTATAACCCTGCCAATGCCTCCCACTTCCTCACCAGAGAGATTTGGGGCTCTCTACCTTTATATTTACCTTGTTCTCACATTTCCGAAGTAACTTCTTCTTTCCCAGGTCATAGACTCGCAGAAGCTTTCCCACACCAATTAACACCCTACCCTGGAATGGGGCAATGGCAGCAGGGACCTCTTCCACCGGAGTCTACGAAAGGAAAAGCAGGTAATGCAGCTATTACAACATATGCCAGTCCCACCCCCCTCAATCCAAAATGCTGTTATATAGGCATCTGCCAGGAAGACAGAAACAAGCGATCATCTTTTGCTTATCAGGAAAATAAACCACACATAAAACTGTTTATGAAACAGGATGTTTAGGTAAACAAGTCCCCACATGTCACACTTCACCCAGAAAGTGGATCAATGCCACAATATAAAAGAGGCCCTGTGCCTGATGAACGCTGACTCACAGACCACGCTAACTCACTGGCGCCAGTAACTAAGAGTGAGACCTCAGCACCTGAGAAGGGACTGCAGTTTGGGTGGGAATGGGAAAGAGCTAGTGGACCTTAGCTGTAGGGAAGACACAAGTTTAGCACAGACGGGTCTAGGAAATAGTTACCTCCTGTAAAACAACCCCCTGTGGGAGGGCTGGAGGAGCCACATTCATGCACTGCTAATGTGAAGGAGACAACAGGAATTCTTTTTCTTTTGGTTTGAATTTGTGGTAAAATATACAAAACATAAAATTTACCATTTTAAGACCTTTAAGTATAAAGTGCAGTGGCACTAAGTAATTCATACTGTTGTGCAACCATCACCGCCGTCCAACCCCAGAACATTTCCTATCTTCCCAAAGGGAAACTTAATTATTTAACAGTAACTCCCCAGAGAACACTGACTCTTTAAACTGCTGAATTTTGATCATAAATTGCTGCCTGCTTAGTAAGACTAGTAAACAAGGAGCCAGTTCAGTGTGCATCTACATCCCCACTGTAGATGGTTGGCATACAGGCTTCTGTGGGATTCACAGGCAGCAAAGCTTCACTGGAGTATAAAACCCCCAGGAGCATTTTCACGTGCTACCAAGAAGAGATGGATCAGAATCAATGAGTTGGCTCCCAAAATGGTCAAAAGACCCGACTCACAACTTAAGCAAAAGTGGGAAAGTCTAGTAGGACATAAGATCCAGAAGAACCACAGGCCGGTTCCTACCTTGTGTAAAAACTCCAGTTTCTCCCCACTGTTCACAAGCTTGTAGGTATAGACAAAGCCTCCTGCTACAGAACGGGGGTTCAGTATCAGGTCTTTGGCCACGCCTACCAGCACATACCAATCTTCACCAGTGTTGGAGAACCTGCACACGGCCACACTGCAGAGAAAGAAGCAGGAGGAAGTCGTTAGTCATAGCCCAGAGAATTCCCACTCCAGCCTCCAAAACTCTGGATGTTCTGGACTCCTTACCTAAAAGCAGCCTCATTCTGTTCCAGCTGGACAAGGTCCAGTGTGTTGCCCTGAATAGGATTCATCACTCGAATCACAGAGGCCCATTGCCCATTGCCAGCCTTGGGAGCTCCAAAGATAGACTCAGGAAGGTTTTCATTGAGGAATGCTGCTGCCATCTCTGCAGCTAGCTCCCGCTCATCCTCTCCTGCTGCTTCCACCATTTCCTAAATCCAAAACCCAAAGAGGAATTGGTGTGTTCAGAGGTGGGTGCCAGGTCAAAGTGGGTAAGTATCAAGAACACCTCCAGAGGCAGTCCATAAAGTAGCACAGTCTACTGACTGAATCAGAATTTCCCCAAATGAAAGCATTAACGGGAGAAGTATAAAAACCAGAAGAGGAAGGAAGATCACTAAAGGGGAAACTAGTACTTTATTTTTTATGCCCCAAACAACTAATATCCGCTGTGGCAAATAGATACTCGTCTGAAAAACATACAAATTAAACCACCATTTTTCTACCTAACCCATCCTACTTCCCCTGCTAAATCTACTTGTCACCTCTCTTCCAGACCAGTTCCAGTTATACATGGTTGGGGATACTTGTCTTTTGCTAGAAAATGATTTCTGGAAGGAACTGATGCTGTGGGGAATATGAAAGATATCTCGTTTGGGCCTGAAACTATGTTTTGGAAGATCACAGACTAAAGAAGTCTATTCCAGAGAGGGGGGCTAAATATTGAACAAACCCAGATCAGTGAATTAGTCCTAAGTCACAAGACAGTCTCTAAAACAAAGAAATTTAACAAAGGGCTCTGCCTTAAGGACCTGAAAAGAGACTAAATATAACAAAAAATAATCAACGATTATAGGGGTTTACATTTTTCAACACAATTTCACATAAACTTCTTTCAATTAAACCCTGAAGAATCAGTCTCATTACCTCTGCCATCTGCTGCTTCCGCTGAGCTTTTGTAGCCTCAGTGTAAGCATTGTGATCAGTCTCAATGATGATAAGGTTGTTACTCTCAGGGTGAATGACAAATTTCCTGGGTGTGTACTGCAGTGGAAAGGCTACTTGATTAAAGACAGCGCCTAGCTTCTCCAACGCCAAAATTCTAAATAAAAGGAAAGGGTGTTAATAGGTTACTTATCCAAAACCTAAAAACTGAAGTTGAAATGGTCCATGAGTGGTCATAGGAAACACATCAACCTGTAAAGCTCTAATGTTGGCATTAGGCAATGTAAAACAACAGAATTCTAACCTAGAAGATTCTGCAAAGGAGACAAGACAGGGAAGGGCTCTCCACTTTGGCAACAGCGCACCACTGTTTCATGGCAATTCTAGTTTTCACCAGTAAAACCCACATTAGAACCCTCAAAGGAATTTTTATCATTCAAATGATAATTTGATAGTGAAAAGTTAAAATTTCTTCTTTATTACTGACAAACCATAAAATGAAGACAATGAATTCCAAAATTGTGAAGCACTGTAATTACCTGAAGATACGTGGTATTTGTGTGATGGTGCTTCATAAAATTAAAGTACAGTAAATGGCCTCCTGAACAAAAATCACCTAAGCTTCATGAAATCCATGACTCTATTCTGAATAGTCAATAGTTATGACCAAAACGTCAACAACACAGTAAACATTAAAAGGTTAAATTAGCCTGACCAGGCGGTGGCGCAGTGGATAGTGTTGGACTGGGATGCAGAAGACCCAGATTCGAGACCCCGAGCTTGCCAGCTTGTGCGCAGGCCCATCTGGCTTGAGCAAAAGCTCGCCAGCTTGGATCCAAGGTCGCTGAATCCAGCAAGGGGTTGCTCAGTCTGCTGAAGGCCCGCGGTCAAGGCACATGTGAGAAAGCAATCAATGAACAACTAAGGTGTCGTAATGGCAATGAAAAACTAATGACTGATGCTTCTCACCTCTCCCCATTCCTGTCTGTCTGTCCCTATCTATCCCACTCTGACTCTCTGTCCTTGTAAAAAATAAAATAAAATAAAAATTTTAAAAAGGTTAAATTAGCCTGATTGGTGGTGGCACAGTGAACAGAGCGCCAACCCAGGACACAGATGTCCCAGATTCCAAACCCAGAAGTTGCTGGCTTGAGCATGGGATCATAGACATGACCCTATGGTTCCTGGCTTGAGCAAAGGGTCACTGGCTCAGCTAGAGCCCCTCTACCAGCCATCACGGCATGTATGAGAAGCAATAAAGGAACCACCAAAGTGCCACAACTATGAGCTGATGCTTCTCATCTCAATAAACAAACAAACAAATAAATAAGAAAACAACCCCCAAAACTTGAGAACATCAAACTAAAGAGGTGTTTGGTTTTTTTTTTACCAACTTGCAATATAAATAGTGCTCATTCCAATATTATCAGTGTCAACTATAGTCTGTCAAGTTGCAAAGGCCTAAATAATTTATATTGTGGTTAAAATTTAAGATTTAACAAGACATCTTAAATTTAAAATGCAAACCATAAGACAGAGTTATGAGTGGTTGTGCTCTAAAACTAATTCAATGGCAATGCCCTGGAAAATAAGAACTTTAAATCCTCAGAAGACTGAACTGTACTAATTTTTAAAACTTGACTCTAGCCTGGCCTGTGGTAGCACAGCGGACAGAGGTTTGACCTTGAATGCTGAGGTTGCCAGTTGGAAAACCTTGGACTTGCCTGGTCAAGGCACAGAGAACAAGCAAGCACATAGACAAGCACATAGAATAAACAACTCAAGTGAAGCAATTAGATATTACTTCTCATCCCCCGCCCCTGTAAAATCAATCTAAAACAACAACAAAAACACTTTACCCTAAAAATCTAATCAGGAGCTAAAACTCCGAACACCGAAACTTGGCTACCAGGTTCATAAATTCTGAGCCAAATAAAGGTTTCAATTTCAACATACTAGTCGGCTCTTTTCCATCTCTTCATAACTTTTTCCAACACTCTGGCAAAACCACAGTCCAAGGCCTTGGCAGAAGGCTTCCCACTGGACTTTAACCATAGGACACTTACCTCAAGGTATTGGTGGAGATAGCTACAATGCCCTCAGGACACTGTTCAGAGGCAAAGCCAGATGCAAATTCCAGGGTCTCATAAGACAGCGGGGTGAGATGGAAACGAGATTGGTAAGAATAACTCAACCACGAGCGGCTTGACATGGCCAACACCTAAAGAAAGAAAAATCAACTCCAATAAGTTTGAAAGAAACTCAAACATAGTATGCTGAGCAAAGACACTATCCCCAAATTTCAGACTGCAGAATATCCCAATGAATTTTAGAAACACAAAAGGTCACCTTAAGAAAAAGAGGCCTAGAGAATAAGAATAGGCAGTATGGCTTACTATTGCTGAAAGTGTGTTATCACTCAATCTCTTGAACCTGTTTCCATGTGTACAAAATAAGAATACTATCACAAGGCTGGACAGTTGCAAAGATTAAACACAGTAATGAGTAAAGAACTTGCACAGTACCCAGAAACACTTAATATCCTTAGGATTATAAAGGACCTCTTTCACATTACACAGAAAACCATTATACTGATACAAAGCTGATCATGGGGAACTGGTACCCTAGATGGGAGGTATTCATCCAGCTAACTCTCAATCTGCTCTATTTGCCCAGTTTGAGGGTTGAAGGGACTAATACCCCAACGTAACTACAACCAAATCATTAAACAGCATCATGAAATCCCAGGTAAGAGGCTCCGGATTAAGGACCCCAAGACTTTCAACATAAATGAAATAAAACTACCAAGACAGAGCTAATGTCAATCTAACTACATACTAGTGAATTAACGAAAGTAAAGCTTATACCAAGGGGATTTAATTTATCTGATGCTACTAACATCCAAACATATTGTCTGCCTGCCCCCTTTCATTACTTACTGCTTCCTGGCCTTGCATCCGAACACGGAAGAGTTTCACAGGACGGGACCCCAGGTACCTAGTGCGGGTGTCAGACAAATCCCCAGTGACAGGGTCCAGGACAGTTCTCAGAAGCACACCATTCTAACAAAAAAGAGAGAAATGGGTTAAGCTTACCCATGATGGAGGTTCCTTTAGCCACTTTATATATTAAGTTCAGAGAATATGGAAGAAAATTACTTGGTTTAAAGAATATTCTACTAATCAGTCAGCAATTTACTCATTCTCTAAGTCACTTGCTCAAATTGTTATTGAGCATACATTAAGTAAAAAAAAAAAACACTTATTTTTTTACTGTATATCTTTAAAACATTTTTTTTACCATGTATGTTAAATTCTTTAAAATTAAAAAATATGTGCAGTTAAAAATAACTAGGACCTATTGTGGTCTCTAAATACCATTTCCACTAAAAATAATAAAACTCATAAAGGAAACAGCTAATTCAGGTCTAGGACAAGAATACTCCAGATGCATGTGGGGCACTTTATTGTGCCAGAAGAAAAGGTAGCCCCCAAAGACAGTGGGGCCATGTTGAAAGGACAAAAGACCAACTTCAAATGGGAACTCCCACTCATCTAAGATGAGTTATTGAATATCTAACAAAAAAGGAAAAAGACTGCAATAGTTCTGAAGCACAAATAAAAAATAAAAATGCAAGTTCATGTTATTTAAAAAACTCCACACCTGACCTATGGTGGCGCAGTGGATAAAGCATCGACTTGGAATGCTGAGGTCACTGGTTCTAAACCCTGTTTTGACTGGTCAAAGCACATATGGTAGTTGATGCTTCCCGTTCCTCCTCCTTCTCTTTCTATCCCCCCCCACTAAAATGAATGAATGAAATAATACAGCTCCACTTCACCAGTCTTCGATGAATACTACTATGCACCAACTCCTTACTCTGAAAATGGGTGAGCTAAAGAAAAAAATTAAAACCCTAGTCAGATAGCTTGGTTGGTTACAGCATCATCCCGATGTACAGGGGTTGCCAGTTTGATCTCAGTTCAGGGCACACAGAGGAATAGATTGATGTTCCCGTCTTTCTCTCCCATTTTCTCTCTAAAAATTTAGAAAAGATTTATCCTTTCCTTATATGAACTGTATTTCAAGGTGAGCAAAGAAATAAAGCAAATTTTGTCTTTAGAGGAAAGTTCCAGCTAATAAAGTATGAAATAGAAAATCATCATTTCCCATCTCCCTAATGAAACACCGAATGTAGGCAATGTGTATCAATGGCTGTTGATGGGGAGCTTCTAAACAGATCATTTAAAATAAAAACATTTTTTGAAGAGAAAGAGAAAGACAGGAAGGAAGGGAGAGAGATGAGAAGCATCAATTCGTACTTGCAGCACATTAGTTGTTCACTGATTGCCTTCTCATGAGTGCCTTGACCGGGGGACTCAGGCTGAGCCAGTGACATCTTGCTCAAGCCAGTGACCTTGGGACCAGGTCCACAATCCCACATTCTAGCCTGCAACCCCAGGCTCAAGCGGATGAGCACACACTCAAGCTAGCGACCTTACTGTTTTGAACCTGGGTCCTCAGTGTCCCAGGTCGACACGCTATCCACTGTGCCACCACCTGGTTAGGCTAGAAACACTCTAATATCATTGAAAGTGGGACAATTAGATGTAATATGCCTCCTGATATATAGGGATAGATAGCACCCCTTATGGGAAAAAAATAATTAAATCCAAATCTACTCAACATCTAGATCTGTGCTGTCCAATACTACAGGCAGCAAGCCACATGAGGCTAGTCAGATTTAAGATGTGCTGTTAAGGGTAAAGTACAAAATAAAAGAATACCAACTTAGCCCAAAATAAAAATAAGAAAACAAAATCTTACTATTTTTATATTGATTATAAATAGATTTTAGATATATTGGATAAAATAAAACACTTAAATTACACATGGGGCTTACATTATATTTTTAATAAACAGCATGGTTTAGGATCTGCCCACTAGTTTGCAGGATATAAAGAGGACAGAAGAACACTGGCCACACAAAAGAAATGACTGCCAAATTCAGAAGGTGGGAATTTCTATAAGAAATGATTTGACT
The DNA here is from genome assembly GCA_037038555.1 of Rhynchonycteris naso. Taxonomy (NCBI): domain Eukaryota; kingdom Metazoa; phylum Chordata; class Mammalia; order Chiroptera; family Emballonuridae; genus Rhynchonycteris; species Rhynchonycteris naso. Next base: position 22,489,147 of record CM073001.1, read on the forward strand.
TCTCAAAAACTAAAAATGAATCCAAACTTTGCACAGCTTTATGTAGATGCTGAATAGAAACAAATATAAAGACATTTTTGGGTAAAAAAAATTGGAATATGGACAAAGCAGCGGATGATAACAATTACTATTGGATTTGCTTTAAAATACTCCAGAATAGAGAGGGGGAATAGATAAAACAAGAGCCAAAGCTGATAACTATTAATGAAAACTGGTAATGGGTACATGGAAGTTCACTATATAAGTCTAACTCCATGCATGTTTGATGACAATTCCTAAATTAGGAAGTAATATTAAAAAGCAAAAAGTACCAGCCTGACCAGGCAGTGGCGCAGTGGATAGAGCGGCAGACTGGGATGCGGAAGACCCAGGTTCGAGACCCCAAGCTCGCCAGCTTGAGTGTGGGCCCGTCTGGCTTGAGCAAAAAGCTTGCCAGCTTGGACCCAAGGTCGCTGGCTCCAGCAAGGGGGTGCTCGGTCTGCTGAAGGCCCGTGGTCAGGGCACATGTGAGAAAGCAATCAATGAACAACTAAGGTGTTGCAATGGCAACGAAAAACTAATAATTGATGCTTCTCACCTCTCTCTGTTTCTGTCTGTCCCTATCTATCCCTCTCTTTGACACTCTCTCTGTCCCTGTAAAAAAAAAAAAAGAAAGAAATGAAATCTCGACATTATCTGATCCTTAAGTTCATGCTTTCCGCGCCACGGAGAGCTCAGCTGCTTTGATAACAGGGAACACATAGGCGTCCTTTATTGCTAATGGAGCCCATTATAAACTGTGAGGTATATGTTTCAAAAGCTGCATATCATTAGAACTACAGGTGACTCAAAGACCCCATCTAGTTCTGATCCAGAGTAATGAAGGTAAAGCATTTTTATCAAAGACTCTTTATGAAAATGCTGTTTGCTAATCCTTGTACGCTCTAATTAGAGCTGAGAAAAGGGGAACACAGAAAATACCTATATTGAACAGAGGAGTGCATGAAACATAAATAAAGCATGATATCAACAACATGCACCCCTGAATGTCTTACCTGTAGTCCAATATTCAAGTATAGGAAGCCAATAGAGCCCCTCTCACCCAGCTCATCCTGCTTCTCAGTCCCACCCATTTCTACAATACACAAGGATTCAGGCTGGGCTGGGAGAGCCTGCATGCTCAGAGGTTGTAAACAGTCCTAGGGGAGAAAGACAAAATAAAACATGAGAAAAGGCTAATTTTGGAAAAAAACCTACCCAGAGAAATCTACTTCGAGTAAAGAACATCTTCTTGTGCACAGGGAAAACCCAAGGAGTGAGTTCTAAATAGGCAGCTAAACTCAATCTTAAAATAAGCTCTGCAGAGGACGGTCAAAGTGGATAAGGGGATAAAAGTACGCAAGCAAAGGGTACCTCTCTCAAAAATCATCTAAGGCCCTGGAGCCTGTCCAAGCCCTCTAATTTATTTTAAAATATAAATGAGAATCAAGACTTAAGCCAAGAAAACATTTAGTAGCCTCAGATCAGCACCAAACCACTGCAGAAGAGTTCTGAAACGTGCTGCTCCAATATTCAAAAACAGTTTTAGATTTCAGGGACCAACCCAGCTGATCTCAGACAGACATCTGGAGTGGCCAGGTGCTCAGGGTTCAACTGGAAGATCCTTGAAATAGAAGTTGACACTCACTGAGGGGTCCAGAGATATGATTCTGACAGTGTTGTCTACCAGTCCCACAGCCAGGAAGCGAGACCGCTGCTCTCCAGGAGGTACATTGGCCAGACTCATGCACACCACATCTGCTGACATCTCCTTCCGCTCTGTGTACTCGTTTAGCTGTCCTGACTATAGGAGTAAAGACAAGTGAAGTAACAAACTGTTAGAGCTCATCCCCAAACCGTGGTTCCAGGGAATAAAGGGGGACTGTTAAGTTCCTTTTTGCTTCCTCTCATCCTTCTAACTATAATCAATGACTAAGAATTCTTCTACTTGAGATCCTAAGAATGAACTCTACAGGTATCGGGAAGCAAGTTATTGACAAGAGAATCAAGAGAACTTTGACAAGTACCACAAATTCCTAAGCCAGCATATCTCCCAGGAAACAAAAAAATATAGTATGTAAAACTGTTTATCTGTTCATGAGAATACTTTGAGTGAAAAAATATTCAAATATGAAAGTTAAATACAATTCTCAATCACAGGTGCAGGTAGACTATATAAAAAAAGTGAAATAATATATCTGAAATGGATTCAGATTTCAGAAATTAAAATGATGTCAAATATTTGGTGGAAAAATAGTTTGTGAAGGGCAGGAGAAACAAATGCTTCAGTGTTAAGATGGAATTTCATTACTCCAATTAGAATTAAGACACAGCCTGACCAGGCCATGGCACAGTGGATAGAGCATCGGACTGGAACACGGAGGACCCAGGTTCGAGACCCCGAGGTCGCCAGCTTGAGCACGAGCCCATCTGGCTTGAGCAAAAACTCGCCAGCTTGGACCCAAGGTCACTGGCTCCAGCAAGGGGTGGCTCGGTCTGCTGAAGGCCCGCGGTCAAGGCACATATGAGAAAGCAATCAACGAACAACTAAGGTGTTGCAAAGAAAAACTGGTGATTGATGCTTCTCATCTTTCTCCGTTCCTGTCTGTCTCTCCCTGTCTATCCCTCTCTCTGACTCTCTCTCTGTCCCTGTAAAAAAAAAAAAAAGAATTAAGACACTAACTTACCCAACCCCTAATCCCCTATAAAGGGCCAAAATGGCTTATGGACACTTGCCCTCCTCAATTTTCTTTCTTTTTTATTTTATTTTATTTTTATTTTATTCATTTTAGAGAGGAGACACAGAGTGAGAGAGAGAGAGAGAGAGAAAGAGAGAAAGGGGGGAGGAGCTGGAAGCATCAACTTCCACATGTGCCTTGACCAGACCAGTGCAGGGTTTTGAACTGGCGATCTCAGTGTTCCCAGGTCGACGCTTTATCCACTGTGCAACCACAGGTCAGGCTCAATTTTCTTTCTTGTAAATATAATCTAGACACCTGCACTACAACTCCCATCTTTACCTTTAGATCCTACACAAGTCCCATAGTAAATGATAAAATAACATACGGGATCCATCTCAAAATAGACCAGCTCTCCTCCTGTCAGGGCAATCACCACTTGTCGCTGGTTCACTGCACATTTCACAATGGTTTTCTTCCCAGGGGTCTTCCACTCATTGACTCTCTTGTCTGCTCGTATGTGCCGAATGCCATCAGGATACACCTAGAGTAACACAAAGAAATGTCACTTTAGCAATTTGAGCATTTCTGAGCACTGACCCTCACACCTATCAGATCCGTCATTCCTGTCTGATCTAGAATCACTGCTCTTGCAACACCAGTTGGGTCAATGACAAAAGAGTTAATAAGACCCAGGCAAAGTCAACTTTAAAAAAATTAGTGTCTTGCAATATCTACTTCAAAGAAGTTCAAAGTTCATTAAGGTGAGCACAGCAGCCTACATAATGAGGGAAAAGAAAGAACAAAGTAAGGTGAGCCAGTAAGATCTGAGAATCCTCACCTGCACCAAGGCATCATCTCCTAACAAGGAGCAGGACAGGGTTGGAGTGGTGCCCAGGAACCCAGAGTCAGTCACTTCCTCCACAGTCTCTCCGATAGACAACACAAGTGTGGCATTCACGAAAGACACAATGATGTAGGCATCAAACTCATCTGAAAAAGGAAAGGAAAGGAGTTGGTCAGCTAAGAACTCATTAGTTACAAAGCTAAATAAATGAGACACACTAAGTTTACTCTTCAGAAACCTTCCAAGCACTTCTATGTAGTCATCACAGTGTTGTGACAAACAGCACAGGATGATCCAAAAGATAATTGTCATATGAGCCTACAGATATACTCTGCTTCCTTAAATGCCTAAATACATTGATTAGATATTCTTACCTATAATACCTCTGAAAACTAGTATTTTCTTGAAACATTAGCTAGAAAAAAGCAAGAACAAAGCAAGGGAATAAAGGCATGAAGAAATTTTTACTACATTTATATATATTGAAGCTAACTTTATTTGTGCCAGATGCCAATCATAAGCTATTCTAAAAAGATACTCCTTATAACCATGAAAGGTGCCTAGCTTCTTCCTAATGAAGCTTATGTAGAAACACAAGACCTAATGAATAAAATAGATTACTTAAGCCTCCATGAGACTAAGTCATCCTAGGGTTGGAAAGTGAGAATCTTAGGATGTCCCAAAAGAAATGATTAAGAGCATTAGATAACCAGGAAGCAAGATGAGAAAAACGTTTATATCGTCAGTCCTTGACCTTTCCAGATTTTCACTATTTAAAAATATAACTATTTAGTGGTCATGAGCAATCGTATTAGGATTTGCTTTTCATTTAATGAAATGTAGTTGAATAAACAAACACTAATGAGCTTCTCAAGAAGTCAGAGGACCTGAATTTTTCTGGCAACCTCAAAAGTTTCTCACGCAGATCTTATCATTAAAGGCCATCCATTTCCCATACATTCCACCCTACAACACAGAACAGCTTTTGTGCATCTCCCACATGTGGCAAAATGTCTGGCATCAAGTTTAATAAATATTAAATAAAGGAACACTTATTTTTTAAAGAGTTTGAGATCTTCATATTTTTACATGAGAACTTTCTGTTATCAGCTCTTCTTTTTGCCCCTCAAACAGAAACCAGGTAAATAACAAAAAGAATGACAGGCAAACAAGGTACTAAACTTGGGAGTGGCTGCCTTACTCTTAGCAGAAGCAGCTGTAGAACTGTTTGCCTGAGCCAAGCCTTTGTCAGAGCTCAATTACATAAGGTTGATCCAACCCACCCTTAGACAAGACATAGTTTGGGTTTGAATAATCCCAAAATGGTTCAGCTGAACTAAAATTACTGAATTAACTTCAGCAGAATCAGTGTTATTTCTTTTAAACAAACATATATACATATACATACACACATTAAAAAACATATTAAAAAAATGCTTGCCCTGGCTGGTTGGCTCAACGGTAGAGCGTTAGCCCGGCGTGTGGAAGTCCAGGGTTTGATTCCCAGTCAGGGCACACAGGAGAAGCACCCATTTGCTTCTCCACACTTCCCACTCTCCTTTCTCTGTATCTCACTCTTCCCCTCCCGCAGCCAATGTTCCACTGGAGCAAAGCTGGCCCCGATGCTGAGGATGGCTCCATGGCCTCCACCTCAGGCTCTAGAGTGGCTCCTGTGGAAATGGGAGCATCATCCCCTAGTGGACATGCTGGGTGGATCCTGGTGGGGCGCATGCGGGAGTCTGTCTGCTTCTAACTTCGGAAAAGAAACCACTTCACAGCCTGACCAGGCACTGGTAGAGTGGATAGTGAGTCAGCCTAGGACACTGAGGACCCAGGTTTGAAACCCCAGGGTCACTGGCTTGAGTGCAGGCTCACTAGCTTGAGCGTGGGGTTGCCAGATTGAGTGTGAGATCACAGACATGGCCCCAAGGTCGCAGGCTTGAGCAAGGGGTCACTGGCTCGGCTGGAGATGGCCAGTCAAGGCACTGATAAGAAAGCAATCAATGAACAACTAAGGTGTTGCAACTATGAGTTGACGCTTCTCACCTTTCTCCCTTCCTGTCTGTCTGTCTCTTTAAAAGAAAGAATAAGCATCAAAGAAAAGTAAGACTACTGTCTCGTAAAACTCTTTGTTTCAGTTAATAATACATGTGTGGGCCGTGGACGGCTGGCTCAGTGTTAGAGCGTTGGCCTGGCATGTGGAAGTCCCAAGTTCAATTCCTAGTCAGGGGACAAGGGAGAAGCGACCGTCTGCTTCTCCACCCCCCCCCCCAAATCTCCTTCACTCTCTTCCCCTCCCACAAGCAGCCGTGACTCAAATGGTTCGAACAGAATTGGCCCTGGGTGCTGAGGGTGGCTCCATGGCCTTGACCTCACACACTAAAATAGCTTGATCAATGGAGCTGGAGCTACAGCCTAGCTGGGCAGAGCATCACCTGATAGGGGGCTTGCGGGTGGATCTTGGTCGCGGCACATGAGGGAGTCTGTCTCTGCCTCCCCACCTCTCACTTAATAAAATAATATAATAATAACAACAACAAACATGGGTATGAACTGGTAGGTAGCTGAAAAGTAAGGCTCTTTCCCAATATGTATAATCTAATGGCTAAACAAAGAATTCAGAGTAAAAATTCAATATCCAAATCACAAGGCATTATAGTGGATAAGCAGATAACTGGTTTTAGATTATTTTGTTGTAACTGTCAATATGTATCAAATGCTTTGGGGACACCTTATAAAATAAAATTGTAAGGCAGTACTGTTCATATTCATAGTATGAGTCATGACAAAGTTGTTCCTAAAATGAGTATCTTAATAACATACAACAAGTCCATAATCAGTTTCCACCCGACTCCAAACTTAGATGCTTTACGTCAGCTCTCGGTTTCTGAACTGGAAATTTCCAGTGTGTAAAAATAACAGTAATTGCTTCATTTTAACAATACATAAATATTATGTCCTCTCCCATGTTGTCATTATTGAAACCTAATACAGTAAATGTGCCAGAGTAAATTAAAACCATACAACAAAGGGCTCTAGCTAGCCAGGATTTCTGGCCTCTTACTTCAGTCATGAGGAAAAGGGGGCTTCTATAGACCCTACACAACGTTTAGCTTATATGTAAGAGAATAGGGGAAGGTGTAAGGGGACTAACCGGGTCCTTATCTTCCTTTTGACCGAAAGTCCCATGGCTCAGATATAAATCAGAATTGCTCAGTGGGCTTAAACAGAGCAATTCAACAGCAGTAGAACGAGGACTAACATGTGAAAACTGCTAACATCCCAGATTTTCTCAAAATATCCATTACCCTGTGAATACCAAGCACACTGTAACCTCTACCTTTTTTGTTTTATGGCAAGGAAGACCTGCAGCAGATTACTAGTTCTTGTGTTTTGAGGAGGTTATAGGTTAAAAGTTCGATATCAGAACAAAATTAAGCTTTGGTCAAGGTAGGTAACTACAAACTATAAATATCCTTATTGCCTTTATCCAGGACTTACAAGCTTCATATAAGAGAACATCAGTTCATATCACAGTGAAGCATTTATTAGGATATGAGAATGCATCTTTGCCTCAGTTAATTAGAACTTCTCCAAGTCTCAGCACCGGTGAAGCACCCCAACAGAGAAGATACTCTACCACCTCCTTTAGAATGAAGCTGAATAAGCAGCCCATTCAAAAGGATAAAGTGAGTGACCATCCTGATGATTTAAAATCCCTCATTCTTGTTTTATATTCAGACTACTCATTGCTTGTCTTGCCTCATCTTATATTCAAAAAAGGGTAGGGAGCTTTCTTCAGGGCCTGGTCTTTCCATTAGTATACCTGGAACATAGAAAACTCCAAGAGAGAGTATGAAGTTAAGGTTAGCTACAGGCTCTTTCAGCTTAGACAAACATATTTTCCACATTCTGTGGGAGAAAATAAGACAAGTTGATTCCTGCCTCTGCCCATTTAACATACAGGCAGATGGGTGTGCATCATTATAATGCACAAAGATATCCAATTCCAAGTTACCCTCCAGAAGATGCCATCAGGGCAGCCTCAATATTTTGTGTTGGTCCCTCTCCCTGGATAAACTATAAGAACCCATGGTAGACCCTAGCAGTAGGTACACACCTGTGGTGATCAGCACCTTCACCAGCCACCTGTGGAAGAGAAAAAAAGGCTTGGTATTGGTAGTGTGCATCACCAAGTACCAGCCAAGGTTAGTAACTGCCTGCAAGACTGCAGCATGTGTAGACATGTGGGATGTTCACTGAAAGTAACCTGGGGTATCTGGAAAGAGAATGAACACGGAGAACCTGACCTGTTTTCACGGGTGATAGCCCAAATGACGGTTTCTAAAGAGTACATTTTATTGAGATGGAGTCTTTTCCTAGATTTTGGTACTCAGGAGAAAAATGTTTGGCTAAAAGTTCCACCACACACCATACTTCACTAATTTATCAAACCCTGTCCAAAAAGCCTTCCCTGATTCTCAAACACATTCCCATTTCCTCTCCTTTAATCCTTCCTTGGCAACATGCTTGTGTGCCTTCCAGCACATCAGAAAACGTAACAGTTTTGTGTACTTGTCTTCTTTTGACAGCAAGTGCTCTGAAAGTAGGGACCTATCTTAATTACTCTGAGTACCTGGTGGGTACTCAAAAGACTGCAGGATGAGACTACAGAACTTATCCTAAGAAACCAGCAAGAACCAGACTTCTACTGCAGGGTCATCAAGTGAGCACTGGATTGTAATGCAGGAGACAGGGTTTTCCGTTTCTATTACTTTGTTGAACTAAATTGGGACAGTCAACCTGTGATTCCCTGCCTTAATAAAAGTGAAGATAACTTTTCTGTAAAACTAAATATATTTTAAAATAGTTTAAGTAAAACAAACAAACAAGGGGGGAAGAAGCACACTACTTTTTATCTCAAAGGATCTTTCTAATTCAAACAGTCTAGGCAATGTTTTCAGGAGTCATAAAGTCAATCCAGCCACCAAGATAAAGGTGATTATCAATAATGACCAGTTTCTTTATAACATTACATGTAAAGGGGAACTCTTTCAAGATAATCTCAGCTAAAATGCACCTACTAATTTCCTATTAACCTTTTTCTTTCTCAACTAAGACTTGATTCCAGTGCCTACATGAAAACAAAATGTGTTTTCTGCTGAGATTTCCCTCCCACACATTTCCCAGTTGCCTTAAATTTGTTCCACACAACCAGAACATCTCAATATCAGGAATAAAACCAGCTGCTTTCTTGGAAAAGCTTAGTATACTGGCCAGGGTGATCTTACTCACCAGTCCTACACTCCTAAGGGAACACAAAAAAAATGAGGTCAGGAATAGAAATGACCCACGGACCCAAAGTAAATTAAAGGGAAAATGGGAACTGAGTTTTATTTCTAAGGGACTGAAATTCAATTGTCACAAGACTTCCCTGTTGTTACACTACTATGCATTTTCATACACTTTCAGAATTTTAGGATGAGGTGACCATTTTTATCTAGGAGCTTAGACTCCCTCTTTCCTCTAACCCTTTCCCCCTCATTCTAAAATTCTGATTCCATTCAATCAATCTCTGCTTTCCCTAAGCACAACTATACCCATCGATCAGGACTAATTAACAAGCTTTACCAAATCTCCTAATATCTAGAAAAACTGTCAATTTCACTAAGGCTTAAGCACAATAGAACATAGTTAAAGAAAAATGAGGCAAAAATGTTCCCTCACACCATACCTCTTACACAGACTGAACCAGTGTCTTATAAGTGAATACTGTAGTCAAAGAACATAACACATAACAGCTCTATGATACCAAGGGTATATACACCGAATATTAACGACCTCCCTCTATACCTCTTACCCATGTGTACAAAATGTAATAGGTGAAAGCATCCAGAGTGGGAGTGCCTCAAAACATGGTATCAAGCCAAAAAGAGTTTCTAGTGTATGGTGCTAGATGAAGTGATATAAAAATATTATAAATGCAGCCTCTTACGCCTTCTATTGCCAATAGCACCCAGACCTTCATTTTGACTCCTGGGAAAGGGCTGCTTACCTTCAATGTGCCGGCGCACTGTCCAGACAGCATTGGGGTTACCGGGTAGTTCAGAGACAGCCATTTCTGACACCTGACAGGAGAGGAGATAAACCACAGATCCAGTGAGCATGGAACTCAGCTCCCTGCTTACAGCTACACTAAATAGTAAAGTACCAAAGGCACTGCTCTCAGCATATGCTAGATTTAAAAAATGTAGCTATCTAGTCAAATAACATAAAAATGAAAGAGGGCCTGACCAGGTGGTGGTGCAGTGGAATGGGCGTCGAACTGGGACGCGGAGGACCCAGGTTCGAAACCCCAAGGTCACCAGCTTGAGCCCCAGGTCGCTGGCTTGTGCAAGGGTTCACTTGGTCTGCTGTAGACCCCCAGTCAAGGCACATATGAGAAAACAATCAATGAACAACTAAGGAGATGCAACAAAGAATTTATGCTTCTCATCTCTCTCCCTTCCTGTGTGTTCCTCTCTGTCTCTGTCACAAAAAGAAAAAGAAAAAAGAGGGTGGAAGTATCGGCAATACCCATGCCAGACTTCAGCAAGAAGTGATGCAACGCCTGAGAAGGTAGTTGTTGCAGCCAAAACTGTATGCTTCTTTTGGGTGTGGCCTGCCTGCATCCCACTCCAAGAGAGCATGTAGAAATGAATCACGCCATCTGAGTCAGCACTCCATTTCTTCCCCTAGATCCCAAAAGCCAAATCTCATCCCTCTTCATGGACCAATTTAAATGCTACATCCTTTAGGAAAAATCTTCCCTTATTTTCTTGGCTGGCAGTCATCTCTCCCTCCTATAAGCTCTCATAGAAATCACAATCACCACTTCTTAGGACATTTTTTTAAAAACTGATATGAGGAAATGTCCTTCTCACTAGATTTTTATGCTCCTTAAGGTCAGAGTCAAGAATCCTGTCAATGTCCTACAGGTTCTCAAACATTAAAGAAAATTTTTCTGTAAATCTACAACTGTTACAAAATAAAAATGTTAATAATTTTAAGTGACCAAGAGACAATAAATTAACTTATTATACTGTACTATGTAACTACATTTTGAAAACAGAACTCAAGTACATTCATGAAAGATGTTACTATTTCCTTAGTTTACTAATATAATAGTAGGAATACCTGATCATGATACAGCAGAATCCTGGAAAATTCATCATCAATAAAATATAACTACAGACACGCTACATTCAACACCAAATGCAATATCTGGCATGACCCTGTTTAACGGAGATCACTATCTAGCCAGACAAAATATGATTATATGTAAAAAAAGATTTCAAAATAAATTTTCAGTTAGTTTACATTCAATATTATTTTTATTAGTTTCAGGTGTACATTATAACAAAGACTTTGTAGAACTGAATAAAGTGGTAGCAGCAAGGAACCCCCAAACAATTCATTTTTAATATTTTTAAGTTTTTAGGTGAGATAGTGAGACTAGACTCCCGAATGCACCCCAGCCAGGATACACCTGGCAACCTGTCTGGGGCTCATGCTCTAATTAACTGAGCTATCCTCAGCACCCTGGACGTCATGACAATCAAACCAATCAAGGTACTGGTTGTGAGAGGAAGAAAGAAAAGGGGTAGAAGGAGAAAAGCAGATGGTCACTCTCATGGGTGCCCTGACCTGGAATCAAACCAAAGACGTCCATACACCAGGCTGAAGCTCTATCCACTGAGCAAACCAGCCAGGGCCTCAAAAACAATTCTTGAGTTCTTTGTTTCTTACACTGTACTCAAACTTTCTGTAAATGCATACATGCACTTTTGGAGGAGTGCTAGTTTTCACCAGAAGCTCAAAGGAATCCAAGGAATCATAACTAATCAAGAACTATTACTGTTCTAGCCCAGGGGTCCCCAATCTTTTTACACAGGGGCCAGTTTACTGTCCCTCAGATCGTTGGAGGGCCGCCACATACAGTACTCCGTACACTGACCACCAATGAAAGAGGTGCCCCTTCCGGAAGTGCGGAGGGGGCCGGATAAATGGTCTCAGGTGGCCACAATTTGGCCAGCAGGCCGTAGTTTAGGGACCTCTGGTCTAGCCTGACAAGGCGGTGGCGAGGTGGATATAGCGTTGGACTGGGACACAGAGAACCCAGGTTCAAGACCCTGAGGTCGCCAGCTTGAGCGCGGGCTCATCAGCTTTGAGCAAGGCTCACCAGCTTGAGCCTAAGGTCGCTGGCTCGAGCAAGGGGTCACTCAGTCTGCTGTAGCCCCGGTCAAGGCACATATGAGAAATCAATAAATGGACAACTAAGGAACCGCAATGAAGAATTGATGCTTCTCAACTCTCTCCCTTCCTGTCTGTCTGTCCCTCTCTCTGACTCACTGTCTCTGCCATACACACACACAAAAAAAATTTTATTGGTCTAGTCTCATCAATGGTAGCACAATGGGCAGAGCATCAACCCGGGACTCTGAGGTCCAAGGTTCAAAACCCTAAGGTCGTCGCCTTAAGTGTAACCTCACCAGCTTGAGTGCAGGGTCGCTGGCTAGAACAAGGGATCATTGACATGACCCCATGGTTGCTGGCTGGAGCCCTTCCAATCTATTGTCAAAGCACATGAGTAGCAATCAATGAAAAACTAAAGTGCCACAACTACAAGTTGATATTTCTCATCTCCCTGTCTTCCTGTTGCTAATTAAAAACAAACAAAAACAACATCAACAACTATTAGTCTAAATTTGGTTTGTATCATTGAAAACTTGGTAGTTGATAAGTATTTTGACAATCTATAATTTGTTGAATCCACTAAAGAGCAATATTATAGCTAACATTTACTGTTATGCCAGATCTTGAGTTAAGTGCTTTTATGTGCATTATCTTATGAAATTCACACATCAATCCTTTAAGGCAGGTGCCTTTAAGCCCATTTTTCCAAAAGAGGAAACAAAAGCTTAGTAATAGCTATTAATTGCTTGAGTCAGAATTCAAAACCAAGGTCATCTTGGCTGTACCCCAATAAAAATCTACAAAAACAGGTAATAGTTTGCTCTGAAAGCAAACTGCATAAAGATTTTCATCTACTTCTTCCTGGAGTTCAAGTAAATGCCCACAGGGGCACCCTGCACAGCCAGGCAAGACAATTTCCTGGGTAAGGCCCATAAGGCCTGCCTCTCTGGAGACCCTGAGAGCTCCACAGTACTAGCTCTTCCCCATGTGGTTACATTATGGTCCCCTTTGTGTGGCTCCTGAACCCAACTTTCTCTAGTCCTCTTTTCTAAAAACCCTTTATTATGCCATAATCTTGCTCTAGTCCATGTTCTTAATGCTGCTGTTTCAAGATTGGAATTTCTACTTTATGAAACACACAAATATTCTTAAAAAAATCAAAGCACACACATCCACATATACACACGTGCTTTGCTATGGGGCTTCCGATGTTTAAATTTTGAAAATAAAAAAATTAAAATTTCAAAATAATAAATTTCTTTAACTACTAACAAAAAAGTCAAATCCAGGGCATCTGTTAAAAGGTCAACCCTAAGATCAAAAGGATAAGAAGTGGGACTTGAGAGGGTAATTTTGAATGTTGGTATCACCTAAAAGGTCCAACAAATGAAGGCTTCATTAAGTAAACTCTGATCCACCCACCTTGGTGGAAAAGTGTAAAAAATTAAGTATGATGGAACTGAAGAGCACATAGCAATAAGAAATATAAGAAGGTATAAAAATGTATACCCAGTATTAATATAGTTAAAAATGTGAAGTATCTAGCCTGACCAGGCGGTGGCGCAGTGGATAGAGCGTCAGACTGGGATGTGGAAGACCCAGGCTCGAGACTCTGAGGTCACCAGCTTGAGCAAAAAGCTCACCAGCTTGGACCAAAGATTGCTGGCCCCAGCAAGGAGTTGCTCGGTCTGCTGAAGGCCCACAGTCAAGGCACATGTGAGAAAGCAATCAATGAACAACTAAGGTGTAGCAATGGCAACGAAAAACTAATGATTGATTCTTCTCATCTCTCTCCGTTCCTGCCTGTCCCTATCTATCCCTCTCTCTAAATCTCTCTCTGTCCCTGTAAAAAAAAAAAAAAAAAAAAAGTGAAGTATCTGAAAACTTTGAAGACCAAGACAGAAGTAAATGGAGCAAAATGTTCCATGCAGATTTCCTAGCTTCCATGGTAAGGGTTGTGAGCCTGGAATGAGCAGACATGCTTTCCATCTTTTATCCCCATTTGCCAGTTTTAAAAAACGTTGTGCTAACTTATTAAGCAATAGAAAGTTTAAACTCTATATAAACTTTATAGTAAAGCCACAGGCTGCTTTATCAATGTTTTCTTCCAAACCCTGAAAGATGATCTAGAAATTCCAATTTTACCTCAAGTCCATGCCTCAAGACTCTTAGAGATGACCGGGGCCCTCTACCACAGGCCACATACAGCTGTGGAGTGTCTTCATTCGCCAGATCAGCTATCTGCAGAAAAAAAATATCTATTTGTGCCATGTTTTCACTGATCCCTGATTATTCTCAGGGAGCAAACCACTTTTTAGTTTATAAAGCTTGTATGTTGGCTACTGGCCTGGAGGGCATGAAGAAAATGCCTGAATGTTCCCAAAAGCAAACCAGTTAGAAGGCTGGTTTAACCAAATAACAAAAGGCTGTTCTAGTTAAGTTAGTAAGGCTTTTTTTACTTACTGATAAAAATGTTATATAACCTCCAACTGAAATTTAGCATTTCCTTCCAAATATAAACTATAATCAGTATCTGTGACTTGCTGACCAGTAAAACAACATTTATTCCTATAATTTTAAAATTCACAAATACTTCCAATTATTTCCTTCATCACTACTATAAAACTGTATTTATTGGCCCTGACGGTGGTGCAGTGAGTATAGCGTTGACCCAGAACACCGAGGATGCTGATTCGAAACCCAAGGTCACCAGCTTGAGGCCCCAGTCAGGGCACATAAAAGCAATCAATGCACAAGTAAATGGAGCAACAAGTTGATGCTTCTCTTTCAAAAAAATAAAATTGTATTAATTAGGTCTACTGTGACAGCACATGATCACAGATGTTCCTTTGATATAGCTGACCTAAACAATTAATGGGCTCTGCACCTGGCTGTTTGCCACCAAATGGAGGAGCTATGTTCCCATACTGGCATCCCAGACATCTACTTGCTGGTTTCCAGTTATAATTATTTGTTGATCAATATGTGAAAACTAACCAGTCATTTGTATTATAGTTTTGTCCAACTGGACAGTTAAATGAAAACTTTTTTGACTGCCTATAAAACACTGAACCTTATTTTTTTTGTCATTTTTTTAAAACTAATTTTAATGGGGTGACACCAGTAAATTAGGAAAAATACGGAACACTTCACGAATTTGCGTGCCATCCTTGCGCAGGGGCCATGCTAATCTTCTCTGTATCGTTCCAATTTTAGTATATGTGCTGCCGAAGCGAGCACACTCTGCACCTTATTTTAACACGAGTGAGCATATGAGCTGAGCTTATATGACCTTAAAACACTGATCTCTTAAAAATTTAGCTCACCTACTTTATTTTTTATTTGCTTTTTTAGCAAGAGAGACAGAGACAAAGGGACAGAAAGGAAGAGATGAGAAGCGTTAGCTCATAGTTGTGGCACCTTATTTGTTCATTGACTGCTTTCTCATGTGTACTTTAACTAGGAGGCTCCAGACAAGCCAGTGACCTTTGGGATCAAGCCAGCAATCTCAGGGTTTTGAATCTGGGTCTTCAGCATCCCAGGCTGACGCTCTATCCTCTGCACCACCACCTGATCAAGCTAGCTCACCTATTTTAAATATACCATATCTTATTTAAAGCCTTAATAAAAAAGCACATACATTCATTTTTCATAACTTAGTATTTTGCTATCTTAGTCATCACTTTTACAACTATATGCATTTATTTTATTTTTTAATTTTATTCATTTTAGAGAGAAGACACAGAGTGAGTGAGAGAGAGAGAGAGAGAGAGAGAGAGAGAGAGAAAGAGAGAAAGGGGGGAGGAGCTGGAAGCTTCAACTCCCATATGTGCCTTGACCAGACCAGTGCAGGGTTTTGAACTGGCGACCTCAGTGTTCCCAGGTCGACGCTTTATCCACTGCGCCACCACAGGTCAGGCACAATTATATGCATTTAAAATTTTAGAGAGGGGACTCAGATACCTCACCTGGCTAAGAAATCCACAGCACAAAAAAATTGCATATAGCCCTGCTGCCAATACCTCAATTCCCTCTTAATTTTATTGTTAAGCTACCAACTATTGACACAATTATTTCCTCAAATTTCAATGAAAGAGGAAGAGAAATCACATTAGAAAAGACTTATTTTCTATTGCCCTGAAGATTGACACTCTCAAAAATAAAAAACAGGCCCTGGCTGGTTGGCTCAGTGGTAAAAGTATTGGCTGGGCATGTGAATGTCCCAGGGTCATTTCCAGTCAGGGCACATAGGAGAAGCTACCACCTGCTTCTCTAACCCTCCCCCTCTTCCTCTCATTTCTCTCTCTCTTCTTCTCCTGCAACCATGGCTCAACTGGAGCAAGTTGGCCCTAGGCACTGAGGATGGCTCCTCGGCCTCTGCCTCAGGCAACAAGAAGAGCTTGGCTGCTGAGCAACAGAGTAATGCCCCAGATGGGCAAAGCATCACCCTCTAGTGGGCTTGCCAGGTGGATCCCGGTTGGGGCACATGCAGGAGTCTGTCTCTGCCTCCCCTCCTCTCACTGAAAAAAATAAATAAATAAATAAATAACAGAAGCAGTTAATTTCAGAATGATCAATTTCACCAGGAAAAGTACCTGAATGCTGACTTGTTCCCCCAACACTCACTAAACAAACCTCTGTCCCACTAGAAGTGTGATCAACTAAACAGGGTAGGAGATCCCTTATGGTCACTCATACCGCAGCAATCTAGGACACAGGCATGGTAAAATTTCTGCTCAACAGAGTACCAGTAGTAGGGAAAGCAACCCCCAGCCACCTGTTTCCTCTTGAGGATACAATTAAAAATTCCTTTTACTGCCCGATTCCAGTATCTGGAGTATTTTGAGGAAATAAATGTTAAAAATATGACAAATACAGGTAGGTATTCATAGACTGTTAAGTGATAGAAGGCCAATTTCTAAATATTATAAAGTATACATGCCCATTCACATAAAAAAGAAAAATATGCCTGGCTTGTGGTGGTGCAGTGGATAAAGCATCAACCTGGAATGCTGAGGTTGCCAGTTCGAAACCCTGGGCTTGTCCAGTCAAGGCACATACAACAAGCAATCAATGAACAACTAAAGTGAAGCAACTATGAGTTACTACTTCTTGTTCCACCCCTCACACCCCCATAAAATCAATAAATAAAGTCTAAAAAAAAAGAGAACATATATATATACATGTTTGTTTGTCACATGTGTATACTTATAGGTACAGAGACAACGCCTGGAAGCAATCGCAAGTTGTCAACGGGAGCAAGCTCAGTGGAGTGGGC
The DNA here is from genome assembly GCA_037038555.1 of Rhynchonycteris naso. Taxonomy (NCBI): domain Eukaryota; kingdom Metazoa; phylum Chordata; class Mammalia; order Chiroptera; family Emballonuridae; genus Rhynchonycteris; species Rhynchonycteris naso. The sequence goes on from CM073001.1 coordinate 22,506,203, forward strand.
AGTTGAAAAAATTAGGAATAAGACTTTTAACCTTTTCTATGATTTCAATTTTTACCCTAAATGTGCATTTTATAATTAAAAGCAAAATAAACCCCAAAAATTTATGTATAATGTTTTTTAGTTCCCCAACTTCTTCTTTACAACTCTGGTGATTCTAGACATGCTGACAAACCAGATGCTTAGACTAGACCAGTGGTTCTTAACCTGGGTTCTATCAAACCCTAGGGGTTCGATGAGTTGGTCTCAGGGGTTCAGAGAAGCCTCTGCCGCGGAGGTAAAGACACACTTGTGAAAAGTCGTGATGACACGCCCCGCTTGGCCATCACTTGCTGCAGAGGATCATGTTACATTGCTTGGCCAACCAGTGCTATGGGGAATTTAGTGCGCACAGTAGTCAACGGCTGTCCTAGTTGTATGTTGTGTGGTTTCTTTCTTAATATTTTAATCCATACTAAATATGTCGAGCAAAAAAAGACAGTGGTCAGACGAATATGTACAACATGGATTCACATGTATCATGGAATGGGATGGGAGTCAGCGTCCTATCTGCATGATATGCAATGCCACATTGAGCAACTCTAGTCTCGCACCGGCAAAACTAAATTTGGAAAAAAAAATCATATTTTATTTATCACTAAAGAAGGATTCAGTGAATGCGCATATCAAACTGGTGGTTTGGTACCTCAAAGAAGGTTAAGAACCACTGGACTAGACCTTAATTTAACTGGAATTAAAACTTTATACTCGTTCAAACTCAAAAACAATTGGCTGGCACAGCTCATTTTGGAGGTAACTGGAAAGACCCACACCTGGCAAAACAAAATGGGAGAGAGGCTGTCCAACTCATCGACCAGCACTAGGTTTTTGAGTGGTCTCGGCTGAAAGAAGAATGTGTCTCCTTCTTCTAGAGGCATGGCAGATGAAAACTCAGGTTCTTCATCATCATCTCCAAGATGTGCAATTTGATATAAGTAACTGTGGAGAAGCAAGCACGACTTGAGTTAAAACATTTGTCTGAAGGTAATGTTTGGCATCGATATGAATGCTCAGAAAAGCGCTTTATAAGTATCTAATACAAATTACAGCATGCATTTTTAAAAATAACATGCATTTTACAGTCAGCATCTATAGTTTGAAATCTCTGCTTATCCGAGTCGAGTTTTCCCTTTCTTTTTTTAAGACTATAAAAAGGGATGAAAAATATAAGACTAGTGAATTTGAACTGGTACAATAATAAAACCCTTAGCATCATAGTGGTTAAAAGCACTGGGCTTCCACTGGAGTGCTTGGGTTCGAATCCCATCTCTTCCCCTTAATAGTAGCCACATTACCTTAGGCTTATTCAGCTCTCTGTACCTCACTTATCTTTTATAAAATGAAATAATAGTACCTTCTTACAGAATTCTGAGTATTCATAAACAGTGCATGGCACCTAATAAGTATCATATTAGTCAAATAAGATGACATATAGATAGAAGAAATCCAAAGAAAATTTATAACCATTTTCTATTTTAATAAAAAACCAGGCAAATCTGTAAAAAAACAAGAATTGATGGTGACTTTGCAGAAGTATGCAGACATTACCCTATTATTCCCCAAACAAAACATAAACATGTCCAAAGACAATAAAATCTGTCCTCTGGCTAATAATACTTATTAGTGAAACAATTCAAAATCAAACCATAAAAAAGAAAGCAATTTGAGAATAATCTTTAACAATGTCACAACTTGAACAATGAGCTTTAGGGAAGCAGCTCAATTAAAATAAGACATCAAACAACTGGTCATGTTTATTCTTTAAGTACTATATCAAACCCTCAATACAGAACACTTTGAACATTATCCAATACAGCTTTTTAGAAGCAGAATGACTAAATCAGTGTTTGAAATACAGAAGATACTCAATAAACCTCAGCATTTATCACTTTTGGTAAACACATCAAATTCTATACTAAACCATGAAAAAGCAAAGTTATTATCCTTGAAAAATTTACAAAAAGCAATTAAGAAGAGAGGACACACATAAAAAATTAATATGAACTCCTTCTTTAGGCCCGGTGCCTATATGCAGATAATAAAGAGCACTTGTCAAAGATACTTTCAGTGTGGCCCTGGCCGGTTGGCTCAGCAATAGAGCATCGGCCCAGTGTGTGGAAATCCCAGGTTCGATTCTCGGCCAGGGCACACAGCAGAAGCACCCATCTGCTTCTCCATCCTTTCCCCTCTCCTTCCTCTCTATCTCTCTCTTCCCTTCCCACAGCCAAGGCTCCACTGAAGCAAAGTTGGCCCAGGTGCTGAGGATGACCCCAGAGCATCAGCCCCTGGTGGGTATGCCAAGTGGATCCCGGTTGGGCACAGGCAGGAGCCTGTCTGCCACCCCCCCACTTCTCACTTCAGAAAAAAAGATACTTTCAGTGTCTAGTAACCAATAGACAATAGAGGCTATCTTCATCAACAAGAAAGGTTGCTTTGGCTGAAATCTCAGTAAAACAATTTGAGACTACTGTGTAGAGTTGTGCTTTAGAGCAAAGACTTTGGAACCAAGTTGTCAGAGTTTGAGTTAGATTTAGTCGTGTGGTCACATTTCTTAAGTTCCCTAAACTGTAAATGGGATGGGTAACGCCACTGCATCATTGGGAAGGCCAAGCATTAACATTTTAGAATGCTTGAAACAAGGCTTGGGACTTACTAGCAAATGCTGAATTAGTGTCTGATTGATAAGTAGCTTGTTGTAGAGATTAAATGAGCTAACACCACAGCATGTTTATAATGCCCAAATCACCACTCTTAGTCTTTCAAATTTCTGCAGAAGCAGCAGCAATAAATAATTTCTCACAAGATCAAACCCACCTCTCCTGACCAGTGGCAGTGCAGCAGATAGTGTGTCGACCTGGAATGTCAAGGTCACCAGTTCGAAGCCCTGGGCTTGCTTGGTCAAGGCACATATTATAAGCCAAATACTATGATTTGATGCATCTCGTTTCCTGCCCCCTCTAAAATCAATTAAAAAAAAAAAAAACTCACTCTGACAGCATCCCACCTGCACACTGTAGTCTTTCTTTTTACTCTCTGCCCTAAGAACTTCTACCTCATGGGAGGCTGCCCCAGCCATAGGATGGGCAGGAGTCCACGCCCCAGAGGTAACATTTAACTCACAATAGAGAGGAGCTGGTGTTGATAACCTTCAGACATGTAATTCTGAGAAGCACTCTGCTTGCTTCATGCTTAATAGGTCCCCCTGGAAGGGAGCTCCCACTGCCCACAGCAGGAACCTCAATACACCCTTATATATTTGCTTTCCTTTTCCTCCTCTTCAGATTTGTATAAGCTAAGTGTTTGTGGAACATCTGTTTAACACTAAGTAGTTCAATAAGTATTTATTCAATAAAGTATCCAGCAAAAACCTCAGGAGATCACTTCTAAAGCTATGCAGGCACCCACAGGTATAGATCAAAGCCACTGAAGTAGAGGAAAATAATTAGCAGAAAGAATGTAAAGGGAAAGGAGGGCAAAACTTTTGTTTTGAAGAAACTAAAACATTCTTGTGAAAACCTCCCTGGCCCTGAAGCCACATCTGCCTTTTGTAATTATTATAGTAATCAGGGTGAACTAAGATAAAAAAAAGGATTACTCACTGGTTTCCAAATTCTGATGCTACAAAAAGGAAGCCTGTTTTAAGCACACACATGGCAGCAGCAACAGGTACAGTATCAAAATACTTGAGCCGGATCTCAGTAACCTAGAGTGAAAAGAGAAAAAAGACTAGTGGGTAGATGAGTAAAGGTAAGCAGGGCCACAAAGGGAGCCCAGTACCATGAGATAGTGTAAACAGAGTAGCAAATTCAATACTGTACTTAGTCTTCCCCCCTCTAACTATGATCTGCTTACCATATCTTCATCTGTCTCCAAAGTGATCTTGAAGATATCTCCCTGCTCAGTTTGGGCCAAAAAGAAGAACATTGATTTGGTCTTATGGGTGGCAGAGCAGACAAAAATCATTCCTCTTTCAGGGTCATCCAGGTCATTCTAGCAAAATCAAATGCATAACCAACATCTTAGAAATGAGTACTTATACTGGAATTCACCTTACCAAGATTACACAAGCTACCCATGGCCTAGAGGTACTTGGAGCCTCTATACAAGCTTTGACACATAGCAGGCTGCTAGCCATGACAATAAAACACAATACCTAAAAATTCTTCTCTGCTATACATGTATAACAACAAAGTTTGAATACCAAAAATAGCCATAATTTCACTCTACATCCTAAATCATGTTGTAAGGCAAAAACTATCTCCAGAGAAAAATGTCAGAAAAGACACAAATTTTTAAAAAGTCATCATTTTAGCCTGACCAGGCGGTGGTGCAGTGGATAGAGCGTCAGACTGGGATGTGGAAGACCCAGGTTCGAGACCCCGAGGTCGCCAGCTTGAGCGCAGGCTCATCTGGCTTGAGCAAAAAGCTCACCAGCTTGGACCCAAGGTCGCTGGCTCCAGCAAGGGGTTGCTCGGTCTGCTGAAGGCCCGCGGTCAAGGCACATGTGAGAAAGCAATCAATGAACAACTAAGATGTCGCAATGGCAACAAAGAACTGATGATTGATGCTTCTCATCTCTCTCCGTTCCTGTCTGTCTGTCCTTATCTATCACTCTCTCTGACTCTCTCTCTGTCTCTTAAAAAAAAAAAAGGTAACTAATCCGAAATTGAGAGGAGATTGCGGAAGCAAAGCTGAAACAAGATTTACTATGTGTTGATAACTACTAATGCTGGGAACACAGAATTATATTCTAGTTTAGTATATGATTAATAATTTCCATAGTAAAGTGTTAAAATTAAAAGCAATAAAACACAATTTTCAACCACCAAAGCAGCAGCTGATTAAGGAAAAAATCACTGGGTAGAAAGATTTTGGGGAAAAAGACATTTACCAGTCCGAAAGTTCACTACCAGATTCCACACAGGGCGCGAAAAGAAAAAAAAGTACCTTTACAGTGAAGAGGGCAGAAACACCAACTTAACAAAGTGATTTATTTAGTATCACCAATGAGACAAATCAACATTGTATGCCCCTAATATGATTTAGTGGGAAAATATTTAACCACCTACATGATGAACCTATTAAAAATATTAACCTGGGTACAATCATAAGGGAAGGATTATGGAACAGACTACATGAAAACTAGCCCAGCCTTTTAAAAAATGTCACTATCATAGAAGACCAAAACAAAAATGAGAGTAAAATAAATTAAAGGAGACTAAAATAACTGCATTATATAAAATGGTAAATTTGAGGGGCATGAGGTTGGTAGTGTGGGTCTGTATGAAAATATCATTATCCTTAGGAGCCACATCTTAGACTCTCATAGTGAAGTGTCTTGGTATCTGCAACTTATTTTCAAATGGTTTCACCTCAAAGTTTAGATGCACATGCACACACATACATATAAGGGAAATGCAGCAAAACATTAATAATTGGTAAATCTAAGTGAAAGGCACACTGAAACCCATCATCCTCATCTTAAATTTTTCTGTACGTTGAAATGGGGTGAAAAAGACAAAGAGAATGAATGAAAGACAATTTATCTCCAACAAATATGCCTGGCTTCTTCAAACTAGAGACTTTTAGGAATTTCAAATTGATCATGCCTATAGGTTCCTCTGAAATGGAAATTGTTAGTTTTTAATTCCCTTTTCTTATAAAATTTGTTTTGCTTTTACTAACATATTTCACCAGCTTTATTAAAAATAACATTTACAAAGAAACTAAAATTTGATAACAGATCAACTAAGAGAGTACAGTGTAATCACAAAGCTGTTAATTTCACAAACACAAATATTTTCCTCTTTCAGCAAACAAAAGAGGACCTTACTCGTCTCCTGGGAATTGGACAGCGGATATCCGGTTGGTCACCAAAGTTCTTATAGGTGATATAGTTTTCAGAGCAGATCAGCACTCCACTTGGACCATCTGACCCTCCTGGAACTGTCAGAGAAAATAAAACAGCAATAATTTGCCTGACCAGGCGGTGGCACAGTGAACGGGGCGTCGGACTGGGATGCGGAAGACCCGGGTTCGAGACCCTGAGCTCGCCAGCTTGAGCGAGGGCCCCTCTGGCTTGAGCAAATGCTCGCCAGCTTGGACCCAAGGTCTCTGGCTCCAGCAAGGGGTGGCTCTGTCTGCTGAAGGTCCACAGTCAAGGCACATGTGAGAAAGCAATCAATGAACAACTATGGTGTCTGCAAGGGCAACAAGAAACTAATGATTGAGGCTTCTCACCTCTCTCCGTTCCTGTCCGTCTGTTCCTATCTATTCCTCTCTCTCTCTGTCCTTGGAAAAAAAATAAACTAAAAAAAAAAAAAAAAAAGCAATAATTTGACATAACTATGAATAACAACTTAGCTTTGAATTCCTTCTCTCCTTTAGCACAACTCGAAGGTACAGTATGCCTGAAACTGAAAATCATTTCAAGAGTTGCTTTTCCCTGAAAGTTACACTAGACAAAAATGGAGCCCAGTTTGGGTGATTCAGCCTGTCCAGATATCTGATAATACTGTACATCTAAATATTTTGTTCCAAGCCCAGAAGTTAGTTCTGTTTCAGACCTACAATCTAACCACATGAATATGGCACCAGCACCTTCAAAATCCAATGTGTTCAGAAACTCAAGTTCCTTCCCTTGCCTGACCTGTGGTGGTGCAGTGGATAAAGCGACGACCTGGGAACACTGAGGTCGCCAGTTCAAAACCCTGCACTGGTCTGGTCAAGGCACATATGGGAGTTGATGCTTCCAGCTCCTCCCCCTTTCTCTCTCTCTCACTCTCTGTCTCCTCTCTAAAATGAATAAAATAAAAAGAAATTTATAAAGTTCCTTCCCAAACCTCTTCTACTTCCTGGGGTCTGTACCTTATAAAATGCCACCAAAATACCAAACCAGAAACCTTATTGTTACTCTTCAATTCTCTCCCCTCACAGCCCTACTGACTTTATCTACTTAGCAGTTCTCGTGCTACCAACCTCTTCGTTTAGTGACAACAGCTTTCTGACCAATATCCTGGCTTACAGCCTTAATATCCTTCGTTCCTTTAGCCAAAATGTAAGCAAGTACAGGTATACCTCATGTTACTGCACTTTGCAAATACTGAATTTTCATCAAAATCAAGGTAAGACCCGCCTGTCCAGGCGGTGGCGCAGTGGATAGAGCGTCGGACTGGCATGCGGAAGACCCAGGTTCGAGACCCTGAGCTCGCCAGCTTGAGCGCGGGCCCATCTGGCTTGAGCAAAAAGTTCGTCAGCTTGGACCCAAGGTTGCTGGCTTCAGCAAGGGGTTATTCAATCTGCTGAAGGCCCGCGGTCAAGGCACATGTGAGAAAGCAATCAATGAACAACTGAGATGTTGCAACGGCAACAAAAAACTGATGATAGATGCTTCTCACCTCTCTCTGTTCCTGTCTGTCTGTCCCTATCTATCCTCTCTCTGACTCTCTCTCTGTCCCTGTAAAAAATAAATAAATAAATAAATAAATTAAAAATCAAGGTAAGACCCTCCGCCAGCAAAACGATTACAACTTGCTAAAAGCTCAGATGGTGGTTAGCATTTTGTAGCAATAAAGTTTTTTGAGCAATAAAGCATTTTAAATTAAGCTACGTACTCTATGGAGACATACCATCGCACACTAAACAAACTACAGTATAATGTAAACTAAACTTTTATATGCACTGGAAAATAAGTTAAGTTCATGTAACTCACCTTTATTGCATTTGCTTTACTGTGGTGGTCTGGGACTGAACCTGTACTATCTCCAAGTGATTCCTATAATCTTCAGGTGATTTTTTCCCTACTGAGAATCCTCCCTACCCCAGTCCTTTAGTATGTATAATGATCCAATCAAAATAAGCTTTCAGTTCCTTGAATGCACCATGTTCTTTCTAGCACTTGGGCCTTTTTTTTTAATAATTTTTTTTTTAAAGGATCTTTTTATTTTTTCTTTATTCATTTTAGAGAGGAGACACAGAGTGCATGAGAGAGAGAGAGAGAGAGAGAGAGAGAGAGAGAGAGAGAAAGGGGGGAGGAGCTAGAAGCATCAACTCCCATATGTGCCTTGACCAGACCAGTGCAGGGTTTTGAACTGGCGACCTCAGTCTTCCCAGGTCGACACTTTATCCACTGCGCCACCACAGGTCAGGCGCACTTGGGCCTTTTGTATGCTATTTCCCTCGTCCAAAATGGAAAATCCTCCTCCACCCTCACTTTACCTAGCTAATTCCTAACAAGTCCTCAGGTCTCGGCTTCTCCAAATTCTTCTCTAACAAATGTCCTTTCTGGGTTAGAGATTCCCACTCTGCATTGTCAGGGCATTTAGCACACTCAACAAATTTCTTGTTATTTATACACATTGACCACTAGTCTTAATCTTGCATAAAGAGAAACATTGCATCTAATTTGTCCCAGAATACAGTAGACTGGCTTTTGCACATATAACTGCAGAGACCCAAACATTTGCTGGAAAAAAAAATGAAGCTTTCCTCATAAATGAAAGTTGTGATACTATGTTACAGCAAGTAATGAGATGTTACCTATTTTTCAAAGTTCTCTCATAATCTTGTCCTAATAAGATTTAATGCTCAAAGACAAAGGCTTATTCTCCTCCAAAATCCCCTATCAACAGTTACATTTCATTTTAAATGTCAGTCCAAGTGCAAATGGCTCAAAACAGAAAGAACTCAATTACTGTATTCCCCTGGTCTGCCAAAATTTAGATGACCACAAATATAGGTGTCTTCCTTTAGTTGTTTAACAAATTAAACCAATACTGATTTTCTAATGGTGGACATTTTTTAGCTCGTACAAAAACCTTACTTAGCTATGATGCATTCAGAACAGTGTTGAATTTGATTTGCTAAACTTTTAGATTTTTGTACCTATAACAACAAGCACAATTAGCCTGTAAACTTTTGTTGCTATCCTTCCCCAGTTTTAGCACTTAAGTTATATTAGGTTCATAAAATCGTGTATTAGTTTTAAGTCTTTTTCTGGTCTCTGGAGAAATTTAAGGTCCCTGAAAATTCTGGACTTAAATCTTTTGGGAGAGAGATTTTTTGACTACTGTTCCAACTTCTTCAGTGAGTACTAGTCTATTCAGGTTCTTAACTTCTTCTTGGATCTATTTTTGTAAACTTTCAAAAGTATTTCTAATTCATTTAAGTTTTCAAGTTCCTAGACATAAGTTTTTTATATTACTGGGTTTGTCCATTTTATGTTTTTTCAAAAACCTAGATTTTTTACTTTTTTTTTAATAAAAATGAAAGACTACAGTCAAAATATCATAGCAACCAACAGTAATAAATACTTCAAACTGCCTGCTCTCTTTTATCCTTTCTCCCCTGACCCCATTAGAAGATAAGAGTTATAATCGCCACATGAACTTTTAAGTTCCCCAGAACAGACAAGTTACTCAGGCTTACTTAAAATAAATTGGCTTCCAGACCCTATTACGTAAACTCTCCCAAGTTTGGGCATAAAATGGACCAGGCAAAATGGTACAGAGCAGTTCTCAGAGAAAAATACCTGTAATAAGAAAGTTGCCATGCTCCTCCAAAGGTTCACTGTATTTTCGGACCACATGATTTAAACCAAGGTCTAACTCATAGAAAGTAAGTGTCTGCTGGGTATTAGCTGCCGCTTCCCCAGTCGGGTCATTGTCTGCTTCCTGTAGAGGAGTACAGGGACACGAAGACTAGTTAGCACCATAAAAATCAAACTTTTTTTTGAGCTGGAAAGGACATCAGGGTACTTTCGTTTTACAAATGAGGAAGCTTAGGCCCACAGATGCCAAATGGTTCGCCAAAGTTCACACTGCCAGGTAACGGTAAAGCTGGCACAAGAACCCAAGGCCCCCTAATTCTGGTACTAGGTCCTCTCATCTAGAGGATGCTGCCTTCCACTCAAGGAAAAGAAATGGTATGCTCTACCTTTTGCTATCTCCCTACGGAAAAACAAATCCCGAATATAGTTTTACCTCCTTTTTCAGGCAGCGTTTCTCAACAACTACCACATTTTCACAGAGACTGTTCAGATCAGAGCAAAGTGCTATTATATAGTCAGGTAAGCTCTGAAGCATTACAAAGAATTTCAGTAAGACTTGGAATATGAAAAATATTTGTTAGCAGGACAGATATAAGATCAAACGATGATTAAAATAACCAATGATGAAAGTACTGAGCTGACTGGGGAAAATAACAAAAAAACAAGGACACGCACACACAATCCCCATTACCTCATAATCCATTTCCAGACAAGCAAACATTGGATTTTCAAATCCCACATCTACTCCAACCACATGATATACTAAAGTGTTTGCTTTGTGGGCCTCCAAGGGAGATGAGATGGTAAGCCGAGCTGCAGCATCTCTGTTCAAGATATACACCAACTTCTGTTTTTCAATGGCACCTGTAGTTGGAGACAGAACACACAAGATTTCCAGGTAATGAAAAGAGAAGCTTCAAGAGCAGCTAGATTCCCATCACAATTACTTATAAAAATTCTTAAAAACCAGCCCAAACTCTACAAAGTATACTAACTCAGGACTTGCTTACTATTACTAAAATAGACAACAGTATTATTTTATCCACCTTCTTCCTATAGGAGTATTATTTCAATAACTCTTCAAAATAATCTAGTGTGCCCTAGACTTAATGACAATGGCAAACTAAACAATAATTCATCCATCTTGAGTCTTTGATTCTGTGACTTGTCAGAGGGCTGCCCTCTAGAGGCCTGATCAGAAACACAGAATTTTCTTCAAGACATTTGTCAGAGAAGAGACATGAATGTGAATCATCACTTCAGGCTGATGAAAGCAACCATACTGTCTAACATAAAAAGCATCTCATTGTAGTCTTTCTGCTACAGATAAAGTAAGAAGTAGAAAAACACCCATTTCCAACTAATAGTAAGTTAAGTGTGTTAAGTTTCTCTTCATTGTTTTAAAAGGAAAAGCAACCTTTAAAACCATGAAGTTAATCCACATATGATCCAAACTTTACCCAGTTATAATTAGCACACTGCCAAGATCATAGCATTGTTAACCCAAACTGAGCATCTAAAATACTCAAATATGCACTCCATAGAGCAACTCACTAATCATAACAGCTCGCCCTTTGGGATCCACAGCTAAGAACTGTCCAGGAACGATGCGGCGGCATCCACTCTTGCCAAAGGTTTCTTGGTGAATTTTCTCAAACATATTCTTGGATGGCTGGTACTCCAGGATAACAATCCGACCTGAATCACTGCCAACCACAATGTAGTCTTTGGTGCCACCTGTCAGCCTAAAGGCCATGAGAGACCGAATAACACCAAATACTTCCACAGTTAGTAGGGTGTGTACTTTGCCAGTGTTAGGATCTGGGCGAAGCAGCTCCAAGATCTTCCCACGAGAAACAACAATTTCCTGTTGCTTGGTCCCTAAATTGCCAAAATATAAAGACCATGAAAATTAGAACTAATCCAAAAAGTAACCTGGATAAATCATAATACCACTAAAGATAAAGATAGATAATTAAATGGGTTGGGGGTTCAGTATTTCAAGTTAATTTATTCTATTTGAAAAGGTACTGAACTGAAACTAACAAAAATGGTAACAAATAAGTTTTTTTTAGATGGTTACACAGTACCTAACTAATGGTGGCACAGTGGATAGTGTGAACCTGGAATGCTAGGGTACCAGGTTTGACACCCTGAGATCGCCAGCTTCAGTGTGGGATCATAGACATAACCCCACGGTAGTCTGAGCAAGGGGTTACTGGCTCACCTGGGGCCCCCTCTGCTCCTGCCACTCCCCAGTCAAGGCACAAATAAGAAGCAATCAATGAACAACTAAAATGACACACCTATGAATCGATGGTTCTCATCTTTCCAAACAAAAAAAAAGTAAATAAAGTGGCTACACAGGTTACTTTCTTAGAAATTTCATTTTTACTTATTCCATTTAGTTGTTTATTCATTGCTTCTATGTGCCCTGACCAGGAATCAAACCTGTGTCCTCGGTGCACTGGAATGACGCTTCATCCAGAGTCACCCGGCCAGGGTCTCTTTATTTTTCTAACATTTACCATCAATCTGCAAAATTGAGCACTATCCATAAATAGTATTGATGCTATTTAATATATTTAATTATATTGATTATATATTCAGAAAGTATATTTAATCTTAGATGCTTAGCATCTAAGATTAAAAACCTCCAAAGGCTCTTTCTAGTCCATCTTTAAAGCCATTGCTCTAAGAAATATTAACATTTCCTGCTCAATGCCACCACTTAATCAGGCTACCTTACTTGCCAAAGGTCATTTGGGTATCTGATAAGATCAAGTACACCAAAGTGCTGTGGAAACTGCAAAGCATTATAAAAATTAGTGTTTCCTAGTGATTAAAAATCTTCCTGTAATTTCCAAAATTCTGAATTTGAAAAGTATGAAGTATAAAGGTAGTGATATTAAAAATGTTAGACCCTGGCTGGTTTGCTCAGTGAATACTGTTGGACCAGTGCAGATGTCCCAGGTTCAGTCCCCAGTCAGGGCACACAGGAGAAGCAACCATCTGCTCCTCTCACTCTCCCCCTTCTCTCTTTTTTCCCCTCCTGTACCCAGTGGCTCAACCAGTCTGAACGTTGGCCCTGAGTGCTAAGGATAGCTCGGTTGGTCTGAGTGTTGGCCTCAAGTGCTGAGATTAGCTCAGTTCGTCCAAGCATTGGCGCCACACAGGGGTTGCCGGATGGATCCTGGTTGGGCACATGCGGAAATCTCACTATTTCCACTCCTCTCACTTAAAAAAAAAAAAAAGTTATATTCAGAAAAAATGTAAACGAACAACTTACCAGAGAAGTTGCCATGAATGGCAAAGCTGATACCAGTGGCTCGCTGCAAGGTCAAATTGTACAGGAACATGGTGGCAACAAGACTGAGCTGCCCACCACTGCACAATCCAGGCGTTGATTATACGAAGTCAAAGCAAGCTAAGAGCACGTAAAAAAAAATATATCAGCTGGGAAATTGTTTTAATAGACATTGCTGTATAGAAACTTCTGATTAAAGGAAGCAGAAACAGTAAAGGCCTATAGAGGAACAACATATTCAGAGTACCTTCCATATGCCAGGTACATACTTTACCTCTAATCTCACAAAAAACCTGTAACTAAGTAATAATAAAACTCATTTAATGAATGAGAAAAATTAAGACTAAGAAATTAAGTCATGTCTGAGGTCACATTAACAGGTGGAAAAATGCTGGGAATCATTAATGCAACAAACACTGTTATTTACTTTTTTTGGTCACAGTAAGTGGGTCTACTTTTAATTATATCTGAATAGGTTACATGTTCAAAAGTACTGCAAAAAGCCCTCCACTCATTCCCTTTCCATCCAGTTCTCTTCCGTGAGCGAATCAATTTCACTAAGTGATATCGTCTGTCCTTGCAGATATTTTCTACATGAACAAAAAACATACCTTGCTACTCTATTATATCTCCTTTTTTTAAACTAAAGGTTGTGTACATTAACATTATACTGCAACTTATTTTTACTATTTTATCCTGGAAATAGCAATAAAAGGATTTCTCATTTTATTTTACTGCTTGCTGTTAAGTATTACACTGAATGGGTATATTAAATTTCATTTAGCCAATACCCTAGTGATAAACATTTAGTTTGTACTCAATGTCTTGCTATTATGTACACTGCTGCAAAAATCACTCACATATATGTCGTTTCTATACGCATGCCTATGTCTCCATGAAATCTGATAGTGCCAGATTACCTTTCAAAGAAACTCACCAATTTACATCCCCAACAAAGTGAGTCCCTATTTCACCACAACCAGACCTCTGCTCTAGTTATAAAATTTCAAAGTTGCAAGTATTAGCAACGAAAATTATAATGAAGCCCCTTATCCGTGTTAACACGTGACCCATATTATAGAATTAAATACATACATGTTAGAAGTAAACAACTATTTTTTCCCTAAAGGCAGAGGAAACCACAGGCCGCTTTTAAACACCGGAAAAGCACCCTCCAAACTCCTTTTCGTTCTTTGTAGCTGAAGAACTTGGCCTACACTTCAAGTTCCTTTGTAATTGATGTCATCCATTCCTGTCCCTGGAATTCATTTTTCCCAAACCTAGTTGGATTCACATTTCCCAGCTATTCTTTTATCTTGGACGAAGGTGCATTTCGGACGATCAGCGTAAAACTACAAGAACTATATGCACAAGAAACCATCAACAGCCAAAACCTGGTAAATATTGTGACTTCCCCTACCTCTCTCTCCTGTGCTACTAAAAAAACCTGCTTTTACTCACTCCATCCCGCCTCATGTGCCAAATGAACACCGCATTTAAACACCGCAAAGCCTTCCACATAGATAATATTGCCTACTTTGCAAATGATAAAACTGAGGATCAGAGAAGGAAACAAGTTGACCAAATACCAAAACGTAGATTCAAAACAGGGTCTTAGTTTCAAAGGCTGTTTCTGTTATTCACGCTTTTAATACGCTATGGTTTATTTCCCCCTACGCGGCCGTGTACGTTTGCTCTCCAAAAGGAGACCACCCTCCCGCCCTTTCTCACATCTCCCCCAAGTCCAAAGGGGTCCCAGGGCCTAAAAGCTATTCAATCCCTAAAAACTTGTTTTTAGGACGGAGCCAGGTCTCCTTCCCACCTAGTAGACATAAAAAGGGAATAGTTCCTGTTGGCCGCTTTCACGCCCCACGCGTTCTCTACGTCCTCCTCCTTGTTCCTTGCCTCTCAGGCCTAGGCTGAATCACAACCCGTAATAAAAAACCCCAGTGCACACTCCTATCTGGCCTCTCTCCGCCTTTGTGAGCCGGGAGAATCTCGGGATGCCGCTTCTTTACCCTGCAGCCAGGAGGATGATGAAGATATCCAACGGATGTCGAGTCCCTTCAAAGCCTAAGCTAACGCCAACGCCAACATGCCGGAATCCGCCATTAGCGCTTAAGATAGGGACCTGCGGTTGGCGCGGGGCGAAAAAAGGCACCAATCGGTGCCTAAAGAATATATACACATATATTTTTTTAATGCATCGGTCTTGCAGCCACCCAGAAGCAAAAAACACTTATACATACCTTATAACCGTCAGTTTTTCTAGAAGAATAGAAAGTGGAAAAACTTTTTAAAGGAGATACTTAAATAATGAGTTCATCAGGCACTTCCTTGGGCAGCCCCAAAGACCTGCGCGCCAAAGAGGAGGGGGCCTCGCGGGGCCGGAAACACGGAATGATGACCAAGATGGCGGACCACAATACCCTTCAGGAGGTGTTAGGGGTACCTCCGCCGCCTGAGGGAGTGGGAGGAGGTCGCTCCTCCGAAATCTCCACAGAGTTCATTCGCTCCCTGACGGAGCTGCAGGAGCTGGAAGATGTGTACGAACGGCTCTGCGGCGAGGAGGTGGGAGGGCTGAATCTTTTTCCTGGAGCATCCGGGGACAGTGGGCGTAGGAGCCGTCAGTAGGGAAATCCAGGCTGTAGGAAGCTCTCCCGTTCCCGAGGGAAACAAGAAAAGCACCTATTGGAGAAGCAGGAGTGTAGTTGTGGTTCTTGGGACCGGCAATCTCCCTCCACTCAGTCTGATGCCCCCAAGCTTGGTTTCCCTGTTATGTGGAAGATCCGTCCCACCCCCCTTGATTTCCGTGGCTCTTAAAGACTGGGTATTTCCTGTTCTATGCTGCAGTCCAGTTAGGTTAAGAGTATGTGCCAACTTGCCTGGTTCTCACCATAAGAATAAAGGCTCTCTTGCATGGGTTTAGCGGTTTGAAACCTGAAATGCTTCCACCCTATTATTTCATTTAAGCCTGCAGTCATTGCAAATAAAGGTAAAGCGTTTTTAAAACTATCTCTAGTAGAGAATGATTTGGGGGTGTAATTTTAGCGTTTCGGTTAAATGCAGAACTTTGTAGAAACGAGGTTGTAAGATTCAGGCACAACTGACAAGTCACTTCATCTCTTGTACCCCTGACATTGTGTCAGATGAGGAGCGTGAACTCTATTATCTTAAGGGTTCCTTTCAGCTTACAACTGCATTTAATCTCTTTTCAGCTGCCTTTACTTTTCTTTGGCAACCTGGTGCTGTCAGTACATTTTTGAATGTCAGTTGCGTTCCTTGCCAGTCCGAAGAAAGATCTAAACCCTGATCTAAAATTTTAGCAGCAATTCCCTAAAACCAAACATTTAAATAAGGTTGAACACAAAAGGCAATTTCAGCCTCAGGGAGGGGGAATCGTTGACATCTTTGATTATTTTCAACTATTGCACCAGTTCTAGCAGTTTGATACTGTCCAGCAAGATATAATTTATGAAATTCAGACTTTGTTAGTTTTTAGTGAGAGAAACAGGGACAGACAGGAAGGGAGAGATGACAAGCATCAATTCTTTATTGTGGCACCTTAGTTGTTTGTTGGTTGCTTTCTCATATGTGCCTTGACCAGGGGCTCCATTGAACCAGTGACCCCTAGATCAAACCAGTGACCTTCAACTTCAGGCCAGCAACCTTTGGGCTCAAGCCAGCAGCCATGGAGTCATGTCTATGATCCCCTGTTCAAGCTGGCAACGCTGTGCTCAACCTGGTGAGCCCTTGCTTAAGCTGGTCCACCCTGCACTGAAGCTGGTGAGCCTGCCCTCAAGCCAGGGACCTGAAGGTTTTGAGCCTGGGTCCTCTGCGTTCTAGGCCAATGCTTTATCCACTGCACCAGTGCCTGGTCAGGCGACATTCAGAACTCTTGAATTAGCATTCCTACGTTTACATTCATTGAGTCACTTGATACTTTAGGAGGAAAGTAAGTCAGTCTTACAGACAAAACAATATTAGGGTTTTTTTTGTTTTTGTTTTTAAACATATGTCCGAATTCTGCTTCTTTAATTTATTTTATTTTTATTTTATTCATTTTAGAGAGGAGACACAGAGTGAGAGAGAAAGAGAGAAAGGGGGGAGGAGCTGGAAGCATCAACTCCCATATGTGCCTTGACCAGACCAGTGCAGGGTTTTGAACTGGCGACCTCAGTGTTCCCAGGTCGACACTTTATCCACTGCGCCACCACAGGTCAGGCAACAATATTAGTTTTGTATTTGATGACAAAATGAAATTTCTGTCTGGATCCTATTGGACTGTTCTAATAGAAATATATAGATAGCAAAAATTGATGACTTACTGAACCATAAGCCACATACTTTGATAAGTACTTTATGTTTGTTATCTTGTTTGGCTCACACAATAGTCCTATAAGGTATGGATTACTCTCTACTCTCCCTATTACATAGATGAAGAAACTCAAGCATAAGAAGGTTACACTAATTAAGATAATGCAGTAAATGGCTTGGCTGAGAGAATTATACACTAAGAGACATTTTGTCACTTCCCCTTTGGAAATTTTATTTGTGTAGCCATTATATTTTAAAGGCGTTCCTGTGTTAGGCACTATGCTAATGATATTTAATAGAGGTTTATTTTCTTTGTGGTGTTCATCTGTTAGATGAACTAAGATACAAATAAGAATCATTATGCAGTATGATAATTGCAAGAATTAAGTGTTGCATGCTCACGTCCTGGAGTTTACTGTAAGGAAAGGAGACATTTGAAATGACATTCACCCTTCAACTAAGTGATTGGATTAGATAACTCTTAGGGTTCCTTCTGACCATTCTGATGACAGGATATTTCTGTATTTTTCAGAAAGTGGTGGAAAAGGAGCTGGATGCTCTTTTGGAACAGCAAAACACCATTGAAAGTAAAATGGTCACTCTCCATCGAATGGGGTGAGTCTGTTAATGTCACAAGAGCTATTCTAAATTCTAACAGGGTTAACTAGATACATTGTTTTCTTAAATTTTTATTATGTAATGCTAGTTAGGTATGAAATGTAGAGGAGCATTACCTTAAGGTAAAGTGAATGCCTAAGGATACAGTTAAGTGGTTTGAAAGTGTCCTTAACCAGTAGTACCAACATTGCTTGGGAATTTGTTGGAAATGCAAGTTTTAGGGTCCTGCCCCAAACCTACCGAATCAGAAACTCTTGGATGGGGCTCAGGAGTCAGTACTTTAACAAGCATACCAAGAGGCACTAGTGCACAGCTTTAGTTTGAGAACCACTGTTTACAAATTTTGTATATTTGCTAGTCATAAAAATTGCTATTTGATCTCATCGTCCTCTCAGATTGTTGGTTAGTACATTATCTGTTCTCTAATTCTTTGGCAATACCTGTTTAGGGATGTTTTTAGTAGTTATAGAAGTTCATTTTTTATGAAGTATAGGCCTGAATTTATAGTAAAACACTCTTGAGGGAAAAAGCTGTTAATAGAATGATTTAAGCTAAAAATTGTGGAAGGTACAAAAGAAGTAGAAGACATAGTCTCTCCATCTGCAAAAATGTTTTTTCCATCTCTTATTCCTTCCTACCCTCTGCCCCTATGGATATATGTGTGCTGACATTGTGTATCTCTAGTCCCAACTTGCAATTGATTGAAGGTGATGCAAAGCAGCTAGCTGGAATGATCACTTTTACCTGCAACCTAGCTGAGAATGTGTCCAGCAAAGTTCGTCAGCTTGACCTGGCCAAGGTAATCCCATTATGTTGTTGATGTTTGAGTTAATAGAGGGCAATAGAAAAGCAACCACATCAGAAATTAGAGCAGCACCATCCTATAGAAATCTAACACAAGATACCAAACTAGACACAGATATTATAAAAGAAAACTCCAGACCCACTTCTTTTATGAATATATAGACATAGAAATTCTCAACAATACTAACAAATCAAATTTAGCAACATATAAAAAGGACTATAATATGAGCTAGTTGGAATGCAGAGTTGGTTTCACATATGAAAATCAATGTACTATACCATATAATAGAATAAAGGACAAAACCACATGATCATCTCATAAACTTGAATAAGAGTATTTCACAAAGTTTAACAACCCTAATAAAAAAACCTCAAACTGGAATAGAAAGAAACTTCCTTAAGCTGATTAAGGGCATCAGTGAAAAGCCCACAGATGACATTATACTTATTGATAAAAGACCGATTGCAAAAAAAAAAAAAAAAAAAGGACTGGTTGCACCTGACCTGTGGTGGCGCAGTGGATAAAGCATCGAACTGGAACACTGAGGTCGCGGGTTCAAAACCCTGCACTTGTCTGGTCAAGGCACATATGGAAGTTGATGCTTCCTGCTCCTCCCCCTTTTCTCTCTCTCTCTCCCTCTCTCTCCCTCCTCTCTAAACTGAATAAATGAAAAAATTTTTAAAAAATGACTGGTTGCTTTCCCCCTGAAATTAGGAGCAAAACAAGAATGTCAGTTCTCTTCATCATACTGGAACTTCTAACCAGGGCAGTTAGGCAAGAAAATTAAATAAAAATCATTCAGACCGGAAAAGAAGATATTTAACACCAACCATATATGTACTTTAAAATTTTCTAGTAGCCATATTTTATTATTTATCTCTTTTTAAAGATTTTATTTATTGCCTGACTGGGCAGTGGCGCAGTGGATAGAGCGTCGGACTGGGATGCAGAAGACCCAGGTTCGAGACCCCGAGCTCGCCAGCTTGAGCGCAGGCCCATCTGGCTTGAGCAAAAGCTCACCAGCTTGGACCCAAGGTCGCTGGCTCCAGCAAGGGGTTGCTCGGTCTGCTGAAGGCCCGTGGTCAAGGCACATGTGAGAAAGCAATCAATGAACAACTAAGGTGTCTAATGGCAATGAAAAACTAATGATTGATGCTTCTGACCTCTCTCTGTTCCTGTCTGTTCCTATCTATCCTTCTCTCTGACTCGCTGTCCCTATAAAAAAATAAAATATAAATAATAGTAAAAAAAAAGATTTTATTTATTATTTTAGAGGAGAGAGAAATTGACGGGAGAGGGGGGCACGGGAAGCATCAACCTGAACTAGTTGCTCCTTGTCAGTGCCTTGACCGGGCAAGCCCTGGGGTTTCAAACCGGAGACCTCAGTGTTCCAGCTCGACACTTTATCCACTGCACCAGTACAGGTCAGGCTCTAGTAGCCTTTTTTTTTTTTTTTTTTTTTTTACAGGGACAGAGAGAGGGATAGATAGGGACAGACAGACAGGAATGGAGAGAGGTGAGAAGCATCAATCATTAGTTTTTCGTTGCTGTCGCAACTCCTTAGTTGTTCATTGATTGCTTTCTCACATGTGTCTTGACCGCATGCCTTCAGCAGACCGAGCAACCCCTTGCTGGAGCCAGCCACCTTGGACTCAAGCTGGTGAGCTTTTGCTCAAGCCAGATAGACCCGCGCTCAAGCTGGCGAGCTCAGGGTCTCAAACCTGGGTCTTCCACATCCCAGTTCGACGCTCTATCCACTGTGCCACTGCCTGGTGAGGCTAGTAGCCATTTTTTTTAAAGTAAAACAGAAATAGGTGAAAATAATTTTTAAAATATTCTTTATTTAACTCATTGTACCCAAGATACCATTTAAATACATATGTAATTATTATAAAATGGTATTAATGAGATATTTTATCCTCTTTTTTTGTACTAAAGCTTTGAAATCCATTGTATATTTTATACATACATACCTTAATTTGTACTAGCCACATTTCTTTCTTATTAATTTTTTTTTAAAATTTATTTAGAAAATTACATTTAAAGGGGTGACCTTGATCAATAAGAGGTCATAGGTTTCAGGTAAACATTTCTATAGCAGCTGAACTGTTGATTATGTTGTATATCCATCACCCAAAGTCAAATCATTTTCTGTCACCATCTGCTTATTCCTCTTTACTCTCTTCCCCCAGGGCTAACCACATTTCAAGTTCTCAGTAACCGTATATGTTTAGTGGCTGCTGTATTGAACATAATAGCACGGAGTCTGGGCTCTTGAACATCTTGGTTTGCTTCATGAAATAATATAACTTTTCCTGATGTATTTATTCAGATTCTGCAAAAATGACTTACCACAAAACTAAGCCACACAGCTTCCCATCGTATACTGATGATTAATTTTAAAGATTCTTGCTTATTCTAAAAGAAAAATACTTTGCACTTATTTCATATACTTTATTTATTTATTTTGTATTTCTCTGAAGTGAGAAGCAGGGAGGCAGTCCCGTATGTGACTGACTGGGGTCCTCCTGGCATGCCCACTAGGGGGTGATGTTCTGCCCATCTGGGCATTGCTCCATTGCAACTGGAGCCATTCTAGCGCCTGAGGCAGAGGCCATGGAGCCATCCTCAACTCCCAGACCAACTTTGTTCAAATGGAGCCTTGGCTGTCGGAGGGAAAAAGAGAAAGAGAAAGAAAGGAGGGGAAAGGGTGGAAAAGCAAATGGGTGCTTCTCCTCTGTGCCTTCACCGGGAATTGAACCCAGGACATCCACACGCCAGGCTAACGCTCTACCACTGAGCCAACCAGCCAGGGCTGATTCATATACTTTATAACTTGGTTTACAGCATCACACTTCCAAAATGTCAAATACATACTATACATTTAACAATATAAGCCAAGTATAAATATGGATTATCCCTGTTTATGAGTTTCATTAGTTGAATGATCTAGGCACATAAATTAAATTGCATGGTAGTGTTTTTAGTTTAGTGAGAGCCAAGAAGGACCTGTGGTTAACCAGATTCAGTCCCTGAATCTCCCTACCTCCTGAAGAGATATTTTTGAGAGAACACGACATTGTTTCTGAGCACCAAGCCTTTTGCAGAACCGGCTCTATCAAGCTATTCAGAGAGCTGATGATATCTTGGACCTGAAGTTCTGCATGGATGGAGTTCAGACTGCTTTGAGAAATGAAGATTATGAGCAGGCTGCAGCCCACATTCATCGCTACTTGTGTCTGGACAAGTCAGTCATCGAGCTCAGCCGACAGGGCAAAGAAGGTAAGTATCCCAAACTCCTGATTTCTAGTTAAGTTACAAGCATCTGTAATCTGAACTAGGCACACTCAACCAGGAAAAGGTTCTTAGGAAATATCTGTCAGGCAATAGACCCTATATGGGGCCTAAACCATCCATCCCAGAGCACTGTTGTTATTCCTACTTTATGGAAAAGGAAATTGAATCTAGATTACCTGTTCTCTGGCCACTGGGTTCTTTCACTTGCCCATATTGCCCACTTAAAAAATTAAATTCTCCCCTTGGCCTGGGTAGCTCAGTTAGTTAGAACATTGTCCCAATATGCCAAGGTTGCGGGTTCATTCTCTGGTCAGGAGACACATAAGAATCAATAAGTGGAACAAAAAAATCAGTTTTAGTCTCTCTCCTTTCTGTGTAAACCAGTGGTTCTTAACCTGGGTTCTATCGAACCCTAGGGGTTCGATGAGTCAGTCTCAGGGGTTCGGAGAAGCCTCTGCCCCGGAGGCCAGAATAAAGTAATATCATAATTTGTTGTGAGTTCATGCACTTTGTTGGTTTTGTTCTTTGAGCAAGGTGATGTTCATGCACGGCTCATTTTGTGCACTAGTAAAAAAACATATACCTATGTCTTGAATTTGGGGGAAAAAATCATATTTTATTTATCACTAAAGAAGGGTTCGGTGAATGTGCATATGAAACTGGTGGGTTCGGTACCTCAAAAAAGGTTAAGAACCACTGCTCTAAACTCAATAAATAAATAAATTTTTTTTATTAAGCTCTTAGCCTCATAGTTTAGGTCTTCCATTTTAACCTTCTTTCTTTCTAGCTTTCTTTCATACTATTCACTCAATCATCCATTCATAGTGGAAATATTTATTTCTTTTATTTGAGAGAGACAGACAGATGGGAAGAAAGAGATATGAGAAGCATCAATTCTTCATTGCAGCACCTTAATTGTTCACTGATTGCTTTCTCATATGTGCCTTGACCAGGGGACCCCAGCCAAGCCAGTGACCCCTTACTCAAGCCAGCAACCTTAGGTTTTAAGCCAGTGGCCTTTGGGCTTAAGCCAGCAATCATGCGGTCATGTCTATGATCCCACGCTCAAGCCGGTGACCTCGCCTTCAAGCTGTTGAGCCCTTCCTCAAACTGGATGAGCCCACACTCAAACCAGTGACCTCAGGGTTTCAAACCTGGGTCCTCAGTGTCCCAAGCTGATGTTCTAACCACAGTGCCACTGCCTGGTCAGGAATGCAAATATTTCTTGAGCTCCAAATGCCAGGGCATATATAGTTGATCCTTGAACAACATGGGGCAACAACTTCCCGCACATTGAAAATCCTTATAAAACTACAGTATTACTTAAAATACTCTGCAAATATACTTTTTTATATTTCCATTTCTATTCCTTTATTCATTACATTCTCTTTGCCTGAAATGTATGTTTCTCCTGTTGAGGTATCACGATCCTGCCCATCTTTGAGAGATGGGATGTCACCTCCTTTTGGAAGCCTTTTCTGATTACTTCAAACAGAAATGTGATTTGTGGGCACCTTTATTATGGTATCTATCATATACTGAATTTTATTAGTTACTTCTGCACAAATCTTATCTCTTTCACTTGATTATAGACAATACGATTATGGCTTATTCATCTTTAAAACTTTTCTATTGATATGAGAGGGAGGAAAAGGAAGGATAGGGGAAGGGAGGGAAAGAGCAGGAACCAAGAGAGAAAAGCATCAACTCATTTCACTTAGTAATGTACTCATTGGTTGCTTCTCACACATGCCCAGACTGGGGATTGAACCTATGACCTTCGCATGATGGTGCTGTATCTATCTATTGAGCCACCTGGCTAGGGCTAGCTGATTTATCTTTTCCTTTTTTTTTTCCAATGAGAGAAGGGGGAATAGACTCCCTCATGAGCCCCAACCATGATCCACCGAACAACCCCTGTATGGGGCTGATGCTCAAATCAGGCGAGCCATTCTCAGTGCCTGAGTCTTTCTCTTGGACCAACGGAACTATCCTCACAAACCAATGGAGCCACTGGCTGTGAAAGGGGAGAGAGAGAGAAGGGGAAGAGGGAGGGGCAGAGGAGCAGATGGTCACTTCTCATGTGTGCCCTGACCAGGGATCAAACCCAGGATGTCTGCTGGACCAGTGATCTATCCACTGAATGAACTGGCCAGGGCCTAATTCATCTTTTAATCATCCATGTTCTAGTACTGTAGAGTGTCTTGCACATAGTAAATGTTGAATACGTTTTTTTAAATGAAAAGTGGTACACAGACTAAGTGGCATTAATTTTCACTATTTCCCCATTACACAGGGAGCATGATTGATGCCAACCTGAAATTGCTGCAGGAAGCTGAACAGCGTCTCAAAGCCATTGTAACAGAGAAATTTGCTATTGCCACTAAGGAAGGGGATCTGCCCCAGGTGGAGCGCTTCTTCAAGATCTTTCCACTACTGGGTTTGCATGAGGACGGATTAAGCAAGTTCTCAGAATACCTTTGTAAGCAGGTATGGCCCCTCATTGCTTGGCAGAATAATGGTATGGTTCTAGTCTATATATTAGGGCATTGCATAGATCCAGTGTCTGTGGATACTTTCTCACCTCTGGATTTGACTCCCCTTTTCTGCTCTTGCTATAGCCTGGCAAGACTGGATGCATGCATTCATTCAGCATTTACCTATTGCCAGTCTACTATGTGCCATGCATGGCCTAGACATCTGCTGATAAATGTTTATTTCCAACATATCAAGTTAAAGTATTGGAAAGTTAAAATACAAATTCTCTGACAAGTTGACTCACCCTTTCCAAGCTGTGAGCCAGAAACTGGCTCTCATAAGAGCATTTGGAGTTTTTGGTTAGTGGTTTTAAGACTTCATAACTAGGGTTGAGTCTCAAAATAAGCCACAGTGCCTGACCAGGCAGTGATGCAATGGACTGGAACTCAGAGGACCCAGGTTCAAAACCCCAAGTTTGCCAGCTTAAGCATGGGCTCATCCGGCTTGAGTGCTGGCTCATCAGCTTGAGCGCAGGGTCACTCGCTTGAGCGTAGGATCATAGACATGACCCTGTGGTCGCTGGCTTAAGCCCTAGGTTGCTGGCTTAAGCAAGGGGTCACTCTGCGATAGTCCCCCAGAATTGATGCTTCTCATCTCTCTCTCTTCCTATCTGTTCCTGTCTGTCCGTCTCTGTCTCTGTCACACACACACAAAAAGAAGCAGCAGCTAGCACCAGTTAAAGTCCCAGCCCTCTTGCCCCACCTTAGGTGGAAAGAAGCAAATACCAGCAGGCATGTGTGTCAGAGAGGTTGTTTTTTATAAATTATGTGTCAGTGCATCCTGTACCTCACCCCCAAATTCTGTATAATGGGACACTAATATGCTATTAAGAAAAAGAATACAGTTCCATGTGTGCTGACATATGCACTCTCTAATATATGTGGTTTGTTAAGTTAAAGTATGCTACTGTTGACCCTGGCTGCTTGGTTCAGTGGTAAAGCATCAGCCCGGCGTGTGGATGTCCCGGGTTTGATTCCTGGGACATCTGTTTCTCCACCCTTCCCCCTCTTCTTCCTCTCTGTCTCTCTCTCTCCCTCATCTGCAGCCAAGGCTCCATTGGAGCAAAGTTGGCCCAGGCGCTAAGGATGGCTCCATGGCCTCCACCTCAGGAACTGAAATAGCTCTGGTTGCAATGGAGCAATGGCCCAGGTGGGCAGAACATCGCCCCTGGTGGGCTTGCCAGGTGGATCCTGGTAGGGCGCATGGGGGAGTCTGTCTCTCTGCCTCCCCGCTTCTCGCTTCAGGAAAAATACAAAAAAAAAAGTTTGGTATTGTTCTTGTTTAAAATGAATTGCATGGCAGTAAAGGTGAATGCTTGTATAAGCATGGGAAGATTTAACAGTAATCATCTCTAAAGATTGGAATTATACCTAAAGACATAGATAAGAGGAAGAACTAACTTTTCACCAAACACTCCTTTATTCCTTTTGAACATTTAAGTGTTTGTGTTTTACTCATTCTAGAACAGTGAGTAAAAATAAAACTCAGGCCCTGGCTAGTGGCTTAGTGGATAGAGCATCGGTCGGCATATGAATGTTCTGGGTTCAGTTTCTGGTCAGGGATACAGGAGAAGCAGCCATCTGCTTCTCCCCTCCTCACTCTTTCCTTTTTCCCCTCTTCTCCTCCCACAGTCAGTGGCTTGATTGGTTTGAGCACAGCCCCAGGTGCTGAAGATAGCTCAGTTGGTCTGAGTGTGTCAGCCTCAGGCACTAAAAATAGCTCAGTACTCAAGCATCAGCCCAAGATGGGGTTGTCAAGTGAATCCTAGTTGGGGTTGAGGCACATGCGGGAGTCTGTCTTACTATCTCCCCACCTCTCAATTATAAATAAGTAAATTAATTAAGTATAGCTGCTTTATGGTACTTTTTAAAAATTAATACTTTGCTATCTGGAACATCTTTAAAATGACTTTCACTTTTAATCCTATAAAAGTTCTTTCAGCAGTGCTCAGATTCCTCGTCCTGCTCAATAAAACACCATTCATAATAACTTTGAATTACACTTTAAGATGATTTTTGAAATTGGGGACTTTTGCCCTTGGCTAATGGAAGTACATATTTTCAAGAGAAGAAAAGCATTATTTATACCTCTGAATAGAACAACTACCACTGTGTTCAAGTTCCTTGTCTTGTCTGTGGCTTACACAACACAGAGCTCTCAAGGAAAGTTACTCTGTGCTGCCTAGACTGTCACGCATCAGGGGAAACATGCAAAAAGGAAGGCAGTGGGAAAACTAAGGCTAGCCTTTGGTGTGAGAAATATGTATATGTGCATTTTATTTTTCTTTTCTTTTTTCAGGTGGCCAGTAAAGCTGAAGAGAATCTGCTGTTGGTACTAGGGATGGACATGAGTGATCGAAGAGCTGCAATCATCTTTGCAGACACACTCACTCTCCTGTTTGAAGGCAAGCCTTTCTCCGCTCTAGGGAGGTTGTAGACCTTAACCTACCTAACACCTATGTCCTAGCTTTTCTTCTCCCTATCAACCTGATGCCTTTAAATGAATTCTGTAATTTACTGTATACTAGTTTGTTGGAGAATTAACTTCCTGATTCATCATCTGATTAGCAAAGATTGTTTGATCCTCTCTAGCCCTTAAGACCAAACTTTTAAGAATAAATTTAACCCTAAAATACATCACTGGGAAGAGAACAGTGCTGATTTTTAAAGATGTTCCTGTAGAAACTAGCAATATAACAGGAAGAACCTCCTGGTATACCAAGCACAGAGCATATTTAACAGATAAGTTTGTTTAGCAACTTCTAGCAGTGACAGGAATCATTTGTATTCATTTTGGGAGGTGAAACATCCAGAAAGGATTGAGTTAAACCTTGGGTCAGCCTTGGCTGGAAAAGAGTTTACTTTGTGGGAAAAATATTTGGAATCCAACCCTCTTACTTTCTCCTCTCTAGGGATAGCCCGTATTGTGGAAACTCACCAGCCAATAGTGGAGACCTACTATGGGCCAGGGAGACTTTATACCCTGATAAAATATCTGCAGGTGGAATGTGACAGACAGGTGGAGAAGGTGGTAGACAAGTTCATCAAGCAGAGGAACTACCACCAGCAGGTAAGCAAGGGAAGTTCCAAGTGGTTTGGAAATAGCAGTAACCAGGGACACCTAATGAAATAAACGTTTGGGGAGATGCAGACAAGAAAAATGAATGCAGAATACAGACTGGCCTGCATCTTGCCTATCAGGACTTGAGGTCCTGATGGTCTCAATACAATGATGATAGTCTCAGTACAAGATGGAAAATGAACTGGAAAGGACTTCGTGACAGGAACACTACAGCAACATTAAGCCAGTTCTCTCTCATAGAACGTGCAACTGTGCTTTCTGGTGATCTGAGAATTTTATATGTGAAGATTCCATTAAGTGTCAAGTGATACATCACATGTTTCTCCTTAGTACCCTTAAGTACTAAAGGTAACTTTTGCTTTTTTAGGGCTTTATTTCTCCATTCCATTGAGCAGAGTAAAAGCAGGACTTAGATTTAGTAGTCCCATAGACTCTAGACAGGAGTCCATTGGAACATTATTAACATCATTGTTAAATGCAATAATAGAGGTGAGCATTACCATCTAAATCAAAAGTAAACCTTTGGCTCATTGTCCTGAAAGCCTACTTTTGGCTTGGCTGTTAAACAACTAAACCTAAACATTCTTATATCCCAGAAGTTTGGAGTGACTAGCAAAAGGCAGATAGGAGGAGGTTGGGGATGAGCATTCTCATTTGTGATGTTTTACAGTTTCGTCATGTCCAGAACAACTTGAGAAATTCTGCAGCAGAAAAAATAGAACCAAGGTAATCCTCTCTTTTTCAGCCCATAGGTGTTTGGATTGGCAATCAGGTATCATTCAGAGACTACACTTAGAATGTGGTTTATGTTTTTCTTGTTCTTGTTTTTAAGAGAGAGTGGAAGGGAGTTGGAAAGAGAGAGAGAGAGAAACTTCAGTTTGTTCCATTTATTCATGCCATCATTGGTTGGTTCTTGTATGTGCCCTGACCGAGGATCAAACGTGCAACCTCAGCATGTTGTGATGATGCTCTAACCAACTGAACTGCCCAGCCAGGGCCTGGTTTATGTTTTTAAAATGTTGTAATTATGACTCCTGGAGGTTTTTTTGTTTGTTTTACTTTTGTTTTTTGGGGGTTTATTAAGTGAGAAATGGGAAGGCAGAGAGACAGATTCCCACATGCACCCTGACCAGGAACCACCCAGCAAGCCAACTAGATCTACCCCTCTGGGATCGCTGCTGTATCGCTTGGCAACTGAGCTAATTTAGTGCCTAAGGTGAAGCCATAGAGCCATCCTCAGTGCCCAGGGCCAATTTGCTCCAACTGAGCCATGGCTTCAGGAGGGGAAGAGAGAGAGAAGGGAGAGGAATAGAGAAGCAGATAGTTGCTTTCTCTGTTTTTCCTGACTGGGAATCAAACCCAGGACTTCCACACGCCAGGCTGATGCTCTGCCACTGAGCCAACCAGCTAGGGCCAATTCTTGGTGTGTGTTTTTCTTGTTTTGTTTTTTTTTAAGATTTTATTTATTGATTTTGGAGAAGAGGGCAGGGTAGTGGGAAACATCAAATCATAGTAACTGCTTCTCTTATGTACCTTGACCAGGCAAGCCCAGGGTTTAGAACTGGTGACCTCAGCATTCCAGGTCAATGCATTATCCACTGTACCACCACAGGTCAGGCGACACCTGGTTTTCTTAAATAGAATATGTCATACAAACAAGACATACATATAACGTGTGGTTCATAAAGAATAATGGATCATTACCAATACGTTTGAAGTCCCTAAAGTAATTTTCCTTCTCTCCCTCCTCCAAAGGTAACTACTATCCTAAAATTTTAGGCTTTTAACTTTTCTAATAAAAATAACATATACTCATCAAAAGGAAGTCCAGCCTGACCAGTGGTGGCACAGTGGATAGAACATCAACCTGGGACACTGAAGTCCCTGGTTTAAAACCCAGAAGTCATCTGACCTGGCCGTGGCACAGTAGATAGAGTGTCGGGCTGGGATGCAGAAGACCCAGGTTCGAGACCCTGAGGTTGCCACCTTGAGCGCGGGCCCATCTAGTCTGAGCAAAAGCTCGCCAGCTTGGACCCAAGGTCGCTGGCTCCAGCAAGGGGTTGCTCGGTCTGCTGAAGGCCCGCGGTCAAGGCACATATGAGAAAGCAATCAGTGAACAACTATGGTGTCGCAACGGCAGTGAAAAACTAATGATTGATGCTTCTCACCTCCATTCCTGTCTGTCTGTCCCGATCCCTCTCTCTAATTCTCTGTCCCTGTAAAAAAAACAAACAAAAAAACAAAAAATAATAAAAGTACCAAAAAAGGTAATCCAGACATTTTAAAAATGTATTCATTCTTTCATTCAGCACATTTTTACTGGTTACACATTACATGTCCTTGGCACTGGAAATACGGCAGCAAGCAAGATGAGCAAAACAGTCCTAATTCTTTTTTTTTTTTTGAGAGAGAGACAGGAAGGGAGAGGAGTAGCAGCAACTAGTAGTTGTGGAACTTTAATTGTTCATTGATTGCCTCTCAAACGTGTCTTGACTGGGGTGCTGAAGCCAAGCCAGTGACTTGGGTTTCAATCCATTGATCTTTGGGCTCAATCCAGTGACCGTGGGGTCATGTCTGTGACTCCATGCTCAAGTCAGCAACCTTATGCTCAAGCTGGTGAGCCTGCACCCCAGCCAGATGAGCCCACACTCAGGCCTGATGAAGCCATGCTCAAGCTGTATGAGCACACACTCAAGCTGGCAACCTTGGGGTTTCAAACCTGGGACTTCAGCATCCCAGGTCAATGTTCTATCCATGGCACCAGCACCGGTCAGGTCCAAATTCTTCCTTTGTGGTGTCTCTGGTCTCTAGTGTTTACTATATGCCAAACACTGTTCTAAACACTTAAATCAATTATTCCAGGTTTTCTCAGCCCCTGTACTATTCATGTTCGATTCTTTGTTATGGAAGACTGCATGCATTGTAGGACATTTAACATCTGTCACCTTTACTAGATATTGGAAACACCCTCCATTTGTGACAACCAAAAATGGCTCCAAACACTGCTCAATTTTTCCTGGGGTTTAAAATTACCCTCAGTTGAGGATCACTGAGTTAATCCATAAATGCTTTTTATTGATAAGGAAACCAAAGCCTAGAGAGGTTAAGTGGCTTGCCCCAGGTTATACAGCTAGAAAGTAGCAAAGCGAAGAAAAGAATCCAAGCAGTAGCCTGACCTGTGGTGGCACAGTGGATAAAGCATTGACCTAGAATGGTGAGATCACCGGTTTGAAACCCTGGGCTTGCCTGGTCAAGGCACATATGGGAGTAAAATGCTTCCTGCTCCCCCCTTCTTTCTGTCTCTCTCCCCTCTCTAAAATGAATAAATAAAATCTAAAAAAAGAAAAGTATTAAAAAAAAAAAAGAATCCAAGCAGTCTGACTCTAGAGTTCATGCTTTTAACCACTATGATATATTCAGTATAAGGTACAAGGAAACATAGAATAAAGGGATATAACCTATGCTGATGAGTTCAAGGAAAAATTCCTGAGGAAATAGCCTTAGATCTGAGACCTTAAGAGTAATAAATACGAATAAGAGGTGAAAAGTGTCCCAGGTAAAAGCAGGGAAAATGTTTGCAAAACACCTTGTGTATTTGAATAAGTGAAAGAAGGCCAGTGTAGTTGAAGTGCAGAGAGTTGTGGGAAACCTGATAAGAGATGAGTCTTATCCTAAGAACAACGTAATTCTTTCTTTCTTTCTTTCTTTCTTTCTTTATTTATTTATTTTAGCGACAGAGAGAGGGACAGGCAGGAAGGGAGAGGAATGAGAAGCATCAATTCATTGCGGCACCTTAGTTGTTCATTGATTACTTTCTCTCTTTTTTTTTTTTTTTTTGTGGCAGAGACAGAGTCAGAGAGAGGGACAGACTGATAGGAAGGGAGAGAGATGAGAAACATCAATTCTTCGTTGCGGTTCCTTAGTTGTCCATTCATTGATTTTTCATATGTACGTTGACCGGGGGGCTATAGCAGACCGAGTGACCCCTTGCTCGATCCAGTGACCTTGGGCTCAACCTGGTGAGCCTTGCTCAAACCCGATGAGCCCATGCTCAAGCCGGTGACCTCGGGGTCTCAAACCCGGGTCCTCCGCATCCCAGTCTGATGCTCCATCCACTGCTCTACCACCTGGTCAGGCTGATTACTTTCTCATATGTGCCTTGACAAGGGGTCTACAGCTGAGCCAGTGACCCCACGCTCAAGCCAGCAACCTTGGGCTTCAAGCCAGTGTCCCCGCGCTCAAGCTGGTGAGCCCATGCTCAAGCTGGGTGAGCCCGTGCTCAAATCGGTGACCAACACTCTATCCACTACGCCACTGCATGGTCAGCCTGGAAATATTTATTATGATATGACCAAATTTATGTTTTGAAAAGATCTTTTGGATATCAGTGTGAAAAATGGATCAGTTTGTGTATATAAACTGAAGTAGAGCTTCAATTTTTTTTTTTTTAATGTACACATCCATTGACCTATCACAATTTGTTGAAAAGACCTACTTACCTGTTGTCTTAACACTCTCCTTGGAAATCTCTTGGTCATAAATGTGAAGATTTCTAGATTCTCAACTATAGGTCTATTCTTATGTTAATACCACACTGTCTTTATTGCTGTAGCTTTGTAGCAAGTTTTGAAATTGGTAAGTGTGAGTCTTCCAACTTAGTTTTGGTTTGTTTTAGATTGTTTTTCAGCTATTTATCTGGGTGGATGAATGGGTGTGGGACAGTTTAATGTTATGCCCTAATCTTATCACAGCCAAATAAGAGATTGAGGAGATGTGTTTTCTTTCACATGAGGCAGTGGTTCTTAACCTTTTTTGAGGTACCGAACCTACCAGTTTCATATGCGCATTCACCGAACCCTTCTTTAGTGATAAATAAAATATTTTTTTTCCAAATTCAAGACATAGGTATATGTTTTTTTACTGGTGCACAAAATGAGCCGTGCATGAACATCACCTTGCTCAAAGAACAAAACCAACAAAGTGCATGAACTCACAACAAATTACAGTATTACTTTATTCTGGCCTCCGTGGCAGAGGCTTCTCCGAACCCCTGAGACCGACTCATCAAACCCCTAGGGTTCGATAGAACCCAGGTTAAGAACCACTGACATGAGGCATAGATAATTTTTATGCAAACTACTAACAAAAACACATCTCTCAATCTCTTATTTAGCCCTGGCTAGATTTTAGGGGGTGAGTGATTTGAGTTAAATATGTAAGTGAAATATGTGGTTAACAGCTGTTTGTGGTTATAACTGGGTCAGCAGAGCCAGGATGACCATCTGGCAGAGACCTTCTGAACCCAGAGGGGGAGGTGTTTGGGGCTGGGTTTGCCCTGCAGCTATCTTAGGGAATCCAGCGTTCTCCTGCTTATTTCTGCTCCATGTGTCACAGGGAACTGGACCCCATCTTGACTGAGGTCACCCTGATGAATGCCCGCAGTGAGTTGTATTTAAGCTTCCTTAGGAAGAGAATCAGCTCTGATTTTGAGGTGGGGGACTCCATGGCCTCAGAAGAAGCAAAGCAAGGTAAAAGGCATTTCCCATATTCCTTGGAAAAGCCGGGGTGTGGCTGGCCCTGCTGTTTCATAGTGAAGTCACAGATCTCTTACTAAGGAAAAAACCCTGCCCTGTCTGGATAGCTTGGTTGGCTTGAGCATTGTCCCGAAGTGCAGGTGTTGTCGGTTTGATACCCAGTCAGGGCACGTACAGGAACAGATGTTCCTATCTCTTTCCTGCTCTCTCCCTTCCCCTCTCTAAAATCAATAAAATAAACATTTAAAAGTAATAATAAATAAGGGAAAAACTGGGACTTGTTAGCATCAAGGGTGAGGGGGTCTATGGCCAAATTGACTCCCAGGAGAATATCTGGACTTAACCAAATTTGGAAATTGGACTGGTCTTTGAAGCCATCTAATCATTTACAGACAAAGGCTAATGCCCAGAATTGTAAAAATTACTTTCCTCTGTTCTTTTCCCCACACCATGCTTTCTTACCAGCTTTGGTTTAGGGACTGGTGTTTAAATAGGTGATATGTGCACATGATAGGTAGATATACAGACAGATGGATTAGATAGGTGATAGATAGATAGATAAATAGATAGCAAGAAAGGAAAAAGATACATAACTCCATAAAGGAACTTTTAAGAGTGATAGAAATATTCCAAACTGGATTGTAGCAATTGTTGCAAAACTATAAAGTTACTTAAATAATTATTGAGTTGTATACATACAATACTATGATTATAGTCATGTAAGTTATGTACAAATTTAGAATAAAAACTAGAAAGGAACCTGAAGAAATGAAAATGGTTTATCTAGTTGCCTTGTGGAAAAAGAGTGAATATTCTTTCTTGGCTGTCCCCTAGAGCACCAGAAGTGTCTGGACAAGCTCCTCAATAATTGCCTTTTGAGCTGCACCATGCAGGAGCTAATTGGCTTGTATATTACCATGGAGGAGTACTTCATGAGGGAGACTGTGAATAAGGTAGGACAGAGGACACATCGCTTGGAAATGGACCCTTTCCTGTCCAAGAAGCCAGGCTGAGGGAAATGACTAAGGCGTGTCACGTTTCTTGGTCTTGCTTTGAGAATATACCCTTGCATGCAGACTGGGTGGTTCCACTTTGTCTAGTTAGCTTTGGAACTGTTCTGCTTTTCATAAATCCAGGTGGGGCTTCTTTCCCAAGGATCAAAAAAAGAACACCTCAGCTCCTCAGGGAATCTACTTGTTCCCTGCCTCCCTAGAGGTGTGTGGGTAAGGAGTCTCAGGGAAAAGGGCCGCTCCTGGTGTCCTGCATACCAGGTAACAGTTATCCTCAAGGCAAAGGCCTAAAGCAGTGGTTCTTAACCGGAGTTCGGAGAAGCCTCTGCTGCGGAGGTAAAGACACACTTGTGCAGGTATGTAATTTGGGCAATGCTTTATTCTGGCCCCAAAAAAGTATTTTGTGGATTCAAAACGACAAAAAAAAAATTAAATTTTAAAAATTAAGTTATTAAAAAAATATTAAATTCTTTTAAAAATCCGAATTTATTTTTAATTAGTAAAATAGTAAAAAAATATTTTGGGGGCTGAAATTCTTTTATGGGGCCGAAATATTTTTTGGGGCCAGAATAAAGTAATACCGTAATTTGTTGTGAGTTCATGCACTTTGTTGGTTTTGTTCTTTGAGCAAGGTGATGTTCATGCACGGCTCATTTTGTGCACCAGTAAAAAAACATATACCTATGTCTTGAATTTGGAAAAAAAATCATATTTTATTTATCACTAAAGAAGGGTTCGGTGAATGTGCATATGAAACTGGTGGGTTCGGTACCTCTAAAAAGGTTAAGAACCACTGGCCTAAATACTTAATTTCTTAACACAGTGACCAGTAGGGAAGTGAGCTATCCTAATAAGAAAGGCCCACACCCAGCTCTGACCAGAACAGACTGTTTGGGGGGAAACATGGATAAGGTATAGAAAATGAAGCAGAGCCAGAGCCTATTTCAGAACCATCTCAAACACTGACATGCGAAGCTGGGGCCCTTACTGGATGCTTTGCCTTTTGGATAGGCTGTGGCTCTGGACACCTATGAGAAGGGCCAGTTGACATCCAGCATGGTGGACGACGTCTTCTACATTGTTAAAAAGTGCATTGGGCGGGCTCTGTCCAGCTCCAGCATTGACTGTCTCTGTGCCATGATCAACCTCGCCACCACAGAATTGGAGTCTGACTTCAGGTATGGTTGACGCTTTCTCTTTTCTAGCAGGCAGAAAGGTGCTAATTGGGATTGATTACTGAGGCCCATTTATTTCTTCCCTTTTTTTTTTTTTAAATAGTTCAGTTCCATACATGATATAATCTCTTATCCATAGCACAACATTCTTGGCTCCAGGCAGCTATACAGCCAGATGTCCTATGAGCCAGTTTTATTTTCCCTGGACTACATTGGAGGTAGTGTCATTGGCTCTCAGACCTCCAGAAGAGACCAGGAAGTTCAGATAAAGGTGATAGTTATAATGTTAACAATCATAATTACCATTACTATAGACCAGGTAATATGCTGATTGCCTGCTCATGTCCAGTCCTAACAACAACCCTGTGAGATAGGAACTATTAGCTCTATTTTATAGGTGAGAAACTGAGGCTTAAGGAAATTCTAGCCTGACCAGGCGGTGGCGCAGTGGATAGTGGCAGACTGGGATGCAGAGGAGCAGGTTCGAAACCCCAAGGTTGCCAGCTTGAGTGCAGGCTAATCCGGCTTGAGTGCAGGTTCACCAGCTTGAGCTCAGGGTCACTGGCTTGAGCATGGGATCATAGACATGACCCCATGGTCACTGGCT
Source organism: Rhynchonycteris naso (assembly GCA_037038555.1). NCBI lineage: Eukaryota > Metazoa > Chordata > Mammalia > Chiroptera > Emballonuridae > Rhynchonycteris > Rhynchonycteris naso. The sequence goes on from CM073001.1 coordinate 22,542,075, forward strand.
TGAGCCCAAAGGTCATTGGCGGCCTGAAGCCCAAGGTCACTGGCTTGAGCAAGGGGTCACTTGCTCTGCTGTAGTCCCCCCCTACCCTGTCAAGGCACATATGAGAAAGCAATCAATGAACAATTAAGGAGCTGCAACGAAGAACTGATGATTCTCGGCCGTGGCCAGTTGGTTCAGCAGTAGAGCGTCAGCCCAGCATGTGGAAGTCCCAGGTTCGATTCCCAGCCAGGGCACACAGGAGAAGCACCCATCTGCTTTTTCATCCTTCTCCCTTTCCTTTCTCTTTATCTCTCTTCCCCTCCAGTAGCCAAGGCTCCATTGGAGCAAAGTTGGCTCGGGCACTGTGGATGGCTCCATGGCCTCCACCTCAGGCACTAGATTGGCTCTGATTGCAGCGGAGCAACGCCCCAGAGGGTCAGAGCATCGTCCCGATGGGTATGCCGGGTAGATCCTGGTTGGGCACATGTGGGAGTCTGTCTGTCTGCCCCCCTCCCACTTCTCACTTCAGAAAAATACAAAAAAAAAGAAAATTTGATGGGAAATCTCTCCCTTCCTGTCTGTCTATTCCTATCTGTCCCTCTTTCTCTCTCTGTCTCTGTCACAAAATAAAAAAGGAGATTTCATCCCTTGTCAAAGATTCCACACCTCTAAAGAAAAAGAAAAGATACTACGCCTCATAAATGGTGGGATATGGACAAGAATCCCAGACTGACTTTCTCAGAACCCATTCTCGCAGTTTTCCTCAACATGGCATGTCATTAAGTTGTACTGCTAAGTTTGTTAGAGCTCAGTGGTCTTAAGTGAAAGCTTCATAGGAAGTCAAGAATTAGCTGTTCTTTATGTGCTCTTGTCACTAGTGCCCCTGAGGGGCATTGATCTCTCTCATGCCCTGGCTGCTTTATAGTCCTCTTAAGGATTGGTTATACCCCCAAGAAAGCAACTTGTGCTGCTATCTGGATAGTAGGCCCTCTGGAGGCCAGATTGTCAATCCTCATTTACCCTTATGCCATTCTGCCCCCCTCCCCCCCAGGGACATTCTGTGTAACAAGCTGCGGATGGGCTTCCCAGCTACCACTTTACAGGACATCCAGCGTGGGGTGACTAGCGCCGTGAACATCATGCACAGCAGCCTCCAGCAGGGCAAATTTGACACAAAAGGCATTGAGAGCACTGACGAGGCCAAGCTGTCCTTCCTGGTAGGTAGCCACACCTACTGGGAGCTGGGTTGGTTTATCTCGAGAGGGTAAACTATGCCCTCTAAGCTACAGTATAACCTTCAACTGGAGACTTTTCCTCTAGTGTCTATGTAGAAGGAAAATGCCTGTAAGGAAAGCTCCTCCTAGAAGGTTCTAAAGCCATTTCTAACCCAGGCACCTATTTCTGAGGAGCCTGAGCCAGAACAGGCACTGTTCCCTGCCTGGAAGTTTGGATGTCTCAGCTTTACTGAGTGCTTGTGCCTAAGAGCACTACCCAGCTGTTCAGTGGCTCCACTGAGTATCAGGCGTGGCGTGCATCTGCCACAGAACCAGCTGGAATACCTGTGCCAGGCCTCCAGACAGCTCCTCTGAGGACAGTCCCCCAGTACAGGTGGGTGCCAATCCTTTAAGCCTACCAGGACTGCTTTTCTAGCACACTCCTTACTTAGGCTTTCAACTTTCTCAGAAAGGTGACCTATTAAAGCCCTTAGCTGCCCAGAGTGACATATGTGGCAAAGCAGTGAGTCTTCCCAGTTGAGGGACAGCCGGTGAAGGAGAAGCATGGAAGGATGAAAGGGTTTACACAAGGTAGCAGCGGGTTTGTGATGAGCCAGAAAGAACACCAATGAGTCCTGAGCTCACATTCGGGCCTCTGGCACTTCCTGTCTTGGCATGAATGAGAACAGCACTGTCAGGTCATTCTGCCTCACCCTTACATTGGCCAGACGCTAGTCTTCTTGGCTCCTGAGGGGCAGAGGCTGAAGGAAGCATCCAGCAGCAGAGCTCTCAATCAGTACGCGGAGGGGGGCTCTGAGTGAACACCCCAGTGTTGGATGCAAAACTGCATGCATAGATTTTCTCTGGAAGCAGGTTGCTTTGCTTTGAAGACTCTTAATTCCCAAAAGAGTTCAGAGCTGTTACTTTCATAGACAGAAACCTAAACATGGTAATATCTACCCCATCTTTGTACAAGGGAACCCACAGTGACTAGTCCTCAGACAGGTCCAGTATGGAGGCTCGTCAGGGAGCCCCACTCTCTTCCTGTCATTGCAACTGTTTTTCCTCGTCGTGGGTTTTGTTGATCTGGAATGTCATGGTTGCCAAAAAAAAGAGTATCAGCTCCAAGAAGCTGTTGCCTCTGAATATGATGCCTTTGGAGAACTTGGCCAAAATGTCTGATTTCATATGATCATGGGTTGACTTAAATTTTTTCGTTTTGTTTACACCCCATTTCATTCTTTACAGAACTTATTTTATTCTTTCATTTCTTTGTTCAGAAACTGCTCCTTGTTACCTATTACAACAAAGTTTGACATCCTTGCCTGGTGGTTGTTGAGGCCCTCTGAATCTGACCCATCCTGCCACTCTAGTTCTATTTTCTACTACTTGGGTCCGCAAGTCCCCATCAGGCTAATGGCTGCATTCGTCGTGCATTGGCTTCTCCCATTCAGACAGTTTCATTGTTTGAGGGCCAGAAGATAAGGCCAATGAGAAAAGGGATGCTGCCTGACCTGTGATGGTGCAGTGGATAGAGTATCAGCCTAGAATGCTGGGGTCTCTGGTTCAAAACCCTGGACTTGCCTGGTCAAGGCACATATGAGAAGCAAGTACGAGTTGATGCTTCCCGATCCTCCCCCCTCCCCTAGTTCTCTCTCTCTCCTCTCTCTAATCAATAAATAAACCTTTTTTAAAAAGAAAGAAAGGGCCTGATTAGACAGTGGCACAGTGGAGAGAGCATTGGAATGGGATACGGACAGCCCAGGTTTGAAACCCTAAGGTCATCGGCTTGAGTGCAGGCTCATCTGGCTTGACCATGAGCTCGCCGGATTGAGCATGCGGTCACTGGCTTGAGTTGGGATCACAGACATGACCCCATGGTCACTGGCTTGAGGCCAAGGTCACCAACTTGAGCAAGGGCTCACTTGCTCTGCTGTAGCCCCCTGGTGAAGGCACATATGAGAAAACAATCAATGAACAACTAAGGTGCTGCAACAAAGAATTGATGCTTCTCATCTCACTCCTTTCCTGTTTGTCCCCATCTGTCCCTCTCTCTCTGTCACAAAAAAAAAAAAAAAAAAAAAGAAAGGTGATACTGAATGCTTGGTGGTAGGTTTCCAGTTTTTCTGATATCAAGTACTTAAAATGACATCACTCTCACTTACCTCTTTTGTCACCATAGTTCATTTGGTCTTAAGATGAATTCCCCCGTGATGCTGACGTATCATTCACCATGAGTTGGGATAAGCCCAGTTCTTGCTTACCAGAGCTGTCAGTATAAGGAAATTTTGAAGTGAATACCATTTGAACCCAAATCCATTTTCACCTCATGACAGTATTCTTGGGGCCCTTAAACTTCTTAGAAACATTTATGTTGCCATCTTCATCCTCGAGCTGTCATGACAGTGCAGTTAATTCCCTAGAAGCTGGAGATGTCAGCAGTGGCGTGATAATGAAAGGCCTAAGTCTTGTCCCCCACAGCAGAAGCAGCCTCAGCACTGTCAGCAGTGCTGCTTTTCAGTGTCAGCTGCCAGACATTGATAACAGATGCAGTCTCAGGAGATGAGGGACCGTTCTAATCTCAACCCCCTGGGGCTCAGGATTTTTCTTTTCTTTTACTTTATTTTTCCCATTGATTTGAGAGAGAGAGAGGAAGGGCAAGGAGGGAGAGAGAAACATCAACTTGTTTTTCTACTTAGTTGTTCCATTTAGTTGTGCACTCATAAGTTGCTTCTCATATGTGCCCTGACCAGGGATCAAGGAATGATGCTCTACCCACTGACCCACCCAGCCAGGGCCTGGGATTTTTCTTTTACCTTGAAATCCTGAAGCTCCTGACTCATCTCTTGAAAATTGGCTTCTTCCTAAATCACCTGTTTTTCTGGTCATGCTATCAGCATACCAGTTCATAGGCTGTGTGATTCTCTCAAACTTCAGTTCTGCCCCACACAGCCTCTAGGGTAGTATTCCTTATCCATAGCTGTGCTCATATGGCATTCATCTGCTTTAATCCTCAGTGTCACCCCACTGGCCATAGGACAGCAAAGCACCCAAGTCCCACCTCTGCAGCTCTGCCTCTTACCCTTCTTCTGCACTTGTCTGTGCACTGACTCTGCTCATTCCCAAATACCTTTTGGAGTTTTCTGCTTCTCTGTATTTGCTTATGTTATTTCTTCTCCATAACATATCCATTCATTCAACAAATATTTCTTGAGAAACTTTAGGCACTGTTCTCTTTTCTGGAGCTGCCTGCTAGTCACAGTAGCTGTTTAATTTTTTTTTTTTTTTTTTTTTGACTGGGGATTGAACTGACAACCTCCGCTCTCTGGAATGAACTCCAACCAACTGAACTATCCAGCGAGGGCTTGACTTTTTTTTTTTAAGACACAGAGAAAGGAAGAGGGAGAAGGATTCATTTGTTGTTCCACTCAGTTGTTCATTCATTGGTTACTTCCTGACCAGGGATCAAACCCACAACCTTGTTTCGGGATGACACTCTTAACTGACTGAGCTAACTAGCCAGGGCCTGGTCTAGCCTTTTTAATTCAGCTCTGCCATGGAGCTTTCCTAGAGTGCACCAGACCAAAATGTTTTTTCTTTACTCAAAATGGCCATAGTGGTTTGTGCCTTAATTATCACTTTTTCACATGCTGCTTTTTATGATTGGTATTTCTGCGCCTAGCTTAAAAGTTCAGTGAATTATGAGAGAAGGAGCCTTTGGCCTAAAGTGGGGAGACCTGAATTCTAATCCTGGCTCTAGCCCTGTGGCCTGTCACTCTGAGTTTCTGTCACTTTACCACGCTTTGTTTTTCTTCTTGGTGTTTATCACTACCTGACATTATAAAATATGTATATTTATTATCAGACTTCCCTTCTGGGATGTCAATTCTGTGAGGAGGTGAATGTTGTCTGTTTTGTTGGCTGGTTTCTTCCTGGTGCCTAGAACGGTGCCGGGCAGGTAGTGGGTGCTAAGTAAATATTTGTTAACTCTTGACTGACCTTGGTGAATCATTTTACCTTCTGAAAAGCTTTGTTCCTATCTATGAGCTGGCTTGATGATGCTTGTTTTTCAGAGGGTATTTGGATGAGAAAGTGCCTCCTGAGTGCCAGGCTCTCAGGAAGTATATCTTTAATGATAGTGTCAGCCTTTGCACCACTGACCTGGACTTGGAGGTTTGAAGCCTCAGGATTTCTCCCAGATCTGTGTGTATAAACAAGGCAAAAAAGGACCTGAATACTTCCTTGGGTCACAACCTGTGAGGTCAGGTTGACTTTGTGCCTGGGTGTCAGACACAGGAGAAAGGATGAGTTTGGTTCACTATTCTGCCCAAGTTGAAAGCTGAGGGCCCTGCCTAATGATGGTACTTTGGGCCTTCCTTACCCTCATCTGAGCCTCAGGAGTGCAACTGTCAGCCAGTCTGGCACTGGAGTGGGTACAAACACCAGTGAACAAGAAGTCACATTCTTTGTCCTCATCTCCCAGGTGACTCTGAACAACGTGGAAATCTGCAGTGAAAACATCTCTACTCTGAAGAAGACACTGGAGGTACAGAGGAAATTGCTTGTCAGCTTTCAGCCGCAGCAGCCTCCACTGGCTTCACTTTGAGAGGGAGCCCTGTACACTCATCCTAGTGGGGACTGTGGCATTCCCTAGCTTGAGCCAGCTCTCCTGCAGAGCACTTGAGCAGATTCAGTAGTGTTTGACTAGTGAGTCAAGAGGTAGCAAGGCATCTCTGGCAAGTATAGGAGCTCTAGCCCAGATTTGGAAGATCAGAATTCAGATTAGACCTTCTAGCAAATACTTAGCCTGTGACCTTGAACAAGTTCCTTAACTCTCAAAGCTTTAGCTCTCTCATCTATTAAATGAGGCATAGATGTCCATCCTGCCCTACTTTGGGTTTGTTGGGTGGCATAGTAAAACAGGGTTGAAAACACTATAAAAATGGTAAAGCTCTATATAAATGTAAGAGATTAAGAGATAGGGTCATCAAACCTTGTACAAAGCTGGTTGGTGTTACCATTTTTTAAAAGAAAGCTGCGCCTGACCTGTGGTGGCGCAGTGGATAAAGCATCAACCTGGGAACTCTGAGGTTGCCAGTTCAAAACCCTGCACTGGTCCGGTCAAGGCACATACGGGAGTTGATGCTTCCAGCTCCTCCCCCCTTTCTCTCTTTCTCTCTCTTTCTCTCTCACTCTGTGTCTCCTCTCTAAAATGAATAAAATAAAAATAAAATAAATTTAAAAAAAGAAAGAAAGCTGCATAGTATAGTAAAAATTGCACTTGGAAGTCAGATACGCCTGAGTTCAGATCTCCACCATTGACTACCTGTATGGCCTGAGGCAAGTTCTGTAAACGTCCCGAGACTCAGTTTCCTCCTCTGTAAAACAGGAAATGATTTCTGCCCTACAGGGTGGTTGTGAGAATTGAATAAGATAATATAAAGCACTTCGTGCATGAGAGGGATGCAGTGGTAGTAAATTGTATTAATAATTACAAATAACAGCGTGGAGCAATTACTAAGTGTTAAAAGACTAGGGACCCAACTGTACCTCTGAAAAAGGAGAGGCCAGGATCCTGCCTCCCCAGTAGCACTTGTACTAACGAAGCTGCTTTGTTGCTGAGGCACAGGTCTCAACATACAGACTAATGGTGAGTGTCGGCTTTTGGGCTGGGCAGACTGAAGAAGCTGGGGCCAGCACCCAGGGAAGAGGGCCCAGTAGCTGATGGGGTTTCCTCATCTGTATGATAGGAATAATAATAATAGTTCCTACTTCTTTTATTTATTTGTTTTTTTACTTTTTGGTAAGAAGAGAAAAAATAGGCAGGCTCCTACATGTGCTCTACCAGGATCCACCCTGGAAACCCATCTGGGGCCGATGGTACCAAGCTATTTTTAATGCCTGAGGCTGATGTGCTCAGACCATCTAGCTATCCTCAGTGCCTGGGGCCGTGTTCAAACTAATTGAACCACTGTCTGTGGGAGGGGAAGAGGGAGAGAAGCAGATGGTCGTTTATTTTGTGTGCCTTTAATGGGAATCGAACCTGGGACATCCGTATGTCAGGCCTATGCTCTATCCACTGAGCCACCAGCCAGGGCCAGTACCTCCTTCTTAAGATAGGTACTTTGGCCTGACCAGGTGGTGGTGCAGTAGATAGAGCATCAACCTGGGACACTGAGGATTCAAATTCGAAGCCCCAAGGTCACCAGCTTGAGCATGGGATCAAGATATGACCCCATATTGCTGGCTTGAGCCCAAGGTCTCTGGCTTGACCAAAGGTCACTGACCCAGCTGGAGACCCCTGGTCAAGGCACTTATGAGAAAGCAATCAATGAACAGCTAAAGTGCGTCAGCTATGAGTTGATGCTTCTCATCTCTCTCTTTTCCTGTCTGTTCCTCTCCATGTCTGTCTATCTCTGTCTCTCATGCTTAAAAAAAAAAAAGGTACTTTAATAAACATAAAATGCTGCCCTGGCTGGATAACTTAGTTGGATGGAGCATCGTCCTGATATGCAAAGGTTGTAGGTTCGATCTACAATTGGGACACATACAGAAACAGATTGATGTTTCTCTCTCTCTCTCTCCCCCCTTCCTTTCTCTCTAAAACCAATAAATTTTTAAAAAATAAAATAATAAACATAAATGCTTAGAACATGGTCTGGCACATAGTAAGCAATTAGTCCTGGCTGTGATGATAACGATCTTCCTTGAGTAGCCGGACTACAGTATTTAAGAATCAGAAAGTATTGCCTGTCCTGTGGTGGCGCAGTGGATAAAAAGCGTCGACCTGGAATGCTGAGGTCGCTAGTTGAAACCCTAGACTTGCCTGGTCAAGGCACATATAGGAGTTGATGCTTCCTGCTCCTCCTCCCCTTTCTCTTTTCTCTCTCTCTAAAATGAATAAATAAAACCTTTTTAAAAATTCTCTAAAAAGAAACTATAGCCCTAACTGAGTAGCTCAGAGCATCATCCCTTCAAGGTTGCAGGTTTGATCCCCAGTCCCAACACATACAGAAATCAACCAATCAGCCTGACCTGTGGTGGCGCAGTGGATAAAACGTCGACCTGGGAACACTGAGGTTGCCAGTTCAAAACCCTGCACTGGTCTGGTCAAGGCACATATGGGAGTTGATGCTTCCAGCTTCTCCCCCCTTTCTCTCTTTCTCTCTCTCTCACTCTGTGTCTCCTCTCTAAAATGAATAAAAAAAAATCAACCACTGAATTCTCTCTCTCTCTCTCTCTCTCTCTCTCTCTCCCTCTTTCTCTCTCTCTTCCCCTTTCCTCTATCTCTAAAGTCAATAAATTAAAATAAAAATCAGAAACTACAACAGTAGCTAGCATGTCCTTAGTGCCTGGTATGTGCCAGGCGCTGGGCTAAGCACTTTTTGCATCATTTCATCCAGCTCTCACAACAACCAAGGAAGCAGGAATTTGTGTTCTCACAGACAATGAAGTTGTAGTTCAGAAACTTGAAATCACTTGATCAAGGTCACTTAACTATAGGTGGCTGAGCCTGGATTTGAACCTAGGAATGTCTAGCTCTAAAAGTATGAACAAATGTCTGGTATATGTGTTTCTTATTCACATCCTCTGACACAGGCACCCGCAGATTACAAAGAGGGGAGTGGACGCCAAGTGGCTGGCCGCCAGGATAGAATCCAGGTTTCTGAAAGCCAGCCAGGGCTCTTGCCTAGCATCAGCATCAGCTGTTCCCAGAAAAGTCTAGAGTAGAAGAAATGGCTGGTTGCATGTTGCTGCCCTCCTGACTGCCCCATGGCCTATGCTCAGAAGTCTAAAAACTGGGTGTTCTCCCCTAGAGTGACTGTACCAAGCTGTTCAGCCAGGGCATTGGAGGGGAGCAGGCCCAGGCCAAGTTTGACAGCTGCCTTTCTGACTTGGCTGCTGTGTCCAACAAATTCCGAGACCTCTTGCAGGTAAGCCCCAAGTTCAACTACTGGCTGAATCCTGTGCCTGTTTGTTGCTCTGATAAGATTGTTACTTACCATGGGCTCTGTGTATAAAGAAACAGAGAGGAGGGGTGAGGGAATAGGATGCAAGCCACTCAAATTGTGTGAATCCCTGGAGACTAAAGGCCCCATTGGCTTTTCAGCAGTGCGGCTGTCATATTGACAAGCTAGCATTCTGGTCCATAAGCATCTCTATTTGGTCCCCACTGTGCCATGAGCCCTCAGAAAGGTGCTCTGAGGAAATGGAACCACATGGTTATTCAGACCTGATGCTTGACTTTAAGTCACAGGTGCTGCCTAATACGGGCACTCAGAAATCTCTTCTTTTGAGAGTGTACAGACCAATCTCTAGGCCTTATCTCTGGCCTGAGCCTGAATTGGCACAGCTCTAGAAAAGAACTAGTTGTTCCTGGCCTCTTTTATCAGCATTATCTGTTACATGTCAGACAGGGCCTGCAGATAGTCTCAGAGCTGGAAGAATGCCTGGCAGTCAAGAGATAAAGCAGCAGAAAGAAAAGGGAGGGAGGTGTGCGCCTTCTGGGTCTAATGTGTCTCTACCTTGTCCTTTGTAGGAAGGGCTGACAGAGCTAAACAACACAGCAATCAAGCCGCAGGTGCAGCCGTGGATCAACAACTTTCTCTCTGTTTCCCACAACATCGAGGAGGTCAGCCTGACCACAGGCAGCCATCAAGGCCAGGATTACCCCCTTGTTCCCATAGCCCCCAGCTGGAGAGCAATGGAACTGTCTACGCCAGCGATTTTCAACTGGCGTGCCACAAAAATTTTCAAGACATGTAATACCTGACTATTTAGTCAGGGGCACTGACCTCTTTTCCCTTAGATGTCATCAAAAAATGACAACAGTAGCCTGACCAGGCGGTGGTGCAGTGGATAGAGCGTCGGACTGGGATGCGGAAGACCCAGGTTCGAGACCCCGAGCTCGCCAGCTTGAGCGCGGGCCCATCTGGCTTGAGCAAAAGCTCGTCAGCTTGGACCCAAGGTCACTGGCTCCAGCAAGGGGTTGCTTGGTCTGCTGAAGGCCTGCGGTCAAGGCACATGTGAGAAAGCAATCAATGAACAACTAAGGTGTTGCGATGGCAACGAAAAACTAATGATTGATGCTTCTCATCTCTCTCCGTTCCTGTCTGTCTGTCCCTATCTATCCCTCTCTCTGACTCTGTCTCTGTCCCTGTAAAAAAAATGACAACAGTCAACACAACAGTAACCGTCTGGTGTGAATAAATCAAAATTATACCTTTTTGCTTTTTTTTTTTGTATGCCACAGAATTTTAGTAATTACTTTATGTGTTCCATGAGATGAACAAGGTTGAAAATTACTGATCTAAATAGCCTGGTCCTCATAGCCAAGTTCCTTCCAGGAAACAGGTTGTTCCTGCGGTCAGAAGGGCTCAAAAATATTTAAAGGGAATTCGCCTCTTTTATTGAGGCTCTTTTTGCCCTACCCATCATAGACTTAGCCTTTTCTTTCTAACCTAAGGATTTTATTCCTGTAGAATGTCAGCTGCAAGAGCGAATAAAATGCCAGGAGCTTTGCCATATTGTATGGGCCATGGTTTTAGCGCAGGGCCTTTTGCCAGTGGGAAGTGCAGAAGCAAAAGCAGGCACTGCCCACTAGGTGTCCAAGCTGGTTTTCAGGTGGATGAGTAGGAAGCTACAGGGAAATAAGGGCCTCTCCTATCAGAGGGGTGGAAGTGGAGTGGGGTTAATGGTTCTTGGAGAAGCCCCTAGTAACCCATCTTGCTTCCTAACAATAGGAAGAATTCAACGACTATGAGGCCAATGACCCTTGGGTACAACAGTTCATCCTTAACCTGGAGCAGCAAATGGCGGAGTTCAGGGTGAGTAGGGGCTCTAGGGACCAGCTTATGGAATTACCCACCTCTGCCCAAACCCACCATCTATAGCTCCTCATCACTCCTGCTGGGAACCCTGAAAACCCTTCCAAGTCCCACTCCCCGATGGCCTCATGTAACTGTCCCTACCCCCCAAAGACTCCACTGTGTAGGCAGGGGTAGGTGGGACTCCCACTGATGCCTAACCTCTGTGTGTAGGCCAGCCTGTCTCCAGTCATCTATGACAGTCTGACCAACCTCATGACCAGCTTTGTTGCAGTCGAATTGGAGAGAGTAGTGCTGAAATCCACCTTCAACCGGGTAAGGTCAAGGGAGCACAGGTCCTCAGCTGTGTATTTTTTCTTCTGAGAAGATGAGCCTGGTCCTTTGCGTCCTGTCTGCTATTCCCAGACCCTGCATACCTAGGCTCAGTCCTGCCCTGACTTCTAAGGTCTTAGAGCTGAGTGAAGCCACAGGGTCACCTAAAGCCCAGGTGGCCCTGCAGCCCATCACTGATGGAAATTGGGGGCCAGTTGTGATTGACAGGAGGGCCAGGCCTTGAACAGTGACTGGGCTTGTGTTCCCCTGCAGCTGGGAGGTCTGCAGTTTGACAAGGAGCTGAGGTCACTCATTGCCTACCTTACCACCGTGACTACCTGGACCATCCGAGACAAGTTTGCCCGGCTCTCCCAGATGGCTACAGTCCTCAATCTGGAGCGGGTATGTGGGGCCCCCTCAGCCTCGCCAGGGAAAGGTGTCTGAGAAGAGAGGCATAGACCAAATTTGGATCCCAGCCACTCCCTCAAAACACCAGCGACCCAGCCCTACTGGGAATCTTCTTGGACACTGCTGCTCTGAATCTGGTGGGGCCCAAGGCCTTACCTCGGGATGGTTCCCTCCTTGCTGACTTGTCTCTGTTCTTCCCACAGGTGACTGAGATTCTAGATTACTGGGGCGCTAACTCTGGCCCGCTGACATGGCGCCTCACCCCTGCTGAGGTACGCCAGGTGCTGGCTCTGCGTATAGACTTCCGCAGTGAGGACATCAAGAGGCTGCGCCTATAGCTGCCAGGGTGAGCCGACCTGGCCCGTCACACTTCAGGGCCCATTCCGTGTGTGGCCACAGCCAAGGAGCTGAGCGAGGCTGTCAGGCATGAGGAGAGCTCTGACAGCCCAGACCATTCCACTCTTGGCAGCAGGGAACCAAGGCATTGACTAACTCCACTCTGCTCACACCTAGCTGGGTGGTGCTTTGGGAGCAGCCTCTCCCCACCAAGAGATGGGTTCCCCTGGGATCCTAATTAAGTGGGGCAGTCAACACAGACCAGCCTTGTGCTTGGTAGTCATGCTCTCATCCCTGGACACTGCAGCAAACTGCCTCCTCACGAGCCCTAAAGGAGTTAAGTACATCTGAGGACCTAGGGAATTAGGGTTACTCCAAGAAGTGCATGTGATGTTTCTGACCACCCTGATTAAAAAGACTCCATAGAGAGATGCCAGTGTGCTGTTTTCAACTAGGGCTGGGTGCTACAGGGTAAGGCAGGTCTACCAGCTACGCTGAAATGTAAAGGCAAAAGCCTAAGGCCTCAGTTTCCCCCACACCCAGAGTGGTGGGCACACAGCTGCTGCCAGGACCCACATAATAGCTGGTAACTCATCCAACCCTAGACCCTCATCCCCCTCATGGGCCCTCAGCACCAGAAGCTAGGCCATCCCCAGGGCAGCTTTCTACAGGATCGGGGAGGTCAGAATTCCTCCTGGTAAGAACAAAAGAGATTTTTGAGGACAACTTTGAAGGACCAATTCAATTTATTCCAAGATCATGGTCCTAAAAACCTATTGCCCACAGGCTCTGGGTCATATGGCACAGTCTGTGTTACTGGTTAAGTTGACAGCAATTGGTTATAGACCATACTGGCTCACTACCACAGATGTGGGTGTGGACCCCCAGCCCTTCTCCCTCTACCCTATCAAGTCAGCCTCGGAGTGAGTATTGAACATTAAGTCTGTATTTAGGCAAGAGCTTGTCCTGCAAAGAAGGCCACAGAAAATGCTTCAGAGTCACCCTTACCAAGGGACCCAGCCATCTGCTAAGACTGGTCCTCATGCCCTTCCAGGGTCCTCATGGAGAATGAGAAGGTCAAGGCCCCACCTGGGCCATGGGATTGGTAAAGGCCACATGGACTGAGCTTAGGACCTTATGTCCAGAAGGAGCAGAGGCCAAGCCTAGGCCACTGTCAACCAGGACAGTCCTGTTCCCAAGCATGGTCTCTGCTTCACCAGGCTTTTGAGGGGACCAGACCCAAACTCAGGTCAACTTCCTTTGGGAGCAGATTCATAAAGAGGTGGGTGAGGAGCCCTGGCCAGATGGCTCAGTTGGTTAGACCCCTGGTTGGCAAACTGCAGCTCTTTGGCCCCTTGAGTGTGACTCTTCCACAAAATACCACATACGGGCACTACCTCGATAAGGAATGTACCTGCCTATATAGTTTAAGTTTAAAAAATTTGGCTCTCAAAAGAAATTTCAATGGTTGTACTGTTAATATTTGGCTCTGTTGACTAATGAGTTTGCTGATCACTGGTAGACTATCGTCCTGAAGCACAGAGGCTATTGGTTTGATCCCCAGTCAGGGTACACACAGGAACTGATCGATGTTCCTATCTATCTCTGTCTCTCCATTCCTCTCTCACTAAAATCAATAAATAAAAATTTTTAAAAAGCCTGACCAGGCAGTGGCACAGTGGATAGAGTTAGACTGGGACGCAGAGGACCCACGTTCGACCCTCAAGTTCGCTGGCTTGAGCACGGGGTCACTTGGTCTGCTGTAGCCCCCAACCAAGGCACATGAGAAAGCAATGAACAACTAAGGTGCCGCAACAAAGAATTGGTACTTCTCATCTCTCTCCCTCCCTCCCTCCTTCTCTCTCTCTCTCTCTCTCACGCGCCCACTAAAAAAAATGTATTTTTTAAAAATGGGGGTGGGGAGTAGGAGGCTGAGTGCTCTGAAGGGAGGTGCGTCTGTAGGTCCAGGTTTTCTCTCGCAGAGGGTCAGGCCTCATGGGAACAGGCGTCAGGTTGAGGTCTCATTCTCCAGCAGCTGCAGGCTCAGGCCCTTAGTGTCCACTTCTACCAGGTGGATGCTGTAGTTCCCAAGGCCCTGAAAGCAAAAGCACAAGAGGTGTTTAGAGGGCTTTGGGTAAATCTCTGGCCTTCTGGAGGCTGAACTGAGGCTGTAAGACCAGGAGACTTGGAGCTGTAGCCCCCAGCTAGCCTGTGGGCCACAGTGAAGGCTCCTGCCTTCCACCACCTACCATACCTGACACCATCACGTACCTCAGTCTTGGCCAGCAGGGCCTCCAGAGCCTCCTTTTGCCTTGGCTCCTTGGTCAGCAGATAGAGAAAGCCCCCACCGCCTGCTCCTGCCAGGCTCTGTCCATGCACATGGGGGGCTAGGACATCCATCATTCGCCTAACAACCAGGGGCTCACAGCCTGGCGCCATGAGCTTCTTCTGCTCCCAGTACAAGGTCAGGCACTGGCCCAGCAGAGACAGGCTTCCTGGGGTGGGGGCAGAGAAGGTGGTAGCGTGCCTGAGCCAGAATACTGTCAATGCCCATTTGTCAACAGAGTGCCAAGAGGCACTACTTAACCAGGGGCTGGAAGCAGGAGTAATGCAGACCACCTCACAGGGCTGTCTGAGGACTAATGTGCACAGAGCAGCTGGCATGGTGCCCAGCAGTGTTCAGCAAGTACACTGTGTATCAGTCACTTAGAACCCTGCTTAGCTCTGACTCCCTGGCACTCAGCTATAGAGCCAAGTCTCTTTCACTACTTGCTTCTTGGAGGGTGGGGCTGGGTACAAGTATTGCCCCAACACACAGCTCCCACCTAAGTTAGATCCTAGGGAGGACATACAGTATGGCTTCAGTCCCTGGGGCCTAATACCTGGCACCTGTGTGAAAAGACCCCTGGCCTCAGACCCATGGTTGACAAGATACTCCTGGTGCCCTGCCCTCAGGAAGAAGCACCTCACCTTGGTGGAAGGCTTCCACACATTTCTCTGTGTTCCGCACCAGGCTATGGGCATTCTGAACGACGGCAGGCAGCCGGGCATACCAGCTCCTCAGCACATCCTGCAGATAGAGCAGGAAGGGCACAATGAGGATCTGGGCCTTCTGAGCCTTCTTCCTCCCTCCTCCTGGGGCCAGAGCCCACCTGTAGCAGATTCCGAGCCAGGCGGGTCTTGCCAGTGTACACCAGGAGCAGGTGGTCATTGAGCGTCTGGACAAAGCCCTCAGGTACAGTGATTTCTTCCACCTCTACCTTCAGTGGCAGCTGAGCCCGGGAGCGCCCCACTTTGATGCCAGGCATTAGGCCACCCACTTGGTCCTGCCAGCCACCTCCTGTAAGCACATGGTCCATCTCCGTTGGAGCCTGTCTGGCCCAACTTCCCTCTGCCAGGCCAAGCTCCTGGCCCCCTGCATCCTGGCAGGGATCAGTGTGGGAAGACAGCTTTCCCAGATCCAGCTGGGCCAAGTGAGCTGTCCAACTTCTGTCCCCAGCCTTGGAAGCAGGATGAGCCCAGCAAGAGAAAGGACTTCACTCCAGAACCAAGCTTGGGATACACAAGGCCAAGTTGCATTGCAGACATGATGTGTAGCTGAAACTGAGGTAAACCTCATCGAAGGATAAGACCTTGCACTTACCTCTCCCCCATGGAGAGGTGATATAGGACTTGACCCACAACCTAACCAACCCCTGTATCCTATCTTTTCTTCAGATAAGCTTTCAGCATCTATTACCAAACTTGAAAGTGCTTGTTCATATCTTGTAGCTCTGTAAAAATAAAACTTGATGTGGTTCTGGGATAGACCCTTGATATTTGGAGAAGGGTGTACAAAGATTATTTTTTAAGACTTGATTTTTTTAGAGAGAGGAGAGAGAGAGAAAGGCAGTGGGGGAGGAGCAGGAAGTATAGTAGTTTGCTTCTCATATGTGCCTTGAGTGAGCAAGCCCAGGGTTTTGAACCAGTGACCTCAGTGTTCCAAACCAATGCTCTGTCCACTGTGTCACCTTAGGTAGGGCAATAACAATTTAAAGTATAAAATACAGGGCCCCTGCCTGACCAGGCGGTGGTGCAGTGGATAGAGCATCGGACTGGAATGCCGAGGACCCAGGTTCGAGACCCCAAGCTCGCCAGCTTGAGTGCGGGCCTATCTGGCTTGAGCAAAAAAAAAAAGCTCACCAGCTTGGACCCAAGGTCGCTGGCTCCAGCAAGGGGTTGCTCAGTCTGCTGGAGGCCCACGGTCAAGGCACATGTGAGAAAGCAATCAATGAACAACTAAGGTGTTGCAACGGCAACGAAGGACTAATGATTGGTGCTTCTCACCTCTTTCCGTTCCTGTCTGTCCCTATCTATCCCTCTCTCTGACTCTCTCTCTGTCCCTGTAAAAAAAAAAAAAATACAGGCCCTGGCCAGTTAACTCAGTCGGTTAGAACATTGTACCAAAACACCAAGGTTGCAGGTTCGACCCTCTAGTCGGGCACATACAGAAAGCAACCAGTGAATATACAACTAAATGGAACAATGAATTTCCTCTCTCTCTCTCTCTCTCTCTCTCTCTCTCTCCCCCCCCCTTTTCCTATCTCCTTTTCTATCTCAATAAATAATAAAAATGTATAAAATGCAGTTCTGTTCGGGGTGTATGTGGGAGTCTTATCACCCACCACTCCCCTCTCATTATATACTATATAATGCAAATAGCAGGAGGTATCTGAAACCTTACAACCAAAACCTGTGGCTAGTGTCAGGCCCCAAATGTCAACAACCTCCTTAGTTGCACCCCTCTCCTTCAGAGCACCTACTGCTTATAATTATACATTCATTTAAGCAGCTATTGATTCATGTCTGTCCCTAGCAGACCATATAACTTTGGAGAGAAAGAGCCCTGTTTTTGCTCATTATATCCCCAGGGCCCAACACTGAGTGGATACTCAACAGTTGTCAATTGACCAAATGAAGGATTTGAAATGGTACATCTCAGAAGGAAATGGGAAAGGCCTCCCCGTCTGCCTCTCTTGCTAATAACTACCTGTTATGGGATATGAGTCATTACAACAAAAGGAGGAGGGGTGAGCTGCAAAGTGACCAAGTGGCATCTATGACGTCTTTGTGACCGTTTCCTGCCCAGAATCACGATGGGGATGAAGCCTGGCACATGGGGTACCACATCACCCTAGGATCAGGCCAGACAAACCTCTCACTGCTCCCCATTGTGCATGGATTCCAAGGGGCCACTGTGGCAAAAGGAGAGAGAAACCTAATGCTAACAACATTCCACTATGGTCACAGCCATATTCTGAGCCCTCAGTGCCCCCCATATGGCCAGCGGGAAGGACCTCCCACAAATGACCATAGCCCAAGGAGGGGCAAGTTGGTTGGAAAGGCAGGCTGAAGGTCCTGTCCTCTACTCCAAACTCAGTCTGCCCAGCCCTACCCCAAGGGCAGTCCTGGATGGTGACAAATCATTAGGAATAAACATAAATGTAGGTACCTAACACACATGAAAGCTATAGCACAGAATGTGACACTTAATAGGTGCTCCTAAAACATCAGCTCCTTTGAGGTAGAAATATTTCACATTGAAAACCACCAGAAGTCAGAGTGGTAAGGAAGCTCTAACCATTTGAAGGAGCAGCACAGTTATGTGGCTCTCTGCAAGTGCAGGAAAGCCCTTGGGAAAGTACCAGGGACCGACCTCCCACCAGGGGCAGCCCCATACCTGTGGTGAGCACCTGCTCCAGGTGTAGCACTGCATGGATCAGGGCCTCAGAGCTCATCATCCGACCTGCGGCCCGCTGCAAGGCCGCCAGAGCAGTGCCTGCCAGGATGCTGCTGGTGCCTGCAGGGCAGGGAGCTCAGACACGAAACAGCTCTGCCCAGCCCAGTCCTGCCCCACCCCCTCCATTGCAGGCAGAGGCAGTGAGGAAGGTGGAGTGGTTGGTAGCAAGGGGAACAGGGCCTACTCACCGAGACCAGAGCCGTGGGGCAGCTCAGACCAGGTGTGCAGCTCAAAGCCGCCCCCAAAGGTGCGCAGCAGCTGCTCCCTCAGTGAGAGCTTGGAGCTGACGTGCACAATCCCCGCACAGATAAAGGCCGCCTTCAGCAGGGCCCCTGTGGAGGGACCAGCACCCGGCAAGGAATTTGGTCTCCAAAGGCAGAAGCAGACATACCACTTCACCTCCATTATTTCCCAGCCCAGCATGAGGCTCATCTAGGGGACAAAAGCCCAGATGGTACAGACCCCATCCCCAAAAAGACCTCTGGGCTCTCCAACCTGGGCAAATGTGCTAGCTCTACCTCCTGCACCTGCATGTGCCTGGGCAGGGTGACCACAGGGCTCCTCAGTCAGACTGGCTAGCCCTCAGGCCAGGCCCCATGGCCAACACGGTTTCCACAATTCTGCCCTACGCCTAGGTAGCTGTGTTGCCATCCTACTGGCAGATGTCCTGGGTGCCCTGACCTGGAGCATGGGGCTGGCAGTAATCCTGCAGGTCCTCCAGGCTCCGGCACACTATCTTCATGGCCATCTCGTCCTGCCGAGGCCCCACGGCCAGCCACAGCTCAGGCTCCGAGATGCGGCGAGCCCTGGCCCCAATGGGCCGGCGACCGTCCACCCGCACAGCCAGGCCTAGCACTGCCCCACCAAGCTCATAGGCAAGGGGGGGCGTGTCGCTCCAGCCTCCTGTAGCAGTTGAACAAGACCAAGCTGGTCACAGGGATTGCCAACCCAGCTCTGGGTGGCCACCCTAGTCCCCCTCCAAGGGGCTCACCGGAGAAATCCACACGGGCAGGGCACTCAGCCACCACCCACTGCCCAGTTGCCGGCAGTGCCACGGGCTCCATGGAGACAAAGTTTTGGGCTGACATCACAGCCTGGCGGATCAGGATCTGCCCAGCTCCCTCATAGTGGCGAGCCGCTCGCACTAGTAAGGCTGGCCTGCCGAGAGGGGAGGGAGAAACAGTGGCATGGAGCCCCAAGCTGGGGACCGACTGCCTAGCTTTGGGGATGTGACTGCCCTGGGTGGCCTGAGGGCATCCCACCCCACCCGACCTCTCTCTGAGTTTCCACCTACAAGGAGAACCCCTGGGAGTTAGGCTAGGAAAGGAGGAGGCAAACTGCCCTGCCTCCTTTCCCAGCGGCTTCTCAGGGGTTCTGACATCATTAGCACCTACCTGCTCAGCCACTTGTCCCGCTCCTGGGCAAGTGCCTTCACACCCCCAGCCAGGTCTCCATACTCCAAGTATGAGAAGGGCCGAGTCCACTCAGGATTGGCAGCTGGCCCACTCCGTAAGCCACCTTGGCCTTCTGCCATGCAGCCCAGCACATCTGCCACACAGGCCAGCGCCCGGGCCGCCACACCTGGGTCTCCTGTGCCAGCTGCCACTGAGGGACCAGAAACCAGGGGTGGCTGTGACCCGCCCCCAGTGCCCTCCTCCCCAACCAGCTGCGTGCTGTAGGTGAACAACTTAAATGGGGATCATTTTCCACAGTCACAGGGACCATTAATAAAGTCCCCAGCCAGTATGCTTGAGCCCTTAGGTAAAGCTGGCCACATTCCCCTGGAGCTCTGAGGGTTTGCTGATGCTCACAGGACCCAGAGGCTCAGGCCCAGGCCTCTCACCAGACACCCTACTGACAAGGATGCAGCTTCCCAGAAACCTAAGAGCAAACCCCACTGTTTCTCTCCCATGCTTTGAAGTCTCACTGCTCTCTAGTACCCTCAGGGCAATAACCCAGAGGGTGGGTAGAGCAGGTGATGCTGGCTCTGGAGTCCCAGTACAGAGACCATGCACACTCACCCTGGTCCAGCGTGGCCAGCAGGGGCCCAGGGCAGCCCTCGCGGACAGCAGCCCGGATCAGGGGGCACAGGCTGAGGTCCTGCTGGGCCTCCAGAACACTGCGCGCCTTTTGCAGGGCCTGGTGGAAGAACAGGTCCCGGCGGGAGGCCAGTGTGGCAGCGCGGTCCAGACATGGCTGCAGCTGCTCCCAGGACAGACGCCAGGAGGCCCGCCAGGCACACAGGGCCTCGCCCCCATCCTCCTGGGGGTCGAGCATCCACAGCATGTCCCGGGGCCCCAGGGCCCTCGACGGGTGGAGCACAGGAAAAAGGCGGGCACTGAGAAGGCAACGTTCTGTGGGGGGCGTGTCTGGGTCCCACAGGTCCCAGTTTCTGTGTGGGGAGAAGACACATTAGCAGGAGAGAAGCAAGGGCTCCTGCTTCCTCACCAAGCCCTGACCACCTGTCAACTGGGGGGATGCCTAATTCACTGGGGGCAGGACAAATTCCTCATGGTGGCACAAGCAGGCAATTTAGGAATGGGGGCAAAGTGCGCTGCCTCCTTTCCCAGGCCTCTGAACAAAATCCCAAAGCCTGAGCACAGCAAGGGATTAGGAGTTGTCCAGGGGAAGGAGCTGGGGAGAATCAGCCTCCCCCAAACTGCGCCAGGCTCCATGCACTGTTGGGAGGGCAGGTGCTGCTCTTGCGCAGAGGCAGAGATGAGCCTTGAAGAAGTGGCCGCCCTGGCTCCCGGGGTCCACAGACACCCACCGAGGCCATCAATCTCACCGAATGCCTGTCTTCTGGAAAAATTCACTCCAAGGCATGTTGAGATACGTTCCTGTCCCCTGTCTCTGCAGGGAGAGGAGGAAGCAGTCAGAGCTTCAGGGACCACAGGAAGGAGTTAGGGACACTAAGGCCAGAGACCAGAGAAGAGACTTGCACATATGAGAGCAAGTTCTGTAACACTATGTCAAGCCCTGGAGCCTCAGCACTCCTGCCTACGTGCCTGGAATCTGGCACAGAATCCTGGTTGAGGCCCAATCCACTACCATTGGTTCTGCAGCCCAAGGTGGGTCACCTCCCTCTCTGGCCTGTAAAATGGGGTTAAAAATTCCCACCCATACTGCCTGGCAGAGCTGATGAGGAGGGAGGTAAAGTCATGGTGAAACTATTGGCTCTAGCCTGTCCTGCAGACCAGTATCCAGATAGTCCTGCAGTGGAGTGGGATCTGGGCTGGGACCGCCAGGGCTCCCCAAAGCCTGAAGATGGGGGTGAAGGGACGCAGCACAGGCACCTACTTCCCAGCTGTCCAGACGGCCAACGAGGGTGAAGGCACGAACAGGGTTGCTGTAGAGCCGCACATGATGCCCCTGCAGCACTAGGTTATGCAGCTCCAAGCAATGTAGCGCCTCGGATTGGGCCGTGTCCAGGCCACTCACAAAGCAATTGGCACCGATGTGAATGGGGCCCTGGCAAGGAAAAAGGCAGGCATCCCGAGTGGGCAGTGCAGCGCCAGGCAGCCCCAACACTCACAGGACCTGGCCCCCACAACCCTGCCCTCCCTCTGTCGTGCTCTTAGGCCTCACTTGGAGATGGCAGTGCTGTAGGACACTCCCAGGACCCAGTAGGACAGGGCCCTCCAGCAGGCAGCTGATCACGGAGCTCCCAGCCCTGAGTAACTGCAGCTCCTATGAAGCCAGGGAGAAGATTATAAGGGCCCAGAGGTTGTCTGGATCCTCCCCAACAACCAAGGCCACAGCCCATGCCCATCAGCCAGCCAGATACCTCGCTATACCAGTCCTGGTCCCTGCCTCAGGCCAACTCCCACCACGCCCTGTTCATGCTGTTCCTCCAGAGGATGCTCTTCCTAAATGCTCCTCCAGAGCAAATCTATTCTGAGCAATGGAGGTCCCACAGCTGACAGCCCTTCCAGAAACCTCTCCCACCAGTCCATGCTCCCCCACCACTCTGAGGGCCACCTCAGGCTGAGGTCCAGCTGTTTTGCTCCCTTCCTCAGCACCATGGCACTAACCCAGGGCCATCACCTCAAATGTGCCTGTCTCCCCAAGCAGACCCCAAAGAAAGGGTGTGGGTCTTCTCTCCTCAATCAGGCAGACCTGGATGCAGAATCCTGACTTGACCACTTATTGACTGGCTTTAGGCAAGTTACTTAATCTGCCTGAGCTGCCACTGTCTCTTTTCAAATGGAGATAATAACACCTACATTCACAGGTAATCTGTTCCAAGCATGGCCTATTCCTTCCTTTACTAGAAGCCCTTATTCAACCTATTCGGGCACCTCTGCTGCTCTCACCTCCACCTGTGAGTGCACCACCTGGGCCCCAGGAGCCCCAGGGCATGTGAGGCTGTGCAGGAACTCGCTGGCCGAGTTGGTCATATAGCTGTAGTTGCCATCAGGGATATATGCTATAAAGAAACAAGCACTGACCCCAACCCAATACCTGCTGCCACTTTGACCTCCATCCAGAAGACACATCTCCATCTAGCCCTGGGAGGGCAGGCATGGCACTGAGCCCATTGTGCCAATGGGAAGCGAGCCCATTGTGCTAAAGTCCAGCGAGGCTCAGCAACCTGCCCAAAGTCACACAGCTAGAAAATGGAGATGGGGACTGGAGCCCAGGAATGAGACAAAAGGAAGAGAGTTGTCTGAGGGGGAAGGAGTGCCAGGGCTCTGGGTTAGGAG
The DNA here is from genome assembly GCA_037038555.1 of Rhynchonycteris naso. Taxonomy (NCBI): domain Eukaryota; kingdom Metazoa; phylum Chordata; class Mammalia; order Chiroptera; family Emballonuridae; genus Rhynchonycteris; species Rhynchonycteris naso. Next base: position 22,564,636 of record CM073001.1, read on the forward strand.
GGGGTAATTATCTGGTACATGCACTAGGCCTATCTGGACTAGGAGCCCGGGGACCAGGCAGGAGGCAGCCACATTTTGGGGCTCCTCATGCCTATATGGTCTCCCCAACCCAAAGAGCCAAGAGGCAGCACCCACCCATGGTAAGGGGCTGATCACGAAGCTCCCTCCACAGTTCGGCCCGGGCACCCTGAAGATAACCCGTGATGTCGGTGTCACTTTGCCTCATCTCCGGGGGCCGCCCTACCAGGAAGTCCTCCCTGCTCACGTTCCGGGCCATGCACAGCAGGATGTCGAAAAATAGAGACAGCTAGGGCAATGGCAGGAAAAACAGCTATTGGGGGATTACTAGGCCAAACGGAAGCAGTCCCATCCCCAGAGACACTGACCCTAAGAGGGGAAGGGGCTAGCCTGAGGTCACAGTGTCAGGGTCTCTCCCCCAGACCAGGGTCCCAGCCCACTCTCCCAGTCACCTGGACAGGCCGGGCTCCAGAGTCCAAGCCCATGTAGGTGCACGCATCCAGGGGTGGGCTCACATGGGTGGCCAGAAGGTGCTCAGCAGTCTCCACAGAGAAAAAGGCAATGCCAGAGACCTGAAGGAGCCCCCCATGAGGGTCAGAGTGGGAGCCCACATGAGGATCAGTGTGGGAGAAGGGACCCTGGGTTCAGACTTAGGCCTGAGTTGGGGAAGATGCATGAAAATGGGCCACAGAGCTCTGGCTGGGTGGCGCAGTTGGTTGGTGCATCGTCTGGATATGCCAGGGTTGTGGGTTTGATCCCCCGTCAGGGCACATGCAAGAAACAACCAATTAATGCGTGAATGGGTAGAGCAACAAATTGTTGCTTCTTTCTCTCTCTTTTCCTCTCTCTCTAAACACAATAAATAAATTTAAAATAAAGAAAGAAAAGAAAAGGGTCACACACGGCTGGCTGCCACACCAGGCAGGGTCCCTCATCTTTTGAGCCATTCTAGCACCCAGATTCCAGACTTACTAGGGTGGGGCATCTTGTAAACAGGCACCTTCGGGGATGCCCCTGCAATTTTTCAGGGCTCCTCCCAAAACTAGTTCTCCATCACTCCCATCGTCTCGTCCCAGATCCTTACCCACCATTCCTATCTTTGTCCTTCATTCTAGAAAGATCCCCTGAGTTGGATTCCAGACTTCCTCCCAACTGCATTCCTGAACTTGCTCACACTCTGGTTCTAGCCTTTCTGGTTCAGGACAAGACTCCCTCCTCAGACTGGCTCCACCTGCATTCATCCCAGATTCTGGTTCTGTCCTGCCCTGGAATTTTCTAGAAGGAGCAAGCAAAAAGGCAAACCCTCCCTTTTCCATGAGGTCCCCAAAGTCCCTCAATCTGGGCAGCAGCCATACCAGTGGCACCTGCCCGTCAGGCCTGGTGCACCGCTGTATCTCCTCCTCGGTGCCCTGGTAGTAAATGTCTAAAACAAAGCCCTGTGCATGGGGGAGAAAACAGAGTTAGGGAAAGGAGCAAGGGACGATCAAGAACAGGGATACAGCCTGACCTGTGGTGGCACAGTGGATAAAGCGTCGACCTGGGAACACTGAGGTCGCCAGTTCAAAACCCTGCACTGGTCTGGTCAAGGCACATATGGAAGTTGATGCTTCCAGCTCCTCCCCCCTTTCTCTCTTTCTCTATCTCTCTCTCTCACTCTGTGTCTCCTCTCTAAAATGAATAAATAAATTTAAAAAATAATAAAATAAAATAAAATAAAATTTAAAAAAATAAAATAAAAAAAAAAAGAACAGGGATACAGCAAAGGTGTTTTCCAAATGAAAACCTAGGGCAGGTACCAGCATGCTCCCGGGAAGCACTGTAACACACCAATAGAGGGGTTTGGCACGCCCTCACAGCCCAGCCTGAGCACAGAGCCTGGCACAGGTTCTACATGCAATTCAAGTTTGCCATAAGACTAAGTGAGCACGAGAGCTGCTGCCATGGAGGAAACTCCTCCTCCGAATCCAGACTGTACCAGAAAGTCCTGGGCAAGAGGCTGCCCAGAGCACAGGACTGGGAGGCCATCCCAGGCCAACTCGGATGCCCGTGCCACCACCCCAGAGGCACTACCTGACCTGGGCGTCCGTTAGGTAGACACCATGTTTCCGAGCATAGGCCGTGCTCCCTGGAAAGGCAATCACTCTGGCTCCCCGGAAGCTGTCCCAGTTGATCCCTGCGGGTGGGGCAGTCAGGAGGCTCCCTGGGGGTCCCAACCCATGGCAGGGGGTCCCCAACCAGGTAAAGACAAGAGCTCAGGGCAGGGCCATCAGGCACCTCTAAAAGGAAAATATGGTTTCTAAACTAAATGGACAATCCTCTGGGAGAATGACAATGCCTCCCCTCCCAAAGTTCTCCACAGCCCTGTGGAGCAAGAAGGACAGTGCTGGTGTCTCCATTCTATAGTCTGGAAGACTGAGGCCAAACAGCAGAAGCCCTGCCTCTAGGTCTGGGCTTCATCATCCACACCTACAGCTTCCCTTCTGAATAGGACAGTGGGTCAGACCCAGGAATGGTGAGCTAGGAAAGACACAGCCTGCCTCTTCCTATGGCAGGGGAGGAGGCCCCAAGTCTTCTCAGGCTCACCTGGGTTGGGAGGAACAGACAGCAACATGTCGGTGCTGCAGACCCACACACCTGGCGGAGAACCAGGGCCCAGCTGTGGGAGAGAGTGCAGCTGGTGATCTGGCCCAGACAGCCCAGTCTCTAGCTATTCCTGTGCTCTAGGGAGACTGGCTGCTGAGGAAACAGGGGCCTTCCCTGACCCTCCTGCCCACCTCCTGGGGCCATACCTCCCCTGGTTTTGCCAACACTAATTTCCTGAAGCTCTACCCCTAGGCATCCCCAAAGCCATTTTTCCTGGCATCCTTCTGAGCCAGGACAGACTAGAACTGGTGGTGCAGTGAGAGGAACAAGGCCCAGGGCACCTGCCAGCCTCACCTGATAGCTCATGATGTTCAGCAAGCGGTCCAGGTTGCAGACCACAGCCTCCACAGGTGCCTGGGGGTCCTCCACAGGGAGACAGGTGAAGGCCCGGCCACAGTCATCAAAGGGAAAGTCTCGGCCCTAGAGGGGGGGAGCAGGGAGAGAGCCCTTGGGGCAGGGAGCCTAGGGACACCAATGGGCTCTGCAAGGATGAAAAGTCATCGAGCTGGAGGACTTTTCAAAAGTGTTTTTCCGTGTAATTTTTTCAGTTACCTGATTATAGTAAAAAGTTAGAAAATGTATATATGCAAAAAGAAAAACAATCCCTCAGGAATAATAACCATTCCCCTCATTTTGAGGTATATCCTTTTAGACTTCTATTCATATCTTTAATTGTTTTTTTACAAAACTGAGATTCTGAAAAGGTAGACACAATAGAACACACACACACACACACACACACACACACAGAAACACACAAAACTGGGAAAATAAGAGTGGAAACTATATGAAGCCAGGTCCCGCTTTAAGCATTTAAGAGATCATCTCTGCATATCCACACGAAGCAGGAACTATTGCCATCTCTATTTTACACATGAGGAAACTGAGGCAAGTGACTTGCCCAAGGTCACAGAACTGGTTATGTCTCTTTCCAGTCAATGCATAGAATTAGATGGATATATTAATCACTTTCTAATATTCCACCAGGAGGATATGCTGTTTACATTTAAGCAGTTCCCTATTTTTGAACATTTGGATCCATCCTGATCATGATTCTTCTGGGTTTGCACAATAAACACCTTGCAAACACACCCCTTAAGTCCTGTCCAATCCCGAGATCAATGGTTCCAGCCTTCTGCATGGCACCCTGTCCAGCATTTTACTTACCATGTGCAGGATGAGGATCCAGGCCGAGTGTAGGACATCAGATGTGACCACCTGTCAAGAATGGAAGAGCCCAGTTGACACAGGCCTGAGCAGAAGGCACTTAAGGATGCCACCCTCTTGTCTGAGGAAAGACCCCAACACAAATATACTCAGGTACCAAAGGAACGAGGTGAACACTCACAGTGAAGCCTGCCCTGGCACTCAGGTGTTCAGCCGCCACCAGCAGGGCATTGAGGGTGGCTCCTCCACTGCCCACACGAGTCTCGGGGTCCTCCACAGCCAGTAACAATGTCCCAGCGGGGATCTGCTCGCGTTTCTGCCGCACTTCCAGCTCTATGGTCAGAACACGAGTGGGACCTGCCCCCAGACTCCCAGCCCTGCTCCCAAGCACCTAAAGTAAGCCTACTGATATTATTTTATCTTCTTTGACTCAGAAGTTTTTCATGTAATAGCTCATTAGATTTTTGGCCAACTCTGTGAGGTAAGTATAATTATTCCCATTTTACAAATGAGAAAACCAAGTCTCAATGAAGTGACATGGCTAGGAAAAAGCAGAATCTGGGTTTGAATCCAGGTCTACCTGGCCCCTGGAGTGAGGTGAGGGTTCTGCATTATGACCGAGGGGGGAAGGAGGGCCCCCTACCTCTCTGGAAGACCTCGATGCTATCCTTGTACTGGCATGTCAGGATGATAACCGTCCAGTCAACCCCCTTGGGCTGCTCCATTCTGGCCAAAGTTGAGGGCATTCCTGAAGGAGAGACAGGGGTGTACATGAGTTTTTTAAAATTATCATACCTTAAAATTGATTTTATGAATTTTCTTCGTTGCGGCTCCTTAGTCTCCTTAGTTGTTCATTGATTGCTTTCTCACATGTGCCTTGACCGCAGGCCTTCAGCAGACTGAGCAACCCCTTGCTGGAACCAGCGACCTTGGGTCCAAGCTGGCGAGCTTTTGCTCAAGCTAGATGGGCCCGCGCTCAAGCTGGCGAGCTTGGGGTCTCGAACCTGGGTCTTCCGCATCCCAGTCCGATGCTCTATCCACTGCGCCACCACCTGTCAGGCGGAAGGTAATTTTTAAAAAATATTTTATTGATTGATTTTACAGAGGTGAGGGGAGCAAGAAGTATCAACTCGTAGTTGCTTCACTTAAGTTATTCATTGGTTGCTTCTCATACGGGCCTTGACTGGGCAAACCCAGGGTTTCAAACCAGCAACCTCAGCATTCCAGGTCCGTGCCACCACAGGCCAGGCTGGAAGGTAATCTTTTGTTGAGATTAGCTTCTTTCACTCAACATAATGCTTCTGAGATTCATCCAAGTTGGCGGTACCATATCGTAGTTCTTTCTTTCTTCTTCCTTTTTTTTTTTTTTTTTTTTTTTTGTTTCTTTTTGCCAAGCAGTATTCCCTTGCATGGACCTCCCACAGTCTGTTTCTCCATCCACTCACTGAAGGACATCTGGGCTGTTTCCAGGCTTTGAAAGCCCTGAATAGAGCAGCTATAAAACATTCATGTGCAGATTTAGCATGAACATAAGATTTCATCTCTCCAGGTGGATACCTGGGTGTGGGATTGCTAGGTCATGTGATAAGTGTGTCTTTGATTCTTATTCTGGGTGTATATGATTTCCTCTGGAAAGGTAGTAAGGGGAGAAGGGATAGGTAGACAGAGGGTCCCACGGGTCCCTCATCCTTCGGTCATTGACTGTGATCTGGGAAGAGGGAATGCCTAACCTCCCAGGCTAAAGGAAAGTCCCAGGAGAAGGGGACAATTGTGGGAGGATGTACCAGCCTGTTCAGGGAATCCAGGCAGGGTGCCAATAGCACCCACTACAGGGACCTCCCTAAGGCTCCAAACCTAAAAGAGACTGCAATCCCATCTGCCAGCCATCTTTCTCCAGGGTACTCTGAGCAAGTGAGGGGAAGATGCTACGGGTTCACCCCTCTTGTCTCCCCCAAGCCTTCTCTTCCTACCAGATGAAAAACCGGTCTGACACCAGAGCCCCTGGCCTCCCCAAGACCTCCGCAGACAAGTCCCCAGGAGTGCCCTGGCATCTATCTCTGGCAGAGTCCTGGCTGCTGTCCTAAGAAGTAGCCCACCCCTACCTTTTCCCTCAAGCCCCCAAAGCTCACTGTCAGAGATGATGGAGCTAGCCGCATGCCTTCCCAGGGGCACCTGGGACACAGGTCCAGCCCATGCCCAGGCCAGAGCCAGCAGGAAACCTCAACCTAAGCAAGTGTCGTGTGTATGTGTGTGTGTTGTTGTTGTGTGTGTGTGTGATAGTCAGAGAGAGGAACAGATAGGGACTGACAGACAGAAAGGGAGAGAGATGAGAAGCATCAGTTCTTTGTTGCAGCACCTTAGTTATTCATTGATTGCTTTCTCATATGTGCCTTGACTGGAGCGGGGAGGCGACAGCAGACCGAGTAACCCCTTGCTCAAGCCAGTGGCTTTGGGCTCAAGCTGGTGAGCCTTGCTCAAATCAGATGAGCCTGTGCTCAAGCTGGCAACCTCGGGATTTCACACCTGGGTCCTCTGTGTCCCAGCGCCAGCACCTGGTCAGGTTAAGCAAGTGTCTTCTTATACCAGACTCCTTTGCCACCAAGCCTATGGTTAACGTTGACAGACACCACCACAACACCCACACTCCCATGGGCTTTCAGGTAGAGTCTCCAACACTAACAGAAACTGTTCTGCTCCCTGCTAGCCCAGGAGGGAACTCCAGAGGGGAAATCTGACCTAGAGATCCTGGCCAGGGACTGAGGGCAAAGGCATTCCCGAGGATGCTCAGCTGGCCTTCTCCGTAAAGGGGTGGCAAGGGATTCCAGTGCCACCACCAACTTACTGTGTGATCTTTGGCAGCCCTAACCCTCTCCGGCATCCTGAGGCAGGAAAAATAATTGACCAATGCCTGTAACTTGTTCACATGGAGCCCATGCTTCCCACCAACTGCTCCCAACCAATGATTCAGCACTGCAGTGACATGAAGACAGACCGATTGCAGCAATTTGGAGATCTTCTGAAGGTCATCTTGGCTCCAGGGTTCCCCAACTACCCAACAGAAACTGTCTTAAAACCTCACTGCCGGCCTGACCAGGCCATGGTGCAGTGGATAGAGTGTCGGACTGGGATGCGGAGGACCCGGGTTCGAGACCCCGAGCTTGCCAGCTTGAGCTCGACCCAAGGTCCCTGGCTCCAGCAAGGCGTTGCTCGGTCTGCTGAAGGCCCACCGTCAAGGCACATGTGAGAAAGCAATCAATGAACAACTATGGTGTCGCAATGGCAACGAGAAACTAATGATTGATGGATGATTCTTACCTCTTTCCTTTCCTGTCTGTCTGTCCCTATCTGTCCCTCTGTCTGACTCTCTGTCTGTCCCTGTAAAAAAAAAAAAAAAAAAACAAAACCTCACTGCCATCTGATACCCTTCCCTCCATCCCTCCTCCTTTCTGTTGTTCCTTCACAGGGAGCAGACTGACAGCTTTCCCTGCATCCTCCAGCTCCCTTCCCATTTTCCCTTCCCCCTCAAATTTAATTCCAATCTTGGTCTAGGCTTCTCCAAGAACCCAAACCAACAGCAATATCATCTCCTTCTTGGTACCTCAAAAGAAAAACTCTCTGTATGAACCTCTAACTTAATGTGTAGAAAGCTCTATTTTTATCCTAAAAAATAGATGATGAAGAAACTGCCTGACTAGGAGGTGGCACAGTGGATAGAGAGTCAGACTGGGATGCGGAGGAGCCAGGTTTGAGACCCTGCGGTCGCCAGCTTGAGCATGGGCTCATCTGGTTTGAGCAAAAAAAGCTCACCAGCTTGGACCCAAGGTCGCTGGCTTGAGCAAGGGGTTGCTTGGTCTGATGAAGGCCCACGGTCAAGGCACATGTGAGAAAGCAATCAATGAACAACTAAGGTGTTGTAAGGTGTTGCAGCAAAAGCTGATGATTGATGCTTCTCATCTCTCTCTGTTCCTGTCTGTCTATCTCTATCTATCCCTCTCTTTGACTCTCTGTCTCTGTAAAAAAAAAAAAAAAGAAACTGAAGCAGAGAGATTAAGTCACATGCCCAAGGTCAGACAGCTAGCAAGTGGCAAAGCCAAATCTGACCACAGACCACTTTTGTTCCAGAGTACATTCTCTTAACCACTACAGTGAACCTACTGTAGGATTGAAAAAAGAACAAAAGGAACAAATATATGTAAAGTGCTCCTTATAGGTGGCAATGAAGTGGGGATAACATTAATAACAACCTCAAGGAGTGAGTTCATCCACTCTGACCCATGGTTAAGACATAATGTGTTTTTTCCTAGTTTTTTTATTGCTTGATTTTTAGAAAGAGAGGAAGGGGGGAGACAGAGAGAGAGACAAGAACATCTATCTGTTCCTATATGTGCATTGACCAGGGATCAAACCAGCAGCCATTGTCTCTGCTCTCTGAGACAATGCTCTAACCAACCAAGCCATCCAGCCAGGGCAAGACATGATGATTTTTCATTCTCACAACACCCCTGCAGGGTGAGTGTTCTGTCCGCTTTACAGATGCTAGTAGATGCTACAGCTATGACTGGGACCTGGGTTTCTCTGATTCTTTTTTTTTTTAGTTTTTTTTATTATTATTTATTTATTTATTCATTTTAGAGAGGAGACACAGAGTGAGAGAGAGAGATAGAGAAAGAGAGAAAGGGGGGAGGAGCTGGAAGCATCAACTCCCATATGTGCCTCGACCAGACCAGTGCAGGGTTTTGAACTGGCGACCTCAGTGTTCCCAGGTCGACGCTTTATTCACTGCGCCACCACAGGTCAGGCCAGGTTTCTCTGATTCTTATTCAAGTGATGGTGATAATGATATTTGGTATCAGGCAAAGGTGATGAAAGGAGAACAAGGAAGAAATGTCCCAAGAAGAGCCCAAAGGTCTGAGCTCAGTCTTGGTCTCAGCATAGTGACCTGGAGACATGGGCAGATGACTGGCCATAGCCAGAGAAAGGAAAGCAGCCCGATCAGGACTTCATTGCACTAGAGTCTAGGGCAGAGGAAGAGTTCTGGGCTGGGAATCAACCCCCAGGCCTCTGTCATCATCTCTGCCTCTTCCTGTGTGATCTTGAGCAGGCTAATTAACCTCTCTGAGCCTCAATTTCCTAATCTGAAAACTAGGGCCAACAATACCAATCTCCTAGGACTGTTGTCAGCTTTAAATAAACTGTAAAATATGCAGCACACAGCAGGAACTCAATGAACGGTAGTTCTCTCCAGTAGGAACAGGAAGCAGGAGAGTTTAACTTGGCCCTAAAGCCGGTAGGAATGCAGGCTCTGAAATATTCTCCGGGTCAAAGATGCCTCTGAAGAAGAAAAAAAATCAGGGAAGGCCTAGGGAAATCAAGCAAGGCTAAGGAGCATGCCTTGCCAGATCAGACAAAGGTATATTATGATAACACAAAAGGTGGAATGATACTTGTAGCTAATACTTAGGGAGTGCTTTTTTCAGGCACCAAGCCAAATGCATTATAGTATCAACCCACATGACCTATTCTGTATTCCTCCCTATGAGCTGGATCTTATTACACTCACATTAAGGAAACTGTAGCTTAAAGACACGAAATAGTCTGCCCAAGGTCATACACGGCTAGTACAAGCAGAACAGGTGTTTCTAAGCCTAAGGTCCATGTTCTTAACCATCCTGTAGGAACAAGACATCTGTTCTGGAGTCTCTGTCCTCTGTAATACCTGACATCTGTACAGAAAGCTTAGAAAAGAAAATAGTTCTCTATTAATATTTGCCCACTTCGAATAGAACTTCATCAAGTGAGACCAAGTTGAAATATTTAATGTGCTCAGCCCATGCTGCACAAAATTTGGATAGGGAAGGGGATCCAGGGACAGAATAAAATAGTAAGGCTTCTTCATGTGCTGTTTGAAGAAGGTTAGGGCAGGGATCTTGTATTTTAGAGCTTTAAGGGGAAAAACAGGCACATGAAGGGATCTGACTTGCCTTCCAAAAAAAGCAAAAGTTGATTGGGAGTAATATTACAGTGTAAATTACACAAAAGGCAAGTACAGTAGTCCCCCTCTTATCCATAGGGAATACTTTTTTTTTTAATTTATTTTTATTTATTCATTTAGTGAGGAGACACAGAGAGAGAGAGAGAGAGAGAGAGAGAGAGAGAGAGAGAGAAAGGGGGGAGGAGCTGGAAGCATCAACTCCCATATGTGCCTTGACCAGACCAGTGCAGGGTTTTGAACTGGAGACCTCAGTGTTCCCAGGTTGATGCTTTATCCACTGTGCCACTACAGGTCAGGCATAGGGAATACATTTAAAGACCTCCAGTGGATGTCTGAAACTGAGGATAGTATGAACCTCACATATACTATGCTTTTTCTTATACAATACATGCCTAAGAAGACTTGCTTTGGATGATTAAACTTTGTCCTTAACCAATTTGTCAACCTTGCTGGAAATGTGGCAGCAGCTTCTTCAGCAGGCACAGCCTCTCTAGTAATTTTTATATTTTGCAGTCCAAACCTCTTCATGAACCTGTGTAACGACCCCTTACTTGCAGTAAATTGGTTTGGTGTCACTCTTTTCAGGGGACTTTTTTTTTTCTTTTGTATTTTTTCAAAGTTAGAAGTGGGGAGGCAGTCAGACTCCTGCATGAACCTGACGGGATCCACCCAGCAAGCCCACCAGGGGGCGATGCTCTGCCCATCTGGGGCGTTGCTCCATTTCGGCTGGAGCCATTCTAGCGCCTGAGGCGGAGGCCATAGAGAGGTCCTCAGCACCCTGGCCAACACCCGGGCCAACTTTGCTCCAATCGAGCCTTGGCTGCGGGAAGGAAAGAGAGAGAGAACAGAGATGGGGGAAGGGTGGAAAAGTAGATGGGCGCTTCTCTTGTGTGCCCTGACCGGAAATCGAACAGGGACTTACACATGCCAGGCCCATGCTCTACCGCTGAGCCAACCGGCCAGGGCCTTTAGGGGACTCTTTACTGAAGTCTTCATATAGGCTCAATGCTTTCTGGAGCAACACGTTGCCATTAATTAGAATACATTTTCTGTTCATGTCTTCAACCCACAAATGTAATGCCTTTTCCATCTTAACTAAGCACTTATCACACACTGTGGCTGTAACTTTTGCAGTTTGAGGTTTGACAGCAAAACTAGTACAAATTTCTTTTTTTCCTTCACAATTTCACGGATAGAAGATTCATTCTTACCATGGATCTTAACAACCTCAGCATGATTTTTTTTTTCTTTCCTTATTAAGTTGAGAACTTTCACCTTTCCACTTAAAGAAAGCACTTTATGGCTTCTCTTTGGGCATATCTGAATTGCCAGCATCACTACTCTTGCGCTTTGGGGCCATTATTAAGTAAAGTAAGGGTGACTTGAACTGCCATACCTAACAGTGGATCTGATAATGAAGGAGGTTACTGAATGACTAAACTAGCTGATAGCATATACAGCCTGGATGAGTGGGACAGGGGGATGATTTACGCCACAGGATGGGCTGGGTCCCAGAAAATTTCATCAGGCTACTCAGAACTTAAAACAATTAAAAACTTGCACTGTTTATTTCTAAATTTTACATTTAATATATCATGGTGCACTTTTGGCCGGTCGACCGGTCAAAAGTGCACCAAGACTTTACGGACACACTGTATTTACAGGCTGAAGACCTCAACTACTTGATTGAAACCCTGGAAAACAAAACCGCGGATCAAGGGGGAACCAGTCTAATTGAGATTTGTGCATTGTGCGGAGACTGAATGGGGCGCGCACACTGAGGAAGGAAAAGCAGCCTCAATGCAAAATCAGCAGCGCCGGCATCCAGCAACCCACCTGCCTCTGGGTCGAAGAGCCTCTGGAGTCCGTATACCCTCCCTGTCCCCATCGTTCCCAGGTCCCTGCAAAGAGGTAGTACGACCTGCCGACACCTCCTACAGCCAGTGGGCGCCCAAGGGCACCAGCAGATCCCGGAGACCCCCTGCCTCAGTTCTGCCCCTTCGGGAGGACGGGCCAGGAAAATCGAGGTGGGGGTAAGGTGTGAGAAGCGGAAACTCGCGCGGACCACGTACCTTCCTCCGCCCGGTGTTAGGCTCAGCGGGCTCTTTAAGGCCGGGCTGCGGGTCGCTTCACGGCGCACCCTGGGAAATGTAGTTTCACCCTTCCGCCTGCCGTGGCTTGTCCTCTCCGAAAAACCAGCTCCAAGCAATCGCATGGGCAAACGGATAGGGTCAGGGCAGTGCTTTCCGAAAAGTCAGTTTTCCTATCGGACCTATCCTGAAAGAAGGTGAAGCGAGAAGACGGCTCCGTCGCCCGGCAGAACTACAACTCCCAGAGGAACCAATGAGTCTTAAAGACACAGGCTCGTTTTCTGGGACTCAAGTTTTCAGGTTTGGGGTTTGCTTAGCCCTCTGGCCGGGACCTGGAGGTAGCTGCCCCCCCGCCCCCCTCCCCCCAAAAAAAATCCGGGGAGGGAAAATCTTAGATGTTGCCGGAGCGTGAGCGGCTGCGGTCGAATTAGCAGCCGGTGGTTTTAGCACATGGGTCCTTCCGGAAGAAACTTTCTATCTCTGCAGTGGGAAGAGAACCTGGGGAGCTTTTGGATACGTTTGGAATGGCAGCATTGTTTATAATAGCGGGAAATTAGAAATACTCTCTCTTTAGGGTACTGGAGAAATAAACTGGACACATCCATGCAATGGAATACTGTGTAGCCGTTAGATCCAAGTAAAACTTCACGTACAATAGGAAACGGTGTTCAAAACAATTTGTTAAGGAAGAAGCAAGTCGTAGAATCCTATATACAGGAAGCCACCCATGTCAAAAATAATATATATGGACACACAGTATGTGTAGGAACAGGACTGGAGGGGAGCACAACCTGGGGCACAGATGCTAGGAATGGGGAGAGGCAAGGGAACTTAAGCTTTGTCTATATTGTTTGAATATTTTCTTACAAGAATGTATTTTCCAAATCTATTGTCATTAATAGGGAGCCTGAGAGGCCCTACCTTCAGTCTCAAAGGGGGAGGAGAACCTACTTTGGCCAGTCACTTGGTTACTCTGAATCTCCTTGTCACTGTCTGTAAAAAATGGGTTAATAATAGTTTCAAATGCTGAGATTGTTGTGAGGATAATATATATATATATATATATTTCTTGAAAAATATGAACCATTTGACAAGAGGAAAATTCTGAGATGTCCTAATATATATATATATATATATATATATATATATATATATATATATTTTTTTTTTTTTTTCTTGAAAAATATGAACCATTTGACAAGAGGAAAATTCTGAGATGTCCTAAATTAATTTATCGCAGGTCAGAGGGTGAGAAGGGGGATGAGTTTAATCAGTTAACAGAGTCACAGACCAAAACCAACAAAAGACTGTTCACATTCCTAAATGTATGTTAAAACTTTTAATCAGTTTCCAGGGGGCTATCCAAAAAAAATAGTGAACCACTAGCCAACACCTCTTCCTACTTACACATAAGCTTTCTGGCTTGTTGCCCACAACCAATCCAGGAGTAGGAAATGTTTCTTCCTTACTGTGTTTCTATCCTAAAACTGCCACCTCTTCACCTTTTCACAACTCCTCTTTAAATACAGCCAGTGTTAAGTTCTTTCAGAACAACTTACATCTTTCGCCCCCATTGTATAAAGAATTTCCTCCAGCTCCAGGGATTGTGGGCATGTTTTTCTCCATCTGGCTCTGCTACTGGTGGTTTACATTGTGTATATCCCAGGACGAGGTCATTTTTCTGGCTAGCATATAGCTCAGTAAACCCTTTCTTTCAGAAAAGTTTTCAGCTGAAAAGTTTTTTTGTTTAACATATCATTATGATTATGTTTATAGTTGTTATTCCCATGCTGCCCAATAAAGCAGGGGCTTTGGTTTGTCCACTAGAATGGTGCCTAAGACATTGTAGGTGGTAAAAACAGTTTGTTGAACGAATGAACAAGCAGTGCCCTGCTCAGCTCCCACTACCACCTCTTCCCCTAAATTTCTCTCCTTCCCTCAGTCTTCTCCCACTGGAGTCATTACCCCTCTTCACTTGGCCCAGGTCTCATTCTCCTTCCTACACTTCCGTGCCTGTGCTCTCTTCTGTGAACCCAGGAGGCCTCCCGGTAAAGTGCTGAGCTAGCTGCCTCCCACTGCTGCTGTTCGCATCAATGCAGATCCCCTCCCTGCAGTGAAGTGGGAGGCAGGGATACCTGCAGCTGCAGCTTTGGCAGGAGCTCAAAGAAAACAACGTGCCCCAAGAAGCTCAGAGGCAAAGGGCTTTACCCCACCTTCTAGGGCATGCCTGCTGGAAGGGTAGGGTGTGGTTCCAAGGCCATTTGTACTTCTCAGACTGAGGCAAAGACTCAAGGAGCATTTTTGCTAAGATAAAGCCCTCAGTACAGTCTGTCAGCAGCAGACACATGAAGTTCTCTGCCCTGCGTGTTGTCCCACTGTCTGGGGTACAATAGACATAGCCATAAAAAATGTTTTGATGTCATATAGGGTAGAATCTAGGGGTTAGTAACAAGGGTTTGAAAGCAGACATTCTCCCCAGTTCCCATCATTTTTTTTAATGTGTGAGCAAGCCCCTGCATCTCTTTGAGCCTCAATTTTTGCATCTGTAAGAATACAATAGTATGTAGCTAATTGGGTTGGTGGAAGGATTCCATGAGCTAATGCACGTAAAGGGGTTATCACAGTGCCTGGCCCGAGCAGGCACCCGCACCCAACTTCCTTATTAGTGAACAAGCATGCTGCCAGTGAGTGAGGTTCCAGAAAGCCTTCTTGAAGGATGTCCAATCGGCAGGGCCCTGGATGAAATATATAGCTGCTGCAGGTAGCAGGAACTTCCCTTGGGAGCCAGGACTGCCCACAGGGATACCTTAGGTTGGGTTTCCTAGAAACAAAACCTGAGACAGGGATTTTAGTGCAAATGATTTATTAGAGGAGAGGAAAATAAGAGAGGGTAGGGGAAGAAGCTAAGCAAAAATGTGGCTTCATCTAAATCTTGACTCAATCTGATACTACAGTGAGTTCTGGAACTTAAAATTCACCACAAGGTTTATCCCTCTCATAAGCAAGGGCGCTGGACTTTGTACCCCTCTTCAGTCATTCATGGGCTGAAGGCCACTGGGTGGTGGGAAAGGGAGGATCATAATTTCGCAGACATTCCTGGGTGAACCATGAGCTATGGGGACTAAGGACGATCCTCCTCCGGAGAAGGGTGAAGCTGTGAGCCATTAGCAGCCAATAAAACAGCTGGAGAATGGGTGTCACCATCCTGTAAAGGGATGTCACCACCAGCATTTGCTACAGGAGAACTGGCAAACAGCTAAGAACTAGGTGAAGAAAATAGAAAGAGGATATTAAACTCTCCTGTTGAGTCTTCCAAGGAGAAAATGAAGCATTTGGTATGGTTTTTAAATTTAATTTCTTTTTATTTTATTCATTTTAGAGAGGAGACACAGAGAGAGAGAGAGAGAGAGAGAGAGAGAAAGGGGGGAGGAGCTGGAAGCATCAACTCCCATATGTGCCTTAACCAGACCAGTGCAGGGTTTTGAACTGGAGACCTCAGTATTCCCAGGTCGACGCTTTATCCACTGCGCCACCACAGGTCAGGCTGCATTTGGTATGGTTTTTAAAAAATTAAAGCACAGACTTGAAAGAATGACCAGTGAACCCTCTCTGAGAGCTATTAAGTGTACTTTATCAAGTGGCCCCTCTTCTGTTAAGCCTGGCCATTGCCATTAACAAAGAGCTTGTGCAATATTTTCCAAAGAGTGCTTCTATAGAACATTAGCAAGTGTTGCCTCAGAGAGGGTGCAGAATTGTTAAACAAAGGTAGACAGGTTTATTTTCTTTTTACAACTTTAAAAAGCCACTATGCTACATAAACAGAATGTAGTATATCCATACAATGGAGTATTATTCAACCATAAAAAATGAAATACTAATACATGCTACCCCACGAATGAACCTTGAAAACATTATGTTCAGTGAAAGAAGTCAAACACAAATGACCATAGATTGATTGTACAACTCCATTTATATAAAATATTTAGAATGCAACAGTGTGGTAATTGCCAGGGAGAGGGGGTAGTGGGACGTGGAATAGGATGTAGGGGGGATGAACAGTGATGAATGGAGACTTACTTTGGGGTGATGGACACACAGTATAAGTATAGTGTACAGATGTGTTGTAGAATTGTGCATGAAACCTACATGATTTTGTTAACCAGTGTTACCCCAATAAATTCAATAAAAAATATATATCTAGAATGGATAAATCCATAAAAACATTAGTGGTTGTCAGGGGCTGGGATGGGGAGATGGGGAGTGATTGCTTAAAGGATACAGAGTTTTCTTCTGGGATGATAAAAATGTTTTGGAACTAGAGATATTGGTCGTGAAATATTGTTAATGTACTAAGTAATACTGAATTGTATGCTTTAATATTTTTTTAAATTACTGATGAGAGAGAGAGACATTGATTTGTTGTTCCACTTAGTTATGTATTCATTGGTTAATTCTTGTATGTGCCCTGACTGGGGATCAAACCTGCAACCTTGGAGTATCTAGATAATGCTATATCCCACTGAGCTACTGGGCCAGGGTCTGAATTATATGCTTTAAAATGTTAATTTTATGTTATATGAATTTCACCTCAATTTTTTTTAAAGGCTGTGTGCTTGTTGCTAATGGGGTGCTAGGAAAAAGACCTACATGCATAGGGAACTGTAGGCTAACATTAAAGCATTTAACAACAAGTTAGGTTAGGGAACCATTTTCTAGAAGAGCATCTTTCAGGATCTGTAATGTAGCACAACTTGGAGAAGGCTGATTCAGTGTACGGGACACTGGTGGGAAGTGGGTCCTCTGAAATGAGGCTCCTAGGACATGAAGGATCAGGCACAGATGGGTGATTTCTGCTTTAATCCTCCTCCTCCTCCTCCTCCTCCTCCCCCTTCCCCTTCTTCAGAGAGAGAGAGAGAGAGAGAGAGAGGCAGAGGACAGACAAGAAGGGAGAAAGAGGGAGGAGACAGATGAGAAGCATCAACTCATCTTTGTGTCATCTTAGTTGTTCATTGAATGCTACTCATATGTGCCTTGACTGGGGATGGGGGGCTCTAGCTGAGCCAGTGACCCCTTGCTCACACCAGAGACCCCAGTATAATTTTTTTTTAATTATTTTTATTTTATTCATTTTAGAGAGGAGACACAGAGTGAGAGAGAAAGAGAGAAAGGGGGGAGGAGCTGGAAGCATCAACTCCCATATGTGCCTTGACCAGACCAGTGCAGGGTTTTGAACTGGCAACCTCAGTGTTCTAAGGTTGACGCTTTATCCACTGCGCCACCACAGGTCAGGCTGCCCCAGTATAATTTTGATGACCCTGCACTCAAGCAGGCAAGCCTGTGCTCAGGCCTACAATCTTAGGGTTTCAAACCTGGGACCTCAGCATCCCAGGTCAGCACTCTATCCACTGTGCCACCACCAGTCAGGCTGTCATTTTTTATTTTAATTCTTCAGCTATTTTGTATGTCCTTTACGAAACTGCTTCTCTGATCTGTGCATCAATTCATCCACCAGAACACTGGTCTCTATCAATATAATTGAAAAGATAATTTCAAAAGCTTGGTATTTTTAATGTCTGCTAGAGTAGTTTACTAGATCTCAAACTCTCAGAAACTAGGGTCCAATTCTTTGATTTCAGTATATTTCACAGGGCCTACCATTGTGTTTTGCACATAAGGAATTGGTAGTACATATATATGATCTTGTACAAACCACTTAACCTCCCTGAGCTGCCTGCTAATTCCCCATTCAATGGGGATTTCTGCCAGAGGACAAGAAGTAATTTTTCATTAACTTAATATATTCTTGAAGGTCTGTCTGGAACTACAAAAGCCAGTCTCCTGATTTCCAATAGTTTATTATCCAGTGAAGTAATGATAACAAAAGACATCATCAATTAATTGAAGCTTCCCCAATTCCATGCATTTAATCTTTTATTGGAATCAACATTTGAATCATTTTTTATCTTTGCTCTTACAATGGTATAACAACTATCCATCTCTATATGTCACTAATAACATATACAAATGTAATACTTTCTTATAAATTATTAAATCAAATAATGTGTACATGTGTAATTTGAAAATATTACCACGTTGTTCTGGATAGAGGCTGTGCAATTTCAATCACACTCTTGTACAAAAATCCTTGTTCCCCACACTCCTGCCAAGATAGTTATCTTTTTGATTTTTGCCAATCTGATAGGTGAAAAATGATATCTCAGTGTTTGTTTTTGTTCTTTTTTAAAAAACTTTTTTTCAGTGTGGCTTTAATTTACATTTCTTTTATGAGAGTGAAGCTCAGAAAATTAGTGTTGGAGGGGATATGGAGACTTTGGAACACTTGTGCACAGTTAGTGGAATGTCAAACGGGACAGCCACTGTAGAAGACATTATGGTGGTTCCTGAAAAAACTAAAAAACAGAACTATCATATGATCCAGCAATTTCATCTCTGGGCATACAACTAAAAGAACTGAAAGCAGGACTTGAAGAGATAGTTGTACACCCGTGTTCATAGCAGCATTTATTCACAATAGCCAAGAGTGTTCATCAATGAATGAATGGATAAAATGTGGTCTACACAAACAATGAAATATTATTCAGCCTAAAAAAGGAAGGAAATCCGGACACATGCCACAGCATGGGTGAACACTGAGGACATTATAATAAATGAAATAAGCCAGACACAAAAGGACAAATACTGTCTTCATACTTATATGACATCACAGTCAAATTCAGAGAGACAGAAAGTAGAATGGTGGTTGTCAGAAACTGGGGGAGAAGATAATGTGAGGAGTTATTGTTTAAGGAGTCCAGAATTTCAGTTTTGCATGATGAAGAAAGTTCTGTGGATGGACAGTGATTATGGTAGCACAATAATGTGAATGTATTTAATGCCAATAAATAGTACACTTAAAATTGGTTAAGATGGTAAATTGTTACGTGTATTTTGCAATTATTTTTAAAACGAAGCTCTGCATCTTCTCATGTAAGAGCCTTCGTGTTTTCTTCTCTGTGAACTGCCTGTTCATATCCTTTTCACATTTTCTAGCATAAACACTTTGTATTAGCCTTTTGCCTCTGATATAAACTGCGAAAATAACTTTCATTATTCTTTCTTTCTTTTTTGTTTTGTGTGTGACAGGGTCAGAGAGAGGGACAGATAGGGGCAGACAGACAGAAAGGGAGAGATGAGAAGCATCAATTCTTTGTTGTAGCACAGAAGACATTATGGTGGTTCCTGAAAACACTAAAAAACAGAACTGTCATATGATCCAGCAATTTCATCTCTGGGCATACAACTAAAAGAATTGAAAGTGGGACTTGAAGAGATAGTTGTATGCCCGTGTTCATAGCAGCATTTATTCACAATAGCCAAGAGTGTTCATCAATGAATGAATGGATAAAATGTAGTCTACACAAATAACGAAATATTATTCAGCCTAAAAAAGGAAGGAAACTATCTGATTTGAACAAGGCTCACCAGCTTGGACCCAAGGTCGCTGGCCCAAACAAGGGGTTACTCGGTCTGCTGTGGCTTCCTGGTCAAGGCACATATGAGAAATTAATCAATGAACAACTAAAGTGCCGCAACGAGAAACTGATAATTGATGCTTCTCATCTCCGTTCCGTCTGTCTGTCCCTATCTATCCTTCAGTTGTTCATTAATTGCTTTCTCATATGTGCCTTGACAGCGGGGCGGGAGGACTCCAGCAGGGTGAGTGACCCCTTGCTCAAGCCAGCAACCTTGGGCTCAAGCCGGCAACCTTGGGCTTCAAACCAGTGTCCTTTGGCCTCAAGCCAGCGACCATGGGGCCATGTCTATAATCCCACGCTCAAGCCAGCAACCCCGCACTCAAGCTGGTGACCCTGTGCTCAAGCTGGTAAGCCTGCGCTCAAGCTGGATGAACCTGCACTCAAGCCAGCGACCTTGGAGTTTGGAACCTGGGTCCTCCGTGTCCTAGTCCGACACTCTATCCACTGCACCAACCCCTGGTCAGGCTAAATGAGGTCTCTTTTTTAAAAAAATACTAGTCCTGGCTGGATAGCTCAGTTGTTGGAGCATTGACCCAATATGCAAAGGAGGCAGATTTGATCCTTGGTCAGGGCACATACAGGAACAGATTTTTTTTTAATTTATTTATTTATTCATTTTAGAGAGGAGACACAAAGTGAGAGAGAGAGAGAGAGAGAGAGGGAAAGGGGGAGGAGCTGGAAGCATCAACTCCCATATGTGCCTTGACCAGAGCAGTGCAGGGTTTTGAACTGACGACCTCAGTATTCCCAGGTCGATGCTTTATCCACTGTGCCACCACAGGTCAGGCCAGATTGATGCTTCTGTCTGTCTGTCTCCCTTCCTCTCTTTCTAAAATAAATTTTAAAAAACTAACTACAACACCATTAGCACACTTAAAACTAATAATAATTACTTAGTGTCCAATGGTCAGTGTTCAATTTTCCCCTATTATCATACAATTTTTTTCAGTTTGCTTGAATTAAGAGTTGGATAAAGTCCATACAATTGTTTGACATGCCTTTTTAAAATTGACAGATTCTCCTCTGTCTTTTTTTCCTTTTTTTAATTGTGATGTATTCATTAAAGAAGCTGGGTCATTTGTCCTGTATAATTTCTCATTGAATTTTGTTGATTGCATCTCCATGGTTTCAAATAGCACCTTCCTCTGATACCTGTATATTCTGTACACTGGAGTTGCCAGATTTAGGCTTCTTTTTTTGACACGACTTTCAGAGTATCGTACTTCCATTAGGGTTAGTTATCTGTCTTCAGATGAATCCCGTTGTCATCATTTTTCATGATATTTGTAGATACTGGTGATTTTTGCCTAGATTCATTGAATTTATTCAGAGTTGAACTGTTTTTTCAGCAGATGGTTCCCCAATTGTCCCTTCACTATTTACAGAATAATTAATCTTTTCCCCACTTATTTATTTTTTTATTTTTTATTTTTTATTTATTCATTTTAGAGAGGAGACACAGAGAGAGAGAGAGAGAGAAAGAGAGAGAGAAAGGGGGGAGGAGCTAGAAGCATCAACTCCCATATGTGCCTTGACCAGGCCAGTGCAGGGTTTTGAACTGGCGACCTCAGTGTTCCCAGGTCGACGCGCCACCACAGGTCAGGCATTTTCCCCACTTATTTAAAATTTATCTTTATCATATGCCAAATTTCCATGAGTATTTGAGTTTATGTCTAGACTTGCAGGTCTATGTCATGCATCTATCACACTATTTTTACCTTTTTTTTTTTTTTTTACAGGGACAGAGAGAGAGTCAGAGAGAGGGATAGATAGGGACAGACAGACAGGAACGGAGAGAGGTGAGAAGCCTCAATCATTACTTTTTTGTTGCTGTCGCAACACCTTAGTTGTTCATTGATTGCTTTCTCACATGTGCCTTGACCGCGGGCCTTCAGCAGACCAAGTAACCCCTTGCTCGAGCCAGCTACCTTGGGTCCTAGCTGGTGAGCCTTGTTCAAATCAGATGAGCCCGCTTTCAAGCTGGCGACCTCGGGGTCTCGAACCTGGGTCTGCCGCATCCCAGTTTGATGCTCTATCCGCTGCACCACCGCCTGACCTTTAATACTTAAGACCTGAGCCTGACCAGGCGGTGGTGCAGCGGATAGAGCATCAAACTGGGATGCGGCAGACCCAGGTTCGAGACCCCGAGGTCGCCAGCTTGAAAGCGGGCTCATCTGATTTGAACAAGGCTCACCAGCTAGGACCCAAGGTAGCTGGCTCGAGCAAGGGGTTACTTGGTCTGCTGTGGCTTCCCAGTCAAAGCACGTATGAGAAAGCAATCAATGAACAACTAAGGTGTCACAACGGCAATGAAAAACTAATGATTGATGCTTCTTATCTCTCTCCGTTCCTGTCTGTCTGTCCCTATCTATCCCTCTCTCTGACTCTCTGTCTCTGTAAAAAAAAAAAATTAATACCTGAGAGGCCTAATACCTTTCACTGTTTTTTGTTTTTCAAAAATTGCCTGGCTAGTCTTGCTTGTTATGTTTCCAAATGAATTTCTAAAATCAATTCATCTACTCCTTCCTCTTGTCTCAAAAAAAAAACAAAAAAAAAAAACCGGCCCTAGCTGATGGCTCAGTGGATAGAGTGTTGGCCTGGTATATGGTCATTCTAGGTTCGATTCTGGTCAGGGCACACAGGAGAAGTGACCATCTGCTTCTCCCCCTGTCCCTTTCCCCCTTTTTTCCCTCTTATTTTAAATAAGAGGGAAAAAAGGGGCAAGGGGCTCGATTGGTTCAAGTGGGGCCCAAGGCACTGAGGATAGCTTGGTTGGTCCAAGCCAGTCACTAAAAATAGCTTGGTACTTGAGCATCAGCCCAAGATTGGGTTGCTAAGTGGATCCCAGTTGGGGCATAGGTGGGAGTCTGCCTCACTATCTCCCCTCCTCTCAGGTAAAGGAACAAAACAAAACAAAAAGCCTGCTGGTATTTGTTCTTGAACCACATTAAATTTATAGATTAACTTTCTTTTTTAAAAAAAAAATTTATTTTTTTTTAATTCATTTTAGAGAGGAAACAGAGTGAGAGAGAGAGAGAGAAACGGGGGAGGAGCTGGAAGCATCAACTCCCATATGTGCCTTGACCAGGCCAGTGCAGGGTTTTGAACTGGCGACCTCAGTGTTCCCAGGTTGACACTTTATCCACTGTGCCACCACAGGTCCTCCCCCCTTTCTCTCTTTATCTCTTTCTCTCTCTCTCTCTCTCTCTCTCTTTTTGACAGTCATCCTATCGAAGATCATAGTATTCTTTTTTTTTTTTATGTGGGGTGGGGGGAGATAGTGAGACAGATCCACCCAGTAACCCCTGCCTGGGGCCTATACTTGAATCAGCTGAGCTAATTTTTAGCGCCTGAGGCTGATGCACTCGGACCAACCAAGCTATCCTCAGCAACCAGAGCTGATGCTTGAATTATTTGAGCTACTGGCTGTGGGAAGGGAAGAGGGAGAGAAGGGGCAGCAGGAAGGGGAGAAAAGCAGATGATCACTTCTCTTGTGTATCCTGACTGGAATCGAACCTGGGATGACCACACGCCAGGCTGATACTTTATCCACTGAACCAGCTGGCCAGGGCATTATTTTTTTCCTATTTAATGTTTACAACAACTCTAAAAGGTAGGGTGTATTATTATCATTATTCCCATCTTACAGATGAAAGAACTGTGTAACTTGCTCTGGGCCACACATATCATTAGGGGTGAGAGCTGCCAGATTCCTCTGACTTTAAGCTTCTGTCCCTAAACAGAAACCCAGGGAGGGGGAGAGCCAGCTCCTCTTTGCACCTTAGTACTTAGAAGCTGTCTGCCTCCAATGCTATCATCCACCCTGTCTCACTGCCTGTTCTACTGCCTCTCTTGCATTGGACAGTTCACTGGCAAAGCTAGGCTTTCAAATGAATAATATAAATTTAAGGGTTACACAAGGTGTGAGGTTCACATGGGGCTGAGGCAGCTGGGAAGAACCTTCTGGAGGAAAGAAAACTCAAGGAAGGCTTTGGATAGTCAGACAGAATTTGGATGGGTGGACAGGATGGGGAAGCACAACTAACAAGGAGAAATGAGTGAACATATTTGACATCTAATTGGGAGGCAGTTAGGGTGATGATGCGGGTTCCTATTGGACCTGAGGGATACAGTGTCTCTCTATTCTGCTCATGAAAGGGTATGTTTGATTGATTGATTTTAGAGGGAAAAAACCATACCATCAGTTTGTTGTTCCTCTTATTTATACATTCATTGGTTGATTCTTTTTAATAATTTTTTAACATTTCATGTGCTTTTATTTATTTATTTTAAATTATTTTTATTTATATATTCATTTTAGAGAAGAGAGACAGAGAGAGAGAGAGATAGAAGGGGGTGGGAAGAGCAGGAAGCATCAACTCCCATATGTGCCTTGACCGGGCATGCTCGGGGTTTTGAACCAGCGACCTCAGCATTCCAGGTCAATGCTTGATCCACTGCGCCACCACAGGTCAGGCCATTGGTTAATTCTTTTTTTTTTTAATGTGACAGAAAGATGGACAGATAAGGACAGACAAACAAGAAGGGAGAGAGATGAGAAGCATCAATTCTTTGTTGCAGTTCCTTAGTTGTTCATTGATTGCTTTCTCTTATGTGCCTTGACTGGGAGGGGGGCTACAGCAGACTGAAGGACCCCTTGCTCAAGCCAGTGACCTTGGGCTCAAGCTAGCAATCTTGGGCTTGAAATCACCGACCTTTGGGTCCAAGCATGTGACCTTTGAGCTCAAGACAGCAACCATAGGTCATGTCTATGATCCTACACTCAAGCTGGTGAGCCCGCACTCAAACTGGGTAAGTCTGCGCTCAAGTTGGCAACCTCGGGATTGTTGGTTTTTTTTAATTTTTAATTAATTTATTTATATTTTGTGACAGCCAGAGTCAGACAGAGGGATAGATAGGGACAGACAGGAAGGGAGAGAGATGAGAAGCATCAATTCTTCCTCGAGGCACCTTAGTTGTTCATTGATTGTTTTCTCATATGTGCCTTGACCAAGGGCCTTCAGCAGACTGAGTGACTCCTTGCTCGAGGCAGCGACCTTGGGCTCAAGCTGGTGAACTTTGCTCAAACCAGATGAGCCTGTGCTCAAGCTGGCGACCTCAGAGTCTCGAACCTAGGTCTTCCACATCCCAGTTCGATGCTCTATCCACTGTGCAACCACCTGGTCAGGCAACCTCGGAGTTTTGAACCTGGGTCCTCTGCATCCCAGTCTGATACTCTATTCATCACGTGGTCATGCCATGGGTTGATTCTTAAATGTGCCCTGACCAGGGATCAAACTCACAAGTTTGGCATATCAGGAAGACAACTGAGATACCTAGCCAGGACATGAAAGGGCATTTAAATTCTCCCTGAGTGAGTAATCTGCCTAAGAGATTTGGGAGATGGATGTAAACTCAAAAAGGGTCATTTATCTTCTACCTGTGAGGAATGTTGTCATTTCAGGGGACTCATGTGCAGAGGCAAAGCCCTTACAGGAAGGAGCCAGGCAGCTGTTTTCATGGGCATAACATAGGATTACATGTGGATCACTTAGCCTCCCTACAGCCTGTGATGGGGACACAAATCAAAAGGAAACAAAAAAACATTCCAGAGTCAACCTCAGTTAGGGTCCAATGCCTCTGTTGGCCACTTGACTACTTGCCCAAGGACCTTGGGATAACTCACCTGTCCTTTGAGCGTTTGGTGGAAGGCTAGAGCCTGGGCCCTCCAAGACCCAGAGCAGATAGCCACTCCATTAAAGATAAAGCCATACACTAGTGCAGTGGTTCTTAACCCTTTTTGAGGTACCGAACCCACCAGTTTCATATGCGCATTCACCAAACCCTTCTTTAGTGATAAATAACATATGATTTTTTTTCCAAATTCAAGACATAGGTATATGTTTTTTTACTGGTGCACAAAACGAGCCGTGCGTGAACATCACCTTGCTCAAAGAACAAAACCAACAAAGTGCATGAACTCACAACAAATTACGGTATTACTTTATTCTGGCCTCCGCGGCAGAGGCTTCTCCGAACCCCTGAGACCGACTCATCAAACCCCTAGGGTTCGATAGAACCCAGGTTAAGAACCACTGCACTAGTGAAAGTGGTAAGAACTGATTTTAACCAGTAATAACTACTGTAATAAGGGAGAAGGTCCAGTGGAAGCTGAACTCAATTTAGGCTTGTCTAGAGGTGACCGAACATTTTAAAAGAACGATGGAGTATGGAGGGAAGTGATCAGGGACTCAGTAGAGACAGGATGTGAAATATTACAAAGGGTTGGTCAGTGTAAATGCTGTTTAGACCAACTGTGTCTGTTTGCTGGAAACGATTGAGATTAGGATTCTAACCTCCCACAGAGACTGGCAGACAGAGGCCCTATCCTTTCTGAGGATTACATTTCAAGGGAATGGCTTTCAGAGTCTTAGGAAAGACACTCCTGAGTTGTAGGAGATACATATACATCTCAAAGGAACAGAGGAAGGAGTAACAATTATATGCACTAAGAAAGTGGTAGTTAGGAACGTATCATCCCGTATTGGCTAGAACAAAGAGTAATTTTTTTGGCAGCCTTGAATTGAGCTTTATCAGGAAGGCACTTTAAAAGGGGATAGGGTCATCCTAAGGATGTGGCCTTGAGATGTTAGAAACTATGTTACTGTGTGTAAGTCTTTTAATGTAGGGGGAGGAGAGTGGATGAAATAATTTGTGTTTAAAGTGTAATTTTTAGACCACAGTTGAAGTCTATGGAAGAAGAGGTCTCAGGAGAGCCTGGCTAAAGTTTGGTGAAGCAGAAAATCCTTCTCACCTTACAACTGAAGACTCTGGGATCATGGCTAAGGGTGATGGTCACTAAATATCCCCTTCAGAGGTCTGTAGCTCCCGAACATCAATCAGGACTCCAGGTGGTAAGGAAGGTCTACCTGAGTAGGTGTGAAAGTCACTCTCAGATACTTGACAAGTCAGGAATCCACCTCCTCACCTCTTACTCCTCCCACCCCAACCTCATTTTAGATCAGAGCTCACCCAGAGGCAGCAGATTCTACTGAGCTGACCCTGTCAGCTCTACCCAGCAAACAGCAACAGAAAGTTTCCAACGTGGTTCCCCAGCCCAGCAGCACCTGGGAATTTGTTTGAAATGCAAATTCTCAGGCCCACTCTGGAGTTGATGAAACAGAACCTGGGGAAGGGGAGGTCAGCAACCTGTGTTCCAGCAAGCAAGTTCTCCAGGACAATCTGACACACCGAAGTTTGAGAACCACTGACTTATAAGCCTTCCCTCTGCTAAGAGGGGATGAAACGAGAAGCGTGAAACTGAGGTCCACCTGGAGCTTCATAAAGGATTTGAACTAGGTTTGTAAGTAGGGAAAACGATAAGACACGGAAAAATATTTAAATTGTGTGCACTTTTCCCTAACCAGTAGGGAACTGAGGGCATCTAACAGAAAAAGATACGAGAATGGGCTAAGATGGTGCCCCAGCGCGTGTGCGCTTCAGCAAACCCACAGACACTCAGGCCCCCTTTTCTCTGATGGGGAAAATCCACGCCCGCGCAGCTCCCAGAGCTCTATCTCCTCGGGTCTGGACGCAGCAGCCCAACCGAAGCTCGGGCTGGCAGAGCCCGGGCATGAAGCGAAGGTAGCCTCAGGTCATGGCTCTTCGCGAGTGCGAGTGGAAACGGTACCAGGAGTGCGGTTCGCGGGGTGGAGGCTTCTCCTCCACCCGGACTCGGCCGCAGCTGGCCACAGCCACGTTTGAGAGACATCCTGGGCTAGTTTGTCCCTTCCTGGCAATCCAGGTATTCAACCCAGGCCGGGGGCACCACACACCCCACATCGTACGCGGGGAGCTCGGCCTTCCGGGAACGGAGATTTCCCATCCCCCTCATCCCCTAATGAGAGGTAGACCCCCTCCAGAACCCGGGCGAACTACAAAGCCCTCAATCCCTAGGGCGCAGGCGCGCTGTCTTTTGGGAGTAGTAGTCCTAGATGCGGGGCACCCCTACTGACTCAGCGGCAGTTGGACTCCACATCCCAGCATGCCCATGCGCGTAGGGGAGGAGTAGGGAGGGGAGAGACCGGAGGATATGAATGGGGAGGGGGCAGCCGCCCCTCTTTCCCCCACCCTTCCCTTCAAGCTGGGCTGGGGGAGGGGGAGGGGCCGGGCTGAGGCGGCGGCGGCGGTTCGCTCCAGTTGGGCAGAGCCAGCAAGAGCTGGACTGGCTCGCTGCGGGCGAACCAGAGAGCAGCGGGGGTAACGGGTCCAGCCGTCGACAGCGGCGGCGGCTTTCTGCATGGGCGGAGGCGGTGGCAGGAGCGGCGAGCATGGCCCGCACGGCGCCCGGTGCTGACTGAGGTGCGCGGGAGGGATGAGGGCGGGCGGGATGAGGGACGCCCCGGGCCCCTTCTGCTCTGAACCCTCTCTGCGCGGGCAGTAGGCTGGGCCCAGCGGCCCAGATCAGCCCAGTCCACCCCGGCAACTTCCCTTGGGTCGGGCGCTGGGCTCCCCTCCTTCGGGCGCGGGTCCGCTTGCATTGGCCTCAGTCCCCATCTCCGCCTTCTGCTTCTGCACATCAAACCTCTCCCAGCCCTCCAGGCGTGAATGTTCCCCTCCTTGGTGTCAGCCTCCAACCCCAGCCCTGGGAAGCACTCCCTGCCTCAGTCCCGATTTCCAGTCGACTAGTCCATACCCCAAACCCGGCGCGCTCCTGATCTCTGCACTATCTGGATACCCCTGCGCCGCTTTTCTTTGCACCATCAGCATCCCTCCTCTCCTTCCCCCTCCTCGGCAATGCTACCTAGCCACTTCCAATAGCCAGCCCAGTTCTCTCTGGTAAGACCTAATCGCTTGACCTCCTTCCCCCTTTGGAGAAACTGAGGCAGAGCACAAGCCAGGAACTTGGCCAAGGCCATGCCCTAGTCCTGTGGGGCTGGCCTGAGCCCAGCCCTGAAAATGAAAGAGTCATCTCTTTCTCCCAATGATTCCTCTCTGGCTGGACCAAACTTCCCAGCCCCCTGCTGCAGCACTGGGCAGAACTCACTTTAGTCTTCCTTTTAGCTTTCTACTACTTCTGTTCCTTCGCCCCCTGTTCTTGCCGTATCCCACCTCTGGCCCTTTGCCTAGAGAGAGCCAGCCACCCATTGCTAGTTTGCTCAAGTTAGCCTTTCAACTTCTATGCATTTCTTGCCAACCACATCCATCTCCCATTTTACCTCTTGCTTTACAGCTGTGTAAGGCACTGTAGAACAGACTAAGGTGGGGTTAGGGGGAAAGGGGAGAGAGGTGGTGGTGACAGAAAGGAATTGACAGCCTCTTTCAACCAAAGCTGCAGAGGGGAGTTAGGAAAACAGTTATTCCTCATTAGTAACTCACACTCCCATCTTGTCTTTGAGACAGTTGTCTAGAAGCTGGCTAGTCATCCCTGTCCCTTCCTCTTCATATGCCTGGTGGACTCCAAAGCCCCTCGAGATGGAGGGAACCTCCTATGTTGGTGGAGATGGCATAAGAGGAGTCTGGGAGATCACACCCCTCAACTTCATCTTGCTTCAGCTGCTAACTTTCGAGGGGATTGCCCTTCAGGGAGGAATGCCTGCCAGGGTGCCCTGAGCTCTTTGTTGATGAAGACACAGTGTCTATAGGTATACATGGTGATCTCAAGTTTAGTTGTAGTGTTCAGGATTTGAGAGGCAGAGGGAACCAGGGCTCAGTGAGGTGCCACAGACTTGCCTTTTCTTGTCTTTTTCAACAGATTTGCCTCTGGCTTGTCTCTTTCTAGCCCAGTGCTTAGTATCCCAGTAGGAAGTAGGGAGAGAGAGGGAGATCTATTAGCCATCAGGAGGCTCTGGGAGTGTGTTGGGGTCCTGAATGAGCAATTTTGATCTGAACCATATGGTTCCCTGATTCAGCACCCCTTCTCTCATCCCTCCCCCTTGGCTGAGAATAGGAAGTCTTAAACCTTGTAACTTGAGAATGGAGGAGGCAGGCGAGGCCAGGGAGCCAACTGTGTGTGAGTGAATGTGTGTGTGTGTTTAAAGCTTGCCAGGGGCCTGTGGGAGTGACCCTGCCTGGGAATGCATTGCTGTGATGTGCTGTGGCATGCTCACAGCCCTCTGTGAACTTTCTGAGCCCAAATGCCAGATAGAGCATTTTCCAAGCCCCTTAGGAATCACGGGGTGCGGCCTCATGGGAGCATTTCCCCACATGCCAAGCTTATGGACCTGAGACATACCTCAGGGCTAGATTACTCTTAAGAAAGCTCCATGTGATTGAGGAGTCCAAAAGAATAGCATTGGGGGGCATGTTCTCTTTTCCCCAGTCATGACAAGAGAGGATCTGAGGGATGGGGGCCTGGGGAGAGGAGTAGGAACTGATTCCTTTGCCTTATTCTATACCACGTCCTGACGTGTGTATTCGTGTACTTGATTTTAGCTTCTGTTAGACTGAGGAAGTTCTTCAAATGTGTTCTCATTTCTGAAATAACACAACCTAGCTTGGTCCTTAGCACATGGTAAATGTTCAGTAAATGTTGGAGGGTCTTATAGTTAAATGTTTAGGACAGGGTTCCTTATACTTGACCAGATGTCAGAATCCCCTGGAAAGCTGTGTAAGGCACAGATTTCTGTTCCCACCCCCAGAGTTTTCTGATTCAGTCAGTCTGGGTGTGGCCTAGAATTTGCATTTCTGCCCAGCTCCTTGGAGATAACACTTTGAGAACCCTTGGTTTGGGGCCATCAGTTGATGCTTGGGAGATGTAAAGTTTTTTGTTGTTTTTTTTTTTAATTAAAATGTTTTATTTATTTTTTACAGGGACACAGGGACAGAAAGAGATATAGACAGGGACGGACAGACAGGAACAGAGAGAAATGAGAAACATCAATCATTAGTTTTTCGTTGCAACACCATAGTTGTTCATTGATTGCTTTCTCACATGTGCCTTGACTGCGGGCCTTCAGCAGACCGAGCCACCCCTTGCTGGAGCCAGCGACCTTGGGACCAAGCTGGCGAGCTTTTGTTCAAGCCAGATGGGCCCATGCTCAAGCTGGCGAGCTCAGGGTCTCGAACCTGGGTCTTCTGCATCCCAGTCTGGCGCTCTATCCACTGTACCACCGTCTGGTCAGGCGGGAGATGTAAAGTTTTAAGAGGGACTTCCTTCCACCTTGTGTCCCCATCCAGTCTTATTCTGGCAACTGCACTGGTCGGGCTTTTTTCCTTTCATGCTTATGCTGCCCAGTGTTGGCTAGGTTATTGGTAGGGGCAGTGGTGACTCGTGGTACCTGAGCTCCCAGTCCCACTGTAACCACATGTCAGACACCGCCCCACAATTATTTGAAGCAGGACATTTAAGAATCAGGGCTTTGGAAGGGGGGTGGCTGAATGGACATGGGGAAGCATACACTTAACCAGGCCCTCATCATCCATGCCCCTGTCTCAGACCGAGCAGCTTGGGGTACCTCCTTGCGCGTAGTCCTCCCAAGGGTGCACACTGGGCAGGATGCCTACAAATCTCCGAACTTTAGAAAAGTGGAAGAAATTTCTTACATTGTGTTTTTACTTTATGAAGTGTTTTCTACCTGTTATTTTTCGGGTGGTTTATAAGGCAGATATAGACCTAGGTGAGTTACTGAGGAGCAGAGAGATGTATTGTGGGTCACATAGCAGGCCCTAGGACTTCTGATTCCAGCCTCTGACAGCATCTGCTAAACCAGTAGCTATGGTAACTGGAGTAATGGCTGCTGTTCACTGAGCACTTACTACTGGCCCAGCACCATCCTAGATGCTCTCACACATACTGTATTAGCTCATCAAATCTTCATAGCAATGCTGTGAGGTTGGCATTATTGTCACTATTTTGTAGATGAAGAACGAACACTTAGAGAACTTTGAAAACTTGCCCAAACTAAGCTAGTAAGTAGAGGACCTAGAATTCAAACTCGGTCATCCTGAGAGCACACCCATGCTGTTTGTCACTCACTGTCTCCCTTGCCCATGAAACTTGCCATTGTCCTTTGGGTTGCTGTCCCTGGAGCCTGCTGAATTTTACTAAGCTTGAATTTATGCTGAGTGATGTGGAGGAGACAATGACCAAGTCGAGTACTCCAGTGTCTACAGAGGAAGGCAGAAGGGGCAGTCAGTGGCTTGTAGATTTAAAGGAAGTAGAAATCATCTCCATAGAAGGTTCAGAAGAGGCCTCTAGGTTGGGCCCTGAAGGAGCAGGTAGAGTTCCAGTAGTGCCTGTGTGCTGGAAAGGTATGTGAGCCAACAGGTGCAGAGAGTGTTCATCACAGCACTTTTAGTGGGTTTTCCCTTTTGGTTGGATCATAGGAGATGTATTTTAAAAGCAATGAGAAGATTTTGTTACAAGCAACAACTTGGTAGATTTCGGCAGGAAAGCACCTTGGAAGGCTATGGGAACTCCTTGAATCAGAGAGATGACTCAAGACGCAGGTCCCCTTCAGAATCTTTTCTTTCTTTTTAAGATTTTATTTATTCATTTTTAGAGAGAGAAAAAGGGGGAGAGAAGCAGGAAGCATCAACTCATAGTTGCTTCTCGCATGTGCCTTGGGTTGGCAATCCTGGGCTTTCGAACTGGCAACCTCAGCATTCCAGATCGATGCTTTATCTACTGCGCCACCACAAGTCAGGCTCCCCTTCAGGGTCTTAGGGTGGGTACAAGAGGAACCAAAGGACAGCCTCTTCATGGTACCAATGTCATCAGGATAAATATGCTCTCCTTGTGCTCAGTAATTCTGTCACCGCAGCTTGGGATTCACATCTAAGGGAGGTAATGCCTGGCCGGCCCAGCCTGGTTCATGTTCCCTCCCTTTGTCAGGGACGGGCTAGTAGGCGGTCCCCCAGACTGAAAACTGAAGTTCCCAGAAGAAGAGGAAGTGGAAACTGCAGGAGATCAGTCCAGAAGGGTGGTATATGAGGACTTGAATTGGCAGGTGGGAATGGGAGTACTTAGCTCTGAAAAGTCTTTTTATTTATTTATTTATTGATTGATTTTAGAGAGAGAGAAGGAAACATCGATTTGTTGTCCCACCTATTTACGCATTCATTGGTTAATTCCTGTATGTGCCCTGACCCAGGATAGAACCAACAACCTTGGTGTATTGGGGTGAGGTTCTAACCAACTGAGCTACCCAGTCAGGGTTCTGTTCTGACAAGTTTCTGAGCAGGTAGAGGGTAGACTAGGAGTAGGTTATGGCTGGGTCAGAAGGGAACAAAAAAAGGAGGGAGGGAGGAATCAGAAAACTAGATAGAGTCCAGGCGAGCTAATAAAAGCTGCAACTTGGCAGTAGAAATGGAAAAGAAAGGACTGATTCTAGAGAGATTACGCAAGTAGGTGTCGTCTTCTGGAAGGACATGAGATTGGCTGGGGTTTGACATTTCAGTGCCTGGGTGATGAGGTTGGTTCCTTTAGCTGAAGTGGGGCAGCCAGGGGGAGGAAGAGTTTTCAGGAGAGCATGATGTGTCTGTGCTTTGGAGGAGCTGTGTGCAGGATGCTGATAGCACACCCAGAATCCTAATGAGCTCATTCCTTTTGACTCCAAGCTGCCTGAGGTTTGAGACCTCAGCCCTGAGGAGCTGGTGCCCCAAAAGCTTCAGGGCCCCTGTTCTTCCTGAAAGCAGCTGGGGCTTTCAGCACACCTGTATCTCTTCTCACACTTCAGCCTGGGGTGGGCTTTCCCTTCCTTACTTTAAGTTCTCATGTCCCAACTCTCCTCCTCCTGTCCCCATGTTCTGCATACCCAATCCCTTGACAGCTAAATGGCCTGGTTTAGCTTTCTGGGGATCAAGGTTTTCAGATTTTCTTCCATTTCTGCTCAGAATACTTGTTCATATTAAGTCCTTTATAACTATCAGGGCAAACATCTCCAAGTGACATTTCCAAAAGAGAGGGTCTGAACTTTGCTTGCTATCTGAGGAAAACAGGCCTTTCCTCCAGTTATGCCACATTCATGGTTAGGGATGCCGGCGTGTGTCCCTAACTAGCCGTTTTAGAATACGTTTTTTTAGTATACTTTTTGGTGCTTATTTATAACTCATTATTGTAACTACAATGTATTGTCAATGGAGCTTTCGTGTTATCATTGTAGATCTATCTAATGGCTCCAAGGCATAGGTTAGCATTTGTGTCACCCCAACTTTCTAGTGGAGAACCGGGGAAGTTTCCTCCTACAGGAACGGGAGGAAGGGCACAGGGTCCTCTGTGGGGTGGGAATAGGAGGAGCTATGATGGAGGGTACTTATCCCTGCAGATTTTCAGAGGGAAGGTTGTCTTCCTGGGGTGAAGAAGATTGTTTTCTTCAATTCCAGCTGTTGGCATTCAAATATATGTGATATTTTGCCATTTATGAATGCAGTGCATACTACCATGTACAATAAGGTGAACCAGGGATTGCCTAACCAGTGTTGGCACTGTGGATAGAGCGTTGACCTAGAATGCTGAGGACCCAAGTTCAAAACCTGAGTTCACTGACTTGAACACAGGCTTATCCGACTTGAGCACAGACTCACCAGCTCAAGCTTGGGGTCACCAGCTTGAGCGTGGGATTATAGACATGATCCCATGGTCGCTAGCTTGAGCTCAAAAGTCACTGGTTTGAAGCCCAAGATCTCTGGCTTGAGCAAGGGGTCACTGTCTCCCCCAGTCAAGGCATGTATGAGAAGCAATCAATGAACAACTAAGGCACTGTAACTGTGAGTTGATGCTTCTCATCTCTCTCCCTGCCTGCCTGCCTATCTGTCTGTATCTCTCTCACTTAAAAAAAAAAAAGAAAAAATGTTGAATCAGAAAAAAAAATTGAACCAGGAACAAGGGAAATCTAGAAAAAATGCAACTTTTCCTTATTTTGATATCTAGCCTGACCTGTGGTGGCGCAATGGATAAAGCGTAGACCTGGAACATTGGGGTCACCATTTCAAAACCCCAGGCTTGCCTCATCAAGACACACACATATGGGAGGTGATGCTTCCTGCTCCAACCCTCTTCTCTCTCTCTCTCCCTCCCCTCTCTAAAAATGAATAAATAAAATCTTTAAAAAAATAGAAAGAAAGAAAAACATCCTCAACCCCACCTTGCTTCTTCCTTCTTTGTAAATGAGGAAGCCCAGAAATGATAACTGTTTACTGACCTCACGCCACTGGCTGCTGGGAGGGCATTGCGCTCTGTTCCATAGCCCTGTTTCTCTTCTCTTCTTTGATTATGATCTTTGCTCATTAGCTTCCTTTTTCCTTTTCTGTCCTCTTTCTCTCCGGGATCAGGGTAGGACACATCCCAGAGGGACACAGAAATCAGCCCACCTCTGTATGGTTCAGGCATGAGGCCCCACCTGCTCTCAAAAGGGCCAAGTTGCAGAGCTCAAGAGAAGGCAAGGGCCCTATGGTGTCAGGGCGTGACCCAGGCACCCCAGAGTGCAGTCCTTACCCTGCTCTACCCTTTCTCTATGGAGTCCTTCAGCTGAAAAGTCCAAGCACCATGGGGAAGGTGACCACCTCCCAGCCTGAGCAATCTGCTGCCTTTTGAGGAAGAAATCAGCAACAAATGCAAATAGCTAATTGGTCTAGAGGGAACTGTTCTGGTGGGAGAAATCAACAAGTTTCTTATTTGTGTGGCCACAGGGAATTTGGGGGGGGTAGTGAAGAGGGAAGCTGAGAGATGATTACAGAAAGAGGCACAGGTAAGGGTATTGTGGGTTGAAGTGGGGATGCCCCTGCTGCTCCTGTCACCCCTAAGCTTTCCTCACCTCCCACTCCTTCCTTCTGTTCAGAGTTCTTGTGGGTTTGAAAGGGACATTAGTAGAAATTTGAATCTTTCCCCACCATAAGTAGAGTTCCCCACAATTCTCATTGCCATTTCAAGTTTAGTTACAGACAAAATACCAATCATTTGATACTGATGGCGAACTGGAACCAGAGCTGGGAGGAAGTGAAAGTCTCTGCAGGCCTGTGTGGAATGCTTTGGCTGTGCACGTAAAAGAGCAGCCAAAAGGGAATGAGGCAGCAAGAGCACAGGAAGAGAGCGAGAGAGCCTCTAAGCTCCTCCTTGTTCCTGGCTGGCTTGGCTCCTTTGGGGAGGCAGGTGAGTGTGTGGATGTTGGTCCATAAGGACGTTTCCAGGGCTCCGCCTTCTCTGTTCCATCCTGTCCCAGAGGGCTTGGTATTTCCCTGGCCCCATACCTGTCAAGCTTCTGGCTGGTCCCTGGGGTCTCCCGCACAGCTCAGGAGGTACCATGAGAAGGGAAGACAGGAGAGCCTGAAGGCATTAGGAGATGAATGAGGGCCCCATTCAGGCTCTTCCAGTGTTGGGGAGCCAACACTGGCACTTCCTTAGATAGGAAGGTGCTGTGAAATGAGGAGCAGGGTAAACAGTTTATATCAAGGAGGTTTAGCCTAAGGCCAAAGTGGCAACTATTTGTTTGGTAAAGGAATTTCCTCAGACCCTGAAAAGCAATTCAAGCTTGATTCTAAAGCAGCAGTAGGCATACTTCTTGGATGAATGAGAGTTCTAATCTTTTAAGTGGCATTTCTTGTACTTAACACAGAAGATACCTCACCTCCCTTCAAATGTGGGTGATGAATTTTAGGGGGTATCTTCTTACACTTAGGCCTCCTATCCTAGTGGTTCCTGCCCATTCTGGATCAGATCTGTGGGCCTACTGCCATTCATCTTGTGTAAAACAAGGAGAAAAGCCAGCAGGCCTCTGTTGGCAGTCAGTGAGGTCAAGGTGAGGCCTGGGTTGGCTGAGGGCCCAAGAGCCTGAGGGTATGGCTGTGTGGCTCTTCCAAA
This sequence comes from Rhynchonycteris naso, assembly GCA_037038555.1. Lineage (NCBI taxonomy): Eukaryota > Metazoa > Chordata > Mammalia > Chiroptera > Emballonuridae > Rhynchonycteris > Rhynchonycteris naso. Next base: position 22,600,879 of record CM073001.1, read on the forward strand.
GGGGAAACAGCTTGTTTGGTCAGATATCATCTCAATGCTTTCCATAGTCCAGGGCCCAGTCTGCTTAGATGCATACAGTATTCTCACTCAGGGCAGTTGGTGCTGTGTGACCCAGGGCAAGTCACTGCCCTTCTCTGGGCCTCAAGAGTCCTCATCTGTAAATACAGAATTTAGAGACCTGTTCATGGATTTGCTCTCAAACCCTCTGGTAGACCATGTAGAAGAATACCATACTCTGAGAGGGGAGGTAGTGCTGGGACACAGGATTGTATAGTGTGGTCTAGATGCTCATGGGAATTAGTTTGACCTTTCTCCTAACCTGCTTGGAAGCACTGAGCAGCAGCCAGCCTGCCCTGCTATCTCTCTGGAAAACTCGGGCTCCTGAAGCCAAGGGAGCTGTCGCCTGGCCTCTCATGGTTCTCATTCCCTCAACCCTTGCTCTGGCTCTGTCCTGGGTTCAGGTAGAAAGACCTATCTGGTCTCTCACCACATTCCTTTCTTCCTACACTGGCCACTGGTTCTGCTCTGGGGTGAGTCTTAATAGGGATCCCATTTCTTTATGCTCCCAATGACCCACCCCCTTATACCCTGGCTCTGCTCTAGCCTGTTGTTTTTTTTCCCAAAGCCAAGGCTGATCACAGAAGGGATGGGACCATCAGTACAGACACGTGGCAGGTTGGCTAAGAGTTGAGAACACAGTCAGAAGGGGATGCAAAGGCCTGAACTGAAAGGGCAGGGGATGACTGGGTACCTTGAGGAACTAGTTTGGGCACAGCATAACATTTCTTGGATCACTGCCCAAGAAGGAGGGGAAAGATGGGATGGTCTGGCCCATAGATGGGCCCTGGATCCACTCTGGTGGGGAGAAGGCACAGGCTTTCTGCCCTGGACTGGGCTTGGCTGGTCACACAGAACTGTGCTTGCAGGAAGTATGGGAGAGGTTGTTAATGAGTGTTTGTTCTCCACAGGCTGCAGGCTGCCAAGGGTCAGCCTGATAAGAGGGAAGAGATAGACTCCTTGACAGCTGCCTTTTCTTGGCTGGCCCCACAGACACTGACAGTCTATTGTGGTGCTGTTCTTGCTCTATCTTCTCTCTTTCCTGAAAGACATAGGCCCTGGCTTCAGCCCAGCTGGGTTTCCCCTGCCTGCCCTCCAGCTCCTTTCCCATCTGTGGTAAGATGAGGTCTGCCCTGGGGGAGGGTCAGTCCCGGCAAGACTCAGCCAATTCTGAGCCTGACCTTCGATTGGGAAGCCACCTAGGCTGGGGCCAGGTCTCTGAGTAGAGCAGCGACTGTCTGGTCCATTTGGTCTCAGGGTCACCCTGCTGCTCAGCCACCCAGACCTCGGGTCACAGGGCTATTGGAGAGTCCCACTTTTGCCCCAGAACTTTGGGAGATCCTGCTGTTTTTGCTGGAAGGAATGGGGATGGGGATCTGATGGGGTTTGTGTGGGTCACTTTGGCCTCCCCATGAGGAATGAATTGGGGAGGGTCTCTTTAACAGATCAGGGCTACTGTAGGTAATGGATGACAGTCCCTTGGATAATGTGATGGTGGTAGATGTGGAAAAATATGTGACTAATCTGTGGTAAAAATCAGGTGGACTTTGTAATAGGTTGCCTGAGGGAGGCAGAAGGAAGGAGGGTGTATAGATAGATGACTCCCATGTTTCAGGTTTGGATGGATGCTTTCTTTTTCCCAGAAACTGGGAATAAAGAAAGAGAACCGGGTTTGGGTGGGCTTGGAGTATGCATGAGTTTGGTTTGTGATAGGTGGAGTTTGAGTAATTTTAGGGGACCTCTAAGGTATGTCATCTGGGGTAAGTATCCAGAAATGCGTGGGAAAGATGGGTCTGGAGGGCAGGTGAGTGTCAGGCAGCATTTGAAAAGCCAGACACAATTCTTAACAAGTTGAGAAACATGTTTGGAAAGAGTTCCCCCCAAGCCTAACCCGGCAGTGGTGCAGTGGATAAAGTGTTGGATTGGGATGGTAGAGGACACAGGTTGGAAACCCCAGGGTCGCTGGATTGAGTGTGAGTTCATCCAGCTTGACTGTGGGCTCACCAGATTGAGCACGGGGTTACTGGCTTGAGCGTGGAATCATAGACATGACCTCATGGTTGCTGGATTGAGCCCAAAGGTTGCTGGCTTGAGCCCAAGGTCGCTGGCTTGAGCCCAAGGTTGCTGGCTTGAGCACAAGGTCACTGGATTGAATCCAAGGTTGCTGGCTTGAGCAAGGGGTCACTCGCTCTGCTGTAACCTCCTGGTCAAGGCACATATGAGAAAGCAATCAATGAACAACTAAGGAGCTGCAATGAAGGATTGATGCTTCTCATCTCTCTTCCTGTCTGTCTGTTCCTATCTGTCCCTCTCTTTGTCTCTCTCTGTCTCTGTCACACACACACACACACACACACACACACAAATTAGTTCCCCCCAAAATCCATTGCCACATAGAATGTAACTTAGTGTCCTGACTTTCCATTACATTTCACATCTGGGGTTATCTTTTCTTCCCTGACCACTTTAGCTGGTTCAGGACCTGGCCAGGTAGCAAACCTCCCCTGTGGTTCCCAAAAGGAAAATAGAGTGTCATCCAATCTAAAGATGTCATGTACTGAGGCAGCAGGCAGTGGAAGGTGAGCATTGGGCCCTTGGAGACCTTTCAGTAACTCCTGGCTGATTTATATGCCAGAAACATTTCTATAGACAAACTAATAAGGATTTGTTGCCATTTATTAATTAACCCTGTTTAAAACTAAATGCTAGCCTAATCAGATGGTGGCACAGTGGATAGAGCATTGACCTGGGACGCTGAGGACCCAGGTTCAAAACCCTGAGGTTGCTGGCTTGAGCATGGGGTTGCCGGCTAAGTGTGGGATGAGACATGACCCCATGGTTGTTGGCTTAAAGCCCAAAGTTGTTGGCTTGAGTCCAAAGCTAAAGGCCCCCAGTCAAGGCACATATGAGAAGCAATCAATGAACAACTAAAGTGACACAACAACTAAAGTGGCTCCTTGTTGATACTATTTTTTTTAATTTTTTTTTTTTAATTTTTTTTATTTATTCATTTTTAGAGAGGAGACACAGAGTGAGAGAGAGAGAGAGAGAGAGAGAGAAAGAGAGAAAGGGGGGAGGAGCTGGAAGCATCAACTCCCATATGTGCCTTGACCAGACCAGTGCAGGGTTTTGAACTGGCGACCTCAGTGTTCCCAGGTCGACACTTTATCCACTGCGCCACCACAGGTCAGGCCCTTGTTGATACTTTTGATACTTCTCATCTCTCTCTCTCTCTCTTTGAAAAAAGAACAAAATACAAAAAAAACCCTAAATACTAGAATGTAGAGTGGAACTTAGAATCACGGAATCATTCTATTTACAGATCAGAAAGTAGCAGCTGAGAAATTTGCCTGATATCCTCAACGCAGTAGATAGAAGAACTGAGAGCAGAACCCAGGTCATCTGACATACAGGCTGGGGGTTCTTTCCAGAATGAAATGTGGCATCTCTTAGGGAGGAGCCCTTTGGACACCACAGCTGCCATTCACAAGAAATCCCCTAAACTTTAGGATGAAGAGCTGACAGAGGCAGGTAATGGCACATGCGCACTTCCTTGTGGTGACCCAGTGCTGTCTTCATGGTGGTTGATGTTATGGAGGTGTCTGTCTGAGATGGGGGAGACACTCACTGTGGCTTAACCTGTCCCAGCAAAACAGAGGAGGCCTTGGCCCTGCTCCAGCTCGCTTCTGCCTTGTGCTGCTTCCATCCCTTCCTGTCTCCCCTGTCATCTTGGCTTCTTGAATGCCTACCCTCCTCTGTGTTGTTTCCTGTTGGGGCCTGGGTAAAGATGTAGCTCCGGGGCTGGGCTGCTCTGCTTTCTGAATTAGGTTGGGTCATTTCATATTGGAGAGACCCCCCTGTCTCCTCCTCTGGAAGAGAATGCCCGGGACACTAGTGCCAGTTTCAGGTACAGATAGACAAATAGCATGATTTTGGCCTCAGATCCCAACGCTTCCAATTTGTTAGGGTCCTGATATTTGACCCAGCTTGGCAGAGCCAGGAATGGGGTATGGTAGAAAGAGCTCTGGGCTTTAAACCTCCAGTTTAAAGCTGGACAGACAGGGAGAGAGAAGAGAAGACCTCAAGTTCATTCTGACACGTACTTCTTGCCTTGAGTAGGTCACTCTCCTGGGCACCTGGGTCAGAAAGGGAAGGCTGTCCCTGTGAGTGGCTTCGGGCCATTTGAAAATTTGAGTTACATATAAACAAGATACTGGAGGTCCTGGAAGCTCGCAGGCATTTCTTAACAGCTTCTTGTGCTCAGGGAGTGAGGTGGGGCTCTTCCTAGTTTGGGATTGAATTTCTCTTTCATTCTGACCATCTCTTCTGGCATCTTTCTTCCTGCCCTTCAGATATCTGCTGACAGCCAGTTCTTCTCTCCTGAACTGTCTGCCAGCCTAGACTGACCAGTGTGTTCTGTCTGCCCCTCCTGCTTGGCTCCCAGAGGTCCCTGCTCTGCGTGTTTCTGTCTGAGGCTGTGTTCTAAGTGATTACCCAGCCTGGGCCAGACCTCCCTGTTCCTGTAGCCTGAGCCACAGTGTCGTCTCTTGTCCCTGCCTCTTTCCTCTCTGTGGGGCTGCAACTGGGGGGACCTGTGGTACATAGTGTTTGCAGCCTACAGCCATTGTTTATTTCATTTTCTCGTCAGTTGCTGCAAGATAAGTAGGGCAGGCATCATTATGCTCATTTATTGATGGAGGACCTGAGGGCTGGAGAGGTATGATTTTCCCAAAGACATAACTGTCAAATAGCAGAGCCAGTCCTGAAATTGCGGTCCTCTGGGTTTAGTCCAGAGTTTGCTGTAAAACATGAACTCAGAGGCACATATTGGAGTGGGGATGCCCCAGTCTCACCAGGAAGGCCAGGGGCTTGAAAGAAGACCCTGGCCCCGCCTCTTCACAGCACCGGGGCACCCTGCACAAGCTGCAGTCCCAAACAGGCATCATCCTGTTGGCCATCCCTTTGTAACCCCAAGGTACATAATAAAGTCAGACAATAGAGACCCCTCCCTGGGGACTGTTATAATGGACTCTTCTCTGTACATTTCTCCCATCCCTGTTGCCCCAAAGTGGACAACAATAATGCATGTCATGTCAAATATCATCTTAGCAGGGAGCATATAATTTAGGCCAGCTCTAGGACGATGAATCACTCCTTGAGGAAGGGACTGGCAAGGGTTCCCCTCCCACACACAGCCCACACTCTGTCCCGCTACCCTCTCCCTGGGGGCAGTGCTATGGAAGGCTCCCTTTGTGCCTAGTCATAGCAGTTGGTATTGCCACTTTCCAGGGGTGGTGAAGTAGATTACCTAGCAACCTGGGAGACATTTGTTGCTCCCAGAGTCAGTCATGGCATATTACCAGCTCCTCAATGAAGAGGAAGATTGCTCAGCCAGAGCAAGGGGTAAATGGAAGCAGGTGTGTGTGTTCACCAGCCACCTGCTTTCTGCCTCCTGGAGATGAACATTAGGGACACAAGGAAAAGCGGGGTGTAGGGCAGGGGTTGGAGCTAGAAGTTTCCCAGCACCAGGCTGGGCACAGACTCAGGGCCTCTAACTGCAATTTCCAAGGTCTCTGTTGAAAAGATGACATCCAGAGGACAGCAACTGAGCAAAAGGCTGACTCTGGGCTCCCCCGCCCTTTACTTCGCTTCTGTCTACCTCCATTCCTGGAGGAGGTGGGGGGCATTGCTTCCTTTTAATTTCCTGGCCCAAGCCTGGAGACAGACACTTTGGGGTTCCATTAGCATAACTGCCACAAGCTGACCTTTCCAAAAGACATGACAGAATATAAAAGGAGAACAAAAGAAAGCTAAAGATAGAATGTAGGAAGAATAAAAACAGTCTGGCTCATGACATACAGGTTACCAGTTTGTTTCCAAAGTATTCTACCAATTAGTGATACTGACCCTTAGGGCTAGCATACACTCTGCTTGTAGAGTCTCTGGCCTCCTACCACTGACCTGTCTCCTCCTCTAAGGCATCCTCTTAAGACACATGCCACTATGAATCCTCTCCAATACAGCTAGCTGGTCCACATTCTGCTCAAGTGCTTGTCCCACCCTCCTCTCTACCCAGGGCTCATTGGTTGTGGGGGGTATGGCCCCTCCCCTAGGCCACATAGGGAATTGGCACCTATATGTACCTTATAGGAGTGCCATCTTATTCTAAGTAACCCTTGTACTAGCACCCATTTTCTTGCCATAGTACTCAGGCCCCAGCTTAGCCCACAAGATGCCATACCAGGGCTGGTGGTTCTCCGACATTTGATCTTGGCAGGAACAGTATGAGTCTCGCCACCTGATTCCTTCCTCCCACTGGCCACAAGAATAGAAACTAAGTTGGTCTGGTTGGTGGAAGTTTTAGGATGGATTGGGGAAAAGATTGTTCTGTGTTTTTTCAGAAAAACAAAAAGAACACTTTGAAGTCACCTAGTCTTGATGAAGGAAGTAGATAAGAACCTGACCACAAAACTAAATTTCCAGCCTACAGCCTGCCTCTGCGTCTTGTCTGGTGTGTGAATGGTGTCCAGGGGCCAGACAGGTCTCTGCACTCCACATTGCTGCCTGCTAGATACACAACGCTCCCATTTTATACCAAATGTTCAGTTGAACCCACAAAAATATCAAAAGAACTACTGCCTCACAAGAAAATGTGGGGGATAGAAAAAGGGTGATTGTTATCAGTAACAGCTCGCGTCTCTACCCTGCTAAGTAAGGTCGGAGTCCTGTAGAGGTTTGCGCTGTGCAAAGTAGGTTTCCGTGCCTGCAGCCCAGGCTGTCACTTTCATGGTATTGCCTGGTCCCAGAGGCTCTGCCATTCTACCTGAGTGCCTTGGCTGGGCTGTGAGGACTGAAAAGTTACAACCAGAGGTCTTATCAGGCCAGTGGAAGAGGTGTGTATTAAGGGGCTGATGACAGACAGCCTTGTTCTCTCCTGCACCTTCAAGTGAGGCACCAGCCCTAGCTGAGTAAGCCGTGCTGCCCCCAGACCCCAGACTGGGAGAGGGGAGGACCCCAGACCTAGGTTCTTGCACTTTGAGGGAGGGACACTTCTGGACCCTCATGTCCCAGCAGATGCATCAGCATTCTTAGGGCTGTGGCTTGTCCTATGTGTCGGAGCTTGGGACCAAGCCCATCCTAGTATATGCCACTCAGGAAGAAGCGGGGTCTGCCGTCTGGTTTGCTGAAGGCCTTGAATCCCGTTGAGTTGTGCATATGCCGAGACTGCACAGAACCCAATCCTGCAGCCTCCCTGCTAGTGAAGCCATCAGTCAGCCTGCTTCCTGGGCCCCTTTCCTGCAGGTTCACATTACTGGGGGTTGGGTTATGACCTCTCCACTGGCATTCTCTCCCTACCCTCCCTTCCCACAGAGGGTGTGAGGATAAGTGCTAGAATTTTAAGTTGAGTTCTTCAACTCTGGGCCTGGGCTAAACCTGGCTAGAGTTTTGAGCCACAGAGAAGCATAGCTTATCCCTCCTGTAGGTGTGCCCTAGCCCAGCCCTTCTCCATTAACTGGGATCCACTGCTGGGATCTAGAGGCCTTAGCCTTCTTCAGGGTGGCCAAACTTCTAGTGCTTACAGGTTGAAGGAGGGGAGACCCTAGTCCAGAACCCCTTGCCGTGGTCCAGGCTCGGGAAAAGGTAAGAGAGGGCAATGGTGGGAAGCAGAAATACCGATCCTGTTCCTTTCTCCCAGGTGAGGGCAGGAGTGATCAGATTTAGGAATTCCTGGTGTTGCTTTCCAAGGGTTGGGAGAAAGAGGGCTGGGTGGGAGTTGTGGGTGGGGGCGATGCCCCTCTCGGCCATGTACACATCACAGCTCCTTGCAGAGAGCATTGGCGTGTGTGTGTGTGTGTGTGTGTGTGTGTGTGTGTGTGTGTGTGTGTGTGTGTGTGTTTGCAGGAGCCAGTGTTGAGTGTTGAGTTAACTCTTCTCTGAGAAGAGCAAGGAGAGCTTCCTTTTTGATAGGAGTCAGTTTGACAGGGACCGTGGTCCTTTTCTCCAAGTGGGGCTGTAAGTTGAGGATTGACTCCCCTCTTCTTGAAGCCCTTGGCTCTGTCCTTCATAGTGCTTTGGCTGGCTCTGCCCTCTGAAGGCCTCTGGGGTGGGCCATGGAAGCAATCACCAGCTCCCATCTCTTTAGAAGTCAGGGCCCACAGTTGGGACCTGGGATGCCCATCTCTGAGGTTAGCTGCCCCCCGATACCCTTATAAGGACAGCTCTCCTAGGGGAGCCCTGGGCAGCGGGCAGGCTGGAGGGGCTGGGGAGAGTCCTCAAAGCAGAGGAGCCCTGTTGCTCTGTTTCTGACAGAGCAGGTGTTTCAAGGCCCTGGAAGAAGGGCTGTGCCAAGGGGCAATGATACAGCTGCACAGGGAGGAAGGGGGCTGGGCTCTCCCCATGCTGTCTGACCCTCCAGGGTGGCAATAAATATCTGTCGAATGAACATATTTTCTGTTCTCTTAAAGTTCAAATCATAACCCAGACACCCAGACAAGTGTGGAGGAGAAGGAGGGTGGGGCTGCTGAGCTACCTGGTGCTCTAACTTTATCTTTAAAGGAAATCAGCATACTATAAGCACCCCAGGTCCCTAACCCTGGGAGACAGAGTTGAGCAATAAGGTCTAAACCCACAGCTCTCCAAACTCCCCTCTGGCTTGCCCTGGGCCACCATTTGCTCATCTTACTCCCTCTTCCTTTAAAAGTCCCCAAAGAAATTTAGGTTTTCTAGTCTCCTACCTCTCTTAATGTCTGAGGCTTTGAACCCTGTGGAGAAACCCCTTATTAACTGTCTTTTCTAGAATCTTGCTGCCAAACTGTGGTCTGAGAGACACTATGGGAATGGCCGTGGCGAGCTGTTTAGAATCAGCTCAGGGCAGACCTCTGTTCTGTGTAGTCTGATGAAGAGACAGATGTGGAAGAGGTGACAGGTTCCATGACGGACTAGGTCTTCCACAGGATGGACACAGCACTCCTGTCTGTGCAGCTTGGGGGTGAGGGTCACCCAGGGCAGAACTGATGCTGACACCTCAGGTCCGTGCTGTCCACCACACCTCCCAGAAACTGCTGCCTGCCGCTGCGGGGAGCGGGTACGCAGTGCCTGTGGTTAGCCAGGCGGTGCTGGCCTGGGGAAGGCTGGAGTGGGGCTGTGGGTGCTGTAGAAACCAGGAGGCTTATCCAAGGTCATGGGACTCTGGCTCAGAAGAGTTGCCCAAGCTGGGGCTGGAGCTAACAAAACTGTGGTCCTTAACCTGCCCAAACCCTGAGTGTAGGCACTGAGCTAGGAGCTCTCATCCTTTCAGAAACCCTCCAAGATGGGTAATATTCCCATTTTACAGATAAGAACACAAATCAGTGGCAGTGCCAGGGTGTGAATTCAGGTATTTTTAGGCACTTTCTTCTTTTGGGAGGCTTGACAGGAAAGGGGCTTTGAGCTGGGGTGAACAGATGTGAGATCTGACAAGTCTAACTAGCAAGGACTGCAGCCAGTAGCCTGCAGTGCTTAGGGGAGTATCCAGAGAGAGTCCCATGTTAGCAGCCGTGGTGTGTCTCTGCTGACAGAAAATTAAGAGTGGGACACTTTCCTGACCGGGCGGTGGCACAGTGAATAGAGCGTTGGACTGGGATGCAGAGGACCCAGGTTCGAGACCCCAAGCTCGCCAGCTTGAGCACGGGCCCATCTGGCTTGAGCAAAAGCTCATCAGCTTGGACCCAAGGCCCCTGGCTCCAGCAAGGGGTTGCTTGGTCTGCTGAAGGCCTGCGGTCAAGGCACATGTGAGAAAGCAATCAATAAACAACTAAGGTGTTGCGACGGCAACAGAAAAACTAATGATTGATGCTTCTCACCTCTCTCCGTTCCTGTCTGTCTGTCCCTATCTATCCCTTCCTCTGACTCTCTCTCTGTCCCTGTAAAAATAATAATAATAAGAAGAAGAATAAAATTAAATTAAAAGAGTGAGACACTTTGACCATTTCCATGGTCTAGTCAACTTCTATCACTTTTACACACACACACCTTTCCTGTTGCCACCAATTTGTTAAATTGGGTTTATACCTGAGACCTTGCATTTCTTGGTGGTCCATGAGGAGTTAGAAAAAGCTTTCACTGCTAGAATGTCAGAGCTAGAAGAATGGGGGCAACATGCATACTTCATCTGCATACTTATATCATGATTTATAAAAATGGCTTCAAAGCATTTTTTATTTTATTTTTTTAATTAAATGAGAGGCAAAGGCAGAGAGACAGACTCCGCATGTGCCCCCAGACTGGGATCTACCCGGCAAGGCCCCTACCAGGCAACACTCTGCCCATCTGGGACTGCTGCTCTGTTGCTCGGCAACCAAGCTATTTTAGCACCTGAGGCGAGGTCATGGAGCCATCCTCAGCACTCAGGGCCAACTTGCTGGAATTGAGTCATGGCTATGGGAGGGTAAGGGAAGGAGAGAGAGAGAGAGAGAGAGAGAGAGAAGGGGAGAAGGAGGGGTACTTATCCCCATGCAGATAAGCAGAATGTCACTTCTTTTGTGTGCCCTGACTGGAAATCGAACCCAGGACTTCCACACGCTGGGCTGACACAGCCAGGGCCCAAAGCATATTTTCCTTACCGTTATTTCTTCTGATTCTTATAACCCTGGGGTTCTATGTAGAGATGATATTCCGTGAACTTTTTTTTTGAGAGAGAGAGAGAGTAACATCGAGCTGTTCCTATATGTGCCCTAACTGGGTATTGAAGCAGCAACCTCTATGCTTCGGGACAACACTCCAGCCAACCATGCTATCCAGCCAGGTCTTGGACAAATATTTTTTTTGATGCCTACTATATGTAGGCCAGTGCTAGGTCCTACAATGATAAGGAATAATGAACTATACATAATGTGATCTCTGGACACTTAGAGTTTATATTTTAAGTGAAGGAGATAGACATTTCTTTTTAGGTTTTGTGTAGGATCATAATATATATGGGTCACGTTTGGCCCATGGACCAAACTAGTTCGTAACGTATAGAGTGTACAGTATTGTGAGAGGTGAGGCTTAGGAGGGTGGCCTGATTTGGGAATCTCTGGATGCAAGTGTTAAGGAGCCTGACCTTGGCCTCATGAATAGGGCCAGCCCATCTTGAATGCTTTTGAATGCAAGATGATGATGAGTTTAAGTCTGCAATGCCCCCATGGACATGTTAAAGAGACAGTGGAGAATGTACGTCTAGAACCAGTGTGGAAGGGCAGGCTCTTAGTTTGGAAGGTGATGGTGCATAGTAGAGATGCAAAGAAGAAAAAGGGCTGAGGACAGGACCTTTAGGAGGCCTTAGCAGCGTAAAGAAACTAGGAAAATCCTGAACCCAGAAAGTAGATCACAGAGACTTGGAAGTCAAAGTGGTGGTCAGCAGGAGCAAACAGGAGATAATCAGAGAGGAAGAAGATGGAGGTGGGATTGCCTTTTTCTATCTGTGAAAGAATCTTGGCCTGGGAAATAAAATGGCTTGTTACCTAGTGACAGCCTGGGGTAGAACTTGTCTCCTGATTCCCCTGCTCTTCTGATGTAATTGAAACTAAAGGCTGGGCCTACTGCAGGCAGGTTGGGGGCTTGAGGAGAGTCAGATCGGCCTTTCATCAGTGGTGTCTCTATGGCCAATATGCGTTTTTCACTGGCCAGGTAAAAGACTGAAATAGCCAAGTGGAGTGGAAAAGTGGCTGAACGCTGGGGTGGCCTTCTCCAGTGAAGGCCTGATCATAGTACATCTGAAAGAGCCGATTTGCAGTATCTGCCCACTCCCGCCCCCACCCCACTGTAGACTGGAATGAAGAGAGGTGAAGGAGCAGTTTTAATTGGGACTTTTGATCAGTTTACCCCAGGCTATCTCAGTCTGCTTCCTTCAGTGTGCTGGCTGGCGTTCTGTGAATCTTATTAGAGATAGTTTGATATGCCTTCCCAGGAGACAGTATTGGCAGGGATCCCTTGTTCCTCAGTACAAATAGTTTAATCCAACTCATCCAGTCAAGATGGCTCTGTAAATTTATACTCTAAACACATAGCAGTCATACATAAAAAGATAAAATTCTGAAAACATAGTCATGCACTCCTCCTCCCTCCCCATACACAAAATGATAAACATCTCTTTAATGAGCAATGGGACAGGAACACAAAGAAGAGAGCAGGCTAGACGCTGCAGACACACAGGTCTGAACCTGGAGACAGGTAGAAGTAGCCGGAAATCTGGGGTGCAGAGCTATGACATGCTGCACGTGAAGCATGAAATTAGCTAGTTCACTGCTTGAACCTAGGTCTGGGAAAATAGGTGGAGAAAAGTTGCCTCCAACTCTTCCCTGGGGTTAAGGCTTATTAAACAGATGCTTACCTTGGGAGACAAAGCCTCATAGCCTGAACCAAGGCTGAGCTGCTGCTATACGATTTGATTTTAGACTGAGGGACTCAAAAGACCTGGGGAAGCAAAAGGTGAGAACCCCTATTTGGGGAGAGAAAAGTAAAATATAAGAAAAAAGATGAGGCTTGGCCGGGCGGTTGAGCAGTGGATGGAGCATCGGACGGGGATGCGGAGGACCCAGGTTCGAGATCCCAAGCTCGCAGTTTGAGCGCGGGCCCATCTGGCTTGAGCGAAGGGCTCCTCAGCTTGGACCCAGGGTCGCTGGCTCCAGCGGGGGGTTGCTCGATCTGCTGGAGGCCCGCGGTCAAGGCACATGTGGGAGAGCAATCAATGGGCAGCTGGGGTGTTGCGACGGCAACGAAGAACTGGTGATTGGTGCTTCTCGCCTCTCTCCATTCCTGTCTGTCTGTCCCTATCTGTTCCTCTCTCTGTCCCTGTAGAAAGGGAAGGGGGAAAAAATCTGCAGCTTCTGTGGAAAACAGTTTAGCAATTTCTCAAAATTTGAGAATAAAAAGATTAACAAAAATGTTTAAGAAAAAGATGAGGTCTGACCAGGTGGTGGCGCAGTGGATAGAGCGTTGGACTGGGATGCGGAGGACCCAGGTTCGAGACCCCGAGGTCACCAGCTTGAGAATGGGCTCATCTGGCTTGAGCAAAAAGCTCACCAGCTTGGACCCAAGGTCGCTGGCTCCAGCAAGGGGTGGCTCCGTCTGCTGAAGGCCCGCGGTCAAGGCACATGTGAGAAAGCAATCAATCAATAACTAAGGTGTCGCAACAAAAAACTGATGATTGATGCTTCTCATCTCTCTCCGTTTCTGTCTGTCTGTCCCTATCTATCCCACTCTCTGACTCTCTCTCTGTCCCTGTAAAAAAAAAAAAGAAAAAAGAAAAAAGATGAGCTTATTCACTGAAGTTCAGAAACACATGAGAAAAACTAATGCAGAAAAAGAACAAAATAAAAAATTTACTCTAGAAGAAATGAAAATGACAAAGGAATCAGAAAAGTCTTTAATATAAATGAGATAAGGAAACATGAAATTCGATAAAGAAAGGGAAGTTATAAAAAGAAAAGGAAATGAGAATGTGTGATATAAAAATCTTAAATAAAACATTCTAGCAGTGAAAAATAGTGTCATTCACATTTGAAACAATTGGTAGAACTCTAGCCTAAACACAGCAAATTCATGAATTAGAAGCTAATACTGAGGAATTTATTATGCAGCATAGACATGGAGGACAGATTGACAGGCTTCAGCATGTGTCTAGTAGGAATTGCAGATACAAGTGAAGAAAATGGCAAAGAGCCCTGACCAGATACCTCGGTTGGTTAGGGCATCGTCCCGAAGCACAGAGGTTGCTGGTTCAATCCTGGTCAGGGCACATGCAGGTGTAGCTCGATGTTACTGTCTCTGTCTCTCTCTCACCCTTGCTCTCTCACTAAAATAAATGAATTAAAAATAATTTTTTTTTAAGAAAATGGAAAAAAAATAATATTTGAAAAGATAATGGCTGAAATTCCAGAGTTGAAGAAACAGCATGAATGCTAAACAGAATAGCTACCTAGACATAACACAGTGAAATGCAGATAGGAATAAAGAGAAAATATTAAAAACCACCAGAGGGAAAAAAGAATTCAACGAGCTGATAATTAGGCTGACAGACAACATTGCATCAACACTAGGTGCCCAAAGATACAGAAGTATCATGCGGAAGCTGGACTTCTATATTCAGTTATCATTCAAGAATGAGGTAAAATAAAGATATTTCTGGACATACTAAGACAGCTTTATCACCCACAGTCCCTCGCTAAAAGAACTGCTGAAGCAAATCAGGGGGAAAGAACAGGTTCCTAGCACCAACACAGCACAAAACCTGACATGTTGGCAAATTTAATTAACTATATAGACAGTATATCAGGATGCTTTCTGTTACAAGTAATAGATTAACCCACAGTGACTTAAACTCTGAAAAAGTATTTAATCAGCTTCTAATGAGACATGTGGAGGTAGGAAGTTCCAGGTCTGGGACAGTGGTCCAGTATTGACATGAAGGACACTGAATCATTTTATCATTCCGCTCTGCCATCATCAGGGTGTAAGATCTGCCTCCTCATGGTTGTGAGATGGCTGCTGCAGCTCCAGGCATCATATCATCACCCTATGGCATCCCAAGCAGGAAGATACTAGAAGAAAGGAAGCTAATGTGCCTCTTTTTCCAAAAAGAGAATTTTTCTAAGAGGGTGCCAGCAGACATCTCCTTATGTCTTGTTGGCCTGAGCTGGTCCATCCTTAGAGCAATTCCTGGTAAAAGGGAACAGGCTTACTGTGGTTGGCTTTGACCAGGCTTGCCTCATCTCCTGGGACAGAGTTCTTTGCTGTCTAAACAAAATCAGGAGTCTGTTGGCAGGAAAGAAGGGGGAGTGGCCACTGGTAGGCAACCAAGTATCTGCCACAGATGGCAAAACAAACAAAAATCCAGTGTCTAATTTGTTTTTTAATTTATAAAAAAGAAAACTATAAAGTTGTTGACCACATTATCAAGGAAGAATAAGGTAGAATGAAGTAGGGAATTTCATTGTTGAATCACACCAAGTTTCTGCCTTGTTCAAGAGAATAGCACTGCTGAAATCTATAGTCTTAATTTAAAAAAAAAAGTGTATATGCTAACAATTTAAAATAACCACTAAGAGGAATATATTTTACAGGCCAGGAGGGGGAAGAAAGTGGTAGGAGGGAAGAGTGTTAAGATTGTCAAGAAAAAAAGAAAGCTAAAGAGAATTAGTGAAGCAAAAACACAAAGTAAGGTGGTAACCTAAGTCCAAATACGTGATAAAGTGTGATAAATTACACGCATGTGTTAGAAAAACTATCCGATTGGATAAAAAGCAAATAAGAAATGGTCTGGAGCTTAGAGAGACCTAGTCAGCAGGACAAAAAGATGTAACAAGAACTGCTCTGGCCTTTATCACAGGGGGGTTATGTTCTTTAAATGACTTGCTATTTTTTGCCCCATTTTTTCCTCCATCTTTCCTCAGTTCTTTCTGTCTGACCTTATCTGCCTAGCTATTAAGATAATGTTTTTCTAGACTTTGCTTCCTGACCTAGTGTAGATATGTACAACACATTCCTGGACTTTCCCCCCAAAGACACAGACCAACCACACTCGGACTCCTTGAGGAGCCAGGGATGAAACAGAGTGGGGACCCCCATCTCAATTCTCCTTGTAGGCCAACCCCATAATGCCTCAGCATTCCTCCCCTTGCAGCCTATTTCTTAGGGCACACCATTGATTCTCTTGTGTTAAAGACTTATTTCTTTAGGACTTCATTGATAGTTAGCCAGAGTGACAACCATAGGTTTGGAAAACTTTGTTAGCTTTTGTTTTCTGGTTTCCTGGCTACTAACTCTGGGCAGCATCAGAAGTACCAGAGCTGAGATCTCAGACCAGATGTCAGATCAAGGCGAGGTGTCCTGCAGGAAGACAGGGGCTCAGGAGACAGAAGTTGCCCAAAGGGCTTTAATTGGGGAACAGGGAGGCCTGAGTCAGTAGGATAGCTATGAGGGTCTGTGCCAAAGGCTGGTGCAGTGCGATGACTTCAGTTAGCTAAGCATATGGAGGTGAAGCAACTGGTTCTCAGCCACTTCAGGGTCATGCCTCGCAGGGTTTGAGAGGTAGGTAAGGGAGGGGCTGTCAGGTTTCCTCGGGGAAAGGACTGATACTGTCACTTCCCTCGGGGCACCTTTGTTCTCCACTGCTGCCTCACCCAGGAGGCAGAGAATTTCTAGGCTGGTAGGGATCTGGGGCACAGGCCACCCTGAAAGGCAGTAGATGCTTGTGGAAGGAGCACTGGCCTTGGAACCATCAGAGCTGGAGTGGCCTTAAAGCCACGTACGTCCCTTACTGCCTGGCTGCCCTCGTTCAGCTAGTCTTGGGACTTTTGAGAATATCAAATGTGAGGCTCTGCCAGAAAGGCTCAGAAACCCGTAAAGCATCATGCAACGGGAGTAATAATCTGTGGTTTGATGCCTTTACACTGTGCCTCTGAGACACATCCTCGGGCTGTGTGTCAGTGGGTGGTACAAGGGTGGCTTTATTAGCATCTTGGGCTGGGGTTTTTTTTCTTTCTCCCCATCCCTTTCAGGCTTAAGCAGCCCCTTCCCCCCATCCTCTGCACCTTATTTTGCCATTTCTTTTCTCTGCCTGCCAAGAAGATTGTGTTCCGCTGCTCTGGTCTGAGGCTGTGCTATCCTGTGCTTCATTAGGTTAATTTGATGGCTTGTCTCCTGAGAACTGACCGAAGATTGGCTCTAAAACAGCCCTAGCCTCTCCTTTTTGAGCAGCCTTTGCTGCTTAATCCCATGTGGCTGCTGCTTCTCTCCTTTTACCTGTGAGCTGGCTAGGGCCTCCTTTAGCTTCCATTGGTTCCTTGTATCTGCTCAATCGTGCATCCCATGATTGGCAGAAGGCTCAGAGAGGAGGGAAATTACCCATTCTTAAAAAGCTTTTGCTGCCCCTGGCCTTCTGTATTCTGATAGTCAGTTCCTCTGTTCTCAGTATTTCAACTTTGCCCAGCTGTTCTGGAGATGTTTATAGTTAAATGGTCTCTTCAGATTTGCTTAAGCCCGTGATGGCGAACCTATGACACACGTGTCAGCACTGACACACGTAGCCATTTTCGATGACACGCGGCCGTGTACCAGAGAAGTATGGGGCCGCATGCCGAGAAGGACGTTTCATCCTCGGCTCCTGCACAGCCAGGTGCAGTAGCCAAGGATAAAACATTTGCTGTAGTGTAGACACTGTGCGGGAGGGCTGTAGGCCAAAACAACAGAACTCTGGCACAGAGTGTCTAGTTCTGGGACTTCCGGTTAGGCCGTTTTTCTCGAAGTGACACACCACCCGAGTTATGCTCGTTTTTTTTTGCGAATTTTGACACACCAAGCTCAAACGATTTCCCATCACTGGCTTAATCTGTGACCACAGACCTCTTGGAAGATCATATAGCATTGCTTTGCCACCCACTAAATTTTCCTCATTACTCCCCTTTTCTCTTAGAGGACTGTTTCACATCACATCTTTACATTTCCAACACCAATAATAATAAGACACTTCTCTTTTTTGGTGGAGGGGGGTGAGAGATCCATACAGACAGGAAGAGAAAGAGATGAGACATCAGCTTGTAGTTGAGGCACTTTAGTTGTTCATTGATTGCCTCTCATATATACCTTGACCAGGGGGCTCCAGCTGAGCGAGTTACCCCTTGTTCAAGCCAGCGACCATGGGGTCATGTCTATGATCCCATGCTCAAGCTGGTGACCTCGTGCTCAAGCCAGATGAACTCATGCGTAAGCCGGCGACCTTGGTGTTTCAAACCTGGGTCCTTAGTGTCCCAGGTTGACGTTCTATCCACTGTGCCACCATCTGATCAGGCCCTTCTCATTTTTCTATCACCAAACATGTATCTCTCTCTCTCTCACACACACACACACACACACACACCACACACACACTTGTACCTTGTTCTCTGCTTTACTTTGTTTCCTGTTTCACAGGTAGACCCTGTCTGTGTAGGTACTGGCTCCCACCCCTTCTTGCTACTCAAGGACTTTGCGTCTCCATTATCCTTTCTTTTTCCTGCAGCATTAACTTTTCCCTGTACTAAGTCATTCCTACAAGTATCCAGACATTCTGTGATGTCTCCCAACTTAACCTCCCTTCCACTTTATCTCATTCCCTCTTCTTTGGTAACATCTTTATTGAAATATAATTCGTGTATCATACAGTTCACCCATTTCAAGTGTCTATTCATGTGATTATGCAACCATCACCATAAGCAGTTTTAGAACATTTCGTTACAGCCGAAGGATAGACACTCCCTACCTGTTAGCAAACAGGCCCCATCTCCCCCAACCCCCAGCCCTAAGCAACCACTAACCTACTTTATAGATTTGCCTCTTCTGGGCATTTCATATATGTGGAATTATATCATATGTCATCTTTTGTAACTGGCTTTTTTACTTAGCACAATGTTGTCAGGATTCAGTCATGTCACAGTGGGTATCAATACTTCACTCCTATTTTGGCTGAATTAGATCCCATTGTATGGATAGACCACAGTTGTTTCCACATTGGAAGTAATATGAATAATGCTGCTTATAACCACTTGTGTACAAATTTTTGTGTGGACAAATGTTTTCTTTTCTCTGACACATGTTTTCTTTTCTCTTGGCTTTATACCTAGGAGTAGAATTGCTGAGTCATATGATTAACTCTATGTTTAACTTTTTTTTTTTTTTACAGGGACAGAGAGAGAGTCAGAGAGAGGGATAGACAGGAACAGAGAGAGATGAGAAGCATCAATCATCAGTTTTTCGTTGTGACACCTTTGTTGTTCATTGATTGCTTTCTCATAAGTGCCTTGACCGTGGCCTTCAACAGACCGAGTAGCCCCATGCTGGAGCCAGCGAACTTGGGTCCAAGCTGGCGAGCTTTTTGCTCAAGTCAGATGGGCCTGCGCTCAAGCTGGCGACCTCGGAGTCTCGAACCTGGGTCCTCCGCATCCCAGTCCGACGCTCTATCCACTGTGCCACCGCCTGGTCAGGCTATGTTTAACCTTTTAAGGAGCTGTCAGACTGCTTGCCAAAGTGGCTGCACCATTTTAAAATCCCACCAGCAATGTGTGAGCATTCCTCACTAACACCTGTTAATACCTTTTTGATTATAGCCATCCTAGTGGTTGGGAAGTGATACCTGATTGTGGTCTTAAGTTGTATTTCCCTGGTAGCTAATGATGTTGAGCATCTTTTCATCTGCTTGTTGGCCATTTCTGATCCAGTCAAGTTTTCACCCCCACTATATTCTGGGTCAGTCACTGTGAAGGTCACTGCTGACCTCCATCTGGCCACAGAATGGTCAATTCTCAGTCACACCTTACTCACTTTTTCAGGAAACTTTGACACAGTGAATTCCCCTTTGTTCTTGAAACATTTTCTTCTTTTGGCTTCCAAGACATAGGGTTTCCCCTGCTTCACTGGCCATTTCTTCCCTGTCTCTCTACTGGCCTCCTTTTCTAGACATTGCAGTGCCCCAGGGCTCTCTCCTGGGCTCTTTTCTCTTATCTGTGTCAGACCCTCCCTAGATAATTTCTGTTGGTCCTGTCGTTTTAAAAATATACTGTACTCTGATGACTCAAACATATCCCTCCAGCTCTGGCCTCATCCATGAGCTTTAGATATGATTGTCCAATTTTCTCTTGCTGTTTCCACATGGATGTCTAAAGGGCATCTCAAATGTAATCTGCTGCAAACAGAGCTCTTGTTTTTCCCTGTCTTTTTTGTATTAGTGAGTGCCACCTCTACCACCAGTTTGCTCAGGTCACAGCCTCTGTGTCACCCTGATTAGGGTCTTTCTCCCACCACCTGCCCCATTCCAGCCCATCAGTTAAACCAATGGTTTTCAACTGTTTTACTCTTGGGGACCGGGGACAACTAAGGCTGAGATCACCCTGAGCATAAGTGAATGCAGCTACAATCATTGGGTCTGTGATCTTTATACAACGTCAGGGAGGTTCACAGACTGGCATGAAATTTCTGGTGGATTGGACCGTGGACTGGCAGCTGAAAATACTTAGTTAAACCCTTCAGAATACATCCAGCCACTTCTCACCACCTGTACTGCCTGGGATATTCCTCTCTGGTCTCCTTGCTAGGCTCCCACAGCAGCCAGAGTGATCTTTTCGTAAAAAAAAAAAAAATGTTTTAACCTAAAAAGAAAAATTATCATGAAATACATCACACATTCAACATCTTACATATCACATATATGTAAAAAATAAAATAAGTAAAAATTACTCTGTACGCATCATGCAGATTAGGGAGTGATGCATCACCCAGGAAGCCTCCTTAGGCCCCTTCTTGTTCTTATCTACCTTCCGCCCCTCCAGAGGAGTTTCCTGAATTTGGCTTTGTGTCATTGGTTTTATCTATTACCTTATCATCTATGTATAGAGGCCTACACAATTTCTTGTCTTTGGACACTTTTGAACTTTTCATGAACTCATACTTTAGGCATTTATCTATGACTTATTCTTTTTTTTGTGCAACATAATAGTTTTTTTTGGTCATATTCATTCTTGTTGATGTCTAAAACTGAAGTTAATTCATTTTTACTATATGACATGAATGTACCACAATTTATCCATTCTACTCTGATGGACATTTGGCTTGTTTGCAGTTTTCAGCTATTACCCAGTGCTGTCATGAACATTCGTTTATGTCTTTTTGTGCTTATGTTTATAGGTACCTGGTAGTAGAAATACCAGACTTTATACCCACCAGGATGTCTAAAATAAGAAAGAAAATATTGAGGCATGTGTAACAAATGGAATTCTTATACAGTACTAATTGAAATGTAAAATGCTACAATCACTTTAGAAAACCATATGGTAATTTCGAGTAAGGTTTTAAAATATTTTATTTATCCATGTTTAGAGAGAGAGAGAAAGAGAGAGGGAAGGCGGGGAGGAGCAGGAAGCATCAACTCCCATATGTGCCTTGACTGAGCAAGCCCAGGGTTTGAACCGGCGACCTCAGCGCTCCAGGTTGACGCTTTATCCACTGTGCCAACCACAGATCAGGTTCGAGTAAGGTTTTAAACATATACCTACCCTATGATCTATTAACTCCACTCCCAGGTAGTTTACCTAAGGGTCATGGGGGTGTGTCCACAAAAGGACTTACACAAGAAGTTCATGGCAGTTTTACTCCTAACAACCAAAAACTGGAAACAACTCAAATGTCCAGACATGGAGAAGGACAGACTACTCACACATTACTGGGTGAATCTCTAACACATGTGCTGGGCAAAAGAAGCCAGACACAAGAGCACATGATATGTGTTTATACGAGGTGCAAGAACAAGTAAATCTAATCTGTGCTGGCAGGACTTTAAAAAGTGGTGGAGCAGTGGCTATTGACTGGAAAGGAGCACAGGGGACTTTCTGGGGAGATGGGCAGGCTCTGTAGTTTACACAGATGTACACATAGGTGGAAATTCATCAGCTTTACATAGAAAGATTCCTACATATTGTTAAATACAAATGAAACCTTATTGAAAAACATAGTTTGTCCCAAGTTGGGGTGTGATTTGGGAGGAAAAGGAAACAGTATATTCAACCTGTTGAAAATGAACAGGGTTCAACCTGAGCTTTAAACTTGCTTAGTATGACAAGCAGGCTGAACTCACAGGCTTTCATAGAATTGTAATTCAGTGATTCTAACTATTCAGCCTTTGGGTCAGAAACCATTTGTTCCCGCCTAGACTTCAGAGGAATTACAATGTGAGAATGTTTATACACATAGGAAGTCTTAAAATAAATTAGCCCAGGATGACTGGGAGAATTTTCTAATCACCACACAAAATGTTACCACATTTTCTGTGAGAAAGAGGATTTCTAATTCCTCTTAAAACAAGACAAAACAAAAAATACTCCTGGGATATACTCATGTTTATCTTTATTAATGCCAAGTTATCTTCGTAAGCATTATATTAATTTATTTTCTCACCAATGATGAGTACATGAGTGTTCTTAATACTTCACATCCTTTGCAAACTCCTGATGCTATTGGTTTTAAAACATTCACTCCAAGGCTTCATTCTAAAATATACATCAGGCCATGACCCTTCTCTCCTCAAAAAAACTTCCCATCAGATTCATAATAAATCTTAATCCCTTCAGAGCCCTCTGAAGGGTTCTGTGGGGCCTGTGGCTGGGTCTCTTCCTCTTGGACACCCCCTGCCCTCTTTTCTGTTTGTATCAGGTCAGGCTTGTTCCTCCCAAAGCCCTTTGCACTCCTTGTTTACGCTCATTGCTCTGTAATTTTTCTGTCATAGCACTTTATTATCACCTTAGAGAAACCAATTGAGTGTTTAAAATAAAAATATCTTTAAAAAATTTTTATGTTATTAATTTTAGAGAGAGAGGAAGGGAGAAAAAGAGAGAGAGAGAGACAGAAACATTGATCTGTTTCTGTGTGTGCCCTGGACGGGAATTGAACTGGCAATCTTTGTACATCGGGAAGATGCTCTAACCGATGGAGCTATCTGGCCAGGGCATAAAATAAAAATATCTTTGGGCCTGACCTGTGGTGTCACAGTGGCTAAAGCTTTGATCTGGAGCCCCGAGGTTGCCAGTTAGAAACCACTGGCTTGCACCTGACCAGGCGGTGGCGCAGTGGATGGAGCGTCTGACTGGGATGCGGAAGACCCAGGTTCGAGACCCCGAGCTCCCCAGCTTGAGCACGGGTCCATCTGGCTTGAGCAAAAGCTTGCCAGCTTGGACCCAAGGTCGCTGGCTCCAGCAAGGGGTGGCTCGGTCTGCTGAAGGCCCGCGGTCAGGGCACATGTGAGAAAGCAATCAATGAACAACTGAGGTGTTGCGACGGCAACAAAACACTAATGATTGATGCTTATCACCTCTCTTTGTTCCAGTCTGTCTGTCCCTATCTATCCCTCTCTCTGACTCTCTCTGTCCCTGTAAAAAAAAAAAGAAACCACTGGCTTGCCTGATCAAGGAACCTATGAGAAGCAACTACAAGTTGATGCTTCCTGCTCCCCCCAACCCCCACTTTCTCTCATTTTCTCTTTCTCTACCTCTCTCCCTCCTTCTCTCCTCTCTCTAAAAAAAAATCTTTGCATCATAGAACAGAAATATGTAAAAGTATATTGACTGTTAACAGGTATTTTCATAGTTTTGACTTGTTTCTTGATAAAGTTGTTAAGACATTAGAAAAAGGTACACTTAATACAATATGCAATAAACTAAATGAGACCAAGAATTGGCCTTTGATTTTAAATATTTAAATTTTTTTCAAATTATAAGAGAAGGTTTATTTAGAAAGTTACAGGTAGTAGAAGGGTCCTTGGAGCTTATGAGAAAGAGGGAAAGAGATACTGTACACACCTTGAGGGACAAAAGCGGGCGGAGAGGCAGGGCATGCTCTGGAAAAGAGAGAGCATGGGGGGAGGGGAGAGGGAGAAGATGTGGGCATGTTTCATGAAGAGCATCGATTACATATCTAATGTGTCCTATCAACTTTGTCAATAAAAATAATAAAAAATTGGGAAAAGAAATACTGAAAGTTCAGTGAGGAGAGGCTGGGCATGTCCTACCCCACACCATCCCACTGGCCCCTTAGGTATCTGTTGAATGAATAAATGAGCCTCACCAACCAGGTGGCCCCAGAAGGCTGGCCTGCTTCCCTTTGTGGGCAGCAAGGTGGAGACTGATGCCAAAGTGGGTGCACTTCGCCCTGACTTTTCTATATTGGAGTATATGCATGGGCTTAACGTGAATGGTCAAAGCAGCTGGGAAGGGTAGAAGTCAGAATTAGGCAGTGGGCACCTGGAAGGACGGGAGTTCCCAGGAGAAAACACGACATGTGAAAGCACTTAGTAAGGGTCACCAGACTTCTGGGGTTTTAATGCATGTCTGGGGACCTCTGATCTTTTTGTAGTTCCAATTAGTGACAACCCTGCGCTTCTGTTTGTACTCAGCGCAACCATGAGGTTCTCAACACTAGGGCTTTTGCCCGCTACTCTACTTCTGAGCTCTTTCGAAACACATTGTTGAAACTAGGATTTTTCCTCGACCCACCAAGGCAGTCAGTTACCTCAGGTGCCTCTTCTTTGAGTTACGATCCCAAGGAGTTTTGACATCCCTGATAAAGGATGTTTCCTTTGGAGCCTCCTGTGCCAGCTCCTGCCTTCAGTGGCTACAGTGGACTGCCCACCAGAAACCAGGTCTCCCCAACGAGGTCCCTTGCTCAGCCCGGAAAGTCACCACCTCCCAGGGTCACTTGTCTCACAGTCAGCCCTCAAATCATGGGACGCTGAGAGCAGGACCATGCAAAACCAAGTTCTCTTCCATAGATATTGGCCATGGAAATGGGCAAAGGGCGAACCGGAAGAGACAATGACCTGTTTTCCTATCTGTAGACCATCAGTTAAACGTCATGCCTGGAATCAGCCCTGCCAAATGGCAGTAGAGAGTCAGAAGGAGCTCACCTGAGCCAGTGCTGCTGGGGCGCCTGTGGATGAGAGCCAGGAGCCCTAGGTGAAGCTTCACTATTGACCCTGGGAAGCCAGCTCCTATGTCTCCCTGTCTGTTATCTCTGAGGCCCTGGGGTAGTTGAGAGAGCTCATGGGCCTCTTTCTGTTCCCTAGTCCATCATAGGCTTTGAACCACATAGACCTGGGATCAAATCTTACTTCCATTCTTGAAATCATTACCTTATGCAAGTTCCTTTACTTGTGAGAACTGTTTTCCCCCCACTCCCACCGCGACACCCCTGAATAAAGCCATCCTTATTGGAATGTGCTGGTTCCATCCTTTATGGCTTTGTGGTTTGGCTTGACTCCAGAAATTTGAACTGCTACAAAGCAGCAGCTGAGGTTCTTCAGCTGTAGGCAGCAGCCGGAAGACCCTGGAAGGGCTGGCTGGAACTGGAGCTTTCAGTGAGGGGCCTAAGGCCCAGGAGTCAGGTCAGAACTGGGCTAGCTAGGCTTTGGCTGGTTGGTTCAGTGATAGAGCATCAGCCTGGCATGTGGATGTCCTGGGTTCAATTCCCAGTTAGGGCACACAGGAGAAGCAACCATCAGTTTTTCCACTCCTCCCCCTACACTATCTCTCTTTTCCTCGCCTGCAGCCATGGCTCTATTGGTTTGAGTGCATTGGCCCCCGTGCTAAGGATAGCTCAGTGGAGCCTCCACCTCAGGTGCTAAAAATAGCTCAGTTGCAAGCATGACTGCAGATGGGCAGAGCATTGGCCCCTAGACAGGGGTTGCCCGGTGGATCCTGGTCAGGGCTCATGTGGGAGTCTGACTCTGTATTACCCCTCCTCTTACTCGGAAAAAAAGAAAGAAAAAAAATAAGAAAGAAAGTACTGGGCTAGCCAGATTTGGACAGGAGCTGGTGGGGAGAAGCAGGCAGCTAGGATTAAGTGATCCTCATGGTGTTGGGGCCAGGGCCCAGAGGCTCTACTCTCAGCACTGTCCTTGACCCTTGCCCGGGTTTCTTTGCATGTGGCATAGATTCAGTCTCCTTTCCTTAGGGCTGAGTCCCAAACTGTGGCAAGTGGCCTCTTCTGCCTTCTTTTGCCAGCCAGGGCAGCACAGGGCCTCAGGCTGTCAGTGCCCCCAGGGTCCCTGGTATTAATTTCATCCATAGTGTACAGATGAAGACAAAGCTTAGAGGGCTGCTGGTGGTGGTGGTGCTGCTGAGCCTGGCGCCCCTGTCTCCAGACACAGTCATGTTCTCTCTCTGACACCAGAGCTGGAAGGATTGTAGATGGTTCACTGAGCTCACTCAGAAATACCTCACCCATAATCCAAATTAGAATGAGAAGAAGGTAAATTTTAGGGCCCAGACCCAGCCTCATTTTACTTAGAGGGGCTCCTCACAGACATCAGAATGTATGAGAGCCAGGGTGGGGAGTCCTATTCTCAGTCCTCTGAGATCTCCAGGATATTTTGCAGTTACATTTAACCTGAAATAAATTTTATATACCTGAACTAGGAACCTTTTTTTCTCTAGATTTTTAAAAAAATTCATTTTAAGAGAGACAGGAGAAAGAGAGAGAGAGAGAGAAGGGAGGAGGAGCAGTAAACATTAACTCCCACATGTACCTTGACCAGGCAAACCTGGGGTTTCGAACCAGCAACCTCAGCATTCAGGTCGATGCTTTATCCCAAGGGTCCCCAAACTTTTTACACAGGGGGTCAGTTCACTGTCCCTCAGACCGTTGGAGGGCCGGACTAAAAAATAACTATGAACAAATCCCTATACACACTGCACATATCTTATTTTAAAGTAAAAAAAAAAAAAAAAAAAGGGAACAAACACAATATTTAAAATAAAGAATAAGTAAATTTAAATCAACAAACTGACCAGTATTTCAATGGGAACTATGGGTGTGGATGTATCCGGTGCTCCTCTCACTGACCACCAATGAAAGAGGTGCCCCTTCCGGAAATGCAGCGGGCCGGATAAATGGTCTCAGGCGGTCGCATGCCGCCCGAGGGGCCGTAGTTTGGGGATCCCTGCTTTATCCACTGCACTACCATGGGTCAGGCTGGAACTTTTTTTTTTATTATTATTCATTTTAGAGAGGAGACACAGAGTGAGAGAGAGAGAGAGAGAGAGAAAGGGGGGAGGAGCTAGAAGCATCAACTCCCATATGTGCCTTGACCAGGCCAGTGCAGGGTTTTGAACTGGCGACCTCAGTGTTCCCAGGTCGACGCTTTATCCACTGCGCCACCACAGGTCAGGCACATTTTTTAATTTTTATTCATTTATTTTTAAGAAATTTTTTTCTTTGGAAAAATACAAAAAATATATATTTTTTAATTTTTCTTTTTCTCTCTCATTTATTTTTTGCATGTAAGAGACAAGAAGGGAGAGAAATGAGGAGCATCAACTAATAGTTGCAGCACTTTAGTTGTTCATTGATTGCTTTCTCATATGTGCCTTGACTGGGAGAGCTGTAGCCAAGCCAGTGACCCCTTGCTCAAGCCAGCGACCTTGGACTCAAGCCAGTGATCTTGAACTTCAAGTGAGCGAACTTTGGGCTCAAGCCAGTGGGTATGGGGTCGCTCAAGCTGGTGAGCCTGCACTCAAACTAGCGACCTTGGGGTTTTGAACCTGGGTCCTCAGCGTCTTAGGTCAATGCTCTATCTACTGTGCATCAGCCAGGCAATTTCTTTCTTTCTTTTTTTTTTTTTTAAAGCCCGGCAATTTCTTTATAAAAACATGTTTATTTTATTGATATTAGAGAGAGTAGAATGAAGAGAGAGACAAGAACATTGATCTGTTTCTATATGTACCCTGACCAGAGATCAAACTGGCAACCTTTGCCCTTCGGAACAATGCTCTAACCAGCCGAGCTATCTGGCCAGGGCCTAAGAACTTTCGAAAAAATATTCTATTAAGAGTTTATTATAAATTTTTTTCACAGGCCACAAGGATCTAAGAGGACTATGTACATACAGCCTTACAGGAAATAGGCAAGGAGCTGAGGAGGGCCAAGATGAGTCTAGGGCCTTGGTAAGGACATTTCTGGGGTCTGTATGGGGTCCTGGGAAACTGGACTAGGAATTTTCTAAACCTGATTCTTTCAGTGAGTTGCCATGTGACTCTAGGGGAATCACTTTCTGTCCTTGTTTACCTTCTGGTTAATAAGTGAGGATAGTGGGCTAGTCTTATCCTCTGAGGCCCCAAGTTAGGAGAGCAGTGCTATCCGTGAGTAGAGGAGAGAGCCCTTTCTTTTGTGCTCTTTGGTTAAGTGGACATTACCTCTACTGCCAGCTTTGTCCCCTCTGAGACTTGGGGCAAAGCTGGGGAGAATGTGTGCAATTTTATCCTCACATTATTTTTTCTCTCTGCAATTTCAGGGTCACACTGAGGCAGCCTGGCGCCTGACAAGTGAGGGGAACCTGCCAGGGGATTACTGCTAGCAGGAGCTAACAGCAAGACGGCAGGACGGCTGGCCTCTGGGCAGTGGGGATGGGAAGAGCAACCTCTGAGTCTGGGCCAGCAGCACCAGGAAGGAGGCCTGGGCCCTGGTTGGGAGCTTGGCACATGCTCTGCTGACCCAGACTACATTCAAAGTAGCACCCTGCTGAGCAGCAGCTGTGCCCAGGCCCAGAGGACTCCATTGTAGCAGGAGCGCTACAACCCTTACGGAACTGCAGTTGGAGCTCTGACCACCTGGAGAAGAGACCTGTACTTCGGATGGGAAGCAGAAGGGCAGAACCTAATGCAAGGAAGATCTTGGTCTCTGCAGCAGAGTTCTGTGACACCCAGAGAGCTTCCTGATTTCTTCTCTCAGGGTTGGGGCCTGGTTCCTCTCTCCTGGCAGAGGGATTGGGCTGGGAGAACCATCTGAGGGGTGGATACCTCTTGTATGGAATCAAGGCTGCTTGAAGCTCACTTGTTCTCTGTTGTGATCTGGGTTCAAGGGCTTCCCTGCTGCAGAGCACGAGAGGCTGCCTCAGTATCTGCTCATGAACCACAAGGACCCCGATTACTCCAGACTGGACTGTTTGAAGTCACCAAAGAGGGCGCCCCCCAGAGCTGGTAGCCAGCAACTCCAATGGACCAGAAGGCTGGAATGGATTGACCTCCCCCTTGCCAGGGCAGCAGGAGAAGCAGAGCATCTGTGGCCTAGCTAGTGACGGAGGGACCCAATGAAGCCATAAGCAGGGGCCCAAGTGGCTCAGGGACAGGGGAGCCACTTCTGCTCACGTGCTTTCTTCTTACCTTGAGAGAGGGCGTGGCTTGGACTCCTGCCACTGTCCACACTACAGCACACGCCCTTATGCTCTAGAAGCTACTCTGTGACTGGCCCACCACTGGGCTGGGAAAGGAGTGGCCACAGTGACACCCAGCCACTCGCTGGGCTGGTGGTCCGACCTCCCAGGGCTTCACACCATGAAGTGCTCCCTGCGGGTGTGGTTCCTCTCTGTGGCCTTCCTGCTGGTGTTCATCATGTCACTGCTCTTCACCTACTCCCACCACAGCATGGCCACCCTGCCCTACCTGGACTCGGGGGTTTTGGGGGACACCCACCGGGTGAAGCTGGTGCCCGGCTATGCTAACCTGCAGCACCTCAGCAAAGAGGAGCTCAGTGGCAAGAGCTGTGCCTGCCACCGCTGCATGGGCGATGCTGGTGCCTCCGACTGGTTTGACAGCCACTTCGACAGCAACATTTCCCCTGTATGGACCCGAGAGAACATGGATCTACCCCCTGATGTCCAGAGGTGGTGGATGGTGAGAGAACCCTGGCCCCTCCTGCCTACCTTTGCTGCTCCTCTCCAAGGACCTGTGCCCCTGCCCCATTTGGGAGTTACTCTTACTTAGAGCTCCCTCTTGGATTTGGACTGTCTGTCTTCTGGCCCCAGAGCCTTGACAAAGCAAAAGGCCCATTTAACCAGAACTATCTACTAGGATCACAGATTCTGAAGGGCAGAGTGAGCTTTGGCCTGGAAGGAGAGGGAACTAATATTCTCTAGTGCCTGTAGGGACTGAGCATAGACCAGAAATGCCTGTATGGCCAGGCAGGTGACAGAGATGAGAGAAGTGGTTTGAAAAAGAAGATGGTGAGAAGTGAGGACTGTGACAATAGGGAGGAGGCTTGCCCTTTACAAAGAGGCACCCCTCTCAGCTCCAGGAATTGTTGCCATGCAGGGACACAGCTCATCACGGCTGGATCTTCTACCTTTTGAAAAAAAACCTGGAAGTTGTGATTTTGTTTTGTTATAGTCCAGATTTCTTTTCTTCAGGAAAGCTATGAGGATGAGCTTGAGTAAGCAGGCTTATCAGAACAATTTACAGATCCTGCTTTCTACACTTTATGGGGAAAATCATGGTTCAGAGAGTGGACAGGGCTTGCCCGAAGTCCCAGGTCCCAGTGGTGGCCACCTAGGGCCAGAACAGGACACTGGACAGGGGTAGACCATCCATAGGGATGGAACTCGGGGCTCTTTAAGCACCAAGCATGTTCCTTAGCCAAGATGCAGTAGAAGCTGCTTCTCCCCTGCCCCCCACCCCCACCCTCTTTAACCATGAACAGTGGTACCTTGAGATACAAATTTAATTCGTTCTGTAACCGAGCTCGTAAGTCAGTCAACTCTTATATCAAACTGCCGATACTGGACCTGTGCGCCAACGCGCCAACTAGTGGCAGCTTCCTGAATCATGACTCGTATCTCGAAATTTTGCTCAGATCTTGAACAAAAATATGGACTGAGTCGCAGCTTGTATCTAAAAAACAAAAACAAAAACCTGTATGTTGGTCTGTTCGTATCTCAAGGTACCGCTGAATTTAGGAATCCTCATCTCAGAGTGGAGCTCCCTCTCCACTTTGAGCCCTTGTTCTTGTTCTCTCGGGTTCTTCCTGTGCTCAAAAGAGACTGAGACACAAGCTCACCCCATCCCCTCCATGTATTCTGTCCCCTGAGCAACTTCTGCTCAATACCACAAACCCAAGGTATTATGGCTCAGAGCACAGAGCGTTTTAAAGTCCTAGTTTGAACCTTACCAACTGCTGGCACATGAGGCCAGCCCAGTCAAATGTTTTAAAAATATTTGCATTAGTTATCAGCATTTATAGATGAGGATATTTCACATGAAATCCACATTTTCAGCTTCTCTTGAAAAATTAGAAAATTTGGTCCTTCTGGGCTCATAATCCTACACAGCAACAATTGACTGAGTTGCCGCTTACTGATGGAGGGGACCTCCTGTTTGCTACAAGCCCCACTTGCTCCTTTGTTCCTGTGTGACCCTGTATACACCAGTGCTGCCTAGGCTTCATTTTGTGGTTTTTCATTGTCACTGGTGGTGGGACAAGCAGGGGACCAGTTTCATCCTGGCTGTTCTGACAGTGAAAGCGTTTCTGTGCCTCTCAGCCTTCCCTGGAGGGCTCAGGGAGTGGCTCCACTGATCCCCTGAATTTGCCCCAGGCAGCTCCTGTCAACCCTAGCCTACAGGCTGAGGTTCTGGGGCACCCCCTGTAGACTGATAAGGAATGAGCCCCTGCAGCTCGGCCTGACTTTCCACATTACCTGCACCTCAAAGTGACCTCTTTCTGTGATTCAAAGCTGCCCTGAAGGGACAGCTGAGCAGGGGCCTCTTCAAGCATGAGGAGCCCACCCAAGTAGTTTCTCGATTCCTGGCACAGGCCTATAGGTCCCTGGAGGGTGTGCCTTGACCCCTGAGCCTCCTCTAGTGCATCAGAGTGGCTTAAAGGGAGACTTCACTATTGTTGAGGGGAGGGTTCCCTGCTCAGAGAATTCCTGCTCCCTGACAGAGCCTGGTGAGGAGTGCTGTGTGGCTTGGACAGTGGAGGGGGAGAGGAAGGGAGGGGAGTCAGGCAGGAGTCCTTCCCTGCTCACACTTACTCCTGTCCCCTTCCCTCTGCAGATGCTGCAGCCCCAGTTCAAGTCACACAACACCAATGAGGTGCTGGAGAAGCTGTTCCAGATAGTACCAGGCGAGAACCCCTACCGTTTCCGGGACCCCCAGCAGTGCCGACGATGTGCCGTGGTGGGGAACTCTGGCAACCTGCGGGGCTCTGGCTATGGGCCCGATGTGGATGGGCACAACTTTATCATGAGGTGAGCTACAGGGAGCCCGGGGGTAGGCCCAGTACAGGCCTCCTGGATGGGGGACTGGACTCTTGGCCTTGTCTGGCAGTGTGGGAGTTTTCAGCTGCTGGGGTTGCTCTAGGTCTCTTAACCCCCAGAACCTTCTGTGATAGGTTTTCGCCTTTGTTGGGGTGGATGGGTAGGCTGAATTCTTGTTCTAGACTTTGCCTGAGGCCGGTACACAGTTTCCAACTCTGAATTACTCTGAAAGGAGCTGAAACTCGGCTCCTGGCTGACTGCTGGGGAACACTCCCACCAGAGGCCCTTCTACCTGACCAGTTAGTTCCCTCAGTAGTTGCGCCAGGGGTGAAGGCCCCAAACCAAGTCAGCATCTTGCTTAATAGTCATGGGTGATTCCTCTTGGAAGACCCACAGAAGACAGACGTCCTGGGCAGAATAAGAAACTGTCCGGTGCTTGCTCTGGGCTGCTGTCCTTTATATCACAAGGCATAGATTATGTGGGGACTTACTTATTCAATAAGATATCAGTGCCCAGCCTTGAAGACAGAAGAACTGGGCATTCATTCCACACAGAGACACAAAGCAAGAAGGCATGAGCAGCTCCTTATTTAAACCTGTTTTCTGACTTCTTCACTAGACTTGGGGACAGGAAATGCTGCCCCACTCCTTGGAGGAGGAACTTGAAGAATAAGATACTGAAAATCTCCATTTGTCACAAAGCATCCCTTAGGATGACCATCAAGACCAGGTTTCCCAGGAGGAGGAAGAAAGGGTTTTATCTTAGAAACTGTTGCTGTCTCCATAACAACACCAAGGCAGCAATATGTCTCTGAGGCTTTCCACATTCCTTGCAAAACCTTTCTTACGTTGAGAATGGTGGGATGTGCAGGAATGCTGGACCCACGCAGGACCCCAGCACCACCTGAGATTCTCCTCCTTGTCCTATGACTGGCACCCAGAACACAAGGGAGGCGAGCTGGGAGCTGAAAGAGAGGCCTCTCTTTACCCAGAGACAGTGGCTGAATTGGGGAATGAAGTGTCCTTCACTCCAGTGCAGCCCTGGAATACGGAAAGTCTGGAGAAATGCTCTAGACTACCTGAGGCCCCTGCCTCCCTTGCCCAGCCATCTGCACCTCAGTGACGGTGGGGAAGCTCCAGGGTAGAGGCACTCAGATGAGCAAAAAAGGCTTGACTACTATGACATTTGGGTGACACCTGGTCAGGCCAGACTACGGAAAGGAATTCACAGATATTCCCTTATAGGGACCAGTCTAGGAGATGGAGGATGTTGCAGTAGGCCCAAGAATCTGTTTATGGAGAGGTGTCCCAAATGGTAATTGGCTGTCTCCTGACCTATAAGGAGCCAGTTAGAAGTGGAGGGGGCTGTTTGCTTACAGGCATATCTTGGTTTGAAACCAGAGGGGAGGCCTCCCTAGAAGCAGGACCAATGTAAGACTCCACTGGGAGGGCCAAGCTGATATACAGTGCAATGATGGCTCTACCCACCTCCAGCTGTCTTCGAGCCTTGCTGACAACTTCAAATGGAGTTGAGCTGGTCCTGCCTTAAATGGCCAGCAGATAGGTCCAGATCTCCTAGATCAGTGCCTGCAATATTGTAGTCTTGCCGTAAATGCATGAATGAATGAATGGGACTAAGCAACCGGACACTAAACCCTAAGCATGAATGCATGTTTACCCTGCCAGTGCCCTGCTTCCAGGTGCTTCTTTGGCAGTTGGAGATAACCAGGGACAGACAGAATTCTTGAATGCTTTGCCCTTGGGAGACAGGAATACAGCTCATCCTCTCTTTCCTGCTCTGACCCCTTTGCAGGGCTTGGCTTCTCCAGAATGAATTAGAGCCTTGAAGCAAAATCCTGTCTCCAAATGCATGCCATGTTCCCTTGTCTTGGAGACTCTGAAATATCTTTTGGCCCTCTCACTCTGTTCATTCCCAAACTTATGAAAATTGGTGCCTGTTCAGCAAGTGGGAGGAATCTGAGGTCATGGAGTCTCTGCAGCCGGGCCCACTGAAGGGCAGGAGGCATAGTGATGGGAGCTGACAGGTCTAAGAAGAGACTTTTTTTTTTTTTTAAATAAGAGAAAGTTTATTTAGAAGATCACAGAGGTAGAATAGGCTCAGGAAACAAGTTAGAGGCAAAAGGAGAGCTTCAGAGAAAGAGAGAACTGCCTTGGGTAGGGAAGGGAAAGGCACAGGTGTGCCCCCAGGAGGGAGAGTGCAGGAAGTGACTTTGAAAGCTCTGGCTGACCTGACCTGGGGAGATGCAGTGGACCAAGTGTCGACCTGGAACACTGACGTTGGTCACCAGTTGGAAACTTGGCTTGCCTGGTCAAGGCACATACGAGAAGCAACTACTACACGTTGATGCTTCCTGTTCCTTCCCCCTTCTATCTATCTGTCTGTCTATCTATCTATCTATCTATCTATCTATCTATCTATCTATCTATCTATCTTTTTTAAGTGAGAGGAAGGGAGATAGAGAGACAGACTCCCGCATCCTTCCTGACCAGTATCCACCTGGCAACCCCCATCTGGGGCCCATGCTTGAATCAGTCAAGCGATCCTCAGCGCCTGGGGCCCATACTCAACCAATTGAGCCAATAGCTGAGGGAGGAGAAAAAGGGGAGAGAGAGGGGAAGAGAAGCAGATGGTTGCTTCTCCTGTGTGCCTGACCAGGGATAGAACCTGGGACTTCACATGCTAGGCCAATGCTTTATCCACTGAGCCATTTGGCCAGGGCTACTCTCTCTCTCTGTATCTTTCATTCTAAAAAATTAATAAAATCTAAAAGAAAGAATTCTACAGTACAACAAAAAAGTATTAAAAAAATTTAAAAAGCTCTAAAAAAGGCAGATGGGAGACTATCTTAAGAAGCCAACCTGGGAATAAAAAAGAAAACAAAGTCAACCTGGGGCAGCTATAACCCTTTGATCTGCAGAACCAGCTTGTTCTTTCCATTTCTGGTGACAGAAAATGTTTCTTAGATCCTCACAAAAGTCAACCTTGCCTGACCAGGCGGTGGCGCAGTGGATAGAGCATCGGACAGGGATGCGGAAGACCCAGGTTCGAGACCCCGAGATCCCCAGTTTGAGCACAGGCCCATCTGGATTGAGCAAAAACTCTCCAGCTTGGACCCAAGGTCACTGGCTCCAGCAAGGAGTGGCTCGGTCTACTGAAGGCCCGCGGTCAAGGCACATGTGAGAAAGCAATCAATGAACAACTATGGTGTCGCAACGGCAACAAAAAATTAATGATTGATGCTTCTCATCTCTCTCCGTTCCTGTCTGTCCCTATCTATCCCTCTCTCTGACTCTTTCTCCGTCCCTGTAAAAAAAAAAAAAAGAGTCAACCTTGACTCTAGCTCCTGCCCAGTTCAGGGCCCAGCCAATTTAAGTGTTACAAACCAAAACTTCCACGGCCTGCTACCCTCTTCTGTACCCCAGCAGCTGAGAAACACCATCCTTATTAAGCCTTTTTCTCCAACCTGCTTTGTTCCTCACAAAAGTGAGGGATTAATAGGGGGAAAATGTATACAATAAACAATGAATTATCTCTCCTTCATCCCATTTCCTGAGAGTAAGAATTCTTTAACAATTTTAATACTTTCCATATTTTTTCTAATTATATACAAAAGTATTTTTTACTTTTTTTTTCTTTAAGTGAAAAATGGGATCACACGATCTAATTTTCTTATCCATTTCTGTGTTGTAATTCTCCCCTTGCTGCACAAAGTAGGTGTTCAAGAAATGTATTATAAGGAAAGAAGTGGGATACATCACACCACTTGATTTTTTAACTGACTAGCTCTTGGACTAATTTCTGAACAGTGCATGTAAATCTACTTCATTCATTCTGTTGGCCACACGGTATCCCTCTATTTGAATGGGCCAAAATGTATTAACTAGTTCTTCATTGTTTGATTTGATTCTGCTTTTCACTGTTTTAACATTGCAGTGAGTGTCTTTATGCACATCTTTGCACACTTATGCACCCTTTTTTTTTTTTTTTAAATTTTATTTTATTCATTTTAGAGAGGAGACACAGAGTAAGAGAGAGAAAGAGAGAGAAAGCGGGGAGGAGCTGGAAGCTCAATTCCCATATGTGCCTTGACCAGACCAGTGCAGGGTTTTTGAACTGGCGACCTCAGTGTTCCCAGGTCGACGCTTTATCCACTGCGCTACCACAGGTCAGGCTATGCACCCTTTTTTTAATTGATTTTAGTGAGAGAGGCAGGGAGAGACAGGAACATCTATCTGTTCCTATATGTGGCCTACCCAGGGATCGAACTGCCAACCTCTGTGCTTTGAGATGATGCTCTTAACCACCCGAGCTATCTGGCCAGGGCTATGCACACATTTTAATAGGCTGGATTTCTGGAAATGGAATTGTTGGATCAAAGTTTATACTCGTTTATATATTTTTTAATTAATTATTTCTAAATTTTTAAAAATTGATTTTAGAGAGAGAAGAGGGAGAGAGACATAGAGAGACAGGAACATTGATCTCTTTCTGTATGTGCCCTAACTGGAGATCAAACCAGAAACCTCTGTTTATCGGGTTGACCCTCTAACCAACTGATCTATCTGGCCAGAGCCCCATTTATGTGTTTGATGGCTATCACCATACTGTCCTCTAAAAACCTTGTACCAGTTTCTATGGCAGTTTCTTCTTTTTTTACAGGGACAGAGAGAGAGTCAGAGAGAGGGATAGATGGGGACAGACAAACAGGAACAGAGAGAGATGAGAAGCATCAATCATCAGTTTTTCGTTGTGGCACCTTAGTTGTTCATTGATTGCTTTCTCATATGTGCCTTGACCGCGGGCCTTCAGCAGACCGAGTAACCTCTTGCTCGAGCCTGCGACCTTGGGTCCAAGCTGTTGAGCTTTTTGCTCAAGCCAGATGAGCCTGTGCTCAAGCTGGCGCCCTCAGGGTCTCGAACCTGGGTCTTCTGCATCCCAGTCCGATGCTTGATCCACTATGCCACCACCTGGTCAGGCTATGGCAGTTTCTTCTTATGTCAACCTCTTGTCCCTGCAGAATGAATCAGGCACCAACTGTGGGATTTGAGAAGGATGTTGGCAGCCGAACCACCCACCATTTCATGTACCCTGAGAGTGCCAAGAACCTGCCTGCCAATGTCAGCTTTGTGTTGGTGCCCTTCAAGGCCCTGGACCTGCTGTGGATCGCCAGTGCCCTGTCCACGGGGCAGATCCGATTGTGAGTTGCCCTGCTGACTGGGAGTGTGATATGGGTGATGAGACTGCATTGGGGGAGTCTTCTTAGGGACTGAATCTTAGAATTCCTTAACTGAATATTTTGGCTAAGAGGGGCTAGTGAGGAGGTAGGGGCCCAAGTGGACATTAGCTGAGGCCCGAGCATGTTCTTTGTCAGTTCCTGCATGGTGACAACCAGCATATTGGTGGTGGAAAGGTGAAGAATGAATAATCTAGTTTTGGTCTCCTTCCCAGGAGGTGGGTCCTGACTCTGGGAGCTCTGCCATCAGAGAACCTTCTTTGAAGGCAGTTGCCTAAGCACAGTCAGAAATCTCAGGAAATTCAATTAACCATGTATTTTTTATTTTTTTTACTTTTTATTTATTTTTTTACAGGGACAGAGAGAGAGTCAGAGTGAGGGATAGATAGGGACAGACAGACAGGAACGAAGAGAGGTGAGAAGCATCAATCATTAGTTTTTCGTTGCCGTGGTGACACCTTAGTTGTTCATTGATTGCTTTCTCAC
This sequence comes from Rhynchonycteris naso, assembly GCA_037038555.1. Lineage (NCBI taxonomy): Eukaryota > Metazoa > Chordata > Mammalia > Chiroptera > Emballonuridae > Rhynchonycteris > Rhynchonycteris naso. Next base: position 22,638,238 of record CM073001.1, read on the forward strand.
ATGTGCCTTGACCGCGGGCCTTCAGCAGACCGAGCAACCCCTTGCTGGATGGAGCCAGCGACCGTGGGTCCAAGCTGATGAGCTTTTGCTCAAGCCAGATGGGCCCGCGCTCAAGCTGGCGACCTCGGGATCTCGAACCCTGGTCTTCCACATCCCAGTCCGACGCTCTGTCCACTGCGCCACCTCCTGGTCAGGCAACCATGTAGTTTTTAAACAGCTTTATTGAAACATAATTCACATACCATACAATTCATACATTTAAAGTACAATTCAATGGCTTTTAGTCTATTCAGAGTATAACCATCACTGCAATTAATTTTAGAACACTTTTATGTTTTAAAAATGAAAACCTTTAGCCTGACCAGGCGGTGGCGCAGTGGATAGAACATCGGACTGGGATGCGGAAGACCCAGGTTCAAGACCCCGAGCTCGCCAGCTTGAGCGCAGGCCCATCTGGCTTGAGCAAAAGCTCGTCAGCTTGGACCCAAGGTCGCTGGCTCCAGCAAGGGGTTGCTCAGTCTGCTGAAGGCCCGTGGTCAAGGCACATGTGAGAAAGCAATCAATGAACAACTATGGTGTAGCAATGGCAATGAAAAACTAATGATTGATGCTTCTCACCTCTCTTCGTTCCTGTCTGTCCCTGTCTATCCCTCTGTCTGACTCTCTCTCTGTCCCTGTAAAATAATAAAAAATAAAGAAAAAGAAAAGAAAACCTTTAATCTTAAAAAAATCTAAAGATACTCCTATACACCTTAGCTATCATCCCCACTCCCTACACCCGCATCCCCAAGGCAAACACTAATCAACTCTGTCTCACCATGGTTTCTGTGTGTGTGCGGCAAAATGTATGTAAATTAAAATTTACAGTTTTAACCATACAGTTTAGTTGTATTAAGTACATTCATGTTGCCTGACCAGGTGGTGGTGCAGTGGATAGAGGGTAGGACTGGGATACGGAGGTCCCAGGTTCGAGACCCCGAGGTCACCAGCCCGACTCGCCAGCTTAAGCGCGGGCTCATCTGGCTTGAGCAAAAAGCTCACCAGCTTGGACCCAAAGTTGCTGGCTCGAGCAAGGGGTTACTTGGTCTGCTGAAGGCCCGTGGTCAAGGCACATGTTAGAAAGCAATCAATGAACAACTAAGGTGTCGCAACGAAAAACTGATGATTGATGCTTCTCATCTCTCTCCGTTCCTGTTTGTCTGTTTCTATCTATCCCTCTCTCTGACTCTCTCTCTGTCCCTGTTAAAAAAAAAAAAGTACAATCATTTTGTGCAAACATCACCACTACCCATCTCCAGAACATTTTTATCATCTCAAATGGAAACTCTGTAGCCTTTTATGTAATAACTCCCCATTCCTTCTTTCCTTCCAATCCATGATAACCACTGTTCTTTCTGTCTTTATGATTTGAATATTCTAGGTACTTCATATAAGTGGAATTATATAGCCTGTGTCCTTTTATATCTGACTTATTTCACTTAGCATAATGTTTTCAAGGTACATCTATATTGTAGCTTTTGTCAGGATTTCATTTATTTTAATTTTTCTTTTTTTTAGTCTCTCCTACCCTTCTCCATCTCTTCCCCCCTCCCAGATTTTATTCATTTTAAAGGCTGAATAGTATTCCCTTGAATGGGTATTTCACATTTTGTTTATCCATTCATCCCCTGATGGACAATTGGGTTGTTTCCACCTTTTGCCAGTTGTCATCATGTAGTTTTAAATACTGAAGTTTAAGTTCATTGTCCTGACTTTATATTTGGTAGATGTGAAAGCTAAAATAAATCCTATAGAGTTTAATCCCATAGATTCTTAGAAAAGGGAGTGCAGGTTATGGGTGCCATGGTTGGCTAATAGGGAAGGAGGGTTTGTGCCAAATATGGGGAGAGTAGTGAGAGGGTCAGTGTGGGCAAGGTAAGAGCACATACATGGAGGGTTTGAGATTATCAGCTAACTCAAGTGGAGAGTTCACAACAGAGAGTTGTAGGAAGAAAAGTTGGGGCTGGATTATGGAAGGCCCAATGCATGTCTAAAACATGCTTATTTTATTCTGAGGGGCATGGGGAGCTATTGAAGGTTACTCCAATGATGTGGTTGGTGTAGGAGAGCAGTCTGGAAGCAGGGGGGCCTGTTGTGAGGCTGTCATCACTCAGGCTTAATTAGGAGGAAGGGCATCCCTGGGTCCCACAGGCCCATCTAAATATTATTTTTATTTGTTTGTAGCACTTATGCACCAGTGAAGTCATTCCTTCGAGTAGACAAAGAAAAGGTAAGCTCCCTCTTCCTCCCCTTCTTTATCCCCACCTAAGTGGAAACATTGCAGAGCTGACTCCTGCTGTGCCTGGTCCTGGGGCTCAGGTGTCCCATAGTACCCTTCCAGAACCTTCAGCGTCCCAAACTGCTGGTATGCCTCACTTCCACAGAGGCTGCAATGAACCAGGTCCATGAGCAAGCATGGAGGGACTGGCAGAAGCTGCTCAGAGCCTCTGGACCTGAAAAGCCCCTCATGTGCCTGTCACAATTTCTCCTCCCAGGTCCAGATCTACAACCCAGCCTTCTTCAAGTACATCCACGACAGGTGGACAGAGCATCACGGGCGGTACCCTTCTACAGGGATGTTGGTGCTCTTCTTTGCCCTGCATGTGTGTGATGAGGTGGGTAGCCCAGTCTGGGGAACAGAGGGAAAGCAGCCCTTCTCAGGGCTTAGCAGTGCCTCAAGAGGAAAGTGTTTTTGTAGACAGAAACCAAATGCCTTTGATTTCCTCCCCATTTCTAGATGGTAAAGTATAGATGCATTTTGCCTGACCGGTGGTGGCACAGTGAATAGAGAGTCAACCTGGGATGCTGAGGTCCCTGGCTCAAAACCCCAAGGTTGCTGGCTTGAGCATGGGTTCACCAACTTTAAAGCAGGGTCGCCAGCTTGAGTGTAGGATCATAGACATGACCCCATGGTTTTTGGCTTGAGCAAGGGGTCACTGGCTCAGCTGGAGCCCCCCTCCCCACTCAAGGCATGTGTGAGAAGCAATCAATGAACAACTAAAGTGCAGCAACTGCAAGTTGATGCTTCTCATCTCTCACGTTTCCTGTCTCTCTCTCTCAAAAAACGTATAGATGCATTCCAAAACTTACTACTATAATGATTTTTTCAAATCTGAAATCGCTTCATTTAAAAGTTAAATTTATCGGCCCTGTGTGTGGAAGTCCCGGGTTCAATTCCCAGCCAGGGCACACAGCAGAAGCACCCATCTGCTTCTCTACCCTTTACCCTCTCCTTTCTATCTCTCTCTTCTCCTCCTGCAGCCAAAGCTCCATTGGAGCAAAGTTGGCCCCGGGCGCTGAGGATGGCCTTGTTGCCTCTACCCCAGGTGCTAGAATGGCTCCCATTGCAACAGAGCAATGGCCCAGATGGGCAGAGCATCGCCCCCTGGTGGGCATGCCAGGTGGATCCTGGTGGGGCGCATGGGGGAGTCTGTCACTTCAGAAAAATACAAAAAAAAATTTATTTACAAAGGAAATAGAATACAACTACTATAATTGATATCACTTGCCATAAAGAAAATGTAACCAAAAACAGAAAACAGAATTGAGATAGTGTAAATTTGCAGGTGGATGGCTGTCTCCCATAGCTGTGGGCCCAGGCCTGCTCTTGTTTGTTAAAAATGGAAGTTAGTCATTCAAGGAGCAGATTCCTACTAGTGGACAGATCTGTGCTATACACGTTAGTGCTCACACCCAGCACACCTACTTTTGCCAGTAAATTTCAGTTATGGTATTGGGTACTTGACCAGCTTTCAAATAAAAGTACTACATCCAAAACAAAACAAAACAAATCCAAAAAAGGAAGTTAGCAAAGGTTGGACTAGCCTTAAACTGGGAGGTTGTGCTTTAAGCAATCAGACCCATGGAAGGAAAGCTGAAAGAGAACAGACGCCTCCCTCTGTCAGTGTCGTTGGCCCAAGCCGGGAGGTCCCCCTTCCTGTGCTTCCTGTGTGCTCTGAGGATCGATTAGCTGCTGGCTTCCCGGGTTGCTGTGGCTCCTTTCTCTTCCCCTACTACGACCCGAGGCTCTCCCGTGTCCTGTCCAACATTGTACCCGACCTGGGGTAACCTGCGCCGCCCTCCCCTGCAGGTGAACGTGTATGGGTTCGGGGCCGACAGCCGGGGCAACTGGCACCACTACTGGGAGAATAACCGGTATGCAGGCGAGTTCCGGAAGACCGGAGTGCACGACGCCGACTTCGAGGCCCACATCATCGACATGCTGGCCAAGGCCAGCAAGATCGAGGTCTACCGAGGCAACTGAGGAAGGTCTGGCCGCAACTCCTTCGGCCCGCCTCCTGGCGCGGTGTCTGTTACGGGTCGGACTCGAGGCCAGCCCCAGGGTAGCGGCCTGAGCCTGGGCGCTGCGCCGCGCCGGGCGTGGGGCGTCTCGAGACAATCCGGTTGCCGGGCCACGGTGTGGACCAATCGTGCTGTAGCCGAGCAAACGCCTGCTGTTACCTGCTGATCCCAAGACTGGGGGTCTGGCACCAATCAACGCTGCAGTTGGGCGGAGTTTATGTTTATTTTAACCAATCATGCGACTCAACTCGAGTCAACTGGCGGCGTTGGGCCCGTCTCCTTCAATCAATGGCTTTCGGAGGCGAAATCGTGGTCCTTTGATTCCCAGTCCCTTATGCTTTGGGGTAGGATTCTGTTTTACGCTTTTTAAGGATAGAGGTGGCTTCTGGCCTTGAAGAAGTACTTTCGTCAGGCTCAGTCGGAGCTGTCGCAGTCGCTTGCAGGCCTGACTCCGGCGGTCGGAGCTGCCGCGGCGTGAGGGCCCAGGGTCCTCTGGGTCGAGGGGCATCCAGGTGATTTTCAGGGAGCGTGCTTTCTCTCCAGAGGTAAAGCCAGAGTCCTCCAAAACCGCTCCAGGCCTCTGAAAGAATTTTAGACCCCACATTTCTTTTATCGGGTAAGCCGAGATGGCTGTCAACCCACCAAATAAATGCAGTAAGAATCTAGAGGGCTTGCGGGTCCCCTCATCCCTCCTCATCCCCCTCCCCGCCTTTGGCCACCCTATGGAATGGCCTTTCTGACCAGGGCATTTAGTGTCTCACCAGAAAACGAATTGTGTTTACCCCTTGCTGGGGGCAGAATTCACCTAGGGTCTAACTCGGGAATATAGGTGTAAGAAACGGGGCAGGGGACAAGGAAGCCCCCTCACATCAAATGTAAGGTGCTTCTCACTCACTTGTATCCTTGGCCCCTACTGTTCGCTACAACCTTTAGTGTCTCTTCTTAAGCCCTAGGCCTCCTCACCAGCCTACTTGCTCTGGAAAAAAATTCAAAACTTGCTTTAGGATTGATTGGGGCGCTGCTGCGTTTCACAGTCAGCCTCTCCCTCCCTCCTTTCTTCTTCCTCTCCCTCCTGTCTCCCTCTCTCTCACACATGCACGGGCATTTACAGTGTACACACACACACACATCTTGGGCTGGCTCAAGGAAGAGGGAGCAACACGTGGGAAAGAAGGCTGGAGATGGGGAGTCCAGCTGCCTGGTGCATGCACCTTCTTCCTTCACCCATCACCCCAAAGAGGAGTAGGAAACCTCTTGCTTGGGTGTGGAATTTGCTTTGGGCTTATAATTTAGTTAAACTGAAATCACCAGATATGGCTGACCAACAAAGATTCTTTTAAAATTCTAAACTGGCTGTGGAAATAGCCTGGAGCCTAGCTGGGGAGGAGTAGACTTGCCCCTCTGCATGCATCCTCCCCTGCCCATGGGTCTTCTCCCCTACGCTCACCTCCTGCCTTGTCGCTCTAACTCACTTTCCATTTCCAGCTCTGGAATGGGCTGGGAAGCTAACAACCAGGGATTACAACTAAAAGCTACTTGCATGATTGAACCCAGCTTAAGCCCCTAGAGGAAGCTGCTGATGGTATTCTCACACTTCTAGGTTAGGGAAGTTTAGGAGGGAGAAAGAGCTTCTGTGAAGCTTCCAAACCACTAAAAGGACCCCCCTTCCCAATAATGATAACACAAATACCATCCTTTTTCTTTATGAGTTGGTACCACTAAGCAGCCTCCTGGCCATTGGTGTAGTTCTTACAGCTGGCTGGGGAGCAGTAACTAGGGCGGTCTTGGAAGAGGGTTGGGATGGGACAGTGGGTACCCCCAAACGTTACTATATTGAGAATTTAGCTTGAGCCTGTACCTTCTTAATTTCAAAAGTAGATGGAATAAAGGAGGGTGAATGGGGGGCGCTCTGGTGAATTGCCTCCCAGAGCTTTCCTCCACCATTCTAGAGAGCCAAGGCACCAGTCATTCTTGGGGGTCTCGTTTCAGTGCTTCCTGAAGAGGCTGTTTGAGTGTTTAGAAGATGAAAAAACAATGCAATTATGCCAAACAGTATTGAGCAGAATAACTTATTCTTTTTTTTGTTCCTTTTTGTTTTGTTTAAAACATTAATAAATCCCCATTCTGGAAGAAGTGGGTCTCAGCATCAGCCCAGATTTCCTTTTCTGCAATAGTTATTTAAACAAACATTTTTTATTTTTTTCCCTTTCTCTTTCTGAATTAAAAAGAACAAAAACACTATATAGTCATTTGTCTGTTTTGAAATGTGTCAGTGCAAAGCTTTGACCAACTAATGGCTAAGAATGTTGGGGAAGGGGGGTTCTGGCTTACTGGTTCAGTGGATAAAGCATTCTCCTGCATGCCAAGGTCATGGGTTCAATCCCAGTAAGGGCACATATGAGAATCAATCCATGAATACACAACTAAATGGAACATATAAGTGGAACAGTGAGTTGATAATCTCTCCCTTCCCCTCTGCCCCCAAATTAATGGGGAAAAAATTATTTTTGGAAAAATATCTTTTAAAAGAGAATGTTTAGGGCAGTGGTTCTTAACCTTTTTTGAGGTACTGAACCCACCAGTTTCATATGCGCATTCACCGAACCCTTCTTTAGTGATAAATAAAATATGATTTCTTTTTCCAAATTCAAGATGTAGGTATATGTTTTTTTACTGGTGCACACAATGAGCCGTGCATGAACATCACCTTGCTCAAAGAACAAAACCAACAAAGTGCATGAACTCACAACAAATTACGGTATTACTTTATTCTGGCCTCCGCAGCAGAGGCTTCTCCGAACCCCTGAGACCGACTCATTGAACCCCTAGGGTTCGATAGAACCCAGGTTAAGAACCACTGGTTTAGGGAATGTATCAAAGGGGGGAGGGACCAACTTCCTGACACCCTTTCCTTATACATTAGGCTTCCCAATTTTTTTTAAATTCATTTTAGAGAGGAGACACAGAGTGAGAGAAAGGAAGGAGGAGCTGGAAGCATCAACTCCCATATGTGCCTTGACCAGACCAGTGCAGGGTTTTGAACTGGCGACCTCAGTGTTCCCAGGTCGACGCTTTATCCACTGCGCCACCACAGGTCAGGCGGGCTTCTCAATTTGACCACCAGCTATGCCCTTCAGGAGGGTGGTTCTTGATCACTGTCTAGGGTGTTCAAGTAGATCAGCAGGGCAGAGACTGTTCACTGCCAGGTGTCAGCACAACATGCAGATCCAGTAGGCACCAGATGAAGCTTTCCTCCCTCCATTTCTAGATTTTGTGGAACTCCCCATTACGCCATTGGTATGGGTTGGCAAGAAATTGGCAGAATGGTATGAGCAGGTGCTACCAGCGTCTGAGGCACCTGTTCATGCCATTTCCTTGGGCCCACTTGAGCCCACTTCTATTGTGTTATGGAATGCCACTGAACCAGTTTTATAGTTTGGCAGGTCAGGTAACATGGATCTTATGATGGATTACTTAGGGTCCATAGTCACTTGGTGTCCTATGATTAAGTTTCTGCAGTGCCCAAGAGTTACTTTCCAAATGGAGAATAATTTTGGGTGGAGGAGGGCATTGGTCAAAGACTCTGGGTTGTAATTCTGTTTGGAGTTGTCAGAGACACTTCAGTAGTATTTGGTTGCCTAAGTCATAAGGCCTGGTGGCAGGACAGGACTACTGAGAACTATTTCCTCTCTGGGCCCTGTACTCAAAGCTGGCTGCCTTATGTATTATAATTGTTTGCAGCAGCACTTCCAGATGTTGTAACTGTTTCCCTGGCCTGTTAGCTCAGTTGGTTAGAGCATTGTCCCAATATGCCAAGGTTGCTGGTACGATCCACAGGGCACATACAAGAATCAACAAGCGCAGGCCCTGGCCAGTTGGCTCAGTGGTAGAGCATTAGCCCGGTGTGTGGCAGTCCCGGGTTCAATTCCCTGCCAGGGCACACAGGAGAAGCGCCCATCTGCTTCTCCACCCTTCCCTCTCTCCTTTCTCTCTATCTCTCTCTTCCTCCCCCACAGCAAAGGTTCCATTGGAGTAAAATTGGCCCTTGTGCTGAGGACAGCTCCATGGCCTCCGTCTCAGGTGCTAGAATGGCTACAATTGCAATGCAGCCATGCTCCAGATGAGCAGAGCATCGCCCCCTGGTGGGCATCCTGTGTGGATCCTGGTCAGGTGCATGCGGGAGTCAGTCTGTCTGCCTCCTGCTTCTGACTTAAGAAAAATAAAAAAAAAAAAAAAAAAAAAAAAACCAAAACCCAAAGAAACAAACAAACAAAAACCAAGTGCGTAAAAAAGCTGACTAAATATAATTGCTGCCTCCAGAATCAATAGTTGCACCAAATCATGTCGTTTCTTTCCCTCCATGTTGGCTGAGGACTGTATTGCTTTGATCCAGCAAGGATATCACATCAGAACCACAAGTTGGCATTACCACTGATTACATTCTGCATGACTCAGATGGTGAGTAAATGGGGCTAGGAAGAAAACATTTACCCCTGCAGCATTCAAGTTTGATGGCAGCACCAGTCTCTGCAAATCCTATGGGGATGTAGTATTGGCTTTATTTTATTAATTTTAGAGAAAGGAAGGAAGGAAGATAGTAACATCAATATGTTACTGTATGTGCCCTGACCAGGGATTGAACTGGCAACCTCTGAGCTTCTGGTCGATGCTGTAACCAACCGAGCTATTGGGGCAGGGCATTGGCTTTTGACTTACTATCCTGTAGGTAGTTTCTGGGACTTCTTTGGCCCATCCCATTATAATCATCCTCACTCCATGGATCAGGTTGCCAATATGGGGATTTTGCCAGGTAGTATCACTTTTCCTTTTTTTATTTATTCATTTTAGAGAGGAGAGAGGGGGAGAGAGAGAAGGGGGGAGGAGCAGGAAGCATCAACTCCCACATGTGCCATGACCAGGCAAACCCAGGGCCTCGAACTGGTGACCTCAGCGTTTCCAGGTCAACGCTTTATCCACTGCGCCACCACAGGTCAGGCTCACTTTTCCTTTTTGGAACTAAGGAAATTACCTTAAAATGGGTCTGTGGTTTCATTAGACCTGCCATTAAAGACCAGAGCTCTAGCTACCACTCGCCATAAGCTGACTATAACTGGGGACCACACTGACATTTGGGTCTGAGAGTCAGTATCTGATAACCCCTTAAGGTCTTTCTTTTTTACAGGGACAGAGTCAGAGAGAGGGATAGATAGGGACAGACAGGAATGGAGAGAGGTGAGAAGCATCAATCATTAGTTTTTCGTTGCCATTGCGACACCTTAGTTGTTTATTGCTTTCTCACGTGTACCTTGACCGCGGGCCTTCAGCAGACTGAGCAACCCCTTGGTGGAGCCAGCAACCTTAGGTCCAAGCTGGTGAGCTTTTGCTCAAGCCAGATGGGCCCGCGCTCAAGCTGGTGACCTTGGGGTCTTGAACCTGGGTCTTCCGCATCCCAGTCCGACACTCTATCCACTGCGCCACCACCTGGTCAGGCTCCTTAAAGTCTTTGTATTTCCCTTTCCCCACTGCTTTGTCACTCTGGGAAATAGATCCCTCTGGAAAGGCTTGAAGGAAGATTCACATCTGAGCTATGTCAGAGGGTCACTCTCTAAGGACTCTGGAATCCCTTTGAAAAAGAGGCTTTGAGTTGTGTGACCTGAATTAGGTCTGGGAACTGGGTAAAGAGCTGTGAATCCCCATTGTTGTGACTCAGGCTTCTTAACACTACTAGACTCTAATTACTATACTGTGGTTTGTTGAAGTAAATGTGCCCGCCTATCTCACATAGTAAGGCATGTGTTTCTAGCCTTTATTGTGCTTTGATTCCATTATTCTCGGTCTTACAGACGACAGCCACTGCAGAGGTCTTCATTCAAATTTTACTGGTGTCCCAATCACTAATATTTTTTTTTCCAATCACTAATATTTTTAAAATTAATTTTTGAAATCCATGTTTTATTATGGGATGTAATCCATATAAATAAAAGAGCATAAAAATAAATGTATAAAAATATATAGCCTAATGCCCTGTCTGGGAAGCTCAGTTGGTTAGAGCATCGTCCTGAAATGCCAAGATTGCAGGTTTGATCCTGTCAGGGCACATAGGAATCAAATGAGTGCATAAATAAGTGGATCAACAAACCAAGGTTTCAATCTCTCTCCCCCTTCCTCTTTCTCTAAAAATCAATTTAAAATATTATAAATAAAACATATGTAGCTTAATGAATTATTTTTTAAAAGCCCCAATAGAAATTTACTTGGCAAAGAGAATATACATAATTGATATAGATATAGATAGGATTATTATATATGTAATTTCTGTGGTAAAGGAAAAGTTAATAATTTCCCCTGCCATTTGGATACCAAAATGGACTAAAGAAAACAAGAAAAGAGGTGATTACACATGCTATATGGGAGAACTAAAAAGCTAGAATTTTATTTATTCAGTTTTCCAGCTTTATGAAATATGTCAAATATAATTGACATTTAACATAAGGTGTACTACAGTGATCTTCTATTTGTACATATTACAAAATAACCTACAATAAGGTTAGTTATCACTCCCATCACCTCATAAAATTTTGTGTGAAAACTTAAAATCTACTCTTAGCAACTTTCAAATAAATGATACCATAATGTTAATTGTAGTTATCATGCTGTAGATTATATCCCCAGAACTCATTTATCTAATGACTAGAAGTTTGTTCCTTTTGACCACTTTCATCCACCCCACCCAATCTCCCTGCCTCTGGCACCACCAATCTGCTTTCTAGGAATTTGTTTCTTTAGATTCCACATGTAAGTGAGATCATACAGGATTTGTCTTTCTCTGTCTGGTTTATTTCACTTAGCATAATGCCCTTAAAGTCAATCCATGTTATCACAAATGGCAGGATTTCCTTCTTTTTTATGGCTGAATAATATTCCATTGTGTGTGTGTGTATACACACATATATACATATATACACACATCATATTTTCTTCATTCACTGATAGACACTTAGGTTGTTTCCATGTTTTACGTTGTAAATAATGCTGGGATGAACATGAGTGTGCAGATACCTCTTTGAGATGGTGATTTAATTTCCTCGGACATGTACTGGAAGTGGAACTGTTGAATCATATGGTAATTCTAAACTCACAGGCAAAAGTATGAAACTGGACTCCTGTATTACAAAAATTAACTCCAAATGGATTAAAGATATAAAAGTAAGATCTAAAACCACAATACTCCTAGAAGAAAAATCTGGCAATGATTTTATGGATGTGCACAAGCAACAAAACCAAAAATAAACAAGTGGGTCTATCAAATTAACAAGTTTCAACACAGCAAAAGAAACAATAAAATGAAAAGGCAATCTATGGAATGAGAGAAAAATATTTGCAAATCATACATCTGTTAAGGGTTAATATGCAAAATATATGAAATTCCTACAACTCAATAGCAAAAAAACTATTCAATTTAAATATGGGCAGAGGAGCCTGACCAGGCGGTGGCGCAGTGGATAGAGCGTCGGACTGGGATGCAGAAGACCCAGGTTCAAGACCCCGAGGTCGCCAGCTTGAGCGTGACTCATCTGGTTTGAGGAAGGCTCGCCAGCTTGAGACCTAGGTCGCTGGCTTGAGCAAGGAGTCAATCGGTCTGCTGTGGCCCGCCCCCCCTCCCCCCACCCCCCGTCGAGGCACGTGTGGGGGAGCAGTCAATGAACATCTAAGGACCCTCAATGAAGAATTGATGCTTCTCATCTCTCCCTTCCTGTCTGTCTGTCCTTCTCTGACTCTCTCTGCCACAAAAATAAATAAAGATTAAATATAGACAGAGGATCTGAAAAGACATTTTTCTAAAAAAAATATTTAAATAGTCAACAGGTACACACATAGGTGCTCAACATCACTAGTCATCATGTAAAGAAGAATCACACAGTATCACCTCACACCTATTAGGATGTCCAGCTACCTCCCAGCAGCAAGGCCAGCTTGCTTCCAGCCCTCTGTACTCCACAGGCCCTAACAGCCTGTAGCTACTCCGTTTCTGGACTGGAGCCCAACAAGCTTTCAGCTTCAGCCATGCTCACCACTTTGCATTTTTGCCCCATTGATAGTCTGCAGAATATTTATCTTGTTTTTGGCTCAGATGGTGCTTTGTTTTCCGTATCACAGTTGTTCTGGGGTCAGAGTGGGAATCACTTAACTAGAATACTGGCACTCCATCTCTCATCCCCCACCTCCATCCCCGGCCCAGTTTATCTTCTTTAGGAGCATCCACCAATCTCACGTAGTCCCTTGCCTTTCTGGAAGCTGCCCCCCTTTGAATCACAGTTTTCTTTTCAGAACCCCTGCTCCCAAATCCAGCTGTGACTTGCATCTGCCCATCACACATGCACCTGCACAGTCCTTCTCTACTGTACCCGGCTCCACCTACACACTTCCGTCTTTCACTCATGTCACTCCCAACTGGCCCTTCCACTGTCTCTCCCCACTCACTCAGTCTCCATAGCTCCAGCCCACAACCCTCAGTCCCATCACTGCTCACCTTCACTCAGAGCCAATGAGCAGGGCAAAACGTTTTAAAGCCTCTAAGAATTCAGAAAATTTACTGCCCACGAGCTGCCACCATGGGAAATAGTAAATAATTTATAATACTAGGATAAGGAAAGCTTTTAGAGCCATGACATAAAATCCAAATTTCTTGAAATGTAACATTGAGATTAAACTTTTGTGTAGTAGTAAGAAAATATGAATAAATATGAATCTCTAAAGACAAACTAGGAAAATATCTACCACTCAAGACAAAGTTTAATTTCCTTAAAATAGAAAGGTGTCTAAAATAATTAAATATTGACAATTTAACAGCAAAATGCTGAGAAAAGAATGGGTAGTATCCCAAAAGAAAATATAAATACCCAATAAACTGAAAATTTGCCAAGCCTCACTAAATACAAAAGAAGCAATGATGTAATATATTTTTGCTGTTCAGGCTAGTAAAGTTTTAAAAATTAGTAATGTACAGGGTTGGTAAGCAAGTAAGAAAATAGGTACCATTTTTATACCATTGCAGTAACATAAATTGGTGAAAACCTTTCAGCAAACTAAGTTAGCAATGTAATAAAAGTTTAAATGTCCCCACTTTTTGACCCAACAACTCTAATTGCAGGAATACATCATAGAGTGAGTCTCAGCAGAAACAGAGATGAAAGGATATTCATGTGGCACTGTGGCAACAAAACACAGTAGAAACCTCCATATGACCATCACTAGAGGAGCCATGAAATAAATGCTTGTTGGCTACATGCTGGAATGACGCCATGGTTAACAGTGAGATAGTGCTGTGTGGGGAACATGTCACATGTCTGAAATACGCCGGTTAAGTGAATGGCAGGCATAAGAGTGTGAACAGAATGTTCATATTTTAAAAAATTTTTTTAGTGAGACAGAGAGAGGCAGGCAGGCAGGCAGGGACAGAGATGAGAAGTATCAACTTGTAGTTGCAGCTGCGTTGCTTTTAATTGTTCACTGATTGCTTCTCATACATGCCTTGACTACAGGTATGGGGGCTCCAGCCGAGCAAGTGACCCCTTGCTGAAGCCAGTAACATTGGCCTTCAAGCCAGTCATCTTTGGGCTTAAGCCAGTGACCGTGATAGACATGATCCCACACTCAAGCCCGTGATAGACATGATCCCACACTCAAGCCCGTGATAGACATGATCCCACACTCAAGCCCGTGATAGACATGATCCCACACTCAAGCCCGTGATAGCCATGATCCCACACTCAAGCCCGTGATAGACATGATCCCACACTCAAGCCCGTGATAGACATGATCCCACACTCAAGCCGGCGACTTTGGAGTTTCATACCTGGGTCCTCAGCATCCCAAGTTGACAGTCTATCCACTGCACCACCACTAGTCAGGCTAGAATATTCACATTTAAAAAGCAAAGTATGTTCATATAAACAAACAGAAGGCAATATGTTGAATGTTCACCAAGCTGCTGGCAATGGTGACCCCAGAGAGGTAGGGATGGAGAGGACTTGCACTTTATATAGGTACACACCCAAATATATTTTTTAATGAGCATATATTAGTCTAATAACCAGAAAAATACAAATAAAGACAAGTCAAGATTAGTAAAATGTTTCATAATTATTTTAAAATTTCTGAACATAATGAATGATGGGCATAGCTCTAATTTATCTGTCCATACCCATACCAAGTATGAATTAAAGTAACCAATGGTACACTATTACAGATGAACAGCATAACCAAGTTTTTACTTGGTCATAACTTCCTTTCCAAACTGTGCTGCTCACCTCCAGGCATAGTGTGACACTCCAGGGATAAGAACCAACTCATTCAGCTGGGCATGTGTCAGAACATTGCCTGATGTCTCTTGGATGCCATGACTGCCCACCAAGTGCCTAAGCAGACAAAGCAACTGCGAGTGGAGAAGTCAGGCCTGGCTCCTCAAAGGTGTCTTGCACCCTAGCCAGACAAATCCCACTGAAGATTCACTGACTTCTGTGTTTCTCCCCCAATCTGAGGTTCACAAAAGTAGCCAAGATGCTCACCCATGGAGAAACAGATATCCTCTGGTACAGAGAACAGAAGTTAAAGGGATTATTTGGAACATCTCTAGATTTTAAGAAGGCAAATGGCCCTAAGCTAAAGGCAGGAGACATTTGTGACTGGGTGGGGGACAGCTCACAGGCCTCTGCTGCCGCTCCCCTCACTCCACCCATGCAATGAGCCTCTCCCACACTCTACCTGTACCATTTCTTTAGGGACTAGAGGCTGGTCCCATCAGCCCTAGCCAGAAAACAGGAAGTCTCAAGATCCTGGCCCCAGCAATTACCAATAGTGACCAGGTTATTATAAAAATGGGGGAAACTATGGCTTAAAAAAAAAAATGGAGAAAAAGGACTAAATTTTCCAAAATGCAAAATTTTCCTTCTACCTTTCCCCAATCATTTGCATAATTTTTGTCAAGTCCAAATATAATTTAAACTGAGGTAGGTAGTTTCTCTCTACTCGTGCCTTCATCTTTTGGTGACTGTCCAGGCAGGTGCTGTGAAAGCACCAGTTCTGTGCAGGGAACAGTGGAGCCGCTCAGTTGGCTATTTTCTCAATCTCGTCCAAATCATCCGTGTCCAGTCTCTCTATTTTCTTATCTGAGGGAGAAAAAGATTCAAGGAGAGATCAACATGGGGTTACCATGGAGACACACACCCAAGGAAGGGGCAGCAGGGCAGGGAGAGGAAACACACAGGTCTCTGCCCTGGCTGGGAAGGAGCCCTCCCTTTGGCCACATCCATCCTTCCTTTAACCCCTATGGTTTCTGGTGCCTGAGAAAGGGACACTGACAGCAACAGCCATAGCCTGAGGCCCCAAGGCCTGGACAAGGGGGAACTGTCACTCGAGTCCCTGACACTGAACTCTCCAGGTGTGCTCTTTGAGAACTTACATATTGTAGGGAAGGAGAAGAATGTGGACAGACAAAGCCTGTCTAGGGCCTTGGAAAAAACTATCCTTCTCTCAACCCCCGGTCTGCCCCCGTAAGGAAAGGGCCCCGGCAGAGGACACCCCCAGGGACTCACTAAAATGCTCCTGGATTCTGTTGAGGATGTTCATGCTGTGCTTGCTGTCAACCATGTTCACTGCCAGGCCCCTCTTGCCAAAGCGGCCAGTGCGCCCGATCCGGTGCAGGTAGGTCTCATTGTCCGGGTTTCCATCCTTGTCCACGGGAAGGTCAAAGTTGATGACAACAGATACCTGTTCTACATCGATACCTGCCCAAAGGAGAGGTGGAGGAGAGTAAGGATGGGAGACAAAAATCACTGTTGCTTGCCCACAGGCCACGTACACCAGCTTTGGGTGGGAGGAGTCTGGGTGGGCCAGCTCTGGAATTCAGGGACAAGAGGCACCTGACAGAACCCAGAGGAGTTCTGTAGGTGCTAACAAATTTTAGGTGCTAACAAATTTATGAAGTCAGTGTTTGAAACCCCAGGCTTGCCCAGTCAAGGCTCATATGGGAGTTGATGCTTCCTGCTCCACCACACTTCTTTCTCTCTCTCTCTAAAAATGAATAAATAATATCTAAAAAAAAATTTATGAAGTCAGTAAGAAAGCCTCTGCTGGACACAAGTGTCTGGACATGCAGCTAAACCTCAATGATGCCCCAAAAGGAGCAGGCAGCATTCTAAACCAGTCAGTTCCTGTACGTTTCCTTCCACCAAGTCAGGACTCCGGGCTTCTGTGAGAGTTCTTATCTGCTGAGAGAATCTAGTCTCTCCTAGAAAAGACTAGAAAAGAATGTCACCCCACCCCACCTGATCTCTCCAAAACCTCTGAGTTTGTCATATATGAGGATTTATCTTGCTACCCCGAGTCTGGACAAGCTCTCTGCTCACCACGGGCGCACACGTTGGTGGTCACCAGAACCTTCTCTTTGCCCTCTCGGAAGCGCTCAATCACTGCAGCCCTCTGCTCCACCATCATCTCACCACTCAGCAGAGCCACCTGGTGGCCTTCTTTTGAGAGCTCTGCTGCCAGCCAACTGGCTGTTTTGCGGGTCTGAAAGAAGAAAACATTTAAGAAATGAAGGTCCCTGAGAGAATCTGGAAGACTACCTGAAACTTAGCAGCTAAGGGTTAAATTTTCTAAAATTGTTAACATGATGGTATACCAGGACGTTATTATGTCAGTCACCTGGGTAGTAATCTTAGAAAAATATTTAACCTGAAAATAATCAGAAAGGGCCTGACTAGTGGTTGCACAGTGGATAGAGCATCGACCTGGGACACTGAGGTCCTAGGTTCAAAACCCCAAGGTCACTGGCTAAAGTGCAGGTTCACCAGATTGAGTGCAGGGTCGTAGGCTTGAGTGTAGAATCATCAATATGATCCCAAGGTCACTGGCTTGAACCAAAGGTTTGAGCAAGGGAAGGGGTCACTAGCTCAGCTTGAACCCCTGGGTCAAGGCTTTTATGAAACGCTATCAATGAACAACTAAAATGGCACAACTAGAGCTGATGCTTCTCACCTCTCTCCCTTCCTATCTCTCTCTCTCAAAAAAAAAAAAAGAATCACAAGATGGGGGAAATCTAAGAACTTGTACTTACTAGCCTAGACTCTTTAAGATGTCCGTGTCATGAAAGGTGAGAAAACTATTCTAGATTAAGGGAGTTTCAAGAGACATGAGAACTAAATACGACAATCTCTGATTGGCAATTAGGTTTAACAATAGCAACCAAAAGCAATAAAGAGCCTTTTTGGTAACAAGCGAGGAAAGTGGAATATGGATGAACTGTTTAGGGGATATTATTATCACTGTGTCATTATTAAAGGTGTGATAATAGTATTATGGCTATTCTTAGGGTGATGTTTATAACTACCTTTAAAATGACTCAGCAAAAAAGAAAATGTACAGATATGTCAGACATATGGATATGGATAAAGCAAATGTGGCTGAATCTTGATGATAAGTGAAGGGCATAAGTGTTCATTTTATTTTTTTCTTTTCTATAGGTTTAAAAGTTTCAATCTGAAGTTGGGAGAGGACTGCTACTCTTAAATTTAGTCTCCCAAAAACAGATTAAGAGTTGCCTTATTCTTACATCCTTTAAATAGCATTTTGAGGTTAAATATTTATTCCTGAAAATTAATTTTATTTTTTTTGCTATTATAAATAGGATCTATCCTTCCATTTTATAAGTGTCTGCATATGAAACTAGAAAACTAGTTACTGTATATTTTGCTCCATAAGACACACTTTTTTACCCCAAAAGTGGAGGGGGAAATGCCCATGCATCTTATGAAGCAGATGTTCATTTTTTGTAGCTGCTGTGGGTTCCCGGACAACTAGAAGAGTATTTGAACATTAAAGTCTCTCCTCATTTGTTAATAACAGTGATAACGGTTGTTATTACTGCTGTTGAGTTTACATTGTTGAAATATTATCATGGTATATTTTATTAAATATTTTAACATACCATTTGGTTCAGAATATTTTTTTTCTTATTTTCTTCCTTAAAACCCTAGGTGCATCTTATGATCAGGTGTGTCTTATGGAGCGAAAAATACTGTATTTTATGTTAACTTTGTAACCAAACATCTTGTTTAATTTCTTACAAATATCAGTTAATTATCCTGGGTTTTTCTAATAATGCATATATCATGTACAAATAATATAAAATTCAAAGGGCCCAATGCTAATGCTTTGTATACCTCAGGACACTAACAAGATACTGTCTCTTACATCTTCACACACCGGTTCCTTCCTGGCCACAAAGAAGGAACCTGGTCCTCCCAGCACTAAGGTGGAGCTGGCTGAGAGGGAGGGGGCTGGACAACACCTTCCCATGGAGCTCCTTCCCGGGCAGGCCTGCTGCTGCTACTCACATGGCAGAAGATCATGGCTTGAGCTATGGTGATGGCCCCGTAGAGGTTACACAAGGCCTGGAACTTCTCGTCTCTGTTATTGCACAAGACATAATACTGCTTGATGGTGTCCAATGTCTCCTCCTCACGCTTCAGTTTGATAATGTTTGGGTCTGGGACCACTTTCTGGGCAAATTTCCATACAGAGTCTTCAAAGGTGGCAGAGAAAAGCAGCATCTGGCAGTTCCTGGGCAGCATCCTGCAAGGAAAGGCCCAGTATTTGGCATGACTGAGTTTTTCCCTGGAACAAAGAAGAGAAGCACAGCCTCCCCAGGCTTGATGGTCTGCATCCCCAGGAAGGTGGCAGAGGTGGAGGAGCACTGTGGGGAAGAGGCAGCAGTGCACCCGGGCAGGGACGGGGTGGTGTCAGGTTCCCTAAGATTTTTCCTCAATCCAGGCTGGGAGTATCGTCAGTGCTGACGTGGCCCATCAAACACATGCTTCTGAAGGATCTGAAGCAAAGAACCCAGCAGGAGAAAGAAGAGGAGTCGAATTGAACAGGAGGAGACACAGAGAAGAAGATTTTTACTTGTAGTTCAGGAGGCTGAGAAGTTCCTCCCAGATCCAGAGTCCTACCTTTGGATGCGGATGCTCTGATCTTGGTGGCCCTGAGTAGCTATCATCACATCAGCCTCATCCAGAACAAACACTTTGATCTTCTTGGGGTCAATGAACTTGAGCTTGGCACACCAGTCTAAGACAGTCCCAGGGGTGCCAATGACAATGTGCTCACTGATCTTCTGACCTCTATCCACTGTGAAGACAAGATGTGTTCTGTGGGTATTTCCAAGGCAAAACCAGCTTTGGAAATTAAAGCCTTGCCCATACTTCCAGAACTAGTAGAATAAGTTAAGTCCAAATTTCAAAACATGCAGGAAGGAGTGTTTTCCAAGTCTTTGGTTCTTCTGTTGTAAAGTGCACATAATGACAGCTACTTCACTGCATGTGCTCAGGGTTAAATCCTCAGTGAAGCCTCAGTAAGTGTTTGTTCCCCTTTCCTACCCTCTCCTATATTTCAACATAATCCAACTCTTTCTCTTTAGCATTACTCTTATTCTTTTCATACCACTCATTCAACTCATGGTCCACTGATTTCCTCCCAAATTGGTAATTTTTCGTCCCAGGACCCCAGCCCAGTGATTTATAATTATTATTACTTTGCTTTGTTAAAAAGTCTAATTTTGTAGACAATTTCCTCAAGTACAAATTCTTTGATTTAAAAAACACATTAGTCTGACCTGTGGTGGCACAGTAGATAAAGAAGACATAGAATGCTGAGGTTGCTGGTTCAAAACCCTGGGCTTGCCTGGTCAAGGAACATATGGGAGTTAATATTTCCTACTCCCCGCTTCTCTCTCTCTCCCTCCTCTCCAAAATAAATAAAATCTTTAAAAAATTTTTTAAAATAAATAAAACACACTCTTCTCAAACTATAGCTGATGGGAATTGAAACTAGTACAACCATCTACCAAAATGACTAATGCATGTAGCCTTTGACCAGCATTCCACTATTAGGAATTAATCCTGTATATGTATTAATATGCCTGAAATAACATATTATGGCAAGGAGATGCAAGCATCAAAAATTAACTAATTAGCGTGACCTGTGGTAGCACAGTAGATAAAGCATTGACCTGGAATGCTGAGGTTCCCGGTTCAAACCCTGGGCTCTCCTGGTCAATGCACATATGGGAGTTGATGCTTCCTGCTCCTCCCCCCTTCTCTCTCTCTCTAAAATGAATAAAGTCTTTAAAAATATATTTTTTTAAACTATAAAAATATTAACTAATTAGCCTGACCTGTGATGGCACAGTGGATCAAGTGCCAACCTGGAATGCTGAGGATGTCGGTTCAAATCCCTGGGCTTGCCTAGTCAAGGCATATATAGGAAGCAACTATTACAAACAGATGCTTCCAGATTCTCCCCCTTCTTTTTCACTCTCCCTTTCTTTCTCTCTCTCTCCAAAATTCAATTTAAAAAAATCAACTAATTAAAAAAAAAATCAACTAATTAAGCAAAATAACATACCCAATGGATAACATCAATAAAAGTATAAAACCATTTTTAAAAAAGTATAAAACCATTTAGGAACTGATATAGAACAATCTCCAAAGTACTTTATTAAATATAAAAAATATAGTTGCAGTTTGTATATGAAAAGGGGCAAAAAATAATACATGTAATATATGTGGGTGTATAAGCGTACACATACATTACATATTTACACACCCACACTATACACACACATTATCACTTAACTATAGCTTCAGAATATCTCTAGTAGAAGACATGAGAAATTGGTTATTTATTGATTTTAGAGAGAGAGGAAGGGAGAGAGAGAGAAAAAGGAACATCAATCTGTTCCTGTATGTGCCCTGACCGGGGATCAAACCAGCAACTTCTGGGCTTCAGGACAATGCTCTAACCAACTGAGTTATCTGACCATGGCATGAGAAACTAGTTAGTACTGGGGGCCTTTAGGAAGAAGAGTAGTTGGCTGTAAGAAATAAAAGTATCATATATCCTTTGCAATTTGAAACATATGAATGTCTTATTTATTTTAAAAACAAATAAAATTTGCTCTGGCCCGATAGATAGTTTGGTTGGTTAGAGCATTGTTAAAAGATGTTGCTGCTTCAATCCCCAGTCAAGGCACATGCAGGAACAGACTGATGCTTCTGTTTGTCCATTCCTTTCTCTCTAAAATCAATAAATAAAATAAAAAAAACAATATAAAAACAAATAAAATTTTAGAATTTGAGGGGAAAGGGCCTTTTACTAGAAATTCATTAACTATCCATTAGAAAAGTTTTAAATTAACTCTTAAACTCATTAACTCTTTTATTTTATTTTTATTTTTTTACAGAGACAGAGAGAGGGATAGATAGGGACAGACAGGAACGGAGAGAGGTGAGAAGCATCAATCGTTAGTTTTTCATTGCCGCTGCGACACCTTAGTTGTTCATTGATTGCTTTCTCACATGTGCCTTGACCGCGGGCCTTCATCAGACCCAGCAACCCCTTGCTGGAGCCAGCAACCTTGAGTCCAAGCTGGCGAGCTCTTTGCTCAAGCCAGATGGGCTCACACTCAAGCTGGTGACCTCAGGGTCTTGAACCTGGGTCTTCCGCATTCCAGTTTGACGTTCTATTCACTGCACCACCGCCTGGTCAGGCTCTTTTTTTCTTTTTTTAGATTTTTGTTTATTCATTTTAGAGAGGAGAGAGTGAGAAAGGGATGGTGGGAGGAGTAGGAAGCATCAACTCCCAAATGTGCCTTGACCAGGAGAGCCCAGGGTTTTGAACTGGGAAACTCAGCATTCTAGGTCGACACTTTACCCACTGCACCACCACAGGTCAGGCTAAACCCATTAACTCTTTTTGTAAATTTTTAAAAAATTTTTATTTAATTTTATTTCAGAGACAGAGAGAGAGTCAGAGAGAGGGATAGATAGGGACAGACAGACAGGAACGGAGAGAGGTGAGAAGCATCAATCATTAGTTTTTCACTGCCGTTGCGACACCATAGTTGTTCATTGATTGCTTTCTCACATGTGCCTTGACCGCGAGCCTTTAGCAGACTGGGCAAACCCTTGCTGGAGCCAGCAACCTTGGGTCCAAGCTGGTGAGCTTTAGCTCAAGCTAGATGGGCCTGCGCTCAAGCTGGCGAGCTCGGGGTCTTGAACCTGGGTCTTCTGCATCCCAGTCCGATGCTCTATCCGCTGCGCCACTGCCTGGTCAGGCTAAACCCATTAACTTTTTTTTTTTTTTAAAGGTGGTTTTTTATTCATTTTAGAGAGGAGAGACAGAGAGAGAGAGAGAAAGGGAGCTGGAAGCATCAACTCCCATATGTGCCTTGACCAGACCAGTGCAGGGTTTTGAACTGGCAACCTCAGTGTTCCCAGGTCGATGCTTTATCTACTGCGCCACCACAGGTCAGGCTAAACCCATTAACTCTTAAACCCACTGCCCAGCAATCAAAATTGAAACTTTCAATAATGATACATTCTATGAACACACAATAGATGTACAGAGTTGTGTTGTAGAATTGGGTACCTGAAACCTGTAAAGTTGTGTTAACCAGTGTCACCCCAATAAAAAATAAAGGATGTATTAGCCCTGGCCAGGTAGCTTAGTTGTTTAGAGCATCTTCCTGACTCACCAATATTGTGGGTTCTATCCTCGTAAGGGGGCAACCAATGAAAGCATAAATAAGTGGAACAACAACTAATTGTTGTTTCTCTTTCTCCCTTCCTCTCTCTAAAGTCATCCAATAAAAAATTTTAATGATACATTAAATATAGTTAATATACTAATTCTTTCACATGCAGTGAAGTCCCATGTTATTACAAAACAATCTAGAGAAGATACGTGCTGTCATAAGATTCTGGTATATTTCACTCAGGTGCACCTATCAGTTTGAGCAATCAAGTAAACACACAAAAATGCTCAACCTAATTAATAATT
This sequence comes from Rhynchonycteris naso, assembly GCA_037038555.1. NCBI lineage: Eukaryota > Metazoa > Chordata > Mammalia > Chiroptera > Emballonuridae > Rhynchonycteris > Rhynchonycteris naso. The sequence continues at coordinate 22,661,479 of CM073001.1, forward strand.
TCTAAATAATTGCTTTGGTGCAAGCCGAAGCATGAAGATCTCCAGAAAAAACTGCTTTGTGATTGTGTGGTGAGCTGAACTAGCCATTTTTGTCTGCTGACAGACAGACCATAGGAAATCAAGTTGGGAATTTGAGAAAAACTTTCTTGAAAATGAAAAAAGAATGCCTGTCTCTTCAATGAACACAATGAACTGTGCTGTCATCATATTAAGCTTTTAAGAGAAAATCAGAATTAGAATATTAAAAAACTTTCATGTAATAGTGTAAACTTGAGAATTTCTCAATGTGCATAAACTCCTCTGATAAGTTTGGTGGTGATATTAATGCATGCAATTAAAAAATGTTGTGGCGCCTGACCAGGCAGTGGCGCAGTGGATAGAGCATCGGACTGGGATGCGGAAGACCCAGGTTCGAGACCCCGAGCTCACCAGCTTGAGCACAGGGCCCATCTGGCTTGAGCAAAAGCTCGCCAGCTTGGACCCAAGGTCGCTGGCTCCAGCAACGGGTTGCTCGGTCTGCTGAAGGCCCGCAGTCAAGGCACATGTGAGAAAGCAATCAATGAACAACTATGGTGTCCCAATGGCAAGGAAAAACTAATGATTGATGCTTCTCATCTCTCTCCGTTCCTGTCTGTCTGTCCCTATCTATCCCTCTCTCTCTCTCTGTCCTTGTAAAAAAAAAAAAAATGTTGTGGCCTAGCTAGTTGGCTCAGTGATAAAGCATCGGCCCGGCATGTGGATGTCTCAGGTTCGATTCCCAGTCAGGGCACACAGGAGAAGCAACCATTTGCTTTTCCACCCCTGCACCTCTCGTTTTTCTCTTTCTCTCTTCTCCTCCTCTCCTGCAGCCATGGTTCGATTGGAGCAAGTTGGCCCCAGGTGCTGAGGATGGCTCCACGGCCTCCCCCTCAGGCGCTAAGAAGAGCTCGGTTGCTGAGCAACCCCGAGCAACATCCCAAATGGGCTGAGCATCACCCCCTAGTGGGCTTGCCGGGTGGATTCCGGTCCCGCACGCAGGAGCGTGTCTCTGCCTTCCCTTCTCTCACTGGAAAGAAAAAAAAAAAAAAGGAAACCAAAAATTTTGAGAGCTTCTGCTTTATACAATTATAAACTGGTGGGTTGAAGGGATGTCTCTCTAAAACTTTTCTAGGTAACCTTTTCTAGGTTTCCTAAAGTGATTGAACCAATGTACTGTGTACTCCTTACCAGGAGTTTGTGAGCATTCCAGTTCTGCATCTTCACAAATACTGGTTAATTGTCAGATTTCTTCATTTTTGCCCATCTGAGAGGTATATTGTGGTTTTAATTTACATTTTCCTGATGACTAATAAGACTTGTCTTTTTCTGTTTACTGGCCATCTGAATTCCTTCTTTTGTAAAATGTCTCTTCAACCAGACCTCTTTTGTCTATTCCATTAGATTGCTTCCTTTTTTTCTTATTTTTTTAGAAAAAGAGGGGAAAGGAGAAAGAGAAGTATCAACTCATTATTCTACTTAGTTGTGCATTCCACTGATTGCTTTAAATTTTTTTTATTTTATTAATTTTTAGAGAGAGGAAGGGAGAGAGGGAGAGAGAAACCAGAACATCAACCAGTCTCTATATGTGCCCTAACTGGGGATCAAATGGCAACCTCTCTGTTATCTGGCCAGAGCCCATTCACTGCGTCTTACGCTGTGTGTGCCTTGACCATGGATCAAACAGGCAACCCCAGACTCAAGCCTGTGGCCTTGGCACTCGTGCTCTATCCCCTGAACCACCGCCAGTCAGGCACTTCCTTTCTCTCAATGATTTGTAATATTTTATATTCTGATAACTTTCTAATGACCCACTTTCTACCTGCGTCACCTCCCCATTATAACCCATATTCTCTATATTACATTCTTGGAGGACAGGAAAGAAAAAAACTGCTGGAAGATTTTTCTTTTTTCTTTTGAGAGAGAGGCAGGAACATTGTGCTGCTCCTGTATGTGCCCTGACCAGGACGCTGCTCTGGGATGACACTACGACACTACAACCAACTAAGTTATCTGGCAGGGCTTAATTTTTATTGATTTTTAGAGAGACAGAGAAGAAGGAAGAGAGAGGGGAGGGGGAAGGAAAGCAGTTGTTCTTCCACTCAGTCGTGCATTTTTTGGTTGCTTCTCATGTGTGCCCAGACCAGGGCCTATAGCCTTGTTGTTTTGGGACTGACTGAGCTAATCGGCCAGGGCCGAGTATTTCTGATTTTGATAACACCACGTGAGCTGTTCATGCTTTAGCTCTAACTAAAGCTGTGCTCACATTTAAAGAAAGGTATCTGACCTCTACCTAGCATCCTCAGTGCTGCCATCCCTCTCTAGTAAGCAGCTTCCAGAACTCTGGATGGCAAATTCCAAACCCTGTCTTCTCAGTGAAGAACTCCAGGACCCAGGGCTTTTCTTTCTTTCTTTATTTTTTTTACAGAGACAGAGAGACAGTCAGAAAGAGGGATAGATAGGGACAGATAGACAGGAACGGAGAGAGATGAGAAGCATCAGTCATTAGTTTTTCATTGTCAGTGCGACACCATAGTTGTTTGTTGATTGCTTTCTCACATGTGCCTTGACCACGGGCCTTCAGCAGACTGAGTGACCCCTCGCTCGAGCCAGAGACCTTGGGTCTAAGCTGGCGAGCTCTTGCTCAAACCAGATGGGCCCGCGCTCAAGCTGGCAACCTCGGGGTCTCAAACCTGTGTCTTCCATGTCCCAGTCCGACGCTCTATCCACTGTGCCACCGCCTGGTCAGGCCCAGGGCTTTTCTATAATGCAAAATCTTACTTTAAGAGTGAAGAGAGCCTGACCTGTGGTGGCGCAGTGGATAAAGCGTCGACCTGGGAACACTGAGGCCGCCAGTTCAAAACCCTGCACTGGTTCGGTCAAGGCACATATGGGAGTTGATGCTTCCAGCTCCTCCCCCCCTTTCTTTCTCTCTCTCTCTCTCTCACTCTGTGTCTCCTCTCTAAAATGAATAAAATAAAATTAAAAAATTTAAAAAAAAAAAAAAAAAAGAGTGAAGAGAGCTGTTAACAAATTAAAAATTATTAAATAGATTTGCTAAAAGTAATGCAGTTGGGCTCTAAGGTCAGAATGAACCAGAGAATTGAATAATCATCATCATATCTTCAACATTCAAACACCTAACCACCCTACCCTGCTCACTGCTTAGGTCTCACCTCATTATACTCACATTTATTTCCTCGAACAGCATAAGCTAGCTTTAATTCCGGATGAAATTTGCCCATCTGCTCAATCACTTTTCCTGTTTGAAGCGCCAACTCGTATGTTGGGGAGAGGCATAGACACTGACAGGGAGAGATCATAAAGGATGAGTTGAGGAGACCCTTTTAGTAACAGATAACAGGCTCTAAAGCAACAAGTATGCTGATGTTATTACCACTAGAACTGCGCAGGGAACCACATCCTCTTTAACCAAGGTAACCTTTCAGCCAGGCTGGGCAGATGCCTTGAAAGCTACTATGTAAGGCTGCTTCCGAATGAATTCTACCTAGGTCCTGCTCTGCCTGAGCCACAGTTTGAGGCATAGGAAACACTCAGAACCCTCCAGGGCACCCTCGTCAATCCCCCACCAGATGACACTGCCCTTCCAAGGGCAGGCAAGTCAGGATGCCAGGGTTCCCTAGTCCTTACCTGGGGGTATCTCTCTGCTGGTTCCACTCGGCTGAGCATGGCCAGGACAAAGGCAGCTGTTTTACCAGTACCAGACTGAGACTGGGCAATCAGGTTCTGTGGGCTAGACCAAGTAAGAAGAGTGATGAAAATAATATTGGTTAACAATAAAAAAGGTGTCAAAAGTTTCTTCTGGGTAGTAGGAATATGGATTTCCCCCCTATACTCTAGGTTTTCTGCATTGAGCACAATGATAAATTTTTTCTATATTGTTAAAAAACTGCTTATATATATGATGGGAAATACTGATTGTTTTAGATAAATTTATACCAAGAAATCCTCATTCTAGATGCTATCATAGCTAGTGCCCTAGTTTTGTATGCTCAAGGCCCCATGGAAATTAAGACTGCAGAATAAGATTTGTGCCAAGACAAATCCCCGAGGACACTTTCTGCTGAGCCATAATGTGCCTCTAGGACTCAGCTCCTGTGTGTTCCCTTTTTCCATCTTCATGAAAAATGTAAGATACCAACTCAGATGCTTAAGGGAAGGTCACATTTCACTTCCTGTAATGTGAAATGTCATGAAAATAGGTGGCATTTTTGTCATTAAAAAAAAAAAAAGCCTGACCAGGTGGTGGTGCAGTGGACAGAGGGTTGGACAGGGATGCAGAGGGCCCAGGTTCAAAACCCGTAGGTTGCCGGCTTGAGTGTGGGGTCACTGGCTTGAGCGCAGGGTCACGGGCTTGAGCGTGGGATCATAGACATGAACCCTTGGTTGCTAGCCAAAAGGTTGCTGGCTTAAGTACGGGGTCATTCGGTCTGGTACAGTCCCCCAGTCAAGGAACATATGAGGGAGTAATCAAAGAACAACTAAGAAGCCGCAACAAAGAGTTGATGCTTCTCATCTCTCTCCCTTCCTGTCTGTCTGTCCCTGTCTGTCTCTGTCACACACACACACACACGAAAATAAGAGACTGGAACAAAAATAGTTGCTACATAATACCATTTATCTAAGGCTTAAAAATATGTAAACCAATATTTTTTTTATTTTTCTAAGGTGAGAGGAGAGGAGATAGTGAGGCAGACTCCCACATGTGCCTCAACCGAGATCCACCTGACAACTCCATCTGGGGCTGACGCTCAAGTACTGAGCTAGCTATTTTTAGTGCTTGAGGCTGATGCACTCCAACACAGCTATCCTCAGTGCCGGGGTAATGCTCAAACCAACTGAGTCACTGGTCGCAGGAGGAGAAGCGGGAGGGAAGGCGAAGAGGGAGGGGGGAGAAGCAGATGGTTGCATCTCCTGTGTGCCTGACCGGGAATTGAACCTGGATGTCCATATGCCAGGCCGATGCTCTATCCACTGAGTCACCTGCCAGGGCCTATAAACTACTCTTTAGATTCTTAAGGACACATAAGTATGTAGTAAAAGTATAAAGAAAAGTGAAAGGATAATGACCCACTTCAGGATGATGCTTACTTTAATGACAGACAATATGAATGGAGAAAGGGCTTCAACTGTCAACTAGTAAATGAGCTTTATTTATTGGCAGGATAAGATGATAGGTGTTCTTGGTATTGCGCTTAACACCTTTGTGCAGTTCTCAAAACTTTCAAAATAATTTGTAACAACCCAATTTTTATTTTTACTTATTTATTTTCATTGATTTAAGAGTGAGAGAGAGAAAGAAATATAGATTTGTTGCTCCACTTATTTATGCACTCTTGGTTGATTCTTGTAGGTGCCCTGATAAGAGATCAATCCCACAATCTTGGTGTACTGGGACAATGCTCTAACCAAGTGAGCTACCTCTCTAGGGTCAAAAGCCAATTTTTAAAATTGCAAAGAATTACAGTGCTAACTTTTTCTATTAGTTTTTATTGTTAAGTGGGAAAGGCAGAAACTGTACTGAATTCCATCTCACTCTCTCTGCACTTGCCCTAGCTGTTCCCCTGAAGAAACATGTTGCCCCAGACTGACCAGGTGGTGGTGCAGTGGATTGAGTGTCACACTGGGATGTGGAGGACCCAAGTTCGAAACCCCGAAGTCGCCAGTTTGAGCGCAGGTTTACCAGCTTGAGCGCAGGGTTACTGGCTTGAGCATGGGATCATAGACATGATGCCATGGTCACTGGCTTGAGTAAGGGGTCACTCGCTCTGCTGTAGCCCCCCGGTCAAGGCATATATGAGAAAACAATCAATGAACAACTAAGGAGACTAAGGAGCTGCAATGAAGAATTGATGCTTCTCATCTCTCCCTTCCTGTCTGTTCCTTTCTGTCCCTTTCTCTGTCTATCTCTATCACAAAAATACCAAAACATGTTGCCCCAAACATCCCATTTTATTCTCAAGTCAGTAGCAGCTGCTAGTACAGGTGAATTTAACCAAATTCTGAAGGAGTGCATACTCACGGCTCAGCAAGCATCATAGGCAATGCGTTCTCTTGTATCTTGGATGGTCGGTTGAAGCCCATGGCATAGACTCCCTGGAGAAGCTGTGGTTTCCTGGGAGGCCAGTGAGAGAGAAGATGGATTTCTAATTGTTGAGGTTGTTTTAAAGGCCTAGAATTTTATCTTTTCCTCTATCTAACAAAGAATGATGCTTCCCATCTTGTCAGACATATATTCCTATGCCTTAAAAAAACACTATCTAAAACAAAATGAAACTATCTTTTCCCATTAAGTCTTAATCTGCAACTATTATACAATTCAGAAAATACAGATTAGTTTCCTTTCTCTGAGAAATTCATGCTTTTAGCAGACCCATAAATATGATTGGTCTTGGATGACCAGTGTTCCCTGGATAATGCAAGAGTGCTATTTATTAATTCATGGTATAAAATAAATTATAAAGGACATGCTTAAAAGTAACACTGCTTACTATGCTCCTAAGATATTGAAGTCCCTTTGGAGAATGAAATTTCAGTTTTAATTTTTCAGTGTAGATATTAAATTGAACCATTTTGTGTTCAATGGTTCTTCAAAGACAGCTTGGAAATATCAAATGTAAATACTTGGAAAAATCAAGAGGTAAGAAATTGATTCAGGTAGTTTCTAATAGCTGATCTATATAGTGCATAGGATACGGGGGTTCAGTTACCGTACTGAACTTTACAAATGCTCAACCTTACTTCTTTCTGTCTAGTCAAAATCAGGAATAAAAAAGCATCAACTTCTTACATAAGGAGTCACACAACAAATACCAATTAAAGTTGCTCTTACATTGCATTTACAGCTAGCTCTCTGCAATCTTTAAATTAAGTGTTTAACAAAAATCCTACTAGATTAGTTCCAAAGAAAAGTTAAAGCAAGTCAAGACTTCTATTCTCTAAGCCTTCCTTGGAGTTTAACAGTCTCTCCAAAAGGCAAATTCTTCTGGGTTATGTTGGTTCTGAGACACAAAGAATTTTGAAAACACAACCTTTAGTGTCTGCCATTGGAAGAAAAGGCTGTAATGCAAGCAGATTCTGATTTGGTTGTCAAGAAAATAAAATCACTACCGAATGAGGATTTTCAAGTGACTCAAGGAGCTTTCAGTGGCTTATTTTTTTCTTTTATTGTGCGGATTAATTCAAATCTTTTCAGTACAAAGCAGACCAAGTATATTTATGTTTCATTCTTTGTTTCTTTTGGCTACCAACAGCTAAATTAGAGAGAACTTGCCTTTTCAAAGACAATTCATCACCGGTTGAACTGAGAGCTCCATTCCTTTCAATGAAAAGAACTTTAAAAAAAACCACTGCTACTTGGAAAAGCAAACTGTCAGTTCAGGAAACAATAAAGCACATCCTGCTGTTCGAATACAGTTTATGAACAGAAGCAGAGATGACAGATTTGCTGAATGAAGCCCTTGAGAGGAAATAACATAGATAAATATAATTTCCTGAAATTATTATTTTAAAAGGCAACTCTGTTAAAAAACTTGCTATTAGGTATTACTTCGTTAAGAACTTGATTTGGTTCTATTTGGCTCTAGTATTTTAAGTGTCTCTTACTTTAAAGCAGTGGTACCAGTTGGCAGAAATGTGGACCCTGTGTGCTCACAGAGGGCATACTATATATTTTGCTGAATAAATGGAAAGAATCCATTTATCCCACCAGTTTCTTATTCACCAGCTCCTTTCTATGATTCAGGTCCTGGCAGGCAGCAAGTGGTGGTTATGTCTTGTGTCACTCACTCATAACACCAGAACGATGGCATGTACATAAACCAATGACCCAGAAGCACCTCTTTACTAACTTACTAAAGAACCAGACAACGTGGAATGACCTTCCATAATTACTTTTTTAAAATAATGACATGTTAGAAGTCATTCTTAGCACAATACCATAAATGTGCTCCTCTGAGATTTAATTCTGAGTTCTGGATTTTTTAAGTTCCAGAATGTTTAAGGCTGCTATCTATTGCAGGTCCTGACAGACTTTATAAAAGTGGATAAACTGTTCTTAAGACCGTAAACCCTATAGGCTAACAAAAGGGCTTACCTAATAAGAAATGTTCCTGATATCCAGAAATCACCTGTCAGCCAATATTTTATTGAAAGTTCTAAGAGCATAAAAGAAAAAAGACTTTCAGCTATGATGAATAAATTTGTGGCATTTAAAAATCCCTATCAAGAGGAGGAGGACTGGAAAGCCAAGAGACAAGGGTGGGAGGGAAGCTATCGCTGTAACCTTTCTCATATTTTTTGACTTTTGAATCATGTGAATTGTTAACTAGTCAAAGAAATAAATACATTAAGATTAAGAAAATAAAAGTAAAATTCCCACAAGAATCTCCAAGATGCTAAGTTTTATAAAGGAGGGACAAGTAAGAAACAGCTAGAAGGAACAAACACTTACAGCCGAAGCTCTTCGAAGGACTTCACTGAGTAAAGGGGGGACTTTGGATCTCGCTGCAGGACTTCCACTTGGTTTGTGTTATCAACCAGGTTGCTTCTGATCAGCTTGTTGAGTAAGGACTGGGCAGCTCTGTCCTCTGTCAGGAAGAATCCAGTAGAATTTCTTCATACTCATCTGGCAAACTCCACCATGACAACCCCCCACTTCCCCTTTATGAAACATTCCCCCAAAAGGCTGTCTATATTCATCTCCACTTCCTCTCTTCCCCTTCTACTGAATGTACTTTTAATTGAACCTGTCCACTTGACCTTGGCCCCTATCAAGCTTATCAATGATGTCTACATGGCCAAATCAATCCAATAGACAATTTTTAGTTCCCTTAATCAACCTGTTACCTATATTTGATCCCCTACTTTGGAAACATTTCCTTCTTCTGACTTCTCAGACACCACTCTCTTTTGGCCTTCTATCTTACTATGTCTTCTCAATCTCCTTTGTGGATTCCTTCTCTTCATCTTACAACTCAGAGTGCTTCTGGCTCCAAAAAGGCAAGTCCTGGGTCATATTTTGTCTCTTGCTACAGGGTTTCAAAGAATAGTTACCTTTCTCTTCTTCATCTGTTTTCTCTGCAGTGACATTGGTTTTGACAACACCTACACAAAAAATAGTTGTCACAATCAGAAAGGCAAGTATCAAATCTACCCAAAAGGTGAGACAAAATAAATACTAAAACTTATTTAGATGATCAAAATGTAGCTGGTATTCCTTGGTGTTTAATAAATTTTTTATTTCTAGGAACTACATAAGTACATAGGAAAAATTCAAATTTCTAGAAATTTTGGCTGACTTCGAAGTGATCAGAATGCCACCTCTGACATACTTATCCTAATATAAAATATAGCTTTATATTAGCAAACATAATTAAATAAGAGAAAAAAAATAAAAGTATTAGAAACTTAAAAAACAGGCCCTGGCTGACTGGCTCAGTGAATAGAGCATCAGCCCTGCATATGAATATCCTGGGTTCGACTCCCAGTCAGGGCACATGTGAGAAGCTACCATCTGCTTTTCTCCCCCTCACTTTCCCTCTTCTCTCCCTTTTCTCCTCCTGCAGCCAGTGGCTCAACTGGTTGGAACATCAGCTCCAGACACCAAGGATAGTTCAGTTCCAACCATGTCAGCCTCAGGTGCTAAAAATTATTCAGTTGATTCAAGCATCAACCCAGACGGGGATTGGTGGGCAGGTTACAGTCAGGGCACATGTGGGGGAGTCTGTCTATAACCCCTACTCTCACTTAAAAAAAAGCCTGACCAGGCGGTGGCGCAGTGGATAGAGCGTCGGATTGGGATGCGGAAGACGCAGGTTCGAGACCCGAGCTCGCAAGCTTGAGCGCAGGCCCATCTGGCTTGAGCAATAAAAGCTCGTCAGCTTGGACCAAGGTCGCTGGCTCCACCAAGGGGTTGCTCCGTCTGCTGAAGGCCCACGGTCAAGGCACATGTGAGAAAGCAATCAATGAAAAACTAAGGTGTTGCGACGCCAATGAAAAACTAATGATTGATGCTTCTCACCTCTCACTCCATTCCTGTCTGTCTGTCCCTATCTATCCCTCTCTCTGACTCTCTCTCTGTCCCTGTAAAACAACAACAACAACAACAAAAACCCCACCAAAACTTAAAAACAATCATTTTTTTATAGAATGTATGACTGAAAACTTGCAGGACTAAGTATCAATTAAGTAAACAGAAATCAGTAGCTGACAAATACAAATAAAAATATAGCCTGACCAGGCAATGGTACAGTGGATAGAACATTGGACTGGGATGTGAAGGACCCAGGTTTGAAACCCCTGATGTAGCTGGCTTGAGCGCAGGCTCATCCAGCTTGAGTGTGGAATCACAGACACGACCCCATAGTTGCTGGCTTGAGCCCAAAGGTCGCTGGCTTGAGCAAGGAGTCACTCGCTCTGCTGGAACCCCCCACCCCCCAGGTCAAGGCACGTATGAGAAAGCAATCAATGAACAACTAAGGTGTCGCAACGAAAAACTGATGATTGATTCTTCTCATCTCTCTCCATTCCTGTCTGTCTGTCCCTATCTATCCCTCTCTCTGACTCTGTCTCAGTAAAAAAAAAAAAAAAAAAAAGATAAAATACTGCACCTAGAAATAAAGTTATCAAGAAATATATAAGACTTACATGAAGAAAACTTTAGACACTCATAAAATAATGCAACAAGGTACAGGAAAAAAGCCCATAAGTAAATTAAAAATGGGACCCCAAGATATTCATTTAACCCAAAAGAAGGTAGGAAAAGAGGCAGAGAAATAAAATATGAGGGGGAAAAATAGAAAGCAAGTAGTAAAATTGCTAACCTATCCTGACCAGGCAGTGGCGCAGTGGATAGAGTGTCGGACAGGGATGCGGAGGACCCAGGTTCGAGACCCCGAGCTCGCCAGCTTGAGCGCAGGCCCATCTGGCTTGAGCAAAAGCTCGCCAGCTTGGACCCAAGGTCGCTGGCTCCAGCAAGGGGTTGCTCGGTCTGCTGAAGGCCCGCGGTCAAGGCACATTTGAGAAAGCAATCAATGAACAACTATGGTGTCGCAACGGCAACGAAAAACTGATTGATGCTTCTCACCTCTCTCCGTTCCTGTCTGTCTGTCCCTATCTATCCCTCTCTCTTACTCTCTCTCTCTTTGTCCCTGTAAAAAAAATTGCTAACCTAAAGCCAATCACATCACTCACTTTTCATGTTAAATTTATATTAACTGTAATAATTAAATTAAATGTAAATAGATAAAATACTGCAATGAAAAGACATAGATTATTGGAATAGATTTTTTAAAAAGTAAGATCTGCACTGGCCAGACAGCTCAATGGGTTAGAGCAAAAGTTGCCGGTTTGATCCCTGGTCAGGGCACATACAGGAACAAATTGATGTTCGTGTCTCTCTCTCTCTCTCCCACACTTCCTCTCTTGCTAAAATCAATTTTTAAAAAAAGTAAAATCCAACTGTGTCAGTAGAATACAAGAGGCACGCTTTAAATATAAAGACATGTCTGACTTGTGATGATGCAATGGGTAAGGCACTGACCTGGAATGCTCAGGGTCCCTGGTTCGAGATCCTGAGCTTGTCCAGTCAAGGAATATATGAGAAGCAATTGCAAGGTAATGTTTCCCACTCCTCCCTCCCCCCTGCCTTTCTCTCTTTCTCTTCTCTAAAATCAATAAATAAAATCTTAAAATATATATTATATAAAGACACAGATAAGCTTAACATCAAGAGATGCAAAGGGCCTGACGAAGCGGTGGCACAGTGGATAGAGCGCGGAAGACCCAGGTTCGAGACCCCAAGCTCGCCAGTTTGAGCGTGGGCCCATCTGGCTTGAGCAAAAGCTCGTCAGCTTGGACCCAAGGTCGCTGGCTCCAGCAAGGGGTGGCTCGGTCTGCTGAAGGCCCGCGGTCAAGGCACATATGAGAAATCAATCAATGAACAACTAAGGTGCCGCAACAGCCACGAGAAACTAATGATTGATGCTTCTCACCTCTCTCTGTTCCTGTCTGTCTGTCCCTATTTATCCCTCTCTCTGACTCTCTCTCTGTCCCTGTAAAAGAGACACAAAGGGATATATTACGCACCTAGCAAGCATAAGAAGCCTGGAGCAACTCCCATAATGCAGAATTCAAGACAAAAAGCATCACCAGAAATAAACGGGGATATAAAAGGCTCCTCAGGAAGACATAAATGTGTATATACCTGAAAACACTAAAGGTCAAAAAAGACAAAGGGCGAAACAGACTAGTCCACAATTGTAGTTGATTAACACAACTTTTCCAAAAATGAAAAGTACTAGACCAAATAACAAACAAAAACAACCAAGATACAAAAGATCTGGACAACACTATTCAATATACTGGCTTGACATTTATAAGCTACTATACTACCTAAACACTACGGAATACATATGCCCCAAAATTAAAAAACAAATAAATCTGGCAAAGGTATTATCAACTTCTATCACAGTTAAAGGGTTAATTTTTTTTTTTTTTAAGTGAGAGGTGAGGAGTCAGGGAAATACAAAGACAAACTCCTGCGTGCACCCAACAGGGATCCACCGGGCAAGCCCCCTACAGGGCGATGCTCTGTCCATCTGGGGCCGCTGCTCCATTGCTTGGCAATCAAGCTATTTCAGCACCTGAGGTGAGGCCATGGAGCCATCCTCAGCACCCAGAACCAACCTGCTTGAATCATTCAAGCTATGGCTACATCAGAGGGAGAGAGGAGAGAGAAAGAGAGAGAGAGAAGGGGGAGGAGAAAGGTTGGAGAACCAGATGGTCACCTATCCTGTGTGCCCCAACCAAGAATCAAATCCAGGACTTCCACACACTGGGCCAACACTCGACTGCTAAACCAACCGTTGAGGACCAGATTTAATCTTAAAATACCTAAAAAGCCCAATAGAAAAATGGGTAAATGATACAATCAAACAATTCAGGAAAAGGAAATACAAATTTTTTTTTTAAAGTTATGAAAATACTCAACCTTACTGATGAAACACAAATTATTTTATTTTTTTATTTTATTTTATTCATTTTAGAGAGGAGACAGAGATAGAGAGAGAGAGAAAGAGAGAAAGGGGGGAGGAGCTGGAAGCATCAACTCCCATATGTGCCTTGACCAGACCAGTACAGGGTTTTGAACTGGCGACCTCAGTGTTCCCAGGTCGACGCTTTATCCACTGCGCCACCACAGGTCAGGCCAGATGAAACACAAATTAAAATATATTATGCTATTCTATCATTGTTAACATCAGATCAGCAAAATTCCACGTATTTAAAATTTCTGTGGTGAGGCTGTAGGGAAACAGACTCATGTTTTACTGACAGAAATATAAATTGGTATAATAATTATGGAGAGTACCTTGAAAATACTGATAAAAACTGCAAATACATATAGCTTTGACGTAGCAAATACATTTTAGGGGAATTTATCCTATAAACATATTTGCATATATGTATAAAGAATTACGTTGAAGGTTATTCTATAAATTGTTTATAACAGCAAAAGAATTAGACCAACCCAAGTAAAGTATCTATCAATAGATGACAGGTTAAATGAGTAATAGCGTATCAATACAGTTTAACACTATGCAATTATTAAACAGAATGAGAAAACTCCATTTACTGATAGGAAAAGCTTGCACAGGTATGTTGTTGAATGAAAGTAAACATACAGTGCATACTATGCCATCTTGTGCTGAGAGACAGAGAGAATTAATCTGTATTTGTTTGTACTTGTTTTGCATAAAGAAACTATGGCAGAATATTAATAATCCAACAGAGTGGTTAGTTATGGGATAGGATAGTATTATGGGTTGAATTGTGAATTGCAAGCCCCCAAAATTCATATGTCCTAAAAATGTACCTTAGAATGTGACTTTATTTTGATTTAGGTTCATTACAGAGGTAAGTTACAGTAAGTTCATTACGGTAGGTCCTAATCCAATACGATCGATGACTTTATAAAAAGGAGAAATTTGAACATAGATATGCACACACAGAGAACACCATGTGAAGATGAAGACAGATCGGGGAGATGACTCTACAGCCAAGGAACACCAAAGATTGCCAGATCCTTCCTCACAGCCCTCAGAAGGAACCAACACTGCCAACACCTTGATTTTGGACTTCTGGACTCCAGAACTGTGAGTCAATAAATTTCGTTGTTTAGACCAGTTTGTGACACTCTGCTATGGCTGCCCTAGCAAAACTACTATATATGGAGACAGGGAACTGGGTAAATGGTGGACCAGGATGGGAAGAAGGACTTTCACCTGTTTATACTAAGTTTTGAACCTAGATTAACCTTAAAAAATTAAATCAAAAAAAATTTTTTTTGTGACAGAGACAGAGAGAGTCGAGAAAGGGACAGATAGAGACAGACAGACAGGAAGGGAGAGAGATGAGAAGCATCAATTCTTTGGTGTGGCACTTTAGTTGTTCATTGATTGATTTCTCATATGTGCCCTGATCCAGGGGGCTACAGCAGACCGAGGGATCTCTTGCTCAAGCCAGCGACCTTGGGCTCAAGCTGGTGAGCCTTGCTCAAACCAGATGAGCCTGCGCTCAAGCTGGCGACCTCAGGATCTCGAACCTGGGTCCCCTGCATCCCAGTCTGAAGCTCTATCCACTGCTCCACCGCCTGGTCAGGCTAAATCAAAAAAATTAAAGAAACATTATCAACTGAACAGTGACAGTAAACTTCAATAGTGACTCTTGATTTTATCTATAAAATCTGGGAAAATAATATATCCCCTTCAGTGTGAAACCAACTTTGCTGGCTGACATTTGCCAAACATGCTAAATGAAAGCTTTTTTTTCGTTACAGCTATGAGTACAAAGCAGAAGCAAATTTACAGCTTGCATCCAGCTTATGGTTACTAGTAACTCACCATTGGTATCTGGTTTGACTTTCTCTTCCTTGATCTGCAAATTACTGATCTGAATGGAAATAAAAGAAAACACTTGAGAGCAAAGCCACAGGATAACCTAATACCAAGAATCACTTATTATGCTAATGTATACAAATCTACATGGTAAAATAAAAAGGAGGATGGTTTTTACCAACTACAAAGGTCCCTCATCTATGGAGGGGGTTAGGTTCCAGGACCCCTGCAATAGGTCACGGAGTAGCAACCTTATATTTATTTTATTATTTATATACACAGAACACAGTGCTCTGGTTGGTCGCCTCCCATCTGTCAGCCAATAGTGTGCCATATATGATCGCATGTGGGCAAACTAGCTCAGGAGGAAGCAGCAGTAGCTGCGTTTTTCATATGTGCAAGTCTTTGTCTACTACTTGTGTGCTGTAGGCTACGTGTTTTATTTCGATTTAATACTCTTTTAATATGTTTTCATTTATATTTTTTAAATTGTATTCGATTTTTTAGGCTAGAAAATGCTTATTTTACTGCCAAAATAATTAAAATAATAAATAAATAAAATATCTATATACTGCAAAGTCCCACGATATTGTGAAAAATCCATGATACAAAATTAGATATACTGTATACAATTTAAAATTCCACAACATAGTGAGACCAGGAAAAGTGAATCACCACATGGCGAGGGACAACTGTATTAGGAAGCAAAGTTTTAAAACATTAAATTACATCAGCCTCCTGATAAGCAAATTGGTTAGAACCAGAAACCAAATATATTTAGGCTTATATAATTTTGGTAACAGCACAGCTAAATTAGGGTTATAGGTTTAAAAAGATCTAAAACCGCCTGACCAGGCAGTGGCATAGTGGATAAGAGCATTGGACTGGGATGCAGAGGACCCAGGTTCAAGACCCCAAGCTCGCCAGTTTGAGTGCGGGCTCATCTGGCTTGAGTGCGGGCTCATCAGGCTTGAGGAAAAAACTCACCAGCTTGGACCCAAGGTCGCTGGCTCCAGCAAGGGGTTACTCTGTCTGCTGTAGCCCCACGGTCAAGGCACATATGAGAAAGCAATCAATAAACAGCTAAGGTGTCACAACAAAAAACTGATGACTGATGCTTCTCATCTTTCTCTGTCCCTATCTGTCCCTGTTAAAAAAAAAAAAAAAAAAAGATCTGAAACCAATTCTCAGTAATTGTCTTTTAGGTAAGATCTGATGAACAAGTTGGCCCTGAGTGCTGAGGATGGCTCCATAGCCTCCCCCTCAGGTGCTAAGAAGAGCTCATTTTGATTTCTTTGTGGATAACAGCCAGTTTTATAAATCTGAGCTGACTGGTCCCTTAAACTCCAATGCCAAATTTCCAAGTGCCTGATAGGAACTGTGTAGAAAATAGTTTATAACATCCTGGCCGAACAGCTCTGTTCGTTAGAGCACTGTCCCAACACACCAAGCACACACTATGTTGGTTCGCTCCCTGGTCATTGTACATATAGAAACAGACTAATGTTTCCCTCTCTCTCTCTCTCTCTCTCTCTCTCCCTTCTCTCTCAAATCAATTATTAAAAAAAGAAAAAAGTTAATATAACAGGCAAAACTACTATTCTTAGGAAAGCCAACAAGATTGGCCATTGGCTGGCATTTGGGAAAGTGGATGTTGAAAGGGTTGCTGCCATCATTCCCAGAACTGCTGTGGAGTTCACTATGTTTGCAAAAACATATGGTTTACCAGGGGTAGTCTACCTTTTTATACCTACCGCCCACTTTTGTATCTCTGTTAGTAGTAAAATTTTCTAACTGCCCACTGGTTCCACAGTAATGGTGATTTATAAAGTAGGGAAGTAACTTTTCTTTACAAAATTTATAAAGCAGAGTTACAGCAAGTTAAAGCATATAATAATAATTACTTACCAAGTATCTTATGTCAGATTTTCCCTAAGTTTGGCATAATAAATCTTTATAAAACAACTTACTATAGTTAAATCTATCTTTTTATTTATTCTTTGGTTGCTCCACTACTGCCCACCATGAAAGCCGAACGCCCCCTAATGGGTGGTAGGGACCAGGCTGACTACCACTGGTTTATAGTAACACCTGCTTTCCTTTTGGAAGTCTGAAATTTTGGTACAGGTTAGGCAGAGGACGAATATGTGACAGGCTCCCCACCCCTCCAATAAAAACTCTAAGCACTAAGTCTCTAATGAAGTTCCCTTACAAGACTTCACATGTGTTCTTAAAATCTGTTGTGGGAGGAATTAAGCACACACTATGTGGAATATGTGACTCCACGAGAGGACTTTCAGAAGCTTGTGTCTGGTTTCTGATGGATTTTGCCCCATGTGCCTTTGCCTTTTGGTAATTCTGCTCTGTATCTTCCCATTAGAATAAATCATAGCTCTGAGTACAATTATATGCTGAGTCCTGTGAGTCCTCCTAAGAAATCATCAAACTTGAACAACTCTTAAGGATTCCCAATACAGGTATTTACCAAGATGTCATCCTTACCTCAAATTCAGAAGGGTGAGCCCTAGCTGGTTGGCTCAGTGGTAGAGCATCAGCCTGGCATGTGGATGTCCCAGGTTTGATTCCTGGTCAGGGAACACAGGAGAAGCGACAATTTGCTTCTCCACCCCTCCCCCTCATTTCTCTCTTCCTTCCCTTCCAGCAGCCATGGCTCAACTGGAACAAGTTGGTCCCGGGTGCTGAGGATGGCTCCATAGCCTCCCTCTCAGGTGCTAAGAAGAGCTCAGTTGCTGAGCAACGAAGCAATGCTCCAGATGGGCAGAGCATCACCCCCTAGTGGGCTTGCTGGGTGGATCCCAGTCAGGGTACATGCAGGAGTTTGTCTCTGCCTCCCTTCCTCTAAATAAATAAATAAATAAATAAATAATTCTGAAGAGTGAAAAGTGAATTTCCTATGCTCCATATCAAATCTGCCCTTCTAACCACTCCCACAGTCCTAGTATTAGCACTTTATTAATACCACCTATGGGATCCAGGTTGAAAACAGTATTTTTTATTATTTATTTTTTTTTTAGAGAGAGAGAGATACAGGAAGGGAGAGAGAGATGAGGAGCATCAACTGGTAGTTGCATCACTTTAGTTGTTCATTCATTACTTCTCATATATGCCTTGACTAGAGGCTCCAGCCAAGCAAGCAACCCTGGACTTCAAGCCAATGACTTTTGGGCTCAAGCCAGCAACCAGGGATCATGTCTATTATCCCAGACTCAAGCTGGCAACCCTGCGCTCAAGGTGGTGAGCTTGAGCTCAAGCCGGATGGGCCTGCGCTCAAGACACAACCTTGGGTTTTCAAAATTGGATCCTCAATGTCCCAGATCAATGCACTATCCACTGCACCACTACTAGTCAGGTGAAAACAGTAATCTTTGCCTTTATCTCCCTTTTCTCCTTTTTTATAAATTCTTCTAGTTATACCTCAATAATCTCTTGAAACTATCCCCTCTTCACTTTCACCACCCAACATACATTCAACCTCTGAGCTATTAATTTCCTCACTAATCTTCTTTCCTTTAAACATCAGTCCTAATATATTCCATTTTCTGCAGTCCAATAAATCTTGCCAGCTTTCAATCGTATGTCAGTATTCTTAAAAATACCCAAACTAACCAAATAAAACCTCTCCTCTTTAAGTTCTTAAGGTCCAAAGTATACTTCCTACAATATTTTTTATAGTCTCCTACTATAACCCAATAAACCTTAAGCTGCTGCAAAAATAAGTTCTGATTCTTGTTCTCTAGGCAGGTCCAGAACTTTAGTGCATTCTGTTTTCCTAAAATGCCTTTTACCTCCATCTCTATCTTAAAATGACTCAATCTCTAATATCCTACTCAAAAGCAACTATATGAAAAGGAATTTCCTTGACTTTCTTTTGAATTTATTGACTTTCTTACAGAGTGAGAGAAACATTGATTTGCTATTCCACTTATTTATGCATTCATTAGTCGATTCTTGTATGTTCCCTAATTGAGGATCAAATACACAACTTTGGTGTATCTCAACGACACTCTAAACAACTGTGCTAAGTGGACAGGGCCACCCTGATTTTCTTTCTTTTTCTTTTTTTTTTTTACAGAGACAGAGAGGGGGATAGATAGGGACAGACAGACAGGAACAGAGAGAGATGAGAAGCATCAATCATTAGTTTTTCGTTTTGACACCTTAGTTGTTCATTTTGCTTTCTCATATGTGCCTTGACTGCGGGCCTTCAGCAGACCGAGAAACCCCTTGCTCAAGGCAGCGACCTTGAACTCAAGCTGGTGAGCTTTTGCTCAAACCAGATGAGCCCGGGCTCAAGCTGGTGACCTAGGGGTCTCGAACCTGGGCCCCTCCGCATCCCTGTCCGACGTTCTATCCACTGCGCCACTGCCTGGTCAGGCACTCTGATTTTCTTACTCATAAATGCCCTCTCCTGGGTCAGAGTTCCGTTATCAGATTATTCTTACCTTTTTCACAAAATTTCCTAAATTCTAGCCTTCTCAACTGTACTGTGAAGCGTCTTCCTATTTTCCAGTGAATTTAACCTATTTCAAGTAACTGCTGACAAATTGACAATCCTCTCAAAGCAATATAGGGTAATTGGAGAAGAAATGTAATTTAGGCATTAAAAAGTTTTGTAGTCTGAGTTCAGCGTACAATAACAAAACAATGTCCCTTCCCGAAACACCAGAAAACCCAACTAAATTCTTAAAATCAAGTCCATTATCACCAAACCTATATTTAGATATAAGAACTGAAAGTCAATTTACACTGTTATTACTTTCCAGTTGAACTGATTTTCAGTAATAAAAAAACCCAGCGTATGAAACTAAATGTCACTTTAAACGTCAATGAAACAATTTATACTACATTTGTAGTAGACTGAAATATATAAAACCCTGAATATCTTATTCTGCAGAGCTACAAACTACCAGACATGTTAAGCATGTATTTAAAAAAACGTTAAAATAAGAGTAACACAGAATCTTTCTACTCATGATAACAAAGAATCAACATCTAAATTTGCCTTTCCTTAATATCCCCACTGAAGAAGATGCAATACAGGAAAGACAACATACGTAGCAGGGACAGATTTGCCACAAGATAAAAGTCTTTAACTGGCCCAGATGAAGAGGAAATGCTCGATATTGATTTCTCTAGGCGCCAATCATACTGATTCCCAGATGGGCCACCGGCCTGCCCCACCCGTGGGACTTTCAGGATTCGAAGCAGGGTCCGTTTGGGTCCTCCTACTTCCTTGTCCCCTGAAGCTGAAGCCACTGACCGACTTGACAGCCGCTTCCTGCTCGTCCACTGCCAGAGCCCATGAATCCGTGGCCATGCTGCGGAGGGAAAGAGGCCGACACGCAAAAACAATCACCGCACTGCACGCCAACAACGATCCCAAGCCTGCCGCAGGCGCCAGAAAGATACGCACGCAGAACGGAAAATATGGTGCTGAAAAGTGACGTCAGTTCCTTTCTGATGCGAAACGTCACCATTGGGCGCCTGGCGGGGCAGTCCATAGGCCTCACGTCTTCCGGTCAGTTGCAAACTCCAGACTTCAGAGGGAGGTCTTGGTCCTTTAAAATCTTTGAGGTTTGTGGAGTGGAACTCAGCCTTCACTTTGTTTTACTTTACACTGAAGTAACCCAAGTTTTCTTTTCAAACCTGCTACGTCTAATTAAATGTATAAACTCTGAACTCTAAAGCCTTATACAAAGGAAAGTCTCATGAGACTACATGATGTCAGTTTCTACAGTTAACGCGGTAACAGGTAAGACAAAGGAAACAAAAACGAAACTGGAAACCCTTAATCCACCCACCCCCCACGTCTCATAATCCCACCACGCCAAAAAAATATAGTACAACGTCATTGTTTTCTCTTTTTTTTAATGTTTTTTTTTTTAAATAGGGACAGAGAGTCAGAGAGAGGGATAGATAGGGACAGACAGGAACGGAGAGAGGTGAGAAGCATCAATCATCAGTTTTTCGTTGCCGTCGCAACACCTTAGCTGTTCATTGATTGCTTTCTCGCATGTGCCTTGACCGCCGGCCTTCAGCAGACCAAGCATCCCCTTGCTGGAGCCAGCGACCTTGGGTCCAAGATGGTGAGCTTTTGTTCAAGCCAGATGGGCCCATGCTCAAACTGGCGAGCTGGGGGTCTCAAACCCAGGTCTTCTGCATCCCAGTCCGATGCTATCCACTGCGCCACTGCCTGGTCAGGCCGGGGAACAAAATTTTTGTTGCACCCACAAAAACACTTGTTCTTACCTAATTCAAGTGTGCTGATCTCAAATCTGACATTAGTTTTTCTCTGTAAGCTACAGGTTTTTTTGCAATTCAAAATTTTAGGTTTTCATCTTATTGTAAAATTTTCACCATTTAGTTTAATGTAATGAAGTAGAATGTCTTCTTGGGCATCATCTTTGTGAAAATATAATAATTTATATAATGCAGTAAATACACTAATACACTAAAAGATATAATTGTGTCAGAATTTGTCTACAATTTTGAAATATAACATATTAAAAAACTTATTTTAATCATAAAATTTGCACAAAACTTATTTAAATTCTATTCAGGCAAAAATTTGCGTTTGTAGCTCTTGCATTTGTGTACTTGTTGAGGACAATCTCGTTTGATGCTCCAGCAGTAGTCTGCTCATCACTAACAGCTCCAAGATTTTTGGGAAACTTATCAAGGTGACTGTTCAGGAAGTGAATCTTAACGCTCATGTTACATCCAATGTCGCGGAAAGCCAACAGCATCTTTTGAACCAGAAGTTCATAGTTTTCTGCATTCTTGTTGCCAAGGAAGTTTTTTGTAACTGCCACAAAAGACTGCCATGCTGCTTTCTCCTCCTTATTCATCTTCCTGGCAAATTCTTCGTCACATATAAGGGTTCAAATTTGAGGTCCATCGAATACACCTGCTTTTATCTTCTCGAAAGACAAGACAGGAAAAGCAGAAATAATATGTTGAAAGCATTCACTTTCTCTATTCAAAGCCTGAACAAACTGCTTCATTAAGCCAAGTTTGATGTGAAGTGGGGAAAAATTGTCCTGTCTCAATTAACTACAGATTCATTCACAATTGTTAAGGTATTATTCCCCACCAAGAAAGAAAGAAGGGGGGCAGGAGCCACAAAGTGTGGAATAGCAAAGGCTTTATTAAGTACCACGCATCCCACCCGACAAGGTTCCCTAGCCCTGGGGACAGAGGTAGGGGAGTCACACGAATTAAACCACGTTAGAGGTATTTAAAGGGGTCCTCTAGGGTAGGCGAGCTAATATAATGTAACGAAATCTCACTGGCTGATGGACGGTCGCTCTCTTCCCAAGGACCTCTGGGAAGTTTCTTTTGGTGAGCTTGGTTGTGTGAGCGGCCCTCGCCAAAAGTCCCGGGTCTGAGTTCCTCACGTGACCACCCCCATTATCCACCATTCTTATATTCTGACATTCTGACCTTTTTTGTTAAATAGAATAGGAACGCTGTTTATTTGTCTGGCTACTTCCTGCTGGTTAAGGGCGTCGTGGGGAGCGGGAGATCGTCAGGTGGTGGCTTTGAGAGGTATCAGGAGGAACATCTGTTTGGCTGTCAGTAGAGAAACTTCGTGGATGCGGTTCTGTAAGAATTTAAAAAAGAGAAACAAATATGAGTTATACGCTGATAATTAGAAGAAGATTTAGGATAGGGGCTGCCCAGTTAAGAATGGGTGGCTGGCCTGACCAGGAGGTTGTGCAGTGGATAGAGCATTGGACTGGGATGCGGAAGACCCGGGTTAGAGACCCCAAGCTCGCCAGCTTCAGCGCGGGCCCATCTGGCTTGAGCAAAAGCTCGCCAACTTGGAGCCAAGGTTGCTGGCTCCAGCAAGGGGTTGCTTGGTCTGCTGAAGGCCCGCGGTCAAGGCACATGTGAGAAAGCAATCAATGAACAACTATGGTGTCGCTACAGCAACAAAAAACTAATGATTGATGCTTCTCATCTCTCTCCGTTCCTGTCTGTCTGTCCCTATCTATCCCTCTCTCTGACTATCTCTCTGTCCTTGTAAAAAAAAAAAAAAAAAAAAGAATGGGTGGCTGCCATTAGGAGTTAAGCAGGTTGTAGGAGGAGAGATTCTTGCTTAGTTTCTCTTGCAGATGGTTGAGGAGATTGAAACTTCTTTCATCAGGCCAGTCTTATTGAACAGCATTGCTCCCTACTTCAGCTCACTCTGGCAGCAGGTTCCTGGTGGGAGGTACAGGAGCAATAGGAGGGTCTGCAGGGCCCAACCTTTTGGTGAGCCGCAAATAAGTAAGGTCCAGTGGTTCTGACTGCCAGCAATCCTGAATGGGAGCAAGCTTGAGGCGAGAGACACGTTTAGAAATGAGGGTAGCATTGGTTATGGGGGAGCCCTTGGTAGTGAGGAATGGCAAGAGTAAGTGGAAGATGCTGTCAGCTGGATAGTGGCTCCAAGACTGTGAAGAATGTCTTGACGCAGAAGCGGTACAAGGCATGATGGCATAACTAAGAAGGAGTGCAAAAAAGGGGATTCCCTTTAAACTGCATGTCAGGGGTGGTGTGTGAAGGGGACAAGAAGGGGTCCCATCCATTCCCATAACCGAGACCTGTGACGGAATTAGAGGTCCAGAGTGTGATGGCAAAACAGAGAAGGTAGCTCTTGTGTCCACAAGGAATGAGATAGACTTACCAGTTTCTGCAGCATACCTTGGGTTCTCTGAGTCCAGGCCGTGTCCTAGGAGTTTGAGTGATGTGTCCATGTGGCTGGCTCGTCCTCTACGTAGAGGCGTTGAGGAAAAAGTCTGTTGCCCAAAGGGGCAATCGCTCTGCCAGTGACCTAGTCTGCTTGCAGTTAGGGCAGGGCTCAGTGGGCAGCCACGGGCAGGGGCCCTGTTGGGCACAGTGGTCCTGCTTGGCACACTTAAAGCAAGCTCCTGGTGAGGATTTTCTTTGCAGTCCAGACTTGGGCCGGACACTTCCTGTGCCTTGCCCCCGTTGCTCTGCCAGCCTCAGGATTGCCCCAAGAGCCTGGGTTTGGAGCGTTACCTTCTACTGCATGTGGGCCTAGTGAACAGCCTTGGCCATTTCCTACTAGCTGTGATTATTAAAAACTTTAAATGCTATGTTCACAGGTCCCGGATAGGGGTCTGGGGTTGAGAATGAAAGGAGGAGGGCTCCTAGGGAGCCCGGCACCCAGATCCAGCTGGAAACCCTGGAGCCAGCGGCAGGACAGGGCCAGAACTTCCTGCAAGCAAATTGGAGTTGGGCGTCCTGCAAACCGGTGTAAGAGCCAATGGTAGGCAGAGATGCTCTGATGGATGAGGGGTTTAAGAATGCAGTGAAGAAGGAAGGGGCCCCTGGCCAGCAGGGGAGGAGAGAGACTGGTATTTGCAAGTGAATAAGAAACAGGATTTAGCGAAGGGAGGGGGGCTTTCTGGAGCGAAGAGAGTTGGGAGTCCGCAGAGAAGGAAAGATTAGGAGCTAGGGTTTAGGTTTCTCTTACCTAAAAAAGGCCGGCGCATAGAACAGGCAGCACAGAGATTAAGGATAGGCATGTGAATAATTAGCCCTGTATGTAAGAGATCTCCAAACAGCTTCCAGCTTTTCTGGCAATAGTTAAATGGTGAGGGTGTTAAAATCGAAAGTCCCTTCAGGAGGCCACCTGGTCTGATTATCCAGTGGGTTCTGTGGCCTGGCCACAACAGAAAAGAAGAACAGTTTCCTCTTCTTTAGGGAGGGAGAGATTTTGGATAAGGCAACTCCAGGAGTGTTTTTGGATTCCTATGCCCCCACATCCGCCCTCAGTCCTCAGAGTGGTCAGATTGATAACTGGCATCCCAAAACTCAAGCTCTGGCCACGGATGGATAGGGAAAGTGGATGTGCTTGGGACCTCTCCACAGGCACACACGCAGTCGGACGGAAAAGACTTCCCTGATGTAGCTACGGTTTCGGACAGGGAGTCTCAGCGGAAAGAACTGAGGGGAAGGCTGGAGGAAGAGGACTTACCGCAGTGTGTGCCAAAGTAGATGGGTGGAAGGTTGAGATCCTGCTTCTTTCTCGGAGGGGAGGTGGGGGAGGAGCGGCCCCAGTGGGCTTCTAAATCCTCCCGGGTTTTCGGTACCAAATGTGTAAGGTATTTTTCCTCTCTGAGAAAGAAGGAAGGGGGCCGGAAGTGTGGAATAGCAAAGGCTTTATTAAATACCATGCATCCCGCCTGACGAGGTTCCCTAGCCCCGAGGACAGAGGCTAGGGGAGTTGCACGAATTTAACCGCATTAGAGGTATTTAAAGGGGTCCTCTAGGATGGGCAAGCTAATATGACATGGTAAAATCTCACTGGCTGATGGACGGTCGCTCTCTTCCCAAGGACCTCTGGGAAGTTTCTTTTGGTGAGCTTGGTTGTGTGGGTGACCCTCGCCAAAAGTCCCGGGTCTGAGTTCCTCACATGACCATCCCCATTATCCACCAATCTTACAACAATATTTTGCATTCCTACTTCACATTTTGGCCGCTCCTTCTGTGTCCAATGTTTCTCCCGAGCTCAGCTGTCCCACAAACACAGAAAGCAAGGATACTTCGTGAAACCTCTCTGTTGTCCTAGCAGGAAATTTACCATTTTAAGATCCACACAAATGATCCAGTTATGCTCCTCATACTTCAGAAAGTCAAGGACAATTTTTATATCATTATAATCTTCTCGCAGATCAGTTGAATAACCAGTTGGAACCGCTGCATAAACATTACCGTTGTGTACGAGAACACATTTCAGACTCCATTTAGAGCTGTCAAGAAATAGTCGCCATTCTGTTGGACTGTAAGTGGTAACAACTAGCTGGCTGAGAAGACTACTGATACCATGACAGTCAACAAAGTGTTTGTCTTTGGAAAAAAGTCCACAAAAATTTGTTCACACTTCCTGAAATGGGATACTTTAGCTGAAGGGTGAATTGCATTCTTTTCTTGAATTCTGGAGGCTAGTAACTCAGCTGCTTCCTTTGATAGGCCCAAATCTCTTACTAAGTCATTCAGTTCTGGTTGGCTAAACTGCAGAGGGGTTAATGACTGCTTGGCGTCAGAAGAAGACCCTTGAGATTCTACAAACATTTCCTCATGCATCTTATCAAAATACACTTGATCACCATGTTCACTTTCTTTGTCCTTAGAAGAAATAAAACCATTGAAAACTGGAACTGGGAGTGCCTCAGAGTGTGGTATAGGTTTTATTGCTGAAGGAATATTAGGATATGCGATCATATGCCATTTTTTCTTGCCGATGCCTTTTGTATGGATCAGACAGAAATAACAGTAACTGGTGTGGTCCTTACGTTCATGCCAAACCATGGAAATACCAAAAGGCATTCCTTTGCATTTTCCTTTTGTCCAGTCACTAAACATTTCCTCACAATTATGACACACAATATGAGGAGCCCAATTCTTGTCTTGATCGCCAAGGGGAACTTGAAAATAGGCAATATATGCACGTGTCACAAATGATGAAATATTGCACCTTTGACATTGAAGTGTGTAACAGCCACATATATAAGGTGTCAGGACTATTCTTACATTTACGCCTACTCAAAGAACCCATGATTCAATCTTAAAATGAAATAAGGGGGTGTTTTTATCAGATAATAATTTTTACATTTAAAAACTACAATTATGTAAAAGTGATGTTTCTAAACCTTAATTGCCTTGTGGTTATGTTCAATCCAAGAGTCGTTGCCCTTTAACTCCAATTTAAAAACCAATGCAGGCCATTAACGGTAACAGAAATTAAAATTGCATAAAAACTAAAGCATGCACCAAAGAATGGATGTCAGATTTGGAATCGGCGATGCAGAAATATATAAAAACAGTTCTAAAACCTCATGCAACAGAAAATGGAAAAGAAATTGTTCCCCAGAGTATTAGAACAGTGGTTGCCTTTGGAAGGGGTAGGTTGGACAGAAGACAAGGGAATTCCCTGGGGTGATAGAAATGGTCTAGGACAGGGGTCAGGTACCTTTTTGGCTGAGAGTCATGAATGCCACATATTTTAAAATGTAATTCCATGAGAGCCATACAACGACCCGTGTACGTTAGGCATTATCCAATAAAAATTTGGTGTTGTCCCGGAGAACAGCTGTGATTGGCTCCAGCCACCCATAGCATGAACATAAGCGGTAGGAAATTAATGGATTGTAATACATGAGAATGTTTTATATTTTTAACGTTATTTTTTTTATTAAAGATCTGTCTGCGAGCCAGATGCAGCCATCAAAAGAGCCACATGGGGCTTGTGAGCCATAGGTTCCCAACGCTGGGAGGACTTGCTGTGTTACATAGATGTATGAATTTGCTAAAACTTGTAGAATTGTACGCTTCATTTTATTGTGCTTAATTTCATTGTCCTTCACAGGTGTTGTGTTTTTTCAAACTGAAGGCAGAACCCTCCATCAGCAAAAAGATTACAACTCGTTTTTATTGTGATATCGCTTTATTAGAGGTCTGGAACTGAACTCACAATATCTGTGAGGTATGCCTGTATTTAAAATGTCATTTTATTGAATATAAATTATACCTCTCAATAACATTGATTTGAAATGCAAAAGGAATTAACTACTGATACATGCAACAACACAAAAAAGTAATTTCACATCTCAGACATTATGTTGAGTAAAAGAATCCAGACACAAAAAGAGTACAAGATTCCATTTATATAAATTCAAAACAGGAAGATCTAATCTATAATAATAGAAATCAGAACAGTGGTTGCCCGGGGATGGGCTGTGGTGAGTAGGACTGGAAGGGCACCAAGGAACTTTCGGGGGTGCTGAAAATGTTCTGTATCTTAACTGGAGTAGTGGTTACACATGTGTATACAATTGTCAATACTCAGAATTGTACACCTAACATCTGTTCATTACACTCTATGTATATGTCAATAAAAAATGAAACAGAACACAATTGTAATGAAAAAATCAAAGGTTAAAAAATGCTGGTAGTAATAAATTTATTTGTACTGTAGAAAAGGGGGTGGGGGCTGAGAATGTTTTCTTATATCTTAACCACTCATTAAAACAGAAGGCATGCATACACTATGCTACAGAAATGAGAATGCCAAATACCATGTCATCTTCCCAGAGAACTAATCCAATTCTCAGTATCTTCACCATTAGTAAGCCACTGCTAGGAGATAGCACCAGAGTCTAATTCCCTGTCAAGCAGCGACCCTGGGGGAGACTGCTAATTGGTCTTCTGAGGAACAATGCTCCTTCTGTCTTACTATTGTTGTGATCACTTTTTAATTTAAAACATTTTTTTTAGATTTCATTTATTCATTTTTAGAGAGAGAGGAGAGAGAGAGAAGGGGTGGGGAGAAGCAGGAAGCATCAACTCCTATACGTGCCTTGACCAGGCAAGCTCAGGGTTTCAAACTGGTGACCTCAGAGTTCCAGGATGACGCTTTATCCACTGTACCACCATAACTCAGGCACATAATCACTTTTTTAAAAAGACACAAAACTAAATTGAGGCACCTCCCCCTCTTACTCTTCTATTTCAAATGTCTACACAGCAAAACTGTCATCAGAATCAAAAGCAGCAACACTAGAAAACTCAATTGGAAGTTCTCTGGGGCAGAGGTCTACAGAGCAAAAATTGAAGTCTGGGTGCCCACTGCCTTCTCTCCCTTGCTATTTTATTACAAAGTGTAGCTACTCTAACTGAGATGGTGATTCTTATATTGCTTCCATTGAAACACAATTCCTAGAGCTAAACATGGTCACCAGGGAACTTGAAGTAGGATTTTGGCAGCATTGGATTTGTAGGATGTTTACTAAAATTTATTTTTATTATTTCATGGCCTGCACTTGTTAGAATGCTGATTGACATGTTTAATCCAGCTGAGTGCTCAGGGAGGTCTAGGATAATGCTCCAACTGAACAACGAAACCAGCCAGCCTGTTAGGAGCAGATCTGCCAGGGTTACCAATTCCTCCCCTCCGCTAGCATTTATATTCCAAAAGAGGGCATCCAGCCTGAAGCCAGTGAGGTTGATAATGGGGTTGGAAGTTTGAGGTGAGGCTTGAAATGGTCCATAAACAGAGCAGGGGAATTAACCATAAAGGACTAATGATCCATGAGGCCGAGGCATTGCAGATTTTTATGAAGTTGTCCTCTCCATTGATGTTAAATATGAAATCATATAAATAGAACAATTTTAATTTGTTCCTCTAGGATAGCCCTCCTTGTTTTAGAAATTAACAAAGCAATACTGAAACACTGGGACCTGTTTTTTTGTTAAATCTGGGCTCAAATGACATTGGTTTATCAGGATGATTTTCATGTAAATTTAGAAGCTATTGGTGTCTAAGAGGAACACAGACCAGATAACAATACACCTAGCACACATGCCACACACCCTAAGGGGCTCACTCATGTTCTTTCAAGTCTAAGTGTGGAGACATTTGCTTTCAGGGATTTAGGGGTAGAACCCAAGACTATGGCTTTTCTCCAACTGGAGAATTCCAAGGACAGGAAACATGGCTGAGGATATAATGGAACAGGTGCAAAGACTCACAAAATGTGTACTAGTATTTCTAGGAGAGTTCCATCTAAACACCCCCACCTCATTTCCTCGGAGAAGGAAATGGCTGTAGTCCTGGGCAATAAGGCTACACGAAAGAAAGGCCTGCCACCCAGCCACCTTGGCCTATTTGACACTAATAAAGCAGAAGAGGTAAGTGTGTCATCTGAGCAACTGACGTACCAAACAACCGCCACTGCCAAGCCTCATTTAATATTCTTTCCTCTAGCTACTTCTATACCCAATTTTACTTTTAGAACTATTATGCAACTAGTACTGTGGAGAACCCCCTTTTTTCTGCTGAATACTAATATCAAAACAGTTTCTAAGCCAAGGCAGAAGCATCCAACAACAGGGGCTGAAGAAAGAGGGTATAAAGTAGGAGTGAGACAAACATCCTCCAAGCATATCCCCAGCAGGCCTCTCACCTCTCACTAGGTATATGAAGTTAGCCTGGGAAAGCCCTGTCCCAGATTCAGGATTAGAACACTGGAGCCTTCTAGTATCAGCCCCTCAGGTCCCCTCACCTCCGTCCACTATATCATTTTTGGAAGATCCTGCAATTAGAAAAGCAAAGTCAGGAAAAGCTGCAGGGGGTTCCTAAGAACTGATATCTATGTCCCAGACCAGGAGAAACCTGAAGAGAGTCCCTGAGATCAACAACAGCTTGGGTGGTGTTGGTGGAGAGGGGCCAGTCCTGTCATGCAAAAGTGACAGGCTGTGACTCAATCCTGATGCCATCTGCTCTTTCCAAACTGTCTCTTTAGGTTTCTCCCCAGAATTATTTTGTATAGTGCATTTAATTATTGAGTCACAAATCTTCTTTGGAATAACAACAGTAAATTGATATGTCTGCCATTCTTCCTCTGTAATATTTCTCCAGTCCATTTCTGCATTCTTAGTACAACCAATGAAACCCTGGCACTCACTGTGTGATGGGACTAATGGAATAATCTGTTTTCTCAGATGCCAACCTTTTCCAGCCCCAGCATATTCTGTATAATTCTGCTAGATCAGTGGTCAGCAAACCGTGGCTCGTGAGCCACATGCGGCTTTTTAGGCCCTTTGAATGTGGCTCTTCCACAAAATACCATGTGCAGGTGTGCAGGTATGCACAGGGGTGTCAGTCGGTCCTAATAAGTTAATAACAATATACCTACCTATATAGTTTAAGTTTAAAAATTTGGCTCTCAAAAGAAATTTCATTCGTTGTACTGTTGATATTTGGCTGTTGACTAATGAGTTTGCTGACCACTGTGCTAGATTAATCCCCTCTACACACACAAAAAATCATGATTCCATTACTTCCTGTGTTTTGAGAATCTATGATAATTTACTAGTAACTCCAAATCCTGCTCAATGAATTCTCCATTTTCCACCTAGACTTTTCTCTGCCCACATGGCTATGCTGCTTACCTTACTACCTTTTCTGTATACTGTGTTTATCGTGGTGAAGTTACTTTAGTCTTCATAGAGCTACTCTACCTAAGGCACTCTTCTTGTCACTTGAAATCCCACCTTTCTTTCATAAGTAAACTCTACTCCTGCGTGAATCTTTTCTAACCTTAGAAATCCTTACCTTCTGAATACCAATGGCACTTTGAATGAAATGGCCTTCAAGTTAAATAAATAAGTGATGAGAACAACGAAGGGAGAAAACCTCTTTCTAAGTCCTATTTTTATTCCTTTCCTAAGACTAGAAAAATAGAATGTAAGGACTTTGTATTTGCTGACATCTACCTCTTTATTAGTCAGCCAGCGTTTCTTGTTTATCATCATGAAAAAAAGGAATGAGTAGCCCTCTGGCAACTACTTAGTTGGGCCTTGGCCTATGCAGCATCCCAACCACACATGTTGGAGCAATGTCAGCTCTGAAATGGAACAGTAATATAAGGTGATGACTAGCTTATGGAATAATATATGAGTCTTCACTTGTGCATGATTATTAATATCAGTAACCAAAACAAGTTGTTTTCTTTTTATAGTCATTAATAAGTAAAATGAATTATGTCACAATTAAGTTGTTAATAGTAAATAAAACATAAACGATTAGTTCTTATGTATACAGTCAACAAATGACACTCAAAATAACCAATAAAATCCATTGTTTATGGATAATGAACATCCAGAATTTTACTCTGGAACAAAATCCTTTTCCCAAGTGAATTTCTCTGTTTATCCATATATAGGAACTTACTATATATATCCATATATAGGAATTTACTATATATATCCATATATAGGGACTTACTATATATATCCATATATAGGAACTTACTATATATATCCATATATAGGAATTTACTAAAAATACTAAAAGAAACTCTGGGGACTTAAGTTCACCAAGGGCTCGATACATTTTTACATCACTGATACCTCAAAATTGGACAAGGTCACAGAGGTAGCTGTGGTCCAGTGAGCCCTGGGAGCCAAGCACTGATGGCAGTGAATATGGTCTGTGAAGGAATATGGACTGCAGTGGCACTGGGGTGACACTCCAGAGCCATCCAAAACAGTGACTCTTACCTTTTTAAAACAACACATTGCTTTGAGTCTCCCTCCCCAAGAAAATGTTTTTTGTTTTGTTTTTTTTTCTTTTTTATAGGGACACAGAGAGAGAGTCAGGGAGAGGGATAGATAGGGACAGACAGACAGGAACGGAGAGAGGTGAGAAGCATCAATCATTAGTTTTTCGTTGCCATCGCAACACGTTAGTTGTTCATTGATTGCTTTCTCACATGTGCCTTGACAGCAGGCCTTCAGCAGACCTAGCCACCCCTTGCTGGAGCCAGCAACCTTGGGTCCAAGCTGGTGAGCTTTTGCTCAAGCCAGATGGGCCTGCGCTCAAGCTGGCGAGCTCGGGGTCTGGAACCTGGGTCCTCCACATCCCAGTCAAACGCTCCATCCACTGCACCACTGCCTGGTCAGGCAGAAAATGTTTTTTAAACTAAAAAATACCGCAGATACTTCAGACTCTACAAAGCCCACCCAGTGGGTTCTGTGGTCTAAACCCAGATTGAGAACTATGATCTAGATTTCCACTAAATAACTATTTACTCATACTATTGAAGAGTCTAAAGCACATTGTTCCCATTTTCCTGCCCAGTAGCTTCTCAGTAGACGTGTAATACGTGTTGTAAGATGGGGGTGTGCACGGCCTAAAACCTTGTGAGGACTCTGTAGTTCTTTAATTATTGCCTTTGTTTTTAGTTATTTCAGGGCTGTTCCATAGAACTTTGGGGGGAGAGTTAAATTTCTTCTAAGACTCCCAACGTGGGTCAAAGTGGGCCAGAAGCATAAAGAAGGATCAATTCAGTCAAGTGCCCGATGGAGGAATGTGACAGGTTTGGCAAAGTATCAGTCTCTCTGTAGTACGATGTCAGATTAACATGACCACCTGGAAGCTGGTAGTGGCAGTCTCCTGCCCCAGGAAATAGATCTAGCCCTAAAACACAGAAACACCTACAAGGAAGGTCTGGGATTGGAGCAGTTCTCATTGTAGAAAACCCCTCTTCCAAGCCTGGTCCTAGGTACAGAAGTGATACAAAAGTGATACAGAAGTGGCCATTCTGTATCAAAGTCAAAGCAGAAGAGGACTCCTTTGGCTGGTGCTTCATATTGCTCTTGCAACTGTTTTACCTCATCTTTGTCACTTTGTGGGTACCAACAGCCTTGGCCAGGTATGAGGAAATGTCCATTACTATTACTTGCTCTGACTACTCTGCACAAAGATGTAGTAAAGGTCTTGGCAATTACTCTTGCCTTACACAGATGAATGGCTGTAGTTCAGCAAATCCCTTAGTTGCACCTGTTTGTATTCCAAGCACTGAACACACATGTTCAGTGTCCCTTTACAATCATGATGCCAAATGTTTGAACTCATTCTCCAGCTCTGACAAAACTTGCCTTCTGGGATCTGAAGACAAAGCAAAAATTTGTGACTACTGCAGATCACTTCTGGAGCTGGCCATTCATGACTTGAAACCACAACTTTCACTGAGGATCCAAACCTCAGATCACATTTTATTTACCTGGAGCCACTAAGGAGTCAAGGTGATGTCGGGGATGTAAAACAGATGCTGCAGATGCCTGCAAGACCAGGTTTTAGAGCAAGCTAAAGCCACTACTAATTCTCCATGATGACTTCATAGGAGTAGCTCAAGCACAAGCAAGGGACACACCAGTAATCAGACATGCACTGCACAGAGATTGCATGTTCTGAGAAGAATGGGTCATGGTCCCGCAACACAGTCTTGCATACACTAAAGGTCACAGATTGGCATTTTGGTCCATGCTTAGCATTTTGTTTCATGCTTAGCAAATCCCTTCCTACTATGGGCATCAGGACAGAGTGGGCTAACAACACTCAGATGAGCTGTCCCACCCCAAATCCAAAGCAACATCTCAGAGGTCTCCTCTGCCTCAACCCATACTCCTACTTGGGGCCTCTCTCTTTCTGTGTTCCCACTTCACCTCTATTCTATCACTTCCACCAGAGCTGGAGGTTGGCCTAAACATTCCTACTCAAAGAACAGGCAGGGGCTGCGAGACAGATCCTGAGCAAGTGATTAGCTACAGCATCTAGAGTAGTGTAACAATGGGGAAACTGCTGGCCAGAAACAAGACAGAATTTCCAAAAGGTAAATTTCTGTGTATTCACGCCTAATCTTTAAAAGTTGTGTAAACAATTTTTCTACCTTCCTCCATCATTTGCACAATTTTTGTCAAGTCCAAACGTAATTTAAACTGAGGTAGGTAGTTTCTCTCTACTCGTGCCTTCGTCTTTGTGGTGACTGTTGCGGCCTGTACTAGTCTCCCGTGTAGGGGAGTGCCAAGGGTGGGCACCAGTGGCAGGTGGAGCCGCTCAGTTGGCTATTTTCTCAATCTCGTCCAAATCATCCGTGTCCAGTCTCTCTATTTTCTTATCTGAGGGAGAAAAAGATTCAAGGAGAGATCAACATGGGGTTACCATGGAGACACACACCCAAGGAAGGGGCAGCAGGGCAGGGAGAGGAAACACACAGGTCTCTGCCCTGGCTGGGAAGGAGCCCTCCCTTTGGCCACATCCATCCTTCCTTTAACCCCTATGGTTTCTGGTGCCTGAGAAAGGGACACTGACAGCAACAGCCATAGCCTGAGGCCCCGAGGCCTGGACAAGGGGGAACTGTCATTCGAGTCCCTGACACTGAACTCTCCAGGTGTGCTCTTTGAGAACTTACATATTGTAGGGAAGGAGGAGAATGTGGACAGACACAAAGCCTGTCTAGGGCCTTGGAAAAAACTATCCTTCTCTCAACCCCCGGTCTGCCCCCGTAAGGAAAGGGCCCCGGCAGAGGACACCCCCAGGGACTCACTAAAATGCTCCTGGATTCTGTTGAGGATGTTCATGCTGTGCTTGCTGTCAACCATGTTCACTGCCAGGCCCCTCTTGCCAAAGCGGCCAGTGCGCCCGATCCGGTGCAGGTAGGTCTCATTGTCCGGGTTTCCATCCTTGTCCACGGGAAGGTCAAAGTTGATGACAACAGATACCTGTTCTACATCGATACCTGCCCAAAGGAGAGGTGGAGGAGAGTAAGAATGGGAGACAAAAATCACTGTTGTTCACCCACAGGCCATGTACACCAGCTTTGGGTGGAAGGAGTCTGGGTGGGCCAGCTCTGGAATTCAGGGACAAGAGGCACCTGACAGAACCCAGAGGAGTTCTGTAGGTGCAAACAAATTTATGAAGTCAGTGTTCGAAAACCTGGGCTTGCCTAACCAGGGGGTGGCGCAGGATATAGAGTCGGACTGGGATGAGGAAGACCCAGGTTTAAGACCCTGAGGTTGCCAGTTGAGTGCAGGCCCATCTGGCTTGAGCAAAAGCTCTCCAGCTTGGACCCAAGGTCGCTGGCTCCAGCAACAGGTTGCTCGGTCTGCTGAAGGCCTGCAGTCAAGGCACATGTGAGAAAGCAATCAATGATCAACTAAGGTGTCACAGCGAAAAACTGATGATTGATGCTTCTCATCTCTCTCCGTTTCTGTCTGTCCCTCTCTATCCCTCTCTCTCTCTGTCCATTAAAAAACCCAAAAAAACAAAACATAAAAACCCTGGGCTTGCCCAGTCAAGGTTCATATGGGAGTGCAGCAATGCCCAAGGAAAGTAGGCGCCATTCTTAACCAGTCAGTTCCTGTACGTTTCCTTCCACCAAGTCAGGACTCCGGGCTTCTGTAAAAGTTCTTATCTGCTGAGAGAATCTAGTCTCTCCTAGAAAAGTCTAGAAAAGAATGTCACCCCACCCCACCTGATCTCTGCCAAACCTCTGAGTTTGTCATATATGAGGATTTCTCTCGCTACCCCAAGTCTGGACAAGCTCTCTGCTCACCACGGGCGCACACGTTGGTGGTCACCAGAACCTTCTCTTTGCCCTCTCGGAAGCGCTCAATCACTGCAGCCCTCTGCTCCACCATCATCTCACCACTCAGCAGAGCCACCTGGTGGCCTTCTTTTGAGAGCTCTGCTGCCAGCCAACTGGCTGTTTTGCGGGTCTGGAGTGAAAAGAATTGTTTTAAATGAAGATACCTGTAAAAAAAGAAATGAAAACACCTGCAGAAAAGTGGCTTGTTGTCATTTATTTACATTAAAACCCTGTAGGCTTAAACTGTTGAAATAGAATTTTAGCCACATGATTTTTTGTGTGTGAATTACTTAAATGATCTTACTGTTTATCTAGAAAGAATGTGGTTACAACCAAAGATTTTCATTTCTAAAGTATATATATTCTTAATGTTGTAACATTATTTCATTGAATGTTATTTGGCATTTTTCTCGTTATCTCTAAGAAGTGGGATCATAGAAGGTTCAGATTTTCAGTCTTCCCCTTATAACTCATTATATTTTGAGGAGCATATGCCCTGAGGCAGGTGGAAGTGATTCTAGTCCCAGAAGGAACCTGGTCCTCCCAGCACTAAGGTGGAGCTGGCTGAGAGGGAGGGGGCTGGACAACACCTTCCCATGGAGCTCCCTCCCGGGCAGGCCTGCTGCTGCTACTCACATGGCAGAAGATCATGGCTTGAGCTATGGTGATGGCCCCGTAGAGGTTACACAAGGCCTGGAACTTCTCGTCTCTGTTATTGCACAAGACATAATACTGCTTGATGGTGTCCAATGTCTCCTCCTCACGCTTCAGTTTGATAATGTTTGGGTCTGGGACCACTTTCTGGGCAAATTTCCATACAGAGTCTTCAAAGGTGGCAGAGAAAAGCAGCATCTGGCAGTTCCTGGGCAGCATCCTGCAAGGAAAGGCCCAGTATTTGGCATGACTGAGTTTTTCCCTGGAACAAAGAAGAGAAGCACAGCCTCCCCAGGCTTGATGGTCTGCATCCCCAGGAAGGTGGCAGAGGTGGAGGAGCACTGTGGGGAAGAGGCAGCAGTGCACCCGGGCAGGGACGGGGTGGTGTCAGGTTCCCTAAGATTTTTCCTCAATCCAGGCTGGGAGTATGGTCAGTGATGACGTGGCCCATCAAACACATGCTTCTGAAGGATCTGAAGCAAAGAACCCAGCAGGAGAAAGAAGAGGAGTCGAATTGAACAGGAGGAGACTCAAAGAAGATTTTTACTTGTAGTTCAGGAGGCTGAGAAGTTCCTCCCAGATCCAGAGTCCTACCTTTGGATGCGGATGCTCTGATCTTGGTGGCCCTGAGTAGCTATCATCACATCAGCCTCATCCAGAACAAACACCTTGATCTTCTTGGGGTCAATGAACTTGAGCTTGGAGCACCAGTCCAGAACAGTTCCAGGTGTGCCAATGACAATCTGCTCACTGATCTTCTGACCTCTTTCCACTGTGGAAACAATATGTTTTTCATGGGTATGTCATGTAAAAGCTAGCTCTGTTCTCTGAGAAATTCTAAAGCTATGATGTATTTTTATGCAATTATTTTTATGTTTGCATTAATATTTTAAGGAAAGGTTAGGGTATCACTACAGTATTTAATGAACACACACAGAAAGACAGAAATGCTGAATAGATATCGTGAAGAAATAAACAATGAGAAGATAAAAAATTCCTTCAATGGTATTCTTTTTTATTCTACAGTGTGTCCGTAAAGTCATGGTGCACTTTTGACCAGTCACCAGTCAAAAGTGCACCATGACTTTACGGACACACTATATATTTTCTTTCAAGGATCTGGTATCATTATTTTTTCTCTGTCAGTGTCATTCCTCCTAGACCAGGATTGCATTTCCTAACAAGTAGACTTTCTTCTTACTCTAGTGCACGATGCCCCTCAGCTCTCCTAGCATCTACGTCAGACAAGTCAGCCACCTTTACGTGCCCCATGCCTGGGTCAATAAATAGGGTATATTTAAAAGGCTTTGTCTTTTCAAACACAATCTACCACTCTCTCTCTCTTTTAATGTTTATTTTATTGATTTTAGAGAGCAAGGAAGGGAGAAAGAGAGATTCAGAGACAGGAACAGCCTGACCTGTGGTGGCGCAGTGGATAAAGCGTCGACCTGGGAACACTGAGGTCGCCAGTTCAAAACCCTGCACTGGTTCGGTCAAGGCACATATGGGAGTTGATGCTTCCAGCTCCTCATCCCCTTTCTCTCTTTCTCTCTCACTCTGTGTCTCCTCTCTAAAATGAATAAAATAAAAAATAAAAAAACAGAGACAGGAACATTGATCTGTTCCTGTATGCGCCCTGACAAGAGATCAAACTGGCAACCTCTGTGCTTCAGGATGACACTCTAACCAACCAAGCTATCTACCTCTCTTAAAGTGCTTCTTAGACTACGCCTGCCAGATCATGACACATTTGGGCTCTGTACAACCTGAAATTGAGAATTTGCTTATTTTCAATTAGATGGTACTTATGATTCAAATTTTAATATTTTAATTGTAGTCTTCACCAGACATATACAAGCTTCCTATAGTCACAGCCAAAATTATGCCCAAATGTGAATGTTGAATCAATTGAAAGCTAACAAATGCTGCTTATTTTAGTTAACAATTACTGCCCCTAATAAAACTTTATTTATAATCCTCTACACCATTCTAACTCAAATCCAAACTTATTTTAATGGCCTTACAACAATATTTTACTAAGTTTTATTATCTTAGTTTTCAGAACTGATTTTACCTTAGGACACTGTATACAGAGTAGATTTCAGTGAGTCGTAAAATGACAGGTTTGTGTTAAATATCCATAGGACTCAACCAAACTTCTAAGAAAATTTAAATTACTTAAATATTATCAGTTTGTTATAAAACAAAAGTAAAAAATACGAAGAAAAAAGAATAAAAATAAGCTCCCAGAGTTATTTGCATGAACATTCTTGAACATTTTTTACACTTCTAACAACATTAAAAACAAATTAGGCAATTAAATCCAGAATTTGGAACATTTTATTATAAGCAAAACGGTGTGTTCAAAAAGTCAAATGTACACTGGCCAAATAGCTCAGTTGGTTAGAGCATCATATCAAATCACAGAGGCTGCTGGTTCTATTCCTGCTCAGGGCACATACAGTAACAGATTGATGTTCCTGTTTCTCTCTCTTCTTTCCCCTCTCTCTAAAATCAATAAAATAAACCAAAAAAAGTCAAATGTTAACGGTGGGGGGAATGTGAGGGGACTGTTCTAGAGTGAAAGAAACTTAAACACAATAACCAAATGCAGTGCATATACACTGACTTGATCTTGATTCAAAAACAAAAGACCATAAAGAAACACTTTTAGGCCTGACCTATGGTGGCACAGTGGATAGAGCGTTAACATGGAATGCTGAGGTGGCAGGTCTAAAACTCCTGACCAGGTCAAGGCACATATGGGAGTTGCTTCCTGCTCCTCCCTCACTCCTCTCCCTCTCTCTCTCTCTCTCTCTCTCTCTCCCTTCCCACCTTTCTAAAATGAATAAGTTTTTAAAAATCTTAAAAAAAATAGTTACTAGCGCCTGACCAGGTGGTGGCGCAGAGGATAGAGCATCGGACTGGGATGTGGAGGACCCAGGTTCGAGACCCCAACTTTCCCAGCTTGAGCACAGGCTCATCTGGTTTGAGCAAAAAGCTCACCAGTTTGAACCCATGGTCGCTGGCTTGAGCAAGGGGTTACTGGGTCTGCTGAAGGCCCGCAGTTAAGGCACATATGAGAAAGCAATCAATGAACAACTAAGGTGTCGCAACAAAAAAACTGATGATTGATGCTTCTCATCTCTCTCCATTCCTGTCTGTCTGTCCCTATCTATCCCTCTCTCTGACTCTCTCTCTGTCCCTGTAAAAAAAAAAAAAATAGTTACTAGCTTAATGAATTAGGATAACAGATTCATACTCACATTTATTTCCTCGAACAGCATAAGCTAGCTTCAGTTCGGGGTAAAATTTACCCATCTGCTCAATCACTTTCCCTGTTTGAAGGGCAAGCTCATACGTTGGGGAGAGGCACAGACACTGGTAGGAAGAGTGCAGGGTGAGAATTCAAGACAACAATTCTTTTACATTGGGGAATTACCATTTTTTATTATTTATTTAATAATAATTTATTCTTCCAGCTAAGACTGAAGGAAAGAATATATAAAGTGTACACCATATGATTCTTTAAACTTCAAAGTCCTAAGTTAGAATTCTTAGGGGTCAGAACTCTGACTGGGTAGAGACACTTGAAAAGACCTGCTGGCCAGTGGAGTACCAAGACCTACAAGTGAGCAAGGATCTGAAATTCAAATAGGAGATTAGCTTCCTTTTCACTTTCTTAGAAAGTTCTCAACTTTCTAAAGGATGAATAGTTGCAGATGAAGGAAGTTTTTCCTGCATGTAAAGGAGCCAAGTCTATCAGCAGTATCCCAGAACTGGCAAACCATGGAAGGGAACAGGATTTCTGTTGTTACTAGATCAGTTATGTTGTTTGTGCCCAACTTAAGGGGCTCTAGTTTATGTGAAAAGTAATACAAGATGTGGCTTTTAACCCATCAAATGGCATTTCCCTTCTAGCTACACATGAGCAGAAAACCCAACTTCACCCATCCCTTACCTGGGGATACCGGTTTGCAGGTTCTACATGGCTGAGCATGGCCAACACAAAGGCAGCTGTTTTACCAGTACCAGACTGAGACTGGGCAATTAAGTTCTGTGGGCTGGACAAGAAAACACATTGTTTAGGGGCTTAAATCTCAAGTATCCTTTCAGTTAATAAAGATGAATAAAGCTTAATTAAAGAGTAATCACCCTGGCTGGGGGCTCAGTGGATAGAGCATTAGCCAAGTGTATGGACATCCTGGGTTCAATTCCTGATGAGGGCACACCGGAGTAGCGACCATTTGCTTTTCCCTCCCTCCCTCCCTCTTTCCCTTCTCTCTCTCTTCCCCTCCTATAGCCAGTGGCTCAACTGGTTCGAGTGTGGCCCCGGGTGCAAAGGCATAGTTTGGTCAGCCTCAGGTACTAAAAATAGCTCGGTACTCAAGCATCAGCCCAAGATGGGGTTGCTGGGTGGATCCTGGTCAGGGTGCATGTGGAAGTCTACCTCACTATCTCCCCTCCTCTCATCTAAAAAAAATAAAATGAAAAATAAAATAATTTTTAAAAAGTAATCAAAATTAATTTATGGAAAGAAGCCTTGGATTCTGTAGGAGAATTATATATGATAGTTTCACAAATATAGAGCACTATAGAGAGAAGATTTGAAGTGTTATCTTTTATCTAGCCTCAACATAGCAGCCAGTAATTCTTTTTTTTTTTTTTTTTTTTTTTAAACTTCTTTTTATTTTA
This sequence comes from Rhynchonycteris naso, assembly GCA_037038555.1. Classification (NCBI taxonomy): domain Eukaryota; kingdom Metazoa; phylum Chordata; class Mammalia; order Chiroptera; family Emballonuridae; genus Rhynchonycteris; species Rhynchonycteris naso. Next base: position 22,702,718 of record CM073001.1, read on the forward strand.
TTCATTTTAGAGAGGAGACACAGAGTGAGAGAGAGAGAGAGAAAGGGGGTAGTAGGAGCTGGAAGCATCAACTCCCACACGTGCCCTAACCAGACCAGTGCAGGGTTTTGAACTGGCGACCTCAGTGTTTCCAGGTCAATGCTTTATCCACTGCGCCACCACAGGTCAGGCAGCAGCCAGTAATTCTTTTAAAATGTATGTCAATTTATAACACTTCCCTGTTCAGAAAACTTCCTATCAATCCTGATTTCGGCCTGACCAGGTGGTGGTGCAGTGGATAGAGAGTCGGACTGGGATGCGGAGGACCCAGGTGCGAGACCCCAAGCTCGCCAGCTTGAGCGCAGGCCCATCTGGCTTGAGCAAAAGCTCGCCAGCTTGGACCCAAGGTCGCTGGCTCCAGCAAGGGGGTGCTCGGTCTGCTGAAGGCCCGCGGTCAAGGCACATATGAGAAAGCAATCAATGAACAACTAAGGTGTCGCCAAGAAAAACTAATGATTGATGCTTCGAATCATCTCTCTCCGTTCCTGTCTGTCCCTCTCTCTGACTCTCTCTCTCTCTCTGTCCCTGTAAAAAAAATAAATAAATAAAAATCCTGATTTTGTTCATAGTAAAGTTAAAATCCTTATAATGCCCTTGTAGGTGCACAAAAAATAATTTTTCTCCCACCTTTTACGTTCTTCCGGCTGGGCTAATAAATTAACATGAGACAGATTACAGTTAACATGAGAAAATGTCCAAAATTTATTTTGGGTGTATGTTCGGGGGTGCCATAAGAATATGAGATCTTCCTGGCTGGGTAGTTCAGTTGGTTAGAGCATCGTTCCCATACGCCAAGGTTGGAGATTCGATCGCTGGTCAGAGCACATACAAGAATCAACCAAGAAGTTGAACAGCAAATCGATGTTTCTTTCTCTCTTTCCCCCTTCTTCTCTCTCTCTAAAATCAGTTAAAAAGAAGCCTGACCTGTGGTGGCGCAGTGGATAAAGTGTCGACTTGGAACATTGAGGTCGCCTGTTCAAGCCTGACCAGGCAGTGGCGCAGTGGATAGAGAGTCGGACTGGGATGTGGAAGACCCAGGTTCAAAACCCCAAGCTCGCCAGCTTGAGGGTGGGCCCATGTGGCTTGAGCAAAAAGCTTGTCAGCTTGGACCCAAGGTCGCTGGCTCCAGCAAGGGGTTGCTCAGTCTGCTGAAGGCCCGCGGTCAAGGCACATGTGAGAAAGCAATCAATGAACAACTAAGGTGTTGCGATGGCAACGAAAAACTAATGATTGATGCTTCTCACCTCTCTCCGTTCCTGTCTGTCTGTCCCTATCTATCCCTCTCTCTTACTCTCTCTATCCCTGTTAAAAACAAAACAAAACAAAAAAAACCCTGTGCTTGCCTGGCCGGTCAAGGCACATATGGGAGTTGATGCTTCCTGCTCCTCCCCCCTTCTCTCTCTCTCACTCTCTCTCCCCTACTAAGATGAATAAAGTATTAAAAAATAAAAAGAATATGAGACCCGAAGACACACTGAACAGTTGAGGTTTATAAGCCATTTTGGACAAAGGAGAAGGGAGGTAAGGGTCTGGAATTTCAAAGGAAAAGTAGGTAATTTATAAAAAGTAGGTAATTTATAGGAGAAAAAAATAGCAAACACGGTAAACAAATTCTGGCTGCCCCACTCGGAAACAATGGGACACGAGAAAGTTCAATAAACAGGCTTTGTTAGATTTTTCCCTGTCCGCCACATGTAATTTATATTACGAAGTTAAGGTGATGTTCCCTTCCTTTCAGCAGATTTTTCTATCTGAATTAACTTTAGGCAGGTAAGAGGTAGGGCCAAACAAGACTATAAGCTCCCTGTGGACAGGAATTTTGGTCTCCTTTGTATACTAACGTATCCAAGTGTTCATATCAGTAATGAGGAAAAGGTATTAGATAATTCTCTCAAGTCTCTTCTAATACTGACTATCTAAAAATGAACATCTATGAAAGCATCCATCTCATAAACACAAATGACTAACATGAAACAATCTAATAATAATCCATTTATTCATCTTAAGTATACTCAAAGTTTCAAATTAAAAACAAAGACACCATCTGCCTGACTGGTGGGGGTGCAATACAGTAGATAGAGCATTGACCTGAGATGCTGAGGTTCCAGGTTTCAAACCCTGAGGTTGCAGGCTAAAGCACGGGTTCACCAGCATGAGTGCAAGCTCATTGGGTTGAGCATGGGATCAGTCATGATCCCATAGTTGCTGGCTTGAAACCCAAGGTCGCTGGCTTGAGCAAGTGGTCACTGGCTCAGCTAAAGCCCCCCGGTCAAAGCACATATGAGAAAGCAATCAATGAACAACTAAGGTGCCACCATGAAAAATTGATGCTTCTCATCTCCCTTCCTGTCTGACTATCTGTCTGTCTGTCTCTCTTTAAAAATAAAAAGACACTATCTTGAAATAATGTCACTATTGTGACACAAAACAAAGAAAACTTTGAGAAAATACAGACCTAAAATATGCCTGACCAGGTGGTGGCAAAGTGGGTAGGGCATCAGACTGGGACAAAGAGGACCCAGGTTTGAAACCCCAAGGTCGCCAGCTTAAGCACAGGCTCATCAGGTTTGAGCAAAGCTCACCAGCTTGAATCCAAGGTCATTGGCTTGAGCAAATGGTCACTCGGTCTGCTGTAGCCCCCCGCCCCCACTCCCCTGTCTCCCCCTTGTCCCCCTGTCAAGGCACATATGAGAAAGCAATCAATGAACAACTAAGGTGCTGCAACAAAGAATTGATGCTTTTCATCTCTCTCCATTTCTGTCTGTCTGTCCCTATCTGTCCCTCTCTCTGATTCTCTCTCTGTCCCTGTAAAAAAAAAAAACAAACAGTTATTATTTTAAAATGCAATACTAGTACTACATGGCTCATTTTAGAAAAGTTAGAAAACAATGAAAAAATAAGAAAAAAATAATTTGTAATTTCTCCTCCACATACTATTAGTATTTGAAGTAGAGACTTCTAGACTTTTTTTATTTTTACTTTACAGGGACAGAGAGAGTCAGAGAGAGGGATAGATAGGGACAGACAGACAGGAACGGAGAGAGATGAGAAGCATCATCAATCATCAGTTTTTCGTTGCCGTTGCGACACCTTAGTTGTTCATTGATCGCTCTCTCACATGTGCCTTGACCGCGGGCCTTCAGCAGACCGAGCAACCCCTTGCTGGAGCTAGCGACCTTGGGTCCAAGCTGATGAGCTTTTGCTCAAGCCAGATGGGCCCCTGCTCAAGCTGGCGAGCTCAGAGTCTCGAACCTGGGTCTTCCACATCCCAGTCCGACGCTCTATCCACTGCGCCACCACCTGGTCAGGCAATAATAACTGTTTTTAAATAAAAATTTTTAAAAAGAAAATTAATAATGGGATAGGGTTATGTCAGGACACATACGGCTCAGCAAGCATCAAAGGCAATGCGTTCTCTTGTATCTTGGATGGTCGGTTGAAGCCCATGGCATAGACTCCCTGGAGAAGCTGTGGTTTCCTAGAAAAACAGTTAACAGTGCAAGTCAGTCTCCACTTCATCTCAAGCAAAAGGCAAGAAGCTATGCAAGTCAGTCTCTTTGGTCGAGGAAAGAAGTTATATAGCTGCAGGATTTTTTTCTCTTTTTTGTTTTTATATTTTATTTTAAATTTTATTCAGTTTTTGTTTAGAGAGAGAGAGGGGGAAAAAGAGAGAGAGAGAGAGAAGTTAGAAAAGCAGAAAGCATCAACTCTCATATGTACCTTGACCAGGCAAGCCAAGGGTTTTGAACCTGTGACATCAGCGTTCCCAGGTTGACACTATCCACTGCGCCACTACAGGTCAGGCCTTTTTCTCTTTTTAACTGCTGTTACCCACAGTGTATAACTAACAATACTTGAACTATGCTTAACTGAGCCCAATATGTAAGTGCAGATAACATTTTTATAGATTACTGGGAGACTTAATAGCTCAAAGCAGATGAATTTTTTTTTTATTAATTTATTGTGTTCACATAGATTCTAATGTCACCCGTGTTCCCCAGTACATCCCCCGTCTTCCTCTCCATAAGGCCCTCCCCCTTCCCTCCAGGATTTGCTTTTCTCATTCCATCCTATCATCCTATCATCTCCTTTCCCTCTGTCCGCTTTCCTTCTGGATCCTTTGATCCTGCCTTTGTCTCTATTCCGCTTCTCAGTTTATACTGTTCATCAGATTCCTCATATGAGTGAGGTCATATGATATTTTTCTCTCTCTGCCTGGCTTATTTCACTTAACATAATAGTTTCCAGGTCCATCCATGTTGTCGCAAAAAATAATATTTCCTTCATTTTCAAGGCCCCATAGTATTCTATTGTATATATGTACCACTGCTTTTTAATCCACTCGTCCTCTGACGGACACTTGGGCTGTTTCCAGATTTTGGCTATCGTAAACAACACTGCCATAAACATGGGGGTGCATTTCTCCTTTTCAAACTGTGCTATGGTGTTCTTAGGGTATATTCCTAAAAGTGGGATGGCTGGGTCAAAAGGCAGTTCAATTTTTAATTTTTTGAGGAATCTCCATACTGTTTTTCACAGTGGCTGCACCAGTCTGCATTCCCACCAGCAGTGCAGGAGGGTTTCCTTTTCTCCACATCCTCGCCAGCACTTATTCTGTGTTGTTTTGCTGATGAGCGCCATTCTGACTGGTGTGAGGTGGTATCTCATTGTGGTTTTAATTTGTATTTCTCTAATGATTAGTGATGTTGAGCATTTTTTCATATACCTATTGGCCATCTGTATGTCCTCTTTGGAGAAGTGTCTATTCATCTCTTTGCCCATTTTTTTTTTTTTTAATCTTGAGAATCTTTTTTTGTTTTTTTTTTACATTTTATTTATTCATTTTTAGAGAGAGGAGACAGAGAGAGACAGACAGAGAGAGAAGGGAGGGAGGAGCAGTAAGCATCAACTCCCATATGTGCCTTCACCAGGGAAGCCCGGGGTTTTGAACCGGTGACCTCAGTGTTCCAGGTTGATGCTTTTACCCACTGCGCCACCGCAGGCCAGGCCTCTTTGCCCATTTTTTTGATTGGACTGTTTATCTTCCTGGTGTTGAGTTTTACAAGTTCTTTATAAATTTTGGTTATTAACCCCTTATCAGACGTATTGTCAAATATGTTCTCCCATTGTGTGGTTTGCCTTTTTATTTTGTTCATATTGTCTTTAGCTGTGCAAAAGCTTTTTAGTTTGATATAGTCCCATTTGTTTATCCTGTCCTTTATTTCCCTTGCACGTGGAGATAAATCAGCAAACATATTGCTGAGAGTGATGTCGGAGAGCTTACTGCCTATGTTTTCCTCTAGGATGCTTATGGTTTCATGACTTACATTTAAGTCTTTTATCCATTTTTGAGTTTATTTTTGTGAACAGTGTGAGTTGGTGGTCTAGTTTCATTTTTTTGCAGGTAGCTGTCCAATTTTCCCAACACCATTTGTGAAAGAGACTGTTTTTACTACATTGTATGCTATCACCACCCTTGTCAAATATCAATTGTTCCTAAAGGTGTGGGTTTATTTCTGGGTTCTCTGTTCTGTTCCATTGATCTATATGCCTGTTCTTATGCCCGTACCAAGCTGTTTTGAGTAAAATGGCCTTGTAGTATAACTTGATATCCAGAAGTGTGATACCACCCACGTTGTTCTTCTTTTTCAAGATTGCTGAGGCTATTTGTGTTCATTTTTGGTTCCATATGAATTTTTTGGAATATTTGTTCTATATCTGTGAATTATGTACTTGGAATTTTAATAGGAATTGCATTGAGTTTATAAATTGCTTTGGGTAATATAGACATTTTAATGATGTTTATTCTTCCTAGCCATGAGCACGGTATATGCCTCCACTTGTTTGTATCTTCCTTGATTTCTTTTATCAATGTTTTATAATTTTCTGAGTACAACTCTTTAACCTCCTTGGTTAAATTTACTCATAGGTATTTTGTTGTTGTTGTTGTTGCAATAGTGAAGGGGATTATATTCTTAATTTCTTTTTCAGACAGATCATTGTTGGTGTATAAAAATGTCTCTGATTTCTGAGTATTAATTTTATATCCTGCCACCTTGAGCAGTTGAATTTTTAAAATGAAACTTGTGTTAGCTAAATGTTCCAGTGTGATGAAAAAATATATATAATAGGCCTAAGATCTCTATCTAAACACAAAGGGGAGAAGAAGAAAGCAAATACTCACAGACGAAGCTCCTCAAAAGACTTCACTGAGTAGAGGGGGGAGTTTGGATCTCGCTGCAGGACTTCCACTTGGTTTGTGTTATCAACCAGGTTGTTTCTGATGAGCTTGTTGAGTAAGGACTGGGCAGCTCTGTCCTCTGTCAGGAAAAAGACAGCAAAGAATTTTACAAGTCCACACACAAAGAAAAGAAATAAAAGTCCACAAAATCTACCATGAGCTCATTTGAATTTAGTTGCTATTGGTTTTTTAAGCAATAATATTGTACTGGGACTTCTAATTCAAGGTATGTCATAGTTTTGATTTATAAATGAGTTTGTTTTATTAAAGATACTCATAATCCAAAAAAAAAAAAAAAAGATACTCCTCATCCATTTGGGCTGCATATTCTTCAGAACTCTATTCCTAACAAGTGTCCTTTCCTGAGGTTGTCTATTCCTCTAGACCCAAATATTTACTGCCCAATTTGCACTTAATATAAACTTAAAATAATTAACAAATATATCACAACAATGAAAAAAACAGAATTTTGTAAAATATGACTTGTTTTTTTTGTGTGTGTGTGACAGAGATAGAAAGAGGGACAAATAGAGACAGACAGATAGGAAAGATGAGAAGCATCAAGTTTTCGTTGTGGCACCATAGTTGTTCCTTGATTGCTTTCTCTTATGTGCCTTGACCAAGGGTGGGATGGGGTAGGCTACAGCAGAGTGAGTGACCCTTGCTCAAGCCAGGGACCTTGGGCTGCAATCCAGCAGCCTCTGGGCTCAAGTCAGTGACCATGGGGTCATGTCTATGATTCCAAACTCAAGACAACGACCCCATGCTCAAGCCAGTGATACCGCACTCAAGCCAGATGAGCCCATGCTCAATTCAGCAACCTCGGGGTTTCAAACCTGGTTCCTCTGTGTCCCAGTCCAATGCTCTATCCACTGAAAAACCACCTGGTCAGGCTGTTTCTTCTTTTTTTATTTTATTATTTTTAATTTTTTTTTTTACAGGGACAGAGAGTCAGAGAAAGGGATTGATAGGGACAAACAGGAACGGAGAAAGATGAGAAGCATCAATTATTAGTTTTTCGTTGCTGTTGCGACACCATAGTTGTTCATTGATTACTTTCTCACATGTTCCTTGACCGTGGGCCTTCAGCAGACCTAGCCACCCCTTGGTGGAGCCAGCGACCTTGGGTCCAAGCAGACGAGCTTTTGCTCAAGCCAGATAGGCCCGCGCTCAAGCTGGCGAGCTCGGGGTCTCGAACCTGGGTCTTCCGCATCCCAGTCCAATGCTCTATCCACTGCGCCACTGCCTGGTCAGGCTTTAATTTTTACCTATATATTTTCAGTGAGGGGAGAGAGGGGAGGAGCAGGAAGCATCAACTCCCATGTGTTTCTTTTTTTTTTTTATTCATTTATTTTTAGAGAGGAGACACACAGAGAGAGAGAGAGAGAGAGAGAGAGAGAGAGAAAGAGAGAGAGAAAGGGGGGAGGAGCTGGAAGCATCAACTCCCATATGTGCCTTGACCAGACCAGTGCAGGGTTTTCAACTGGCGACCTCAGTGTTCCCAGGTCGACGCTTTATCCACTGCGCCACCACAGGTCAGGCCCATGTGTTTCTTGACCAGGCAAGCCCAGGGTTTCAAACCGGCAACCTCAGCATTCCAGGTTAATGCTTTATCGACTACACCACCACAGGTCAGGTGAAATAAAAGAAATTAAGGTCTGTATCTTACTATCATATAAGTTGTTTGCATATTGATATCCATTTTATTTTATTTATTATTATTCATTTTGAGAGAGAGAAAGAGAGAAAGAGGTGGGGAGGAGCAGGAAGCATCAACTCCCATATGTGCCTTGACCAGGCAAGCCCCGAGTATTGAACCAGCGACCTTAGTGTTCCAGGTCAACACTTTATCCGCTGCACCACCACAGGTCAGGCTTGATATCCATCTTAAATGTGTCAAAGTATCATTAATTTTATTAGACATTGGGGATGCAACTTAAAATTTCTTTTATAATGACCTGTAAAATAAATAATCATTCAGTGAATATATTCTGCTGCTGCTGTTCATCAGTTGTTCAAATTAAAATTTCTCTAAAATGGGCCTGACCTGTGGTGACGCAGTGGATAAAGCGTCGACCTGGGAACACTGAGGTCGCCAGTTCAAAACCCTGCACTGGTCTGGTCAGGGCACATATGGGAGTTGAGCTTCCTGCTCCTCCCCCCTTTCTCTCTTTCTCTCTCTCTCACACTGTGTCTCCTCTCTAAAATGAATAAAATTAAAAAAAATTAAAAAAAAAATTTCTCTAAAATGTAGCCTGACCAGGTGGTGGCACAGTGGATAGAGCATCAGACTGGGATGCGGAAGACCCAGGTTCAAGACCCCGAGGTTGCCAGCGTGAGCACAGGCTCATCTGGCTTGAGCAAGGTTCACCAGCTTGGACCCAAGGTCGCTGGCTTGAGCAAGAGGTTACTCGGTCTGCTGTAGCTCCACGGTCAAGGCACATATGAGAGAGCATAGAATGAACAACTAAGGTGTCGCTACGAAAAACTGATAGATTGATGTTTCTCATTTCTCTCCATTCCTGTCTGTCTGTCCCTGTCTATCTATCTCTCTCTGTCTCTGTAAAAAAATAAAATAAAATTTCTCTAAAATGTAAACAATTAGAATTACTTCTTCAATGACTATGCTAAACTTTTATTAACTGTGACTTCCATTAAATTCAAGCCAAAATAGGTTTAAAAATGAAGCCTCTTAATTCATTCTCTTAGATTGTAGAACCTTAGTGTATAGCTCTCAGGCATTACCTTTTTCTTCTTCATCTGTCTTCTCTGTATTAGCATTGGTCTTGACAACAGCACCTTTATCAGACACAAAGTGGGCTGTCATTCAAAATCACATCACATACCCAACAGCTGAGACAATTCAAAATCTACAAGATACTACAAATACTGCTCACAAAAATTAGGGGACCAGGGAACATGCAGATGAACTCCAGTACTTTCATCCTTTTGTATAGTGCATTTTCACCAATGAAAAAAAAGTTGGTTTTGCATCTCATTTGCATAATCAAACAACTTTTTTTTACTTGTCATTTGCTTTTCTGATGTTCTTGTTTAATAAAAAAAGAAAATCAAATGCTTCACCTGACCTGTTGTGGTGCAGTAGATAAAATGGCAACCTGGAACACTGAGATTACTGGTTCAAAACCCTGTACTTGTCTGGTCAAGGCACATATGGGAGTTGATGCTTCCTGCTCCTCCCCGCCCCTTTCTCACTCTCACTCTCTAAACTGAATAAATTTTAAAAAAATTTTAAATCTTAAAAAAAAAAATCAAAAAAATTTTTTTTTTTTTTACAGAGACAGAGAGAGAGTCAGAGAGAGGGATAGATAGGGACAGACAGACAGGAATGAAGAGAGAACAAGCATCATCAGTTTTTGGTTGTGACACCTTAGTTGTTCATTGATTGCTTTCTCATACGTGCCTTGACCTCGGGCCTTCAGCAGACCGAGTAACCCCTTGCTCGAGCCAGCGTCCATGGGTCTAAGCTGGTGAGCTTTTTGCTCAAGCCAAATAGATGAGCATGCACTCAAGCTGGCAACCTTGGGGTCTCGAACCTGGGTCCTCTGCATCCCAGTCCAACACTCTATCCACTGCGCCACCACCTGGTCAGGCTTTATTGCTTTATATTCATTTTGAAATATCCCCTAATTTTTGTGAGCAGTATATAAAAGCCTGAGGAAAAAACAAAACAAAACACTATGGCTTTTATTTTAATCCTTTCCTATTCTGAGTCCTTTCATTATACCTGAAAACTGATGTTAATTTCTCTCATAACATCAATATTTATGAAATGTTACAGAAAGATGATTACAGAAGTCAATGATCAGAAATCATCTTGGTGCTCAACAGAGGACTACCTATGCAAATCAAATTTCATCAAAATATGATCACAGTAATGCCATTAAGAGTCTATGTAAATTGTTGATTAATAGAAATCTATATTCAAACAATATTGTGGTTATGTAAAAATATACAGAAAATAGACTGTAAGTGAATTCAGTGAGGTAAACGTCACAATTTCCCCCTATAAAGCACATCAAAAATTTAATGGAAATTTAGATTTTTGGTATATGATTTCAGAATAATTACAGTAGGTCAACTCACAGATTGCTCATACTTTGTCAAGTTCATCTCAAATCGAGGAATTATTTTTTTAATTTTTATTTTATTCATTTTAGAGAGGAGACACAGAGTGAGAGAGAGAGAGAGAAAGAGAGAGGAGCTGGAAGCATCAACTCCCATATGTGCCTTGACCAGACCAGTGCAGGGTTTTGAACTGGCGACCTCAGTGTTCCCAGGTCGACGCTTTATCCACTGCACCACCACAGGTCAGGCTCAAATCGAGGAATATTTTTAAAAATAACAAATAATCTTTGGAAGAATAATCTCATGGTTAGTAATAAATTTAATAATGTATAAGCCAATTAGGCACCTTTATGATTACATTAAACACAACATAAAACAGTCCAGTTCGGGCCCTGGCCATATAGCTCAGTGGTAGAGCATTGGCCTGGCGTGTGGAAGTCCTGGGTTCAATTCCCAGCCAGGGCACACAGGAGAAGCACCCATCTGCTTCTCCACCCTTCCTCCTCTCCTTTCTCTCTCTCTTTTCCCCTGCCGCAGCCAAGGCTCCACTGGAGCAAAGTTGGTCTGGGCACTGAGGATGGCTCCAGGTCCTCCACATCAGGCGCTAGAATGGCTCCAGTTGCAATGGTGCAATGCCCCAGATGGGGAGAGCATCACCCCTAGTGGGCTCGCCAGGTGGATCCCGGTCGGGCACATGCAGGAGTCTGTCTCTCTGACTCCTTGCTTCTCACTTCAGAAAAATACAGAAAAAAAAGAAAAAGTCCAGTTTGATTTCCAAATCAAGTGACTACCAGTATCTGCCAACTCCCTGTCTGGTGCATGCGTGCATGTGTGTGTGTGTGTGTGTGTGTGTGTGTGTGTGTATAAAATAAGTTATGTTAAAAGAGAAATACCAAAACAAATCACATTTGTTTTCAAACTAGCTTTCAGTTACTTACCATTGGCTTCTGGTTTGATTTTCTCTTCCTTAAGATGCAAGTTGCTCAACTAAATGGAGAATATTGGAGGAGGAGAAACAAAGTGTCATGAAAATTACTTAAAAGATTTGGAATCAAAAGAGCCTCTGCAGTGAAGCTGGGGAAACATGAGCCACTCTCAAGACCTATTCATTAGATTGTTCTGCTGGGTTCCTTTTGTATTCCCTAATTACAATCCCTAGAGAGAATTAGAATTTATGACTTGGCTTAATTCTCTGATTACAAAGACATCTCAACAGAATATCGTTTGAGTTGTCATGCTCTCATATTCCAAACAGGAGGAAATTTAAAGAGATACTAGAAAATGCATCTGTACGTAGAAATCAACTAGTTATTTCACAGGATATGTTTGCACCACAGAACCACAGCATACCGATATGCAGCCTCACTCACATTCAGGTTGCCTTGTGCTGGATGTCTGATATTTCAAATTGGAAACGCCTTGGAGCATCGTGGCACACTGTTTAATCAAAATACCTAGCAGGCCTGACCAGGAGGTGGCGTAGTGGATAGAGCGTCGGACTGGCATGCGGAAGACCTAGGTTCGAGACCCCGAGGTCGCCAGCTTGAGTGCGGGCCCATCTGGCTTGAGCAAAAGCTCACCAGCTTGGACCCAAGGTTGCTGGCTCCAGCAAGGGGTGCTTGGTCTACTGAAGGCCTGCAGTCAAGGCACGTGTGAGAAAGCAATCAATGAACAACTATGGTGTCGCAACGGCAACGAAAAACTAATGATTGATGCTTCTCATTTCTCTCTGTTCCTGTCTGTCTGTCCCTATCTATCCCTCTCTGACTCTCTCTCTGTCCCTGTAAAAAAAAAAAATACCTAGCAGGCTGAAGTGGGAGTAGATAGGAAGGGACAGAGTAAAGAGATATTTCAAAGAAAGAATTACCAAGACTTTGACTAAACCATGTAAATTAGGGATATACTGGTAGGCCTTATTTCTCCTAGTAGAATGAAAATACCCATTTAGTTGTAAATAATCCTCAATAAAGCTGAAAAAGTACCTTAAAGACAGGAGATATTTTTATTTTAAATTGATCTTTGGATGCAGCAAAAAGCAAACGCTATAATCATAAAATATTAAGTGGTGCCAAAGATCATCTAGGGTAGGGTAAAAGTATGAAAATCACAATAAATGAGCATTTCTTAATGCACCACCCACACAGGTTCTCTTTATGTCTTGAGGTTCTTTTTATTTTTTTTTAGCGAGAGAGAGACAGACAGGAAGGGAGAGAAATGAGAAGCATCAGCTCATAGCTGCGGCACTTTAGTTGTTCACTGATTGCTTCTCATATGTGCCTTGACCAGGGGGCTCCAGCCAAGCCAGTGACCCCTTGCCCAAGACAGTGACCTTGGGCTCAAGCCAGCAACCTTTGGGTTCAAGGCAGCAATCATGGGGTCATGTCTGGCAACCTCCGAGTTCAAATCTGCGTCCTCAGTGTCCCAGGCAAACACTCTATCCACTGCTCTACCTCCTGGTTGGGCGAGGTTATTTCTGTCTTTCCTCTGAGATCAAGAAGTGGGAGGAATGAAAAAAGTTGTTTGTTTTAATGGGTGCTTAGTTAGGAATGGAGTAACTTCTACTGATGGAAACTGAAAGGGGGTTTCTGGTGTCACTGCTTTGGTGTTGGGAGGAAGGAGGGACACACTAGAAAGACTGGCAAGAAAGGAAATTGGCACAAAAAGAAAGAGAAGAAAATCATCATTAAGCAGTAAAAAAAACTTCATTAATTCTGAAGAATAGAGAATACACTAACAGAAAATGACTATGAAGCAACCAGAACAGTGCATGATACGTAAGTAGGTTAGGTGTTCAATATATTTTAGTCTTCACTAAAGCATTTTTCCTCCACATTCTGCCAATGAGCCTAGTGTAAGTCTAGTAGTATTCAGGGCTGTTAAGAAGAGACAGATTGACTAACTTTTTGGCAATATTTACAAGAGTAAGGTTAATAGTTCTCCCTCCTAGGGTGATAAATGCTACTTAAAATAATAGAGCTGAGGTCTAAATAAGTTACTGAAGTATAAGAGTCAGAAATATCCATTGCTGTAAAGAATTTAAATATTCAGTAGAAAGAGGACAAACCATTCTTTTGTTGACAGATTGTTCAAATTGAAGTTAAGAGTAAAATAATAGTACCTCACCAGGAGGTGACACAGTGGATAGAGCATCGGACTGGGAGGCAGAGGACCCGTATTCAAAACCCCGAGGTTGCCGGCTTGAGCGCGAGTTCACCAGCTTGAGCACAGGGTTGCTGGCTTGAGCGTGGGATCATAGACATGATCCCATGGTTGCTGGCTTGAGCCCAAGGTCGCTGGCTTGAGCAAAGGGGTTACTCGCTCTGCTGTAGCCCCCCCCCCACTTCAAGGCACATATGAGAAAGCAATCAATGAACAACTAAGGAGCTGCAATGAAGAATTGATGCTTCTCACCTCTCTCCCTTCCTGTCTGTCCGTATCTGTCCCGCTCTCTGACTCTTTCACTGTCTCTGTTACACACACACACACACACACACACACACAGAGTAAATAAAATAGTTAAAACAACTAAAATACAATGTGTAGGAAAAGTTGGTAGCAGCAATGTAAATGAAATAAATAAATGTTGCTTTGATACAATGTATCAATTCTGGAGAGGTTCCAGCAGAATCTTAAAACATACTCAGCTCTCATTTGGCTAAAAGGATCTCAAAGCTTATAAGGCAAAAGCAGCAGGACATAATTATATTATCCATTTCAGTGTGAGTGAACTGAACACTGAAACTATTTATTTTGTGACACAGAGAGAGAAACTTATGATGCAAGCAGGTTAGTTCAGATAACTTCATTTGCTCTATTTATTTGGACCAAAAGTAAACAATTTCATTTGAGTCTTAAAACAACTTTAAAATTCAGAAAATTAAACAAAAGGCAAAAAAGCAAAAATACCCACTTTATAATATCCATATTTTTTCAATACCTCTAATATTTTAACATATTATTTTTAATTTTAAAATTTTTATTTATTGATTTGAGAGAGAGAGTACTGGAGAGAGTAAGAGAGAAACAGGAACATTGATCTATTCCTGTATTGTGACTGGTGATCAAACGCAACCTCTATGCTTTGGGACAATGCTCCAACCAACTGAGCTATCTGGCCATGGCATATTTTAGTTTTTAAGATACATTAAGATAGTTGAAAACTGTCTGAACGGTGGTGGCACAAAGGATAGAGCACTGACTGGAGACACTGAGGGTCCAGGTGTCCAGGCCTGAAAACTCAAGGTTACCAGCTTGAGTGTGTCATCTGGCTTGAGTACAGGCTCACCAGCTTGAGCATGGGGTCAAAGACATGACCCCATAGTTGCTGGCTTGAAACCTAAGGTTGCTCGTGTGAGCACAGGGTCATTGGTTTGGCTTGAGTCCCCCTGTATCCCCCAATCAAGGCACATATGAGAAGTAATCAGCCTGACCAGGCGGTGGCGCAGTGGATAGAGCATCGGACTGGGACGCAGAGGACCCAGGTTCGAGACCCTGAGGTCGCCAGTTTGAGTGCGGGCTCATCTGGTTTGAGCAAGGCTCACCACCTTGAGCCCAAGGTCATTGGCTCGAGCAAGGGGTCAGTTGGTCTGCTGTAGCCCCCCTGGTCAAGGCACATATGAGAAATCAATCAATTAACAACTAAGGAACCACAATGAAGAACTGATGCTTCTCACCTCTCTCTCTTCCTGTCTGTCTGTCCCTATCTGTCCCTCTCTCTGACTCTCCCTGTCTCTGCCACACACAGACAAAAAAGAGAAGTAATCAATGAACAACTAAAGTGATATAACTACAAGTAGATGCTTCTCATTTCTCTCCTTTCCTGTCCGTCTGTCTCTGGCTAAAAAAAAAAAAAAAAGAAAAAGAAAAATGTTTATTTTATTGATTTTAGAAAGAGGATAGAGAGAAAACAAGGCAAGGGATGGAGCAGGAACTATCAACTCATAGTTGTTGCTTCTCATTTGTGCCTTGACTAGGCAAGCCCAGATCTTAGCATTCCAGGTTAATGCTTTATCCACTACGAAACGCCATCACAGGTCAAGTACACATAACATATTATTCAAAAGCTACCTAAGAAAGGGTTCTTGAGAAATAAGGAAGATTTAATGCTGAATAGGGAGGGCCTTAGGTAAATGGTGATGTAGGAGTCTCACTCATCAGTTTTCTCATCCGTTTGCCCTCCTCTAAATTTGAAGGAAATGTCCAATGGGACAAAGGGGAACAGAAGAGCCACTAGGGAATAAGTAAATGAATAGAAACAGTATCTAATATTTTCTTATTTAAAATAAAAAATGAACTGAGGTCGCCAGTTCAAAACCCTGCACTGGTCTGGTCAAGGCATATATGGGAGTTGATGCTTCTAGCTCCTCCCCCCTTTCTCTCTCTCCCTCCCCCTCTCTCTCACTCACTCTGTGTCTCCTCTCTAAAATGAAAAAAAAAAGGTAAAATGAAAATTAATAAAAATAAATAAATAAAAATAAATAAATAAATAATGAAGCTTAATGAATATTTAAAATGAAGTAACCTAGCCTGACCAGGCAGTGGCGCAATGAATAGAGAGCATTGAACAGGGGTACGGAGAACCCAGGTTCAAGGCCCCCCGAGGTCGCCAGCTTGAGTGCGGGCTCATCTGGTTCGAGCAAAAGCTCACCACCTTGGACCCAAGGTCGCCGGTTTGAGCAAAGGGTTACTCAGTCTGCTGAAGGCCCGTGGTCAAGGCACATATGAGAAAGCAATCAATGAACAACTAAGGTGTCACAATAAAAACTAATGATTGATGCTTCTCATCTCTCTCCGTTCCCGTCTGTCTGTCCAAATCTGTCCCTCTTTCTGACACTCCCTCTCTGTCAAAATAATAAAAAATAAGCCTGACCAGGCGGTGGCACACAGTGGATAAAGTGTCGGACTGGGATGCGGAGGACCCAGGTTCGAGACCCCGAGCTCGCCAGCTTGAGTGCAGGCCCATCTGGCTTGAGCAAAAAGCTTGCCAGCTTGGACCCAGGGTCGCTGGCTCCAGCAACGGGTTGCTCGGTCTGCTGAAGGCCCGCGGTCAAGGCACATGTGAGAAAGCAATCAATGAACAACTATGGTGTCGCAACAGCAACAAAAAACTAATGATTGATGCTTCTAACCTCTCTTCGTTCCTGTCTGTCTGTCCCTATCTCTCCCTCTCTGACTCTCTCTCTGTCCCTGTAAAAAAATAAAAATAAATTTAAAAAATAAAATACAGTAACCTAGCACTGTACGTGTCATAGTCACCTTTGTCATGCAGTGCCTGTTGGGGATCCTCAGTGAGAGTTCCATCAAGGTAGAGGGTAACACAGGTGTTTTTACTCATTTGTTCAGTTTTAGAATATCGTGATCCATTATAATTTACCTAGCATAGTTAAGTAGATTCACAAATCTTTTCCATGTTCAACTAACTAACCCATACAATATGAACAAATAATTTTAAGATTCCTCCAAAGAAACTGTGAATTATAGATAACAGCAATAATAATAGCTATCACTTGTATAAGGCATGTCTATAACTCAATGAGGTAGATACTGTGATTATCCCCATTTTACAGATGTAGAAACTAAAGCACAGGAAATTTAAGCAGTTTGCCCAAGGTCATACAACTAATAAGTAAGAGACCCAGAATTCAAATCCAAGTCTATCTTGCTACAAAGTCAGAGGTCTTAATATCTACAGGTCGATATTACTGATCTCAAAGAAAATAATAATGTAAAGCTGATAAAATAGTGCAGTTGCTCTGGAACACAGTCTGGCAGGTCCTCAAAAGTTAAACACACACAGTTGCTCCATGATCCAGCAATGCCGCTTCTAGATATATACCCTAAATAACTAAAAATAGGTGTTCACTAAAAATAGGTGCTCACACAAAAACTTTTACATGAAATGATCATAGCAACATTATTCATAATAGCCAAAAAGTATAAAGAATCTGCCCTGGCCAGTTAGCTCCATGGTAGAGCATCGGCCCAGTATGTGGATGTCCCGGGTTCCATTCCCGGCCAGGGCACACAGGAGAAGCAACCATCTGCTTCTCTACCCCTACCCTCTTCCTTCTCTCTCTCTCTCCTCTCTCTGTCTCTTCTCCTCCCACAGTTATGGCTTGGTTGAGCACGTTGGCCCTGGGCACTGAGGATGGCTCCATGCCCTTGCCTCAGAAGCTAAAATAGCTCAGTTGCTCAGCAACAGAGCAACGCCCATCAGAGCATCACAGGGTAGGGGGCTTGCCCGGTTTGGGTGCATGCAGGAGTCTGACTCTCTATCTCCCTGCTTCTCATTTAACAAAAATAAAAAAAAAGTAGAAAGAATCCAAAAATCCATCAGTGAACATGATGAATAGATAAATAACATGTTGTATATCTATACACTGGAATATTTGGCAATAGAAAGGAATGAATACTGATACGTCCTGCAACATGGATGAACCTTGACATTATGCTAAGTGAAAGAAGCCAGACACATAATGTCTGATTATGTTTATATGACAAGTCCAGAATAGGCAAATCTAAACATAGTAGATTCGTGGTTGTTTAGGGCTGAGGTTGGAAGGAAATGGAGAGTGACTACTGAGACACACAGAGTCTCTTCCTAGGTGATAAAAAAAAGTTCTAAAATTGTGGTGATGACTGCACAACTCAATATACTAAAAAGAAGAGAACTATATGGTTTTTTTTCTTTTTTTATTTTAGAGAGGAGACACGGAGTGAGAGAGAGATAGAAAGAGAGAAAGAGGGGAGGAGCTGGAAGCATCAACTCACATATGTGCCTTGACCAGATCAGTGCAGGGTTTTGAACTGGCGACCTCAGTGTTCCCAGGTCGACGCTTTATCCACTGCGCCACCACAGGTCAGGCAAGCAGGCAAGAAGTATATGTTTTAAATGGGTAAAATATATGGTATGTAAATACCTCAATAAAGCTGTTATTTAAAAAATGATAATAGGGTAGAATCCCACCATAATTCTCTAAGAATAGGGTGCCAAGATTCAATTTTGTAAAATTTAGTGTTTTGATGTTGTAAGGTAAATAAAATGGCTAGTATAGATCTGCTGAAAATGATAGGAGCTAATCATATTATATCTGACTGTTCATTATCACAGGGTGCATTATGAGTTTCTTCTGTTCTATCTTAAAGATAATTTTAACACTGCAAACTCAAGCAAATAAGAAAATGACAAAGCTACTGACTCCTAACAAACTCTTTTAGGCATATTAATAGGCTAAGACAGTGGTTCTTAACCTGAGTTCTATCAAACCCTAGGGGTTTGACGAGTCTGTCTCAGTTCGGAGAAGCCTCTGCCATGGAGGCCAGAATAAAGTAATACCATAATTTGTTGTGAGTTCATGCACTTTGTTGGTTTTGTTCTTTGAGCAAGGCGATGCTCGTGCACGGCTCATTTTGTGCACCAGTAAAAAAAATATACCTATGTCTTGACTTTGGGGAAAAAAATCATATTTTATTTATCACTAAAGAAGGGTTCGGTGAATGCGCATATGAAACTGGTGGGTTCAGTACCTCAAAAAAGGTTAAGAACCACTGGGCTAAGAGAATGACTGTAATCCAGTGGTTCTCAAAGTGTGTGCCAGGGCGCACTGGTGCACACTAGATTTCCAGCTGTACCCTATGGTATTCCAAAAAATATGTGCCTGTTGGGGACCAAAAAACCAACAGGGTTTTTGGAGTTTAGATTTGGGGGGAACAGAAGTATGGGGAATTGGCTGTAAACTCACAGTCCGCCCAACCCCCACCTCACTTGCCTGATTAGGTTGCAAAAGGCTGTTAAGCTATGGTGCTGGATTATTTACACTACCCCCCATGTTCCCCGGAAAAACTGGAGGCAAGTTTCTTCTATCTTTTGTTTGGTATAAAGTTAAGATGATATGTATGGTGGGGGTTTTCTGCACTCAACACAAGTAAGAGTAAAAAGAGAGGAATTCTTCAATGTATTGATGAGGAAATGAGAGTTTGCCTTTCAAATATTTGCCCAAACATTGAAGAAATCGCTAGGACACATCAGGCTCATGCTTCTCATAAACACAAGAATGAAAAAACTTAACACATTTGCACCGGGACCTGCTGAATTTACTAAATCTTACTAAAAATGTAACTATATATATAAAAAGATAAATTTTTTGTCATTTTTTAATTTTTTAACCCCTTTTTTACAAATTTTAAAAAGTATAACTTGAGCCTGACCTGTGGTGGTGCAGTGGATAAGGTGTCAACCTGGGAACACTGAGGTTGCTGGTTCGAAACCCTGCACTGGCCTGGTCAAGGCACATATGGGAGTTGATGCTTCCGGCTCCTCCCCCCTTTCTCTCTCTCTCTCTCTCTCTCTCTCTCTCTCTCACTCTGTGTCTCCTCTCTAAAATGAAAAAAAAAAAAAAAGTATAACTTGAGCCTGACCAGGTGGTGACACAGTGGATAGAGCGTTGGACTGGGATGAGGAGGACCCGGGTTCGAGACCCCAAGGTTGCCAGCTTGAGTGCGGGCCCATCTAGATTTAGCTAAAAACTCACCAGCTTGGACCCAAGGTCGCTGGCTTGAGCAAGGGGTTACTCCGTCTGCTGAAGGCCCGCGGTCAAGGCACATATGAGAAAGCAATCAATGAACAACTAAGGTATCGCAACAAAAAACTGATGATTGATGCTTCTCATCTCTCTCCGTTCCTGTCTGTCTGTCCCTATCTATCCCTCTCTTTGTCTCTGTAAAAAAAAAAAAAAAAAAAGTATAACTTGAAAAATGTAACATAAAAATGTTTTTCAATATCAGAATAAATTTAATTTTGTCTTATTTTGTTTAATTACCATAAAAGCGTGCTTAGACTTTATATTTTTTTAATATTTGACTTAATTATTATAACATTTTTTCTCAGAAATTTTTATATAGTGCACCTACACTATTTGTAGGATTTTAAATACGCCCCAACTTCAAAAAGTTTGAAACCACTGCTCTAATCTGACCTAACAAGAAGTTAGTAAAAAAATTTCAAAACTATTTAAAATATATATTCATATTTACAATGGCTAATAATAGTTTTTTTCCTAAATGAAGTGTGCCTTGAGATATTAATTATGAAAGTATAAAGCCAGCAAAAGGAAGTCCAGTAAAACATTTTATTATTTTTTTAATTTATTAACAATTTTTTTAATTGATTGATTTTAGGGGGGTTGGGAGGGAGTGAGAGAAACATCAATCTGTTCCTGTTTGTGCTCTGACCAGTGATCAAACCCACAACCTTTACATATCAGGACGATGCTCGAACCAACTAAGCCATCAGACCAGGGCTTTTTTTTTTAGTTGTTTGTTGATTTTTTAGAAATGAGAAAGGGAGAGACAGACATTTTAAAACATTGTTTACCTCAGTTTTTATTACTTTTGTGTATGTTTTATAGCATACATAATATATTTAGCAGAATAGTACAGTATGTAATTTCTAAATTGATATGTATATACTGAGAGTACATATTCAGGAGTTCCTGACAGAGGCATGAAATGGAAAAACATGCTATATGGATTATTTATCAATTAACAGTGCCTGCTGGCTAGGCATGAGAAATGCTGATGAATAAGGTAAGGGCCACAGCAGAGGAAGGGGATGCCATGATAACAAGGGGAGAATTAAGTGAAACAGGGTATACTGAGTGCTGAGACCTCCGCTTTCCCCTCCCACTCATATCCCTAAACATTGACAGTGAGTCACACCTCTACCCTCCAGGCAGGAAGTCCGAGGATCCTGCTCTGCAAAATCTGGCCATTCAGAAGTAACTACTAAGGACACTAAAGAGAAACAGGTAGGTCAGAATTGGCAAGCCCCACTTTTTAGTCATCTACTCTTAAATATGAGTAGATAATTATAAATTACAGACATCTGAGAAGTCTTCATCATGAAATTATAGATAATGAAATAAATAAATATAGGCACTTAAGGAAAAAAAGAAACTAATACTGTATTTATATCCTCAAAACGGCCCTGGTTAGTTGGCTTAGTAGATAGTGTTTGCCTGGCATGTGGATGTCCTAGGTTCGATCCCCAGTCAGGGCACACATGAAAAGCGACCATCTGGCTTCTCTTCCCTCTTCCCCTTCTCTCTCTCTTCCTCTCTTGCAGCCAGTGCTCAATTGGTCTGAGCATCAGCTCCGGGCCGCTGAGGATAGTTCAGTTGGTAGCATCAGACGAAGATGGGGTTTGCCGGGTGGATCCCGGTCAGGGTGCATCCCAGTCGGGGTGCATTCGTGAGTCTGTATCACTATCTCCCCTCCTCTCACTTAAAAAAAAAAGAAGTAGCAAAACAAGCATGTTATTTAGGGAACAAGGATATCAATATGGTAAATCAGTTTCAAGAGAAACAGTTCTCTGGGGAGGAAATAATTGGTGGTGGTGGAAACCAGTGTTTAAAATTATCACTCACCATGGCTTGGTAGATCAGTTGATGATCCCATATGCTAATATTGCAGGTTCAATCCCTGGTCAGGGCGCATACAAGACTCAACAGATGAATAAATGACTATGTGAAACAGCAAATCAATGTTCTATATTTCTTTCTCTCCCTCTCTCTTTCCTTCCCTCTTTCTCTAAAATCAATCAATAAACATTTTTGGCTCTTTGAACTATGTGCATATTACTTACCAGTTATAAAAAATAAAGCAAATCCTTGTTCTGGAATTCACAGAAATAGCTACAAACAGAAGTAGGTTCAAAGCAGTATCAGAACTTAAGAGTGTCTAGGTGTGAGAAATTAAGTCTACATAGTAATGTTTAACACACACATCTTGCTCACTAGGTGTCAGGCCCAGAACAAAGTTAAGCAGATCAGGGGAGGATTTTGACTGCCAGGCCTCGTGAGTAGCACATTCATCCTCCAAGTTGAGGAAGCACACAGATATGAGTAACTCTGTGGTCTTTAAGAGCAAGAAGCTCAGAATCTGTGAGGTTAAAAATGACACCTACAAAAGTGATTACAATTCAGATGAGGAGTGCCAGCTGTGATCAATCAGGATTCCAGGAAGACAGGCAGGCGGCTGGGCTCTTTATAGAAGGGTGCACTCACCTGCTTTTACATAACAGGAGAGGCAGGTGGGTAAACAAAGCCAGTTCAGGGTCCAGGCTCCATCCCCACCGGCATCCCAACCGGCCTTGACCAACCAGAAGGTGTCCATTCTCAGGGATCTGATCCCTGGCCAAAACTGACTCTCTGACCCTTTTACGGCTGAAGCCAACTCACCGACTCGGCAGCCGCTTCCTGTTCATCCACCGCCAGGGCCCACGAGTCAGTGGCCATTGTCTCGGGAGCGGGTGGGACGCTGGTGCTGGCGGACTCGCCGCCTGGCGCGGCGCGATCGTGGGCCCCCCGGGTAGCGGTGAGCCCGGCTCCGGCCCCGCGGAGGGGTAAGTCATTCGCTCCGGCGCTGGGGACCGGAAACGGCGCGCCGCAGTGACGTAGGAGTCGGCGTCCCCCCTGGCCCCCTTGGGGATGACACTTCTGTAGCCTTCAGATCCCCACCCTCACCCCGGTTAGCTCAGTTTTCTTACCTAACATCCAGAACCGTTATCTTAAAGTGCCTAAGCTCCTGTCAACTGGCTCTCCAACCAAGAGTAAGACCACATTCCAGGGAATGTGGCATAGAAGAAGTTCAGACAGATTGAATACATAGAAACACGAAACCATTACACATAACCATCAAAATGCATATTGAAACAAACAAATCATTTTCTTTTAATTTCACTTTCAGGTTGGTAACTTCAAATTCCAGTTGTTGGCCAGGGTGTGGGGAATCAGCCCTCTCAAACAACGTTTGATTAAAAATTTGTCCTACAGACTAGAGCAGTGGTTCTTAACCTTTTTTTTTTTTAAAAGAGGACTTTGATTGCAACATGGAGGATGGACTTTTTAAATTTTTATTTATTTATTTATTCATTCATTTTAAAGAGAAGAGAGAGAGAGAAGGGAGGAGGAGCAGGAAGCATCAACTCCCATATGTGCCTTGACCAGGCAGCCCAGGGTTTTGAACTGGTGACCTCAGCATTCCCAGGTTGACGCTGGCTTGATCCACTGAGCCAGCACAGGTCAGGCTCTTAACCTTTTCTGAGGTACCGAACCCACCAGTTTCATGTGCATTCACTGAACCCTTCTTTAGTGATAAATAAAATATGATTTTTTCCCGCAAATTCAAGACATAGGTATATGTTTTTTTACTGGTGCACAAAATGAGCCGTGCATGAACATCACCTTGCTCAAAGAACAAAACCAACAAAGTGCATGAACTCACAACAAATTACGGTATTACTTTATTCTGGCCTCCGCGGCAGAGGCTTCTCGGAACCCCTGAGACCGACTTATCAAACCCCGAGGGTTTGATAGAACCCAGGTTAAGGACCACTGGACTAGAGAAATTTCACCTTGAAAAAAACACACAAGGAAGGTGCTAAGGAAATGTGTTCCAGAAAGCGGATCAGAGACAGGGAAGAACAAGGATGTTTATGCAGCTGAACAGATAGTTTCTATGAGGATTGAAGAGCCAGGGAAGAAGAGGTTGGTGGGAAAAGTGCAGAGCAGCATAATGAGCAAATGAGTTCACTCCAGGGAAACCATCTTACCTGGCATGACTTTTGAAGTTAACTGTGCCTAGGTTAGACTTCCAGCTCTCCCATGTAAGGGTTGTGTGACTGGGAGAATTTTCAAAAAGGCAAAAATATCTTGTGCTTTTAGAAGAGGTAAAAAAAGGATTAAGCCTGACCTGTGGTGGCGCAGTGGATAGAGCCATCAACCTGGGAACACTGAGGTCGCCAGGTCAAAACCCTGCACTGGTTCCGTCAAGGCACATATGGGAGTTGATGCTTCCAGCTCCTCCCCCTTTTCTCTCTCTCTCTCTCTCTCTCTCTCTCTCTCTCTCTGTGTCTCCTCTCTAAAATTAATTTTAAAAAAATAAGGATTAAATGTGACAGATGCTTTCTGCTAGCTAGTCATACAAGCTTCTCTCCCCTTGTTACTTCACTAGAAAGAAGCTAAGCATTTTCCTGCAACCTGAGGAAATTAATTCCCACTCCTCTCACTTAGCTGATATACCACTGCAATAAATCAATTGCAATCATTAGTGGGCTCTATGTGGAATTTCACCTGAAAAGAATGAGTAAAATGTTTGGAAAAAGAAAATTCTGCACCATTTAGGGCGTTAATTGGAAGAGTTTTTCTTGTTTGTTTTTGTTTTTTATCCTACAGAGTAGACTGTACAAAAAGAAAAGGGCAAACACGTATGTGGGGAAACCATGACCTACATTTCAACATGTCAGAAGCAACCATGGGAATATCTTGCCAGAGAAATTATAGTATTGACCACAGGGCTGAAGGAGGTTAATGAATTTTTTTTAAAGTTCAGTGAGGGTAAAAATTAAGTCATCTAAGGTGCTGACTGTATATAATAGGATATACTTGTGCCAACAAAACAGAACTTGAATATATGCTAGTACTGTACTTATACAATTTTCAAGACACACAAAACTGGTAACAGTGGCTGCTTCTAATGAAGGACTTTAGAAATCTGGGGTGGGAGAGACTTCCTTTTTGTTATGTACACTTGATCCTCTGAAAAAAAATTTTTTTTCACAGAGACAGAGAGAATCAGAGAGAGGGATAGATAGGGACAGACAGACAGGAACAGAGAAAGATGAGAAGCATCAATCATCAGTTTCTTTTGCCATTGCGACATAACTTAGTTGTTCATTGATTTCTTTCTCACATGTGCCTTGACCGCGGGCCTTCAGCAGACTGAGCAACCCCTTGCTGGAGCCAGCAACCTTGGGTCCAAGCTGGTGAGCCTTCGCTCAAACCAGATGAGCCCACGCTCAAGCTGGTAAACTTCGGGGGTCTCGAACCTGGGTCCTTTCGCATTCCAGTCTGACGCTCTATCCACTGCGCCACTGCCTGGTCAGGCTGAAATTTATTTTTATATGCATGTTTTCCTTTTTAAATTGTGAGTATTTCAGTCAAACAAGAAAGAGAATAATATAACAAGTATCTTAAAAAATAAAACAAGACTCAATTGAAGTCTCCTGTAGAGCCATCCCAAGAGACAGCAGCTCTCCTAAATTTGGTGCTCATCATTCCCATAAGTGTTTTTAGCATATGTTGCTTTTTTCTGTTAAAAAAAAAAAAACTAGCCTGATCAGGTGGTGGTGCAGTGGATAGAGCATTGAACTGGGGCGCAAAGGACCTAGGTTCAAAACCCCGAGGTTGCCTGACCAAGTGGTGGCACAATGGATAGAACTTTGGACTGGGATGCAGAAGACCCAGGTTTGAGACCCTGAGATCGCCAGCTTGAGTGTGGGCCCATGTGGCTTAAGCAAAAGCTCGCCAGCTTGGACCCAAGGTCGCTGGCTCCAGCAAGGCGCCACTCGGTCTCCTGAAGGCCCTCAGTCAAGGCACACGTGAGCAAGCAATCAATGAACAACTAAGGTGTCGTGACGGCAACGAAAAACTAATGATTGATGCTTCTATTTCTCTCTGTTCCTGTCTGTCTGTCCCTATCTATCCCTCTCTCTGACTCTCTCTCTCTTTCTCTGTCCCTGTTAAAAAAAAAAAAAACTAACTTAAAAAACTAAAAAATAAGCATCAGGCAGGATTCTAGCTTCTCCTACATCCACCCCCCCCCCATACCTGCACAATGTGAGACTCCACTAAGGAGAAATCTGGTTTCCAAAGTGGATTGTGGAAAGAGGACTCGGGAATAAAGAGCATCTGGATTCAGCCCTGGTCAGCTAGCTCAGTTGATTATAAAGGCCTCCAGATATGCTAAGATTGTGGGTTCAGTTCCCTGTCAGGGCACATACAGGAGTCAACTAATGAATGGATAAATGAGTGGAATAACACACTGATGGTTCTTTCTCTAAAATCAATTTTGAAAAAGCATCTGGCTTTGAATTCAGCTTCCTGCACTTACTCCCATGTGACCTTGGACAGCCTATTCTCTGAAATCATGGTAAGTACCCATCTCACAGTTTGAGGATTCAACCAGATCACATGGTTAAGGCCACCTTAACCTGGCCTATGGTGAAAGCGCGATAAATATTTGCTATTAGTATTCATGACCTCCCCAGTGGTGGGGCAAGGAAGACACCTAAAATGTGGTAAAAAAAGGGTTGTGCTTCTACACCTTGAGATACTCACTGAGGCTACAGGCAAGGAAGCAGAAAATGCCCCCAGACATGACCTTGGACTCCTCCAGAAGACAGGGCTATCACCGGGCAACATGGCTGTTATCACCGCCAACGGCCTCCTGCCTCTCATTGGCTGAGGCGGGGAAGCTGATCCTGCCAGCCAATCAGCGCGCCCACGTTCCTTGGAGCAGATGGCTGAGAGCGTGGGGTCCAGCAGGGGTCCCTTTGTGTGAGTTTTGTCACATTTTGCTAAAAATACCTCTGCCTGGCTGGACTGGGCAAAGTCTCCTTTCTTTCCTTCTTTCTTTTCAATCTTTTCTCTTCAAATTTTTATTGATTTTAGGAAGAGAGTAAAGGAGCCCTGGCCGGATAGCTTAGTTGGTCAGAGCTTCGTCCCGAAGCTCAGAGATTGCGTTCTATCCCTGGTAAGGACACATACAGGAACAGCTCCATGTTCCTGTCACTCTCTCTCTCCCTCCGAATAAATAAATATTTAGAGAGAGAGAAAAGAACATTGATTTGTTATTCTACCTATTTATGCATTCATTGGTTGATTCTTATATGTGCCCTAACCAAGAGCGAACCCCAACCTCACCCCACATGGAGGAAGCTCTACCCAACCAAGCAACCCCACTAGGGCAGTGTCTGCTTTCTTTAATGCTGTTATTTAGGGACTAAGGCATAATAGACACTCTTTTAGTGAATAAATAGATGGGAAATGCAGCCCTCCCCCCAGTTGATAAAATTTTAATCTTTGTCTCTGAACAAACAAGAGAAAAGTTCATTCTCAAGTTTAGGACCCTGCCACTCGAAGTGTGATTCCCCCAGCAGCATAGATATCACCGCGGAGCCTACTAGAAATGTAGAAACTCCGGCCTCACTTCAGACCTACGTACTAAATCAGGGTCTACATTTTAAGATCCCAGTTGATTCCTCTAGCATCTTATGGTCCCAAAACAACTATTCGGTCACTTCCATTTGATCTGATAGCAAATAAATCAACATTATAAGTCCATTTTATGGATATTAAAAGTAGCGTGGGTGCAATGGGAAAGTCAGAATCTAGGACTAGTATTCACAAAACTAAATATTTTACTTGTGTCTTGACCCCTGTTATTTTCCTCATGCACCAAGGTGAGGGTGTACCAATGTTTAACTGAAGAGCAAGCCATGTGTATAGCATTCACTCCTTCCAATAGGCCTATTTGCTTAACCCAGAATAAGAAGTTTTCTAAAATACACGTGCTGGTTGCATGGAGAAAGCTTTCCTTTTACTATGTAGTTGACATCTATGAAAGAAAAATATAGAGAACTGTGTAACTATCTGAGTAATATATGTAGAAAATTCATATTTAGAAGATGAGAGTATGATGCCAGGGTGGGGGGTGGGTTGAGGGTGTTATACTGAGTGGGACACTTGAAACCAAGTCAACACAATAAATTAAAAATTAGAGCCTGACCAGGCGGTGGCACAGTGGATAGAGCATCGGACTGGGATGCAGAAGAACCCAGGTTAGAGACCCCGAGGTTGCCAGCTTGAGCGCGGACCCATCTGGTTTGAGCAAAAGCTCACCAGCTTGGACCCAAGGTAACTGGCTCGAGCAAGGGGTTACTCGGTCTGCTGAAGGCCCGAGGTCAAGGCACATGTGAGAAAGCAATCAATGAACAAAGATGTCGCAACGGCAACAAAAAACTGATGATTGATGCTTCTCATCTCTCTCCATTCCAGTCTGCGGTCTGTCCCTATCTATCCCTCCGACTCTCTCTCTCTGTCCCTATAAAAAAAAAAAAAAAGAAGAAGGAGAAGCCTGACCAGGCGGTGGCCCAGTAGATAGAGCGTCGGACTGGGATGCAGAAGACCCAGGTTCCAGACCCCGAGGTCGCCAGCTTGAGCGTGGGCCCATCTGGCTTGAGCAAAAGCTTGTCAGTTTGAACCCAGGGTCGCTGGCTCCAGCAAGGGGTTGCTCGGTCTGCTGAAGGCCCGCAGTCAAGGCACATGTGAGAAAGCAATCAATGAACAACTAAGGTGTCGCAACGGCAATGAAAAACTAATGATTGATGCTTCTCACCTCTCTCTGTTCCTGTCTGTCTGTCCCTATCTATCCCTCTCTCTGACTCTGTAAGAAAGAAAATAAAGAAGAATGTGACTTTTGGGTCTTAATTAAAATTTCTCCTCACTGCCATTAGATGTGAAGCTGGAGGGGCAAGTCCCTAAGGGAGACTCAAAGCCTGAGCCAGGAGGGTTCCATGGCTTTGAACAGGAAAGAATTTAAAAAGCAAGCTGCCCTGGCCTGTGGTTGTGCAGTGGTTAGAGCACTGACCTGGAACACTAAGGTCACAGGTTTGAAACCCTGGGCTTGCCCGGTTAAGGCACATACGACAAGCAGCCAACAAACAGCTAGAGTGAAGCAACTACTTCTAGTCTCCCAAACCTACTTTATCTGTAAAATTAATAAATAAAATTCTAAAAGAAAGAGGAAAGAAGCACCCTGGCTGGATAGCTCAGTAGGTTAGAGCATCATACCATAGCCCAGAGGTTGCCAGTTCGTTCCCCAGTCAGGACAGATACAGAAACAGATAAAATTCTCTGTCTCTCTCTCTCTCTCTCAAATCAATCAATAAAAAATATTTTTTAAAAAGCAATAAAATAAAAAAAGAAGCAAGCCAGACACAAGAGGTTAAAGCAGAAGGTTTATTGAGCAGAGAGGACAAACAAAAAAAGCCACTCCACAGGCAGTAGCAGACTTTCTCACAAGAGAAGGAAGAGAAACACCAACCATCTCCAGAGGCTGAGTTTCCATATCTTTGTAGTTCCTATGGAAAATTGCTGGTATGGAGGAATAGAATGGTGGTGGTGGTGGGGGCTGAGATGAACTTTAACCTTTACAAAGTATATTTTGTGTCCTTGCATTTTCATTTTACAGTATGGGTAAATGATAATGTCAGCTGAGTAGCTATTAATTAAGCTTTGCAGGAATTTTCTTTGTTCTGGAGATTCTTTGTGGCCTGCTTGCATCTCTAGTCAGCTGAGTTACATGTCAGACAGCACATAGCAGGCCCCTGACTTAACTTTGTTTGACTTTGGTTAATTTATATAGCTCTCAAGCCCCTCTGCTATATTAGGTGAATTAAAAAAAATTTTTTTTAATCTGTCTCCAATTCTTTCATCAGTGAAGATGCTATCCGAACAATAACAACTCTGGCAACATAGCTAAGTCATTGAGACTACAACCTATATTATTTTATTATGAAAGTGCAACTTGGCCTGATCTGTGGTGGTGCAGTGGAAAAAGCATAGACCTGGAATGATGAGGTCACGGGTTCAAAACCCTGGGCTTGCCTGGTCAAGGCACATATGGGAGTTGATGCTTCCTGCAACTCCCCCCTTCTCTCACTCTTATCTCTAAAATAAATAAAATTTAAAAAGAAGAAAGTGCAATTTGTGTAGTTTTGGCTTTCATATTAATTGTGGTGGCACAGAAATCTGACCCATTTCTCAGATTATTTAGGTTAAATGTGCCTAATATTTTGGGCCCATTTGGGTCAGAACAAACACTTGTCTTTCTTGGTTTTGCCCTTTTCTATCTAAACTCTTAGTGCCTCAGTTTCCTCAGCTGTTAAAACAGATAATAATAGTGACTCATTATAAGGTTGTTATGAGGATCAAAACCTTAGATCAGTGTGTGCTACATGTGATTCTTCAACAAAAGTTAGATGTGATTGTTATTGAGTTCCTGTGATCTGGGAAGTTAATTCAGTTGATTTACTTTCCACTGGCTTTTGAGCCTGATCTATTTGTATAGGATGTTATTTTACATAAAAAAGTAGAAGTTTTCTGCAATATCTTTAACCTGTTATGAACAGTAGAACAATTTTATACCTGGTTATTTTATTTTATTTTTTATAGAGACAGCAAGAGAGTCAGAGAGAGGGATAGATAGGGACAGACAGACAGGACCGGAGAGAGATGAAAAGCGTCAATCGTCAGTTTTTCATTGCGACACCTTAGTTGTTCATTGATTGCTCGCTCAAGCTGGCGCCCTCGGGGTCTCGAACCTGGGGCAACCACATCCCAGTCCAACGCTCTATCCACTGCGCCACTGCCTGGTCAGGATACCCGCGTATTTTGATTTATCAGATGATGTAGGTTATAGAATATGGGCTTTGGAGTTTGACATGAGTTTGGGTCCAAGTTCAGTACCTCATCAGTAAAAAGGGCATGCCAGTTGACCAGTCTCATAAAGTTTAAAAATTAAATGAAATAATCTCTGTGAAATTCTTAATACAACACCTCACATAAAAGTATTTACTATTGTGCCTGATCTGTGGTGGTGCAGTGGATCAAGTGCAAACGTACAATGCTCAGGTCGCCAGTTCAAACCCCTGGGCTTGCCTGGTCAAAGTACATATGGGAGTTGATGCTTCCTGCTCCTCACTCCCTTTTCTCTCTCTCTCTCTCTCCTCTCTAAAATAGATAATTAATAAAAAAAATATATTAACTACTTTTCCAAAGGCAAATCGAGGGCCAGATGGCAAATCAGTCGTTGCTCAACGATTACATTACTTCTTACACACTAAATCCAATTAGGTCTGACAAGGACAAGTATATTCATAGGCACAGTATATCAGAATATTTCAAGTCTGCATACCATTCTGTAATAAAATGAACAGAACTATATACCGAGATGTGACCTCTACCAAGCACACGCCACCATTCCCTCTTATTAACCTTGTCAACTGTTAGAACTTTAAATACACACGTAAACCAAAACATCAGCCTGAGAAGCCCCTATCCTACCCTGTCACGTGATGTGCCCGTTCTTTCTATCCCTGCCATTGCATCAGCCAATTTAGATTTGACTTCCCAGAAACCTACTAAGAATCTCGGATTGATTGGCATATTTATTCACCAATAAAGTCTTCTAGAGCTAAGAAGCGGTGGGACACTCTCCATAAGGGCGCTGTGATTGGACGGGGCGGTGCGCGTTGCGGCGGGTGTTGGGTTGGGTTAGTTCGTCTGCGCGTCTGCGGGAACAGGTAACCGCGGGTGGTGGACTCCGGGCTAGGAGGGACCTCGACCCTCGGGAGAAGTAGCCGGGCCTCAGGAATCTGCGCGGCGAGAGCGGCTGGGCCCGGGGTCTGAAAGCGCAGCGGCTACAGTGGGTCTTTGGGCCAGGCCTCTCGCGGCCTCTGGAACCGGACCCTGTACTGGAACCGGGGCAGCTATCTGGCGGACGCGGCAGCTGACCCGTGGGAGTGGAGCGGCCTGGGGAGGCCTTGCTGAGGACCAAGATCTTGGGAGGCTCACGGTTGCCATTCACGCAAGTGAGGTTTTATTTCCTAGTGGTGGGCGGAAAGTGGTTTGTGTTTGGGGGGGAGGTGTCAATTGTGGAGTCTGTGTGAGCCATTCTCTAAATTCTTAGAATTAGCCAAGTAACTGATGCTGATCCCGGCCCTATCATGTTCAACTATTATTTTCTCAGACAGCGTGCGTTCCCTGGTGTGCTTTAAGTTCATTCAGAGTTTGCTCTTAAAGAATTATTAAAAGCTAATCGTGAAATATTTTGTTAGCAACCTCTGTACTGGATGCTGAAGATATACCTGTAATGGTGAGCAAAAATCGGTCATGATTTACACTGGTATGGAACCTAACAGCCTGATGGGGTGATGAACATTAAACAAGCCATCAAATGCATGAAATTATGAAGGAGGACACCTAGGGCTTTGAGAATAAAGTAGGGAGAATCTGATCAAGAAGGAAAAGGCTTCCTTAAATGTGTCTCTTTGAAATTGAAATATCAATAAAATGACAATTAACTAGGAAAAGGGAAAAAGTGGGAGTAGGGTAGACAGTTTACCCTGCAAATGAAGAGCATATTGTAAAGTCCCTAAACTGAAAGGCCAGTGTGACTTAAGTTACTCATGACTTACAGCTCCTGCTGGGAGGTGGAATCTGAGTACCCTCTTTTGTGCTACCTTGTATCCCATACTGCCTGCCAGTTTATTTATATTGAATAGAATTATATTGAATAGATGGTGACAGTTCAGTCCCCGCCTTCACTGGGCTTATTATTGCCAATATATTGGATTCTTTTACATCATACTGCAGTTATTGCTGTACGTTACTGTCTCGCTTTTAAGGACATAAACTGTCACCTTGGTGCCTAGTACCGTAGTATGTATGCATTAAGTTGAACGAATAAACAAAAATGGAAAAAGTTGATGTGTCTTATAATTTAACTGCTTATTTGCCTCAGGAGGGAGCAGCAAACATTGTAAAACAGTTAAAATGATGCTGCTCAGAATTAACCACTGTAAATTCATGTATGTCACCCTTTTTGAGATTGATTGAGGGCCATGATGAAAAGGGATGAGGAAGAATATGATGGGACAAACTTTCTAAAAACCCTAGCCTTGACTCCTTAGCATGGACACAAAGTCCACATCTGTGGGAATTACAGTCAGCTAGTTGGCTCTGTCAACCAGTGTTTCACTATTTTTTTTTTTTTTGCCCAAAGGGCTTTTGTTTGATTAATGAGTTAATTAAGTTGTGGATAAATCAATTGATATTCCAGTTAAAACAAAATCTGAGAGAGTGTCATGTTCATTGTATGCCTCTTTATTGTATCTTCCTCATGTTAAACAAAAAAATTAACACCCAGAGCTATGTTTTATTTTGTTTTATTTATCGATTTTTAGCGAGAGAGGAAGGGAGAGAGACAGAGATATGATCTGTTCCTGTATGTTCCCTGACCAGGGGTCGAACCTGCAACCTTTGCATATTGGCCAGTGCTCTACTCAACCGAGCTATCCAGCCGGGGCTTAAAAAAAAAAGGGTTTATTGGCCATTGTTAGCAAGAAAAGAAAACCAAGTCCTGAAGCACAAAGTCTAAACCATCAGCAGGGGTGCCAGGTGTCCACTGTCCTGGAGTTGGCAAGGGAGGAAAGTTGGGGAGATAGATGAGTTGTTCTGGAAGGATTTACATTGGCTGTATGGGTAAAGTGGGTGGAAGAAGGTGAAGTGGGGCTAGTTCTGGGATAGGGACAGAATCTGAAAGGAAGTGTTTGCTCCTTTGGATTGGTGGTGGGCTGTTGGGAAAGTTCGTTTGTAAACAAGAAACAAAGACTGCTGCAGTTTCTATGGCAAATGGCTATTAGATAATCACAGAAATAGCCACCTGGAGGTTAATTCAGAGTTCCAACATATATATACCCAGGAATGCGAGCATTCTAGTTATTATTTGGCCACCAGCTATTAACGTCCTAACTGCTCTCTGCTTTCTCTCTCTGGCCTGCTATAATTTAGAACAACTCAGATTTATTTTTCTTGTCACTCACCAGAAGGAAGAAAATTTTGATCTAAGTGACTTACTAGCATCAATTTTGTTTCTTTAGGGCAGGGGTCCCCAAACTACGGGGTGGGTGGGGGGCGCATGCGGTTACAACATCCTCACTCCCTAGTAATCTGATAGCTGGGAAAACAGCAATTTACTGGTTGTGATTCTGGGGGTGCTCAGGCTAGGTGGAGGTAGGTACATGCCTGCTGCTTGCAGGTGGTCACTTGTGCAGATAAGCTCACCTCCAGGTCCACTGCTGCTGACAGCAGAATATTATGCCTCCCCTGGAGACTTTGGCTTTGGAGATAATGGAACTTTTCATAGAATATGAATTAACATGTAGATTAACACGAAGTTAGGAAGGTCTTTAAAGTTCATCTACTATGGACCCTTTGTTGGTGAAGTGAAGTAACTCAAGGACTTGGAGCTAGGATTGGAACCTAGGTGCCCTGGATCCCCTTCACCCCCTTCACAGTGAGCATCTCTGCTGGGTTATGAATTCTGAGTGTTTTTATTCTCATTCCCAAACTCCTAGCCTAGGGCCTGGCATAGAATGGCTGCTACTTACATACTTTGAAATAAATGAATACATGAAGAAACTACCTCCTGCTCCTGCTCTGCTTTGTGTGATGGTGTATGACTCTGTTGGGGTTGGCATGGGAAGGAAGAACAAATGGGGCTGCTGTCGGCTGGTGCAGCCAATTTTGCTCTGATGATGATTTTAGCCTTGGACATTACAACATAGAGGTTTCAGGATCAGACTGCTTACCAATGTCCTGCTTTGACTCGGCCTGAGAAGCCAGGAGTCTTGTGTAATGCCACTATCTCTTAGTTTCAATTCTCCTTTAAGTTTTCTTTTTTTTGTTAGTTCTGCAGGGTTACTTTCAAGATGGACTTAACTCTCACAGCAAGTGAAATCCGGCAGCGATTTATAGATTTCTTTAAGAGAAATGAGCACACCTATGTTCACTCATCTGCTACCATCCCATTGGATGATCCCACTTTGCTCTTTGCCAACGCAGGCATGAACCAGGTAAGGATTTTTCCCCCTTCCTCTTGGCTGTTTGTTCACAAAGGAGGCTGCAAAGCTCCCAGAGTCAGACAGAATCCCACATCTGTCACTCACTTTGTGGTCTTGTGGGACTTACTTGATACCATTTTTTAAAAATTATAATTACTAATTATTTTATTTTAATTCATTTAACTTTATATATTCACATATGGTTAGTGACCAAATTGGACAGGTGTCGTGGGAAAAATAAGGCAAAGTTAAACATATAACAATGATACATCTATGATATCTCCATACATACCCAGTCAGGCTGATCTTACTCCCTTACTGTAGATCTCAAACTTTTATTTTTCTTATCACCTTTACTCCCAAGCCAGCACATCGGTTTCAGAATAAGTTCTTCCCGAAAGACGGTATAAGCCCTGACTGTCAGCTTTGTGAGGAAGCACGCATTTCAGCACATCCGCCTTTGGCTGTTTTAGACCTGGCAGGCCTTTCCCCATGCAGGTGGTGTCACTGGTGGCGACCATTAGAGAACTAGGGCCAAGGAGGAGCTGCTTCATGATAGGGCTGCCTCTGCTGTAGCCCCATACGGCCACCTGCCTTTGAGAAGGTTCTACATATATTCTGGGCTAATTAAATCAGAAACTGAGCAGTTTGTATGTGGTCTCTTCCTACCAGTGTGTGATCTTCTGATATAACTACAGTTCTTTAAAAGTTGAAATGTACCCTTTCTTTTTATAGTTCAAACCCATCTTCCTGAACACTATTGACCCATCTCACCCTATGGCAAAGCTGAGCAGAGCTGCCAATACCCAGAAATGCATCCGGGCTGGGGGCAAACACAATGACCTAGACGATGTGGGCAAGGATGTCTATCATCACACCTTCTTTGAGATGTTAGGCTCCTGGTCTTTTGGAGATTACTTCAAGGTAAGCTCAAAGCAGGAGATTGACTGGGGCTTTGAACAAAGCAGTCAGTACCACTGAGTAAAGTAGGTTGTAATTTGGTTGTTTTAAAGTATGAAATATCATTTAGGAATAATCTCCTAAATGATGATATTTTAATTTCTTTTTTTTATTTGATTCATTTTAAAGAGGAGACACAGAGAGAGAGTGAGAAAGAGAGAGAGAGAGAAAGGAGGGAGGAGCTGGAAGCATCAACTCTCATATGTGCCTTGACCAGACCAGTGCAGGGTTTTGAACTGGCGACCTCAGTGTTCCCAGGTCGACGCTTTATCCGCTGCACCACCACAGGTCAGGCTAAATGATGATAATTTAATACTTCTTGGAAGTGGTACCTATGATTTGATGATTTCAGTTCACATTTGATTTCTTGCAAAAATTGATAATCCTGAATTCCACTAAGTTTATGATGAATGTATTGTAGTTTGAGATCCCTATTCCCAAGATCTGGACTTTTTGTCCTCATTAAATAGTAAAATAAACCAAACACTGGTTTGGCTGTGTTCCACATCCTCCTTTCTTCTTTTTATACTTTTTCATTGATTTGAGAAAGAGAGAGGAATAAAGAAAGGGGTGAGGAAGGAAGAGCAAGAGTGAGAAACATCATTTCATTCCATTTAGTTGTGTACTCATTGATAGCTTCTTGTATGTGCTCCGACCAGGTGTCAAACCCACGACTTCTGGTGTACCAGGTTGACACTATCCACTGAGCCATCCAGCCAGGGCCCACATCTTTCTTTTTGTTCCTTTTTGTAGGAATTGGCATGTAAGATGGCTCTGGAACTTCTCACCCAAGAGTTTGGTATTCCAGTTGAAAGACTTTATGTTACTTACTTTGGTGGGGATGAAGCAACTGGCTTAGAACCAGACTTGGAGTGCAAACAGATCTGGCAAAACTTGGGGTAAGAATGCAGCTTACATTTGGAGAGAATGGAGGAATACAGTGATTCCTCAACTTAGTGTCAGAGTGGGCTCTTACGGTGCATTGCCATATCTCATTTTGTAGCGGAGGTGGGACTGACTGGGAGTAATTATCTTTTGGTACCCACGTTGTTTCTTTTTTCTTTTTTTCTGTGGCACGTTAGTTGTTCATTGATTGCCTTCTCACATGTGCCTTGACCAGGGGGCTACAGCAGACCGAGTGACCCCTTGCTGAAGCCAGCAATCTTGAGCTTTAAGCTAGTGACCATTGGGTCATGTCTATGATCCCATGCTCAAGCCAGTGACCCTGCGCTCAAGTGGGGTTTCGAACCTGGGTCCTCTGCATTCCAGTTTAACACTACCCATTGTATCACCACCTGGTCAGGACCCACGTTGTTTCTTAATTGGTCATTCTGGTGTGAAAAACCATCATAAAGAGTCTCTGTCATATTTTTTTATTTCTGTATATATCTAGAAATTGTGCATATAATGCATATGTTGTAAAAATTAAAACTACATAGAAATGTAAAAATAAGAAGTAGAAAATCTCTAAGATTGAGCATTGTTAGTAGTTTGATACCCCTTTTATATTATTCCAGGCCTTTTCCATATTTTCTGTAGCCCTGTGTGTATCTTTTTTAACAAAGTGGTATTCTTCATATGAAACAGATTTTTTTTTTTATGGAAACGTAATGGTGTCAAACAGATTTAGGACAAAAGGAAGTTTGAGGTTTTTTTTGTTTGTTTTTACTTGGGAATGAGGGGAGAGGGTCTCTCTGGATGGGGGAGGTAGGAGAGGAGTTGTAAAAGCCTTGTGTGTGTGGTGTTTTTTTGTTTAATTTTTATTAATTTTTAAG
Organism: Rhynchonycteris naso; assembly: GCA_037038555.1. Classification (NCBI taxonomy): domain Eukaryota; kingdom Metazoa; phylum Chordata; class Mammalia; order Chiroptera; family Emballonuridae; genus Rhynchonycteris; species Rhynchonycteris naso. The sequence continues at coordinate 22,740,345 of CM073001.1, forward strand.
TTACTGTGTTTACATGGATTTAAGTGTCCCACTGAATATAACTCCCTCGCCCTCAGCCCTGTATCCTTTTTTATACCTCCTTTATCCCCCTCCCCCAAACTCCCTCCCCCCTTCCCTCTAGGATTTGTTTTCCCATTATCTATATCTCTGTGTTACGTATATATAGTTTCACTAATCCCTTTACCTTCTCTGATCCCATCCCCTCATCCCCCTTCCCTCTGACTGCTGTCCCTCTGCTCCCTGTGACCCTGCCTCTGCCTCTATTCTGTTCTTGAGTCCACTTTGTTCATTAGCCTCCACAAATATGTGAGATCATGATATTTTTCTTTCTCTGCTTGGTGTGTGTGTGTTTTTTTATGCAGTGTAATTCTAAAATAAAATCACGTAGCATAAAAGTAACGAACGTGATAGCCGAGCTGTGTATGTTCTGTGCCTTGGACTGAATAGAATTTGTGAAGTTCTACATCAAGAGGAATCTAGCCTGACCAGGCGGTGGCGCAGTGGATAGAGTGTCGGACTGGGATGCGGAAGACCCAGGATCGAGACCCTGAGGTCGCCAGCTTGAGTGTGGGCCCATCTGGCTTGAGCAAAAAGCTCGCCAGGTTGGACCCAGGGTCGCTGGCTCCAGCAAGGGGTTGCTCAGGTCTGCTGAAGGCCCGCGGTCAAGGCACATGTGAGAAAGCAATCAATGAACAACTATGGTGTCACAACGGCAATGAAAAACTAATGATTGATGCTTCTCACCTCTCTCTGTTCCTGTCTGTCTGTCCCTATCTATCCCTCTCTCTGACTCTCTCTCTGTCCCTGTTAAAAAAAAAAAAAAAAGAAGAAGAATCTAATTGTGGGGTGATTTACCCTTTACACAGCTGGGATGCCCATACTGTCCTTGTCTTGTTTTCTTGTTCCTTGTACTAAACTCTGTTGTCCTTTATTGCATAGCTTTTTAGTACATGTAAGCAATGCTACCTTTTTTTCTTTTTCTTAACTTTTACTTCAGTTATATTATTCAAATTGAAACTACATAGCTTCCCCTTATACCTGGTTAGAAGCTATAGTCTAAATGGACTTGGACATTTTTGGCAGTGACATATGTGAAACTTAAATACTAATCTTGATTTTCAGAATCCTGTTTCACTTGCTTCATCCATATCTGTGCTTTGTTTATTAAGTAAGTGTAGTCTTTTTTAGGTGCTTTATTAGGTAGCAAGTTTCAGCAGTCAACTATTTTGGAAATGTTTCAATCTTATTAAATTCTTTCTATTTTTTTAAGACAGATAGGAAGGGGGGAGGAGAGAGATGAAAAGCGTCAACTTGTAGTTGCTTCACTTTAGTTGTTTGTTCATTGATTGCTTCTCATATGTGCCTTGATGGGGGAGGGGGCTCAAAGCAAGTCAGTGACCTCTTGCTCAAGCCAGTAACCCTGCACTCACACTGGCAAGTCTACTCTCAAGCTGGATGAGCCTGCACTCAGGCTGGTGCCCAGGCACCCCAAGTCCATGCTCTGTCCACTTTGCTACCACCAGTCAGAATAATCTTATTAAATTCTTTTTGTTATTTTAAGGTAAAAGACAGATAACTAAATTGGGGTATTGAGAGGTGACTTTAATCAGGTTTTTTTAAACATTTATACTGTCATAAAGTCATTTTTTTTTAAAGGACCATTTGTCAAGAAAATATTTGCTTAAATTCTGGTCATGTTCAGAATAAACACTTTTGTTTTTATGTGTTTCTTTCTAGGCTTTATTCATATCTTTGACTATTTTTATTTCGTTACGATCGGAGCATATGTGTATTTTGTATTCCATTGTTATCACTCAAGAAGGATCATGTTCTGCCTCTTTAACAGGATCTATTTGCAATCTCATCATTAGTAATTGCCAAAGAGTAGAAATTTATAAGGATCTCTTTTTACAGTGGATGCAAGTCTGTGCTAAATCCTTGTCGGTGGTTATAACTGGACTTATTATCCCCACTGTGTGCAGGATGGATGACACCAAAATCCTCCCCGGCAACATGAAGGATAACTTCTGGGAGATGGGTGACACAGGTCCATGTGGCCCCTGCAGTGAGATCCACTATGACCGGATTGGTGGTCGGGATGCTGCCCATCTTGTCAACCAGGATGACCCCAACGTGCTGGAGATCTGGAACCTTGTGTTCATCCAATATAACAGGTGCCTTGGGTCCTGAACCGTTCCTACCAAGAGCAGTACCTCTCCGTGAGCTGCATAGAAAATGAGGAACTTAGTGCATAACTGTTGTCTCATCCTGGTCTTTGGGGATGGTGGAGCAGTGCTAACACAGACACTGAAGGCATTACGGGATCTTTTTTTTTTCTTTTCCAAGTGCGAGGAGGGGAGATAGATGCCTGCATGTGCCCTGACTGGGATCAACCTTGCAAGCCCTATCTGGGGCCGGTGCTCTGCCCATTTGGGGCCATGCTCGCAACTGAGCTATTTTTAGTGCCTGAGGCAGAGGCTCCGCAGAGCCATCCTCAGCACTCGGTCCAATGCACTTGAACCAGTTGAGCCATGGCTGAAGTAAGAGGGGAGAGGGAGAGCAAGAAGGGAGAGAGGGAGAGCAAGAAGGGAGAGGAGGGTGGAAAAGCAGATGGTTACTTCTCCTGTGTGCCCTGCCTGGGAATCGAACCTGGGACTTCCACACTCTGGGCTGACACTGTATAACTGAGCCAACTGTCCAGGGCTGCATCCTGGGATCTTGTGGCACATTCTTTAGATTTTATTTCTCAAATTTTTCCTCTGATCTCTGGGTCAGTACTGGGTCTTTTCTTTTATAAATTAGTTTTATTTCCCATGAAACTGCTTAAGGGCTATGTCTATATTGTCATTTTGCTATAATTTGGACTCTTATTTTAAAGCTTTATTTCCTTGAAGTTTTGCCTCATTCCTTAATGGACCCCCAGAATACTTCTTACCTTTCTACCTTTACTTCCCTTCTACCTTTACTTCCCTCCTCCCATGAAACTAGACAGGGGCAAATGACAAAAAGTTGCAGTCTGCACACTGCTGTGTAAATGAACGTTAACCAGCAGGGAGAGGTAGCAGCCTGAGTCCTCTCTCAACTTCCTTTTGCTCTTGATCATGCAGGGAAGCCGATGCAACTCTGAAACCTCTTCCTAAGAAAAGTATTGACACAGGGATGGGCCTGGAGCGACTGGTGTCTGTGTTGCAGAATAAGATGTCCAACTATGACACTGATCTTTTTGTCCCTTACTTTGAAGCCATTCAGAAGGTACTGGTCCTTTTGCAAAAACTGCCAACTTCTGTGGAAGTTTCCAGGCCAGACTCTTAGCAGTGCCATCAAAGTAGAATAACCAGGTGCTTTGCCAGCTGAGGGTAACTGCGACCCATCTGCCAATTTTATTGTTACTAACACATGGCTCTAGGTATAAGTCACTGTAATTTGTGGAATGCAAAGGGCTGGCTAGAGCCTTTTTACTTCCACCACTCTCATCTTTCTTGGGGTTATAAGATATGATAAGAGGATTGTTCTTTCTCCTAATGCACCTCAGTCCTTTCGAAACCTCCTAGGGCAAAGCTGTGCAAGAAAGGCCGTTTCCTCATACTCTGTCCCTTGGATTTTACCTGTAGGGCACAGGTGCCCGGCCATACACTGGGAAAGTTGGTGCTGATGATGCTGATGGGATCGACATGGCCTACCGGGTGCTGGCTGACCATGCTCGGACCATCACTGTGGCACTGGCCGATGGCGGCCGCCCTGACAACACAGGGCGGGGGTAAGTATGTTACACATGGGCAATGGTAGGACTCTGCAAAACTTAAAACTATACTTTATCATTGTTTTCTTTGTCTTCTAGGTAGTTGGAGGGAAGCTTTCTTTTTTTAGAGATGAAGGGAGTTTTAGCCTATACTGAAGGATATCCCTGTATTAGATCTTTGCTGCTCAGTACAAATAAGGAGTGATAGAATATTAGAGGTCGTAGGGCCTGACCTGTAGTGGCGCAGCGCATAGAGTGTCAACCTGGAACTCTGAGGTCACCAGCTCAGAACCCTGGGTAAAGCGGTGGGGTTGGGGTTGGTCTTGACAAGTTCCAGGCAACTTCAGTACTGACACGCAGTACCTGGGATTGTGGGCATCAAGTCCAACATTGGTCTGTACTTCTTGCCTTCATCTCTGGGGTCAGGAAAACAAGCCAGGACTACCCCAGGTCATCCTTGATACATATTTGTGGGTATGTTCTGAGTTTTGTGCTGGCATTCATGTTAATGGCCTTGGAGAATATAAAATGAAGCAATCATAGGATAAAACAGGAAAGCGGAAGGCAATGTTGGTCATCTTGTTTTGGGTCGAATTCCAAAGAACTACAAAACTTTCAGCTGGGAAAGTGTCTAACTGGGGCTGGGTTCTACCTCTTATAGGTATGTGTTGAGACGGATTCTCCGCCGGGCTGTGCGATACTCCCATGAGAAACTCAATGCCAGCAAGGGTTTCTTTGCTACATTAGTAGATGTCGTCGTCCAGTCCCTGGTAAGTCTATTTCCCTGCTTACTTCTTTACTCAAACACATATCTGAAGAGGGCAAGGGTGGGAGGTGGCATGCTGTTAATGTGAATATTTAGAGAGGTCATAGAATAGTCCCTGGCTTCACTGGGCTCATATGTCTGTTTCCCCTTTGCCAGGGCGATGCATTTCCTGAGCTAAAGAAAGACCCGGATATGGTCAAGGACATCATTAATGAAGAAGAAGTGCAATTTCTCAAGACTCTCAGTAGAGGGCGTCGCATCCTGGACAGGAAAATTCAGAGCCTGGGAGACAGCAGGACCATTCCTGGTAAAGACCAGTTTCTTTCTTTCTCCATCTAGGCTGTTTTGTCTCTCTGGAAGACAAAACAGAAAGTTTTTCACAAACTAACAGTGGACTCCCATGTCTCCAAAGGCAGAGCATGGCTTGGTTAAACTGCTTGTGGTGTAAAATGGGGTTTATATTAAAATTATAAAATATGTTGTTATGGTCAAGTATTCAAAAACCATAGAAGTAAAAGTGAAAATCCTCTTTCCCAAATATGCTTCATAGAGGTAACAGCTCTTAAGAGCTTGGTGTATTCAGGACTTTTCTCTATTTGCATACAAATTTGTGTGTATATATCTGTGCATTTTCAAGCAAAAATGGGAACATATAGCATGTACTTTTTTTTTAAAGATTTTGTTTATTGACTTTACAGAGAGGAGAGAGAGGGTGGGGAGCAAGAAGTATCAACTCATAGTTGCTTCACTTTAGTTGTTCATTGCTTGCTTCTCATATGTGCCTTGACTGGGCAAGTCCAGAGTTTTGAACCAGCGACCTCAGCACTCCAAGTCAACATTGGGTCCACTGTGCCACCACAGATTAGGCTGTACTGGTTTTCGAAACTTGATTTTTTAGCAGATAGGACACATTAATTCTGAAACATTTTCTTATTGAAATATAATGTACAAGGGGAAATCCTAATGAATTTTCACAAACTGAACACACTTGTTTAGATTAAGAAACAACTTTATGCCTGACTGGAGGTGGCAGAGTGGATAGAGCGTTGGCCTGGGATGCTGAGGACCCAGGTTCCAAACCCTGGGGTTGCTGACTTGAGCACAGGCTCATCCAGCGTGAGCGCAGGGTCGTCGGCTTGAGCATGATCCCATGGTCACTGGCTTGAAGCTCAAGGTTGCTGGCTCGAGCCCACGGTCGTTGGCTTGAGCAAAGGGTCACTGGCTTGGCTGGAGCCCCCCGGTCAAGGCACATATGAAAAGCAATCAGTGACCAACTAAAGTGACGCAACTACAAATTGATGCTTCTTATGTCTCCCTTCCCGTCTGTCTGTCTCTTTAATCCATTCTGTCACTATCACTGTCCTGGGAAAGGCTTGGGGTATAAAAGAAGGAGACCATCCATGTTACTTGACACAATTCCTTTGGGCTGTGTAGGGGACACTGCTTGGCTCCTCTATGACACCTACGGCTTTCCAGTGGATCTCACTGGACTGATTGCTGAAGAGAAAGGCCTAGTGGTAGATATGGACGGCTTTGAAGAGGAGAGGAAACTGGCCCAGGTAAGAATTTGGGGAGCGAGCCTGACCTGTGGTGGCACAGTGGATAAAGCGTCGACCTGGGAACACTGAGGTCGCCAGTTCAAAACCCTGCACTGGTCTGGTCAAGGCACATATGAGAGTTGATGCTTCTAGCTCCTCCCCCCTTTCTCTCTCTCTCTCTCTCTCTCTCTCTCTCTCACTCTGTGTCTCCTCTCTAAAATAAATAAATAAAAAGAAATTTAAAAAGTCAGATAAAAAAAAAAGAATTTGGGGGGCGAGCTGGAGACCCAACACTTAACAAGACAGGAGTTGGCTGCAAAGCAAGCAAGTTTCCTTTCATGAAAGTCTTTGAAATCTTGTTTTTCCCAAGACCAGTGGGTCTCAATAGGGGGTTATTTTGGCACCCTGGGGGCCATTTGGCAACAATGTCTGAAGATATTCTTGGTTTTCACAGCTGGGGCAGGATGCTACTGGCATCTAGTGCCTGGAGACCAGGGAAGCTGCTCAACTTCCTGGGGTGCCCTCAGTGTCAGTGGTGCCGAGATTGAAAAACCCTGTTCTGGAGCTTTACATTGGACATAGTTTAGCAGTTTTAAGTTCTTCAGAGTTTTTTTTTCTTCTGCATTAGGGTAACTATGCTTGTTTCTTTTACTGGCAGCTGAAATCACAGGGCAGGGGAGCTGGTGGGGAAGAACACATTATGCTGGACATTTATGCTATTGAAGAACTCCGGGAAAAGAGTCTGGAGGCAACAGATGACTCTCCAAAGTACAGTTACCTTTCGGACGCCAGTGGGAACTACGGTCTGTTACTGTGCTCATCTGGGGGGTTTTCAAGAGACTAGCTTCAAGGTTAGGTTCCTGAAATACATATGATAGCCTCTTCTGTAATGCTGTATATACATGCTGTGTAATTTTATACTCAGAGACTCTTGGTGGTTGATTTTCTTAACTCTTTATTTTGAAATAATTATAGATTCACAAAGAACTTTTTTTTTAAGTTTACAGGGAATTTTTTTATATTCTTCACCCAGTTGCCTCTCGTTTTAACATCTTTATAGGAAATGGATATTGTATGATGCACAGTGGCTCTTGAAGTTTGCATTGGGGATAGTAACATTCTAAAGTTAAGAAGAACTGAAAGAAATAAACAGGCACTGCATGTTTGTGCTCTTTTGCTCCAGCAGAGATACCACATTCTATCCAGTCAAGTCCACAAAAGAGTATATTCTTTGTGAGTTGACCTTGAAGTAGGGAGTTTTATTTTATTTTATTTTTTGAAGTAGGGAGTTTATTACTACTCTTAAAGAACTACTAAAATCAGACTCACCACGTTTCTGCTCAGTAGCTCCGAGTTAGGGTGACCAGCTGTCCCAATTTTCCCAGAACTGTCCCATCCCAGTTGACAGTTTTCAGTTGACACTGAAAGTCTCGCATCCTGGGAAACCCTTGGGTCCAGGCAAACCAGGACACCCTACTGAGTGTTGTGTTCTCTGGGGGAAAGCCAGTGTGATAAGCCTTTTCATGGAGTCTAGTGATCTTGCTTCCAAAACACAATAAGATGAGTAGGCCCTAAAGACAGTTTGAGAAATAGAATGCAGCAAAAGCCAGGTGAGGGTGTGTGAACGAAGGCATTGACCCTGCTTTCCTCCCTCTATGCAGCGTTTGAGAGCACAGTGGCTACAGTGATGGCCCTGCGCAGGGATAAGGTGTTTGTGGAAGAAGTGTCCACAGGCCAGGAGTGTGGAGTGGTGCTGGACAAGACCTGTTTCTATGCTGAGCAAGGAGGTCAGATCTACGATGAAGGCTACCTGGTGAAGGTTGATGACAGCAGTGAAGACGTGAGTTTGCCAGAAGGGGTCTGACAAAGGGTCAGGCCTGGTCTGGAGTAGCTTTTCTGGCTCCTCAGCACCCTGGGCTTTGGGAAACAGACACACTGATCTTTGACTTGTGTTCCATGCTCTGTATTTCTGAAGCGGAGGGAGCTGTGTGTTGCACATGTTTATTTCATGGCCATTAGTTCCCTGTGTAGCAGGATCCTTGCAGGCAGGCTGTGTAGGCTGATTCTCAGTTCCTCCGTGCTTTTCTCATAAATAAGGAGAGGCAGCTCTCTAAAGGGCAAGCATCCTTGTCAGAGTCAGCCTCTAGCTGTGCCACTGCCAACTCTGGGCGTGGGTGAGTCTGAGTCAAATGTATGTATACGGATGTAAATGGTAAATATGTACATAATGGTGCATGTGGATATATAATACATAAAATGGTATTAATGGTGTACACGTATATACACAGGCCAGTAAAGAAAGTCTTAGAAAATTTGTGTATGTATAATTTGTATATGTAAATAGAATTTATATATGTACATTTATTGTTTTACTTATTGGTCTCCTCCTTGAATCCTTTTAGAAAGCTGAGTTTACAGTGAGGAATACCCAGGTGCGAGGGGGGTATGTGCTACACATAGGAACAATCTATGGCAGCCTGAAAGTGGGGGACCAAGTCCGCCTGTTTATCGATGAGGTGAGTTGAATTATGCTAATCAGCATTGGATCTGGTTAGTAATCACCTCCTTTTTAACTTCAGTTTTATTGAGGTACAAATGACATAAAATTGAGAGATAAAGTACAGTCACATGCCACTTAATAATGGGGATATATTCTGGGAGATGCATCATTAGGTGATTTCATCACTGTGTGAACATAGAGGGCATTCCACAAGCCTCGGTGGCATAGCCTACTCCGCACCTGGACTGTATGGTATCCCACCATCACCTGTGCGGTCTGACATTGACCCCAAAATTGTTGTGCAGCACGTGACTGTACATCATGGTGATTTGGTAGACTTACCACACATTGTGAAAGAATTCATCTGCTCCATGGCTTGCTTTATTTATTTGTTTGTTTATTTAATAAAAAAATTTTTAAGTGAGAGGCAGGGAGGCAGAGAGAGAGACAGACTCTCACATGTGCCTTGACCGGGATCTACCTGGCAACCCTTGTCTGGGGCTGATGCTCTGCCCATCTGGGGCCTCTGCTCCAATACTTGGCAACCGAGATATTTTTAGCGCCTGAGGTAAGCCTATAGAGCCATCCTCAGTATCCAGGGTCACCTTGCTCTAACCATTCAAGTCATGGCTACAGGAAGTGGGGAGAGAGAGAGATGGGGGAGGGGGAGGGGTGGAGAAGCAGATGGTCGCTTTTCCTTTGTGCTATAACTGGAACTTGAGCCCAGGACTTCCACATGCTGGGCCGACGCTGTACTGCTGAGCCAACTGGCCAGGGCTGCTCTTTGGCTTTAAATTGGTCTATCATTACTGTTACTCTTAAGTAAAATTATAAGTAGATTCTTACAAGTAGAGTAAGTTTAATGAGGCATGTATCTGAGAGTTAAATCTGTATGTTCCCATGTCAGACCACTGATTTCAGTTGCGATCCTAGAGACTTGTTTTCATAGATTGCCTTTCTCCTGGTTAACCTCAAGTACTTCTTCAGGAGCCAAGGATCCTGTATTAAGAAATAGATTGTGTGGCATGTGACAGAGCTCCAAAATAACAAGATAGAAATGTGTTTCTCACCTAAAAGTCCAAGCTGGTACTGAGACTGTGCCCATTAAAGTCATTGGGCCCAGCTTTCCTCCCTTGTTGCTCTGCCATCATTCTTGGGGTGTTTCCCTTGATTTCATAGTCCGGGACGGTAGCTATCAGGTTCATTTTCTAAGAGATTGGCACTATTTTGGAAAGGATCAGGTTGTAAATATTTTTGGCATTTTGGAACATATTGTCTCTATCACAATTACTCAGCTCTGCCATTGTGGCAGGAAAGCACCATAGACAATATGTACCCACATGAGTGTGGCTGTGTTCTAAGGAACCTGTTTATAAAAATGGATGACAGGCCAGATTTGGCTCAGAGGGCATAGTTTCCCTTTATGAGTATGTTTATAGCACACTGACCAGAACTCAGTTACATGGTCACACTTAGCTGCAAGGGAAGCTAGGAAATGTAGTCTTCATTCTGGGAAGCCATGAGCCCTACTAAAAATTCTAGAACTTGGGAAGAAGGGGAGAGCAAGTATTAGACAATTAGCAATCTGTTGTAGACCCTCTACCATTCGACTCTCCCTTTTACAGCCCCGACGGAGACCTGTCATGAGCAACCATACAGCTACCCATATTCTGAACTTCGCCCTGCGCTCTGTGCTTGGGGAAGCTGACCAGAGAGGCTCCCTGGTCGCTCCTGACCGCCTTCGGTTTGACTTCACTGCTAAGGGAGCCATGTCCACCCAACAGATCAAGGAGGCTGAACAGATTGTGCAGGAGATGATTGAAGCAGCCAAGGTAGGTTGGGTTATGTGTGAGCTCCTGGGCGTGAACCTCACTGCTTCCTGCACCATTGTTTTCTGTCCACAGAGCTGCAGCAGCCCAAGTGCTCGCTCTCTGTCGTACCGTCCTCTGTCCTGCACGCAGATTTGCTTAAAACGTGATTCTCACACTGCGTTGGGTAGGCAGCAGTGATAGTGTTCAGTGGAGGGTGCTGGGGTCTCTGGGGAGTGGCAGAGAGAGGTCTTTGCTCCACTCCCTGCTTAGGACAGCCAGAGCTCTTCTAGTTATGTCTGTTTTACATATGGTACATCCACATAAGATTTTGTTCACAGTTTAACAAAATATTTGTTGGAAATTCTTATTTTGGTCATCTCAACCATATATGGTGCCTTCTTTCAGGAGGCTCTGGGCATGTGACAGAGCTGGAATTAGAGACCCAGGGTCCTGCCTGTAAGACACACTCTCCCTAGTGCTTCCCACCGCACCTCCAGAGAATCCTGTTCCCAGCTTTTTTCTGTCTTCTTTCCACATAGCCTGTCTATACGCAGGATTGTCCCCTGGCAGCAGCTAAAGCCATCCAGGGTCTGCGGGCTGTGTTTGATGAAACCTATCCTGATCCAGTGCGCGTCGTCTCCATTGGGGTCCCAGTGTCCGAGCTGTTGGACGACCCCACTGGTCCTGCGGGCTCACTCACTTCTGTTGAGTTCTGTGGGGGAACGTGAGTACATCAGGGGGTCACTGGCATTACCCTTCGAGGATGTGGGTCCTAGACCAACTCTTGTTCATCTGAGGTGGAAAAGAAGTCCTCAGAGTCTGACCAGGCAGTAGTGCCGTGGATAGAGCATTGGACTGGGACACAGAGGACCCAGGTTTGAACCCCGAGGTTGCTGGTTTGAGTGCAGGCTTATCTGTCTTGAACACGAGCTCACCAGATTGAGCAAGGGGTCACTTGCTCTTCCATACCCCCTCTCCCCAGTCAAGGCACATATGAGAAAAGCAATCAATGAACAACTAAGGTGCCGCAATGAAGAATTGATGCTTCTCATCTCTCTCCCTTTCTGTCTGTCTGTCCCTCTCTCTGTCACATACAAAAAAGTCCTCAGAGGTGCAGTTGGCAAACAGCAGTCCCAAGAATTTTAGCCTCTTAGTGCTTGGGTCTGACATTAACATTCCCTGGGTTTGTCATGAATATTCTTTCTAGGAGAAGGACACACTTGCCACACAATTGTTTGCTTTTATTCCCTGAGCCGATCCCAACAAGAGTTGGGATTCTTGGCCTGTGCACTCAGGAGTCAGCAAGGCCCTGGAGTGCCCATCGAGCTCCTGATCTGGTCTCAGCCCCTTTCCCCCCTGGGGCCTCACTCAGCTCCCTTTGCCAGCTTGAACGGCATCTGAGCAGTTAACCCCATTGTCTCGGAGCCCAAGTCAGGCCCCATGGTAGGCCCAGCTCAGTTTGGCTTTGTATAGCCACTTATTTCTGCCAACTTGAATTCCTCCATGGGATCTTCTGGGGCTGGTTATAGTAGTTTGGGAAATTTCTGCTTCCGAAGGAAGCCTGTGAAAACATTCTTGGGGCTGTGGTGGTGGAGCCTGTCCAGGGCCTCCTGTAGCCGGCCGCAAGGCAGGAGCAGGAGGGAGTGTGGAGGGCCGGGCCAGCTTCCAGGCCTACTTCTGCCTTGATACTTTGCATGACATTTTTTAGAACACAGAAAACAACTTTCAACAATTCTATACCACCTTCACAGAATGACTGAGAGATAATGAGCATTTGAGGTTCTAGGTGAGCAACTGGGAATAAAACCTGTTTATTTAAGGGGTCTGATATGATTTTAAAGGTAATTTGCAATATTCCCAGTGAGCTGGGATAGAAGAATATAGCTTATGTTCCAACAGAGAGAATGAAAAACATGAATGAATGGAGAGTCTGCCAGCAGTAATATTGTATTGGGTATTAGAGACCACAAACACTTTAATTTCATTTAATTTTTGCATCAGCCCTGTGAGGGAGCATAACACCCATTCTTACATGAGAAAACTAAGGCTCAGAAAGGTGCTGTCTTGCTCAATGTCACAATGCCCTCAGACCCAGTCCTTCTCTTCCCCTTCCTGGCCAGAACTGTATTCTGAAATTCCTTAAACATGAAGGGCCTTTTCCACTGTCCCCTTGAGGGAGCTGCCCTGGAAGGGCTCTGGGCTGGAAAGCCATGGGATCCTGGGGTACAGTGGGGGGCAGGGCAACTGGACTTCCTCATGACCATGGACTTTGTGTTCTGCCATCAGTCACCTGCAGAATTCAAGTCATGCGGGAGCTTTTGTGATTGTGAGTGAAGAGGCTATTGCCAAGGGCATCCGGAGGGTTGTGGCTGTCACAGGGGCTGAAGCCCAGAAGGTGAGCAGATCACGCTGGTTCATGGCTTGATTTGAACAAGGCAAAAGAAGCTTAATCTGAAAACCCGTAGTGCAGATGGTTATTTGGCTGCTATAGTCAGAAGCGAAGTGCAGGGCTACCCCCAGAATGTCCTCCAGTTACCCCTGCCGAAGAGAAGGAAGTACCAGAGCAGGAGACTTTATCTTATGTTTAATCTTTAAAATATATGTTAACCCTGCCTCCTACCCCGTAATATATCTGTGTCTAGGAAGGTAAGCCATAGCTCTGCTGTGGCTTCTAATACTCTCTGGGTTGTGCCTAGCTTGTGATGGGAACAGCTGCTTGGGGTGGGCACTGGAGCTCGTTTCTGATGGGTACTGAAGCCTGATGGCATGGGAAGGGCCCGATTGAGTCTCTGTTCCCCCGAACCTGATGCGTACAGCCTTTCTGCTGGCCACGCGTGTGAGGCAGGTGCTCCTTCTGGGTCAAGAGGCTGAAATCACTTGCTCCCTGAAGGAAGAGAAACTTCTAGTGTCCTAGGGATGAGTTTTAGCCTGCCCTCAGTGTTGGCCACAGTGGTTTATAGATAGAAGAATGAGGCTGAAAGTTACTTGGAGTTTATGACTGATTGTCTCCCCGCCCAGGCTCTCAGGAAAGCAGAGAGCTTGAAGAAATCTCTCTCTGTCATGGAAGCCAAAGTAAAGGCCCAGACTGCACCAAACAAGGATGTGCAGAGGGAGATTGCTGACCTTGGTGAGGTAGGGCAACTTCCCTCTCTTCCCAGGGCCTGCTCAGTGCTGGAACCTAGACCTGATGAATCAGACACACCCTATTCTTGAAGAACCCTCAACTCTTGGCCCTTAGTGCAGCGGGCCTTTGCACTGACTTCTGTTGTCGTGCAGCCTTGCAGTAGGGAGTCCATAGACCGCTGGTACCTGCCTGCTGCCCCCCTTGCCAATCGCAGGGGAGCCCATCCCAAGCATGCATGGGCCTGGTGTTGAGGGAGTAGGGGAGGTGCTGTAGGTGCCTAGTTTCCAGGCCATCTGGTGTTTGTTAGTATTTGGGGACTTCCTGTAATCCCTTCCCAGGCTGTGTTCACTGCCTGACCAGGATCCACCTGGCAAGCCCACTAGGGGGTGATGCTCTGCCCATCTGGGCCTGCTGCTTCAATGATTGGCAACTGAGCCATTTCACTGCATGAGGGGAGGCCATGGAGCCATCCTAGTGCCCAGGATCAACTTGCTTAAACCGTTTGAGCCATGGCTGCGGGAGAAGAGAAAGGAAGAGGAGAGAGAGAAGGGGGAGGGGTGGAGAAACAGATGGTCACTTTTCCTGTGTGCCCTGACTGGGAATCAAACCCAGGACTTCCATACTCTGGGCTGACGCTCTACTGACGAGTCAGCTGGTCATGGCATGCAGTTACTTTTAAAGTGACTAGTCTCATGACCAGTGGATACCTTTTTCTTTCTCTTGGACACTAATCAAAGAGGTCTTAGTGTTCGAAGCCAGAAGAGTGAGGTGGACTGGGATGGGGCCTCACATTTTAGCTCCTTGTGGTCGATATCTGAATGATCTGATTCTGGTTCCAGGCTCTGGCCACTGCAGTCATCCCCCAGTGGCAGAAGGATGAATTCCGGGAGAATCTCAAATTCCTGAAGAAGATCATGGACGATCTAGACCGGGCAAGCAAAGCCGATGTCCAGAAGCGAGTGAGTCCTGGCAGTGCTGGTGGCTGGAAGGGAACCAAGAGGATTTACCCAGAAAAGTCTGTGCACACTGCAGTCTGGTTTCAGTTTGGCCCTTGGACCTGAGACCTCTCTTCTGGACTTCCTTTCCTGCAGGTGTTGGAGAAGACAAAGCAGCTCATTGACAGCAACCCTAACCAGCCCCTTGTCATCCTTGAGATGGAGAACGGCGCGTCAGCCAAGGCAACCCAGGGGATGGTGCTCCAGGGGCTGGGATTCCGGGCTGCCTGTACCCATCCGCTGCTTGTCTCCTCATGGGGGCTCATCAGCTCTCTGGTGGCTGAAGTCTGATCTTTCTGGCTCTGAGTGGAGGAAGGGCCCACTCTCTGGGTTTGAGGTTAGGTTGAGCCATGGAGAGATCTGGTGGCTGGCGAGTTATGGCAAACCTTAGAGAGTCAGTGTGTGGGCCAGACCCTATGCTTGGGTTCTTCTCTGCGCAGGCTCTTGGGACCAGTACCTACTCTAGGACGCGGGGTGAGGGTAGGGACAGGGAGAGTTCTAAGAGCTGAGCTCCGTACACTTGCTGCACTTATGGCGAGCATGGGCTCCTTCCACAGGGCCATGCCCTGATACCAGCTTCTCCCACAGGCCCTGAATGAAGCCCTGAAGCTCTTCAAGACACATTCCCCACAGACGTCTGCCATGCTCTTCACAGTGGATAATGAGGCTGGCAAGATCACGTGCTTGTGTCAGGTCCCCCAGGTCAGAATACCCTGCATCCTTGCTCCAGACCCTGCAGCCCTTTGCCAGCGGGGCGTGGTGTCTGTAGCTTTTCTGAGGGAGCTCCCTTCTTAGAGTTGTTTACCCAACCCTCATGGGTGTTGATGCAAACCACCATTAGAAATGGCCCTTGTCCTACGTACTTGTTAGTCACCTCCAGCACCTTCTCTCCCTCTCATCCCCTCTAACCACTCTCACTCCTCCACTCTTTCACCTCCTCTCCATCTCATCCCCTCTAACTACTCTCACTCCTTCCCTCTCTTCCACCTCCTCTCCCTCTCATCCCCTCTAACTACTCTCACTCCTGCCCTCTCTTCCACCTCCTCTCCCTCTCATCCCCTCTGACCACTCACTTCTCCACTCTTCCACCTCCTCTCCCTCTCATCTGCTCTAACTACTCACTCCTTCCCTCTCTTCCACCTCCTCTCCCTCTCATCTGCTCTAACTACTCACTCCTTCCCTCTCTTCCACCTCCTCTCCCTCTCATCCGCTCTAACTACTCACTCCTTCCCTCTCTTCCACCTCCTCTCCCTCTCATCCCCTCTAACTACTCACTCCTTCCCTCTGTTCCACCTCCTCTCCCTCTCATCCCCTCTAACTACTGTCACTCCTTCCCTCTCTTCCACCTCCTCTCCCTCTCATCCCCTCTAACTACTCTCACTCCTCCACTCTTCCACCTCCTCTCCCTCTCATCCCCTCTAACTACTCTCACTCCTCCACTCTTCCACCTCCTCTCCCTCTCATCTGCTCTAACCACTCTCATTCCTTCCCTCCCTTCCACCTCCTCTCCCTCTCATCCCCTCTAACTACTGTCACTCCTTCCCTCTCTTCTACCTCCTCTCCCTCTCATCCCCTCTAACTACTCTCACTCCTCCACTCTTCCAGGCCCTCTCCTTGATGGATGTATTTAACTGTGCTGGCTGATACCTGGCTTTGTCACTCAGTATGCCTTGTCTTAGCCTTGGTACCAGCTGTAGGGTCTGCCTCAGCTTCCAGCAGCATCACCCAGGCAGTAATGAGTGTCTGTGGTTCCCCCCTCCTTTTTCTTTCCCTCCCCTCTCCATTGCCTCCCTCAGTCCCATCCTCTGTCTGACTCCTGCTTCACCTTCCTGTCTTCCAGAATGCAGCCAACCGGGGCCTGAAAGCCAGTGAGTGGGTACAACAGGTGTCAGGTCTGATGGATGGCAAAGGTGGTGGCAAAGATGTGTCTGCTCAGGCCACAGGCAAGAACGTGGGCTGCCTGCAGGAGGCACTGCAGCTAGCCACTTCCTTTGCCCAGCTCCGCCTGGGAGATGTGAAGAATTGATGAGAAGGGCAGTTTCCACTGGGAAGCATCTTCTGCAAACCCAGATGTATCCAGCCAGCCAGGAGCTCTCCATCCGCCACACAGACATTTAAATCTTGGGACTTTTAAATAGTCCCATCTGTCCTTCTAACTCAGCATAACTGGAACTCACTTAGGTGCCAGCCTGTGACTCAATGCTCATGTTACATTTCTGCCTGGAGCCTTATACCTCAGCACCATTTGTGTAGAACCACTATCCCAGGATTGCTGTTTCTCGTCGTCATCCTCATGTCTACAGATAGTTCTCTGCAGACCCAAGGCTCTAGGTCTGCAGGAAAGAATCATTTTTGCTGCAGAAAATAAAAGGACCATGTGCAATACTTGATAATGCTGTGTGATTTCTATCCTACTCCCCTGGTGTGACAGCCACCACTCCCTGGGTGAAGAGTAAAAGTAATAAGTAATAGGGCCCCAGACCCCTGGATCTGGGGAATGGCCCCTGTGATTGCCACAAGGTGTTTGTGGAGGTGGCCTACAGAATGGAGCAAGAGTGAGATGGAGAGAGGCGTTCATCAATAAGAGATCCACAGAAATACTGGAAGCAGAAGTTTCTTGGAGCCTCTCATGGGAGAACCCCACCCACCCACCCACGCATGCCATTTCTTAGGCCCATGTCCCTCTTCCCTTCCTCTTTGAGGTGTTCTCTGATACTGGGGGTATTTAGGGTACAACAGTTGCCCCCCACAACTCCTTTGCCCATCATTCCTGCTCCCTTGACTCAAAGATAGCATGAAGACCTACCTGGCCCTAAACCAGTTCCCTCAAGCCTGATGAAGACAGCTGGGTTTGTTTTGTTTTCTTTTTTTATTTCCTTTCTTTTTACATGGACAGAGAGAGAGCGATAGATAGAAACAGGAACAGAGAGATGAAAAGCATCAATCATCAGTTTTTCGTTGCGACACCTTAGTTCATTGATTGCTTTCTCATATGTGCCTTGACCAAGGGCCTTCAGCAGGCTGAGTAACCCCTTGCTCAAGCCAGCGACCTTGGGTCCAAGCTGGTAAGCTTTTGCTCAAACCAGATGAGCCCACGCTCAAGCTGGCGACCTCAAGGTCTCAAACCTGGGTCCTTCTGCATCCCAGTCCGCCACCGCCTGGTCAGGCAACAGCTGGGTTTGGAAACAAGTGTGCTGGGAGGTTCAAAGTACTGCTCATGTATGCTGGCTTCAACTTTCATGTCTCTCGGGCCCAGCAGGCTGGCTGACATGATGGGAGGAGTAGCAGAGGGGGCGGGGTGCTGAAGCCCTGGATTTAGGCACATGCCAGATGAGGAGTGTTGGGATGCAACACAATTCAGGGCAAGAGAGAGATCATCCCAATCATTCAACAAGTGTTTATGCTAGCCCAAGGCAAAAAGTCATGGTCCTCTCATGCAAGGCAGTGGGGAACACACAAAAGGCACACAAATAAGTGTAAAATTAAAATAATTACAAATGAAAAGAATAAAACATACGCCCTGAGATTGCCCTTGTCCAGGAGGCTAGAAGGCAGTTTGGCCAGTTTAGGTACTATTTACAAAGGCCTGTTGGGTTAGTTCATCCATGGAGCCCTGAAAGTCCTTTATTGCGGTCACAGGCTATGCGGCGCTTGCCGTTCTCCCTCCAGGAAAGCAGGGGGCGGTGCAGCGCCGCTCGCCGCTATCCCGACAACCCTCGCGAGGGCGCCGGCGGAAGCGGCTCGCATGCTAGGCGCCACCATGCCTGGAGATCACCGCCGCATCCGCGGACCGGAGGAGTCGCAGCCCCCGCAGCTGTACGCAGCCGACGAGGACGAGGAGCCTGACGCCCGCGACCCGACTCGGCTGCGGCCCGTGTATGCGCGCGCCGGGCTGCTGAGCCAGGCCAAGGGCTCGGCCTACCTGGAGGCAGGAGGCACCAAGGTGCTGTGCGCCGTGTCCGGTCCGCGTCAGGTCGAGGGCGGCGAGCGCGGCGGCGGCCCGGCGGGAGCGGGGGGCGAAGCCCCGGCCGCGTTGCGGGGCCGCTTGCTGTGTGACTTTCGCCGCGCGCCCTTCGCTGGCCGCCGGCGCCGCGCGCCGCAGGGCGGCGGCGAGGAACGCGAACTGGCGCTAGCCCTGCAGGAAGCTCTTGAGCCGGCCGTGCGCCTGGGCCGCTACCCGCGCGCGCAGCTCGAGGTGTCAGCTCTGCTGCTGGAGGATGGTGGCTCGGCGCTGGCCGCCGCTCTCACCGCCGCCGCACTCGCCCTGGCCGACGCAGGGGTTGAGATGTACGACCTGGTGGTGGGCTGCGGCCTAAGCCGCGCTCCGGGGCCCGCGCCCACCTGGCTGCTGGACCCCACCCGGCTCGAGGAGGAGCGCGCCGCCGCGGGCCTTACCGTGGCGCTCATGCCGGTGCTCAACCAGGTGGCCGGGCTGCTGGGCAGTGGGGAGGGGGGCCCGACCGAGAGCTGGGTCGAGGCTGTGCGCATGGGTCTCGAAGGCTGCCAGCGCCTGTACCCTGTACTGCAGCAATGCCTGGTGCGGGCTGCTCGCCAGAGGGGCGCGGCTGCCGCTCCCTGACCTAATAGCCAGAGGTATGACGGACGCCCGGCACCGTGCTGCTGCTGCTGCCGCCGCCTCCGCCCGAAAGGATCGGGTAGGCTTCGAGACTGCGCAGCCCTGGGAACTCGGAGCACGCGATTGGATGTGGGGAGGCACACAGAACTGATGCACTGGACAGCTGTGCTGGAACAATGTGTGTTTTTTTTTAAAAAACAAACTTTGGTTCAAGTTACTTTTCTAATTGAGTTGGTTCCCAGTTCCGGCCAAGTTAAAGAAACCTACGAATGCAGTCTGACCCCCAAGTTGGAAAGGACTTCATTCAGCTGGGATTACCGGAAAAATGGGACCTGGAGCTAGTACTGTTTTGTAAGGGATGGACCCTATGCAGGCCAGCCAGTGACTCCTTCCTGTGTAATCAGGCTGCTTTTGAGAGAACCAACAAAGGGCTGTGCCTTCTCTCTTAAATCTGAGCCAAAACAAAACAAAAACCTTTCTATATCTGAAATAGCTTTCTATTGTGGTTCTTGGTGCAGTATGTAAAAGAGCAAGGCCCTTCTTAGCTGGGTAGTGTGTTCTTGAACCCCTGGTGTCCAGGGCTAAGGACAGCAAAATGTGTACTCTTCCTTAGTACATAAGCAGAAGAGACGGGCTGAAACAGAAGGAGCCACCAGGGTTGATATAGGGAAATGTTCTTTGGAAGAAAAGCTGCCCCTTAGGTATCACAGTGCCATTGCGGAGGTGTGACAAGAGTGGAGAGGGTTGTATGGCCCCAAGAGCATTCTGGTGCACTCCAGCCTCTGGTTTGGTGCTGGGCAAGACCAGAGCTCAAGGTTAGCTAGCTGGGAAGGGTTTGGCTTTCAGTGAAAGCCAGAGGCCTTCTCCACTGCTAAGAAGTAGGGAACTGGACTGGCTTCATTATCTCGTGTCCCTTATCCAGTCTGCCAGGAGTGAGAGCTAGATGCTGGGAGTCCAGAAGCATCCTGGCCAATTTGTAGGGCAGAGCCAGCTGGCTGGCTGACCACAAAGGTGCCATCTCTCCTGGGTAGCTCCTGAGCCCCATGTGTTTATGCTCAGGTCTGGATTGGAGGAAGGTAGGGAACCCCAGTCCCCTCTCTGCCCTGGTTTGGTATGAGCTTCTGAACTTGAGTTCACCTTTTCTTGGAAGGGCCTGCTCACCTTTTCTAGGAAGAGCTGGCCTGGAATAGCACAAGGGCCAGAATGTGGCTCAGAGACCACACCAAGAAACCCTGACCAGGGAAAAGAAATGGGAATTTTATTTTTCCCTTCTGACAGAATACATATATCCAGAGCAGATCTGAAATACAAAGTATCAGACCTGCAAGAGGCAAGATAGAAACAGGACATAAAAATGATATTCCTATTCTGAAGGATGGCATTGTGGAATGGATGGGGCATCTGGAACCAAAAAGGGTTATGTGGGGCACATGAGGACCTTAAAACTCAATTTCAGATGGATGGTAGGCTATTTCCTGTACACCAGTGGCTGGGGAAAGCTCTCTGGCCCACTGTTGTGGGATGCTCCACATCCAGATAGGACTGGTGTCCTTGGGAGAAGAGCGTCCGAAGCCGTCCATTCATTCAGAGGGCTGATGGTGCTTCCTGGGGCCTTGTCCAGCACCCCTTGCAAGACTGGGCCCCACCTTCATGAGGATGGTAAGCTGATGCTGGGCATTTGTAATTCATGCATCCCTGCCAGCTCCCAGACTACCAGCTAGAAACATGACTTCCAAAGCTAAGGTCACTGTTACGGGGAGACTTCCCAGCTGGTTTGGCTGAGCTGTGCCTCCACTTCATTGCCCTTGCTCCAGAATGGGTGCTTCTGGTTACACGGGTGCCACTAGGAAGCATTGAAAAAATCACACAAGGCAGGGAAGGAAGCCACCTGCAGAGGTTCCTGGAGAAGTTTTAATCTACTGGCTGTCCTCCTGGTCTGATGCATGATTCTTCACCTGTAAGAAGAATGGGAGCAGGACTCTAGCCCAGAAGGTGGAGGGGCACAGTATGGCGAGGAAAGGGAGGGCTATCTGCTAACATCCCAGTCTCCCTCTTCGGCAGCTTTGGCAGCTCAGTGCTACTCTAGATTCTTTCTGAGACCTAGGAACTCAGAACCAACAGAAGAAAAGCATTCCTTCCATCTAGTCCAGTCTTTCCAGATGTGCCTCAGGCCTGGGCAACAGTCAGGGGCCATCTGGAGCCCAGCAGGCCAAGGGGTAGAGCTGGGCACTGCCAATTCCCCAGCAGCCATAGCCTTGCTGAGATGCTCCAAACAGCTCTGGGGGCTTGTCCCACCTCAAGGACCACCAGCCAATGAGGAGTGTATGATAGTACAGGGACTATTCTGCATTCCAGCTCTTTAATGCTGCGTGAAGGGCTGTTATCAGATGCAGGTTAGGATATCTTCCATCCAGGAAGGTATGTTTCCCACAGCTTTCCATGTGGTACCATGTAGACAGCCTAAAGACGGGTAGCAAGTGGCGGTAGGGGCAGGAAAAGGACAGTAATGTGGTTTGAACAAGCTTACCAGGTGGTTCTTAGATGAGAGGTCTCGGACCTTGAGGCATACTGGTAACATTTCCTCTAATCAGTCCACCCCTCTCCAAGAGTAGATGGTATTTCAGTCCAGAACTGGCCCTGCTGAGCCGATAGCCTGAGTGGAGATGGGAAAAGCAGGGCACAGGTCATCTGGGTATTATCTGTGGTAGATGATATGCCTCCCCCCCAACTACCACTGTGGGCTCCTGCGCAAACCCTAGTCCCCCCTTACAGAGAGGCCTCAGGACCCAAACACAAGGAGTAAGGATGGGGGAGGCCGCTGACCACTTACTGTCTCCAGGTCTGTGCTCTCCTCGGAGCTGCTTTCCTCTGGATGGGCTCTGGTCCCTGGGCTCCTGCTGGGGTTCAGTGGTTCTGCATGAGGAACCGTTACTTCTAGGGTCCCTGTTCTCTTCACTGTCCTCTGTCGCTGTGCAGGGAGTCACCAGTTAATGGCTAGGTTTAGAGGCCTCGGTTGACCCGAGAGAGACCACTTGTGCCCAGCACTGATCTAGACCTCTCTAGGGTTTGGGAGGACAAGATGGGTTTGGGTTGGGACACTCCTCTGGCCCCAGATATCTACTGCACTATGGGGGTCATCTGCTAACATCTAGAAGCCACAAGGATCCTTAAGCCCCAGGAACAGGCAGAGGGAGTGGGGAGCATGGGGAGCCATGCAGACAGGGAGAGCCCAAGGTTGGGAAAAGCTGGACACCTCTAAGAGTCGGTGCCTGGCCTGGATGCTGGTTCCTGTGCTGCTCCATGTGCTCCAGACTCTCCAGTAGGCGGTCCACGTGGGCTTTGATCTGGCTCAGCGCCCCCCTGATGGAGTGCAGCTCCCCAGTCTGCACTGTTGGTAGAGGGCCCAGAGTTGGTGCCCTACAAGGCCCAGGAGGCAGAGGGCAGTGCTGCCAGGACTCCCAGGCCTGCCCTTGCTGCTAAAGGCTGCCCAGCTCCTCCCTAGTCGCAGATGCAGGCTGTGCCCCTTCACTCACTCTTGATCTGCTCTGGGAGCAGGTGGCTCTTCCTGGGGGCTCTGTGGGGACTGAAGCTGCCCTTTACCCCCATGCCTATGTGGGTCCTCCTGCTCTTGTCAGGCACATGGTTGATGAATGGAAGGGTCCTCTGGTAGTCATACAACCTATGAGACAGGACAGAGAGGGAGTCAGGCCAACAAGCCCCAGCTGTTTGCTCAGAGGACCAAGGAGGGAGAATCCACTCACCTGTAGGGAACATCTTCTCTGTACAGCTCGTAGTTCAGGTCGTAGTTGCTGCAGCTACAGCAGAGACAAATGAGGAAGGGGTCACTGCCCTGGGTCAGGGTCCTTGCTCAGGCCTCAGTTTAACTTGGGGAAATAGATATGAAGCTTTTCTTTAGAATCCCAGGATTCTCCACTGGAAGAGAAACTAGGGACTTCACCAAGGTCACTTGGGGGACCAAACCAAAACAGCTTTCCCATGGTTGGCCTCTGGTAAGGGGGATGGTTCAGGTGCAGGAGGGAGACAATCACCCTCAGGCTTCTGGCCAGCCAGATCTGGGCCCTCTGAGCTCTGCCTGACCAAGGCCCTGCTGACATTCTGGATCTTAGTCTGGCAAGGGATGAAAGGAAAAAGTTAAGTCATGGCCCAAAGTCATGGTGGGGGTGTGACAGCCTTTAATCCTTCCATGGAGATCACCAGGATGCCAGGCCCAGCATGGGCAAGGCGATCCAGGCAGGATGGGGGTGTGGCCAGGCCACCTTGCTCTTTGCTCCAGGCCCTGGGAGAGAGAATGAGCCTGGCAGGTCTCAGGCTCCCAAAGCTGGCCTCACCCCCTTCTCTCTCAGTTTTAAGATTTTTATTGAGCCTGACCTGTGGTAGCGCAGTGGATAAAGCGTCGACCTGGGAACACTGAGGTCGCCAGTTCAAAACCCTGTACTGGTCTGGTCAAGGCACATATGGGAGTTGATGCTTCCTGCTCCTCCCCCCTTTCTCTCTCTCTCTCTCTCTCTGTCTCCTCTCTAAAATGAATAAAATAAAAATTTCAAAAAAATAAAAAAATAAAAAAAAAAGATTTTATTGATTTTAGAGAGAGGAGAGAAAGAGAAAGGTGGGGGGAGCATCAACTCATAATTGCTTCTATGTGCCTTGACCAGGTAAGCCAGGGTTTCGAACCAGAGACCTCAGCATTCCAGGTTGATGCTTTATCCACTGGAGATGCCTCCGCCACCCCCTCCTCAATGCACCATCACCTCCAGGGAATTGGTGCCCAGGATGGATGGGGAGAACTGTAGAGGGATAGCTGGGTCCTGGCCTGGGCTAAAAGGCCCAGTGGGGACTCAGCTGCAGGAGCTTCAGGTGTCACCTGTGCCTGAGGCTAGGGTGGCTGATGGAGAGGAAGTGTGAAGTACTAGGGCAGCCATTTCTGAAACCACCTTCTGGTGCATACACAACCCAGATCAGGCCCAGCATGTGAGGGGCAACACCTATGGGGCCACTGAGGGGGAATGAAGGACATTTGAGGACCAGGTCCCTGGCATGTAGGTGAGATTTCCAGCCACCCCCACCTCACTTTCTGGCTTCAGGCAGGCTGGGTGAGCGGCCTGGGAACCACCGCAGGGATGCTGATTCTGGCTGAGGGAGACCCATCCTTCGAGAAAGGAAAAGGAGCCAGAAGCATGGGGAGGGCTGTCAGTCGGGGTCTGGGCGCAGTGCAGGAAACAGGCAGCCCCTGACAGCTGGGAACAACCCAGCTGGGACAGATCTCAATGTGACAAGTTTCAGCAAAGCATTTCGTTTCAGGGTAAAACTGGCGCTTGTCTGGGTCCTCGGGCTGGCCGTGACTCTCTTCCCAGACTGGGTCTAGACTTCAGCAGAGACCAGACATGGTGCAGGGCCTGTGGCAACCACCTACCTGGGTTGCCACAGTAACATTGGTAGCTCAGTGGTAGAATTTTCGCCTGCCAGGTGGGAGGCAAGATTCAATTCCTGGCCAGTGCAAAGGTTAGTTCTTATCCCCTCCCCCTTAGTACATTTTTCCTAAAATGATGTTTTAATTAAATGGTAAAGAAATAGTATTTCACTGGCAGCTGAACACGGACATGGGTGCTACCTGAACTGATTTTTAAAAACTTTTTCTTTTTTTAAATTGATTTTTAGAGAGAGAGGGGGAGAGAGAGGATCGTTGATTTGCTGTTTCACTTATTCATGGTGTCATTGGTTGATTCTTATGTGTGCCCTGACTGGGGATGGAAGCCGCAACGTTGGCACATCAGGACGATGCTTGAACCAACTGAACTACCCGGCCAGGGCTGGAGCTGCCCGAAGTAAAACAGGCAGATGGGTTGGGGGTTAGGGGTCTAGCTGCATGCAGTGCTATAGCAGCATTTGCTGCAGATAGGGGTTGTCCCTCTGGGCTTGGGGTCTCCCTGCTCTGCCTACCCCCCAGCCCACCTTCATTCAGTCAACCAGAGCTGAGGCCTGTGCCCTGGACTTGTGGCCTAGCCCTTCTCCCAAACGGGCAGCGACCTGGTTGCAGGTCCACAGCTGCATCAGTCCCCCTGGTCTGACTTAATGGTTGCAGTCTGCAAGCCTGGGCTTCCCACAAAGAGATAAATAAAATACACCTTTGCACAATGGGAAGAAGTCAAAACCACCTCCTCAAGTGTCCTCAGGGTCAAGGCCTAGGGTGGGGTGGCAGAGGGAACCTGAGGCAATCCTTCCACCACAAATCTTTCCCTCCAGGTTGACAAATTCCGTTTTGAGGCCCAAATCATGTGGCCTGGACTTGATCAGTTCTTATGAAGAGTCCACCCAGTATTTCAGTGGCCACAAAACCCCATCCTGAATCTGTCCCTCCTCTGGGCAACATCCCAGGGGCTCAGAGCCATAGATGCCCACACACTGCTGCTCCAAACCCCAGGGAAGCACTTCATTCTCACTGGAGTCCCTTGGGGACACACAGATCTTAAGGAGGTCACCCCTGCCCCAGACCTTGAATGCTGGGTCCCTCTAAATGGAGACTGAGCCCCTGCAGGACAGCGGTCATCCCTCCCCATGCTTCGCTGTGCTGCACCTGCACCCCTCAGAGGGCTTGAGCCTGTTGGCAAGAAGGTCGTAGTGGAGGAATATGAAATCTGAAGAGAGGCAACTGGGACTGAAAAACTGAGTAAGGGGTTCACTCAGCCTCCAAAGTGGTTGTGTTAAAAAACACATGAGAACTATGGGAGAGAACCACTTACCTCCCATCAGACAGATAATTACAGAACCGTATTAATGGACACCCCTAGATAGGAGTCTTCCACATGAGACACACCATACACAGTTCTGCACCATTGGAGAAACGCAAGTTTAAAGAACTGGGTTACCCAGGAGTATACTTGTACTCATAGCCCAAAACAAACACAGTGAGAAAGCGGCCCTCACTGGCACACACGGTGCCACAGACCCTCAGGCTGCCGTCAGCAGGGAGAGATTTGGCCTGATCTCTAGGTCAACCTTGAGGTACAGAGACTTGTCAAAGGATCCGCCTGCCCAGCCCTGCCATCCCACTTTCAGGGACATGAGCCAGGCAAATCCAAAAGCAGCCAGAACCCTTGGCACCAGGGTGTTTACATGGATGCTGCTCCTAAGAGCAACCACCTTCCCCGCTGCCTTCCGCCTCCCCGGCTGGCAAGACAGGAACTGTCCAATTGCCTACCAAAGAGCCCAGAGCGCAGCGAGGCCAATACAAATGCCCAGTCAAGGGACAAAGGGGCACTGTGTTCATGCACTCCTTATGCTTGTGAAAATGGCATGTTGGCTGGCAGAAGTTGGTGACTTTCTGAAAATGTGTAAAGGTTTCTTGAAGATTTCAGTAAGCTTCCCAAGTTACAGTCACAGTTTCATCCAGAATTATTCTTATTACTTCTCAAACATCTAGCCTGACCAGGCGGTGGCGCAGTGGATAGAGCGCCGGGCTGGGATGCGGAAGACCCAGGTTCGAGACCCCTAGCTCGCCAGCTTGAGCACGGGCCCATCTGGCTTGAGCAAAAGCTCGCCAGCTTGGACCCAAGGTCGCTGGCTCCAGCAAGGGGTTGCTCGGTCTGCTGAAGGCCCGCGGTCAAGGCACATGTGAGAAAGCAATCAATGAATAATGATGGTGTCGCAATGGCAACGAAAAACTAATGATTGATGCTTCTCATTTCTCTCTGTTTCTGTTTGTCTGTCCCTATCTATCCCTCTCTCTGACTCTTTCTCTGTCCCTGTAAAAAATAAATAAAAAACATTAAAAAGAAAATTTAAACATCTATACCTGGAAAAAGCCTCCAGTGCCCCACAGGTGAAGCTACCCTGGGAGGATCC
This sequence comes from Rhynchonycteris naso, assembly GCA_037038555.1. Classification (NCBI taxonomy): domain Eukaryota; kingdom Metazoa; phylum Chordata; class Mammalia; order Chiroptera; family Emballonuridae; genus Rhynchonycteris; species Rhynchonycteris naso. The sequence goes on from CM073001.1 coordinate 22,767,254, forward strand.
ATACCCCACCCCACCCCCACCCCCCGGGCCCCGGCTCCAGGTGGGGGAGGGGCACCCTCTGCCCATGGTTGTAAGTGAGAAGGGGCCTTGGAATGAGCTGGGTCAACTACCTCACTTTACAAACAAAAACCTGAGGCCACGGGAGAAAGGACCTCTTCAGGTGCCACAGTGAGTAGGACCGGCAGCCTGAGCTGGGGTCCTCATTCTGTCCCAGGAGAACCCAGAGCCCCAAACAAGCCCCCGTCCCTGGCAGGCAGACTTACCAGGAGATGGCCGTGTTCCACTGCCTCTTCTGGCCTGATCGGGCAGGGCTGGGTATGGGCTCTCGAGCCATGTCTAAGTCTGAAGAGAGCAAGAGAGTGAGCAGAGTGCAAGAGGAGGGGGAGGGAGGGGTGCAGGAGGAAGGGCCACATGTGCACGTGGGCTCCTGCTTGCTTCCTGGGCCGGCCCTTCCCTGCTCCTCATTTCTGAGGTGGGCAGTACACCAGGAAAGGCAGTAACAGGCAGCTGGGCCTGGCCTCCTATGACCCCGGGCTCCGCCTACCCAGGGCTGGGCTCAGTCTCCAGAGGGATGAACTTCATCCTCAGAGGACTGTGGTGCTGAGAGGAAACCCCCACCCTTGGGTACTGACCATGTAAGAGAACCATGGCAGAGGATGACTATGTCCCATCAGACAGATTAATTACAAGAGACCCCACACCATGGGTATCAACCTCATCTCCCAGGCCCTGGAATTTGGAGATGATACTGTCAAAACGCAGGAGCGGGGATGTCTCTGATCCTCGTGCCCTCTGAGGAGACAGACACCCAGCCTTAGTCCGAGGTAATCTTGTGTGTTGTCCTGCGGCCTGTCTGCCCACCCACTGCCTGCTCTGCTGCCAGGTCCACGCCCTGCAGCTGCCGCTGGGCTAAGCTCCGGGGCCAGCTGCCTCTGTGATGGCCAGAGTCCTCTCAGTCTGGTTGGGAAACAGGCACCCTACTGCCCTCTCTTGGTGGGGAAGTCAAGAATCAGATGAATTCAATTCAGGGGAGGACTGAGAAGTCAAGCAATGTAACCATCTGAGCACCAGTCCTGGGAAAATTGTCTCATTTCTGGACTCCTTCAGCATTCACCACTCTAGAGATGGAGGGAGATGGAGGGGAACCCTGCTTACTGCCATATCCCCATGGCCCACTCAGGGCCTGGCACTTAATAGGTGCTCACTTGATATCTGCTGAATACATGAATTTAACTCCATTAAATCAATTTAGTTTTTGTTTGTGGATTTGAATCAGACTGCAGTTTCACCTGTGACTTGGAGGCCCTCCCTGGAGCCCACCCATTTCTTCCTGAATCTGTGGTCATCATCCGTGGCCCACGTTGGCTGCCAAGACAGTAATGAATGTGAGCCTTCTCCTTTTTCTCTTCCAAGACTTCCTGCAACACAGTCACCAAGAGCACCTGCTTGCAATAATGTCCCTGAGGCAATAATGTCCCTGAGGCAGTGACAATCCAGATTGAATAATCAGGAGGAAGTTGGCAATTCAGTATCCCCATCCTTGGCCCCTGTCTTCCTTTCGTGACCAGGATTCATCCACTCAAGAAAGTGTTAAATACCCGTGCACCGGCCTGACATGTGGTGGCGCAGTGGATAAAGCGTCGACCTGGGAACACTGAGGTCGCCAGTTCAAAACCCTGCACTGGTCTGGTCAAGGCACATATGGGAGTTGAGCTTCCAGCTCCTCCCCCCTTTCTCTCTCTCTCTCTCTCTCTCTCACTCTCTCTCTCACTCTGTGTCTCCTCTCTAAAATGAATAAAATAAAATAAAAAAATATTAAAAGGCAAAAAAATCATTTCTAAAAAAAAAAAAAAAAATACCCGTGCACCAAGGTAAACACTGCACTTCCCTGTTATCTGGGTTTCTCTCTGTTCTTTTAGTATATATTCATGCCTGTGGTCACTTTCACATTTGCAGTGTCTAGAGGGGGACAGAAAATCATGCCCATATATACCACATACGACAACAGTGCATGGGCACTTGCAAAAGTCTGGTATGCCCAAGTAAGAAGGCCCAACATTAAAATAAGCTTGCCATTCCATTTGGGTCATACATCGTCACTATCCTATAAAACTATAAATACTCAAGAGGCATCCATCATGAGACCAACCTTTGGGTTGAATGGGAAAACCAATCATGTCTACCAGGCTGCCAATCAAGGCCGGTTATCATGAGAAGTTGGTGGAGTGTCTGGGAAGTTCACCATCAATGGCAAACCATGTCCAAGTGTATGGTGACATCTTTCTGGCACCTTCCACCTGAAGCACAGAGTAGGCAAGTATGGGGTCATGGCTGGGCCCCAGTCCCATTCAGGGGCTATATTAGTCAGGGTCCTTTCTCTTCCAGAGAAACAGAACCAATAGGATGTATATGCAAATAGAGATTTATTATAAGTATTGGTTCACATGACTATGGAGGCTGAGAAATCCCAAGAACTGTAGTTGGCAACCTGCAGACCTAGGAGAGCCAATGGTGTAAGTTCTAGTCCAAAGACCAGCAGGACCCAGACCCAAGAAGAGTGGAAGTTTCAGTATGAATACAAAGGCAGGAACTGGTGTCTCGGTTCAAGGTAGTTAGGCAAGAAATCTTTCTTCTTACTTGTGGGAAGGTCAACCCTTGTTCTATTCAAGCCTTCAAGTGATTGGATGAGACCCACCAAACAGGAAGGGCAATCAGTTTTGCTTAGTAAACCCATCCAAATGTTAATCTCATCCATAAACACCATAACAAACTTACCCAGAATAATGTTTAACCCAGTCAAGTTGACACAAAATTAACCATCACAGGGGCCAAGTGCCTGGAAGTAGTGTAGAGGTCTTTGCTCCATGTTCATCTCACAAAGACCGTCATACAGATTTCATGAGGGGCACAACCTCTGACATTCCCCGAGGCTGTGAGTACTTGACTGCAGGAAACACAGGACAGTTAATGAATAGGAGTTGTGATGAGTGAGAACAGACAATGTAAGAACAGGGGAGGTTAGCAGTCAGGTGGAAAGAAAGCATAAGACAGAGACAGGCCATGTGCATGAAATGATAAGAATAGAAAACAGCCTGACCTGTGGTGGCGCAGTGGATAAAGCGTCGACTGGGAACACTGAGGTCGCCAGTTCAAAACCCTGCACTGGTCTGGTCAAGGCACATATGGGAGTTGATGCTTCCAGCTCCTCCCCCCTTTCTCTCTTTCTTTCTCTCTCACTCTGTGTCTCCTCTCTAAAATGAATAAATAAAAAGAAGAAAAAAAGAATAGAAAACAGAAGAGAAGCAGAAGTGAGTGGGCATATTGAACAATGGGTCCCCTGAGTTCCCTGAGCTGACTCTCAGACATGCCCACTCTGGATTCATCATAGGGATACAAAGCAGTTTACTTATTTTGATAGAGCTCCAAGGAATAAAGGAAAGAGACATTGCATCATCCCCAATATTAGAGTGCAACCAGCAGCTAACAGTTACTGAGTTTTGGCTATTTGCCAGGCATTGTGTACAAACTTTATATCATCATCTCATTTAATCATCACAACAGTCTCATAGGGTAGGTGCTAATAGTACTCCCATCCTATAGAAAGGTTACTGTTTGTATGCAGGGTCACATGGACAGCAAGTTAGGAGGGCAATGAGATCTCAGTCCGCTGCCCTCACAACTACCACCATGTTCCTAGAAGTTAGAGGACTTACTCAAAGATACTTAGCGACAAGCAGAGCCTGGTTCTGTTGGTACCTCCAGGCCATGCTGCCATTGCACAGGGCTGCTCCATTACCTGCTCTACTCTGCACAGAGCCCAATGACTGCTGAAGCCCCTTGTTAGAGCATGAGACTGACAAGGCCAACACCGTAGGCTGGAGTCCTGGATACACCTGGTGGCTTCTTACAGTAGGCCTGAGTTATTCTTTTGGCCACTCCCCATCTGAGCTCCCTCCTGTGTTAGAGGTATCCCCAGCTTTAATAGAGAACCTGCCTCCCATGAAAGAAGTTAAAAATGCCCCTTCCTGCCTCCCTTTCCCAGCCTCCCTTGCGGCAAGGGTTTGGGCACATTACTTGGCCCCTCCAATCAGACCCACATGCTCAGCTTTGAATTAAAAATGCCGATATGAAGAAGCACATCTCAGCAATTGACAGTGGTGATGGCAGAAGCTACATCTAGCTTTTAAAACTGGTGGGACTTCCATCCCATGTTGGTAGTGCTGACTGGCATCTGTGCCCAGCAGAAGTAGTAGGTCTCTTTCAGATCTGACCCTCTGATGTTCCAGATCTCCTGAGAACTAACCAGTATCTTCAACAAACTTCTTTTCTGCTTAGAGTCACAAGAATCAGTTCCTGTTGCTTAAAATTAAGAACCTTGATTGATACAAAAATAGAGCTAGGAGTGGATGGAGCAAGAAGCTCTGGGGGAAACAGAGGATGATGTAAGGCTGGCAAGTGGTCAGAGGACAGTGGAAATCCAGCTGGTATTAAGGGACAGGACACTGGCAGCCCACAGCATGCCATGGTGAGGTGGTTAATCCTGCAGTCCCCCCCAACAAAACACCCATCAAAGGCAAGGCTTTGGGAGCCTGGTGGCTCCTGCCATGGAAGAGTATAAAGATAACCCCAAAGCCAATGGCTTTTAGGCAGACTGTTGTGCTAATGGCACCATACCGCTTGAAGGAGAGAAAGACAAACTCAGAGTTCAAATTCTTACCAGGAAATTTTTCTAACTTCCAATCATAGGCTGAGAGAGTAAACCAAACTTAAATCTTGGTCAATGGTTATAAAATGACACCATGAGATGGCTTCACACCCTTGCTAGGTCTCTACTTTGGAAAGAGTAGAGCAGAGGCCATCAAAACAGGGCTTTGTGGGAAGGTGTGGAGGACTTAGTAACCCCTTTCCCCCACAGAGTGTCCCTTGCTGGCCAAAGTGACTCCTCTTGGTCATTCTAAAGGTCCTGGTGGCAGGAACTCACTGTCTTTCAAATCACATCTCTTTCCTCCTGGGCACACATCTAGCTGGAGTTTCCCAACCACCCTTGTAGTTAGTGTACTCCATGGCTGAGAGGTGGCCAGTGGCTATGGGTGGGCAGGATATGCACCACTTCCAGGCCCATAGTGTCCTCTGAGTGAGCGCCCACCCTCCTACTTCCCGAGTTGGGCACCTGAATGCCAGTGCCCTGGGTGAGCTGGGAGGCCATGTGCTGCAGTGACAGGGCCTGGGTTTCACTATCCCCCATTGTACATGTGCAACCATGGCTTTTTTTTTTTAATATTTTATTTATTGAATTTCAGAGAGAGTAGAGAAAGAGAAAAAGGGGAGAGGAGAGGAGCTGGAAGCATCAACTCATAATATTAGTTGCTTCTCATATGTGCCTTGATTGAGTAAGCCCGGGTATTTGAACCAGCAGCCTCAGCATTCCAGATGGATGCTTTATCGCTGTGCTATCACAGGTCAGGTGCTAGCATTTCTTTGAGTAATGCTCTTGTAATGACACCCTGAAGGAGTCCCATTGTGCGCCCTACCTCACCACCCATTGTTTTCTCCAGACTGTAATAACAAGTCAGTTCCTGAGGCCAACGACTTCAAATCCGGGATCAGGATTGAATCACCAAAAGAATCGTGAGATTTTGCTAATTTATATTGGCAAACCCCTGGCAAAGTGTTCCAGGAATGGATTTTGGGGGTGAGGAGTGGGGACAGAAGGAAAAAACATCAGTAGGATTGAATGCATTGATATTTAGGATTCTGTAGGGTAACTTGAATAGCCGGGATTGTTCTAATTGTTTGCTCTGATGGTTCCTCGGGACTTAGACTCAGCTGTGGCCAAATAATATTAGCGGAGAGTTGATATTAAGAAGAATGAGCATAGCTAAGACTTACTGAGCATTTACTGTCCACCAGGCACTATACTTACTTAAAATTTACTTAGTTAACAAATGAACTTTAGATGGCATAATGTTGATAAAGGAATAAAAAAATAGGCTCTAGCTCAGCTGTACTAACACTCACCAGTGTTCACCAGTTTCACCAGGCACAGTTCCAAACACCTCAGTATACTCACTCATTTTATTATTCTCACTTAACAGAAGAAAAGGAGACAGAGAGATGTTTTAGGGCAGGGGTTCTTAACCTTTTCTGAGGTACCGAACCCACCAGTTTTATACAAGCATTCACCGAACCCTTCTTTAGTGATAAATAAAATATGATTTTTTTTTCCAAATTCAAGACATAGGTATATGTTTTTTTACTGGTGCACAAAATGAGCCGTGCATGAGCATCCCCTTGCTCAAAGAACAAAACCAACAAAGTGCATGAACTCACAACAAATTATGGTATTACTTTATTCAGGCCTCCGTGGTAGAGGCTTCTCCGAACCCCTGAGACTGACTCATCGAACCCCTATGGTTCGATAGAACCCAGGTTAAGAACCACTGTTTAGGGTGACCAACTATCCTGGTTTGCTTGGAATGGAAGGATTTCCCAGCACGTGGGATTTTGTGTTTTTTATTTTAATTTTTCCATTGATTTGAGAGGGAGGGAGGAAGAGAGAGAGAAGCATCAACTTGTTCCACTTAATTGTTCCGTTTTGTTGTGCACTCGCTGATTGCCTCTCCTATGTGCCCTAACTGGGAATAGAACTCAAGACCTCAGTGCACTGGGACAACACTTTATTCACTGAGCTCCCTGGCCAGGGCATATTTTTATTAAATTTTTTTTAATTGATTGCTTTTAGAGAGACAGAGAGAGGAAAGGTGGGGGGGGGGGCGCAAAACATTAATTTGTTGTTCCGTTTAGTTGTGCATTCCTGTATTTGCCTTGACTGGGGATCGAACCTGCAAACTCGGTATTTCGGGATAATGCTCTAACCGACTCTAACAAGCCAGGGCCTGCACATGGGACTCTGAATACTAAAGCTGGGACAGTTCCAGGCAAATTGGAACCACTGGTGTCCCTGGGTGTTATATAACTTGCCGAAGTTACACAGTAGGTGACAGAGCATCGCCTCACTCACATCCAGTCTGTCTGCCTTTAGACTCAAGCTCTTTGCCTCTCTCTGCCTGTGGTTCTCAAGCTGGAGGTCTTGTCAAAACCCAGATAACCTGCTTCACCTTCAGAGTTTCCCCGGGAAAAAACTAGATTTGGGACAGCTGAGAATTTGCTTTTCCAGCATGTTCCCCAGCGATGCCAATACTGCTGGTCCACAGGCCGACATGAGGAACCACGGCATTCTGCTAACTTGTCCCAGGTGAGAAGGCTGCCATGGACTTTTCAGGTAGGACCTGCTCATCACCACCTCCACCCACAAACCCTGAGATGGCCCCAAAAGCCTGCCCTTTGTCGCGTGGTTGAGAAATACATTGATGAGGGGCGTGTGGTGTCAGCAGGAACACTGACGGAAGAAGCTGCAGCCCAATAGGAATTGGGTGCCTGGGGTGTGGGAGGTTCTGAAGGGCACTGGACTGCCAGCGTTAGTGGTCCCCGCAGGGCTGGGGTTGCCATAAAGGTGGCTTCAGTGTCCTTGCTGCTGGCATGCACACTGTACTCCCGTGCCTGCAGCAGTGACATGGTAGCCCACCCAGACCTGACTTTGCAGCACAATTTGGGTTGCTATTTCTGGCCACATAGGCACCCTACCTGGCTCTCTGAATCTTCCCAGGATCCTGTGACTGATTAACCCTTGTCCATTTATTTAGAAATTAAATTTAATGGGGTGACACTGATCAATAAGAGTACATAGGTTTCAGCCTGACCAGGCGGTGGCACAGTGGATAGAGTGTCAGACTGGGATGTGGAAGACCCAGGTTTGAGACCCCAAGCTCGCCAGCTTGAGCGCGGGCCCATCTAGCTTGAGCAAAAGCTCGCCAGCTTGGACCCAAGGTCGCTGTCTCCAGCAAGGGATGGCTCGGTCTGCTGAAGGCCCGCAGTCAAGGCACATGTGAGAAAGCAATCAATGAACAACTAAGGTATTGCGACGGCAACGAGAAACTAATGATTGATGCTTCTCACCTCTCTTCGTTCCTGTCTGTCTGTCCCTATCTATCCCTCTCTCTGACTCTCTCTCTGTCCCTGTAAAATAATAATAATAATAATAATAATAATAATTAAATGCTATAGAGATGTTCACCTGAAACCTATGTACTCTTTTCTTTTTTTTTTACAGGGATAGAGAGAGTCAGAGAGAGGGATAGATAGGGACAGACAGACAGGAACGGAGAGAGGTGAGAAGCATCAATCATTAGTTTCTCGTTGCCGTCGCAATACCTTAGTTGTTCATTGATTGCTTTCTCACATGTGCCTTGACTGCGGGCCTTCAGCAGACCGAGCCATCCCTTGGTGGAGACAGCGACCTTGGGTCCAAGCTGGCGAGCTTTTGCTCAAGCTAGATGGGCCCGCGCTCAAGCTGGCGAGCTCGGGGTCTCGAACCTGGGTCTTCCGCATCCCAGTCCGACGCTCTATCTGGTCAGGTTCTGTAGCATTTAAACTGTTGATTGTGCCTGACCTGTGGTGGCGCAGTGGATAAAGCGTCGACCTGGTAACACTGAGGTCGCCAGTTCAAAACCCTGCACTGGTCTGGTCAAGGCACATATGGGAGCTGAGCTTCCAGCTTCTCCCCCTTTCTCTCTCTCTCTCTCTCTCTCTCTCTCTCCCTCTCTCTCTCTCTCTGTGTCTCCTCTCTAAAAATGGATAAAATAAAATTAAAAAATTAAAAAAAAAGAAAAGAAATATAAACTGTTGATTGTGTTGTGTGCCCATCACCCAAAGTCAAATCATTTTCTGTTCTGTCACCATATATTTGTCCCTCTTTATGCCCCTCCCCATAACCCTTCCTCCTGGTCACCACTTTACTTTTCTCTATGTCCATGAGTCTCAGTTTTATATCCCACCTATGGGTGAAATCATACAGTTCTTTGCTTTTTCTGATTTATTTCTTTCACTCAGTATAAATTTCCATAACATGAAATCAATCAATATGGTGGCATATAGTCCATTCATAATGTTGTGATTTATCTAAGTTCCACATTTACCTAAGTTCTACAACATTTTTATCATTTCAAAATAAAACCTGTACCTATTTAGGAGCTAGTCCCCATTCTCCTGCTGCCCCTGGCAACCTCCTGTTTTATTTCAGTGAATTTTCCTGTTCTGAATATTTCATATAAATGAAATAATATGTGACCTGTTGTGACTAGCTTCCTTTACTTAAAGTAATGTTTTCAAGGTTCATCCACTGTGTGGTAGATATCAGTACTTCATTCCTTTTAATGGATGGATAATATTTTATTGTATGTATGTACCACAGTTTTCTTATGCATTCAGCCATTGGTGGACATTGGGTTGTTTCTACCTTTTGGCAATTGTGAATAATACTGCTGTGAACTTTGTGTGTAGGGGTTTGTTTGAGTACTTATTTTCAGTTCTCTTGGGTACATACCTATGAGTGGAATTGCTGGGTCATATGGTAGTTTTGTTTAATATTTTTTTTAATTTAAAATTTTTTTTATTTATTCATTTTAGAGAGGAGACACAGAGTGAGAGAGAGAGAGAGAGAGAGAGAGAGAGAGAGAGAGAGAGAGAGAGAGAAAGGGGGGAGGAGCTGGAAGCATCAACTCCCATATGTGCCTTGACCAGGCCAGTGCAGGGTTTTGAACTGGCGACCTCAGTGTTCCCAGGTCGACACTTTGTCCACTGCACCACCACAGTTCAGGCGTGTTTAATTTTTTTGAGGGCTTGCCAGTTGGTTCACATCTTCATCAACCCTGGTTATGGTCTGTTTCTTTGGAAACAGCCATCCTAATGGGTGTGAAGTGGTGTCTCATTGTGGTTTTGGTTTGAATTGCCTTATGACTAGTGATGTCGAGCATGTTTTCATTTGCTTGTTGGCCATTTGTGTATCATTTTGGGGAACTAGCTATTCAAGTCCTTTGACCATTTTTAAATCACTGTCCTTCGGATGAATTCCTTTCTTTCCATGATTAGCCAGAGCTGTTTCTATTGGTTGCAACTAAAAATTTTGATTCATACATTTCTTCCCATCCCATGGTCCCAGGCCACTCTTCTACCTCCAACCAGTAAAGCAACTCAATGTGGGCACAACAGAGTATGTGAATGGGCCGTGGTACATTCTGGACACTGATGATAGTGCTTACCGGGATCCTCTTACCACTGTAGGAAGAGGAGGGAGGTGGGGTCATAACAGACCCCAGTGTAGACATCCCAAAGGAAGAAGAAGCACATGGAGCAGGCATAAAGAATAAAAGGGAGAGGGTGTGAACAGAGGATCGGAGCCCACAGAGGCAGTGATGAGAGGAGCTGGGGCTGGAAATTAGGGATGCAAATGAGGCTTCATATCTATTCAGGGACTAAGACTAAAAACATTCAGAGGGTGGCCTGGGTCAATTGGGTGAGCAGGAAAGGGACTAGGGTGGGCAGGAGGCAAGGCAGCGGAGCTTCAGGCACTCTGGCACTCTCTAGTCTCTACTAGGGTCGACTTGGCTCATCTGAATTCCCCTTGAAAATGAGCATTCATAAGTTTGGCTGTTTTATAACTTAGTTTAATCTTTTGTGGGGTGCATCCTGGGCAGCAAGGAACCTCCCTCTGCCCCAGAAGGTCCAGCTGAGATGGAGGGGAGTGGTCACATCTGACCCTTTGCCTTGGTTCCTCTTTCAACACCTAATTGAGTCCCATTTCCCCAAGCAAGAGCAAACTGAGGTGCTCCGGGCTACCCTCCCCCTATGCCAGGTTCCCTGTTGGCCCTGCCCCACTTCCTGGTAGGTCTGAGACCTCTTTGGATTTTGGGCTTGAGATCTTGGCCTAGCCCATGCTCCAGACAGATGGGCAGACAGGGCTGGTGCACCCCGGCAGTGGCAGGGGAGAGGCATGGTTGAGTCTCAGTGCCCTGGGTCCCACTGGGAAATGTGCTCCTGAGCTGGGAAGGAAGCAGAACAGAGCAAGGGTCAATGGCAGCCCAGGGAGTCCTGGGATGGGGACCCTACTGCACTTGGCCCACAAGTGACCATGGTCATGGTCCCACGTGTAGCTCCAGACCATTCCAGCAGGTCCTATTGGGAGTCAGTTCTGGGCTAGGCTTCACCTCTGCCCCTACCAGAGTTCACTGGGCTCTAGAGAATCAGGTAACATCGAGGAACCTAACAGGTACCAATAGCAACTTTAGTGACAGGAGGAAGGGTGGAGAAATTCCCGCCCAGGCTGTACCTCCAGGCTGGCCACTGTGCAGGGGTGTCATGCAAGGCTGGGCCCATTCCCACCCGGACCTCTGTGGTACCTATCTTGAGCAGGGCATTCTCAAGGCCCTGTGTGCTCAGACACTCTCTAGGCCTGGGGTCTGGATGTCCTGGCAGCCTGGATTGGGCCAGCAGCTACCTCAGGGGACAGGGACCGCAGCAGGGGAGCTGTGGGAGGGCCCTCACCAAACTGGCAGATGTAGCGGTTCCGGGCTTTGCAACGTTGGTCGTTCCAGTTGAAGGCGGCTGAGGCCTGCAGCTCCACACAGTTGCTAAACCTGCAGGGCCAAGGTGTCAGTTGCTCAGGAAGAATGATGTTAGAGTCTGGGGAGAGGCTTACATCCTCCACCCCAGCAGGCCACCTGCATCTAAGAGAATTCAGTGCCTCTATCCTGTATATGGGGCTTCTGGGAGCCAGACCCAACCCAAGCTCCCATCCCTGCTCTCCAGACCACTGTAGCTGTTCTCAAGGAAGCCAGGAGGTGTGGGCACACCCAGCTGCCCATTGCCAGCACTCAGCTGCACTAGCCAGTGGGGGTAGGAAGGAGACCTGGAACAGACAGGCCCACGTCCTCCCTCCCAGCAGGGAGAGGTGTGTCTGGGCGCTCAACCAGGCTGACTTCCTCTAGGTAGTGGGCCAGGGTCATAGGCCTGGCCTCTGTCAAGGAGGTTAAGGGAGGGCTAGGCGAGATGGAGCCCTTGGTGGCCACACAGCCTGATGACCTCCACTTCTGTAACCCCTGCCCTGGGCATTCCTGGGCTTTGAAGACCAGGTCAGGGCTACAAAACCAGAAAGCCCACAGTGAAGGCTGGCTGGTGGGTAAATGGTGTGTGAATGGATGCAGGTGGGTAGATAGCTATAGAATTCGGGAATCAGTATTCAGGCAGTCACCCGGTTACAAACAAGACAGGCTCTGTAGGTTTGTTCTTAAGTTGAATTTGTGTGTAAGCTGCAACAGGTACATTTGTCTGTTGAATGCAACAGATATTTGTCTTAACATAGTATTTATTTTTACCTTTTTTTTTTATTGGTTTTGCATTTAAGTGAGTCACATTACAACACCGTATTGACGTATGTGTATATGTCAGCCATTACTTAATTCTGTGTATGTCTGTGTTTCTGTGTGACAGAGACAGAGAGAGAGGGACAGATAGGGACAGACAGATAGGAAGGGAGAGAGATGAGAAGCATCAATTCTTTGTAGTGGCACCTTAGTTGTTCACTGATTGCTTTCTCATATGTGCCTTGACCAGGGGGCTACAGCAGACCGAGTGACCTCTTGCTCAAGCCAGTGACCTTGGACTCAAGCTGGTGAGCCTTGCTCAAACCAGATAAGCCCGCGCTCAAACTGGTGATCTTGGGGTCTCGAACCTGGGTCCTCTGCATCCCAATCCAACGCTCTATCCACTGTACCACTGCCTGGTTAAGCTATTTTTACCTCTCTATGCATATAAATAGTTAAACATTTTCAAACCTGCAGAACGTACCTTGTTCATAACCTGGGCACTGTCTGTATTGGTACAGGCATAAGGGAGGAAAGGGGGAATGTATAATAGATGGAGGGACCATGGGAGTGGGTGGATGGATAAAGAATTCTTAGGGTCCCTTTCTTTATGTGATGACCTGGAGGCCCAGGACATGCCTCACCTCAGCACCATGCCTACATCCAGCTGTGCCCTGACTTCCCGGGCATCTGGGTATCAGGTGAGGCCCAGACCCTCAGAGGGCTCAGCCAGGCAGCAGGCTGGGTGAAGGTACTTCAGCAGCATCTGAAGGCTTAGTGAGCAGGCCCAGGGGAGAAGGTGGGCCCAGGACAGGGAGGACACCCCAGACTCACCCCTGGTTGTCAGGCTGGCCAAAGGCAAAACTGGTAAAGGACTGGTGCTCCCCGGTGGTCCAGCGGAAGGAGTCCTTATCCATCTTATAGGTAAGCCCTGGGCCAGGGAAGTCAAGGTTGGCCCCATGACCCAAGAAATTAGGGCCTTGAGCCCTCAGCCTGCTGCCTAGTGCCTATCTGCTCCCAGCCCTTAAACCTCCTTCCCAGCTGCCCCAGTCCCCCTGGTGGTTCTCTCTCACTTCGGCTTTCTCCCAAGGGAAGGGGGTTGCCAGCCTGTACTGGCCCTATTCTAGGCTGCCAGCCCTCACCACACCTGTACTGTCTGCTGGTGGGTGCTCTGTGTTTCCATGGTCCAGATTCCTGGAGCACTGTGGGACATCCTGGCCACCACACTCACCGATCCAGAAGTTCCTGGTCTCAAAGTCGCTGTTGGTCACCTCGTTGGTAGTTTCCAAGTGGCCCAGGTAGAAGGCGAGGATGTCTTGTACTTTCTGGCTCTCGATCTGGGCTAGGACCCCGCCCTTTCCCTGTAACCCCACTCTGAGTCATGCAGGCAGGGACCTGGAGCTCAGCCACCCCACTATGGCCATGGATAACAAATATGTGTGCTGTTGTCACCTACTCCCAGCCTCCTGTCTCTTAGAGTAGGGATCCCTCTTCCTCTCCCCTGCCTGCACAGGGGCCTAGCCTGTGAGGGTCCTATCCTTGGAGGGGTTTTGTTTTACAGGCTTAACGCCTTAAACATATTTGAGTTGGCTGCCAACATTAATAAGTCTACAGATGCCAGTGAAAATTTGGATTTCTGGTCCCGAAACGTCCTACGTGCTGGCCTCCCCAAACTCATATTCCTGCTGGCAGACAGCAGCTGGTGCTGGGTCAGGGCAGCTCCTTAGATGGGGTCGGGTGGGGCCTCGTCCCTGGTCCCTCAGTTTATTAAGTGATCTCTTGGTTTCCAGGGGCCTATGTGTGGACCCTGCTTTATGCTAGTGATGAGAATCGGGTCAGAAGATGTCAAAGGAGCCATCTCTTAGTCCAGGGTCCCTCTATTCACACTCTCACTTGAGACCCTACGGGGATCCCTGGAAAGGCCAGGGTCAACTGTGTCACCTGGCATTTCATCTTGGCTCCATAGTAGGTGTCTGCCTCCGAGGACACCATGAAGCAGTCTCCGTCGATCCTCAGGTCGCAGGTGTGGAAGGGGAAGTGTACCTTGGCTGGGGGAAGGGAGCCTGAGTGTGTGTGGGGACCGCACATCAGAATTGTTACTCCTCCTACGCTGCCCAGGAACTGAGCTCAGTATGCCCCCAGCTGGAGAGTGGGTGGGGTCAGCGGTGTGCTGGTAAATGTATAACAACCAGCTCTCTCCCTCAGAAACGTTTTGATTTGTAGCATTAGCCAATTTCTGTGGCGTAAATACCCACGCCATGGCCCGTTTCAAGCTACCAGTGTCACTGAGCATGGAATTGGGATGAGATGTGCACAATGAGCAACTGTGAGCTGATCTGAGCCAGATCCAGCACCCCACTGAGGGGGGCCTGGGAGGGGTGCGGCTTGTTGGAGGCCTTGGGTCAGGACTCACTGGCACATTGGGCTCCCCCGTAGCCGATGTCACAGACACAGGAACACTCCTCTTCCCGGAACCGGCCGTGCACGCACTGCACGCTGCACCGCACTAGCAGGACAGGGCAGGAGGGGATGGCGCTCAGCCCAGGCCTCATGCTGCCCCGCACAGGCTATGGACAGGCAGCGACTGGCCAACCACAGAGAGATCACCCCTCTCAGGGACAGAGCCCACGTGGCTCCCAAGTGCTGCCACACTTGGCATCTTTGGTTTGATCTCGTTGTAGAGAAGCCCATTGGGGTTTAGGAGGTAACCTGCCCATGGTCACAGAGCTGGGGAGAGGGGATAGTAGGAGGCAAATCCACTTCTTCTTTTTTTTTTTTTGACAGAGATAGGGACAGACAGACAGGAACGGAGAGAGATGAGAAGCATCAATCATTAGTTTTTTGTTGCGACACCTTAGTTGTTCATTGATTGCTTTCTCATATGTGCCTTGACCGCGGGCCTTCAGCAGACCGAGCCACCCCTTGCTCGAGGCAGTGACTTTGGACTCAAGCTGGCGAGCTTTTGCTCAAGCCAGATGGGCCCGCGCTCAAGCTGGTGACCTCGGGGTCTCGAACCTGGGTCTTCCACATCCCAGTACGACGCTCTATCCACTGCGCCACCGCCTGGTCAGTCTGGGTTAACTCTTTATCCACTGCGCCACCACAGGTCAGACCAAATCCACTTCTGAATCCTAATTCTGTCTTCATCCCACTGCTCGAGCCTATAGGGCCACATCTAATTTTATTTTTTACCCCCTGCAGAGCTCAAGGTCTAGCATGTAGTCAGTGCTCAGTGAATGCTTGTCGAATGACAAGATGCAGTGTGCAGATCAGCAAGGTCACTATCGGCACCCGCTAACACACCTGATTTGCCCTCAAAACTCACTCAGTGAGTGCACACGCATTGGGCTCAGCCCCTCTTCACCCCCGGGAGCTGCATGCATGTCTGCTGGGCCTAGGCTCCACTCACTGGGTCCTTCAGACTGTTGTGATCTGGAACTCTAGGTGCTCCTCACCTTGGCAGTATCTGCCCGTGTAGCCAGGGGGACAGTGGCAGTGGCACGTGCTGACGTTGAGATGGCCATGGTTTCGGCAGCTCATGCGACATGGGTTCCTAGGGACCTCTGTTCAGATGAAGAGGGAACTCTGAAAAGGGGGTCTCCTCCAGGCTGAGCCTTCCTGGGTACCAAGGCCCAGGGCTTCTGGGACAGCCCCTCAGGATGCTGCCACCCTCCTTTAAGCACCAGGCCAGGCTCTCATATACCCGCTACCCCAGGGGGAGGCTGGCAAGGTGGGCACTTACCACAGAGGCCCCCTGCGTGGTCCCAGGCTTTGAAGCAACCTGAGAAGCTGGCCGTGCAGAGCGAACACCAGGTGCCCTTTTTATAGGGGATGATTGTCTTCCCATGGACCTCCCAGTTGCCTCTGGAGAACAAGCACCAGAGAGCTGGAGGGGCCTGTCCTTGGGCAAGCTTCAATGCCTGCCCTACCCACCCTTTCAGCCCGTTCTGGCCCAGCCAGAGAGTCAGGGAGCTGGGTGAGACTGGGAGATTTCCTAGGAGAGAGAAGACGACTTCCAAACTGATACTGGGAAATTCCCTGAAAGATGGTAGGGCTTCCAGTAAGAAGCATCTGTAGAGACTCCGCCTTCTGCCTGGGCAGCATCGTGGGTACTGCCATCTCTTCCCTGATCCTACCCCCTTCTCCCCTCTCCCACAACGGTGTAGACCAAGAAGTAAAGGCCTTTTGGGTGAGTGGGAAGGTGTCTCTCGCAGGGTGAAAGTATCCTCCCCACCCCAGCCCTGACAGCCCAGCAGTGGTGAGGGCTTACCCAGGAGAGTAGGCACAGACAAAGGCTTCCATCTTGGCTTGATCCCCAGAGCAGCGATGTCTCCCACAGCCCAGCTGGCTCGAGGTGGCCCACACGAGCTGTGGGAGACACAGTGGCTCAGAAATCCTATTGGGCCACCCCCACTGCCAGTCTAGGACCAGCAGCACAGGCAGTGCTCCCCTGGGGAGGAAGAACATATCTGTGGCCCCATACCAGGCTGCCTCACCTCCCTCAGGGCCTCAAAAGTGGCAGCTGTGATGGGCAGGACTGGAAGGATGGGTAGGTATAGTCTTTCTGGAGGAGGGGGGAATGGAAGGGTTAGGCTCAGCAGATACCTGAAGGGAGGGGAAATTGTGGATGGGTGGAAGACAGCTGCAAAAGAAATACTTGGATGTGAAAGGCCATGTGACAGATTGCAAAAGCAGCCACATTTCTCATAATAGCACCCTTTTCAATGTGGCTTTGGAGTTCTTTGCATCAATATAAGGACACTCTTTCCCACACCCTGAGTCTGGCTGGCCCTTTGGCTTGCAGCATAGGTGATATTGAGCCAGTTTTGAATCTAGGCCTCAGGAGACCCTGCAATTTCTACTCTCACAAAACCATGCTCAAGCCACCCCACGAACAAGCCTCCTGGAGGCTGAAAGACCTCCTAGGGCAGAGAGGAGCAAGTCGAGGTCACTCTAGATGGCCAGCTTCTGGCCAACCCAGCAACTGGTTGCATGAGTCAAGACTAGAAGAACCTCCCAACTGATCCCAACCTAAATTGCCCACCTGCGGAATTGTAAAATGCTCAATTTGCGGGTAGCATGTCATCCAGCAAAAGCTAATGGATACAGGTTGTTAACAGCATTCAAAACCTAGATTTAAAGTCTTAGAAACAGGGTGGTGAACACACAATGCACTGTATAGATGATCTGTTGTGGAATTGTGCCCCTGAAACCTATATAATTTAGTTAATCAGTGTCACCCCAATAAATTTAGTAAAAAGGAAAAGCCCTCGCCTGACCTGTGGTGGCGCAGTGGATAAAGCGTCGACCTGGGAACACTGAGGTCGCCAGTTCAAAACCCTGCACTGGTCTGGTCAAGGCACATATGGGAGTTGATGCTTCTAGCTCCTCCCCCTTTCTCTCTCTCTCTCTCTCTCTCTCTCTCTGTGTGTCTCTTCTCTAAAATGAATAAAATAAAAAAATAAATAAAAAGGTTGCAAACCATTCTTTCTTTAAAAAAAAAAAAAGGAAAAGCCCTCACAATTTGTGTAGGAGAAACAAAAAGACCAATAGACTAGAGCCGAGTGTGAGCTTGGGATATGACAGAGGTGGTTCTACAAGTCACTAGAGAAAAATTCAAATTTCAGGAGAAAATATAGGAAAACTATCTTTCCGATTTCAGAGTAGGAATGGATTTTTTAAATGGTACTACAGCCTGACCAGGCGGTGGCGCAGTGGATAGAGCGTTGGACTGGGATGTGGAGAACCCAGGTTCGAGACCCCGAGCTCGCCAGCTTGAGCGCGGGCCCATCTGGCTTGAGCGAAGGTTCGCCAGCTTGGACCCAAGGTCGCTGGCTCCAGCAAGGGGTTGCTTTGGTCTGTTGAAGGCCCGTGGTCAAGGCACATGTGAGAAAGCAATCAATGAACAACTAAGGTGTCGCAATGGCAACGAAAAACTAATGATTGATGCTTCTCACCTCTCTCCATTCCTGTCTCTCTGTCCCTATCTGTCCCTCTCTCTGACTCTCTCTCTGTCCCTGTTAAAAAATAATTAAAAAATAAATAAATAAATAAATGGTACTACAAATGAACTATAAAGAAAAGAACTAAAAAAGTGGAGTTCATTAATATTAAAATCTCCTATATAATAAGAGATAACATAAAGAAAAAAATACAAGCTGTACGCTAGGAAAAGGTATTTGCAACCCAGATGACCAGTACATATAAAAAATACATATATATATGATATATGTAATACATATAAAGAGGCAGCACATTATTAAAATGGGCAAGAGATACAAGTAGGTAATTAACAGAATAGAAGATGCTCCACACCAGTAATCAGGGAAATGCAAATTAACAGGAGGGGAAGTGGCACTTCACAGCCTGGAGTTGGCCTGACAATCCCAATATGGGGAAGTGGAACTGCTGTGCGGGGCAAGTACAGGGGGCCCGATCACACTGGCAGTACCTAGCAGGGCTGAGGGTGCATGTTCTCTATGACCCAGCCATTCTCCCTCCATGGGCGTCCTCATGAAACTCGGGGTACAAGCATACAAGAGGACCGCAATGTGTGCATTGCAGCATGACTTGTAATAGTAAACAAGTAAGAATAACTGAGATGCATGTAAATTTCATTTTATTCATAGTGAATCACCCATTGGTATCTGGATCATGTAAGTAAATCTTATAAAGGGTGGTCTGGAGTGATAAACATAAATGCAAAAGGAAACGAGAGAGAGAGAGAGAGAGAGAGAGAGAGAGCACTTATGTAACATTTAATAACATACAACCCACAGGTTCAAGTAGAAAGGGTATGAAAACACATATGTAGTAAAGCTATGAAAACATGCCTGGGATTTTGCCTGTGTTTTTCGGTGTTTTCCCTTAGCAACTAAACAATATATAGATATGTAGAAAAACAAAACAAGGGAGACACTTGGGAGTGGTCCCCCCGGACTTTGGGAAAGTTGCCTTTGGGGAGGGACACAAGAAAGGGCAGGAGTAGGTCTATAGTTTAGATGTTGTTTTAAGGAGATCAGAAACAAATACTGTATAGTTAACATTTTCTAAATCTTAAGTGGGTAAGAGGGAGCCCATTATTTAATTTATGTTTGAAATATTTCATATTTAAAGCTGAGAAAAAAGTAAAACCACACAAATTGGAGGAAAAGCAACCACTAATTTTAGGACAAACTCTAGCTTTTCTGAGCTGACTCCCATAGTTCAGGGGCCTCGCTGGTTCCCTGGTCTCACCTGAGTGTAGTGGGTGCAGGTGGCATTGTGGGCACACTCGGCTGCCGCATGGCTGTAGTGCTGGCCCTCTGCGAACCACAGGCCCACCACGTGGACGAAGGATGCCGAGCCCACAGGCAGCAACTGCATGTTCCAGCCCACATGTGAAGTGGCCCGGTGTGTGGACACCAGGCTTGGGGCCGGGGTACCACAGAGGGCTGCCTTGGCCTGAGCCTGTTGGGCGAGGCTCTCACTCCAGTCCTGGGGGCGATAACAATAGAGACATCATCAGGGTGCCCACCCCTGCCATCTCCCACACATTCTACAGAGGAGAGAGCACTGGGCCAGGTGTCCTGCTTGGCTGCCTGACCACTCTGCGTGGGTTTTACCCACTTCACTGGGGTGGGGCAGGTCAGACAGGACCTGCACGGAGCTCTCCAAGGTGTGTTGGAAAACGCTTTGGTGTGTCTGGACCCCCAGAGCTTGCTCCACCTAGGCCTTGAGCCTGCATCCTCCTGACTCCTGTATGGGCGCACTTAGGCCCTGACCATGGCACCACCATCCTGAGGGGGACAGGTGCTCTGGAACAGGAAGTGCCAGCCCAGGCGATGGGATGGGTTTCTGCAGTAATTTATTCCCACCAGGTAATGTGAGCCCCAGGCAGTGCCTGAACCTTTCACACTGCTTCTGTGTTTGCCGTTAGGTACACCTGACCCTGGCCATTGTCAGAAAGGCTCAGCGGCTCCCACTAGCTTCCCTTCTGTGATGCCAGAAGCTGCAGCAGCCGTGCATCTGCATCCTAGTCCACCACCCTGGCCTGCCATATGTCGGGCACCAAGGGGAGAGAGGACCAGGGAGGGCGTTAGAGGTCCCCGGGCCCCAGGGCTTCGGTCCCAGAAAGCAGAGTTCTCTGGAGTATATCTAATCTGTTCTCCCTACCCAAGCACAAGCCGACCTCCCCCCCCACCCCTGCCGTCCCCCCCTCCTCTGGAACAAGGCTCTCTGCATTCAGGATAACGTGCATCACCCCATCGCCGTGCCCTGGCTAGCCTAGCCCCCTCATTGATTGCTGGTCACACCACAGTGCTGTGTGACCTCCAGCAGTCCCCTAGTCTCCATGAGACTCAAGGTTCTCATCTGTAAAATGGGGACACTCAGGTACCTATAGGCTAAGATTGTCGTGAGGACTACATGGAAGCAGGGAGGAGAGTGCTGTGCTCAGGGCCTGACCCACAGCAGGCCCTGGGTAGAAGACCATAGTGATTTTACTGCTGATGAGGGCTGGAGCTGGGAGCAGCAGGGCCTGCCTGGGGACCCTCAGCCACCCTGAACTTCCCCTAGGGCCTCAGTCTCACTGGATAAGAGCCCTGGAAGTCTGCAGGGGTGCCCAGGGTCGAAGTCAAGGGTGTCAGGGAGTTTGAGTGCGGACTTCATTTACACCTTTTATGAAATGCTGTTTTCTAAGACTCTTGCAAAAGGGGCAGGAAAAGTGTAGAAACTGCTGACCGGCTGATCTGGACAGCCAGCCACACACCAGGGGCTAGGGCTGGGAGTGTGGGGAGGGGGAGTGGGAGTCAGGACCTGGGCCTGGAGGAGGGGCAGAACCTTTGCAGTGCAGAGAAAGGGGGAGAAGTGACCCCTCCTGTCTGCCTGTCCCACCCCCACCTCCTGGGAAACTGACCCAGGAGCTCTCAAGGTCACCACTGCTTAGCCAACCTCAGAGGAGATTGTGAGAGGCAGCCATGGGGAACCCTGCCTGCCCCCACCCTGGGCCTCTCTCACTCCCTGGCCTGTTAACACAGGCTGGCTGAAGCAGCTGGGATCCTACACCATTGGGGCAGAGTTTCTGGGCCCCAGCATGACACCATCAACCCCAAAGCCCCAACTGGGTGGTGGGAAGCCCTATACTTGCCTACCCCAGCCCCAGTGAATTGAGCTAGTGAATTGGAGTGACCTCTCCTAATTGCCTGGACAAACCCATGAAGACTCGCTGGGTCCTGGTCCCACACAAGTCCCCTCCCCTGAGCAGGATGCTTCTCCCTCCCAGTCCCCAGCCCCTCCATCCTGCTGGGACTCCTTTGTGAAGCTCCTCCTTCCGGGCCTCCTAGTCTCCAGGACAACAGGATGGGAGATGAGGAAAGGCCAAAGGACTGCCCTTCTGGGAAGTGGGAAACTGTGAAGCCCCCAGCAACCAGGCCTGGTCCCCATGATGGGCAAGGTGACTGGCTGCCCCGTCTGCTCTGCCCAGGTGGAAGGGTGCCTGGTGCTGGCATGGCCTCCTGAGCCCTCTTCAGGGCTGCCCCTCTGGCTGCCCCCTCTGTGAGCCCAGGCTGGGGCACTCACCATTCTCTTCATGTTGGCCGCAGGGGGGTGCACCTGGCTGCGGAGACGGTTGTGCAGGGAGAGGAGCAGGAAACTCTCCTTCCTGCTCAGGGCTGGGGTGGGAGACAAGGTCAGGCCCACCTGAGCGGTGGGACCTGGGCCCATCCCCTGGGTGATGGGGCTGGAGGGGGGTTCACCATGTTAGGATGAGAATGCAACCCTGCCCTTAGGAAATAAGGCCTAAGGTGTGTGTGAGGGAGGACCTGGACCAGAGATATGGGGGAGACTGAGGTGGAGAAGAGTTGGGGGTGAGAGAGAGACGGTGTGAAGGAGCACTTGGGCTGAGAGCTGGGGGTGGGCGAGGTAGAGGGGAATAAGGGCGGGGGCTTGGGTGTGAGGAGGGGGCAGCCCTGGGCTCACAGAAGCCCCCTGGCTGGGGCTATTCTGGGCCACTGCTATGTCTCTCCTAGGGCCCCAGCTGCAAACTCCAGGCTGTCTTCCTCCTTGACTCCCAAGCCTGGGTCCGCTGCCTATCATTCTTCCTCCTCCCAGCCCAGCCTCCCCTGTCTGTCTAGGCCCCTAGACTGACTGTCTGAGGGATCGCTCTTTAAACAACACCAGCATGCCCAGGGCTCAGGTCTCAAACTAGCTTCCAGAAACCCCCTAACTCCTCCACTTTTCCTCACCCAGGGCCCTTTACCTCTGGGCGTTGGAGCCTGCTCTTCCTGCAGCTGGAGTGGCCATACTTCTGCCCAGGCCATGCCAAGGAGAGCCAGGAGCACGGGCAGGGGGCCAGGCCAGCGGCCCCCCAGTCCAGAGGAGGGCTTCAGCCTCACCATGGGCCTGCAGGGCAATCCCGGAGCAGACTGGCTCAACCGTCTAGCGTCCAGCTCACTTCACAGGCTAGATGGAGCTATTCACAATCTCCAGGAATCAGGCTGGGCTGGCAGACAAAAGGAGGAGGCTGGTGAGTAATCAGTGTGTCCAAACAGCCTCCCATCCAGGCTGGCATGAAAAAAGAAAGATAGTTGCGATCCCGGCCGCCCCTCTGACAGCCAGCCTAACCAACCAAGTGGTGTGCACTGACCCCGTGGCCCCTGCTAATCATTGCAGGATTATTAGAGCCCTTGGGGAGCCCTTAGAGACTTGCTGATTGGCCCACAGACATTCCACGGCTGCAGATTAACAAATGGTGGCTGTGCCCTAGCTGGGACAGGGTACTTCAGGCCCATCAGTGGCTTCCATTCTCAGCCCCAAGCCCAGGCAGGAGGATGGGGCCTCAGCCATGTGTCCTACAAGCTGGCAGGAACTGGGCAAAACCCCAGGGGAGTTCTTTCCTTTCTTGGGAAGCTGGCCCCAACCCCCAGCCATGAATTAAACATGGGCAGGTGGTAACTATATACCAGACAGGTGCCTTAAGTGGATGGGGAAATTGGGGCTGTAGGCTCATAGGGAAGTGGGCTGAGGCTGCACCTATGGGAGGAAAAGGGTGCTGTAGGACAGCCTGTCTGGGTGGTGTGGTGGGATGGACCCCATTCTGGTTCTCTCCCACCCCCTCCCACGTGACTATAGGCCTGAGAGGCCAAGGCAAGCCAGAGGAGAGCACGTGACATCCTTGGCTGATTTGAGTCCTATTGGGAACAAGTTGGCCTCTAGACAAACAGGCAATGTAGTTAGGGGGCAGTGAATTGCAACAATGCTCAGGGTCTGGCCGTGGCCTACACAATCCCAGCAGAGTAAGTTGAAGCAGATCCACACCATGGCTCACATTTCTTAAAAAATAGAAGGCTCTCTTGCAGGCCACAGGCAAATGTCCACATTTCCCACAAGGCAGATGAAGAGTTATTCAGCCATGCCAAAGGACAGCTTTGCAAGCTCACTACTTCCTCCTTTTGGAGTTCTTGCGACCCTTGACTCCTGGGTTAGAACTTGTCAGAGCCAGGTGTCAACTCCCTGGATGCTATCCTGAGATGTGAGTAGGCTTGGCTTTCTGGGGAAACACTAATGGAACATAGATATCATTGTGGGTCCTGGGGAGTGGCGACAGGGCCACGCACAAAGACCACTAAGCCAGTCTGAGGTTATGAGTTCCCCCATAATACCCACGGTCTCAAGAGTTCCTACTCCCTCAAATGCATGATAGATAATTTCAAACTTATCCCAGGGGTGCTCAATACGTCGATTGCGATCTACTGGTCGATCGTGAAGGAAGTGTGGGTAGATCGCATGACATTAAAAAGACATTTGTCTTTTGATTGGCATACAGGGTAGCCAATATGACGTCTGAACTTTTGACACCCTACGCATGCGCGTTAAACCGCGCTAACTTGGTCAGTTACATTGCTGCGTAGTTAGCCTTCAATTTATTTAAACTAAATACAACAAAGGGTATAAAAATGAGTGCTGTAGCTGGTCCAAGTAAGAAGCCTAAAACCTACCACTTTCATACAGAATGGGAGGGGATTTTTTTCACTATGTCATATTCTAAGTGCGTTTGCCTCATCTGTCTGTGTGCCATTGCTATTCCAAAGAAGGGAAATGTGGAGCGGCTTTTTCCGACTGTTCATTAAAACTATGACATTGACTTTCCTCCGAAAAGAGAGCTGAGAAGGAGAAAGGTGAAAGAAGAATTCACAATATTAAATAGTACTAATAGTAACTTAAATAATGATAATATAGAAGAAATAAATTTATGTTTTGCATTTTTATTGTAGGTAGATCATTTTGACTTGGTCATCTTATAAGTAGCGCGCAAGCTGAAAAAGTGTGGGCACCCCTGCTTATCCTGTCTAGATCTCTAGATCCTTAGATCCCAGCAGTGCTTAATAATAGTAACCGTTTTTTCTATAGAGCTTACAAAGCATAATCACGTATGTGAGTTCATTTCATTGTCGCAAAACCCTGTGCAGGTATGGTGCCCATTTTGCAGATGAGGAAGCTAGTCTCAGTGTGTCTAAGGAGTTTGTCTAAGTCACCCAGCAAGCACATGGTGCGTGCCAGCTAATCCAGGGTCTCTGTCTTCACATTCCCAGACACTGGTGCAGATCTGCTTTAATTCCTATCATGGCCCTTTGAATTCAGTTTCTACAGAGAGAGGGGGGAGAGAAAGGGAAAGGGGCAAGGGAAAGGGGTGGAGAAGCAGATGGTTGCTTCTACTTGTGCCCTGACTGGAATCAAACCTGAGACTTCCACACTCTGGGCTGATGCTCTACCACTGAGCCAACCAGCCAGGGCCCAGCATTCTTTTTCTTAAAAAAGAAGTGGATCCTGAAATTTTTGTGGAAAAGCAAAGGAATTAGAATAAACAAAACAATTTTGAAAAAGAAAGAATTGGAGAACTTATGCAACTTGATTTCAAGACTTGCTATGAATCTATAATAATAACAATTACATGGCATGGAGAAGTGATAGACTCATAGGTCAAGGGAACAGAATTGAGATCCAGAAATAAATGGTTAAATTTATGGCCAATTGATTTTTGACAAAGGTTCCAAGACAATTCAATAGGGGAAAGGATAGTCTTTTTAACAAATGGTTCTGGGACAATTGGCTATTCATATGCAAAAGCATGAATTTACGCAGCTACTTCACACCATACACAAAATGTATTTCAAATGGATAGGAGAAAAAGGAAAACTCAAAGATTTTTTAAATATGACACCAAAAGCACAATTCATAAAACAAAAAATATTTATAAAATGGATTTCATAAAAGTTAAAAACATTAGGTTTTCAAAAGGCACCATTATGCCTGACCTGTGGTGGCACAGTGGATAAAGCATTGACCTGGAATGCTGAGGTTGCCAGTTCAAAAATACCCTGGGCTTGCCTGGTCAAGGCACATATGGGAGTTGATGCTTCCTGCTCCTATCCCTCCACTCTCTTTCTTTCTCTCTCTCTCTCTCTATAAAAATGAATAAATAAAATCTTTAAAAAAAAGCACCATTATGAAAATGAAAAGACAAGCCACATGCTGAGAGAAAATATTTACAAATCATACATATACTACCTGAGAAAGCATTTAAGACTCTAGCTGGTTGGCTCAGCAGTAGAGCATTGTCCCAGTGTCTGGAAGTCCTGGGTTTGATTCCCGGTCAGGGGTCAGGGTACACAGGAGAAGTGAACATCTGCTTCTCCACCCCCCCTCCCCTCCCTTCCTTTCCCACAGCCATGACTCAAATGGTTCAAGCAATTTGGCCCTGGGTGCTGAGGATGGCTCCATGGCTTGCTATTAGACACTGAAATAGCTCTCGGTTGCCGAGCAATGGAGCAGTGGCCCCAGATGGGCAGAACATCACCCTGTAGGGGGCTTGCTGAGTGTATCCTGGTTAGTGAGGGTGCATGCCGTTAGTCTGTCTCCCTGCCTCCCACCTCTCACTTAGTAAAAAAAAAAAAAAGAAAGAAAAAATAAAAAATAAAGCATTTATATGCTGTATACAAAGAATTCTTACAACTAAGTAATGAAAAGGCAAACAACCAATTAAAAGCGGACAAAAGATTTTGGTAGACATTTCACAGAAAAAATGATATATGAGTGTTGAATAAGCACCTGAAAAGGTGCTAAATATTAGTCACTAAGGAAATTAAACTTAAAGCCCCAATGAGATACCATTATATATGCAGTAGAATGACTATAGGCTACAAGACTGATAGCACCAAGTTTTAGGGACACGTGGTAGAATTGGAACCTGCATATAATGCTGGTGACAATGGGAAAATGTACAGCCACTTTGGAAACCAGCTTGGAGTTTTTAAAAAAGTTAAATATAGCCTGACCTGTGGTGGCACAGTGGATAAAGCGTCAACCTGGGAACACTGAGGTCGCCAGTTCAAAACCCTGCACTGGTCTGGTCAAGGCACATATGGGAGCTGATGCTTCCATCTCCTCCCCCCTTTCTCTCTCTCTCTCTCTCTCTCTCTCTCTCTCTCTCTGTCTCCTCTCTAAAATGAATAAATAAAAAGAAATTTTTTTAAAAAAGTTAAAAAAAAGAATTTGTTAAAAAAAAAAAAGTTAAGTATATACTTACCATACAACTCAGAAATTACACTTTTAGTTATCTGCCCAAGAGAAACAGACACACATGTTCACAGAAAGACTTGTACACAAATGAGCATAGCAGCATCATTTATAATAGTCAAAGCTGGAAACAATTCCGGTGTCCACCAGAAAGTTGTACTGATAAACTGTGGTACAGTATATCCATGTAATAGAATATCATTCAGCAATAAAAGGGTACAAAATTTCCTCCAACTTTATTGAGATATAATTGACATAGAAAGGAACAAACTTGACTCATGCTACAACATGAACAAACTTTATTCATTCTAGAGAGGAGACACAGAGTGAGAGAGAGAGAGAGAGAGAAAGGGGGGAGGAGCTGGAAGCATCAATTCCCATATGTGCCTTGACCAGACCAGTGCAGGGTTCCGAACTGGCGACCTCAGTGTTCCCAGGTCGACGCTCCATCCACTGCGCCACCACAGGTCAGGCAACATGAACAAACTTTAAATGTCTTTACGTGAGTGAAGTTAGACACAAAATATATTGTATGATTCCATTTATAGGAAATTTCTAGAGGCAGAAAGCAGATCAGTGTTTGTCTGGAGCTGGGGATAGGGACTGACTATAAAAATGCATGCAACATTTTGTGGTGATAAAAGTGTTCTAAACCTGGATTGTGGTGATGGTTGCACAACTGTATAAATTGATTAAAAGTCATGTAACTTGGACACAGACAATAAGTGAATTTAATGCCATGTAAAATATATCCCAATGAAGCTTTATAAAAAGACAAACAAATATAGGAAACAGTAACCAACTCATTCTGAGTCTAGCAGTGTACTGATACCAAAACCAAAAATAGAAGTATTTAGGGTGAAGTGTACTGATGTCTACTATGGACTTTGAAGTGAACCAAAACCAAGATAGATTAACAAATGCATCTCAGGATGAATAGATGAATAAATTTGTGATAAAGGGTGTTTAGTAAAATGGTAGAATCTGGTATTAGGTGTTTGGGTATTCACTTTAAAGTGTTTTCAACTTTGCAGTACAGTATATTTGAAACAAAATGGGAAAAAGAAAATGGAATTATAGTGCATGAAATGTCTCAGTTTAGAATAACTTTTATAAAGTCAAACAATGTAAATAATAATGATTTAATCCAAAAATGAAAATAAAAACAAAGTTTAAAAGATAGATGGCAACTAGGGGGACTGAGGGGGGTGTGTAGTGTGAGAGCTGAATCTTCCAAGTCAGTAAGAATATCTGAATACATGAATGCTGGCATTCAGACCCAGGCCAGGTCAGCTTGAAAGTCGTACTCTTGACCAACCTCAGCACACTTTTTCATCTTGGACTCTGAGGGGCCTGAGTCCAATAATGCCCAAGATCCAAGTGTCTGAGGGTACCAAACACCAGAGCCTCTCATGGGGACAGTGGGAGGGAAAGGTCACATCCCTCTTTTCAAGGCTGCACCAAAGGAGCTTCTGCTCAGTCCTTCCTGTGCTACAAGGGCCACACTGGGTTATCACCTGTCAGAGAGATTTTATTAGTCTGACCTAGGTTTCTAATTAATCCTGACACAGTGCAGTCCCTATGAGGGGCCCTAGAACCTAAGAATCCTAAATTCATATGCCACAGTGCCATCTACTGGTCAATTAATATGGACAAAGGCAGTAAATTAATCACACACATGATCAGTGCAGCATTAGCCCTGTTTCGCAGATGGGCAAACAGAGCTTTTGCTCTTCGCTTTCCCCAGTTCATTTTATCACCTATTAAACGCCGTGTCCAATGCTAGGTGTTGGGGTTTTAAAGAAGCCAAGTCCTCACTGGAGGGATTTACAGAACGGTAGAGGAGAAAAGCGACATGCCTGAAAAGGGTATAGTGGGGATACCACAGGAAGGCCCGCTGTCTTGGGAAAGAGAAAGCTTCACTGAGGAGGTGGTGGAGATCTTGGCCTGAGTTTTTGAAATTCTGGAGGGGCCTTCCAGGTTGACTGGAGGGGTGCTGGGGGGGGTAATTTGATTCTAAATTCAGAACTTTTGTACACGCACAGCACAACAGCTGCAGGAAGGACCTCTTAGCAAAAGGTGGGTATTGCCTGACCAGGCAGTGGCGCAGTGGATAGAGCATCGGACTGGGATGTGGAGGACCCAGGTTCGAGACCCTGAGCTCGCCAGCTTGAGCGTGGGCCCATCTGGCTTGAGCAAAAGCTCGTCAGCTTGGACCCAAGGTCGCTGGCTCCAGCAAGGGGTTACTTGGTCTGCTGAAGGCCCGCGGTCAAGGCACATGTGAGAAAGCAATCAATGAACAACTATGGTGTCGCAATGGCAATGAAAAACTAATGATTGATGCTTCTCATCCTCTCCGTTCCTGTCTGTCTGTCCCTATCTATCCCTCTCTCTGACTCTCTCTCTCTCTGTCCCTGTAAAAAAAAAAAAGGTGGGTATGGCAGTCGTCAGTCTGACAAGATACAGCAGCACAGGGGGAGAATGAGCCAGGATTCAGATTCCAGCACCGCACATGGCGTGGGCCACGATCAACCCGGAGAACCTCTGCCCCTCCCACTGTGACAGCCCAAGGCAGACACTATCTGAACACTATCTCCCCAATAAGGGTCACGTGAGGTGCTAAGCCAGTAAGTTATCTGATGTATTTTTGAAAAATAACCTCAGGGTGAACTGAGTTATTTAAGAGATTATCATCAAAGCAAGGGAAGCTAACTCTGAACTCTAGCAATAATAGTGGGGAAACAGAGGTCAGAAGAGACAAGAGAAATGGAGGAGACCAATTCTGTCGGGCGGGGGCTATTGGGAGTACCGGGAGAAGCGAATGGGGTGACCAGGCAACTCCTAACATTCTTGGTCATTCATCAAGTGGAAATGATGGAGGAGCAGATTTGGAAAATGAGATTGTTCTTGATGTGTTAGCCTGTGGAACTCCCATGGGTAGTTGCTCAAATATTAGTTGATAAGCTGAATAAAGACCATTGACTTTAAAGTTTTCAGTAAGTGAAGAATTTCTTAAGGGATATAGGCCTTGGTTTCCTAATTCCTGTATAACAACACTATTCAAAGACCTGTCATTTGAGGTACAAAAAGGCTGCATAACAAACCAACCAAAAACACGGTCCCTTGCCTGACCAGGCGGTGGTGCAGTGGATAGAGAGTTGGACTGGAACTCTGAGGACCCAGGTTCGAAACCCCGAGGTCGCAAGTTTGAGCATGGGCTCATCTGGTTTGAGCAAGGCTCACCAGCTTGAACCCAAGGTCGCTGGCTTGCGCAAGGGGTCACTCGGTCTGCTGTAGCCCCCCAGTCAAGGCACATATAAGAAAGCAATCATTGAGAAACTAAGGTGTCCCAACAAAGAATTGATGCTTCTCATCTCTCTCCCTTCCTGTCTGTTCCTCTCTCTGTCTCTCTCACACAAAACTAAAACAAAAAACATGGTGCCTTACAACAAGCATTTAGTCTCATGCTCATGAGCCTGCAGTGACCGTGGTTTGACTGAGCAGCTTCGTTTCAGCGTGTGGGTCAGTGGGCTTGGCTTCAGGCAGATTTCAGGTCTGTTTCATGCATCTCTCATCCTCCATGATACCATGTCCTAAGTGTGATGCTCTGATCTTTTTATGGTTATGGTAAATGGCAAGAGTCCACAATGAATGAGCAACGCTTCTTTTTTTTTTAAAGAGGTAGGCAAGTTTTATTTATTTATTTATTTACAGGGACAGAGAGAGAGTCAGAGAGAGGGATAGATAGGGACAGACAGACAGGAACGGAGAGAGATGAGAAGCATCAACCATCAATTTTTCCTTGCGACACCTTAGTTGTTCATTGATTGCTTTCTCATGTGCCTTGACCGCGGGCCTTCAGCAGACCAAGTAACCCCTTGCTTGAGCCAGTGACTTTGGGTCCAGGTTGGTGAGCTTTTTGCTCAAGCCAGATGGGTCCATGCTCAAGCTGGCGAGCTCAGGGTCTTGAACCTGGGTCCTCAGCATCCCAGTCCAATGCTCTATCCACTGCGACACCGCTTGGTCAGGATGAACAACGCTTCTTAAAGTCTAGCTCCATATTTGCACACTATAGTTTGTGTTCAACTTTAGAAAAGTCATATGGGCCTGACCTGTGTTCGCACAGTAGCTGGAGCATTGACCTGGAATGCTGAGGTAGCAGGTTCGAAGCCTCAGGCTTTCCTGGTCAAAACACATACCAGAAGCAACTACTACGAGCTGATGCTTCCTATTCCTCCCACTCCCCACTCCCTTCCTCTCTCTTAAAAAAAAAAAAAAAAAGAAAGCCTCACCTCTGGTGGTGCAGTGGGTCAAGTGTTGACGGTTCAAAACCCTAGACTTCTCTGGTCAAGGCACATATGAGAAACAACAACTACAAGTTGATGCTTCCTGGTCCTCCTTCCCCACTACCTCTCTCTCTCACTCTCTCTTTCCTTCTCTCTCTCTCTAAAATCAATAAATAAAATTAAAAAAAGTCATGGATGGCTGAAGCCAACTGATATTAGTGGGACAAAAATATACTACAGCCCTTTCATGCACTGTAAGGTCACATGGCAGATAGAACGAGGAACTGAAAACAATATCCAATCTACCACAGCCAGTAAAGCTCCTTACATTGTTTGCACTTTTCTGTCTGTTTCCAGCCATTGGGTCACCTCAGCCTCAAATGCCCCCCTAGCTATCTGTTCTATGGTAAACTGCAAAGATAATTGAATTCACATATACAACTTTGGTTCTATTTCCAGATCTTCCCACTAGCTGTGTGATCAATCTCTCTTTCAGATTTTATTTATTGAGTTTTGGAGAAAGAAGGGGAGACAGTGAGAAAGATGGGAAGAAACAGGAAGCATCTACTCATAGTAGTTGCTTCCTGTATGTGCCTTGACCAGGCAAGCCCAGGGATTCAAACCGGGAGACCTCAGCCATCCAGGGAGATGCTTTATCTAGTGCACCGGATAGCTGTGTAATCTTGAAAAAGTCATATTACATCTGAGAGTCTCAATCATCTACTAAAAACTTAGATTGTCATGAAGATTAAACAGGATACTGTGTAAGAGAAACCTTTGTCTTGTGTAAAGCACGCTCTTTAAGAACCAGCTTAAGACTTCCCTCGTCCACATAGCTTTAATTGACTACCATTTCTTCTTTAGACACTAAATAATTGGCACTCAGTGGTTTCTAGATATAAGAAATTTTCCTGGAGAATTCTTTAGAAGTGTACTGACTTGGCCTTCAGCCTTGTTGATTTCACTTCATTCATGAGGATTTTGGTTTAAATTTCCCCAGGTGATTCTAACGCATTAGAATCTCTACCACATTACTTAGCATTTACTTGAATAGTTCACTATTTCATGTGTTCAAAACTTGGATGTGAATTCTGGTTTTTATTATCTGCAACTTGAGGATGTGCTTCCCTAAGCCTCTTTTCCCTCGCAGTTGAATCAGGAATACTCTCATCTCTTTTACACAGTTTTAGTGAAGTTTCAATTAGGTAATGCAGTTAGGGCACTTGGCATCGTGCCTGGCCCAGTAGTAGTCCTACAGCACCCAGCACAGTACTGAGTCCCTAGCAGGTGTTTTAATGCATAAATACACCATGATTTGTGGATGGAAGTTGGTGTACTGAGAACACTGGCTGCCTCTCTTAGGTAATGTTCTGAAATCTCCCTACAGGTATGATCAGGAATGCACATATACCATTTCCCACGTAAACATGGGCTTACAGGTACATGAGTGACATATTAAGTGCCAGGTTTTTAGTAAGAAGTCTGTTTTAAGGCAGGATGTCAAACCCACTGATAGTGACTTCGGGAGGAGAAGCAGAGGCTTTCTGCTCCAGTCAGGCTTCCACTGTGTGGAGGGGAGCAGAATGTCTGTGTCTGCTTTACCTCCGTTTCCACATTCTGTTTTAAACCTGATAACACAGGAATCGAATTTCATGTGCAATGTTTAACTTTTGTGATGGCAAACACATACACTGAGTTACTACAGATGAAAAATATTTCACAGACATGGCAAAAGCAATTAAAATGTTTCACAAGCCTAGTAACATGAAAAGAAAATGTTAATTGAAATCTGGCCTGACAGAAACACAATGCACAATGTTAATAGCATGTTCATGGAAGGCAGAAAGGCTCAGTCACCTGGGTGCCCAACATCACCAGGGCTCTTGAGAAAAGATCCCATTTACCTCAGTGCCCCAGATGTCATCTGGACCACACGCTAATGCCACACAAGGACAGAAAGGGGCTGAACGGAACCGCACATTTACAAATGCAAATAATGAGTTATGGCACTTTACAGTAATTACGATGGTGCTTTGATACATCCCTGGAGTTGACCAGAGAGTCGAGTGTGAGCTGAGACAAGCTGTGGCAGCTTTCTACCCCACACCCATGTGTTCTGGGAAAGGAGAGGCTGAGCAGGGTAAGGGGAACCCTCAGACTGAAATGGAGTTGTTTTATTCATCCTTCCTCTCTCCACTCACCATGTGACATTCTGGAGTGTGAGGCATGAGGCTCTAGTGTGGAGAAAAGACGTGCTTTGAGCCCCAGTCCTTGGTGTGCAAAGGAATTCCTGGCTTAGACCTTTTGAAACAGAGGCTAAATATATCCTTCCCACCTCTTGTCATTTCTGTCCTTGAGAGACAGAAAAAGAAGGCAGGTTTACAAAGGATAAAAATAGCTGCATCTAAGTATCATAAGGAAAATGGCCCATGAGAAATGTGTAATTCTTCAAGGGATGCTCAACTCTGAGAAGTTTAGAACCTCACAAGGAATAACTGGCATTTATAGAAAAAGAAAAGCCAAAAACATAAATGCACTCAATGCTCTTAAAGTAGTGCATTGGTGGTTACAAGAGCCTACAATGTGCAAGTCAACATTGACAATGAAATAAGTTTTTGGACTTAGGTGAGAAAGCGGACAGAAATCTATATAGCCTGTTCTCTACTTACTGGTTTTGAACAGAATGTAATCAACACATTAAATACCATTTTCACCCTCATTTCCCAAATTAATGTCTGGAAATGACATGAGCCAGATGGCTCATCCAAAAAAAAAAGTGAAGTTTTCCTTCTGAAAGAGCCGAATCTGGGCACCAGGAAAGGATTCCCCAAGAATATACCTCAGGTTCCCTAGTCTATAACCCTCTTCTTTTTGGGGCAGGTAGATGACCCCAAGTTTTAAGCCTTTAGCTAAACTACTGATTGATTGATTGATGTGACGCTGGTTAACAAAATTATACAGGTTTTAGGTGCACAATTCTACAACACGTTTTCTGTACATTTATTGTGCGCTCACTCTGCACACTGCCCCCCAAGTCTCTTTACCTAAATATTAAAGTATTTATCTAGGACAGAAGCCCAGAATGTCTTAAACTTTCATGAAGCCAAATTAGCAAGACGCACTTTCTTTTCTCAAGCAGCCCGACCTTATGTGGGCTGTCCTGTGTGCATTCAATGACGAGTATGTGATGTATAAAGCATGCAGGCTGTGGGCTGGTATGGTGACACAGGGGTCCCTGGAACTTGAATGACACTCTGTAAAGGTAGAAGCTCTTAGTTTCTTGTGCATTGCTGAATCCTATCACTTAACAGTGTGCCTGGCCACAAGAGACCATCCATAAAACAAGACTGGCTTATGTGGTGAGAAGGGCTTGAATCCAAAGGAGAACTTGAGCGTGTGGGCCAACACTCATGGTTAGCTATACCATTACATTGCTATCCATTCAAATAAAGTTTTAGTGCATGTTGTGCCAAACACTTAGTCTAAGTGCTGCAAATACAGTCATGCATTAGATTGAGGTTCTGTCATGAAAGGGCAAGGCTTACAACTATTTGGAAAGGAAGTCAACAAACACATACTTTACATAGTAATTAGTTCTATAGAGCGTTGGACTGGGACGTAGAGGACCCAGGTTCGAAACCCCAAGGTCTCCGGCTTGAGCACCAGCTCATCTGGCTTGAGCACAGGCTCACCAGCTTGAGTGCAGGATCGCTAGTATGAGCATGGGATTATTGACATTACAGGTCGCTGTCCTGAAGCCATAGGTCTCTGGCTTGAGAAAGGGTCACTAGCTGTGCTCCCACTCAAGGCACATATGAGAAAGCAGTCAATGAACAACTAAGGTGCCACAACAAAGAATTAATGCTTCTCATCTCTCTCCCTTCCTGTCTGTCCCTCTCTCTGACTCTCTCTCTCTCTCTCTCTCTCTCACACACACACACACACACACACACAAAAGGCAAACAGGGCGATGTGGTAGTAAAGCAAGTGTGGGAGGGGATCTTCTAAGATGATGAAGTGGATGATTTCTCTTTCCCAAGCTAGAAAGATGCAGAGTAAGATTCTGTCTACTAGAAGCAGGGCAGCAGACCGGATTTTCAGTCTGCTCTGCCAGAGACTCGCCAAGGAAGACTCAAACGGCTGACTGTCAGTTCCAGAAGCCTTTTAACCCCTGGACTAGAGAGGCTTTGGGCTGCTATCTCTCATAGGACCTGGAAACGCTCTCAAGGGTAGAAAGAGCCCCCACACTCCTCACACCCCGGAGGGGCTGCGGCCCATCTCGGACATCCCTGTTGCACTTGCAGAAATTAACAGATTCCCAGGATCAAGTTCTAAGGAGGCCTCCAAATCGCCTTCACCTTGGCGCAAAGAAAGACCTAGCGAGACCCCAACAAGTCCCACGTGCAGGGGCGGGGCCGCAGGGGGACGCCACGGCGCGTGCGCGAGTGAGATCACGCGCCGGCGTACCCTTGCTCGGGGGGCCGTAAAGCGCGGAAGGTCGCGGTCCCCGCTCCTCCGGAACTCTCTGCCCTCTCTGTCCCACCCCCTCCAACCCCCTGTCCCCCCTCACTTTTCCGCCCCCGGGACCCCTGGTGACTGTTGTGGCTGCTGCCAGTCTTCGGCCGGGTGTTGCCGAGCGCGAGCCCGTGGGGCGCGAGAGGTAAGGAGACAGCTGCGGCACCGCTCTGACGTCCCCGGCCGCGCGGGCCTCTGCGCCCCGACCCCGGCGTCCCCTCTTTCCGCTTTGGTCTGGCTCGGGGGTCCGCGCCGTCCCTCGTTTCCCGTCGGTTCTGCCTGGTTCTCCCGGGGAGACGCGTCCTGGCGCCAGGACTCGGCCGGCGCGGCCGAGAGAGGCTCCGCCTGATGCCTCAGACCCCGCGGCTCGGCTCCGTCCGCCGAGGCTGTCCCGGCGCCGGGACCCGTACCCGGCCGCCCCCTCCGGGTGTGCCGGGTGACCCCGCTCCTGTCCCCCTCCGCGGGCTTGCACCCCCGCCGCGCAGGTGAGGCGGGTCCAGCCGGGTCTACCTCTGCAGGTGGAATGGTTTCCCGCGCTGAGACGTGCGGTGCACCTGTGCTTTACTAACTCGTGCGACTGCTGCAAAGTCCTTCAGTCAAGTCATCCGGGAAACCTCGGCTGGGGCAGCGTCTTAATGCTTGTCCGCTCGGGTTGGACGTGAATAACACTCGGAGTTGGTTCATGAATCTTGAAGTCCATTTCCCTAAGCATGTACGCCGGCCACACGAGGCTGCGGGTGGGGCTGGGAGGTGGGTGGGCCGGGCCCCAAGGCACGCTTTTCCCGTGCGGGGACTTATACTGGTCTGTTAAACTTGCCTGATGACCTGGTATACTTGTTGAAAAATACAGCACCGTGGAGCAGGAGGATCAAAATCCCCAGAGACGGAGCTTGCGAAATTTTATTTTATTTTATTTTTAAAGTTTGTTTTTTAATTTTTATTTTATTCATTTTAGAGAGGAGACTCAGAGTGAGAGAGAGAGAGAGAGAGAGAGAGAGGAGCTGGAAGCATCAACTCCCATATGTGCCTTGACCAGACCAGTGCAGGGTTTTGAACTGGCGACCTCAGTGTTCCCAGGTCAACGCTCTATCCACTGCGCCACCACAGGTCAGGCTGCAAAATTTTATTTTTAAAGAAGTGTCCCAGGTGGCTCTTCAACTGAGGCAAGTGTGGGAAATGTTCTGTTAATCCGTCTGTCCCGCCCAGTCTTCCTTGGGGCCAGCAGCTCTGTGCACACGGGGCTGTACCGCCCCCAGGAACAGCTCGGAGAGAGAGCTGGCCTCTTGTTCTTGTTGGTGTGAACGGATCTGAGCATATCCAGACCCAGTATTGACGTTGTTCAGCAGAAATTATTACTAACAGAGAATATTATAAGTTATTTTATCTTTTTATATTTTTTAATATAATTTATCTTAAACGAGATTATATGTTTTATTTTCAGTTTTTTTCTCCAATGGCTTTACCTTCTTTGCTGTCAAGCTTCGCTTTGCTTTTGTTGCCAAACCTACTAGAATAGACTGGTTGGTCCCTTCTCTTTCACAGCATTCACATTAAATCTTTATTTATTTATTTTTTTTAAGAGAGAGAAAGACAGGAAGGGAGAGAGATGAGAAGCGTCAACTGGTAGTTGTGTGACTTTAATTGTTCATTGATTGTTTCTCAAACATGCCTTGACTCTGGCTGGGGGCTCAAGCTTAGCCAGTGACCTGTTGCTTAAGCCAGCGACCTTGGGCTTCAAGCCAGTGACGTTGGGATCATGTCCATGATCTCACACTCAAGCCTTCCACCTCAGGTTTTCAGACGTGGGACCTCAGCATCCCAGGTCCACTCTATCCACTGCGGAACCATTGGTCAGGCTTCTCTCTCTCTTTTTTAACTCACTACTTCATTGACTTTATATTTTTCCACTAACAAATATAGTATTGCCCCCCTCTTGCTTTCAGTCTGGCACTTTAAAGAAAAATTAAAAATTTTTGATATACAATATTATATTAATTTCAGGTGTACAACATAGTAATTAGACATTTAACTTATAGTGATCACTCCCATAAGTCTAGTACCCATGTGATACCCTACATAGTTATTACAATATTATTGCTTATATTCCCTGTGCTCTACTTTTCTGTGATTATATATATATATATTTAAAGATTTTATTGATTTATTTTATGGAGAGAAGTGGGGACGAGAAGTATCAACCCATAGTTGCTCACTTTAGTTCATTGATTGCTTTTACGTGCCTTTACTGGGCAAGCCCGGGGTTTTGAACCAGTGGCCTCAGCATTCCATGTTGATGCTCTGTGCCGTCACAGGCCAGGCAGTATGACTATTTTTATTACTGACAATTTGTGCTTCTTAATCCCTTTTCCTTTTTTCTCCCATCTGGTAACCATCAGTTCTCTGTATCTATGAATGTGTTTTTATTTTGCTTATTTTTTTTAGATTTCACATATAAGTGAAATCATAGGGTATTTGTTTTTCTGTCTGACTTACTTTACTTAGCATAGTATCCTAGGTACATATGACAGGATTTCATTCTTCATTGTGGCTGAGTAACATTCCATTGGATATGTGTACCACAGCTTGTTATCCATTCATCTGTTGATGGACCCTTCGGTTGCTTGCATATCTTGGCTGTTGTAAATAATGCTGCAGTAAATGGGTGCATATACCTTTTTAAATTGGTATTTTGGATTTCTTTGAATACATACCCAGAAGTGAAATTGCTGGGTCATATGATGTTCTATTTTTAATTTTTTGAGGACCCTCCATACTGGTTTTTATTTTTTTATTTTTTTTATTTTACAGGGACAGAGAGATAGAGTCAGAGAGAGGGACAGATAGAGACAGCCAGGAATGGAGATTGGTGAGAAGCATCAATCATTAGTTTTTCGTTGCCGTTGCAACAACGTAGTTGTTCATTGATTGCTTTCTCACATGTGCCTTGACCGCGGGCCTTCAGCAGACTGAGCAACCCCTTGCTGGAACGAGCGACCTTGGATCCAAGCTGGTGAGCTTTTGCTTAAGTCAGATGGGCCCCTGTGCTCAACCTGGTGAGTCGGGGTCTCGAACCTGGGTCCTTCCGCATCCCAGTCTGATGCTTTATCCACTGCGCCACTGCCTGGTCAGCCCCCTCCATACTGTTTTGCACAGTGGCTGCACCATTTACAGCAGGGTTCCCCAAACTACGGGGTGGGTGGTATGCGGCCCCCTGAGGCTATCCACTGCACTTCTGGAAGGGGCACCTCTTTTATTGGTGGTCAGTGAGAGGAGCACAGGATGCATCCGCACCCGTAGTTCCCATTGAAATACTGGTCAGTTTGTTGATTTAAATTTACTTATTCTTTATTTTAAATATTGTGTTTGTTCCTGTTTTGTTTTTTTACTTTAAAATAAGATATGTGCAGTGTATATAGGGATTTATTTATAGTTTTTTTTTTTTCCCCAGGGACAGAGAGAGAGTCAGAGAGAGAGACAGATAGGGACAGACAGACAGGAACGGAAAGAGGTGAGAAGCATCAATCATTAGTTTTTTGTTGCCGTTGCGACACCATAGTTGTTCATCGATTGCTTTCTCACATGTGCCTTGACCGTGGGCCTTCAGCAGACTGAGCAACCCCTTGCTGGAGCCGGCGACCTTGAGTCCAATCTGACGAGCTCAAGCCAGATGGGCCCGCGCTCAAGCTGGCGAGCTCGGGGTCTCGAACCTGGGTCTTCCACATCCCAGTCCGACGCTCTACCCACTGCGCCACCGCCTGGTCAGGCTGTTTATAGTTTTCTTTTTATAGTCCGGCCCTCCAGCAGTCTGAGGGACAGTGAACTGTTTCATTGTGTAAAAAGTTTGGGAACCCCAGATTTACAGTCTCACCAACAGTGCAGAAAGGTTCCCTTTTCTCCACATTGTTGCCAACACTTGTATGCTGATTTATTTATTTACTAATTTTGAGAGAGGCAGGGAGAGAGAGAGAAAGGAACAGAATGTCAAGCTGCTCTTCTCTGTGCCCTGACCAGGAATTGAACTGGCCACCTTTGCGCTCTAGAATGACACTCCAACCAACTCAGCTATCTGGCCAGAGCTATTTGTTGATTTATTGATGGTGGCCATTCTGGCAGGTGTGAGGTGTGACAATCTCTTTGTGGTTTTAATTTACATTTCCTTGATGATTAGTGAGATTGTCATAGTATATAATCATTTTAATGCGTTGCTAAATTTGGTTGGCTAATATTTTGTTGGGGATTTTTGCGTCTATATTTATCAGGGATATTGGCCTATAATTTTCTTTTTGTAATGTCTTTGGTGGTTTTGGTATATGGATAATAAATGGTGGCCTTGTTAAATGAGTTCGGAAGCCTTCTCTCCTCTTCTGCTTTTTTGAATTGTTTTAGAAGGATCAGTATTCTTTGAATGTTTGGCAAAATTATGAACCATCTGGGCTTTTTGTTAGTTGGGAGTGTTTTGATAACTGATTTTGATTTTGTTAGTAGTTATCTGTTATGATGTTCTGTTTCTGATGCAGCCTTGGAAGATTGTGTGTTTCTAGGAATTCATCCATTCTTCCAGGTTGTCCAATTTCTTGTCATATAGTAGTTTGTGGTTTCCTTTCCCTGGGTCATCCCACAGCAGTGAAATATCCTTAACTGCTCCCATCCAAACGCAACCAGATAATCATGCTCCACCTCAGTGGTTTTCAACCTCTTTACACGTGAGGACTGGTGAAAATACGAGAATTATTTTGGGGACCCCTGAGGCAGAACTCACCTTGAGCATAAGTGAATTTGACTAAGAGCATTGGGTCTGTAATCTTCATGCAACATCAGGGTGGTTAACTCTTTCGTGGACCGCTCTGACATTTCTGGTGGACCTGCCCACGGACTGGTTCTTGAAAAACACTGAAAACACTGCTCCGCCCCACATTCTTCCCTCGCTTCTGCCCCACTTATTCGCTCCCATCAGAACAACAGTATCTGAGCCGTCCGCACTTCCATAGCTTGCTTATCTTCAGTTTGCTCTTGTCTGTATTTCGTCCCGTCCTCTCCCTGAGAATGTTCTTCCTGAGGACACCTGGGCTTCTGTGCTGTCAAATCCTGGTGGCCATGTGGCTACCTGGCTCACCTCTCAGCACCCTCTCTAGTTCCTCACTTGGAACACTCCCTCTCTGCTGTGTGATACCTCAGCCTGGCCCTCCTCCTCCCTTACTAACCGCTCCTTCCTCGTCTCTGTAGCCGCTGTCTGTATGTGAACACTCTGTTCTGCCCAGCAGTCAGTCCTGGGTCTAGTCTTGTCTTTCTCCTCCCAGTCTGTAAACACGCAGAGCCTCAGAGTTCTTGTTCCTGCAAGTGTTAGGGCTTTAAATACTGTACTGATGTGTTACTGGTCCCAAACCCCTTTCCGGTTTCCAACGGGTATCCGTTGCTGCTTAGTGTGTCCATGTGGATGCTGGGTGGGTGTATTTTACTTAACATCTTAAAGTTGAACATTGAAATGTCCACACACACACACACACACACACACTCTCAATCCCCCACAGCCTCACAACCTTGTTCCCTGCTCCTACCCTCTCCTTCATGCAGAGTAAGTGGCCCCAGTTGCTTAACTCGGAAACAACACTTCATCCTTCTTTCTCCTTTCATCACATTTTAACATGCAGTTTGTTGGCAACTGAGTTCTAACTTTTACTTCCAAGACAACCCAGTCATGTCTCTGACTCCACTGCCATCAGCCTTGTCTAAGCCACCATCACGTCCCCCCAGACTCCTGTCATAGCTTCCTAGCCCACCTCAGCTTTTCCTCTCTTCCCACAACGCAGGCTCTACCATGGAGCCAGAGTGATCTTGGAAGACGTATCCGATCATTTCGTTTTCTCCTTTAGTATTTTCCTTGGCACCTGGAATACAAGCCCCTTATGCAGGCAGTGCGTAATGGCATCTGCCTGACTTCCAGCTTTCTCTCAAATCATCCCCCCCTCGCTCCTCATGCTGGGACACGCTGGCCTCCTTTCTGTGCTCGGGCTCACCATAGTTGGCCTCACGTCAGGGCCTTTGACACGCTCCTTCCTCTGTCTGGAACACTTATAGCTGGTTCCATTTCGTCCATCACGTCTTTTCAAGTGTCACCTTCTTTCCTGACCATGGCATTAATGCTGCTAGTTACTCCTTGTGAGGTTTTCTCTATTGCTGCCCGCCCCCCCCCCCCCAGTCAGGTCACTCACTTTCTCTCAGATGTGAGCTGCTAAAGGCAGGGACCCCTTTATATTGCTCACTGCTCTATCAAACCTAGCACAATGTCTGGGATTAAGTCAGTACTCATGTATTGGTTGAATGAACCATGATTGTTTTCTGTTGCATCGTTTTTCAGGAATCCTGTTTACTCAGTATATTGGAATGAACTTTGTTTGGTTTTTCTGTCTAGTTCGAATGCTGGGGACCTTCTGAGCTGAGTGAGAGCACGTCTCCCATTGCTGACAGACATGATGTTCTACCGGTTGCTCTTGGTGGTCCGAAGACAGAGAACCAGCCTAGGATGGCAGAACTGGTGCTCGGTCAGAAGCAGTGCGTCAGCAGCCGAGGCACATTCTGTTGCTCTGCCTGCGCAGGCGCAGGTGGTCATTTGTGGCGGGGGAATCATGGGCACATCCGTGGCCTATCACCTGTCCAAGATGGGGTGGAAGGACATCATCCTTTTGGAGCAGGGCAGGTAAGGGTCCAAGTGGACATGGATTCCCTCCTTCCCCCTCCTTTGGTGACATCTTACCACTCACTAATGGTGTTGCTAAGTAACATGAGAAGAATCACAGCTAGAAATCATCCTGTACTTTACTTGGTCTGGCAATGCCTAACACACCTGTTGTCTGTTTTAGAGCTGGCTGATTCCAACAACCATGTCTCTGAGACGTGTATTCATTGAGGGTCACAGCACATCTGCTGTCTTGGCCTCCTTGTAGGCAGGCCGCAGCCTAAATCCTGTGTGCCAAGGGCTTCCTCTAGGAGTTGAAATGAAATTGCCTACATTCTTGCTGTATTTCTTTTTTTTTTCCATTTAAGTATCTTATTTTGAAAGTTTTAAATATACAGAACAATTGAGAAGATAGGAGGGTGTTCCCACGTAACTCACTGCAGTTTGACTTGTTATTAACATCTTATGTTAGTGTTACCGTCTCAATAATATGAACCAACATTGACCCATTATCGTTCACTGTAGTTCGTAGTTCATTTAAACATTTTATTTATTGATTTTAGAGAGAGGAGAGAGAAAGGTGGGGTAGGAGTGGGAAGCATTGACTCGTAGTAGTCGCTTGTTGTTATAAGTGCCGTGACCAGGCAAGCCCGGGATTTCAAACCAGCAACTTCAGCATTCCAGGCCTACGCTTTATGCACTGTGCCACCACAGGTCAGGCCATAGTTCATTTATTTAAATTGTTTCCTTTTTTTCCCCAGTATTCTTTATCTGTTTCAGGCTTCTTATGTTCTATTGCCTACAACAAATTAGACATTAAAACAAAATTAATATTTGGCCTTGGCTTCAATGCTTGGTTTGGTTAGAGCATTGTCCTGAAGCACAGAGGTTTCTGGTTCGATCCCTGGTCAGGGCACATACAGGAACAGATTGATGTTTCTGTCTCTCTCCCTCTCTCAAATCAATAAAATAAACATTAAAAAACTTTTTTTCTCATTCTTTTTTTTTTTTTTACAGGGACAGAGAGTCAGAGAGAGGGATAGATAGGGACAGCTAGACAGGAATGGAGAGAGGTGAGAAGTATCAGTCATTAGTTTTTCGTTGCCATCGCAACACCTTAGTTGTTCATTGATTGCTTGTTCACATGTGCCTTGACCGTGGGCCATCAGCAGACTGAGCAACCCCTTGTGGGAGCCAGCGACCTTGGGTCCAAGCTGGCAAGTTTTGCTCAAGCCAGATGGGCCTGCGCTCAAGCTGGTGAGCTCGGAGGCTCGAACTGGGGTCTTCCACATCCCAGTCCGATGCTCTATCCACTGCGCCACCGCCTTGTCAGGCTAAAAACTTTTTTTAAATTTAATATTTGTTTCTTAAAAGGCAATACATGAGTCAATAGAAAATTGTAATAAAGTGTACAGAGAATACTTTGTCCCACCCCGACCTCTGACCTCTCGCCTGTTTCCCTC
The DNA here is from genome assembly GCA_037038555.1 of Rhynchonycteris naso. Taxonomy (NCBI): domain Eukaryota; kingdom Metazoa; phylum Chordata; class Mammalia; order Chiroptera; family Emballonuridae; genus Rhynchonycteris; species Rhynchonycteris naso. Next base: position 22,811,001 of record CM073001.1, read on the forward strand.
ACATTCGGCAAGTTAATGTGTTAATTTATTTGTTTCCTGTTTTATACAATGGTTAGCATTCCTTAAATACTGTTTCTTACCTTGCTTTTCTCAGTAAGATTGTTCCACACTGTTGCATAAAATCTTTTCATTCCTTTTTTATGGCTGTGTAGTATCCCATTGCGAGGGTGGACTCCACAATTTGAAATCAGTGTCATGTTAGTGGACATGTAGGTTGTTTCCACCTTTCAATATGACTAAACAGTTCTATAGTGCGGAACTTGAACTTGCTGCGTTCACAGATGTATGAGTCCACCTAACAGCCTTGGGCTCCATCCTGCAGGCTGGCTGCTGGCTCCACGAGGTTCTGTGCTGGCATCATAAGCACCGCCAGGCACTTGAGCATCGAGCAGAAGATGGCAGACTATTCAAACAAATTGTACCATCAGTTAGAGCAGGAGACAGGGATCCAAACAGGTAAGCAGTGGTCTGCCGTTTACTTGTCTGCCTGTCCGTCCCCCACCCATTCACTCGGTGCCGTGTCCGATCCCACATGAGCTGGCCAGGTGATTGCTAATTCAGACTGGAGTGGTCGTCCAGGCTCTGCCGCTAGTCAGAGTACTACCTGGGCGGGTTATTTCACTTTTGAGCTGTCTTCAGTTCCCTAGTTTTGAAATGAGGGGATTCAGTTAGTATTCCAGATCCTTTTTAGGTGCTGTAATTCTTATGAAAGTTTTCCTGGGCCATTTCCTCTGTATTTTACTCACTGAAGCATAGTCAGTGGCAGCACTGGTTCCTACATGAGGGGGAGGGGTGAGGCGGAGCTTAAGTTTAGGTGCTTGGTAGTTAAATCATAGTTTGACCCAGTGGACTCCACCAATTGCTATTAAGGATATTTTTTATTTTAAAGCACGACCATATTCTTGTCACCTGTGCAGTTAGGGGAAAGGCCACAGGAAGCTGTAAGCTAGCCTGCACTGGAATACGCAGGACTGCCCTAGGAGGCAGACTCCTCTACTCTGTGGTCCCACACAGTCGAAGGTGGAAAGAATGGCTCTGTTTGTTGTAAGGTGACGATTAGCCGGAAGCCCAGAGTCGAGCCTCTCTCGTGGCCAATGAAACCGTTTGGTAAGCGCACTGATTATCATGAGGGAGCGAGGCCCAGTGGTGACATTTCGGACACCCGCATCTGTCACGGTTGCTCTTTAGGACACTTTGTATAATTTAGATTGTGGTGGATAAATCAAGGCCGACCCTGACAAAGGATGGTAGGTTTTTCTTTTGCCAACTAAAGTGGCTCTGCCACGTGACCAGAGTGAGCACAGAGCACCTGCACAGCCCATGCAGAAACGATGTGACAGGTGACAGCATTTCATTAGAAGAAGACGGGTTTGAATTATCTGAAATTTTTACCGCAAAGCAAGCATTTGTAACATTTCCATTTTATATAGTTCATGCTTTCATGAAGTGTAACCTGATTATAAACTGTAGAGTAAGACCATATAGTGACTCAGGTTTCATAGCCATGGATGGAGGTGCAGAGAGGAGAGCCAGGAGAGGAACTAGAGGCCTGGGGGGAAGGGGCTGTGTAACTTGAACACATCACTGGGTCGGGACTGGGGTGAGGCAAGTACATATCCTAGGGTGACCCTACACTGTCACAGCGCTGAGTGAGTGCCTCCTTATACGGTGTGCTGTGGGCACCTTGACTCCCCATGGTGTCATTGGTCTTGGCCAGGCCTCCTGTTGAGAGCCAGGGTTCTCCAGTGAACAAAGTAAAAGTACTTCCTGCTGCTGCACTGTCTTTGGCTTTTATCACTTACTCGGCTACAGGCTGGATAGGCAGGAAACATTTCCTTTGGTTGGATTTAATGATGGCAACAAAGCACCTGAATCAGGTGTTAACCTGGGTTTGAGTTGAAATAGGTGACACCCGTTCGGGTCACACACTGATATGTTGCTGAGCCTTGAATTGTTCAGGTGGTTGGATTCCAGAGGAATCAGGGTCATAGGCTTCTTCTGTAAGGTAGGTTAGCTTAGCTTCCTCTCTAGATCACTTTCTGGAACCCTTATTGGGCCTGACTTCTTGCTGCTTGTGGTGCAGTCAGGGAGTCAGGGAAGTGAGAGTAGCAGATCTCCTCCACCCCCTCTCCCCACCTGTAGTTCACCGGCAGTGCAGTGACAGGTGACGCAGGGGCCTCCGTGGCGGAGAGTGCTCCTGTCCGGTAGTGGTGCAGGTGTGCCCTGCCATGGTCACTTCAGTCAGTGGACTGACATTGAGTTGTTAAATAGAGGTGGAATGATGTATGTCCAACCTAATTTTAAGGAGAAGGTATTATCAGCTTATCCTCTGAAACTAGTTCATTTACTTGAGGTTCATGTGTGACCAAATGATCCAAGTCCGCATTCCCTGATGTGGGAGTTAGTGTCCACAGTGCCACCTCTGTTTGCACACAAGAGAACTCTGGTCGTGTATGAATGTGGTCTTGTAAAAGTTATAATCTTTTCAAAGTGTTCCATTTATTACTTGATCTTATAATAAGGGCCATCCTTTTACAGCTAAAGAAGCCTAGATTCAAGGAGATTGAGCCATTTGGTCAAGTCAGTGATAATGCAATTAAAAAAAACTAATGGGTTAAAAGGAACATATACAGTGGTACTTTTATGCCTAATCTATCACAGTAAGTAGAAAATAACTCCAGAACCTTTACTCTCTCTTTTTTTTTTAAAGGTTTTCTTTTCTGTTTTTTTTTTTTATATACTTTTTTTATTTTATTCATTTTTAGAGAGGAGAGAGAAAGAGAGAAAGGGGGGAGGAGCTGGAAGGATCAACTCCCATATGTGCCTTGACCAGACCAGTGCAGGGTTTTTTGAACTGGCGACCTCAGTGTTCCCAGGTCGACGCTTTATCCACTGCGCCACCACAGGTCAGGCGAACCTTTACTCTCTTGATATGAAATTCAGAGTGTGACTAGCCCACAAATCATGGACAGATCAGGCAAATATACTTTATTTAAACACCAGTCTCTGACATTTCAATTCTCCAAACTGAGACATTCTTGTCATGTCAGTGAAAGGTGTATTTATCTGAGGATTTCAGTAAATTAAGAAAATAAATTACTGTACTTCCTTTGGAAAGGTAACTGATTCAAGTCTATCTTCATAAGAAGAGAGAGTCTTCACGTTGTAGGAGGATTGTCTTTGACCCTAGTGTAGTAATGGTTGTGTCAGGTAGCTTGATGACAGCTGGCAGAAAATGACCACCTTGGGCAAAGGGCGTTTATTGGAAGGCTGTTCGGTGCCTGTCGATTTGGCAGGGGGTGCAGCTGGCAGCAGCCTGGTCCCGGGACGTGGGTCCCACAGCAGGCAGTGCCTCAGCTGGACACTCACACCTGAGACCAGTGATCTCCTGCCATTCAACTACTAGCAAGGCCCAGTATTCCAGGGGTCTGACTGGCTGAGCTTAGGTCACATGCTCACTGGCTGTATTGGGGAAGGGGGTGGAGCCTAAGCCCCTGGGGGCTGATGTCCTGAGTTCCCTTCACCAAGGGTTTCACTCCCACCAAAACTACGGGAAGGAAAACCTTTTAAAAAGAGTGAAGAATATGTTGGAATTTGGGTTCTATTCTTCCCCCAAAGGGTTTTTAGCAATGGCATCTTTTATTTTTATTTTGAATATGATCTTATGTGCATTAAAATCTCATTTGATCCTCATAAAACTCTGAGCTGAGATTGTTTGGATGGTGGCAGTCCCAGGACTCATCACAGGTCTCCTCCCTTATAATCTCGCGGGCTTGCGTCTTTGCCATGGTACATTTGTCCTGGTCTGTCTCAGTCCAGGCTGGATTTTCTCGCAGGTTACACAAGGACAGGCTCCATCTTTCTGGCCCAGACGCAGGACCGGCTGGTCTCCCTGAAGCGCATCAACTCAAGACTGAAGTACGTATGAGGCTGGAGGCCTATCCCGGCTTTCCTGTCACACTGACCTCTGCCAGAGGGCCAGTGAATGTCATTGTCCCCTTGTGTTCTGTGGCAGTGTTATAGGCATCCCTTCTGAGATCATCTCCCTCAAGAAAGTGACCGAACTCCACCCTCTCCTCAATGTGCACGACCTGGTGGGGGCCATGCACGTGCCCGAGGATGCGGTGGTGTCCTCTGCCGACGTGGCTCTTGCCCTGGCAAGCGCTGCCTCCCAACAAGGTAAGCCAGTTTGGGGTTAGGAAGGAAGGAAGCGGTTGCCTAGCAGAGCGTCTCACAATATCCAGCTGCACCCCAGCCACCCTTTGTACACTGGCTGTTTTAATGTACTATCTGTTGATACTTTTCCTTGGGGGCACGCACTGCTTCTGGTAATGATTCAGTCCACATCAGACTTACGGGGCTCCTTTCCCCCACTGAGCCTGGGGAGCTTCACGGGAGAGCACACCCTGGTGTTTCTCCCCAGCGGGGTCGCATCCCGGGTTTGGAATGACTAAGGGGCAGCCACAGCAGTGCCCATGGGGTCGTTGTAACTTTGAGCGAACTGATTCACAGTGTGGTTAGATTAGGATTTAAGATGTCGTATTTGAACTTTTTCTCCCCTGCCTCTTCTGTGATTCCTGCAGTTTAATTGTGCACTAAAGGTGGTTATTAAATTTGCCTGCCATTTTTAACCTTGGGAAGGTCTCATTTGTAGTCTCCAGATAAGGGTCCTAGGAGTTTTTTGGTTTTTTTTTTTGTCCATTGATTCTAGGGCAGTGGTTCTTAACCTTTTTTGAGGTACCGAACCTACCAGTTTCATATGCGCATTCACCGAACCCTTCTTTAGTGATAAATAAAATATGGGGTTTTTTTCCAAATTCAAGACATAGGTATATGTTTTCTTACTGGTGCACAAAATGAGCCGTGCATGAACATCACCTTGCTCAAAGACAAAACCAACAACGTGCATGGTTCCTGTATGTATCCTGACTGGGGATCGAACCAATAACATCTGCACTTCAGGATGATGCACTAACTAACCGAGCTATCCAGTGTAGGCTAGTATTTGTTTTTTGGAGTTAAAGCATTGACCTGGCCTTTTCATGTTCTGTTCTTTTTTTTATTCATTGATGTGAAAGGGAGAGGAAGAGAGAGAGAGAAACATCAACATATTGTTCCACTTAGTTGCTCATTTAGTTGTGTATTTATTGGTTGCTTCTCATATGTGCCCTGACCAGGGATGGAACCTGTGACCTCGGTGTGCCAGGATGGTACTCTATTATTCACTGAACCACCAGCCAGGGCCTAGCCTTTTCAGTACCTTTTTTTTTAGTGAGAGACAGAGAGCAAAGAGAGGGAAAGACAGGGACAGATACTCAAGAGAGATGAGAAGCATCAGTTCTTCCTTGTGGCACCTTAGTTCTTCATTGATTGCTTTGTCATATGTGCCTTGACCCAGGAGCTGCAGCCAAGCCAATGACCTTGGGTTCAAGCCATCGTCCTTGGGCTTCAAGTAGTGACCCTGTTGGTGAGCCCATGCTGAAGCCAGATGAACCCGCGTTCAAGCTAATGACCTCGGGGTTTCAAACCTTGGTCATCTGCATCCTAGGTCGACACTCTATCCATTGTGTCACTTCCTGGTTAGGCTTTTTCAGTATTTATTTATTTATTTATTTATTTTGTGACACAGATAGAGTCAGAGAGAGGGACAGACAGGAAGGGAGAGAGATGAGAAACATCAATTATTTGTTGCGGTTCCTTAGTTGTTCATTGATTGATTTCTTATATGTGGCTTGACTGGGGGCTACAGCAGACCGAGTGACCCCTTGCTTGAGCCAGCGACCTTGGGCTCAAGCTGGTGAGGCTTGATTTCTTATATGTGCCTTGACCGCGGGCCTTCAGCAGACTGAGCCACTCCTTGCTGGAGCCAGTGACCTTGGGTCCAAGCTGGCAAGCCTTTGCTCAAGCCTGATGGGCCCTGTGCTCAAGCTGGTGACCTCGGGGTCTCGAACCTGGGTCTTCCGCATCCTAGTCTCACGCTCTATCCACCGCCTGGTCAGGCCAGGCCCGTATTTCTTATGATTGAGAATCTGCAGTTCCTGACCTGTGGTGGCACGGTGGATAAAGTGTCGACCTGAAACATTGAGGGCCTCAGTTCAAAACCCTGGCCTTGCCTGGTCAAGGCACATATAGCAGTTGATGCTTCCTGCTTCTCCCCTCCACCCCTTCACTTTCTCCTCTGTAAAATAAATAAAATTTAAAAAAATTGAAAGATAAAAGGAATCTGCTACAGATGCCTTAATTCTGGAACAGCAGAGTATCGATGCCCCAACACTGTCTTTACCTTGGAACAGGTGTTCAGATCTATGACCGGACAAGTGTTCTTCATGTGATGGTCAAAAAAGGTCAAGTTACTGGCGTGGAGACAGATAAAGGACAGATTGAATGCCAGTATTTTGTCAACTGTGCTGGTCAGGTAGGTTAGCAACAGTAGGGGTCACCGGTTTTCTTATTTACCTTTTATCTCTGGGATTTTTGGTATTGAAACTTCGGATTATACAGTGACAAACTAAGCAGATTCCAGGGACCACACTTGTGTGGGCTGGGAAGCTCAGAGTTCTCGAGTTCTCGCCCTTTACGTAGAAACCTGCCCTGTTCCTTCCTCCTCGCTGGGGACGGTGCTCTCCTGTCCAGAGGGCCAGCGGGCACTTGGGCTTGATATAAATCCTGGGCATTGGGTCTTCCTGTGGTGTTTTATTTCACTTTACAACCTAGTAAATGAACTATTAGGCTGTTTTATTGTGTCAGGAACATGGATTCAGTTTTTCAGAACATTAAGCTGCTTCTGCTTTTAAGACAAATTTGTCCTTTCCATCTACTCTGCAGTCTAAGGTGATCTGGGAATACTTCCTGTCATGTGAAGGTCATTTATGACTGGTACTTGGGGTTTGCAGTTGAGGCCAGGCATTTTTTTTAAAAGTCTCATTGGCTTTCAAAAGGCCCCTTTTAGCTGATAAATCTCTCTTCTTTTGATCTAGAAGTAAGTTTTATGGTTATAAAGTCTAGTGTTGCTCCCCACCCAGTTAAACTAAAGTAGGCTGAGTCTTGGCTTCCTATACCTGACATTGTAGTGGGAGCACTCACAAGCCACTTGAAATTAAACTTTTTGAGTGGCTGAACTTGCTCATTTGTCTTTCTGTTCCTCTTCCACCCACAAATCAATCTGTCCGTTTGTAGTGGGCATACGAGCTGGGTCTGTCCAACGAGGAGCCGGTTAGTATCCCGCTACATGCCTGTGAACACTTCTACCTCCTGACTCGCCCCTGGGAGACCCCTCTGCAGAGCAACACACCAAGTGAGGACCTGCACTTTGTTGTTAATCTTGTTTCCTTGCCACTGTCCTGTCCTGAAAAGGAAGCCTTTCGTCCAAGGACAGACTTTGCCCAAAAGAGTCTTTTCTAGAGTGTGTTACAGAGAGGTAGCCCAGTTCTGACTTTTCTTTAAGAACTCTTTATGAAAGGATGGCCAATGTGGTCATTCCACTTAAGCAATTATTTGGGTTTTTTTGCAAGCTAATTGTAGTTTCAGACGTAGGTCTAAATTGGCAAGATTTGGAGTATAACCTGGAGTGTTTTATTTGAATGCCATTCATTGTAGGAACGTCATAGGTAAGCTATAAACTCAGTATCGTCAGTGACCGTGAGTGCTGTAGGAGAGGTCTTGAGTACACTTGGAAGGTCTGAATCCCTGGAATGGGCCCAACAGTGTCCCCTTCTTTTGGGCTTTATGTGGCATGGTGGCAGTTGTGTCGTTTGGTTGTGAGGACTAGTCAAAGCTTCTAGGTAAATGATCGGGCAAGGGGTAATCACAGAAACAGTCTCCACTGTAAATCTGAGAGAGAAAGGCCTCCCAGATGGCCTGGAAAGGTATTTTAAAGTTACTATGTTCATGGGATGCTGTTTTGTTAATAAAGCCAATGGCGGGAGTTTTTGCTTTGCCTTTTTCTGTCCATTTAGGAATCTGCATGCCTTTAACCCGTATTTTTCTCTTCTGCTCCCCACTCCCTTGTCATTTCTCTTTCTCAGCTGTTGTGGATGCTGATGGCAGAATTTATGTTCGGAACTGGCAGGGTGGCATCTTGTCTGGGGGCTTTGAGAAAACCCCGAAGCCAATTTTTACTGAGGGCAAGAACCAGCTGGAGATCCAGAACCTACAGGAAGACTGGGATCACTTCGGTGTGTGAGCCGGGTAGTGATAACACCGCCTTGTGCTTGCACAACTTGTCACAGCCTCCAGAGCATTTTCAAGAACAGTACCTTATTTGGTCTCTGTAACGGCCCCACGTGGAGGTTCCAGAGGGCAGGTGACAGTTTGGCTGGTCGCAGGACAGTTACTGGGTAGCAGGTTCAGGAAACCAAATCTTGGTTAATGAACTTTTGGCTTATTGCTCATCTAAAATCACTATGGAAATTTTAGGCTATAGAAGGAAACCTTTTCTTAGGATTTCATATAAGGTTAAGAAATTTTTAGAAAGCATATTTTTGTTAATTTAGTTTTCTCAATTAAATAATAATTATAATTTTATTGAATAGTTAATATAGAAACATGGCTCTAAATTTTAAAAATATGAAATGGTCTGTAATGAATTTTCCTTTCCAACCTTAATGGAATTTTTTTTTTTTTTTTTTGAGAGAGAGAGGGAGAGAGGAGAGTGAGAAGCATCAATTCATAGTTGTGTCCTGACTGTACATTGAGCTTCTCATTTGTGTGTTGACTGGGGCCATGCTAGCGACCTTTGGGCTCAAGCTGGCAAATTTTGGGATTGTGTGGTTGATTCCCCTGTTCAGGCCAGCGACCACATGCTAATGAGTCTGTGCTCAGGCCAGCGACTTTGGGGTTTCGAACTGGCAACCTCAGCATTCCAAGTCAGTGCTTTATCCACTGCACCACCACCAGTCAGGCATGGACTTTTTTTTAAAAATAAACTTTTTATTGTAGAAAATTTCAAACTTTGAGAAGTGGATAGGATGGCATAAGGAAACCCCCGTTCCCACCAAGCAGCTCGGGTCCCACTGGGTTACTCCAGATGCGGACTGACTGGAGACCAGGCTGAGCGTCTGTCTCTGGGGCAGCTCCCGCCGAGGGAGGCCTGCTGTCCGTGCCTCTCTGTGCCACGTGAGAGCGTTAGCTGAGCCCCTCGAGCCCCTCGTCTGCAGCCCTCGCGTGTCCTTTGCTGTTCCGTGGCTCCTTCCCAGAGAGGAGCTTCTCTCTCGGTCTTCATGCCGAGCACTCCGTAGGTGTTCCGTAATTCCACCCAGGTTTCTGCTTTCTGGTACACGGGCCAGTTGGCTCTTCTCAGAAAACCTCTTGCAAGAGATTTCACGAAAGGCGAGGGAGTGGAGTCGGGAGGATCAGGGGTGGGAAGTTCTGAAGTCCCCGAAGCTGAGGACTCAGTTTGGCTTGTTGTATTGCTCAGAGCCCCTGCTGAGCTCCCTCCTGCGCAGGATGCCGGAATTGGAGACTCTGGAGATCCTGAAGCTGGTGAATTGCCCCGAGACCTTCACTCCAGACATGAGGTGCATCATGGGCGAGTCCCCTCTGGCCCAGGGCTACTTTGTCCTGGCAGGAATGAACTCTGCCGGCCTCTCCTTTGGTGGAGGAGCTGGGAAGTAAGTCTTTCTCACACCCAGCTTGCTGGGCCTTTTTCTTTCTAGAGTTACTCGTTAAAATGGCATATAATATAATTTGATATGTTAGTAGTAAGAAGTAATTACCATAGAAGGCTCCTATGCTATTCTTGAAATGATATGCAAAATATTTTTGGAACTCTCAATTTGGAATAAGCTTTGGAGACTGGGATGGAGATTCTTGTGTATTCTTTCATTTGCAACAATTTTGAGACCTGTGAGGGTGTATTTGAATTTGGAAACATCCAACTGTCGTGAGTGAGATAGATGATCACACTGAGAATTTTAAGTTTTTATTTAAAATCAAAGTAATAAAAATTAAATAAGCCAATCATAAAAGGACAAATGCTGTGTGAATCACTTATATGAGATCCTGAGAATAGTCTTAATTCATAAAGCCAGACAGTAAAGAGGTGGTTGCCAGGACTGGGGTCGGGCGTGGAGTGGGACTGCTTGGGTAGCGGGTTTGAGTTTGAGAAGATGAAGAGTTCTAGAGATGGGCAGTGAAGGTGACACACACAATAATGTGCATGTACGTAGTGTCACTGAGCTGTACACTTGAAAATGGTTGAGATAGTATATGTTATGTGTATTTCCACAATTAAAAAATTGTTTTTAATTAACTAGGCTGTTTTTCTTGAGTGAGTTGTAGAATGTCTCTGATAACAGTTATGGAAGTAGAGTTTGCAAAACCCTTTGGAGCAGAGGAGGTATGGTCAGGTAACTGTGTAATCTCCTGAGGAGACTGGTTTACAGAAAGAAAAAGAAAAAACATTGGGTGCAAAAATTCAAGTACATTTGTATATATTTTAGTCTTATTTCTTTCTAGGTGTGTCTGTGTCTTAAACACTTTCTAGGGTATCTTATTAGAGCTAAAATCCTCATAGTGCTCTTGTGAGAGCAGTAGATATAGTCTATGTTTGTTACTTCTGGAAAAGTTAAGGACTTCCTCAGCTAGTCCTGTTGGTTCTTGATTCCTGGTACAGTGCTGAGAGAATCACATCTGAGGGCCAACCCCCACCCCCACCTCTGCCCAACAGGTACCTCGCTGAGTGGATGGTGCATGGTTACCCCTCAGAAAATGTCTGGGAGTTGGACCTGAAACGTTTTGGGGCCCTGCAGAGCAGCCGCACCTTTCTGCGCCATCGGGTCATGGAAGTCATGCGTAAGTGAAGCTTTATCCTAGCTGCACCTACTTGCATGTGTCTTAGTTGGAACCTGTTGTCATTCAGAGGGGCAGATTTTCCCTCAGTTCTTTAATAGTTGCTTCAAGTTGAGGTGATGTTTGACTGTTGTAGGCCTGTGTTGGGGATTTTGTGCCCCATGTGGTATTTATGGAACACTTTCTTTTGTATATTGTGCCTGATTTTACTTCAGGGGCCAGAACAACAGAATAGGGCGTACAGAGGTAACTCCTGTCAGACTCTGGACAGGGGAGGGAGAAAGAGAGAAGCATCAACTTGTTCCACTCAGTTCCATTTAATTGTGCACCCGTTGGTTGCTTCACATACGTGCCTTGACCAGGGATTGAACCTGCGACTCAGCACGCCAGCCCAATGTTCTCTCTATGATGAGCATTTGGATGATCTTTGACACCTGTATGGCCTATGGCAGAGAAGTCCTATATGTGGGAGAGATAGGACCTGGCAGCAGTATGTGTAACTGCTAAGCTTATTGATTGATTGATTGATTGTATTTTTCTGAAGTCAGAAGCAGGGAGGCAGTCAGACAGATTCCCATATGCGCCCTACTAGGATCCACCCGGCATGCCCACCAGGGGGCACATCTGGGGCGTTGTTCTGCTGCTGGAGACATTCTAGTGCCTGAGGTGGAGGCCATAGGGCCTTTCTCAGCACCTGGGCCACCTTTTGGCTCCAGTGGAGCCTTGGCTGCTGGAGGGGAAGAGAGAGATAGAAAGGAGACGGGGAGGGGTGGAGAAGCAGAGGAAGTGCTTTTCCTGTGTGCCCTGGCTGGGAATCAAACCCGGGACTTCCACACACCGGGCTGATGCTCTACCACTGAGCTAAGCGGCCAGGGCCTGTTTTATTTATTTTTAAATATTTTAATTACTAAATTTAGAGAGAGGAGAAGTGGGGGAGGAATGGGAAGCATCAACTTGTAGTTGCTTCTTGTATATACCTTGACCGGGCAAGCCCAGGGTTTCAAACTGGTGACTTCAGCATTCCAGGTTGATGCTTTATCCACTGTGCCACCACAGGCCAGTCATGCTCCTTTACTTTTAGCAAATACTTGGTTTAAAATGTTGTACTATCATAAGTTTAGATTTCCCCATCCATAGTTACTTTAGAACCTGTGCTGATCACAACTAAGCTTGAATTTCTCCCTGATGGTATGACACGTTTGGTGGCATTTTCTGATTCTCTTAAAATAGAAATTATAGGCATGATAGAAAATGGGGAAGGAGAAAGTAGGACCTAAAATACCAGAGATAGTCAGATTATCACAAGGTAAGAAAACCAGCATGGCTTCCTGTTTGTTTTTTGGTGATAGAGACAGAGAGAGGGACAAATAGGGACAGACAGGAGGGGAGAGACGAGAAGCGTCAGTTCTTCGTTGTGACTACTTAGTTCATTCAATGCTTTCTCACATGTGCCTTGACCGGGGGGCTACAGCCAAGTCCGTGACCCCTTGCTCAAGCCAGTGTCCTTAGGGCTCAAGACAGTGTCCATGGGGTCAGTCAATGATCCTACACTCAAATCAGTGACCCCGCACTCAAGCCAGATGAGCCTTTGCTCAAGCTGGTGACCTCAGGGTTTTGAACCTGGGTCTTTTGCATTCCAGTCCAACGCTCTTAACAACTGCACCACTGCTTGGTTAGGTTTGCTTTCTTTTTTTAATTTTAATGGAGAGAGAGAAGGGGTGTGGGGTGGTGAGTAGTGGGAAACATCAACTTAACAGCAGTTGATTTTCTTATGTTTTCCTTGATCTGGCAAGCCTGGGGTTTCAAACCAATGACCTCAGCATTCCAGGTCGATGCTTCATCCACTGCGCGACCCCAGGCCAGGTGGCTTCCTGATCTTTAGTGTGCCAGCTTCTCCCACTAACCCAGTGTACCTTCTGTGTGGAATGATGTGAGGTCAGTTCTCTTCAGGAGGGACTAGTCACACTCTTTCTGGCTATTTTTACTCATTGCTGTTGCAGATTGGACATTAGGAGAAATGAATTTGATCCTAGCCTTGTTATGTGAATAATGTCAGTAGGACAGTGATATGCAACCTGTCAGATTTTAGAGCCACCAAATCGAGGTATGCTATTTGCTCTTTCACTTCAGAAATGGGTTAACATTAGTGAGAGGATGTAATGGATCTGAGATCCCCAACAACACAGGCACTGAAAAGAATAAAGTGCCATTTACTTCACACTTTGTGACCACCTGTGACCCCCTTAGATGTCACCTTCATCTTTGCTATAGGGCTTAGCAAAGTTTAGAACTATGACCTTTCTCCCATTGTTACTCCTAGTAATTTGGAGCCAAAATTGTGAACAGGGACGTACAGTCATCGTGTGACTCATAACTATATAACTATGAAGGGCTGACACCAGCTCTTGCAATATTATTCTTTCCTCTATAGCATGCCGGTTATATATACTGGCTGGGTTCCGCTTGGTAAATTATGCTACATTCGCATGGAAAGCTACTCAGCTCAGTGGCTTGGGCTTTCATAGACTCTTCTTACCTGTTCTAGCTCTGCTGTATGATTTGAAGGTTCCTCGCTGGGACTTCCAGACAGGGAGGCAGTTACGCACATCCCCTCTCTATGACCGGCTGGACGCACAGGGAGCCAGGTGGATGGAAAAACATGGATTCGAGAGGCCAAAGTACTTTGTGCCACCAGACAAGGGTAAAAAGACACTTTCTCATTTTTGCTCATTTTCTTTGCCCTGAGGATTAATAAAACTTATTTTTAGCCTGACCTGTGGTGGCGCAGTGGATAAAGCGTCGACCTGGGAACACTGAGGTCGCCAGTTCAAAACCCTGCACTGGTCTGGTCAAGGCACATATGGGAGTTGATGCTTCCAGCTCCTCCCCCCTTTCTCTCTTTCTCTCTCTATTTCTCACTCTGTGTCTCCTCTCTAAAATGAATAAAATAAAAAGAAATTATTTAAAAAAAAACACACACACACACACACAAAAAAACTTATTTTTAAGTGTATATAGTGAGAATGTGGTCCTGGAAGAATAACTAGTAAAAACAGGTTATATTAAATTAGACATGGAGATTCCCCAATATAAATCCCCTCCTTTTCTCTCTCCATTTTGTCTTTCTGTTCCGTAGACCTCCTGGCATTGGAACAGAGCAAGACTTTCTACAAACCAGACTGGTTTGACATTGTGGAGTCTGAAGTCAAGTGCTGCAAGGAAGCTGTGTGTGTCATTGACATGTCCTCTTTCACAAAGTTTGAAATAGCAGTAAGTATGTGGGAACCAATGTGACAGACTTGGAAATGGTGCATATTTATTAAATGCCTCCTTTATTCATCTCTTTCAAACTGATCCTGTAAGAACTCTGGTATGTATTATTTTTTAATTTAATTTTTTTATTTTTTCCATTGATTTGAGAGAGAGGAAGGGAGAGAAGGAAGAGAGGGGAGAGAAGCATCAATTCATTGTTCCATTGGCTACTTCTCATATGTGCCCTGACTGGCACTCAAACTGGTGATCCCAGGGTCAAGCAGGCATCCTCAGGATCAAACCAGTGACCCCAGGATTGAACTGGTAACCTTGGTGCTCTGGGACAATGCTCTATCCACTGCACCACCAGCCGGGGCTTGGTTTTTTTACTGAATTTATTGAGGTGACACTAGTTAACAAAATTATATATGAGTTTCAGGTGCCCAGTTCTACAACATATCTACACCGTAGTGTGTATTTACCCCTGCCCCCCAAGTCAAAGATCTTGGGTATATTTTAAGGTCTTTATCACAACATTTTTCTGAATTTTAGCTCTGTTTTTGTTTTTTTATCTGCCTCCAGAAGCCAATTTATCATTAGAATCAATAGCTAGCTTTCTCTGGTGCTTCTTGCAGTGGTGTAAATCTGCAAATACTATTGTATGAGTCCTGGCTAATTGAATTTTCTTAGCAATTGCATTGCACAGCAGGCTGTGTTACCAGCCAAATGCTCTCGTGCTTGCTATCTGATTTCTTTTTTTTTTTTTTTTTTTTTACAGGGACAGAGAGAGAGTCAGAGAGAGGGATGATAGATAGGGACAGCCAGACAGGAACGGAGAGAGGTGAGAAGCATCAATCATTAGTTTCTCGTTGCTGTCGCAACACCTTAGTTGTTCATTGATTGCTTTCTCACATGTGCCTTGACCGCGGGCCTTCAGCAGACCGAGCACCCCTTGCTGGAGCCAGCGACCTTGGGTCCAAGCTGGCGAGCTTATGCTCAAGCCAGATGGGCCTGCGCTCAAACTGGCGAGCTCGGGGTCTCGAACCTGGGTCTTCTGCATCCCAGTCCGATGCTATCCACTGCGCCACCACATGGTCAGGCTGATTTGTTTCTTAACCCCACAGTCCACCGGAGATCAGGCATTAGAAATTCTACAGTACCTCTTCTCCAATGACCTTGACGTGCCCGTGGGCCACATCGTGCATACCGGCATGCTCAATGAGGGTGGAGGGTATGAGAATGACTGCAGTATCGCACGCCTGAACAAGCGCAGGTGAGTCCGCTGCCCAGCTCGCTCCCTCCAGCACTGCTTCCCTCAGGGCTCTGCAGCAGAGCAGAACACCAGCTCGCTTTTCCAGGGAAGCAGAATTGTACCAAGGATAAAAACATTTCATTACCTCATGGCCAGTTCATTAGCAGTCCAGCACAGAAAGAAATCACTAGGAAAAAAAAAAGGAAAAACTCACCAGATTATGTAAAACTCGATATGGAATGTTAGTTACTGTACTGGGAGAAGACATCTTGTATTAGTAGGTCTGTGCAGGAACAGAAGCCAGTCTCCCATTTGCCCTTCTGTGGTGTATCCTGGACTTCTGTGGTCCTGGCCCTTTTTTTTTTTTTTTAATTTATTTTTTTAAAATTCATTTTAGAGAGGAGACACAGAGTGAGAGAGAGAGAAAAAAAGAAAGGGGGGAGGAGCTGGAAGCATCAACTCCCATATGTGCCTTGACCAGACCAATACAGGGTTTTGAACTGGTGACCTCAGTGTTCCCAGGCCGACGCTTTATCCACTGCGCCACCACAGGTCAGGCGGTCCTGGCCCTTTTTGAAAGCTAAGAGATCATTTGCTAGTAATCTACTCATTGCTTTGAAACTGGCTGAGAACTTCATTGTTTCCTGATCCTATTTTCTGCCGCCTGGTTTTGATTACTTGTGGGTCTCACTTTCAGTTTCTTCATGATCTCTCCAACTGACCAGCAGGTCCACTGTTGGGCCTGGCTTACGAAATACATACAAGACAGCAACGTGCTTCTGGAGGACGTCACCTGGAAATACACTGGTATTCCTGTCCGGGGGTCCGCTGGGGGCAGCTGAGTGAGGAGAGGCCAGTTGATCCAGATTTGAGAGTTTGAAGTGTGGAAGAGGCTCTCTGGTTATAAAAAATTGGTCTCTAATACTTCCTGTGGGTTTTTTTTAAAAAGATTTTATTTATTGACTTTAGAGAGAAAGGAGAGAGAGGGAAAGAGAAAAAGAAAGGGTGGAGAGGGGCGGGAAGCATCAACCCGTAGTTGCTTCCTGTATTGCCTTGACCGGGCAAGCCCAGGGTTTTGAACCGGCGACCTCAGCGTTCCAGGTTGACCTTTACCCACTGCGCCACCGCAGTCCAGGCCTTCCTGTGTTTTAAGTGAAGCATGGAATGAGTTGCTTAGTTACTGTGTTGTTCACTGCGTGCCCCTACCGCCAGTGTGTAGGAGCACAAGCATTTGTTGAATGAATGAGTAAAGTTTTATTCTTTTATTTTCTAGCCTAGAGTAAATTTCTAGAGCATTTTTATATTTATTATTTTCTTCAGATTTTCCCCTTAGTTTTTCTTTTTTTTTTATAGGGACAGAGAGAGGGATAGATAGGGACAGACAGACGGGAATGGAGAGAGGTGAGAAGCATCAATCATTAGTTTTTCGTTGCCATTGCGACACCATAGTTGTTCGTTGACTGCTTTCTCACATGTGCCTTGACCGCGGCCTTCAGCAGACTGAGCAACCCCTTGCTGGAGCCAGCGACCTTAGATCCAAGCAGACGAGCTTTTGCTCAAGCCAGATGAGCCCGCGCTCAAGCTGGCGAGCTCGGGGTCTCGAAGATGGGTCCTCCGCATCCCAGTCTGACGCTCCATCTACTGCACCACTGCCTGGTCAGGCTAGTTTTTCTTTTTTTTTTTTTTAATTTTTTTTTTTAATTCATTTTTTAGAGACGAGACACAGAGAGAGAGAGAGAAAGGGGGGAGGAGCTGGAAGCATCAACTCCCATATGTGCCTTGACCATACCGGTGCAGGGTTTTGAACTGGCGACCTCAGTGTTCCCAGGTTGATGCTTTATCCACTGCGCCACCACAGGTCAGGCTAGTTTTTCTTTTTGAGTGAATAATTTTTAAGGTTGACTTAAATTTTCTATTATCTCAGTTATGTCAGGGAGCAGCCCTCTGTGCCACCCCACTGCAGGTCTAATCCCTTTCTCCTGCCACGTAACCTACTCCTGCCCTTCACCCCAACAGGCCCTCATTCTCAATTCATTGTGGCAGTAAATACGATAAACTCTTGCTACCAGATTGGCAAACTACAGAATCTTATTGAGCCAAAGCTGTTTTTTGGCCCTGTAAGGGTAGTTGAAGTGTAATTAGCACAAGCTGCTGTCGCAAACATGACAGGATCCAGAGTGACTGGGCAGTCCTCAGGGCTCTCCTCCTGGACCTGACTTGGGATCGGGGCACTTTTCATCGTCCAGCCCCACTGGGAAGATGAGGGGAATGGGAACTGTGCAGGGGATTATGCCTGGCCTTGGAAGTGGGCTCCCGTCTCATTGGCTAGGACGTGGTCTCAGGATCCGGCTGACTGCAGAGGAGGCTGTGGAATGTTGCTTTCCTGTGTCCCTGGGAGAGGGAACAGTCAGTCAGGCCCTCCTGTGCCAGCAGTCAGTAGCTGATTCAGCAGGTCTGTCGGGAGAGGATCAGGTGTGCCCTGGATTGCCTAAGCAAGGGGTGCTTTTGTGGTCTTGCCACCCAGGTCTGCTCGTAGCTGAGCAGGTGCGCAGCAGACCTTTCCCACTGGCTCAGCAGTTTACCTGGAGTGGCCAGACATCACTTGTTCTTTTCCGTTTAGCTCTCAATCTGATTGGTCCTCGAGCTGTGGATGTGCTGTCCGAGTTGTCCTATGCTCCTATGACTCCAGACCACTTCCCAAGTCTCTTCTGCAAGGTGCGTACTGGTCAAATTCTAGTTTTTAAATGGGCAGGGACTCTTTTATAGAGATGGCTCAATGCTCTTACTCTGCTGTTAACATCCACAGAGTATGTTGACTTTTATTTAGTAAACAAATGACAGAATAAATTTATTTCTTTACATTTTACCCTTCAAGATCTATTTAAGCATTAGGATATATTGAAGCAGATTTAACTTCTCTGAATATGAGTTCTATATATTTATTGCTTTCTATAGCAGTAGATTAAAATTCTAAGTTACAAGATATGGCACTGATGCCAGAAGATACCAGTCTGGTCAGGTCCCCTCCCCGTGCAGCAGTGGAACGTCTGTGTGCGCATCTGCCGGTAATAAAGGGTGTAGGCCAGGGGTGCCCACACTTTTTCAGCTTGCGAGCTACTTATAAGACGACCAAGTCAAAATGATTTACCTACAATAAAAATGCAAAACATAAATTTATTTCTTCTATATTATCATTATTTAAGTTACTATTAGTACTATTTAATATTGTGTATTCTTGTTTCACCTTTCTCCTTCTCAGCTCTCATTTCGGAGGAAAGTCAATGTCATAGTTTTTATGAACAGTCCGAAAAAGCCGCTCCACATTTCCCTTCTTTGGAATAGCAATGGCACACAGACAGATGAGGCAAACGCACTTAGAATATGACATAGTGAAAGAAATCCCCTCCCATTCTGTATGAAAGTGGTAGGTTTTAGGCTTCTTACTCGGACCAGCTACGGCACTCATTTTTATACCCTTTGTTGTATTTAGTTTAAATAAATTGAAGGCTAACTACACAGCAATGTAACTGAACAAGTTAGCGCGGTTTAACGTGCATGCGTAGGGTGTCAAAAGTTCAGACGTCAGATTGGCTACCCTGTATGCCAATCAAAAGACAAATGTCTTTTTAATGTCTTGCGATCTACCCACACTTCCTTCCCGATCTACCAGTAGATCGCCATCGACGTATTGAGCACCCCTGGTGTATGCAAATCCCTAAACAACTATGTAATTTCCTTTCTTAGACTGAAATACACCGTGACTGAGGAAATGAAATAACTGAATATTCTCTAGGAAGTAGCTGATTTGGAGTCCAAATAGACATTTTTGTCAACCTATAACAAGCAGCTTTGGGGCAGTTACTGACATAGGCACTTTGAAGTCCAAACCAAAGTTGGCATCCACCTACTAATTGGTTTTAAAGTTTTCCTTTTGTCCATGACAGAGTGAAAGCGACAGATAAACTGACTGTTCGCCATCAGTGACTCCTTCACAGCGCCTTCTGCGCTTCCCGAAGGAGCGCTCCACATGTGTGCCTACAGAGGACCACTTGACGTCCGCTTCCTGTGCAGTTTGCTTTCGTGCCATCTGGGACTTAGCACTTTCCTTTAAAGCAGTGCTTCTTAACCTGGGTTCTATCGAACCTTAGGGGGATTCGATGAGTCGGTCTCAGGGGTTCGGAGAAGCCTCTGCCGCAGAGACCAGAATAAAGTAATACCGTCATTTGTTGTGAGTTCATGCACTTTGTTGGTTTTGTTCTTTGAGCAAGGTGATGTTCATGCACGGCTCATTTTGTGCACCAGTAAAGAAACATATACCTATGTCTTGAATTTGGAAAAAATTATATTTTATTTATCACTAAAGAAGCGTTCGGTGAATGCGCATATGAAACTGGTGGGTTTGGTACCTCAAAAAAGGTTAAGAACCACTGCTTTAAAGGAACAATAATTGAGACAGATAACTGAGCTGCTGTAACATGTTTTTAACTTCAGAAGCCCAGTCTTAGACCCCTCGGGAGCAGTTAAACCATGTTCTGTGGGCATCAGATATCGTCTTTTGTGGGCAGGTGCCCCAGGACTGTCTGCTGGGACCCCAGAGGAGATGTTTGGCTGGTCTTCACTGCTCTGGGTGCACCTGACAAACAAATCTTTAGCAGATCTTTGCAAAATGTATTATTTCATGCTTGTCAAAGACCTTGCCTTCACTTCCCACCAGCAGCTTGGCTAGCACCCTTGAAATTGATAATACTCATGAGGAGATTTTATCAATTCCTAATGACCTGGATATCTGGAAACAGACCATTAAAAGAGGATAAAATTTTTTCATTTACGTGTCTCCTTTAGGGTCAAAGAGTGCAGGGTGAAGGAGAGGTGTGTATTTCAGGCATGGTCTGTCTTCCCTTGGAGTATTGACATGCTCCCTTTGTTCCCACAGGAGATGAGTGTGGGTTATGCCAACGGGATCCGGGTGATGAGCATGACTCACACGGGGGAGCCGGGCTTCATGCTGTACATCCCCATAGAGGTGAGAAGCACGGAGAAGGGTGCCGGTCAGCCTGCCTGCTGAGCACTGGCGGGGAGAGAGCCGCGTGTCACTGAGCCTTGGTAACTGAACAGGCTGTGTTAATACATTTTAACATGTTTAGGTTATTTGTTTTGAATAGGTAGTACATCACATGGTTTAAAAATAAAGATGCAAAGTGTTCAGTTCTACTTGACCAGTTCCCACCAACTGCCACCAATGATCTTAGTTTTTTATGTCCTGTCAGAGATATCTGTGCAGATGGAAGCAAGGTCAAAGACATATTTTAACTCCCTTTTTAGAATCACAGAAGCATATTGTTGTTGTTTATCTTTTGTCTTAACAATTTATCTTAGAGATCTTTTCTTATGAATACCTAAAGAGAGAACTTCCTTTTTTTAAAAGAAATGTTATTTATTTTGTGACAGAGTCAGAGAGGAAGGGAGAGAGATGAGAAGCATCAATTCTTTGTTGCAGCACCTTAGTTCATTGATTGCTTTCTCATATGTGCCTTGACCGAGGGGCTACAGTAGACCGAGTAACCCCTTGCTCGAGCCAGTGACTGGGCTCAAGCTGGTGAGCCTTGCTCAAACCAGATGAGCCCGCACCCAAGCTGGCGACCCTGGGGTCTCAAACCTGGGTCCTCTGCGTCCCAGTTCGATTCTCTACCCACTGTGCCACTGCCGGGTCAGGCCTCTTTCTTTTTTAATAGTGGTATAGTATTCCATCATGTAGCTGAATCATAATTTATTTAACTGTTCTGGTCCTAGTAGCATTTGTGGTATTTCTAGTCCTTTGCTGTTATAAAACAGTCAGCAGTGTTCAAGTGTCTCTTCCTCATTGCATGTGCCAATACATGGAGATGTCACATTAGGCTGACAGATGCAAAACTGTTTGTCAGCACAGCTTTAATTTCCCTCGTGTGGGAGACTGAGCTACTTTTCAAAACTGTCTCACTCCAAGTAAAAGCCCATCTACAGGGCCTTCACAGTTCTGCCCACTGTTCCCCACTTACTCTCTTCTGATCTTATCCAACATGTCTCCTCTGCCTCTCTCACTCCCTGCTAGTCTTTAAACATGCTAGACTGCTTCTGCTTCAGGGCCTTTCCACTCGCTGCTCCCTTCCCAGGCACATCTTTCTGCCAGGTGCTAAGCTCATGGCTGAATCTGCTTCAGGTCATATTCACATGTCACCTTTATGGTGACACCTTAAAGTTGCAACCCTACCCTTATGCCCCCTCCCCGTTCCCCCTATCCACATTTCCTGTCTTTTTCCTTCAGTGCTTACCACCTAATATATTTTATTTTGTTCATCGGATTACTCATTTAAATGTAAGTTCCTTGCGAGCAGGGGTATTTATCTGTTTTAACTTTATATTTCCAGCCCGTTGGAGAAGTACTTGACATATAATAATGCTTAATACATGCTGTATGGATGAATGTTTTGGTACTATCCTTTGTCTGGTTTTGTATCAAATGGGTCTTTTTACCAATTTCTAGGTATCTTCTGACTCAAACCAAGAGTACTTTTTGAGTTGCAAATTCTTTTGCCAGTTTGCTGTTTGTCTTTTGACTTGTACTTTTTTGCCATGTAGAAGGATTTCTAAATGTTTCATCTATTGCAGAAATTGTTTTCTTATGTGGTTGAATTGATCGATCTTGGCTTTGTGGCTTCTAGAGGTTGATATATAGAAGGGACTTCCCCACTCCTAAGTTATAGCTTTCTTCTGGTGCCTTTATAGTCTGTTGTTGCTGTTTATGGGTTTGTTTTTTGGGGAGAGGCAGGGAGAGAGAGGCAGGAACACCAAGCTGCTCCTGTATGTGCCCACCAGAGATACTGGCTCTTTATTCTCCTTTCCCCACCCAGCTCCCGCTGGCCTCCACTCCCACTTTGCTAATTCAGGTGTTTCATTCCCGCGTGCCACAGTCGTCTTGAACACCGTCGTGTGTTGGTAGTCACCCATTCAGCTGCAGTAGGGAAATTTATAGAGCAGCATCCATTGCCAGAATAAAGAATTATAATACCAATGAAGGTGATGTTTTCTGGGTTTCCCCCCAGTTTTATTGAGATATAATTGGCATGTATCACTGTATAAGGTTAAGATGTACAGTATAATAGACTGACTACATACATTGTGAAATGATGACTGCCGTAAGTTTAGTTAGCATCCATCATCTCAAAGGTACAATACAAAGAAAACACAAAAGTTTTTTTCTAGTGGTGAGAACTCGTAAAATTGACTTTTAATGTTCTTAAATATTGTACAACAGAATTATCTCTAGTGCTGAGAGGTTGTACATTGCATCCCTACTTTTTTTAAAAAGATATTGATTTTTTTAGAGGAGAGGTGAGTGGGGAGGAGCAGGAAGCATCAGCTCATAGTAGTTGCTTCTTATATGTGCCTTGACCCGGCAAGCCTGAGGTTTAGAACTGGTGACCTCAGCGTCCCAGGTCAACACTTGATCCACTGCGCCACCACAGTAGGCTCATCCCTGCGACTTTTAAACTTATAACTGGAAGCTTGAGTCTGATTAATTCTTCCGAGTTTTAATTCCATATATAAGTGAAGTCATATAGTACTTATCTTTTTCTGACTTGTCTTTTGTCTATTTTACTTGTAGTTTTTTTTACAGAAACAGAGAGAGGGATAGACAGGGAAAGACAGACAGGAACGGAGAGAGATGAGAAGCATCAATCATCAGTTTTTCGTTGCAACACCTTAGTTGTTCATTGATTGCTTTCTCGTATGTGCCTTGACCACGGGCCTTCAGCAGACCTAACCACCCCTTGCTGGAGCCAGCGACCTTGGGTCCAAGCTGGTGAGCTTTTGCTTAAGCCAGATGAGCCTGCGCTCAAGCTGGTGACCTCGGGGTCTCGAACCTGGGTTCTCCACATCCCAGTCCGATGCTCTATCCACTGTGCCACCGCCTGGTCAGGCATTTTTACAGTTTTTAAAAGTGTAGCCTATTTTTGGGCTTTAGACTTAACAGAGTATATTTAGATAGGGATTGAATATTTTTAGATAGGGATTGAATATCTTGCTTTCAATTTGGAAAACTTTATTTTCATTTGTTATTGATACATATTTTTGGAACCAAGAAAAGAACAGTGTGAGAGGCTGGATGTTGTAGGCCACGAGTAGGGGAGCTCTGCCTTCCTGGTTCCTTCGTCTTTGACTTGTTCTGGGTCTCTAAGAGATACGCTGTAATCTGTGTGAAAACTCAGCAAATCAGATGTTATGCACACACTTCTAGGGTGATGCGTAACACGTTTTGTAGCACGGGCCAGCGCGTAAGGGAGTGAGGGCGAGAACACAGCTGGAACTGGAACAAAGCCAGTGGAGGGTGAGCGGGCTATTGGAGAAGCAGTTCTGAGGCTAGCCATTAGTTAGGAACTGCTCTGTTAAGTCCTTTGGGTACTCGCCTAGACATTTTTGAGATGTGGAAAGGTATGGATGAATGCTGCTTCACTGTGCTAAAGTCTGGGTTAAGGGTAACCCTGGTTCATTACTCCTGGGCTGTAGCGCTTTGATTTGCTGAGACATCCTGAGAATCTTGTACAGTGCCCTCCCCTGTCCAGGTTAACAGTGTCGGCAATCAGGCACGCCAGACACACTCCATGTTGAACTCTGAAGGTCTGCTGTTCACTGACCTTTCCTCTCCCTCCAGTACGCCCTGCATGTCTACAATGAAGTGATGAGTGTTGGGCAGAAATACGGAATCCGGAATGCCGGGTACTATGCTCTTCGTAGTCTCCGAATTGAGAAGTTTTTTGCCTTCTGGGGTCAGGACTTGAATACCCTCACCACCCCCCTGGAGTGTGGACGAGAGACCCGGGTGAAGTTAGACAAGGTACTATGTCCGTGCGCAAGCCGTGGTCATTCACCTCCCTGAGCAGGGCATGAGTGTTCGAGCTGGTGGGAGTGAGGTGTGACGTCAGGTGAGCAGTGATGGGAGGATGGCCTTAGGATGAAGAGTACCTACGGGATAAAACACCCTAAGATGAAAACAGTTAACCGACAACACTTGTTTTCAGCATTTCTCTGTTTTAGACGGAGTTAATGTGCCATGATCATTTGTAGAAATTAGTCACCTTCCATTCAACTGCCTCACTTTTTCTTTCAAAGTAATATATAAACATGACTTTTTAAAAAGTCAATTTAAGAGAGTGTTCGGCAAAGTCTTTTTTCCACCTCTGCTCCCCACCCACGTCACGGCCACCTGACCCAGAAGCAGTCTGTCTCTCAGAGCTGTGGTGTGGAGCGACACTTCCCTTGCTGCTTTCTGAAACCCAGGTGGTTGGTCGCTACACACTTGCTCTCTTACTTTAGCAAATCTGTCCCCTATCATTACAGTAGATCTATAGTATTCTTTTTGAGAAAATAACTATTTTTGTGATATACAAGTAATGACTATTCATTTTGGAATTTCACATCTTCCTACCTCCAGGGAAAAATACATATAAAGAAAATTGTATTTAATCTGTTGAGATGATCACTGTTGTGGTCATTCTGCTCTTATTTTTGTACACAAGCACATATAAAACACATGCATGGTGAGGACAGGTATATGTGCATGGACTTGTTGGTGGAGTTATATAAAAACTGAACACTGCTTTAATATTGTGAATACAGTTTTCCCAAAGCCTCTGGGGGCAGGGGAAGAGCATCGTACGCCCCCACAGTGACACAGGCCCTTCCCGTTGTGCTGCCTTTCTCTCCTAGGGGATGGACTTCATTGGCCGAGATGCCCTGCTGCAGCAGAGGCAGAACGGGGTGTATAAACGCCTCACTATGTTCATCCTGGACGACCATGACACAGACCTGGACCTTTGGCCTTGGTGGGGAGAGCCCATCTACCGAAACGGGCAGTATGCTGGCAAGACCACCAGCAGTGCCTACAGCTACACCCTGGAGCGCCATGTTTGCCTGGGCTTCGTGCACAATTTCTCTGAGGACACTGGGGAAGAGCAGGTGGTGACAGCAGATTTCATTAACCGGGGAGAGTACGAGATTGACATTGCGGGACATCGGTTCCAGGCCAAGGCCAGGCTGTACCCAGTCGCCTCCCTCTTCACCCATAAGCGGCGAAAGGATGACATCGAGCTAAGTGACTTGCACGGCAAGTAATGCCAGGCAGTCTCACCTCTGCCCTCAATCCCAGCCCTCCTCTTGACTTAACCTTTGCCTCCCGTCTCTTATCGCGTTGATATAATTTTAAACTTTGCTTTGCATCCTCTCTTGTCCGTTCACCTCCTCTGTTGCAGTTCCCTGTGTCCTAACACTCACCTGGGCTGTTTGTCCTGTCCCTCCACTCCTCGGGTTCCCATGGAGATAGGACACATCTGACAGGCAGGACAGGAACAAGCCCCACCTGTGCAAGTAGGCGACAGTCTGATTTCAAGTGCTATGACTGAAAGCGGGAGAAGATAGTGGGAGCAAGAGAGTCCGTCTCCATGGGGCTGTGTTCTCGGAGTAGCCTGTTCGCACTAGTGGGTGCTGTGTTTGCTACAGGCCGTGGAGCAGTTCGTGCCTTCCAGCCAGGCAGCTCGTCCTCCCGTTCCCATGCTGCGGGTTGGCACCCTGATCTCTAGCAAGATGACCATCTACCTCACTGACGAGAGGCATCATGTGGGTGTCCTTCGGCTGCAGCAGAGATAGTTAACCTGGCACCATTCCTGGCCTCCCTACCAAACTAGTTATCAGATGGTAGGGCCAGAGCCACTTGCCTATACTTTCCTTCATCTCCTGTTAATCCCTATACCAGTGAGGGGTTTTGTTTGTTTAGCTGAGTAAACAAGTAAGCCACAGTACTTGAAAGGGAAAAACCATGTTGCCTTTTGTGTTGCTTTTTCCAGAGAAAGGAAAGGTCTTAACCTCAGAAAGTATCAACACCAAACAATGCTGTTTTCTATTAAACTGTGCTGCTTTTCTTCCAACTGCTCAAAGTTCAGTCATTCCCATCTTGATTGTCCTCAGTTTCCTCACCTGTCCCTTCTATGGTAGGCCCACTAGCTCAGCAACGTCTCTCCCCCTGGAGAAAAGGGAGGGGAAGTTGGGCATGCCGTTCTGGTTAAGTAACTAAGCCTTGTTGGCCATGCTGAGTTTAGGAGTACTGGAATCCCAAGCTCGGCTTCTTCAGGCACAGGACAGAAAGGCCCACAGGTGACCCACGTCGGTCCAGAGAGTTCTGCGTGTGGACGGTGTGTGTGTTGTGAGCCTAGCGGACTGCTTTCCACCGGTTGTTTCCCTCTCCTCTGTAACAGTGACTCGGATGCCCCCTAGAGGGTGATACCAGAGACTGTACTATCTATCCCAACACTTAATTTCCCCTTGAACCTAAGCTGCTCCTATTCTGATTTTTTTTAAGTATAAAGTGCTGTTAGAGATTTAAGTAATTAAATTAGCTTTTGTGGTCTCGGCTTCTTAGAAGCATTAGCTCTGATAGGTCTGTAAGTATGCTAAAGATGCTCTTGGGTGCCAGCCTGCTCTGGCATTTGTTTACCCACTTAATCAGACTGGATTGTTCTAGACATTCCTCACCATTTCTCCAGCCAGACAACACCTACTTGATCAGTGTGCACCTTTTTAGGAAGTCTTAGTTGATTTATTAAGGGAGCATATGATTAGAATTGCTTGGAGGGCCTTGCCATTTTGGTGCAAACATGTATTTGACTATCTGAGAGATGTTGCTCCTAGGAGGGGAGGGAGCCGTGCCAATGCAGGTGTCACCAGCAGGGGTGGAAACGGCTGTAACAGCTAAAGGGATCGCATCATTCTGAAACCATCTTTTCTAGACTTACATATAAATTTCATTTTGTCCATACTCCTAATACTGACAAAATGATACTCTTTCTAAGGTGTCACTTGTCTACTGAGCCCTAAAGTACACATTATTTTTCTGGCACTTTAAAGTTCATCCTTGAAGTCTCTTTTTCTTCATTCAAATACAGGCAATATGAATCTAGTAGTTTTTGCTATTTGGTCCTAAATCTGAAGGGGAGGACTCCCTCCTGCCTTTGGCATAACTGACAAAACATAATTTTGTGTCATTTCCATCTCTGGCACAGTGGGGCCACATGCATTTGTCTTGTGGGACAACTCACCTCTCTAGGGACGAGTGGGGGTGGACTTCAGTTTCAGTAGGCAGTGCTTTATTCTCTGTAATGATCCAGCCTCACCTCGCATGCCGTCTTGGGGAGGGAATCTGCACGTTTCTTCTACCTTGTCAGCATAGTCAATTGAATCATCTTTTAAAACCTAGAAATACAAAGTGTGTTAGCCTCAAACAGATGTTGACCCCAGGCTGTACTCTCCTGTGTACCTTCTTCCTTGAAATATCTTCTCAGCCTTTTGTTATTCATGCCACGTGTGTCCTGTTTCATGGCATTGCCACAGTCATTTGACTTACATTGCAACTTGCATTAGAAAGATTTCCTATTTGTGTTATCACTGAAGTCAGAAAAGCTCTAAATGGGCACAGTTTAAGAGCAAAAAGGGACAGAAACTACATGCTTGTAATAGCCTGTCTGATAACCTGTAACTAGTGATGGAGTCACATGCTCTGCATGGGCAGGACATGTTCTGGGAGACAAGGGAACAAGTGCCAGTGCTCTTCTGGGAAGCATCTGTACCGTACCGCAAATGTGAGCAATGCCATTCAGGCCAGGGCCCCAAGACCCTTTAGCCCAGTGATTAACCAGTTTCTGCAGGCATAGAGCAGTCACCAAGCCGTGACTCACCGCCTGCCTTCCGGCTCGGGCTCACAGACACCTGCTGGCAGCTGAGTGCGTCTTCACCGTCCCTTCAAGAACCTGCGGCAGATCAAGGGAATCTGCTACGGCCTGTGGTCTTGGTTCTGACCTAGAAGTCTGTGCCTGCTGGAACAGCTGCACTGGCTTGCACAGGGATCAGCTCAAGGTTCATTTTTACGTCTTAGTTGCTTCTTGGGCAGTGTAGTCAGCCAGGATCCTAATTACTGTCAAAGGTAGAGGTTTGGTCAACAAATCATAATACTAGAAAATAACCTTGTTTTTTACTTTTTTTCCTGTATCTCACCCCCGATCCCTCACAAACTTTGATATAAGCAGCATTTTATCAGCATGTCATAGGGGAAATTTTCATCTCACACATGTCGTTTCCAGGCACATGGATTCAGGAGAAGCACAACCGAGTAGAAGAAATGGTAGGTGAAACAGTAGGATGTTTTAGGCACGAACTGCGACATCCAGCAGTGAGCTCTGACTAAGCGGTGGCCGCTGCCGCCACCCCCACTTCCAGGTGCTGATTACACGGCTCCTTCACTGTGAGCATGGAGCTCACTTTTGCAATCCCTCGTCACTACCAGATGCACTACTTATCAAGAGGATTGATATTTTTGCGTCTGCCCTCTCCTTGGCCATGAAATAAATGTCAGTTGTATAATGATTCTGACTTCTCTGAGCAGAGTACCTGCATTCTTTAGAGAAATCCACATTTCTCATGGGCCATTAATCTCATGACATTTAGGTGCAGCTATTTTTATCCTTTGCAAATCTTCTGCCTTCTCTCTCTTCTGTCCCTCAAGGGCAGAAATGACAAGAGGTGGGAAGGATATATTTAGCCTCCATTTCAAAATATCTAAGCCAAGAATTCCTTTGCACACCAAGGACTGGGGCTTGGAGCACCTCTTTTCTCCACGCCAGTTCTCGTGCCTTAGTGTCCCATGCTGGGTGGAGAGGATGGACGAAAAAGAAACTCCGTTTCAGTCTGAGGGTTCCCCTTACCCTGCTCAGCCTCTCCTTCCCCAGAACACATGGGTGTGGGGTAGAAAGCTGCCACAGCTTTTCTCAGCTCATACTCGACTCTCTGGTCAACTCCAGGGATGTATCAAAGCACTGTCATAATTACTGTAAAGTGCCATAACTCATTGTTTGCATTTGTAAATGTGCGGTTCCGTTCAGCCCCTTTCTGTCCTTGTGTGGCATTAGCGTGTGGTCCAGATGACATCTGGGGCGCTGAGGTAAATGGAATCTTTTCTCAAGAGCCCTGGTGATGTTGGGCACCCAGGTGACTGAGCCTTTCTGCCTTCCATGAACGTGCTGTTAACATTGTACATTGTGTTTCTGTCAGGCCAGATTTCAATTAATGTTTTCCTTTACGTCACTAGGTTTGTTCATGAATAAACAAACATTTTAATTACTCTTACCATGTCCATGAAATACTCTCCATCTGTATGTTTGATTCCTCTGTTACCAAACTGTAGAAAATGTGGAAACCAAGGTAAAGCAGACATAGGCATTCCACACCCTTGCGCGCGGTGGGCTTCCGTCCTCCTCCCGCAGTCCATGTCTGCCACTGGATTTCACTTCGTGCCTTATGACTGACTTCACCCTAAGAACCTGGTACTTGACTATCTGCTGACATAGCTGTGAGCCATTGTCTGAGAGGGAAACAGAGCGTGTACTCTTAGTCACTCCTGAGTGGAGAGAACATTACCTGAGAGAAGCAGCCAGCGAGCTTCTGCTATCCTGAGATGCAATCATGCATTTAGTCACTGCACTTTATTCTGTTTATGCAAATATTTTTTTAGCAACTATATCTGGGAATCCATAGGTAAGCTAACGTGTCTGTACCAATTTCATCGTGTTCTAAACCTATCCCTTTAATTTACGATTTCATTACTGACCCACATTTCTTATGACTGAAAGAGTATACAGAACATCCCAGTTTCTGTGGCTAACTCTGAAAGAGGAGTTCCAAAAACATTTCGCACAGCAATATTTCAGGAATGCCAGGAAGGCCTCCCATGGTGACAGCTTTAAAGGACATACATTCAAATCACATGTATTTTTATACGGCATATAATACATTAACCTAGTATGTTATTGAGTAACTCTAGAAAGAAAAAGGCCCAGCAAGCTGGGTGTGAGAAAGACTTACTTCCCAGCTCCTCCACCAAAGGAGAGGCCGGCAGAGTTCATTCCTGCCAGGACAAAGTAGCCCTGGGCCAGAGGGGACTCGCCCATGATGCACCTCATGTCTGGAGTGAAGGTCTCGGGGCAATTCACCAGCTTCAGGATCTCCAGAGTCTCCAATTCCGGCATCCTGCGCAGGAGGGAGCTCAGCAGGGGCTCTGAGCAATACAACAAGCCAAACTGAGTCCTCAGCTTCGGGGACTTCAGAACTTCCCACCCCTGATCCTCCCGACTCCACTCCCTCGCCTTTCGTGAAATCTCTTGCAAGAGGTTTTCTGAGAAGAGCCAACTGGCCCGTGTACCAGAAAGCAGAAACCTGGGTGGAATTACGGAACACCTACGGAGTGCTCGGCATGAAGACCGAGAGAGAAGCTCCTCTCTGGGAAGGAGCCACGGAACAGCAAAGGACACGCGAGGGCTGCAGACGAGGGGCTCGAGGGGCTCAGCTAACGCTCTCACGTGGCACAGAGAGGCACGGACAGCAGGCCTCCCTCGGCGGGAGCTGCCCCAGAGAGAGACGCTCAGCCTGGTCTCCAGTCAGTCCGCATCTTGAGTAACCCAGTGGGACCCGAGCTGCTTGGTGGGCACGTGGGCTTTCCTTATGCCATCCTATCCACTTCTCAAAGTTTGAAATTTCCAATAATAAAGTAGGTTTACAGTTGTAAATATGCAAAACAAGAGTTTATCCTTGTATAATTTATTATATTTAGTTCTATTATAACTGTAAACCTACTTTATTTTTGCCCAAACCTGTGTTTTTAAAATTCTCATTACAGACCCCTTCATATCCTTGGATTTGTCAATGCCTAGTGCTCCCAACCCCTCCCAAGAGGAGAGTGCTGGTCACCGCAGCTGAACTGCAGGAACAGTGCAGGTTTCTATTTGGAGGATAAGAACTCTGAGCTTCCCAGCCCACACAAGAAACAATGTCGTCCCCAGCATCTGTTTAGTTTGTGTCACTGTATAATCTAAAGTCTACACCAAAAGTCCCAAAGATTGGTACATAAAAAAGCAGTGACGCCAATTGTTGCTAATCTACTTGACCAGCACAGTTGACAAAAAATACTGGCATTCAATTTGTCCTTTCTTTATCTGTCTCCATGCCAGTAACCTTTTTTTTTTTTTTAACAGGGGCAGAGAGAGAGTCAGAGAGGGATAGATAGGGACAGACAGACAGGAACAGAGAGAGGAGAGAAGCATCAATCATTACTTTTTCGTTGCCATCGCAACACCTTAGTTGTTCATTGATTGCTTTCTCACATGTGCCTTGACCGTGGGCCTTCAGCAGACAGAGCAACCCCTTGCTGGAGCCAACGACCTTGGGTCCAAGCTGGCGAGCTTTTGCTCAAGCCAGATGGGCCCGCGCTCAAGCTGGCGAGCTCGGGGTCTCGAACCTGGGTCTTCTGCATCCCAGTCCAACGCTCTATCCACTGCGCCACCACCTGGTCAGGCGATTTTTTCTTTTTAATTTTATTCATTGATGTTAGGGAGAGAGAAACAGAACATTGGTCTGTTACTGTACGTGCCCTGACTGAGAAACCAGAACCTCTGCGCTTCACAGTGACACTAAGCAACAGAGCTATTGGCCAGGGTGTAACTTGACCTTTTTTGACCATCCCACGAAGAACACTTGTCCGGTCACAAATCTGAACACTTGTTCCAAGTTAAAGAAAGGGTTGGAGCATCTACTGCTGTTCCAGAATTAAGGCATGTGCTACAGATTGCCAATCATAAGAAATGCTGAAGCCTGGCCTGCGGTGGTGCAGTGGATAAAGTGTTGACTTGGAATGCTGAGGTCACCAGTTCAACACCCTGGGCTTGCCCTGTCACGGCACATATGAGACTTGATGTTTCCTGCTCCTTCCCAATTCTCTCTCTCTCTCTAAAATTAATATATAAAGTCTTAAAAAATATTTTTTTAAAGAAAAACATTTAAAAACTGAAAATCAGGCCCTGGCTGGGTGTTCAGTGGGTAGAATGTGATCTTGGTGTGCCTAGGTCACAAGTTCCATCCCCATTCAGGGCACATACAACAAGTAACCAATGAGTTCACAATTAAATGGAACTAGGTGGAACAATGACTTAATTCATTCTCCCCTTCCCCTCTCCCTCTGCCATTCTTTGTTTCAAATCAATGGAAAAAATAAAAACAAAACACACCTGAAAAGGCTGGGTCAGTGCTTTAACTGAACAAAACCTCCTAGGACCCTTATCTGGAGACTGCAAATGAGACCTTCCCAAGGTTAAAAATGGCAGGCAAATTTAATAACCACCTTTAGTGCACAATTAAACTGCAGGAATCACAGAAGAGGCAGGGGAGAAAAAGTTCAAATACGACATCTTAAATCCTAATCTAACCACACTGTGAATCAGTTCGCTCAAAGTTACAACGACCCCATGGGCACTGCTGTGGCTGCCCCTTAGTCATTCCAAACCCGGGATGCGACCCCGCTGGGGAGAAACACCAGGGTGTGCTCTCCCGTGAAGCTCCCCAGGCTCAGTGGGGGAAAGGAGCCCCGTAAGTCTGATGTGGACTGAATCATTACCAGAAGCAGTGCGTGCCCCCAAGGAAAAGTATCAACAGATAGTACATTAAAACAGCCAGTGTACAAAGGGTGGCTGGGGTGCAGCTGGATATTGTGAGACGCTCTGCTAGGCAACCGCTTCCTTCCTTCCTAACCCCAAACTGGCTTACCTTGTTGGGAGGCAGCGCTTGCCAGGGCAAGAGCCACGTCGGCAGAGGACACCACCGCATCCTCGGGCACGTGCATGGCCCCCACCAGGTCGTGCACATTGAGGAGAGGGTGGAGTTCGGTCACTTTCTTGAGGGAGATGATCTCAGAAGGGATGCCTATAACACTGCCACAGAACACAAGGGGACAATGACATTCACTGGCCCTCTGGCAGAGGTCAGTGTGACAGGAAAGCCGGGATAGGCCTCCAGCCTCATACGTACTTCAGTCTTGAGTTGATGCGCTTCAGGGAGACCAGCCGGTCCTGCGTCTGGGCCAGAAAGATGGAGCCTGTCCTTGTGTAACCTGCGAGAAAATCCAGCCTGGACTGAGACAGACCAGGACAAATGTACCATGGCAAAGACGCAAGCCCGCGAGATTATAAGGGAGGAGACCTGTGATGAGTCCTGGGACTGCCACCATCCAAACAATCTCAGCTCAGAGTTTTATGAGGATCAAATGAGATTTTAATGCACATAAGATCATATTCAAAATAAAAATAAAAGATGCCATTGCTAAAAACCCTTTGGGGGAAGAATAGAACCCAAATTCCAACATATTCTTCACTCTTTTTAAAAGGTTTTCCTTCCCGTAGTTTTGGTGGGAGTGAAACCCTTGGTGAAGGGAACTCAGGACATCAGCCCCCAGGGGCTTAGGCTCCACCCCCTTCCCCAATACAGCCAGTGAGCATGTGACCTAAGCTCAGCCAGTCAGACCCCTGGAATACTGGGCCTTGCTAGTAGTTGAATGGCAGGAGATCACTGGTCTCAGGTGTGAGTGTCCAGCTGAGGCACTGCCTGCTGTGGGACCCACGTCCCGGGACCAGGCTGCTGCCAGCTGCACCCCCTGCCAAATCGACAGGCACCGAACAGCCTTCCAAAAAACGCCCTTTGCCCAAGGTGGTCATTTTCTGCCAGCTGTCATCAAGCTACCTGACACAACCATTACTACACTAGGGTCAAAGACAATCCTCCTACAACGTGAAGACTCTCTCTTCTTATGAAGATAGACTTGAATCAGTTACCTTTCCAAAGGAAGTACAGTAATTTATTTTCTTAATTTACTGAGATCCTCAGATAAATACACCCTTAACAGACAATCACGTTACACTTCAGGAAAGCATGATCTATATAAAATGGAAATGTTAGGCCCTGGCTGGCTGGCTGGCTCAGAGGTACAGCATCGGCCTGGCATGTGGAGTCCCAGGTTTGATTCCCGGCCAGGGCACACAGAAGCACCCATCTGCTTCTCCAACCCTTCCCCCTCTTATTTTTCTCTGTCTCTCTCTTCTTTTCCTGCAGCCAAAGCTCCATGGGGGCGAGGTAGGCCTGGGCGCTGAGGATGGCTCCCTGGCCTCCACCTCAGGAACTAGAATGGCTTTGGTTGCAAGGGAGCAATGGCCCAGATGGGCCAAGCATCACTCCTGGTGGGCATGCCGGGTGGATCCCGGTCAGGCGCATGTGGGAGTCTGTGTGCCTCCCCACTTCTAACTTCAGAAAAAAAAATCGAAATGTTATAAATGCTTGCTTTGCGGTAAAAATTTCAGATAATTCAAACCCGTCTTCTTCTAATGAAATGCTGTCACCTGTCACATCGTTTCTGCATGGGCTGTGCAGGTGCTCTGTGCTCACTCTGGTCACGTGGCAGAGCCACTTTAGTTGGCAAAAGAAAAACCTACCATCCTTTGTCAGGGTCGGCCTTGATTTATCCACCACAATCTAAATTATACAAAGTGTCCTAAAGAGCAACCGTGACAGATGCGGGTGTCCGAAATGTCACCACTGGGCCTCGCTCCCTCATGATAATCAGTGCGCTTACCAAACGGTTTCATTGGCCACGAGAGAGGCTCGACTCTGGGCTTCCGGCTAATCGTCACCTTACAACAAACAGAGCCATTCTTTCCACCTTCGACTGTGTGGGACCACAGAGTAGAGGAGTCTGCCTCCTAGGGCAGTCCTGCGTATTCCAGTGCAGGCTAGCTTACAGCTTCCTGTGGCCTTTCCCCTAACTGCACAGGTGACAAGAATATGGTCGTGCTTTAAAATAAAAAATATCCTTAATAGTAATTGGTGGAGTCCACTGGGTCAAACTATGATTTAACTACCAAGCACCTAAACTTAAGCTCCGCCTCACCCCTCCCCCTCATGTAGGAACCAGTGCTGCCACTGACTATGCTTCAGTGAGTAAAATACAGAGGAAATGGCCCAGGAAAACTTTCATAAGAATTACAGCACCTAAAAAGGATCTGGAATACTACCTGGGAACACTGAGGTCGCCAGTTCAAAACCCTGCACTGGTCTGGTCAAGGCACATATGGGAGTTGATGCTTCCAGCTCCTCCCCCCTTTCTCTCTCTCTCTCTCTCTCTCTCTCTCTCTCTCTCTCTCTCACTCTGTGTCTCCTCTCTAAAATGAATAAAATAAAAATAAAATTTAAAAAGTTTTTTTAAAAAAAAAAAAAAAAAAAAAGGATCTGGAATACTAACTGAATCCCCTCATTTCAAAACTAGGGAACTGAAGACAGCTCAAAAGTGAAATAACCCGCCCAGGTAGTACTCTGACTAGCGGCAGAGCCTGGACGACCACTCCAGTCTGAATTAGCAATCACCTGGCCAGCTCATGTGGGATCGGACACGGCACCGAGTGAATGGGTGGGGGACGGACAGGCAGACAAGTAAACGGCAGACCACTGCTTACCTGTTTGGATCCCTGTCTCCTGCTCTAACTGATGGTACAATTTGTTTGAATAGTCTGCCATCTTCTGCTCGATGCTCAAGTGCCTGGCGGTGCTTATGATGCCAGCACAGAACCTCGTGGAGCCAGCAGCCAGCCTGCAGGATGGAGCCCAAGGCTGTTAGGTGGACCCACACATCTGTGAATGCAGCAAGTTCAAGTTCCGCACTATAGAACTGTTTAGTCATATTGAAAGGTGGAAACAACCTACATGTCCACTAACATGACACTGATTTCAAATTGTGGAGTCCACCCTCGCAATGGGATACTACACAGCCATAAAAAAGGAATGGGAAGGCAGTGTGTGTCACTCTGTGGGGGTGGGGGGCAGCAATAGAGAAAAACTCACAAGGAGTAACTAGCAGCATTAATGCCATGGTCAGGAAAGAAGGTGACACTTGAAAAGACGTGATGGACGAAATGGAACCAGCTATAAGTGTTCCAGACAGAGGAAGGAGCGTGTCAAAGGCCCTGACGTGAGGCCAACTATGGTGAGCCCGAGCACAGAAAGGAGGCCAGCGTGTCCCAGCATGAGGAACGAGGGGGGGATGATTTGAGAGAAAGCTGGAAGTCAGGCAGATGCCATTACGCACTGCCTGCATAAGGGGCTTGTATTCCAGGTGCCAAAGAAAATACTAAAGGAGAAAACGAAATGATCGGATACGTCTTCCAAGATCACTCTGGCTCCATGGTAGAGCCTGCGTTGTGGGAAGAGAGGAAAAGCTGAGTCACTATATGGTCTTACTCTACAGTTTATAATCAGGTTACACTTCATGAAAGCATGAAAAGATTTTATGCAACAGTGTGGAACAATCTTACTGAGAAAAGCAAGGTAAGAAACAGTATTTAAGGAATGCTAACCATTGTATAAAACAGGAAACAAATAAATTAACACATTAACTTGCCGAATGTGAGGGAAACAGGCGAGAGGTCAGAGGTCGGGGTGGGACAAAGTATTCTCTGTACACTTTATTACAATTTTCTATTGACTCATGTATTGCCTTTTAAGAAACAAATATTAAATTTAAAAAAAGTTTTTAGCCTGACAAGGCGGTGGCGCAGTGGATAGAGCATCGGACTGGGATGTGGAAGACCCCAGTTCGAGCCTCCGAGCTCACCAGCTTGAGCGCAGGCCCATCTGGCTTGAGCAAAACTTGCCAGCTTGGACCCAAGGTCGCTGGCTCCCACAAGGGGTTGCTCAGTCTGCTGATGGCCCACGGTCAAGGCACATGTGAACAAGCAATCAATGAACAACTAAGGTGTTGCGATGGCAACGAAAAACTAATGACTGATACTTCTCACCTCTCTCCATTCCTGTCTAGCTGTCCCTATCTATCCCTCTCTCTGACTCTCTGTCCCTGTAAAAAAAAAAAAAAGAATGAGAAAAAAAGTTTTTTAATGTTTATTTTATTGATTTGAGAGAGGGAGAGAGACAGAAACATCAATCTGTTCCTGTATGTGCCCTGACCAGGGATCGAACCAGAAACCTCTGTGCTTCAGGACAATGCTCTAACCAAACCAAGCATTGAAGCCAAGGCCAAATATTAATTTTGTTTTAATGTCTAATTTGTTGTAGGCAATAGAACATAAGAAGCCTGAAACAGATAAAGAATACTGGGGAAAAAAAGGAAACAATTTAAATAAATGAACTATGGCCTGACCTGTGGTGGCACAGTGCATAAAGCGTAGGCCTGGAATGCTGAAGTTGCTGGTTTGAAATCCCGGGCTTGCCTGGTCACGGCACTTATAACAACAAGCGACTACTACGAGTCAATGCTTCCCACTCCTACCCCACCTTTCTCTCTCCTCTCTCTAAAATCAATAAATAAAATGTTTAAATGAACTACGAACTACAGTGAACGATAATGGGTCAATGTTGGTTCATATTATTGAGACGGTAACACTAACATAAGATGTTAATAACAAGTCAAACTGCAGTGAGTTACGTGGGAACACCCTCCTATCTTCTCAATTGTTCTGTATATTTAAAACTTTCAAAATAAGATACTTAAATGGAAAAAAAAAAGAAATACAGCAAGAATGTAGGCAATTTCATTTCAACTCCTAGAGGAAGCCCTTGGCACACAGGATTTAGGCTGCGGCCTGCCTACAAGGAGGCCAAGACAGCAGATGTGCTGTGACCCTCAATGAATACACGTCTCAGAGACATGGTTGTTGGAATCAGCCAGCTCTAAAACAGACAACAGGTGTGTTAGGCATTGCCAGACCAAGTAAAGTACAGGATGATTTCTAGCTGTGATTCTTCTCATGTTACTTAGCAACACCATTAGTGAGTGGTAAGATGTC
This sequence comes from Rhynchonycteris naso, assembly GCA_037038555.1. NCBI lineage: Eukaryota > Metazoa > Chordata > Mammalia > Chiroptera > Emballonuridae > Rhynchonycteris > Rhynchonycteris naso. The sequence goes on from CM073001.1 coordinate 22,849,038, forward strand.
ACCAAAGGAGGGGGAAGGAGGGAATCCATGTCCACTTGGACCCTTACCTGCCCTGCTCCAAAAGGATGATGTCCTTCCACCCCATCTTGGACAGGTGATAGGCCACGGATGTGCCCATGATTCCCCCGCCACAAATGACCACCTGCGCCTGCGCAGGCAGAGCAACAGAATGTGCCTCGGCTGCTGACGCACTGCTTCTGACCGAGCACCAGTTCTGCCATCCTAGGCTGGTTCTCTGTCTTCGGACCACCAAGAGCAACCGGTAGAACATCATGTCTGTCAGCAATGGGAGACGTGCTCTCACTCAGCTCAGAAGGTCCCCAGCATTCGAACTAGACAGAAAAACCAAACAAAGTTCATTCCAATATACTGAGTAAACAGGATTCCTGAAAAACGATGCAACAGAAAACAATCATGGTTCATTCAACCAATACATGAGTACTGACTTAATCCCAGACATTGTGCTAGGTTTGATAGAGCAGTGAGCAATATAAAGGGGTCCCTGCCTTTAGCAGCTCACATCTGAGAGAAAGTGAGTGACCTGACTGGGGGGGGGGGGGCGGGCAGCAATAGAGAAAACCTCACAAGGAGTAACTAGCAGCATTAATGCCATGGTCAGGAAAGAAGGTGACACTTGAAAAGACGTGATGGACGAAATGGAACCAGCTATAAGTGTTCCAGACAGAGGAAGGAGCGTGTCAAAGGCCCTGACGTGAGGCCAACTATGGTGAGCCCGAGCACAGAAAGGAGGCCAGCGTGTCCCAGCATGAGGAGCGAGGGGGGGATGATTTGAGAGAAAGCTGGAAGTCAGGCAGATGCCATTACGCACTGCCTGCATAAGGGGCTTGTATTCCAGGTGCCAAGGAAAATACTAAAGGAGAAAACGAAATGATCGGATACGTCTTCCAAGATCACTCTGGCTCCATGGTAGAGCCTGCGTTGTGGGAAGAGAGGAAAAGCTGAGGTGGGCTAGGAAGCTATGACAGGAGTCTGGGGGGACGTGATGGTGGCTTAGACAAGGCTGATGGCAGTGGAGTCAGAGACATGACTGGGTTGTCTTGGAAGTAAAAGTTAGAACTCAGTTGCCAACAAACTGCATGTTAAAATGTGATGAAAGGAGAAAGAAGGATGAAGTGTTGTTTCCGAGTTAAGCAACTGGGGCCACTTACTCTGCATGAAGGAGAGGGTAGGAGCAGGGAACAAGGTTGTGAGGCTGTGGGGGATTGAGAGTGTGTGTGTGTGTGTGTGTGTGTGGACATTTCAATGTTCAACTTTAAGATGTTAAGTAAAATACACCCACCCAGCATCCACATGGACACACTAAGCAGCAACGGATACCCGTTGGAAACCGGAAAGGGGTTTGGGACCAGTAACACATCAGTACAGTATTTAAAGCCCTAACACTTGCAGGAACAAGAACTCTGAGGCTCTGCGTGTTTACAGACTGGGAGGAGAAAGACAAGACTAGACCCAGGACTGACTGCTGGGCAGAACAGAGTGTTCACATACAGACAGCGGCTACAGAGACGAGGAAGGAGCGGTTAGTAAGGGAGGAGGAGGGCCAGGCTGAGGTATCACACAGCAGAGAGGGAGTGTTCCAAGTGAGGAACTAGAGAGGGTGCTGAGAGGTGAGCCAGGTAGCCACATGGCCACCAGGATTTGACAGCACAGAAGCCCAGGTGTCCTCAGGAAGAACATTCTCAGGGAGAGGACGGGACGAAATACAGACAAGAGCAAACTGAAGATAAGCAAGCTATGGAAGTGCGGACGGCTCAGATACTGTTGTTCTGATGGGAGCGAATAAGTGGGGCAGAAGCGAGGGAAGAATGTGGGGCGGAGCAGTGTTTTCAGTGTTTTTCAAGAACCAGTCCGTGGGCAGGTCCACCAGAAATGTCAGAGCGGTCCACGAAAGAGTTAACCACCCTGATGTTGCATGAAGATTACAGACCCAATGCTCTTAGTCAAATTCACTTATGCTCAAGGTGAGTTCTGCCTCAGGGGTCCCCAAAATAATTCTCGTATTTTCACCAGTCCTCACGTGTAAAGAGGTTGAAAACCACTGAGGTGGAGCATGATTATCTGGTTGCGTTTGGATGGGAGCAGTTAAGGATATTTCACTGCTGTGGGATGACCCAGGGAAGGGAAGTGGGTGAGAAGGTGAGGCAATCACAAAGGTCATCGGGAAGGAAAAAGGGGCAAGCTCGCAGACCTAAGTGGAGGATGGCCTTCCTCGTTTCTATAGGGGATGTGGTGGAGATTTAAGGCACAAGATGTTTCCTTTAGAAAAGCAGAGGAGCCTGACCTGTGGTGGCAGAGTGGATAAGGCGTCGACCTGGGAACACTGAGGTCACCAGTTCAAAACCCTGCACTGGTCTGGTCAAGGCACATATGGGAGTTGATGCTTCCAGCTCCTCCCCCCTTTCTCTCTTAAAAAAAAAAAAAATAGAAAAGCAGAGGATGGACTGACCATGCGGTGGCGCAGTAGATGAAGCTTCGAACTGGGATGCGGAAGACCCAGGTTCGAGACTCCAAGCTCGCCAGCTTGAGCATGGGCTCATCTGGCTTGAGCAAAATAGCTCACCAGCTTGGAACCAAGGTCGCTGGCTCCAGCAAGGGGTTACTTGGTCTGCTGAAGGCACATATGAGAAAGCAATCAATGAACAACTAAGGTGTCGCAACGAAAAACTGATGATTGATGCTTCTCATCTCTCTCTGTTCCTGTCTGTCTGTCCCTATCTATCCCTCTCTCTGACTCTCTCTCTGTAAAAAAAAAAATGTGGAGCCTGACCAGGCGGTGGTGCAGTGGATGGAGCGTCGGACTAGAATGCGGAAGACCCAGGTTCGAGACCCCGAGGTCACCAGCTTGAGCGTGGGCCCATTTGGCTTGAGCAAAAGCTCATCAGCTTGGACCCAAGGTCGCTGGCTCCTGCAAGGGTTGTTCGGTCTGCTGAAGGCCCGCGGTCAAGGCACATGTGAGAAAGCAATCAATGAACAACTGAGTTGTCGCAATGGCAACAGAAAACTAATGATTGAAGCTTCTCACCTCTCTCCGTTCCTGTCTGTCACTATCTATCCCTCTGTCTGACTCTCTCTCTGTCGCTGTAAAAAAAAGGAAGAAAAAAAAATATGTGGAATTAGATCACTTACGAGTCACAGGTTTTAACCAAGCGCACATTTCTACACAATAAATATAAGGTAGAAACAGAATAATATAGGCCGTGGCCATTGGGAGGTGTCACACAGGAAGTAGGACTTAAGCTAGGTGTCGAAGGGGTAAAATTTGGACAGAGAGAGAGACGGAAAGCACACACAGTCAAGTTACAAGCAAGTCACGTGACCAGGCGGTGGTGCAGTGGATAGCATGGGGTCCCCAAACTTTTTACACAAGGGGGCCAGTTCACTGTCCCTCAGACCGTTGAAGGGCCGGACTATAAAATAAACTATGAACAAACAAATCCCTATGCACACTGCACATATCTTATTCTAAAGTAGAAAAACAAAACGGGAACAAATACAATATTTAAAATAAAGAACAAGTAAATTTAAATCAACAAACTGACCAGTATTTCAATGGGAACTACAGGTGCGGATGCATCCTGTGCTCCTCTCACTGACCACCAATCAAAGAGGTGCCCCTTCCGGAAGTGCAGTGGGGGCTGGATAAAAGGCCTCAGGGGGCTGCATGCGGCCGTATGGCCGTAGTTTGGGGACCCCTGGGATAAAACGTCAGACTGGGACGCAGAAGACCCAGGTTTGAAACCCTAAGGTCGTTGGCTTGAGTGCAGGTTCACCTGGTTTGATCACAGCTCACCAGCCTGAGCCCAAGGTCACTGGCTCCAGCAAGGGGTCACTCGCTCTGCTGTAGTACCTTGGTCAAGGCACATATGAGAAAGCAATCAATGAACAACTAAGGTGCCGCAATGAAGAACTGATGCTTCTCATCTCTGTCCGTATCTAACTCTGTCCCTATCTGTCCTTCTCTCTGTGTCACACACACACACACAAAAGTTACAGACCAACCACGTGTGCTTACGATTGACAGTAAGAGACAGACTTGGAGGCCTCGGTCTCTATGATGTGGTATGAAGTAAGGTGGAGCCAGGCCATGGAGAACTCTGGATACTTGGTCTAACTTGGTTCTTACACAGTAATGAATTACTACAAGCTGAATGGTACAAAGGCACAGCTTGAACAAAACTGACCTAACAGCAAAACAGGATTGAAGTAAGACCTGCAGGTGGACTATTCAGTCACTCAAGTGTAACATGAGGACTTAAGACAACAGTGGGGGCAGCACATGGCTAGTAAACTCACACCATCACCTTCCATAGCCGCCTCAGCACCTTCCGTCAGCTCCACACCTGCCCAAATCATCTAAGGTCAAGGTACTGATGTCCGTCCATTTGAGAGGACTCTCAGAACTGAGATCAATGAAGGCCCCAACAGCATCCCAAGAGAAATCCCATCATATTAGGGATTCATTATTTTGGCCACCTTGTGACTGCCACCAATGGGTTCCCATCCTTGGTCCCCGTGAAACTATCTCAAGATAGTAGCTTTTCCCCACAGCTAGTCTTCCTGTAATCTCATCCCCATATGACCAATTTCTCTCCCCTGACCAGCCTTTCCCTACGTTCCTGTCCTCTAAACTGCCCCAGAGCGCCCTCTAGCACACCATTTACAAACTGCAACCCCCTCTCCCCTTTGAACTATTACCACTTGATCAGCTTGAACAAGACCTGTTCTTCTGGGGTTCACATTAGCAGGCACCCCCTAGTTAGCTCCAGCCTACTTCAAATTAAGCCACAGCAGACCTCTGTGCACACAGAGGGTCTGAACCTATGACACTGCTCATCTCCTGCCCTTTGACCCCACTTCCTTTCTTCCTTCATTCTAAGAAGATAACCTGTCTCATCTCATTCCTTGCACCCCCACCTGCAAACCACCATGCACCTACAAAAGCCTCTCCCTCCCTCCACAGGTGGAAGGCTGTCCTGCACCCAACTCCATCGCTCTCCCCTTTCCTTCCTGTGCCTCAGGGTTTCCTCTCCTCCTCGGCATCTACCATGTGCTAGCCCCTCTCAACTGATTTTCAAAATGAAACAAAGCTCCACAAGTCTCTTCAGTTCATGATTTTTAATTTTAAAAATCTAAATGATAAAATTTACAGTCTTTGAAAATACAGAAGAAAATTTTCACACCACACAACAGTAACCGATTACTGACCAATACCAGTGTTAGTATTTCCTAGCATTTTGTGGGTTTTCTGGAGCAATGTGTTGCCCTGATGACCACTGTTTGCCACCACATTTATCTTCTTTTCTTATACCTTAGTGACTAGTCTGCCAACTGTTTTATTAAGCAAAAGTTTATTCTTAACATGTATTTTACAACCTGTCTTTTTCACTTGACAACAAAGACAAAGTTGCTTATATTGGATGTCACTTTTCATCCGTCCTACTCTCTCCAGAATCAAAAGCCACCGGGCTTCTGCCCACCACACCACCACCATGCTCTCCCGGGAATGCTACGTTGATTTCCAAGGACACTTTCTGGACCCCATCTCGACCTCTCCACAGCACTAAATACTGCTGATCACTCCTACTCGCACACCTCCCTCCCTGGTAGCGTCTTTGCTGACCACACTCCTCTGTCCTTTCCCTATGTGTTGATGATGACCATCAGGGCTGTGAGACCAGCTGCTCATTCCACCACTCCCCAGGGTGACTTCTTTTCCACCACAACTGATGGCCTACCCCAGAGCAGCCCTAAACTTTCCACCTGCATATCCAGCTGAAGAATGGCCATCTCTATGTGGGTCCCACAGGTCAAACTGAGCACATCCAAAAGGTAAACACATCCTCCTCACTCTCCAAATCTGCTCCACTTCCTGTGTCTCCCAGAGACTCCGCACACTAGAATGCTGCGTGTGATTCTGGATAATCCCCTCCACTCAGCCTGCCAGTGTGGCACTGACGTCTTACCTGAACCCTCTCCCTCAACCCTTGGTTAGGTGACCTTGTATGTTCTCCTGTCACACACTGTACCCTCTCTCCACACAGAGTGTGCCACACTGTGCAATGATGGGTTTGTGCTCAAGGAAGCAACAGCAACCCAGTGAGAATATGAGCTTTCGAGGCACACAGAGCTGGGTTTGAAAATGCCCCCCACCTCACATTAGCTGTTTGGCTCTGAGCAAGTTATTCAATCTCTCTACTTTGGGCTCCTCATCTATACCATGAGCTAGGGACACCTACCTCAATGGTTGCTACAAAGACTAAATCAGATGATATAGGGCAAACATGGCCACTGACACCTAAGCAGCACTAGAGGGTAGATTTCAGCCGCCTAGTTCAATGGTTCTCTGAGAGCAGGGATCAATTAAAACTGAATAATAATTTTCCTAGCATTCAGCATGGGCACTTTGGAACTATAAGCTGATGAATGAATGAAAACAGAAAACAAAAAGATGGGAAAACCTCAATGATGACGCTGAGATCTCAATCTTTGGGCCTCTATATTTGAGGAGGCATTTAAATAAGGTGAGAAAATTAAAAAAATAAAAATAGCCTGACCAGACAGTGTCATAATGGATGGAGCATCAGCCTGGTATGCTGAGGACCCAGGTTTGAAACCCCAGGTTTCCAGCTTGAGCATGGGCTCACCAGCCTGAGAGCGGGGTCACTGGCTTGAGTGTGGGATCATAGACATGACACCATGGTCACTGGGTTGAGCCCAAGGTTGCTGGCTAGAGCAAGGGGTCACCGGCTTGGCTGGAGTCCCCCCATCCCCTGGTCAAGTCACATATGAGAAGGAATCAATGAGCAACTAAGATGCTGCAACTATGAGTTGATGCTTCTCATCTCTCTGCTCCTGTGTGTCCCCAATTATCTATCTCTTGTGCTCTAAATAAAGACTAGTAATATTGCTGTAGATGGTTACAATGTGCCAGACACTGCTTTATGTACACAACTGAAATAATCCTCGTGACCCTATAAGGTAGATATTGTAATTTCTATACTATCCTTGAGGAAACTGAGGAAAAGAGAAGTGAAGGGACTCCCCAATATCCTATAGCACTGGTGAGTGGCAGTCAGGCATCAAACCCTGCCAGTGTGGCACTACAGTTGGCCATTTAATCATTCCTCCACACTACCTTTAAAAAAAAAAATTGATTTAGAGAGAAAGGAAGGGAGACAGAGAGAAACACTGACTCACTGTTCTACTTACTAATGCTGTCATTGCTTGATTTTGTTATGTGCCCTGAGTTACCCGGCCTGTGCCTATTCCATGTTACCCTTAAAATTAAACCAGGCCTGGCCTGTGGTGGCCCAGTGGACAAAGCGTCGACCCAGAACACTGAGGCCACTGGTTAGAAACCCTGGGCTTGCCTGGTCAAGGCACATATGACAAGCAACCAATGAACAGCTAGAAAGAAGCAACTATGAATTGATACCTCTCGCTCCCTTACCCCGCCATAAAAATCAATAAATAATATCTTTTAAAAATATTAAACCAGATATCCAGTCATGATGGAAAAGTAGGTAAATGCTCAGCTCACTTTCTTCCACAATCATATCAAAATTATAGAATAACCATCATTGAGATCCACCTGAAGACTATCTGAACAGATCCTAAAACTAAGGATATAAAAGAGCCACACTGATACTGGTAGAGGGGCAAAGTCACAGAATGGGCAGGTCCCACATCCATGGTGTGTTGATTGAGAATCAGGAGGGAAACCCTGGCCAGTTGGCTTAGTGGTAAAGCATCAACCCGGTGTGTGGATGTCCCAGGTTCGATTCCCAGTTAGGACACACAAGAGAAGCGCCAATCTGCTTCTCCAGCCCCTCCTCATTTCTCCCTCCCCCCCTCCTTCCCTTCTTGCAGCCATGGCTCAACTGGAGCAAGTTGGCCTCAGGTGCTGAGGATGGCTCTACAGCCTCTAACTCAGGCACTAAGAAGAGCTCAGTTGCTGAACAACAGAGCAAAATCCCATATGGGTAGAGCATCGACCCCTAGTGGGCTTGCCAGGTGGATCCAGGTCGGGTGCATGTGAGAGTCTTGTCTGTCTGCCTCCCGTCCTCTCACTAAAAAATGAAAAGAAGCCATGGCCGGTTGGCTCAGTGGTAGAGCATTGGGCCAGCATGTAGAAGTCCTGGTTCAATTCCCGGCCAGGGCACACAGGAGAAGTGCCCATCTGCTTCTCCATTCCCCCCCCCCCTTTTCTGTCTCTCCCTCCTGCAGCCAAGGCTCCTTTGGAGCAAAGTTGGCCTGGGTGCTGAGGATGGAACCATGGCTTCTGCCTCAGGTGCTAGAATGGCTCCGGTTGCAACGGAGCAATGCCCTAGATGGGCAGAGCATCACCCCCTGGTGGGCATGCCAGGTGGATCCCAGTCGCGTGCATACGAAGTCTGTCTCTCTGCCTCCCTGCTTCTCACTTCAGAAAAAAAAAAGAGAGTCAGGAGATATTTCTCAGTTGCAAAGATCCTCCGTGAGGAGTGAGAGCCAGACTCCCTACCTCAGGGCACCACTGCTGGGAAGATGAGACCCACAACACCTGGCTGTGTTAATCAGTGGGGACTGGGGCTGAGCTAGAGGGCTGCTGGAGTCCCAGGGGTTCCTCTGGAGGGGCCATACATGTACTGGCTTTTCACAGACCCACTAGATCTGGGCTCCAGGGTAGGCAGCAGCTCACAAAGCACCAGGACATGAAGAGGTGCTAAACAGACTGGCTTCGGGGCAAGTTCTGGTGGGCAGAGGTCAGGGCAACTTTCTCTGAGGACAGTGTGGCAGGTGCCATGTGTTCCCTTGTTGTATTCTCCTCACCCTCCCAGTACAGTAAGGGGTCAAATCTGAGCTTTCCATTAACACTGCTAACCCCATTCCCCGACCTGGTGAGTCCCTGAGTGAGACCCAGCCGGAGGTGCGCCCAGCAGCTTTTCTATAGGCGCAGCCAGCCTTGGCTCACAGAGTGGACATTTCTAAAATTTTTCAAAGATCCACAAACCCCAAACAAGCAGCAGCTTGCCTCAGCGCACCCTGTACTTCTTGCTAAGCGACTCCAACCCAGGCACAGGTGGTAACAGATATCAATTTGCATGTACTTCCCACCAGGTGGCCCCAAGCCTGGCATAAGCTGCAGTCAGTGCTGGACTGGAACGGAGCTTTGACTAAGCAGCCATAAACCCAGCACAGTGATGGCTGGCCTCAACACACATCATGCTGCCCACCAAAGAATGTCAAGCTCAGTGCTAGTGACAACTGGCCTCAGTTCACAGCACAGCCTCTCCTAAGTACCTCAGAGCACATGTGGTGACCACCCCACAAAACACTTTGTAGCTCCCACCAGGTGGCCCCATGCTAGACACTAATCGTGCTGACCTTGACTAGCACCAGAGCTCCTTCTGAGGGGCTAAAGAAACACCATATCCAGTAGTCAGCTTCAAACCACTGCAGAGCACCACCTAACCAGCTCCACAGTGAGACACTCCACGGGCAGACTTGGTTGGCACCAAAGCCCTGCTAAAGCAATTCATACTCAGTGGGGTCAGTTCCACACAACAGCTTGCCCACTGCAATCACAACCAGCCCTCACAGCCAGTTAGCCTGGAGGTAGCCAGTCAGCCTGGAGGTCAAATCCTCCCACTGACATGCCAGTAGCAATCAATACAACCTGAATGCACGAACAACCCACACAAGGGACACCTCTGGGGGACACCTCTAAAGCACCCAGCTCAGGCGACTGAGGGAGTATTCGTCACTGGGCGTCACAGGACACCTACTACATAAGGCCACTGTGCCAAGACCGGGAGACGTAAGAGATCTACCTGTAACATAGAAACAGCGGTAGCCAGAAGGAGGAGGCAAAGAAACATGCCTCAAAACGACAAACAGGACAAAACGACAGAAAGAGAACTAAACAAAATGCAGAAAAGCAATCTACTGGGTACAGAGTTGAAAACACTGGTTATAAGAATGCTCATGACCGTAGGGCCGTGATGGTGAACCTATGACACGCGTAGCCATTTTCGATGACACACGACCACATGCGGCCGCATACCAGAGAAGTATGGGGCCACATGCCAAAAAGGACATTTCATCCTCTGATCCTGCACGGCCAAGTACAGTAGCCAAGGATAAAACATTTGCTGTAGTGTAGACACTCTGTGCCGGAGGTCTGTGGGCCAAAACATTTTTGTTAGTTAAACTATAAATATCGCAAAATTATGGTGTTTTTCTTGAACTGACACACCACCCGAGTTATGCTTGTTTTTTTGGCAAATTTTGACACACCAAGCTCAAAAGATTGCCCATCACTGCTGTAGGGGAAGAAGAGACGAACTCGGTGCAAACTTCCAACAGAAAGAAAACATTAAAAAAACCAATGAGAAATGAGGAATACAATAACTGAAATGAAGAATGCATTAGAGGGAATCAATAGCACATCAGATGAAGCAAAGGAACAAATGAGCTATCCAGACGACAAAGAGGCAGAAAACACACAATCAAAACAGGAAAAAAGGAGCCTGACCAGGCGGTGGTGCAGTGGATAGAGCGTCAGACTGGGATGCAGAAGACCCAGGTTCGAGACCCCGAGCTCATCAGCTTGAGTGCGGGTCTATCTGGCTTGAGCAGAAAAAAAACTCGCCAGCTTAGACCCAAGGTCGCTGGCTCCACCAAGGGGTTGCTCAGTCTGCTGAAGGCCCGCGGTCAAGGCACATGTGAGAAAGCAATCAATGAACAACTAAGGTGTCGCAACAGCAACGAAAAACTAATAACTGATGCTTCTCACCTCTCTCCATTCTTGTCTGTCTGTCCCTATCTGTCCCTCTCTGACTCTCTCTCTGTCCCTGTAAAAAAAAAAAAAACAAACCAAAAAACAGCAAAAAGGAAAAAAAATTTTAAATGAGAATAATTTAAATGGGGCATCATGTACTGGCATTCACATCATAGGGGTACTAGAAGGAGAAGCAATAGAGCAAAGAATTTAAAACTTATTTGAAGAAATAACAGCTGGACTACCCTAATCTAGTAAAGGAAACAGACATACAAGTCCAGGAAGTGCAGAGTCCCCAACAAGATGAATCCAAAGAGGCCCAAACCAAGACACATCATAACTACAATACCAAAAATTAAAAACAAAGAAAGACTATTAAAAGTATCAACAGAAAAGCAGTCAGTCACATACCAGGGAGCTCCCATTACTATCAGCTGATTTCTCAACAGAAACTCTGCGGGCCAGAAGGGACGGGCACAAAATATTCAAAGTGATGAAAAGCAAAGACCTTTAACCAAGATTGCTCTATGCCTCAAGACTATCATTTAGACTCAAAGGAGAAAGTTTCCTAGACAAGATAAAGCTAAAGGAGTTCATCACCACTTTATCAGCATTAGAATAAATGTTAAAGGGACTTCTTTAAGTAGAAAACATCAAAATTATGACTAAGGCCTGACCAGGCGGTGGCGCAGTGGATAGAGTGGCAGACTGGGATGCGGAAGACCCAGATTTGAGACCCCAAGATTGCCAGGGGTTGCTCGGTCTGCTGAAGGCCCGCAGTCAAGGCACGTGTCAGAAAGCAATCAATGAACAACTAAGATGTCACAATGAGAAACTGATGATTGATGCTTCTCATCTCTCTCCGTTCCTGTCTGTCTGTTCGTCCCTATCTATCCCTCTCTCTGAGTCTCTCACTGTCCCTTAAAAAACAAAAAACAAAAACAAAAAAACAAAATTAGCCTGACCAGGCGGTGGCGCAGTGGATAGAGCGTCGGACTGGGATGCGGAAGACCAGGTTTGAGACCCTGAGCTCGCCAGATTGAGCGCGGGCCCATCTGGCTTGAGCAAAAGCTCGCCAGCTTGGACCCAATGTCGCTGGCTCCAGCAAGGGGTTGCTCGGTCTACTGAAGGCCCGCGGTCAAGGCACATGTGAGAAAGCAATCAATGAGCAACTATGGTGTCGCAACGGCAATGAAAAACTAATGATTGATGCTTCTCACCTCTCTCCGTTCTTGTCTGTCTGTCCCTATCTATCCCTCTCTCTGACTCTCTCTCTGTCCCTGTAAGAAATAAATAAATAAAACCTTTAAAAGAAAACAACAAAATTATGAGTAAGAAAATATAGGAAAGGAAAAAATTCTCACTAGCAATGGCAAACATTTAGTAAAAGCAGTCCATCAACTAACTATAAAACTAGTATAAAGGTTAAAAGGCTAAAGTAGAAAGATCATGTGTAATTACAACAATAAATCAAGGGACACACACACACAGAGGTCAAAAGTAATGACAAAAACAGGGAGCGGATACATAAAAATTGTAGTGATTTTAGAATGTGTTTAAACTTAAGCAACCATCAACTTAAAATAGACCCTAATACACACAGCTTGGTATATAGGAAGCACAAGGCAGCCACAAAGCAAAAAATCTACAATATATATATATATGAGAAATAAAGAGAAAGGAATCCAAACAACACTATAGAAAGTTACCAACATACAAGAAGGATATAGCAAGAGAATAAAAAGGAACAGAGAAGGACTACTTTTTAAAACAATCACAAAACAGTTCATAAATGACAATAACTAAATACTGTTTTCCCCCATGTATAAGATGCACATTTTTCTGAAAAATTTGGGGTCTAAAAACGATGTGTCTTACACAGTGATTATAGATTTTACTTGCATTTCCCACTTTTTCACGCTTGTTTTTGCACTCACTGTTGAAGATAGTGATTCGTCATCAGACACAGATGAGGACAAGCTAATGGATGGGAGTTTTGACAGTGATGAGGAGTCGTATGAATTTTATGATGAATAAAACTTGAGTTCAATAACTTTATGTAATACATTTTTTTTCAAATTTTGGGTCCCAGAATTAAGGTGTGTCTTACACATGGGAGTGTCTTATATATGGGGAAATACGGTACCTATCAATAATTCTTTAAATGTCAATAGACTAAATACTCCACTCAAAATACACAGGGTGCCCGAATAGATTTAAAAATAAAGACCCATACATATGCTGCTTACAAGTGACCCAGTCCAGAAGAAATACACACACTGAAAGTAAAGCGATAGAAAAAGATATTTCACGCAAATGAGAAATTTTTAAAAGCATGGGTAGCAATCCTATAACAGATAAAACAGACCTAAAAACAAGGGTTATAGCCTGACCTGTGGTGGCACAGTGGATAAAGTGTCAACCTGGGAACACTGAGGTCGCCATTTCAAAACCCTGTACTGATCTGGTCAAGGCACATATGGGAGTTGATGCTTCCAGCTCCTCCTTCCTTTCTCTCACTCTGTGTCTCCTCTCTAAAATGAATAAAATAAAAAGAAGTGTTTAAAAAAAAAAACACAAGGGTTATAACAAGAAACACAGGTCAAGGTCATTTTATAATAATAAAGGGATGAATCCAATAAGAAGATATAAACATCTATGCACCCAACATAGAAGCACCTACAAATTTTTTTTTACGGGGTGAGGGGACAGGAGAGACAGAGGGTGAGAGGGTGGAAGATGAGAAGCATCAACTCATACTTGAATCACTTTAGTTGTTCACTGACTGCTTCTAATATGTAACTTAAGTAGGAGGGTGGGGGACTCACATGAAGCCAGTGATCCCTTGTTCAAGCCTACGACCATGGGATCATTTTGATGATCCTGCGCTCAAGTTGGCAACCTCAAGGTTTCGAACCTGGGACCTCAGTGTTCCAGACTGATGCTCTATCCACTGTGTCACCAGTATGGTGGTCAGAAAGGGACAGAGCGACAGTACTACAGTCATAATAGGGGATTTTAAGATCCCATTGACAATAATTGATAGATCGTTCAGACAGAAACTACAAAGACACAGTGGCACATTAGGCTAAGATAGATTTAATTCAAAGGCAACAGAATATACATTATTTCAAGTGCACATGGAACATTTCCCAGGATAGACTATATGTTAGGACACAAAAGAGGTCTTAATAAATTTAAGAAGACTGAAATCAGATCAAGCATCTTCTCTGATCACAATGGTATAAATCTAGAAATCAATGACAAGAAGAAAACTGAAAAACACTAAAACATGGAGGTTAAATAACATGCCACTAAACAATGAATGAGTTAACAAGATCAAGGGAAAAAATCAATAGATACCTTCAGACAATTGAAAATGACTCAAAATCTGTGGGACAAAGTAAAAGCACTTCCAAGAGTGAAATTCATAGCAACAACACATGCCCACCTCAAGAAACAAGAAAAATTTCAAATAAAAAACTTAAATGTAAGAGAGAGAGAGAGAAGGAAATATCTAAATGTACACTTAAAGTAACTAGAAAAAAAATCCCAAAGTGAGTAGAAGAAAGGAAATAATGAAGACCACAGTAGAGCCTGACCAGGTGGTGGCAGTGGACAAAGCATCAGACTGGGACATGGAAGACCCAGATTTGAAACCCCAAGGTTGCTGGCTTGAGCGTGGGATCATGGACATGATGCCATGGTTTCTGGCTTGAGCAAAGGGTCACTTGCTCTGCTGTACACCCCCGCCCCCCATCAACGCACATGAGAAAGCAATCAATGAACAACTAAGATGCCGAAATGAAGAACTGATGCTTCCCATCTCTTTCCCTTCTTGTCTGTCCCCACCTGTCCCTCTCTGACTCTGTCTCTGTCACAAAAAAGAAAAAAAGAAAATTAAAGGCCAATATTCCTGATAAACATAGACACAAAAATCGCCAACAAAATATTAGCAAACCAAATTCAGCAATACATTAAAATGATTATACACTATGACATCACTAATCCTCAGAGAAACAAAAATTAAAACCACAATGAGATTGTCTCCTCACACCTGTCAAAACAGCCATCATCAATAAATCAATAAACAGCCCTGGCCAGATAGCTCAGTTGGTTGGGCATCATTCCAGAGCATGAAGTTGCCGGTTCCACCCCAGGTCAAGGCACATACAGGAGCAGCTCAATGTTCTGTTCCTGTCTCTCTCTTTCCCTGCCTCTCTCTCACAATAAACAAACAAATAAACAAACAAATAAATACACTGATTGACAAGCAACAAGTGTTGGCAATGATGTGGAGAAAAGGGAACCTTTGTGCACTGTTGGTGAGACTGTAAATGGTGCAGCCACTGTGCAAAACAGTATGGAGGGTCCTGAAGAAATTAGAAACGAACCTACCAAATGACTCAGCAATTCCACTTCTGGGTATGTATTCAAAGAAATCCAAAATACGAATTTAAAAAGTTATATGCACCCATTTACTGCAGCATTATTTACAACAGCCAAGATATGCAAGCAACCGAAGGGTCCATCAACAGATGAATGGATAACAAGCTGTGGTACACGTATCCAATGGAATGTTACTCAGCCACAATGAAGAATGAAATCCTGTCATATGTACCTAGGATATTATGCTAAGTAAAGTAAGTCAGACAGAAAAACAAATACCATATGACTTCACTTATATGTGAAATCTAAGAAACAAAATAAACAAAACAAAAACAGATTCACATATACAGAGAGAAAACTGATAGCTGCTAGATGGGAGGGATGTTGGGGGAGAGGGTTAAAAAATAAAGGGATTAAGAAGCACAAATTGCCAGTAATAAAAACAGTCCTAGCCCTGGCCAGATAGCTCAGCCTGGCCTGTGATGGCACAGTGAACAGTGTCAACCCGCCATGTTGAGGAGGACACTGGTTCCAAGCCCTGGGCTTACAGGGTCAAGGCATATACAATAGGCAATCACTGAACTAAAGTGAAGCAACTACGCGTTGATACTTCTCACCCCGCCACTTCTCTGTAAAAATCAATAAATAAAATCTTTGAAAATATATATATAGTCAAAGAGAAGTTCAATAAAGGGAATATAGTCAATAATATTGTAATAAATATGGAAGGTGTCACACGGGTACTAGACTTACTGGGTTGATCACTTCGTAAGTTAAATGTCTAAT
Organism: Rhynchonycteris naso; assembly: GCA_037038555.1. Taxonomy (NCBI): domain Eukaryota; kingdom Metazoa; phylum Chordata; class Mammalia; order Chiroptera; family Emballonuridae; genus Rhynchonycteris; species Rhynchonycteris naso. Next base: position 22,864,993 of record CM073001.1, read on the forward strand.
CACTACGTTGTACACCTGCAACTAATATTGTATGTCAAAAATTAAAATAAAATTTTTTTAAGTGCCAGACAGAAAGCAAAGGGCATGGGGTGGGGGCAATACTATAGTTGTTAGTTGAAAAAAATAAAGTCAGTGAAGTGGTGAATTAAAAAGAAAAAAGAACCCTGACCCGTGGTGGCACAGTGGATAGAGCATCGACCTGGGATAGAGGTCCCAAATTCAAAACCCTGAGGTCACAGGCTTGAAATGGGTTTGAGTACGGGGTCTCAGGGATCATCAACATGATCCCATGGTCGCTGGCTTGAAGTCCAAGGTCGCTGACTTGAACAAGTTTGGGTCACTAGCTCAGCTTGAGCCCCCAGCCGCAGTCAAGGCACGTATAAGAAGCAGTCAATGAACTAAACTGCAACTACTAGTTGATGCTTCTCATCTACCTCCTCCTTGAAAAAAAAAAAAAAAATTAAAGTGGATGTAAACTGAAGGAAAGAAAGGGACCAACCAGTCTAGCCTAGTACGTTTGGCAACAAAAGCAAAGTGAAGCTTGATAACAGAGAAGGTAAAGCCACCTTCTTTCAGGAAAATACTGAAAATAAAATACATAATCTCGTTTAAAATAAGCTTTAAAAATAACAATAAAAAGAAAATGACTGCGTAATGTTCTCTGCTAAGAAGAATAACTTCTGCTACAAACAACGTTCAATACTGGGTCTGGTTATGCTCAGATCCATTCACACCAACAAGAACAAGAGGCCAGCTCTAACTCTCTCCGAGCTGTTCCTGGGGGCGGTACAGCCCCGTGTGAACAGGGCTGCTGGCCCCAAGGAAGACTGGGCGGGACAGACGGATTAACAGAACATTTCCCACACCTGCCTCCGTTGAAGAGCCACCTGGGACACTTCTTTAAAAATACAATTTTGCGCCTGACCTGTGGTGGCGCAGTGGATAAAATGTTGACTTGGAATGCTGAGGTCGCCAGTTCAAAACCCTGGGCTTGCCTGGTAAAGGCACATACAACAAGCAGTCAATGAACAACTAAAGTGAAGCAACTATGACTTGATACTTGTTCTCTCCCCTCCTTTCTCTGTAAAATTAAAAAAAAAAAAAATTTCGCAAGCTCCGTCTCTGGGGATTTTGATCCCCCTGGTCCACGGTGCTGTATTTTTCAACAAGTATACCAGGTCATCAGGCAAGTTTAACAGACCAGTATAAGTCCCCGCACGGGAAAAGCGTGCCTTGGGGCCCGGCCCACCCACCTCCCAGCCCCACCCGCAGCCTCGTGTGGCCGGCGTACATGCTTAGGCAAATAGACTTCAAGATTCATGAACCAACTCCGAGTGTTATTCACGTCCAACCCGAGCGGACAAGCATTAAGACGCTGCCCCAGCCGAGGTTTCCCGGATGACTTGACTGAAGGACTTTGCAGCAGTCGCACGAGTTAGTAAAGCACAGGTGCACCGCACGTCTCAGCGCGGGAAACCATTCCACCTGCAGAGGTAGACCCGGCTGGACCCGCCTCACCTGCGCGGCGGGGGTGCAAGCCCGCGGAGGGGGACAGGAGCGGGGTCACCCGGCACACCCAGAGGGGGCGGCCGGGTACGGGTCCCGGCGCCGGGACAGCCTCGGCGGACGGAGCCGAGCCGCGGGGTCTGAGGCATCAGGCGGAGCCTCTCTCGGCCGCGCCGGCCGAGTCCTGGCGCCAGGACGCGTCTCCCCGGGAGAACCAGGCAGAACCGACGGGAAACGAGGGACGGCGCGGACCCCCGAGCCAGACCAAAGCGGAAAGAGGGGACGCCGGGGTCGGGGCGCAGAGGCCCGCGCGGCCGGGGACGTCAGAGCGGTGCCGCAGCTGTCTCCTTACCTCTCGCGCCCCACGGGCTCGCGCTCGGCAACACCCGGCCGAAGACTGGCAGCAGCCACAACAGTCACCAGGGGTCCCGGGGGCGGAAAAGTGAGGGGGGACAGGGGGTTGGAGGGGGTGGGACAGAGAGGGCAGAGAGTTCCGGAGGAGCGGGGACCGCGACCTTCCGCGCTTTACGGCCCCCCGAGCAAGGGTACGCCGGCGCGTGATCTCACTCGCGCACGCGCCGTGGCGTCCCCGCTGTGGCCCCGCCCCTGCACGTGGGGCTTGTTGGGGTCTCGCTAGGTCTTTCTTTGCGCCAAGGTGAAGGCGATTTGGAGGCCTCCTTAGAACTTGATCCTGGGAATCTGTTAATTTCTGCAAGTGCAACAGGGATGTCCGAGATGGGCCGCAGCCCCTCCGGGGTGTATGGAAGCGCAGGAGTTCTCTCTACCTTCGAGGAGCGTTTCAGGTCTAGCCCCACGTGGGTCTGCAGCCCAAAGCTACCCTAGTCCAGGGCGTTAAAAGGGTTCCAGAACTGACAGTCGCCTTTTTTCTGGAAGTTGTTCTGGTCCTCTTGGGCGTACCCTGGCTAAACTGATTGGAAATTTTGTGGGTTGTATGGCCTCTACCTCGAAGGCGGGATTAGAGGACCTGAGTTCCAGACCGCATTTTACACTGCACCATTCACCATTCTAGTTTGTGAGGGCCAGAGGAAAAGGAATCACCACAGCTCCCTTATTATCACATGACCCTGCTCCTTTCTTTCTATAAAAGAAATTCATCATTACGTAAAGTATGTAAGTGTTTGCTGGTTGGCTTTCCCACTGGATGCAAGCTCTCCCCTCGCATGACAGAAACTTAATCTGAAGCAGAGCAGTGCTAAACACTTAGTAGATACAGTGTTTGGCACATAGCCCAGTAAATGTTTCTTTAAGTGGATAGCATTTAAGAATATATACCTGTTCCTGAATGTTGGGTCACACACTTCAGGTTCTCATTCTTTGGATTCAGACCCATCTCACCATATAAGCCAGTCTTGTTTTATGGATGGCTTCTTGTGGCCAGGCACTGTGTTGGGTGATAGGATTCAGCAGTGCACAAGAAATGTGGCTTCTGCCTTTCTATAGTGTCAGTAATGTTCCAGGGACCCCTGTGTCACCTACCAGCCCACAACCTGCATGCCTTATACACCACACACTCTTCAATTAATTCACATAACACAGCCCACATGAGGTCTGGCTGCCTGAGAACAGAAACTATGCCTCTTGCTAATTTGGCTTCAATTAAAGTTTGAGGCATCCTGTTATATTTTTTTGGTTTTTTTTTGGCATTCTGTTTTTTTTGTCATAGGTAAATACTTTAATTTTTAGGCCTTGGCCAGTTTGCTCAGTGGTAGAGTGTCGGCCTGGTGTGTGGATGTTCCAGGTTCCATTCCCGGTCAGGGCATACAGGAAAAGTACCCATCTGCTTCTCCACCCCTCCTCCTCTTCTCTTTTTCTCTTCTACCCTCCTGCAGCCATGGCTCAATTGGACCGAGTTGGCTCTGGGTGCCAAGGATGGCTCCATGACCTTCACCTGAGGTGCTAAAAAATGGCTCTGGTTGCAAGGGAGCAAGGGCCCCAGATGGGCAGAGCATTGCTCCCTACTGGGCTTGCCAAGTGGACAGGTCGACCCCAGTGGGAGCACATGCGGGGGAGTCTATCTCTGCCTCCTCTCCTCTCACTAAATTAATTTTTTTTTTTTTAGGGTGCCTGGTCAGTGGCTGTGCAATGGATAGAGTATCAACCTGGAACACTGAGGTCACTGGTTTAAGTCCCTGGGCTTGCCTGGTCAAGGCACATACTCAAGCAACCAATGAATGGCTAGAATGAAGCAACTACTTCTCATTCCCTCACCCCCGTAAAATCAATCAATAAATAAAATGTTTTAAATATATATATTTAAGCTAGTTTTAAAGCTTGGGGTCATAACCTGCTCAGAAAGAAGAAATGAGAGACTTACAAATCTGAGGTATATTCTTGGGGAAGCTTTTCCTAATACCCAGATGTGGCAATTTGAGTAGAAAAACTTCACAAGTTTTCTAGAGGAGTCCGTCATCTGGCTGGTGCCATTTCTGTGCGTAGGAATTTGGGAGCAACCTAGTTGTCTGTAGGAAATGGTGGATGAAATGGAGTGAAATCTAATGTGCTAATTACATTTTGTTTACATGCAGTAATTTGTGAAAAAGCTGTATAGATTTCTGCCTACTTCCTCACCTGTCACCATTTTTTACCTCCACTTTAAAATGCTAAGTCCTGCCCTAGCCGGGTAGCTCAGTTGGTTAGGGCATCATTCAATATGTCAGGGTTGCACGTTCAATCCCCAGTCAGGGCACATCAAGAAGAATAGCAATGATTGCATAAATAAGTGGAACAACAAATTGATGTTTTCTTTTTTCTCTCCTTTCTCTAAAATCAATCAATTAAAAAAATTTGCTAAGTCCTAAAGCTTCTTTAAGTTGTCATTGTTGACTTGTACTTTGTAGGCTGTCATAACCACCAGTGCACTATTTTTCAAGAAGGGTGTTTTTGGCTTTTCTTTTTTCCATAAAATGTCAGCTGTCAGTTATACCTTGTGTGATTCTTGACCTCTCAGAGCAGAATTACACATTTCTCATGAGCCATTTTTCTCATGATATTTAGGTGCAGCTATTTTTATCCTTTGCAAACCTTCTGCCTTCTCTTTTCTGTCTCTTAAGAACAGAAATTACAAGAGGTAGGAAGGAAGGCGGCCGGCTAGCTCAACGGTAGAGCGTCAGCCCAGTGTGTAGAAGTCCCAGGTTCAATTCCTGGCGAGGGCACACAGGAGAAGTGCCCATTTGCTTCTCCACCCGTCCCCATCTACTTTGTCTCTCTCTTCCCCTCCCACTGCCAAGGCTCCATTGGAGCAAACTTCGCCCAGGCGCTGAGGATGGCTCCATGGCCTCTGCCTCAGGCACTAGAATGTCTCCAGTTGCCATGGAGCAACGCCCTAGATGGGCAGAGTATCGCTCCCTGGTGGGCATGCCGGGTGGATCCCGGTTGGGCGCATGCGGAAATCTGTCTCTCTGCCTCCCTGCTTCTCACTTCAGAAAAAAATATATATATAAAAAGACGAGGTGGGAAGGATATTTTTAGCATTTGTTTTAAAAGATCTAAGACAGAAATTCCTTTGCACAGGAAGGACTGGGGCTTGGAGTACACCTTTTCTCCACACCACGTTCTCATGTCTTACACTCCAGAATGTCACATAGTGGGAGAGAGGAAAGACGTTAGGCATCCAGAGTGACTGAGCATCTCTGCCCTCCATGAACACAGTATTAACATTGTACACTGTCTTGATATCAAGCCAGATTTCAATTAAGATTTTCTGTACATGTCACTAGGTTTGAATAAACACATTTTTTTGCCATGTCTGCTTGTGAAATATTCTTTATGTATAGTAACTCAGTGTACGTATTAGCCTTCACAAAAGATAAACATGAGCCTGACCAGGCGGTGGCTCAATGGATAGAGCAGAGGTCCCCAAACTACGGCCCGCGGGCCAAATAGCGGCTACCTGAGGCCATTTATCTGGCCCCCGCCGCACTTCTGGAAGGGGCACCTCTTTCATTGGTGGTCAGTGTATGGAGTACTGTATGTGGTGGCCCTCCAATGGTCTGAGGGACAGTGAACTGGCCCCGTGTAAAATGTTTGGGGACCCTGGGATAGAGCGTCGGACTAGGATGCTGAGGACCCAGGTTCGAGACCCCGAGGTCGCCAGCTTGAGCATGGGCCCATCTGGCTTGAGCAAAAACCTCACCAGCTTGGACTCAAGGTCACTGGCTCCAGCAAGGGGCTGCTCGGTCTGCTGAAGGCTGCGGTCAAGGCACATATGAGAAAGCAATCAATGAACAACTAAGGAGTCGCAACAAAAAACTGATGATTGATGCTTCTCATCTCTCTCCGTTCCTGTCTGTCCCTATCTATCCCTCTGACTCTCTCTCTCTGTCCCTGTAAAAAAAAAAAAAAAAAAAAAAAAAAAAAGATAAACAAGATACATGAAACTGCTAATGTTACCAGGTGTGAAACAGAAGTTGGAAACCAAGGCAAAGTAAATGTAGGCATTATGCAATGGTGGCCTGGCTGGAGAGAGAAAGCCTCCAATCCTTCTTCTCAAGTTACTACTGCTGTCACTGGATTTGGCATCCTGTCAGGCCGGAAGGACTGCCTTGCACATCTTATCTCTCAAACCTTTAGAATATTAAAACAGGGCAAAATAACCTTTGGTATGGGCCTAAAGCAACCTTGTTTTCCAAAGGACTGTTGGCAAACATAATAAGAAAGCAGTTGTTATGACTACTGGACTATGAATTTAAAATATTATTTAGGGCCCTGGCTGGGTAGCTCAGTTGTTTAGAGCATCATCCTAATACAGCATGGTCAGGGCACATGCAGAATCGACCAGTGAATAACTGGAACAACAAATCAGTGTTTCTCTCTTTCTCTTTAGAAGCAATAAATTTAAAACAGTAAAATAAAATATTTAGAATTAACATCACTATGTTGTTATATGCACCAACAGAAATGCCTTATTTCCATTGATATAATTGTTCCCCTTTGCCTTAGTCTCCTAAATGAAAAACTGTTAGAGCTTCTACTTGAATCAATGTATCCTGAATATTTTTTTATCTTAAATGTTTGTCCCCTCTCATTTTTAAAGGCATTTTAAAAAATTTAGGTTATCAAACAAATTGGAAAAAGTGGAGAGCAAAAGCTGTTTGTCCATCTGTGAAATAGGGTTAAGATTAGAATCAAATAAGATTTCTTGGGCTGACCAGGCGGTGGTGCAGTGGATGGAGCGTCAAACTGGAATGAAGAAGACCTGGAAGGTTCAAGACCCCGAGCTCGCCAGCTTGAGTGCCAGTCCATCTGGCTTGAGCAAAAAACTCGTCAGTTTGGACCCCTGGCTCCAGCAAGGGGTGACTTGGTCTGCTGAAGGCCTGCAGTCAAGGCACATGTGAGAAAGCAATCAATGAACAACTAAGGTGTTGCAATGGCAACGAAAAACTAATGATTGATGCTTCTCATCTCTCTCTGTTCCAGTCTGTCCCTATTTATCCCTCTCTCTGACTCTCTCTCTGTCCCTGTAAAAAAAAAAAAAAAGATTTCTTTACTGCCTTTGTCCATGTTAATTGAACAATAGGTGGCGCTGTGGCACATGAATTTACCGTATTTCCCCATGTATAAGACACTTCCTTCTATAAGACGCACTTTAATTTGGGGGCCCAAAATTTGAAAAAAAAATGTATTACATAAAGTTATTAAAATCAAGTTTTATTCATCATAAAATTCATACAACTCCTCATCACTGTCAAAACTGCCATCCGTTAGCTTGTCCTCATCTGTGTCAGATGATAAATCACTGTCTTCAACAATGAGCACAGCCTGACCATGCGGTGGCGCAGTGGATAGAGCATCGGACTGGGATGTGGAAGACCCAGGTTCGGGACCCCAAGGTCGTCAGCTTGAGCACGGGCCCATCTGGCCTGAGTAAAAGCTCGCCAGCTTGGACCCAAGGTCACTGGCTTCAGCAAGTGGTTGCTCGGTCTGCTGAAGGCCCACAGTCAAGGCACAAATGGGAAAGCAATCAATGAACAACTAAGGCGTCGCAACGAAAAACTGATGATCGATGCTTCTCATCTCTCTCCGTTTCTGTCTGTCCCTTTCTCTGACTCTCTCTGTCCCTGTAAAAAAAAAAAAAAAAAAGCACAAAAACAGGTGCAAAAAAGCAGAAAATGCAAGTAAAAATATTACAACCACTGTATAAGACGCACCTAGTTTGTAGACCCCAAATTTTTCGGAAAAAATGTGCATCTTATACATGGGGAAATATGGTAGGTTTCCTGGGTTCACAAGGCCCCTCATAGGGACTGCACTGTCAGGATTAATTAGAAACCTAGGTCAGACTAATAAAATCTCTCTGACAGGTGATAACCCAGTGTGGCCCTTGTGGCACAGGATGGACTGAGCAGAAGCTCCTTTGGTGCAGCCTTGAAAAGAGGGATGTGAACTTTCCCTCCCACTGTCCCCGTGAGAGGCTCTGGTGTTCGGTACCTTCAGACACTTGGATCTGGGGCATCATTGGACCGAAACCCCTCAGAGTCCATGATAAAAGGTTTTTTTGAGGTTGGTCAAGAGCATGACTTTGGAGCTGAGTTGGTCTGAGTCTGAATGTCAGCATTGCTTCTTACTTGGTGGATGACCCTGGGATGTTATGTAACCTGAGCTTCCGCATTAGTCACCAGTAGAAACTATACGTGAAGAGTGAATCAGTAGGGTGTGTGTCTGTGTATAGAGAAAAATTTATTTTAAAAAATTATAAACTTTTGCCCTGGCTGGTTGGCTCAGTGGTAGAAAGTCAGCTCAGCGTGTGGAAGTCCCGGGTTCGATTCCCAGTCAGGGTACACAGGAGAAGCACCCATCTGCTTCTCCACCCTTCCCCCTCTTCTTCCTCTCTATCTCTTTCTTCCCCTCCCACAGCTAAGGCTCCATTGGAGCAAAGTTGGCCCAGACCCTGAGGATGGCTCCATGGCCTTACCTCAGGCTAAAGAATGGCTCAAGCTGCAACAGAGCTACGCCCCAGATGGGTAGAGCATTGCCCCCTGGCAGGCATGCCAGGTCGATCCCAGCGGGGTGCATGCACGAGTCAGTCTGTCTGACTCCCAGCTTCTAACTTTGGAAAAATAAAAATAAATAAATAAAATAAAATAAAATAAAAATTATAACCTTCCAGTCAAGATGGCCATGTAGTAAATAATGGGAATACTGAAATTGTAAAAATAAATGTTAAACTTTCCTTAAATAAAACAGTTAATACAGAAAAAGAATTCCCTCACAGGACTGTGGGGGCCAGTAAGTCAGAAACGTGCAGGGAGGGCAGTCCAGCAGGCTGGAAAGCCAGGAAAGAGTCGGTGTTGTGGTCTCACAGCTGAAAGCAGCCTGATGGTTGAATTCCTTCTTCCTCTGGAGGATCTCAGTCTTTTCCCAGGGCCTTCAGATGAATGGATGATGCCCACCCACATCAGGGAAGATAATGTGCTTTATTCAAAGTCTACTGATCTAAATGTTAATCACATCTAGAAAATATCTTTGCAACAATATCTACACTAGTGCTTGACCCAAGATCAGAGCACCTTGGCCTAGCCAAGTTGTCACATAAAATTAATAATCACAGCCTGACCTGTGGTGGCGCAGTGGATAAAGCGTCGACCTGGGAACACTGAGGTTGCCAGTTCAAAACCCTGCACTGGTCTGGTCAAGGAACATATGGGAGTTGATGTTTCCAGCTCCTCCCCCCTTTCTTTCTTTCTCTCTCTCTCTCTCACTCTGTGTCTCCTCTCTAAAATGAATAAAATAAAAATAAAATAAATTTTAAAAAAGTAATAATCACAGCCTCTATTTACTTGCTTGTGAATGGGCAACGATACACTTTTTTTTTTTTGCAAGATTTAAATAATGTGCAAAAATACTTGGCCTAAAAAAGAATACACGACAAAAGAGACTTAAAAAAATTCTACTGGCCTGACCTGTGGTGGCACAGTGGATAAAGCGTCAACCTGGAACGCTGAAGTAGCTGGTTTAAAACCCTGCACTGGTCTGGTCAAGGCACATATGGGAGTTGATGCTTCCTGCTCCTCCCCCCTTTCTCTCTCTCTCTCTCTCTTCCTCTCCTCACTAAAATGAATAAATAACTTTTAAAAACTTCTACTGTAATGTTTATTTCATTACCAAATTTACTTGTCCTGTTATCTCAAAAGTTGAAAAGGAAAAAAACAAAACAAAGTTTTGAATTTTGTTGGTTCTAACAAAAAATGCGGATTAATTTAAAAAATGAACTCCTTAAGTACATGTACTATGAATAAATTACTACAGATTCTAACATGTTATAATGAATGTATATCATGTCCAAATGCAATGGTTAAGATTTACTTGGCTATATATTATATGTTTGCTACTATTGTTTTTTTTTATTTTTAAATTATTTATTGTTTTTACAGGGCCAGAGAGAGAGTCAGAGAGAGGGATAGACAGACAGGAACGGGGAGAGATGAGAAGCATCAATCATCAGTTTTTGTTGCGGCTCCTTAGTTGTTCATTGACTGCTTTCTCACATGTGCCTTGACTGCGGGCCTTCAGCAGACCGAGCAACCCCTTGCTGGAGCCAGCGACCTTGGGTCCAAGCTGGAGAGCTTTTTGCTCAAGCCAGATGAGCCCGCACTCAAGCTGGCGACCTCGGGGTCTCAAACCTGGGTCCTCCACATCCCAGTCCGACGCTCTATCCACTGCGCCACCGCTTGGTCAGGCTGTTTGCTACTATTTTATAAGTATGTTTTATATGATAAATTTTATAGTCAATATTTAACTTGTGCACTAGTGTGTTAAAATTTGCTTACTAAATGTTTTCTAAAATGAAATAAAAAATACTTGTCCTATTGCAAAATTTTTCAATGCACAGCAGTAGCTTTTTTTATTATTCTCATGAGGAGAACTGGCTGGCCTAGCACCAGAGGCTCCCAGATTGTGGAAGATAGTGGGAGATGAGCAGAACTGACTGACCAAGGAGGCTGAGAGCCGTGCAGCTCGAGAAGCAGAGGGCTTGAGCCCAGTCCTGTTAGCCAGATGCTTGGACTGGAGCTGGGCTGGAGTCCCCAGGTGCCACTGGGGCTGATGTTTATTAATTGAGATCTTTGAGACTTGCTTATTAACTACTTGGGCTCGGTGTAGGCTTACTCCAGGGGTTCAGTGCAACTGTCTGAGCTTAGTGCATATCTTTCCATGCACAGGACATGCACCTGAGTGGGTGATCTGGGAGCAGCTCTAGTCCAGGCCTCCAGTGACCTTGGTTGACTTCGCCTCTGTGCTTTCCAGCTTCTTTAGGGCTCTGCATGAACTGCATGATGGCACTTGATGCCCTGCTTGGGCCAGCTGGACCACTCTGCTGGCTCTGCTTAGAACTTCTTCACAGGCTGACCAGTTTGGACCCCAGTCCTCTGCTCCCAGACTCTGGGTGGAAACATAACAGCAGCCTCCCAGAGAGACTGTTCAATCTCCCCAGCCTATCACCACAAGGGACCAGCTCCTTGAGGAATTAAGGCAGCCAGAACCTCTGGCCACAGTGGAGAGTGTGCACATGAGGGAGCCTGGGCAGCACCCCACCCGGTGACATGTTCCCCTTCTGGTGGCTTTTTAAAACTGAAGCTCAGCAGAATCATGGGAGGGAGAACTCCCAGTGACAGCAGGCATGAAGGACTTGGGTGTGAAATAGCAAGGTCCTAGTCTCTTCTCCAGTCTGCTTAGTGCTAGATCTCTGGGACTGACAGCATGCTTGCTTGTTCTAGGTGCCACCTCTTCTCAAAATCCTTTCTAAAGTTCTGCTCAGTAAGGATTATGCTAGACTCTCTCCATATAAACTGGTGTCATCTCAGAGGTAAAATTCTCTTTACCTAGCCAAACCATGCTTTCCTCCTTCAGGCAGGCCTCCAGGATCACCAACTGCAGCTGCACAGCCAGTCAAAAGCCCAGAGGAACAAGAGAGGCAAATGGGGATATAGACACCAGGTTCCTACAATCTCCAATTCCCAGAGCACCAGCTGAGGCAGGGGCAGCGTTTGGAGACTCTGGATGGTGAGGGGCCCCTGCAGCACCCTCAGCAGCCATGAACCCTCCCCAAGAAAGCCAGCCTCAGGCAACTTGCTTTCACTCCTCATCTTCCACCCCAACCAGTTGAAGGCCTCCAGCTGTAGACCCACATAGGACTTGCTTATAACATTGTTTAGAGCTTAAGTATTGGCTTTTTTTTATTAATTTCTTTTTATTTATTTATTTTAGAGAGGAGACACAGAGTGAGAGAGAGAGAGTGAGAGAGAGAAAGAGAAAGGGGGGGAGGAGCTAGAAGCATCAACTCCCATATGTGCCTTGACCAGACCAGTGCAGGGTTTTGAACTGGCGACCTCAGTGTTCCCAGGTCAACGCTTTATCCACTGCGCCACCACAGGTCAGGCAGTATTGGCTTTTTCTTACTACAGTGTGTCCGGTCAACCGGTCAAAAGTGCACCATGACTTTACGGACACACTGTACTTTTTAAAATTTAACTCTTATCAATCAATATAGACACTTAGCTTTAAGTCAAGTAATACTGCAAGGCTTATAATGATGAACAGCAGTTCTGTGACCCACCCCACCCTTCCGATTCTCTACCTGCAAGGGTGACCAGTCAATTCTCATAGCTCTTTCTTCTGGAAGTGAACTCTTAATTTATTTATTTTTTTAAGATTCTTTTATTGACTTTACAGAGAGGAGGGGTACGGGGAACGAAAAGTATCAACTTATAGTTGCTTCGCTTTAGTTGTTTGTTGATTGCTTGTTGTATGTTCCTTGACCGGGCAAGCCCAGGGTCTTGAACTGACTCACCTGGACCTCAGTGTTTCAGCTGAGACACTCTCTCCACTGTGCTACCACAGGCCAGGCTAAAGCAATACTTATTTTAAAATTTTCCTGTTTAACCTGACCAGGTGGTGGTGCAGTGGAGAGAATGTTGGACTGGGATACAGAAGACCCAGGTTCAAACCCTGAGGTAGCTGGCTTGAGTGCGGAGTCGCTGGTAATATCATAGACATGACCTCATGGTCTCTGGCTTGAGCCCAAGGTCGCTGGCATGAGCAAGGGGACACTTGCTCTGCTGTAGGTGCTCTTCTCTCCCCCTCACCCCCCGCATCAAGGCACATATGAAAAAGCAATCAATGAACAACTAAGGAGCCACAACAAAGAACTGATGCTTCTCATCTCTCTCCCTTCCTGTCTGTCTGTCCCTATCTCTGACTCTCTGTCAAAAAATATATTGCCTGTTTACAAAATAAAATCTGGGTAGCTCAGTTGGTTAGAGTGTCGTCTGATATTCCAAGATTGTAGGTTCGCTCTCTGGTCAGGGCACATACAAGACTAAAACAATGAATGCAGAAATAAGTGGGACAACAAATTCATGTTTTTCTCTCTCTCCCTCTCTCTAAAAGTCAATCAATAAAGCCTGACCAGGCGGTGGTGCAGTGGATAGAACGTCGGACTGGGATGTGGAAGGACCCAGGTTCAAGACCACGAGCTCGCCAGCTTGAGCGCGGACCCATCTGGCTTGAGCAAAAGCTCACCAGCTTGGACCCAAGGTCGCTGGCTCCAGCAAGGGGTTGCTCAGTCTGCTGAAGGCCCGCGGTCAAGGCAAATGTGAGAAAGCAATCAATGAACAACTATGGTGTTGCAACGAAAAACTGATGATTGATGCTTCTCACCTCTCTCCATTCCTGTCTGTCCCTATCTATCCCTCTCTCTATCTCTCTCTGTCCCTGTAAAAAAAATCAATCAATAAAATATATATATTTTTAAATTTTTATTTTTTTATTCATTTTAGAGAGGAGACACAGGGTGAGAGAGAGAAAGAGAGAGAGAGAGAGAGAGAGAGAGAGAAAGAGAGAAAGGGGGGAGGAGCTAGAAGCATCAACTCCCATATGTGCCTTGACCAGACCAGTGCAGGGTTTTGAACTGGCGACCTCAGTGTTCCCAGGTCATCGCTTTAAATAAAATATTTTTAAAATTTAAAAATAATGCCTGACCTGTGGTGGCGCAGTGGATAAAGCCTCGACCTGGGAACACTGAGGTCGCCAGTTCAAAACCCTGCACTGGTCTGGTCAAGGCACATATGGGAGTTGATGCTTCTAGCTCCTCCCCCCTTTCTCTCTCTCTCTCTCTCTCTCTCTCTCTCTCTCTCTCTGTGTCTCCTCTCTAAAATAAATTTAAAAAAAATTAAAAATAGTATCTCTTGCTTTTCTTCCTGTCCTTTTCTGTGGGGTTAGGGTTTAAGCTCTCTAATGGCAGCCTATGATGAGGGCATTGGCATTAAGCCACACGCTGTATCAGCGGATGGATCAGTTAGAATAGCCCTACTTGGCTATGGTTTCCTTGTGTCACACCTGATAGCAGATGCTTCTAGAATCTTCTTTTCCCTTCAAAATGTAATTGAATCCATTTCACTGCTGCTCCTGTGAGCACTCCTGTGTCATTGAGCAAAATCTGTTTTGCCTCCATTTTGAAGACTCCTGCCCTCACTAGACAGCCAGATGCCCCACAGTGAGGTTTTTTTGTTTGTTTGCTTAAACAGAAATTTATCTTCTCACAGTTCTGGAAGCTAGATGTCCAAGCTCAAGGCATTATCAGGGTTGGTCTGTGGTGCAGCCTCTCTCCTCAGCTTCCATGTTCACTTTCTTCACTGCATCTCACGGGGTCTTTCCTTTGTATGCTCATGAAGAGCCCACACTGAGCTCTTATGTCACAGGTAGAGGGGGCTTGTACCTGTTTTCTGCCTCTTACCATGCTCTACTAAGTGACTACACCTTTTCGGGAAGACTCAAATACCACTGCAACGCGCTCCCTTCGCTCAGCCCCGTTCACTTACACACAGCACATCCTGAGTCTCCGGGGAAGACTCTGCCTGTTATTGGTTAGTTGCTGCTTACTGACTTGTTCTTCAATAAGGAGACTTGATATACATTTTCCTTCCTATAAATTGCAACAATAGCTGAGTGACAAACTGTAACTGAGTAAAAGGATAACTGAATACCCTCTAGAAAGCAGCTGACCTATATGTGCAAGGAGACAGTTTCCAAATGGCAGCTCTCTGAAGTTCAAACCAACATTGGAATCCTCCTGCAGACTGTTTTTACACGCCTCCCCTTTCTCCACAGCAGAGCGAGAGCGGCAGAAAGCTCTCCACCGCAGGCCATCAGCGGCCCCTTCACAGCACTCTTTGATGCACAGAGGAGCAGTCTAGATGTTCGTTCCTAGAAGGGCCCCATTAGGTCAGGTTTCTTCTGGAAGCGGTTTGCTTTAGTCCCAGATAGACTGTCTAGTAGAAATTAATGAGGGGCCTTGGGAAGTGGGGGTTTCAGGACTTGCCTGGAAGCTCTTTCATTATTTTGGGGAAAGAGCTGATGGCAATTCTGGGGGCTCTAAAGCTCTTCCAAACTTGCACCCCATGGGTGCCAGCACTTGGGCTCTGGAACTGGGACTGCTGCCCATATGAGACTGTGAGTTAATGAGCCTTGGAGAAGGGGGCTGCCAGCAGTTGTCTATACCTCGGAAAGGGCTGCTCAGTCCTAGACACAGCTGCTGCTCAAGGGGTGGGGACCCCCCCGGAGCAAATGTGGGAAGGTCAGGAGACTAGGACACCCCACTGGAAGATTTCCAGAGATGCCCCATCTTCAGAAGTCTAAGGAGCAATGGGCATGGGCCAGCTCCTCACTGGGAAGCCAAGTTCAGGATGCTGTTTCCATCCACTATGCTGCCTGGCCACCAAAGTGCTGCTCTCCCGAACACCAGACAGTGAACACTGGAAAAGGCCATAGGAATTAGACTCAGACAGACCTGGGTTCCAAGTCTGGTTCCAGCTCTGGCTGGCTGCTTGATCCCAGGCAAGTTATTCCACTCTTTGAGACTCAGTTTCTTCATCTATAAAATGGGGTAAAATAGTTATCTGGCATACAGTATAGAAGAATACCGTATTTAATGATTTTTATGTATTAGTAATTTGAATTTGCCCTGGCCGGGTAGCTTGGTTGGATAGAGCGTAGTCCTGATACACAAAGGTTGCAGGTCCCACCCCCAGTCAGGGCACGGATTGGTGTTTCTGTCTCTTTTTCTCTTTCTCTCCTTTCTTCTCTCTCTAAAATTAATCAAAAAATAATAATTTGAGTTTACTGACTTTATTAAAATTTATTAAAATTTGCATTTCAGTTTTAAAACAATTTAGATAATACAAAACTTTTAAATTCCATAAAATATACATCGAAAAGTCACCCCTCCACACACTCTTATTCTCTCCTTCGTGAGTAACGTTACTTTTTGCATCACAGGGTAAATGGTATTAGTGTTAACAGCTACTACCTATCTGGGGCTCACCTTGTATCAGTATGGTGCCTTATAACATTCACCTCTGTTTGGTAGACAGTGTCACCCCTATCCTGGGGTCAGGAAATAGGCTGCGGGGTAGGACATTTTGCCTGGTAATAGGAGAGAAGCCAGGATTTAAAAATCCCAAGTGATTTCATGTTTGTAAATCTCCTGGAAGAATCGATATTATCTCCTCTCACCCATACACCTGATGCTCTTCCTTCAGGAGCAGGCCAGCCAAGCTCCCCAGGAACGAGGGAGGGAGGGTATTTTCATATCCACACAGATATCAGATAACACCATAGTAAAAACAACAGTACCAGGTATCAGGCTAAGTCTGCTATGTTCTTTACATGGATCCTCTCATTTAAACCCCATAACCACTTTCTTAGGTAGGTACTACCGTTCTCATTTTTATAGAACATACTTTTTGAGGCTCAGAAAGGTTAAAGTATTTGGTTAACTTCTTACAGCTTAGAAAAAAAGAGACAAGATTCAAACCCGGGCAGTCCAACAAGAGAGCCTATGCTCTTCAACCTTCTATTCTGTTCCTTGGGGAGGTGGCTAAGAGAAGGTGAAGGGTGGGATGAACAAGAGGGAGCCAGTGTGCTAGGTCTGGGGGAGGGAGGTTGCCATCAGGAGAGGGTGGGTGGTCAGACCTGTCTTATCAGGCAGGACAGTCAGGAGCAAGGCTCTGGGGTTAGGATTCCAGAAATGAAAGATGTGGTGTCTATATTCTAGGGGCTGAAGGTTTAATTGAGACAACAAATATAAACTGCATGTGAATGAACAGAACTAGGTCAATAGTAATGAAAACATTACAGCTATCAGATTCGCTCTTCCACTTACTATTGCTGCACAAAGCCACCCCCAAACATAGTAGTTTAAAATATCAATCATCTGGCTTTATGCAGTGACAGTAGTATCATAATCAATGAGGTTTATCTGAGGTGCAATTATTGCTAATTAAAATACCAATAACCTATTTTGCCTATGAATTGGCAGTTTGGGCAGGGTCTGGCAGTGGGGGTAGGGAGTGTCAGCTTGTTTCTGACCATATAGCATTAGCAGGGGTGGCTTGAAGATTAGGGATTGAAACAATTGGAGGGTCTGCTCACTTACATGTCTAGCAGTTGAAGCTGGTCATCGGCCTCTCCCTGCCGCTGCTTGGCCTCCTCCCAGCACAGTGACTGGGTGACATCATTAGTCATTAGGGAATGCAAATTAAAAACACAATGAAATACCACTACAGACTTAGTAGAATGTCTAAAATAAATAAATGAAAGGATGCACTGTACCCAGTGTTGTCAAAGATACACAACCACTTTGGAAAATGGCTTGGCGATTTCTTAGGAAATTAAACACATACTTCGCATATGACATATGACCCAGCCATGCCACTCCCACATACCTACCCAAGAGAAATGAAAGCACGTGTCTGTCACAAAGACTTAAACATGAATATTCACAGCAGCTTTATTGGACTAGCCCAAAATGGGAAACAACTCAAATGTCCATCAACAGGTGAATGGATAAGTCAATTATGGCAAAGCTATACAATGAAATACACAATTCAGCAACAAAAATGAATTAACTATCAATAACATGCAATAACATGGATGGCTCTCAAAATTATGCTGAGTGAAGTCAGACAAAAGTGTATGTGCAGTATTACTCAATTTATATAAAACTTAAGAAAATGCGAACTCACCCATAGCGTCAGGAAGCACACCAATGGTTGCCTAGATGCTAAGAGTGGGGTGGACGGAGGAATGCCAAAGGGGCATGGGGACACTTTTGGGGTTGATGGATATGTTCGATTTTTTTATAGTGGTGATGGTTTCACGGGGGTATACATAACAAAATTTACCAAATTGTACACTTTCAATTATGTGCAGTTTACTGTATGTCAATCTCAGCTTTTAAAATAACAAATACTAGGATGGCAAAGAAAGAAGGGCACGTGGGATGAGGTGTGTGGTGGTGGCCATCTTGGGAAACACAGCCTACCTCATTCACCATGTGTTCCCAACATGCCAGGTACAGTGTGTGCTAAGTGCTTCAGAGGACTGTCACTGAGTCGCTCAACAACCCAAGCTGAGGGGGAGATGAGGAGGTGGCCAATTATCTATTATTGTCATCTTGACTGTTCTCATGTTGCCATGAGGTCTTGCTCCCTTGGAGGGAAGGGTGTCTCAGGGTTCTGGTGATCGGGACTTCAGGGCTTTTCTACCTGAGCTGCAAGAGAAACTGCCGCCCACTTCTTGGGACCTATAAGGAAACAGAGGTACACTTTAGGGGAGCAACATGAGAGGCAGTGAGGTGGAGACTGTGAGCAGAGGTCACCCTCCTCAGCAGGGGTGGTTCCCTTTTTTCTGTTATATTAGCCCCTTTAGACAGGTAACCGCCGGCCCACCATCCTTTAGTAATTGAATCCAGCTTTCCTTTGGGAACCACCATGTTGTGAGTTGAAATCATCAGACTAGCTGACATTGCCCCCCACCCTCAGCTTCTAGAGGGCACAAGGTACCCAGGCCTAGCCAGCCTCCTGCCCACAGATATTGGTTTGGGCAATCACATTATCCAGGCTCAGGTGAACCAGAATCGCCCTTGGAACTGTGCTGTAGGTAACAGAAAGGAGATTTGCCCCTTCTGCTGGGGTGGCTAACTGGGCAGACTTGACTCTTCAGTGCCTGGTAGACATTTCTCCACCTCATGTGGGCAGCTGAGAACCAAACCAAAACAAGGGAGGCAGAACAGAGAGAAGGAAAGGGATGTTTCTGACATCACAGTTAAGTCCAAGGATCTAGCCATGCCAGAAGTTGGGACCTCCCAGACTTCTGTTTTATGGACCAATAAACTGCCTCCTTTGTTTAAATCAATTGTAGCTGTGTTTCTGTCCCTTGCAAATGAAGTGGTCCTCTGCCCTTCAGCCCAGCACTGACATATCCTACCTCCTCAACTCCAGGGGCCATACTAGGGGCTTTCTGAGACCCCGCACACAATTGCACTGCATCTGTGTCTGCCCACCCCTTCCACACCTAGGGAGGAAGCAGATACCAAGCCTTCGGTTCCAAGGCCACAAGGAGAGGTGTTTGAGAAGCGCTGCACCCTCTGTCCCAGGGCTAATGTGGAAATGTTAACCCACCCACGGCTTCAGATAGGAGCCACGATGCCCCACCTGGCTGGGCCCTGCCAATCTAGCAGCTGCTCTCTGCCGCAGGTGAGGTCAGCCTTTCCCTCTGCCAGGTCCTGAGCCTCTCTCTTCCTCCTTTTTACTAGAGGTGGGGAGCTTCCCAGCAGACACATTCTGGTTTAGGAGACCACAAAGGAGAGGTCTCTTAGGCTGAGGTGAATATTGGAGGCCAGGGGCCAGAGCGGCTGGTACACATCCTGTGGCCCCTCAGAGCCACCCCGTGAACACAGGCCTGAGTGATGGAAGGGTACCAGGAAGGGAGAGGGCGCTGGAGAAAGCATCATCCGCCAGGCATCTGGGCAGACCTGGAAGACAGGGATCTTGGGAAGGGCAGCTGAGGGACGTGAGGAAGGGCACCAGGCAGAGAGGCAGTACTCTGACAACGGGGAGTCACCTGTGTAATGCTGTCCAACTAAGCCTAATAGAATCAGTAGAAATAGGTATATTAAGCATCATGTGCTACACTTGATTTCACTTAATCCTGATAACAATTCTGTGAGGTAGGTTTTACAATCCCCACTTTATAGCTGAAACTGGGGCTTAAGTAATGAGTCCACAGTCACTCAGCCAGGGCCGGCAGGACTGACCTGGAGGGAGGCGCATGGGTGGGTGGGCCGCTGTGCCTGAGGAAGGTGTGAGACTGGAGGTTGGGGAGGCTGGTCTGCAGGCGGGTGAGGCCCCGTCTGAGGTGGGGAATGGGCAGGGGCCTGCTCCTCCCTCGAACTGTGGAAATGAGATCAGAGAGACTGAGGAGCCCTCGGCAAAGTTACACATGGTGCCCTTGCACTGGAGACAGGAGGGACGTGGTGAGGGAGAGAGATGCCAGGGACCAGGACTGAAGGAATGGGAGGGACTGATGGGAGAAGAGGGAGGAGGAGAAGGCCAGGGTGCCGAGGACAGAGAAGGATTTGACAGAGGTGGTCGTGGGTAAGGGCTGCAGAGTTCAGGAGGGATGAAGGTGAGGAGACACCGTTAGGAATTACGGGCTTATGTGTGGTACAAGAGAGGGGCTTTTCTTTTCAAAATGTAAAACTTGTTATTTTTGTCTGATTGTAATAGTAAAACATGAAAAATACAATTAAACAGGACTAGAAATATTAGAAGGTATAAGACCTCCCATAATCTTAAGCCCATGCACTGCTATTATTGATGGTTTCAAACATTTCCTCTAGATTTTGGAATATGAACAAAGACAGATAAATCCATATGTATGAGAATTCCAATTGATCCAGATCGTTGACAAATACCGTTTTATTTTTCTTCATTTTAGCCATTCAGGTGTGTATGCACCTGATCTCACTGTAGTCTTAATTTCAGTTTCCCTGATAACTAATGAGATTGAGCTGTTTCATATGTTCACTGAAATTTTTTTTGGATGTCCTCTCTTGTTAAGATCCTGTTCAAATCTTTTGCCCATTATCTATTAGTTTGACTTTTTCTTACTAATTTGTAAGAGGTCTTTATATATAGTCTAAATAGGACTCCTCTGTTGATTATATGGGTTGTGAATACTCCATGGCTCTCTTCACTATTGTTAATGGTGTCTTGATCAACAAAAGCTCCCGTTTTACTGTTGTTCAATTTATAGTTTCTTCCATTATCATTGACTTGGTTTTTGGTGTTGTATTTTAAAATCTTTGCCTGCTAAAATTTCTAAGATTCTTTCTAAGATTTACGCTCATAAAGATATTCTTTGTTCTCTTCTAAAAGTCTGTTTTACCTCCTACATTTTTATACACAATCCAACCAAAACTGATTTTTGGTTGTACTCTAAGAGGCAAGGTTAATGTTCATTTCCTGTGGATATCTAGTCGAGCCAGCACCACTTACTGAAAGAACCATCCTTACCATACAGCCTCGTGGTCTCCCTTTGTTCTAAAACTGCATACAAATGTTGGGTTCTGCCTTCTGTTCAATGGCCCGTTGTCTATCCTTGCACCAAAACACAAAAACCAAAATAAAACTCTAACATGTTCACCCACGAGTTTTATCACCTACTGATGTTTCTTGCCTGAGCAATTATTACTATGATGGTTGTCAAACTGTTCCCAGGGCTTGGCTTTGCCCTTCAGGCAAGCTTTCAACAGAAATCCTGGTGTATTCATTGGGGTGTCTCCTTTTGAGAGATGTTGAACTCTGATCTTTATCTTCTTGGCACTGTGGTTCTGCAAAATTCTGGTCTGCTTTACAGAGGTTTGGGCTTAGCATTTTAGTTTTCCAATTTGTCAAATTTCAGACTTCAGTACATGGTATAAAACCTGAACCTATTTTTAAGGTCCCTAAAGCCTTCAATTTTGTCACTCCAGCCTGCGAGACTATTAAACAACTCCAATTTCTCTTGTCCCCCGTGAAGCCTTCTGCCTGGGCAACACCTGATCCCCAGCCTCTTGCCAGAACTGGCAAATCCAAGTGGCTGCGGACTGTCCACTTGCCTCTCCCTGGTTCTCCCCTCTCTGCAAATCTTTCTTTTTAATTTTATTTTTTTAAAATTTTATTCATTTTAGAGAGGAGACACAGAGTGAGAGAGAGAGAGAGAGAGAGAGAGAGAGAGAGAGAGAGAAAGAGAGAAAGAGGGGAGGAGCTGGAAGCATCAACTCCCATATGTGCCTTGACCAGACCAGTGCAGGGTTTTGAACTGGCGACCTCAGTGTTCCCAGGTCGACGCTTTATCCACTGCGCCACCACAGGTCAGGCCCCTCTCTGCAATCTTTTTTTATTTTATTTTTTATTTATTTTTTTTAAAAAAATTTTATTTTATTCATTTTAGAGAGGAGACACAGAGTGAGAGAGAGAGAGAGAGAGAGAGAGAGAGAGAGAGAGAGGAGGAGGAGCTTGAAGCATCAACTCCCATATGTGCCTTGACCAGACCAGTGCAGGGTTTTGAACTGGCGACCTCAGTGTTCCCAGGTCGATGCTTTATCCACTGTGCCACCACAGGTCAGGCCCCTCTCTGCAATCTTAACTTCCCTGGTTACTGTTGCTTCTGCAACTCTTCTATACCACAAAAACCTTGTTTCACAGCTTTTCTAGTTGTTCTCACTGGGAGCATTATTCAGCTGTAAACTACTCTATCCTTCCCAGAAGTGGAATCCTACATTTTTCTTTTTCGGGGCTGGCATAGTATCGCTCTAATTATAGTTGTTTAGTTTCTCATTACTCTAAAGATTATTATAATAGCCTTGTAGACATACCAATATACATGAGTTCAGTTCTTTTTATAGGATAAATTTATGAAAGTAGAATTGCTAGATCAGAGGGTACGATGAATTAGTTTTCACAGGTATTGCCAAATGGCTCTCTAGGAAGACCTAAAACTAGTCTGAGCTGAAAAGAGATGTGTAATAAATGATCACAGAGTAATTTCGAGTGGTCACTATCCTTTCTGCCTCTTCAGGGACCTCCAGCCTCAACCTTCTTCTGTGATGAGTTAACACAGTGACCCACAGAACTGGTATGTCGTGCAGGGCAGCTTTGCCAGGGCCCATGTCTCGTCTTGGTACCAGCAGCTTATGAGTTAGCTCCTGAGTCAGAGAAAAGGGCTCCCCTGACCTGCAGTTTCAGTATGAATCCTACTTCCTGGCAGATACTGACCTGGCCCAGAATGCCAGATATCTTACTGTGGGGAATGCCAGTCCTGCTGCCAAGGGCATCTACTGCTTGCCATGTGGTTTTCAGGCCAGTTAATCTTTGCAGAAGGTACCCGTCTGCTTTATCACGGTGAGTCTGAGGGTGCAGGCCCACCCTGCAATAGAGTGGGTGGCAGTGGGTTTGGGAAGGTGTAGATGGTGGAGCCCCCTTGGAGAAAGCTCTGGTTGGTAGTGATGGGGGAAGAGGGAGAGGCAGGCTCAGAAGAGTGGACTGCTGTCAGAGCAGAAGCTCAAGGCTTTTGATGAGGGAACTGGCCAGGAGCATTTGAGCATGGACCGAGACACCTTAAACAAGGACTTTCACACCCAGCCCAAACCATCTCTGCCCTTACAGAACTTAAGTCTAACTTTTCCATCTGTGAATGGGGAATAACACAGCCTCTAGGAGGATAAAGTGAGCCTGAGAAAGCTCTTTGGAAGGAGTCAGTGAATGGTAGGGAGGAGAAGACCATGAAAGCACAGTGTCTGTGGGCTAGGTGGGCCCACCGTTCACCCTACGCCTCTTTCCTGCAGTGGAGCTGAAATAGACCCCTGCTGTCATTAACTACTGCCAACTGGGGCTGCTGGGCGCAGCTCTGGTCTCTGCTCTGGTACTGACTGTTCTCTGGATGAATCACTGCTGTTGGACACACCCTAGGGAGCCCCTCACCCGAGAGGGTCAAGGAGCAGCCCCTGCTCCAGGACGCAGGCAGGCAGAAGGTGCACTCCAGCCAGGGACCTGGAACGTGCGTGCTGGAGGAGCCCAGCAGCTCCAACATCCTCCTAGGAGCTGCCCTGGGAGCTCCATCCTGGCTCCAGCCAGCTTTTCTCCTAGTCGGTGATTTGTTACCCCTCAGACCCTTCTTTTCTCTCCGAGACTGTACAATTTTCTCCCCCAAAACAGGGAATCTGAGAACACACTGCTGTGCTGTGGGTTGTTTTGGGTAAGGTGAGAACCCAGGACTAAGGCCAACAGCTCCCAGGGGACGCCAGTCCAGGGTCTGCAGACTTGGACCAGGTCAGCTGACCTTGGCCGGAGCAGATGGGGCTGGGATTTTAGTTTGGTCATATGGGTCCCAAAGCCAATCTGGGTGGTCAGAGGAAAGAGCATATGGCAGCAGCAGGCCTTCCCACCTTGCTAATTAGCTGTCTGTGAAAACAAGACCCCTTCCCTTCTGTGCACCTCACTCTTCATCCAAGTTCTAGAGTTAGATGTTCTAAGGTTCTCCCCTTTTGGGCTAAAATTCTTTTTGTTCTTAGCTCTTTTTGAGAATTTATGCTAAATGCCTCTGAAGACTGAAGCTGGCCAAGGATCTTTTACCAGAAAAATCAAAGACCCAAAACTTGGGGTGGGGCAACTGCTGAGACTTAGCTGGGCAGTAAGTTCCCTGTCACAGCTGCACATCCCCAGGAGGGCTGCGTGCAGCTGTGCTAGGTGCACCACTTCTCCCTTGTGGGGTGCTGGGGCAGAGAGCTTAAACTCTGCACCTCATGTCCCGCACTTACAGCAAAGAAGGCAGCTTCACTAGGACAGCTGAGAGCACCTGGCACTAGAAAGCTCCCATCGGGGCTGGTGGCTGCCCAGAGCTCCCTTCACAGAAGGGACTGAAAAGGCCCTCAAACCCTCTTCCTCTTTTCTTCGTTTTACCTTCCCCTGGCCTCCACTCTACACCCAGGGCCAGTACCTCTTAGGTGACAGCTGCCAAAATGGATTTGAGGAGTTCTAAGAAAAACCTTAGGTCCCAGGTTACTCATTCCTTTCTTACTGAACATCCCGTTACTCAAATCCTAGTATGGACATTACGACTTCAAGAAATCTTTGTTATTATGCCAACTCATTAAGCTATTGCTTTTTATTTTATTTTTTTTTTATGCAGGGGGAACGGAGGGGAGGGTAGGGAGGGAGGGAAATAAGAAGCATTAACTTGTAGTTGCATCACTTAAAGTGCTCACTGATTGCTTCTCATACATGCCTTGATGGGAGTGCAGGGGCTTAGCCAAGCCTGTGACCCCCTGCTCAGGCCAGCGACCTCGGGTTTAAGACACATAACATAGGATCTTGTCAATGATCCCATGCTCAATCCAGCGACCCCGTGCTCAAGTCAGTGACCTCAGGGTTTTGAACCTGGGACCTCAGTGTTCCAGGTCAAAGCTCTATCCACCGAGCCACCCATCAGTCAGGTAAGCTATTGCTTTTTAAACACTCAGCTGCAAATTATCTTTGCTGAATGGAGGAGGTAGAAGAAAAGGCTCAGCAGCCACTGACTCCAGGATTGTGAAAATAAATGTAGCCTAGCTCAGGGCCTCAAATGGAAGGCAGCCAATAGACCAGGCACCATCCATCATATGTCATACCTATAAGGGGATGTTCCAGGTAGGTGCTCTACCCAGGAAGGAGCCTCAGGACATAGCTAAAACACATCAGCAGAATGAATAATTCTGGACACATCAGCCTGAGTGTCAGAAAAACCCAGATCTGACTTCCATCTCTCCTCTAAAAATCCTATGGTCCTACTTTGCTTGACTTAATTAGGTAAAAATACTAAAAACCTAACAGTAGGTTTTGTGAGCATCAGTGACAAGCTCACAGTCAGTGCTCATAGCTCTGCAGATGCCTACTAGCAGAGCAGGTGGTTGGAGAGTCCTCCCAGTCACCACAGAGAAGATTTAACAAGTAAAAACCTGCAAACTCTTTATTAAATTCTCCCATTTCATCTGTACAGAAAAAAAATGCACATTATGTTCAGAATGTCAGTAACATCTCAAAATTACACAGCATGAACATGTAAAAACAAGAAACTGCAGGGACTTTATACACAGAAAGGAAAACCATTTACAAAAGAGGTTTGTTAATTTTACTTTTCTCTCTCTTAAAAAAAAAAGTTAAAGGCCTAAGATCTGACACAGCATTTGCTGCACGGTCTGCTCTCCTGCTGGGACTGACCTGTGGGCCTGTTCAGACCACCCTCACAAGTCTGGCACAGGGCCTACTGGGCTAGGGGGCCAGGTGTCAATTCTCTGTTGGGGGAAGGCAAAAAAAGAATATAGAGGCACTGTCTGAATTTTCTCCTCGCTCAGGGAGATTTCTCCACTGCCTGTACCCCAATATCCCTTCCTGTGTGTCGTGGTGGATCTTGGGGAGGGGTAAGATGCTGCCACCACCAGCTCAAGCAGACCATCCGACCTTTGTGCTCTGAATGTAAACAGGCCCTGGGTCTCCACAGCGATCTCACCAAATGGCCTGGGAGAACCTGTCAGTCTGAACAGTCAGTTGAGTTTGCTAATGACTTATCTGCTGTCTGAGATCTGGGCAGGACGGGAGATTCAGCTTCACACTTGATTGCCCTAACATGTGACTCTTAATTGCCCTAGTGGAGAGGAGGAGGACCAACAGCAGTGTAGAGAGGTGGCCAACCCAAGACAAATGAGAGAGAGGGGCAGGCCAGAACTTCCGCTCTGCGCCCAGGCCTTTGGGAATTAAAGAGCAGTGTGGAGGTGAGGAGCATCCCTTAAAGGCCCAGGAGAAACTCAGGGCACTGGAGTGCTGCATTTTATAAAACTACTTTGGTACTATCCAAATAATTAAAAATAAAAGAGATCTTTGAGGTTTTTCACATTTGAGGTTTTTACAATTTACAAGAATCTGAAATACAAATAAACATACCAAAAATACTTATCATTCAAAAGCCCTAGTCTTCTTTTTGTTCTATGGCCAAAATTTAGGTTGAATGTGTCAGGCTAGGCTGGCTGGCTTCCAAGGGTCCCTACTGCAGCTTCCTTCTCCATATCTGCTTACTCAGTGTAAGTTATATGTGAAGAATGTGCATGTTTTTAGTGGGGCGGGGGGTCGAAGAAATAGGAAATGAAAGTCTTTTCTCAGAGGAACTTGAGGTCAGCTAAGAAAGGAAGGCCCATGAAGCAATCTACCCTCTTTGGTGACTCAACAGTGAGAGACCTTTGGACCAGAAGTAGTATCACAGCCTGGGGGTGGGGAGGATGGGAGACATCTCTAGAAGTCACACTCACGAGAGTGACTCTTCTCCTGGGAAGACAGAGGAACTCAGCACATAATTCCCTTTCTACTTTGATAAAATGTAAAGAAAGGGATGCTACAGACCTCCTGACCTTTGGAGTTTTCTACTATGTGACTTCAAGAAATGGGAAGAGATAAAATCTATTAGTAATTTTCTGTCGCATCTTCCAGGAAAGCAGAATCTCCCTCTCTCCCCACTATCAGAACTGCTCTCTGTCCCCCAGAAGAGTAAGTGCAGGATGTGAGACGGCCGAAGGCCTGCAATGAATTCAAGTCAACATGTGCTAACTACCAGAGTTCCTCTAGCTTCTAAGGATGCACTGGCTCAGAACAAGCTGACTGGATCCACAGAGCTGGCACTGGGAATGCTGGCAGAGGGGCTCTGGGGATTGCAGAGAACTTGAGCCTCTGCTGGGGCTTCCATGTCGGCGCATCTTGCTAACAGGCTTTTCCTGGGACAGCAGCAATAGCAGAGGAGGGCCAGGGACACAGCAGGGTGAAGTCTCCCTCCCAGAGCCATCCTCTGTGGGAGATGCTCCAGTACAGGGAGCAGTTAGTCTTGTTCTTGACATTTTGCCCAGATTTCTGATTTCCTATACACAGCACCTCCAGCCTAGGAGACTGACCTCCTGGTGCCTCTGGAATGTCATGGAGCACACTTAAGTGTGAGTCCCTGAGACACTGGAGTGAGCTAGTAAGGCCAGGTGAGTCACCTGGCTCCTGTAATTTTCAGCAACTGCCAGGAGCCTTGGCCCTGGCCAAACACCCCACGTGCTGCTTATGTTATTGTTCATGGGTTAGATATCAGAAGAGATCACTGTCATGGTCTGTCACCAGTTTCTTACTAGGGCCATGGTTTCTTCTTGATTAGTTCTTGACTAGTTGATTTATTCATGCCTGAACTATGAGGCTGATAACCAGAGGTGCCCCAGAACCTGTTCTGTTATATCTAATGCAGTACAGAACAGATACAGTGGGCTGCAGGTTCAGATGGGGCTGGGTGTAGAAAACTGTTCAGGACCCTGCCAGTTTCAAAAACCAGTCATATAAAACTATTCTAAGTAGGATGGGGAAATGTTTCTTGCAACAAGCAATTAAAGATATAGGTAGAGTTATTCCTTCTATTTTGACCATTTCTAAAGGTGCCAAGTGTTTCAAGAATCAAACTCCTTTTCAAAGTTCCAGATCTGTTGCAGACAATGAATGAGATAATCTCAGTTCAGATGGAACAAAAGCATCAAGCAAGACACACTGAACTAGAGATGTTCTACATGTACTGGGAGCGAGCCAGCAGAGATGAGAATATCTGCCCCTCCACATGGTGGACATCAATCCTCTCCTGTTAACCATACCAGACACGTCGGCGGGGGCCGGTGTTTAGAGGACATCCCCATGTTTTGATGCCAAGCCTGGGTAGTCCCCACCACTCAGATGGGAACCCCTGGGGCGAACTGTTGGGACCAGCTCAATTCAGTCCAACAGTGGTGGTGGTAGGGGTGTTACTCAGACTCCAAGAGCTTCAAGTTTTATGAGACTAAAGAATCTCACGACAGTTGCCGAGAATCAGGAAGAGCCTAAGAGCAGAACTGAGGGGACCGAGCAGCTTAGCAGCCCCCCTCAGTGACTTGTATTACCCTAGGCAGGGGGGATATACAGCTGGCTTCTGGAACCTACTGCCTCCAGGAAGGGCAGCGAGGAGAAATGAAAGAAAAAGAAGAAAACCACAGTATCAAATATACATCAGTCAGGTTAGACAAGGAGTAATTTGGACCAACTGATCCACAAATCGACCCACCTTGTACTAAACACATTTCAGGGAGGACAAACGCTGCATGGTCCAGAGCACATGTGGACAGTGACAGAAGGGCGCCACAGTCTATGTAGACAGTTTTAGGCACATGATTTATAATACTTTGTGGACGTCTATCAGGTTAATAAAATATATATTATATAAATATATCTCCTACTGTACATGCCGCCCTCTTGTGCAGCCACTGTGACTCCATGCCCCCAACGCAAGCCAGGTGTGCCAGGGAGGGCCGTGACGCCCGTCCTCCTCCCTCTGTGCACCCCAAACTGGAGCGGTGCGGGAGGATGCCAGCAACATTGCTTCCATTAAGCTCAGATTCTGAAAAGATGGATGAATCACCAAAGTACAACATTTAGCCAAAGCCTACTACAGTGGGTGTACACAGCAAATGGACAGAAAGGAGAAAAGAAGGGGAAAAAAAGGAGAAAAGCCTCCACCTTTTAATGTGATAACTTTCCACGTCCTCCCCATGTAGAGGCATAAGGAGAGCTTGTCTTGGAAGGTGGCCTTGAGCCTGCAGAGAGGTCAGGTTGGACTGCCAGTCACACCGAGACCACACTATATCTTTATAAGCCATTGTCTCTGACCTGCATCGTTGCCAGAAAAATAAAGCAAAGTAAATCAACCCCATGCTGCTCCTTCCTGTCCCCAGCCCCCTCCCCCACACTCACTGCTTCCTGGTAGGTCTTCTGGAGCAACTGCTACCCCAGCAGGGTCCATCCCAATGCAGCTGAATCCTGCACTAGCCTGGAGAAAGGACAGTCACTGGGACTCTGCTGCCTGGGGACTCAGGGACCAGCCTCTCAGTGCAGATGAGCATCACAGCTTTTTCATCCCCTCCCCAATCCATTTGCCCTTGGCTTAGGGAGGTTTATGCTTTACTTCACTGAGGTGAGGAGATCACAGAAATACCCATGGCCTTGGGGGGTCTTGACCAGCAGTGGCTCTATTAGGGTGGAAACTGGAAGGCATCGCTGTTTCAGCAGAAGAAAACAGGACCCAATCAGGCTGATTAGTGGTTTCCCACCACTCAGTGAAGTCCACGGCCCTGACATGGCCCAAAGGTGATTTGGAGAAATGAGCGAGACATCCCAGTTATAGCATAGTGGGTGGTATGTTTTCCCTCTAACGTCCTGTCTTCATTTTACACAGTCACACGAAGAAATAACCCCACTGCCCAAAGCAAGCCGGGAGGAGAT